>JAJKFL010000002.1:4725000-7125000 GCA_021186555.1 Reticulitermes speratus
AATGTATGTTTAAATATAAAACAGTAATTTTGTTGGGAAACTGTAAATAAATCTTCGAACGCCAGTGTTAATAGATACGTGCAATTCGCACGTAGATCCTAATTAACATATCCTATTAAAATGAATAGAGTTACGTCCCAGAAACAATTCAACACACACACACTTTTCTTATATTACGTAAATTATTAAATAATTATATGATACAATGTGCGTATTCTGCCCATGAGTTAAACCCAGTTATAATGTTAAGTTAACAACAATATTACTGGGGGCCTGTCGAGGACCATGCTTCTACTAATTTGTCAAATTGCGCACTAAACAGTAACAAGTGCAAAACAGCGACAAACTTACAAACTGCTCGCTTGTCACATCGATAAACATCGCGAATCCGCAGTCCCGTTACAGTTTCGGTGTGGACAACCTTTGGGTTTTTATGTCCCTGTTAAAAGACAGAGCCAAAACATAACAACTTGACATAAGATTTAATCAGATTTATCGTCTTCTCTCTCTTCATTTCCGCATTTGCATTCTTTCTCGTATATATATGTATATACCTGTTACATGACGTCACTACAGTGGGTGGCTGGACGACAAGGAAACTACCAAACTTATCACGACCCAAAAGCAGACTTCCTGTTCGATGCCAACTTGTTATTTTTTGGCATTGCACGCCGTGTACTTGAAGTATTAAGCGAACAATAGAAGGGAGTCGCGGATCCTACGTGGCGTACAGTCTGTTTAAATTCTGTAGATTCGAAGAAAACAGCTTCATACACTTTGATGCATAAATATGATTTTCGTCTTCAGCAGTATCAGGCACGATTACGACTGGTTTCAACTGGCTTCAGTTTGATCGAACGGTATTCTTTAACGACGTACAATGTCTCGCCATCATCTTAGAAAGAAGTGTATAGGTAACCTGCAACTGTTTATTCTTTAAAGATTATATTATATACATATATATGTATTCGAATAATTTTATATTTTTTTATTCGCGCATTTAAAGACATGCACACCAGTTTATGTTAACTGCAAGGAAAACAGAGCATTTTGAGAAGCTGATAGTTCCTCAGCTACTCAACGAAATTCTCAGCTTTTATTGAAACAGAAAGTGTCTTAACGTATTAACAAGTAAACCTATTGCCCGTAACTCGCACCAGATGGCTCCACTACACGCACTCTGCCATCCTATATCTGTAACATACGTTTGAATATTGTCCTCCCATCTACGCCTAATTCTTCAAAGTGGTCTCTTTCCTTCAGGTTTCTTTACCAAAATCCTATATTTCTATTCTCCCCATGCGTGCCACATGCACCGCCCATCTTATCCTCCTTGACTTGAGCCCCCGAATAATTTTTTGAGGAGTAGAAATCATGAAGCGCCTCATTACGAATTTTTCTCCAGTCGCCTATTACTTCCCCCCTCTTAGGCCTCGGAACACTGATTACTTAAAAGTTTTTAAGTGCCGTTTTACAAAGTGTTCTTTTTATCGCGTCTCTGAGATCGGCAGCTGTCTCGGTGGATGCAGTGTTTCTAAGCGATAAAGTTGCAGTGTTCAGGGTCACGATAAAAAGGACGCTTCCAGTACCACCCAGCTGCGATGTAGACTCTCTTACGCCTACACGTTCTTACCTAAGGACCTCCTAGTGACTGTTCATAGGATGTTTGATAATATACAGCAATCTTTTAACGAGACAATTTTCGAACTTTGTTTAAATTTTTTTCTCACAACTTATAAGGGTGGGATATTTTAAAATTGATTTACGGTCTGTTGTTTACAAATTCAAGTATATTTTTCTATCATAACATGATGAATGCTTGGTAAAAATATAGGGCTGAAATATCAGTCCGGACTAAAACTGCAGCGGACTTGTGGTGCAGACAAGCATCAGTCCGGACTAAAACTGTAGCGGACTTGTGGTGCAGACAAGCATCAGTCCGGACTAAAACTGCAGCGGACTTGTGGCGCAGACAAGCATCAGTCCGGACTAAAACTGCAGCGGACTTGTGGTGCAGACAAGCATCAGTCCGGACTAAAACTGCAGCGAACTTGTGGTGCAGACAAGCATCAGTCCGGACTAAAACTGCAGCGAACTTGTGGTGCAGACAAGCATCAGTCCGGACTAAAACTGCAGCGGACTTGTGGTGCAGACAAGCATCAGTCCGGACTAAAACTGCAGCGGACTTGTGGTGCAGACAAGAATCAGTCCGGACTAAAACTGCAGCGGACTTGTGGTGCAGACAAGCATCAGTCCGGACTAAAACTGCAGCGGACTTGTGGTGCAGACAAGCATCAGTCCGGACTAAAACTGCAGCGAACTTGTGGTGCAGACAAGCATCAGTCCGGACTAAAACTGCAGCGGACTTGTGGCGCAGACAAGCATCAGTCCGGACTAAAACTGCAGCGGACTTGTGGTGCAGACAAGCATCAGTCCGGACTAAAACTGCAGCGGACTTGTGGTGCAGACAAGCATCAGTCCGGACTAAAACTGCAGCGGACTTGTGGTGCAGACAAGCATCAGTCCGGACTAAAACTGCAGCGGACTTGTGGTGCAGACAAGCATCAGTCCGGACTAAAACTGCAGCGGACTTGTGGTGCAGACAAGCATCAGTCCGGACTAAAACTGCAGCGGACTTGTGGCGCAGACAAGCATCAGTCCGGACTAAAACTGCAGCGGACTTGTGGCGCAGACAAGCATCAGTCCGGACTAAAACTGCAGCGGACTTGTGGTGCAGACAAGCATCAGTCCGGACTAAAACTGCAGCGAACTTGTGGTGCAGACAAGCATCAGTCCGGACTAAAACTGCAGCGAACTTGTGGTGCAGACAAGCATCAGTCCGGACTAAAACTGCAGCGGACTTGTGGTGCAGACAAGCATCAGTCCGGACTAAAACTGCAGCGGACTTGTGGTGCAGACAAGAATCAGTCCGGACTAAAACTGCAGCGGACTTGTGGTGCAGACAAGCATCAGTCCGGACTAAAACTGCAGCGGACTTGTGGTGCAGACAAGCATCAGTCCGGACTAAAACTGCAGCGAACTTGTGGTGCAGACAAGCATCAGTCCGGACTAAAACTGCAGCGGACTTGTGGCGCAGACAAGCATCAGTCCGGACTAAAACTGCAGCGGACTTGTGGTGCAGACAAGCATCAGTCCGGACTAAAACTGCAGCGGACTTGTGGTGCAGACAAGCATCAGTCCGGACTGAAACTGCAGCGGACTTGTGGTGCAGACAAGCATCAGTCCGGACTAAAACTGCAGCGGACTTGTGGTGCAGACAAGCATCAGTCCGGACTAAAACTGTAGCGGACTTGTGGTGCAGACAAGCATCAGTCCGGACTAAAACTGCAGCGAACTTGTGGTGCAGACAAGCATCAGTCCGGACTAAAACTGCAGCGGACTTGTGGTGCAGACAAGCATCAGTCCGGACTAAAACTGCAGCGGACTTGTGGTGCAGACAAGCATCAGTCCGGACTAAAACTGCAGCGGACTTGTGGTGCAGACAAGCATCAGTCCGGACTAAAACTGCAGCGGACTTGTGGTGCAGACAAGCATCAGTCCGGACTAAAACTGCAGCGGACTTGTGGTGCAGACAAGCATCAGTCCGGACTGAAACTGCAGCGGACTTGTGGTGCAGACAAGCATCAGTCCGGACTAAAACTGCAGCGGACTTGTGGTGCAGACAAGCATCAGTCCGGACTAAAACTGTAGCGGACTTGTGGTGCAGACAAGCATCAGTCCGGACTAAAACTGCAGCGAACTTGTGGTGCAGACAAGCATCAGTCCGGACTAAAACTGCAGCGGACTTGTGGTGCAGACAAGCATCAGTCCGGACTAAAACTGCAGCGGACTTGTGGTGCAGACAAGCATCAGTCCGGACTAAAACTGCAGCGGACTTGTGGTGCAGACAAGCATCAGTCCGGACTGAAACTGCAGCGGACTTGTGGTGCAGACAAGCATCAGTCCGGACTGAAACTGCAGCGGACTTGTGGTGCAGACAAGAATCAGTCCGGACTAAAACTGCAGCGGACTTGTGGTGCAGACAAGCATCAGTCCGGACTAAAACTGTAGCGGACTTGTGGTGCAGACAAGCATCAGTCCGGACTAAAACTGCAGCGAACTTGTGGTGCAGACAAGCATCAGTCCGGACTAAAACTGCAGCGGACTTGTGGTGCAGACAAGCATCAGTCCGGACTAAAACTGCAGCGGACTTGTGGTGCAGACAAGCATCAGTCCGGACTAAAACTGCAGCGGACTTGTGGTGCAGACAAGCATCAGTCCGGACTAAAACTGCAGCGGACTTGTGGTGCAGACAAGCATCAGTCCGGTCTCAGACACTAAGCACAAGTGGCAGCCAAGTGAAAGTGCCTGGCTAGGTGGCTAGACGCTGCTGTCTACATTCTGGAGGTTCCACTTTTTAATGTGGGAAGGTAATTATGAAACTATCGTGTTTTGTTTTTCTCATTTATGACACTAATTTATGGAGAAAGTGGGCTGATGAGATAACCGTTCTGTCTGTGTGTCTTCCCATTCCAGCTTCTCAACCAGTTGACCGATTTTCGTAAAATTTTGCATAAACGCTATGTTATTGCAGACGATAACAATACCACATTTTTTTTAGTTACCTTAAATCATTATCAGCATGGAGAAGGCGGGGATTTTTGAAGTCTAAATACAGTGCATACACAAAAGAATGGTGCGGTGTTAATAGTGAACACTATTAAAACCGCACCATTCTTTTGTGTATGCCCTGTATATACTATTTTGTGGTCCTGAAACGATGTATGGCAATAGACATTGAAAAATATATATTTGTTTGTCATTTAAAAAAACAACGTGGTGGACGAGATCTGCGATCTTCTGGGATATTACGCGGCGTCGTGTGGTAATTTTTTTACCGACGTTTCGGGACAACGTATCGGTCCCATCTTTACGGGTTAAGAGTCCGGGTAGGAAGGAAAGAAAGCCAGCAACCTATAACGTAGATCTATGTTATAGGTTGCGAAAAAACTTTATAATTCCGGTTTTATGGTAACAGTAAATGAATCATTGTACCTAGGAAAGTAAAATTTGGTATGGAGTCAGTATAATAATGTCTACGCATTATATAGGTGGCGCAAAAGTAATTGATAATCGATGTTTAAAAACAGACAGGACTAAGTACGATAATTTCATTTTCTTGTCGTCTGCCAACGGTTCAAGGACGAAAGACTTAGGGAATTTGTCAGTAAAGTTTAATTAACATGTTCTTAGTATCAAGTGACTTTTGCTCCACCCTGTATATAAACTGTTATTTAGAAGTAAAAAGTTACTAACTATGAAAAACGGTAATATTGTGACTGATAAATTTATTGCAAACTGTACAGAATCTGCGCTAAAGTAATACGTTCTGGGCAAAAATGAATTAAAACAAAAATGGATTTATAGAACTAGAAATTTGTACAAAGAGAAAAGTTGGATATAAGAGTTTAGGTCAGAGCTCTGAGTTTTATTTTAAAGACTGTGAAAATCGTGTCTCCAGTTCTTCTGTTTTTATGTAGTAACTTAGTGGTCTAGAACTTGTGCTTATCTGGTTCTGTATAACCAGTTATTAATGCCCTGAGAATCGCAACAACATGTCAGTTTCAAAAATTCTACAACTGAAGCTTGAACAACGATTACTTGGCATTTAGCTTTCACTACGTAAGTGAAATGCTTTATTGCTCTGAGCGGTGTTGTACAGACTTAGAGGCTTAATCAAGTACTTGACAACATAAAGAACTATGAGCAAGTTGTGAAAGTTTCCTCACACTTCTCAACGCAGAACACAGCACTGAAGTTTTCCATCACTAGCAATACACAGAAAGATATCTTTGAAATTTATTATCAGCTGGTATCATGATGGCCTTATGTCGTGATAAGCACACGATGTAGTGTGTCTGTGTCCACATTAAGAACACTTGAGATGAAGCATTTAAAGATTAAAGTTAACCTGAGTTGTATTTAAAGGCCCAGTCCGTACCGCGCAGTAAACACACTCCGTCTCAGTTATACAAACCAGTCAGTTAATGTTGTACAGTGAAATAATCGCTGTTTGTTCTGAGATCCACACAAAACACATAAATACAGTCCGTACCGCGCAGTAAACACACTCCGTCTCAGTTATACAAACCAGTCAGTTAATGTGTACAGTGAAATAATCGCTGTTTGTTCTGAGATCCACACAAAACACATAAATACAGTCCGTACCGCGCAGTAAACACACTCCGTCTCAGTTATACAAACCAGTCAGTTAATGTTGTACAGTGAAATAATCGCTGTTTGTTCTGAGATCCACACAAAACACATAAATACAGTCCGTACCGCGCAGTAAACACACTCCGTCTCAGTTATACAAACCAGTCAGTTAATGTTGTACAGTGAAATAATCGCTGTTTGTTCTGAGATCCACACAAAAACACATAAATACAGTCCGTACCGCGCAGTAAACACACTCCGTCTCAGTTATACAAACCAGTCAGTTAATGTTGTACAGTGAAATAATCGCTGTTTGTTCTGAGATCCACACAAAACACATAAATACAGTCCGTACCGCGCAGTAAACACACTCCGTCTCAGTTATACAAACCAGTCAGTTAATGTTGTACAGTGAAATAATCGCTGTTTGTTCTGAGATCCACACAAAACACATAAATACAGTCCGTACCGCGCAGTAAACACACTCCGTCTCAGTTATACAAACCAGTCAGTTAATGTTGTACAGTGAAATAATCGCTGTTTGTTCTGAGATCCACACAAAACACATAAATACAGTCCGTACCGCGCAGTAAACACACTCCGTCTCAGTTATACAAACCAGTCAGTTAATGTTGTACAGTGAAATAATCGCTGTTTGTTCTGAGATCCACACAAAACACATAAATACAGTCCGTACCGCGCAGTAAACACACTCCGTCTCAGTTATACAAACCAGTCAGTTAATGTTGTACAGTGAAATAATCGCTGTTTGTTCTGAGATCCACACAAAACACATAAATACAGTCCGTACCGCGCAGTAAACACACTCCGTCTCAGTTATACAAACCAGTCAGTTAATGTTGTACAGTGAAATAATCGCTGTTTGTTCTGAGATCCACACAAAACACATAAATACAGTCCGTACCGCGCAGTAAACACACTCCGTCTCAGTTATACAAACCAGTCAGTTAATGCTGTACAGTGAAATAATCGCTGTTTGTTCTGAGATCCACACAAAACACATAAATACAGTCCGTACGCGCAGTAAACACACTCCGTCTCAGTTATACAACCGTCAGTTAATGCTGTACAGTGAAATAATCGCTGTTTTTTGAATCCACAAAACACTAATACAGTCCGTACGCGCAGTAAACACACTCGTCTCAGTTATACAAACCAGTCAGTTAATGTTGTACAGTGAAATAATCGCTGTTTGTTCTGAGATCCACACAAAACACATAAATACAGTCCGTACCGCGCAGTAAACACACTCCGTCTCAGTTACACAAACCAGTCAGTTAATGCTGTACAGTGAAATAATCGCTGTTTGTTCTGAGATCCACACAAAACACATAAATACACTGTGTGGGCAGAACGTAGTATTTTTTGACGTTAAACCTGGTGGTACATATAGTAACCACTGGGCTTTAAATGGTTAGTGATTAATTTAATGACACTCGTTAAAAGTTTACCCTTTAGTCCCTTAACACCTTAGCTATACATGTTGTTCTCTTGGCCATGGGTGCTTTAGTAAAAGTATTTTAATTTATAGTACAAGCGCAAAGTAAGAAGTAGGTTAGCACGTCTGGGAACGTAAGACTGAAAGACCAGAGCAGACATTGAGCAGAAATCAAGTCTATTGATGCCTGAACTCCATGATTTTATAGGGGTGGAATTTAATGCTTTAATATTTCCCACTGTGCTTATTGGTCATTTACTGCAGATATGAAATTAATGTTACATAACTATTAGGCTAGCGCTACAGATATCGCAGTACTTCGTTGTGTACTTGTCATAGTAACTATGTTTAGATTAAAGTTGTAAATCCCAATGTTATACACCAGGGGCGCACTAATTTCGGGGCGCCATGTCGCAGTGGCGACTAAATTTTCTACGGTAGCGAATAATATTTGTGGGTCCATATGGAACTTGTTTCGTGTCACAATTATGGCGCCTAAAATTTTGAGGTGGTTCATAGATTTGTGGAAATTTGTGCACTCCTGATGTGTATGGTTTAAAATATTCAGCTCTGGGTTGTTACGCTGTCATTCGGTAAATATCGCAGATTCAAAGGGTCGTGGTGCCCTTATCGTCAGGGTTCAAGCAGTGTAAGAAGATACTGTTCACCAATGAACCCAGCGTAACTTCCCCAAAAATTTTAATCTTCAGCAGCACCGCTGAGAGAAACTTAAATGTCGCATATATTGTATTATTCTTTTTTATTTTTTCGAACAACAGGGTTTTTTTGAAAATATCGAAGTTTTTTATTTGATTTCGGAGAAGTTTCGTACAGAATTCTACGTTTCGTGGAAGTTTTATCAGATATTTCGGAGACTTAAAATTCGGACAGTCGGACAGCAGTTGGACAGGACGTTTCGTGCGTACGCCTTTTCGTGCGAGCCGTAAAACATCAGCTAGGGGATACGTTTGAGGTAGAAAGACAGGGTGTATGAGAACGCGCTGGCGAGCAGCATATGTGTTGCATGAGGAACAGAAGCTTGAAAATTTGTGCCCCTTAACTTATGTTATTGGGGTAAGGTGGGACGAACATGGAGAAAGTATGGACAATGGGACGGGGGGAGGAAATGCACAATACAGTGTTTTAGTCGTTAAACCTAGAGACAATAGGCAAGTGATGAGAGTTACATGTAGCTGCGAGAGTGATATTAAATTGGGTTTTAACCAGGCACGAAAGTCGTTAAAACAAAAATTAACCGGAGAAATAAAAACAATTGTAAAAAAAAAATTATATACAATAAAGAAACGTAAAACGTGCTGTGTCTACAGGACAGACTTACTTCATGGAAACTGGGTGCGAGACTATAAACTGGATTCAACCTGTTCACAGTACGGTCCAATGGCTGACTTTTGTGATTACGACAATTAGCATTCTGGGCCTGTATATGACGAGGCGATTGTTTATGAGATTAGCAGTCATCAGATTTCAAGGAACACCCTGCGTCATTAAGTCACGTTTATTTATTTATTTATTTATTTATCATATTTATTATGATTGCCGATCTCAGTGGCCGTGCGGTCTAAGGCGTGGGTCTTCGGCCGCTCGCTTACTAGGATCGTGGGTTCGAATCCCGCCGGGGGCATGGATGTCTGTCTGTTGTGAGTGTTGTGTATTGTCAGGTAGAGGTCTCTACGACGGGCTGATCACTCGTCCAGAGGAGTCCTACCGAGTGTGGTGTGTCTAAAAGTGTGTGATCGTGAAGCCTCGACGAAACGAGAAGCCCCAGGCCCATATAAGGCTGTCGAGCCATAAAAGAGAGAGAGAGAGAGAGGTAAAATACATTGGAGTGGAAGATATCTCCTAGTTACGCCTAGGCTAATGTTTATAAAAACACAGTGCCATAGAAGAATTTGGAGTGGAAGATATCTCCTAGTTACGCCTAGGCTAATGTTTATAAAAACACAGTGCCATAGAAGAATTTAGAGTGGAAGATATCTCCTAGTTACGCCTAGGCTAATGTTTATAAAAACACAGTGCCATAGAAGAATTTGGAGTGGAAGATATCTCCTAGTTACGCCTAGGCTAATGTTTATAAAAACACAGTGCCATAGAAGAATTTGGAGTGGAAGATATCTCCTAGTTACGCCTAGGCTAATGTTTATAAAAACACAGTGCCATAGAAGAATTTAGAGTGGAAGATATCTCTAGTTACGCCTAGGCTAATGTTTATAAAAACACAGTGCCATAGAAGAATTTGGAGTGGAAGGTATCTCCTAGTTACGCCTAGGCTAATGTTTATAAAAACACAGTGCCATAGAAGAATTTGGAGTGGAAGATATCTCCTAGTTACGCCTAGGCTAATGTTTATAAAAACACAGTGCCATAGAAGAATTTGGAGTGGAAGATATCTCCTAGTTACGTCTAGGCTAATATTTATAAAAACACAGTGCCATAGAAGAATTTGGAGTGGAAGATATCTCCTAGTTACGCCTAGGCTAATGTTTATAAAAACACAGTGCCATAGAAGAATTTGGAGTGGAAGATATCTCCTAGTTAGCCTAGGCTAATATTTATAAAAACACAGTGCCATAGAAGAATTTGGAGTGGAAGATATCTCCTAGTTACGCCTAGGCTAATGTTTATAAAAACACAGTGCCATAGAAGAATTTGGAGTGGAAGATATCTCCTAGTTAGCCTAGGCTAATATTTATAAAAACACAGTGCCATAGAAGAATTTGGAGTGGAAGATATCTCCTAGTTACGCCTAGGCTAATGTTTATAAAAACACAGTGCCATAGAAGAATTTGGAGTGGAAGATATCTCCTAGTTACGCCTAGGCTAATGTTTATAAAAAACACAGTGCCATAGAAGAATTTGGAGTGTAAGATATCTCCTAGTTACGCCTAGGCTAATGTTTATAAAAAACACAGTGCCATAGAAGAATTTGGAGTGGAAGATATCTCCTAGTTACTCCTAGGCTAATGTTTATAAAAAACACAGTGCCATAGAAGAATTTGGAGTGGAAGATATCTCCTAGTTACGCCTAGGCTAATGTTTATAAAAAGACAGTGCCATAGAAGAATTTGGAGTGGAAGATATCTCCTAGTTACGCCTAGGCTAATGTTTATAAAAAGACAGTGCCATAGAAGATAGACTAATCAGATGCTACAACTGACTGAGAAGGTTGTTTGAGGCTGTAACGCTTGTGTTTGTATAGCACGAGGTGAGGTTATTATAATGAAGAGACTGCGCGCGCAACTCCTGGCTTTGACAGCTGCTCACCAAAGTAAATACACGACACAACCTACAGCTGAACCTTACCCGGGTCGCGTGCCAAACCACGCTCCGTTGAGTTGACGTAGTGTTGGATTTGCCACCACCACGCTTGACAAAAACGTTAAACAATAAATGTACATCCGGTTTCCTGTGAAACTGAATAAAACTGCCATCTAAACCTTCAGTTGTTACGTTGACTTACATGGAGAAGAACGGGAGTTACTTAAAGCGCTGACAGTATGACTTTAGGGGATGCTTCGAGGTCTGTAAGGCTTATATGGAGCTGTGATGTAGCTTTCGATGTAAATTACGTCGAGGGGAATATTATACCGATAGTATAATTACATGAATGGAAACTAGTCTCGTTATTTAATAGCCACAGCTCAGGTTTACATAACAGTCTCGGGTGTGAGGTGTGATTAACGCTCTAGGAATGAATTTAATTGCTGCCGTTCGTATTGGATGACAGGAGACAGAACAATTGTCTGTCTTAATGGGAGTGTTTGGTTTTAAGACAGTTTCTGAATAAACGGTTGCGTGATTCATTGCCTTGTACAAATCTTATGCAGAAAAATGTACACAGTTTTATGTTATTGAACACAACTTCTTATTAAAGACTGTCCGACATGTTTCGAACCTATACAAGGTTCATCTTCAGGGGCTTACTTGTTGAAATTACATCAGATATAAATATGGTATTAAAGTTACATAAATTCTTAGAATGCCGTTAGATGTTTATGGGGTTTGATTTGCGTTTCAGCTATTTTGTGTTCACTACAGATGTATCGTTACCTCGTGTGAACAAGGCTAAGTTGAGCTCTTCTCATCATTGAGGAAGCAATTGAAATTTTGTGATTTGGATGAAGAAAGATAAACCAGTTCTTGGTGTCAAAATTATTACCATATTTACTCCTTTAAACAACAGTTTTTGTGTCTTACTGCGTGGTAATGAGAGACGGGTGGACGGGGTATTTAGGCAGTAGGGGTTACTTTCAGTTTTACGTGTTTATAAGACACCCAGTTCCGGTTAGATTCTCTGAAAAGTAGTGAAAAGAAGAATGTAATAATTTAAATACCACATTTGGTCATTTTCCGGTTCCTGCGCGCGCTTCTGAAAAAGAGAGGTCAGAAGTAGTTTGTGTAGATAATTTCGACGAAGTTATACGCAGTTTGCCTTACCTGTCATCATATATCACTGTGCTGGACTCTCATTACTGCTGCGTGTGCGTGCCTTTATACAGGGTGGTTATTTGATAAGCTGATTAATGCTGTGTTCTCGGATATCAAAATTGCAGATGTTTCGGAGGAGCTTACAGCCTCCGTTTTCAGGGCATAAATTCTACTTCTATACCCTGAAGATGAAGGCAATAGATTCCTACAAAAGTCTGTAAAATTTCTACCAAACTACACGGTATCATATCCCAAAAGACAGTTTGCGTCACAGTTACCGCGGTAAGGACCTCACATCTGACATAAATAAATTTTTCACTTGAAGAATGTGATTCGCAGAGAACTTGTTCGACCTGGCCAGCAGTTGCAATGCGACCGCGTGTTAACGGTGTCCACCCTAGACACCGGGTCATCAGTCCACACTTCATCACACGTGACAAGTTCTGTTTCTCTGAAATCTAGTTACCTTTATTTAAAAAAAAATATATATCTCCAATTAAAATTTCTGAGATATGTAAGGCTAATAAATTTCCCAACGCTGGTTTACTGTAATGAAAGGACTTTATCACACTATGAACATCTAAACGTAACATACGACTAGTGGCAGTGTCAGTTGTAAGTGTTCTGTATAAGACAGCTAGCACCTGGGCACTGTACACTTTCTGTACAGTAGGCGGTAGTGACCCGGTGAGCTGTAGCAACTAAGTCATTGTCTAGACAGTTACTGCCTTCCTATACACAGAATTTTCCATCTCTGTTAAATTTATTTGAAAATTTAAACTGTTAGCTCCAGGTATGCTGATGACAGCAAACCGCTGTTTCTAAAGTGCGTAATGTGTTCCGAGAACTCGAACATTGGGATCGCGGTTTCAAATCCTTCTCGGGGGGGGGGGCATAGATATATTTCCGCAGATTTTTATGTGCTTTTCGCAAAAAAAAATTGAAAAAAAGCTACTATTAGCTTCGTCTTGTCTGTCTGTCCGCGTGGAAGAACTCGACTTCAACTGGACGGATTTTCATTAAATTAGATATTTCAGGATTTTTCGAAAACCTATCTAGAAAATTCAAATTTTATTAAATATGACAAGAATGATGGGTACTTTACATAAAGAGCTACTTGAATTGGTGATAGTATCTGGCTGAATTCTTCTTAGAATGAGAAATATTTCAGACAAATTTGTAGAGAGAATCAAAACACATTTGGTGACAGGTCACAGATGACAATATAATACGGCGCATGCGCTTTGCATGCTGGGTAACTAAGGCAAGAATACAGACACACACTAATAATATCTAATACTCATTGTTCCATAATTTATTAATTCTGTCTGATATCGTAAGATATTTTAGGGCAACACTTACAAAAACGAGAAGCTACCAATCAACCTATCCTTCATTACCATCTTTTTAGACAAATTGTACGTCTAAAGAAGACAGTGAGCAAACGAACATTCTTTTGTTTCAGTGCAGCGTCTATATTTAACGCGTCAACAGAGTACAAATTAGTTGGAATATAATTTATTTCAAAAACTGGTATTATAAATTACATAATTCTGTTTCCTGCTAATTGAAATTGTCAATTAACAAAAATGGTTAAGTATAATTTTATATGGTCGACTGTGACTATTAGTGAATGTAATTTCATTAACAACCTCGGTGCTCCTAGGAAAGGAATACGGAATTATTAAGTTTCCATGGCAACAATGGTTACGCGAACGCGCCACAATGTTACGTTATACTTACATTGCCTGTGTCGTTGTATGTTTTGTCCTTCCGATTGGCCGATCTCCCATCTAAGGAGTACTAAGATTCTAAGATTCAGATATTAGTTCTGAGCTGAGACAGACCAGCGGGCATAATTGTCAAGCTGAAGAAGAATAGGTAGCAGATATAAGCATAAAAATTGTGAAATATGAGTGAAATAAAAATAATTTTTGAAAGCATAAAATGCATTAAATTATTTAAGGACCGTCTTATTGTATAAGGAACTAAAGTAATGAGCCTCACATAATGAAAGACAGAGACTGACTGAGCCGAGAGTGATCTGCGGAATAACAGGAGAGTGGGCGTAAGCCGACTCACGGTCTGCATGGTCACGTCCCTACTCAGAATCAGTCACTAACTGTCGAGGCGATAAAATTAAAGTCGGTAATCACGAAACGTTGAAATACGTTCACGAACATCGATACTATACCATATGTTGATAATTTTCGTTTTTTTTTCATCAGTTATTAATGGGCATGGGGCACGCGGTGGCGCAGTTGGTTGAGGCACTGCGCTACAAGCCGGGAGGTCGCGGGTTCGATTCCCGATGGTGTCATTGGAATTTTTCATTGACATAATCGTTTCGGTCGCACTATGGCCCTGGGGTCGACTCAGCCTCTAACAGAAATGAGTACCAGGAATATTTTCTGGGGGGGTAAAGGCGGCCGGTGCGTAGGGCTGACAACCTTACCACATTCATGTGCCGATTGTCTAGAAATCTGAGAGCCTCAACCTCCTGGAACCCTAAGGGCCTGTCCAGGCCTGTAATGGGATTGCTGTACCTTTTATTAATGTGCGTACCATTTTGCGATACGCACGGGGCGGTTTAACTCCCACAAACCGGTCTTGTATTTTATTGTGAGTAGAATGTTGGGGGTAAAACTGAGTTGTATGAACTCCGTATAATGATGCACCGAGATACTAGTAACTGTGATCGAATCCAGTATCGAATGAGGATATTGAATGTCATGTCTATTACTGCGAGTTCAAGTTGCCAAGCAAAACAAGAAGCAAAGCTAGTTGAATGAAACACATGACTGTGCAATAAATTCCAAGCAAATACATAACTGACAGGCAACATTGTATCCCGCAGTTGTCAGTACCAATGTAGGCTTTGGAATTATTGTTAAGACATTCTGCTTGCTTTCTCTGTCAACCTACGCAATAAACTACATGTGAGTTGATTCCACTCTCTGGAAAACATGTTTCAAATGTATGTACTTTTTTTTCCCCCCACCAATCAGGAAATTTTCTGATTGAAATCCTTCGTGTTTCCGGAACTACTGAGTACAACAGTGCAGTCTTACAGGTGTTAGTTGTGTTCAGGAAACAGCAGAAGTAAGTCCATTAAGTAATTCCAAGGAGCACAGCCCTTCAAGAAATACCCCGAATTTTATGGAAATTTATCGTGTTCACAACAGCGGCTGGCGTTGAGGTGGTTGAGGTACTGCGCTACAAGTCGGAAGGTCGCGGGTTCGATTCCCGATGGTGTCATTGGAATTTTTCATTGACATAATCGTTTCGGTCGCACTATGGCCCTGGGGGTCGACTCAGCTTCTAACAGAAATGAGTATAAGGAATATTTTCTGGGGGGTAAAGGCGGCCGGTGCGTAGGGCTGATAACCTTACCACCATGTGCCGATTGTCTAGAAATCTGGGAGCCTCAATCTCCTGGAATCATAAGGGCCTGTTCAGGCCTGTAATGGGATTGCTTTACCTTTACCTTTACCGATCAAGAAACAAGCTTCATAGTAGTGTTAGTTTCAGCAAGTACCTTAATTTCCACATGCAGTGCTGTAAACCAAGTAATTAAACTCTTTAAAAAAATGTTCTACAAATTTATTGCCTGAATTAATATACAGTTAAGTTGTCGTTTCTTCTTAAATTATACAGAATTTAATCGTGGTATAAGAATTTTGAGATAAATGTACAGGGTGTGTTCTATTAGTTAAGTACCTTTTCCTGTTATAAGTTTTAAAACTTTCGCGGCGACATGATTCAATATAGTTTTCTCGGGAGCACAGCCGCGTCAATTCGTTTGAATACAACGTTTCGGGGACTAGCTCCGTCCCCATCCTCAGTTTTGCCTGAGGATGGGGACGGAGCTAGTCCCCGAAACGTTGTATTCAAACGAATTGACGCGGCTGTGCGCCCGAGAAAACTATATTGTACCTTTTCCTGTGTCTGCACACCCTTTTGTTGCATGGGCCCCGCCTATGTCTTTCAAAATTTGGCTGCATGTATTGCGCAATAGGGAGTTTCAAGTTATATACAGGGTATACACAAAAGAATGGTGCGGTTTCCCTTTATTCACCATTGAAACCGCACCATTCTTTTGTGTATACTCTGTACATAAAAAAAGATATTTTGTTTTTTTTATGTAAAGTGATCGCTATGTATTCAATTTTATACACTTACAATATTTAGTGTTAGAAGTCTATATTTACTTAACAGGAACATAGACTGCCTCAGCGGTAACATCAACACATCCCTGCTTGGTAGGTAATTAACTGACAGCAGTTTCATCTCTGTATTACTTTATACAGTTTTTATCTAAAACATATTAACAATTAGCTCCTAACTAACTAACTAACTAACTAATTAACTCCATGTAGCACAGTCCTTCTTGAGAAGCTAACAGGTCGTCAGCTAGTCAAGAAATTCCCCGCGTTTTGTGGAACCCGAAGGTTCATTACCGCACTCACAAGAGCCCGCCACCTGTCCCTATCCTGAGCCATATCAATCCAGTCCATGCCCCCCCATCCCTCTTCTTGAAGATCCATTTTAATATTATCCTCCCATCTAAGCCTGGGTCTTCCAAGTGGTCTCCTTCCCTCAGGTCTCCCCACCAAAAATCAATTAGCTCCTACACAAACTTATTTGTCCTTTCAAAATGGTGATTTCCATATATCCGTTACCTATCAGAATCAATTACAAATATTCTTGTCCGTCTTTAGTTTCAATTCACCGTGCATTTTTATTATTCTAGACATTCACCAACAAAATGCACAAATCACTAACAAGGTGCAAATCAGCCCCTTATCATAATCAAACCCTACATATGTTTCGGCTCTCTATGAGCCATCATCAGGGGTTTTCCAATAGTGCTTTTCAAATGCTGGATAGATCTGCTAATGACACTCGTAAAGTTTTGCGCTGTTTTATAATCATAAAACATTTGTTTCGTAAGTCAAAATCGTGAGTCATAAATTATAGTTAAAATGATAAAATGTTAAAACATTTAAACTTCTAGAAGTGCGACACATATCTTTATAAGAAGATACAGTGAACTGTGTTATGAAGATACAGTGAACTGTGTTATGAAGATACAGTGAACTGTGTTATGAAGATACAGTGAACTGTGTTATGAAGATACAGTGAACTGTGTTATGAAGATAGAGTGAACTGTGTTATGAAGATACAGTGAACTGTGTTATGAAGATACAGTGAACTGTGTTATGAAGATACAGTGAACTGTGTTATGAAGATACAGTGAACTGTGTTATGAAGATACAGTGAACTGTGGTATGAAGATACAGTGAACTGTGTTATGAAGATACAGTGAACTGTGTTATGAAGATACAGTGAACTGTGTTATGAAGATACAGTGAACTGTGTTATGAAGATACAGTGAACTGTGTTATGAAGATACAGTGAACTGTGGTATGAAGATACAGTGAACTGTGTTATCAAGATACAGTGAACTGTGTTATGAAGATACAGTGAACTGTGTTATGAAGATACAGTGAACTGTGTTATGAAGATACAGTGAACTGTGTTATGAAGATACAGTGAACTGTGTTATGAAGATACAGTGAACAGTGTTATGAAGATACAGTGAACTGTGTTATGAAGATACAGTGAACTGTGTTATGAAGATACAGTGAACTGTGGTATGAAGATACAGTGAACTGTGTTATGAAGATACAGTGAACTGTGTTATGAAGATACAGTGAACTGTTTTATGAAGATACAGTGAACTGTGTTATGAAGATACAGTGAACTGTGTTATGAAGATACAGTGAACTGTGTTATGAAGATACAGTGAACTGTGTTATGAAGATACAGTGAACTGTGTTATGAAGATACAGCGAACTGTGGTATGAAGATACAGTGAACTGTGTTATCAAGATACAGTGAACCGTGTTATGAAGATACAGTGAACTGTGTTATGAAGATACATTGAACTGTGTTATGAAGATACAGTGAACTGTGTTATGAAGATACAGTGAACTGTGTTATGAAGATACAGTGAACTGTGTTATGAAGATACAGTGAACAGTGTTATGAAGATACAGTGAACTGTGTTATGAAGATACAGTGAACAGTGTTGTTTTAACATTTTATCATTTTAACTATAATTTATGACTCACGATTTTGACTTACGAAACAAAATGTTTTATGATTATAAACAGTGCAAAACTTTACGAGTGTCATTAGCAGATCTATCCAGCATTTGAAAAGCACTATTGGAAAACCCCTGATGATGGCTCATAGAGAGCCGAAACATGTGTAGGGTTTGACTATGATAAAGGGGCTGATTGCACCTTGTTAGTGATTTGTGCATTTTGTTGGTGAATGTCTAGAATATGGGTCCGTATTTTAATCTTAAATATATATTTTAAACCATGTATTAATTTATTAAAATTTAATATTTTATATCTATGCATTAGTTCTATTAACTTCTGTAAAATTTTGATGTATGTATTCTTTGTAATGCACCTCCCTGAAGATGGCCACATGAGTGGTCGAAACGTGTAGGAGGTATACGGTGTGTTTAGTATACTTGCATACACTTATGTGCATTTGTTGGTTTTGTTATCATATCTAACAGTCGTAGACGTTAGAAATGTTTGGCAAACTTTGAGACTCTAATGCCTACTGCAGCAGAAGTGCCTCTCACTGCTGCAGTCCGTCGGTCCTATCCGCAGGCCCAAACATCTGACGATATTTATGGTGAAATTTATTTTGTTGTAGGCGACCTTTGTAGAAACTATTCCTGTATCCAGTTGAGAGATCTTCGTACAAATAAAATCCTGTTTTTCAAAGTCATTTGACATTATTGACCTTAGATATGTTTGACGGAGTTGGCTTGAAGCGATTTACCGTAGAAATTCAACAGTCTTTCTACTACTTCACGACACAAGACTCTTAACGTAAAATGAGTTCAGCATTTTGTACGTTAATAGACAACACTTGATTGGCTAAAATTGTTTCTGAACTACAGCAAAGAATGTTTAAACCCCTCAAGGCGCAACGTAACCTTAATTATCATTAAACACCCAGTCCGTACCGCGCAGTAAAAACACTCCGTCTCAGTTATACAAACCAGTCAGTTAATGTTGTACAATGAAATAATAGCTGTTTGTTCTGAGATCCACACAAAACACATAAATACAGTCCGTACCGCGCAGTAAAAACACTCCGTCTCAGTTATACAAACCAGTCAGTTAATGTTGTACAGTGAAATAATCGCTGTTTGTTCTGAGATCCACACAAAACACATACAGTCCGTACCGCGCAGTAAACACACTCCGTCTCAGTTATACAAACCAGTCAGTTAACGCTGTACAGTGAAATAATCGCTGTTTGTTCTGAGATCCACACAAAACACATAAATACAGTCCGTACCGCGCAGTAAACACACTCCGTCTCAGTTATACAAACCAGTCAGTTAACGCTGTACAGTGAAATAATCGCTGTTTGTTCTGAGATCCACACAAAACACATAAATACAGTCCGTACCGCGCAGTAAACACACTCCGTCTCAGTTATACAAACCAGTCAGTTAACGCTGTACAGTGAAATAATCGCTGTTTGTTCTGAGATCCACACAAAACACATAAATACAGTCCGTACCGCGCAGTAAACACACTCCGTCTCAGTTATACAAACCAGTCAGTTAACGCTGTACAGTGAAATAATCGCTGTTTGTTCTGAGATCCACACAAAACACACAAATACAGTCCGTACCGCGCAGTAAACACACTCCGTCTCGGTTTTACAAACCAGTCAGTTAATGTTGTACAGTGAAATAATCGCTGTTTGTTCTGAGATCCACACAAAACACATAAATACAGTCCGTACCGCGCAGTAAACACACTCCGTCTCAGTTATACAAACCAGTCAGTTAACGCTGTACAGTGAAATAATCGCTGTTTGTTCTGAGATCCACACAAAACACATAAATACAGTCCGTACCGCGCAGTAAACACACTCCGTCTCAGTTATACAAACCAGTCAGTTAATGTTGTACAGTGAAATAATCGCTGTTTGTTCTGAGATCCACACAAAACACACAAATACAGTCCGTACCGCGCAGTAAACACACTCCGTCTCAGTTATACAAACCAGTCAGTTAATGTTGTACAGTGAAATAATCGCTGTTTGTTCTGAGATCCACACAAAACACATAAATACACTGTGTGGGTAGAACGTAGAATTTGTGAATGTTAAACCTGGTGGTACATATAGTTACCACTGGGCTTTAAAAGGTCAATATACGTACAAGAACACGTACCTGTACTAACTGCGCATGCGGGCTGCTGGAATATGTACGATGCACAGCGAATTGTGGACCGACCACCGCCATTACAGCACTGAGCATTAATTATAAGAGAGCAGTTGAAGTATTCGTACTATCGGAATGTCCATATGATAAAAGCTATACATTAAGAGGGCCGGCCTGCATGCGCTGTTTCCAATTATGTCTCACTTTATTTACGTAGATACTTATACGCCACGCCCACGGAATTCCTTCCATTTGTTTGCGGACATGTGCTAGGAAACCTGGTAGGTAGCGTATACATATACAATGCGCCAGTTGTCAGCGAGTACTTGAATTACTGAAGGAACTTTGCGCTGTGAATGTTTGTACGGCCAGGGGAAGACAAGATATACATGCAAGGTTTTTTTGTACACTTGCAAGACCAAGAAGGAGATGATAACATTAATATACTTTTTAGAATATAAGTCGTGAGGATGTTAGGGGATGGAACTGGTTCAGGATTATGTCTGTTGACGAATTTTGATATTAGAACTGTTGACATTACGGATTCCGTTATCGTAGGGTTGATTAATTATAAAGAAAAATCTGATTATTCTCTGTGTTGGATAATATTAAAGTGGCTCTTCGATAAGTGGGATGGGGGCATGGACTGGATTGATATGGCTCAGGATAGGGACAGGTGGCGGGCTGTTGTGAATGCGGTAATGAACCTTCGGGTTCCGTAAAACGCGGGGAATTTCTTGACTAGCTGAGGAACTGTTAGCTTCTCAAGAAGGACTCTGTTCCATGGAGTTAGTTAGTTGAAAGAAATTGTGTCACACGTACAAAAATGGAAGAATCCCATAGATTTTAAAAAACAGAGTTAAAAGTATTTCTTCAGAGTTTGTCTGTTTTTCAGGTTTGACTGAGTCTAAAAATAATTTTACAGTAATTTCATTCGCATAATTGCGATCCATTCAAATTCCACCTTTCACTATTACCTGTATAAAAAGGAAAGCTTTCCAGCTGCCACTACCTTGTTTTTATAATACAAAACGCTGCCTTGGGGTAATTTTTCGCAAATTTTAGTAGATTCTTGCCCTAGCAGTTTGTGCCGTCGCTGTATTAACGTTAATGATGGTGGTAAATTATAGGGTGGCGTGGAGGGGGCACTCTTAAATGGCAAAGTGTTCTTGCCACATGTAATGAGTGTCCATCAGTTGTTTCAAAAGTCGCTAGGCGCTGGGATAGAATGAACTGCTTGTCACGGAAGTCACAGTCAGTGCCGGCCTTAGCAAACGCGGGGCCCCATTGCGATCCTTGTGGCGGGCCCCTAAAAGTTATTGTACAGAGCAAAAAAAAAGGACTAACATTTTGGTATATTAACGTAAGTTAGGATGAAAAATTAAAATAGTCTATTTTTAATTATTTTTAAAAATTACTAATGCCCGGATTTTCCATGAGCGCGGGGTGCCCCCATGAGCGCGGGGCCCGATTGCGTCAAATCGGTCCAAGCGGCCTACGGTCAGCCTCAAAGCACTCTTCGTCACTGTGTTAATACTTTTGAAACGAGTGCCCAGAGTGGAGTGTTTCAACATAAACTTGCGTAACTGTACAGCGAATGAAATCACAAATTCAAAAACCAAAAAATGCACTGTATTTCCACAAGTATAGTCAAATGCCCCTACATATAAGTTTTCAAACTTTCGCGGCGACATGATTCAATATAGTTTTCACGGGCGCACAGCCGCGTCAATTCGTTTGAATACAACGTTTCGGGGACGGAGCTAGTCCCCGAAACGTTGTATTCAAACGAACTGACGCGGCTGTGCGCCCGAGAAAACTATATTGAGCCCCTACATATGTTTCAGCTTTACCAAGCCATCATCAGGGGGTCCAATGTTTACATATACTTAACATACATTATTTTCGTCCAATACAGTGCATTGTTTGGTTTTTTAATTTGTGATTTGATAATAGAATGCACGGAGATTGTAATGTGAACTGTACAGTGAATATTGTATGTACTGGGATGTGGAGACTATCAGCGCGAGCCCCTGGTTGTAGAACAGCAAATTTTATTGTTTCTAGTACAGTCGTTTTAGATTGAAACAAGCAAATTTTATTCTCTTGCCAATCTGATCATTGCAAGTATGGCGATGTAAGCCCACGGAAATTCATTCTTCTTTCTTTCATATATTTTATTTGTTGTTATTGAACACATTTTATTTCACAAGTGTGAGATAATCCCTTTATGACCTTAACAGTTCTGAAAGCAATCCTTCCAGCCTCACAGTTCATTGTTGCTGACATTATGTTCGTTTCCTCTCATTAATCAATTGGGCTCATTGTTGTATTCCTGTTTAAACAACAGAATAAATATTTACACCTGATACTTTAAAGCAGTGGAAAGGAAAATAGCTTCGTCTAAGAACATGTCAGTTCTTTACTTGGTACTTAGAGAATGAAATGTAGCACCAAAAAAGAATCCTGTCCTTTCAGAGAAATACCAATAAAATTGTTTGAGGTTTTCTCTTATTTAAAATTTAAGGTGCGTAAGTTGTTAGCAAATAAGTTAAAACAATAGCCTGTTAAAAATTGTCTCCTAAGTAATTTCATAGCAAGAACTTTCCTTTAAACTTGTCTTGACCGCAGTATATTTCAAATTCACTGTCTTTTCTTTAGAAATAAAATTTGTAACACGTTATATAGCTTTTTTTTTATAAGTTTAATGTCCTAAATAAGTCAGGACGTGTAGGCCACTTTAGATAGACTATAAATTCACGTCTGAACCTACGAGAAGAGAAGCGGATACAAAAAAAGTAATCTTATGACATCAAACACATGGAACTTGTTTGTTAAAGAATTACCTCAATATACGTGTAATGTTAACTTGTATACGTTTCTAAGTGCGCTGAATTTTTCAGCAGTGAGAAACGTAACAACTTCAGAAAGATAAACAGTTTAAAAAATTGATGAATATTGCGCTAGAGATACAGAAGTACAGAGAAAGACAAATCAACAGACAGTTATATCGTAATCTCAATTTATTTCATGTTAGTAACATAAATTACCGTAGGTCTACACATGAGGTGTGAACATGCTCTACTGAACTGCGACTAGAACATAAGTTACAAAAGACATTTTGTTCACAATCGGCACATCACAATTTCTACATGAAATAAGTACGTGAAATACAATAGTATGAGGCAAATTTGTTGTTCGTTTAATCATACAATAAATAGGTCGCTGTTTATTGTATGATTGCAAAATTAGGTGTCATTCCGGCAACAATGTATTGCGTGGAAATTTTAAAAAAGGGATATAACAATTTTAATTATGTCATTGAAATAATGACGGGACGACGAGGGAGAAGACGTAAGCAGCTACTGGATGACCTTAAGGAAAAGAAAAGATACTGGAAATTGAAAGAGGAAGCACTAGATCGCACCCTGTGGAGAACTCGCTTTGGAAGAGGCTACGGACCTGTCGTAAGACAGACTGCAGAATGAATGAATGAATTGAAATAAGAGGGAAAGATTTCCCAACAGTCTTGCACTCACATTTAAATTTAGCGTCGTCATGTTTTGATATAATTCATTATAATTTTAGACAATTATACATGACCTATTTACATTAGTGGGCAGGCATCTACGTAAATTTCAACCCCATTCCTTAATCTGTTTCCCCTCGGTACTTTTCTAAAATCCTTCGTATGCATGTCTTTATTGATTGTGTGCTGTTTGAAAGATTTGTTTACGTAACTTAAATTATTAACGCAGGGATATTTTTGACTTATTGGTGTTGTGGGGGGGGGGGGCGGCCTGGACTTTCGTAACGATTTGAAGAAATCTTTCTTTATTTACTTAATTCTGTAATCACCGTGCATCTTTTCACAGTCACTATTTACATACTGACATCAGACGAACACACAAACAGTACAGCCTACACCATGAAAAATACGCCCTAATGAACAAGGTATGTCATCCATAATGAAATATAATATAATATATTAATATATGAAAACTAACACCTATAATTGTTCTAATTACTGTAATTATTTACAGATAAAACCAGTACCATGCATCAAATACAATACCTACGAAAACATTAACATATTATTTTAGCACGAATAACAAATAGTGTCTGTGCATACCGAGCAGTGGAAAAGTGAAAAACCTTGCCTAAAAGTGAACCAATGAAAAAGACGTTTTAATATATGCAGTTTTAACGACAATAAACCCCTGAAGATGGTTCTATAAGAGCCGAAACATATGTCGGGTTTTAAAAAGTTTTTAAATATCCAATTGGTGTATGTAAATAGTCACTTTCTTTATTTATTTAACCCTGCGTGATGACCGAACAGTACAAAAACATACCTTTTTTTGTCTAGGTCAACCTGTGTCTTGTTTTACGTTATGTGAGAGCTAAGTGAACTGCTGACTTACTTCAATCCTGATATTTTTACTGCAGTCACTGGGAAAGGACTGCCATAAGCCACTGTATCATTTACAAAGACTATACTTTATGATCAACAGCGTGAAAATGGACCACAAACTAATTTGAATTAAAATGCTTATTACATTTTATATAGCTGCTATCCCTCGCGCTTTTATAGACCGTGTTAATTACAGTTTTTAGTGGAGACTAATATATTCGCAGCATATAATAATAAACGGCGTAATTAAATTAATAATCCGTAATATTCATATATATATATATATATATACATACAGTACACACTATACGAGGCTGATATACTAATTGTGTATTGTTAACTGATTTGTCTAACATACCAGTTGTGGCGACTGTTTTGGTGGTATGAGCGAGATATCGATACATATCGTTTAATAATAGATCGACTGTGACATGACAGTATTATTAATACGCGCTGGTTTTGAAGACGTTCTACACGGGTACATACACACATAGCCATAAATGTATAATATTCATTCTTAAGGGGGGCAAGAAACTTGCAGCTTGTGACGTCAGTGAAGAAGTTGGAAAAACGCGAAGTAGCAAAGGTGAGTCTACCGAAGTCGGATAATAGCTATTGAAAGCTACGAATGCTTGATTGGACAGTGCCTTTCTGTATGCAATTCTCGCGCCACATCCGGTGTCAGAACACGCTCGCGCACGGGATGTATACATTCACTTACATACATTCGCTTACATACAAGAAAAAGGATAAGAAAAAACAAGGAAGGCTAACTGGATTGGTCACATCTTGCGTAGAAACTGCCTTCTGAAACATGTGATTGAAGGAAAGTTAGAAGGAAGGATAGAAATGACGGGAAGACGAGGAAGAAGGCGTAAGCAGCTACTGGATGACCTTAAAGAAAAGAGAAGATACTGGAAATTGAAAGAGGAAGCACTAGATCGCGCTCTGTGGAGAACTCTCTTTGGAAGAGGCTATGGACCTGTCGTAAGATAGACTACAGAAAGCATGAATATACAGGGTGATACAGAGGCACTTGACATTCGATGTTAAACATGTTGCGTTTAGTTTCAAGTGATTTCAGCGCCATTCTGTATACATGGGCCTATATATAATCTACCCTAGGTACTTGAAGCTTTTGTGATTGTTCCCAGTATATTGTGGAAATGTATTTCTAGATTACTGTTAAATTTTGTGCCATATTGCTGGACTTGCCACCAGACAGGTGTCCCACTACACGCCGTGAATTGTCCCCGTATTTATATTACATTTAAATTGTTTAATGTAGTGCTTCCCAAACCTGGGTAAATTACCCAAAATTGGATAAAAGTGTTTTTTTGGGGGGAGGGGTAACGACACGCCTCGGAATACACATTAAAATTTACCGTAAAAGCGTAGAAGAAGAAGTGCTCTGAAGAAAGCGATCAGTCAGTGTGCACCGATACTGTAAAACAGTCTAACAGTGGCATTATACTGACTGGCTGGGACCTGGGTGATGAAATATGCATGGTGAATAATTGCCAAATTTTTTTGTGGCTGCTAAAATGTTTAGAGATGTTTAGAATAAAGACACTGCATCAAACATAATGTTTGTGGCTGCTAAAATGTTTAGAGACGTTTAAAATAAAGACATTGCATCAAACATAATGTTTGTGGCTGCTAAAATGTTTAGAGACGTTTAAAATAAAGACATTGCATCAAACATAATGTTTGTGGCTGCTAAAATGTTTAGAGATGTTTAAAATAAAGACATTACATCAAACATAATGTTTGTGGCTGCTAAAATGTTTAGAGATGTTTAAAATAAAGACATTACATCAAACATAATGTTTGTGGCTGCTAAAATGTTTAGAGACGTTTAAAATAAAGACATTACATCAAACATAATGTTTGCTTCCTATTTTGTACCGATCTCTCTTCACTTGTCAAATATGTTTTCTGTGCAGTTAGTGTTTTACCTACATCGGGTAAAAAGGACTTTCTGATAAGCGGTTTTGGGTAATGAAGGGAAAAGTTTTTGGGAAGCAGTGATTTAATGTTCAGCTGTTTATGTGACAATACATCAAGTTACGTATAGGCGTATGTGAAGAGAGAGGAATACTGTATCGATATGGTCCGTAGTAAAATCTACAGGGGATTTGTTTTATGTAGCTGTCCTATATCAAGGTAAATACAAAAAAATGTAGCAGTTTTGGAGACAAACATACGAAGAGGTACAGGCTGTAGAAAGATCTCAAAGTGACAGGTGTTTGTTAACTGTCTTCTGTAGGAGTATTCTGTATGCTGAAGTTCTTTATCTGACCGTGGTGAGTTCAATCATAGGTGTCAGAAAGGGCACACTGCTAGTGGTGCAGCTGTCGAACTTAACACTTGAAGTATATACAACTTGTAAGCCCTTTCTCCAGTCGTACGTAGAGATAGACCTGTAATTTGGTGCCAAGAGATATTCTGTGTTATGGGTTTGAGTCTAAAATAATGAATAGTTCAATTACCCGTTGATATTACCTTCCGTTTTATTCTAGCAGTAAACAGACGTTTTCTGATTGACATCAGAGTTAATTCATCAATACGAAGGTTTTATAGTGACAACTCTAATTGCTGTGAATCAATTTGACGCTATTCATCCCGTTGTGTATACAGACTTCTTCTTCTTTCTATGGGCCCGTCGGCATTCGCTCCGGATGCACCGCAGCCTTAGGCTTATTGTGCTCACCCTTAGTCTTTCTTTCATTAACCCTGTGCTACTAATATAGAGACGCAGGTCTTTTAGTGGAGCCAAGCTTATATCTCTTGTAAATTTCACACTGTTGACACCGTGCATCTTTGTCATATTAAATTAAGTTATAGACCAACTGATGCACTTTTTAAAGCACTTTCTAAGTAGCTTTATTATAAAATTGTTAAAATAGTACCCCTACACGTGTTTCGATCCTAGGATCATCGTCAGGGGGTTTTTTGCTAAAAGCTACAGTCACTTCAATCACATGGTTTAAAATATTCCATTGGCACTATAAAACATATGTTAAAATTTTGTAAAAAGATATGTTAAAAAGTTATAAAATTATAAAAACACTGTAGATGTTAGAAGTGCGGAACTGCTGGCTTGTGGTATTGCGGTATTATAAGCATGTGAAATGTTTTCGCGTGGTTAGCGAAGTGTACTGTGTACTGTGTGTTGACGAGTCCTACGGTGGAATGTCTGGTTCGGGAGGTTGTTTTATAGTGCCAATGGAATATTTTAAACCATGTGATTGAAGTGACGTAGCTTTTAGCAAAAAACCCCCTGACGATGATCCTAGGATCGAAACACGTGTAGGGGTACTATTTTAACATTTTTAATAAAGCTACTTAAAAAGTGCTTTAAAAAGTGCATCAGTTGGTCTATAACTTGATTTAATATCTCTTGGTTCAGCGAACATCTTCCCAAAGAGCTTATAACGTTGTCGAGCCAGTGCCTCGCAACCACAAACAATATGGTACACAGTTTCAGTCTCCGACCCACAAAATCTGCAGGTCGGATCTCCTTCGAAGAGGCCCATTAAGTGCTTCCTCACAGGTGCGTGTCCTGTGAGGAACGCTACAGCTGATCTAAGTTGATTCCTGCTCAATTTAATCAGGCCGTCAGCTTTCGTTTTGCATGGTCCATTGATAAAGAGTTTACCATGTTTGTGACCTGGTATACTGTTCCAGGGGTATACAGACTTACACAAATACCGCTACGTATTCCATCTGATACAGACTGTATTTATTACTATTATCTCAAACGCTACATGTTTCGACCAAGCCGATCATCAGCATAAGGTGTTTATTTTGTACAAAATTTTAAAACTCAAGGTAAAAAATGTAAATTTTTGCGAGATCTCACAAATGATATGAAATATGAATTACAATCGACTTAAATTACACACCACATCTTTTGTGTTAAATTACACACCAGCAACAATTACAAGTCGATGTAAATTACATTTTATATAATTTGTGAGATCTCGCAGAATTACATTTTTACCTTGAATTTTTTTTAAATAAACACCTGATGATGATGATCTGCTTGGTCGAAACATGTAGTGTTTGAAAAAATAATAACAAATAAAGTTTGTGTCAGATGCAATACGTAGTGTTATTTGTGTAAGTCTAATTCTGTTTCCGCTATACGCTTTGCATGAAGCTGTTTCACTGTACAATAATTCCGTGCTTTGAAAATGCAAAGCTTGTAGAAGATTATATGCCAAATAACGCCTTGCGAATAAAGCCCAAAATCTCAGCAATGTTATTACCAAAGTCCATTACATAACACGAATTTAGGTAGTCGCATTACCAGCCACCCTCACAACCTGACCTCATATCATCATAGCAGCCTATTCCACCGGTATCAGTATACTAACAGTTGTGCCTACAGAGTGTCTTAGATAAACCACGAAGTTTCTCATTACGTAATAGACCTGTCCTGTACTTTCTAACGTTTGCCGTAGTCTTAGACAGCGGTATTATCCCGAGCAGTTGGTCCAGTGTCAGCAGTGTTATATTTATGATGATGATAAGTGTAGGGAAACACTTATGACACTAATAATGTGCATGGTACACGAAGAGTGTAGGGAAACACTTATGACACTAATAATGTGCAAGGTACACGAAGAGTGTAGGGAAACACTTATGACACTAATAATGTGCAAGGTACACGAAGAGTGTAGGGAACACTTATGACACTAATAATGTGCAAGGTACACAAAGAGTGTAAGGAAACACTTATGACACTAATAATGTGCAAGGTACACGACGAGTGCAGGGAAACACTTATGACACTAATAATGTGCAAGGTACACGAAGAGTGTAGGGAACACTTATGACACTAATAACGTGCAAGGTACACGAAGAGTGTAGGGAAACACTTATGACACTAATAACGTGCAAGGTACACGAGTGTAGGGAAACACTTATGACACTAATAACGTGCAAGGTACACGAAGAGTGTAGGGAAACACTTATGACACTAATAACGTGCAAGGTACACGAAGAGTGTAGGGAAACACTTATGACACTAATAATGTGCAAGGTACACGAAGAGTGTAGGGAAACACTTATGACACTAATAACGTGCAAGGTACACGAAGAGTGTAGGGAAACACTTATGACACTAATAACGTGCAAGGTACACGAAGAGCTGAGAACGGCATTTGGACGGAGCGGAAATAAAATTACAGGAAATGAAAGCTACTTGTTGTAAAGCGTCGTGTTTGATGTGCAAATGTCAGCCTTTTAGGACCGGGCACAAGATATCTTGAATTAATGATTTCATGTTTCTTCTCAGTCGCTTCAAGCGAGTGTCGATATATTTAGGACCTTAAGATAGGCCACAACATCATCTGCCACATCCCCCCTGTGTACCAATACACATTATCTTCATATCCGTCATTCGACGCTGTGTAATTTACACAGTTGACGTCTTCACAAAACAGACAAATTACATTCCTCAGTCTAACTAACTAACTAACTAACTAACTAACTAACTCCATGTAGCAAAGTCCTTCTTGAGAAGCTAACAGGTCGTCAGCTAGTCAACAAATTCCCCGCGTTTTATGGAACCCGAAGGTTCATTACCGCATTCACAACAGCCCGCCACCTGTCCCTATCCTGAGCCAGATCAATCCAGTCCATGCCATCCCGTCCCACTTCTTGAAGATCCGTTTTAATATTATCCTCCCATCTACGCCTGGGTCTTCCAAGTGGTCTCCTTCCCTCAGGGTTCCCCACCAAAATCCTGTATGCACCTCTCCCCTCCCCATACGTGCTACATGCCCCGCCCACCTCATTCTTCTTGATTTGATCACCCGAATAATATTTGGTGATGAGTACAGATCATTAAGTTCCTCGTTATGTAGTCTTCTCCACTCCCCTCTTACCCCGTCCCTCTCAGGCCCAAATATCCCCCTCTGCACCCTATTCTCGAACACCCTCAGCCTATGTTCCTCCCTCAATGTGACAGACCAAATTTCGTCAGTCTATTTCTAATAATTTGACACAAGTTACAATGAGAAGTTTTATAATTTGCAGTTCATTGTCAAGTGTATTGAGGGTGATCTAGTTAATCAACATAGGATGGGAAGGGTATATGGCACGCATCCTGAGCTAGGTGCACCAAGTCCACATATTTACACTTCTTTCGTTAAGATTCATTTGAATATCATTATCCAAACGTGGTTTCCTAAGTGGCCATTTCACTTCAGGTATTCCAACGAAAATTATGTACACAATTCTTATGTCTACCGTGTAGGCTACATGCCCGAATAAAGTATTTCCTATTGCACTTACATCAGTGTAACGTGTTTGTGTCTAAAACACAAGACTTTGAATTAAAGCGTCACTTTGAAACATAGTTGATACAAGCGTGCAAAGGTGCCTGAAGTTTCTTTACGCAGTTTGAACATCCAGAGTGTGGATATTGCGCACCGGATGTAGCAGATGGTAGATGTTGGTCATATAGTAACAGTCGGTGTTTCTGCTGTGAGGTAATTCCGTCATTATCAGTGTGTGAGTGTAAGGTGCTGCTAGTGGGCACATTTGACTGTACCGCGCAAAGATATGTAGCTCTGATGCTTCCTGGTCATGCTGTCAACAGACTTGATGTATCAGTTGTCCTTGGATGAAATCATAGCTCAGTCGGTATAGCGACCCGCTGCGGGCTGGACGGTGCGGGGATCGAATCCCGGTGGGGGCGAGATATTCTGCACCCGTCCAGACCGGCCCTGGGGCCCACCCAGCCTCCTGTACAATGGGTACCGGGTCTCTTCCTCGGGGTTAAAGCGACCGGGGAGTGGCGTTGACCACCCAACCACATCTAGCGCCGAGGTTAAAGAAAATGTAGAGCTATACCTCTTTACGTTACTTGTACCGTACATTTTATACAGGGCATACACAAAAGAATGGTGCGGTTTTAATAGTGTTCACTATTAAAACCGCACCATTCTTTTGTGTATGCCCTGTATATGTTATGCAGACAAATGTACACAGTATTATGTTATTTAACACAATTTTTATTAAATGTTGCCCAACATGTTTCTAGCCTATATAAGGCTCATCTTCAGGGGTTCTTTTGTTGAAATTACAACAGCTATATTATTGGTATCTGTACCGGATACAAATACAAATACCAATACAGATACCAATAACCAAATACATCTAACGGCTTTTTAAGAATTTTATATACCAATAATATAGCTGTTGTAATTTCAACAAAAGAGCCCCTGAAGATGAGCCTTATATAGGCTAGAAACATGTTGGGCAACATTTAATAAAAATTGTGTTAAATAACATAATACTGTGTACATTTGTCTGCATAACATATATATAGCTATGCCTCTATTCCCCCTCTGGGCTTTCATTACATGTTCTGGGGTGAAATTTACTTTTTCTGGGGTGGGGCGAAATCAGCAGCAAAAGCTGTCTAATTCAAGTGGTAGAGGAGAGAAACAATACGATCTGTGTGCTTGCTAAGTTAGTTAAGTTTAACACACAACAGGATACTTCGCGAACAGTTCCGGGCAGTCCCTGTTGGGACAAGCGAAAGTTATAGATTAATACTTTAAATCAGAGATGCCCAACCTTTATGACAAAGGGTCACAACTGTTATTGTGGGCTGGTTTTCGGGGCGCAAGGGTCAAAATCACAGTAAGTGCTGCTCAAGACCACCTGAATTATTGCGTGATGTGTAATTATATATAGGGGAGAAGATATATATGTCCACAATGCTGGTGAAGAAACCTGAAAGAAAGAAACCACTTGGAAGACCTAGGCACAGATGGGAGGATAATATGCAAATTGATCTTTAAAAAAAGTCAGGGAGGGCGAAGAGTGTATTAATTTGTCTCAGGGTAGGAATAAACTTTGGACTCTTTTGAACAGATACAACTTACCGGGTTTAGAATTAAATCAAGTAACAACAGAATTACCCTTTGTTATGGAAAGCGAACGCCTTTACGAATACATTAGGAGAGTTCAAATCAAATTCAGTCGAACTCGGTTATAACGTCACGAAAGGGACTGAATATTTTGTGTCGTTATAAACGAGTGTCGTTATAACCGAGTAGTGTAATGTTGTGGTTAACAGTGAGGAATTAATTGGTACCACAGAATATATGACGTTATAGGCAAGGTGTCGTATAAACCGATGTCGTTATAACCGGGTTCGAACTGTATTTGGGTAGGCGCAGGATAGCTGTAAGGTCAGTTATAGTTTTAATATTATTGTGTTGTTGGTCACGTCTCTGTATTTTGTAGCCAGACAAGAAATCACAACAACAGGTAGTAAAACCGGAACTGGTCGTTTTTGTCCCCCAGTCATGTCCAAAGACACGTTACCCCCCCTCGTTCCACTTTATAGACTCAAGAAACAAGAATGTGACATCAGATTCTGTGCGACTGATGTAATGTCGAAGCACGTAACAATCACCAGCTTCGATCTCAGATCACAGCAAGTTTGATAACTGCAGCGTCCAATTATGGAGTTTGAAATTAAGGAAAGTTCTGTGACCGATTTTATCAACTGTTTTTGCGCCAGCTGTTTTGTCCCCCATCCCAATTCTGGTTCTGGCTTTCAAGTTTTTCCCCTTTATCCCCGGACCCAGGTGCGGGCGGCTATGAAGGCGGGGGGGGGGGGGGGGGGGGGTTGGAAAATTTGATATGTTATTAATTTAGTGGACAAGAATTTTTAAAACAATTTTTTTTAAATATTTATGTCTATTGTAAATTTAAAAAAAAAAAGAATAGGAGACAAGATTGTTATCATGGTTAAATGTAGCATAACGTGAGAATTATAATGTGGTTGAACTTAAATATTGAATTTTTGGCGTTACCATGAAGATCTTAACATCTGTAACAACTTGTTACCGGTAGATGGCCTTAAAATGGCCTGATGAGGCCGAAACGTGTAGTCAACTTAAAACAAACCTTGTAAGATTGTCGAGAATAAAATAGCTGCTTTAAAAGGAGTGTTGAGTCGTGTTCAGTTGAGTCGTGTTCAGTTGAGTCGTGTTCAGTTGAATCGTGTTCAGCTGAGTTGTGTTCAGTTCAGTCTGTATAGAGTGCTGTTGAGTTGTGTTCAGTTGAGTCGTGTTCAGTTGAGTCGTGTTCAGTTCAGTCTGTATAGAGTGCTGTTGAGTCGTGTTCAGTTGAATCGTGTTCAGTTGAGTTGTGTTCAGTTGAGTCGTGTTCAGTTGAGTTGTGTTCAGTTGAGTCGTGTTCAGTTGAGTTGTGTTCAGTTGAGTCGTGTTCAGTTGAGTCGTGTTCAGTTCAGTCTGTATAGAGTGCTGTTGAGTCGTGTTCAGTTGAATCGTGTTCAGTTGAGTTGTGTTCAGTTGAGTCGTGTTCAGTTGAGTTGTGTTCAGTTGAGTCGTGTTCAGTTGAGTCGTGTTCAGTTGAGTCGTGTTCAGTTGAGTCGTGTTCAGTTGAGTCGTGTTCAGTTGAGTCGTGTTCAGTTGAGTCGTGTTCAGTTCAGTCTGTATAGAGTGCTGTTGAGTCGTGTTCAGTTGAGTCGTGTTCTGAGTGCAGCGTTTCGCACAATCTGCATGGCAGTCGACGTTAATAACTGCGACATTGTTTTTATTTAGACCCATAACTGTCGACATATTTATATCCCACAAAAGTGCGTGTTTCAAACTATCATTTGTATTTCCTTGATGTTAATGGTCAACTAGTGTTTGTTAACTCCATAAATATGTCGCTATAATAGGATTATTAATTCGGGTTAACTGTGATTAAACAGCTGCTCCCTGACTCTCCGTTTGACAACTTTCAACTAACCAAATAATATTCTTTTTCCAATGGGTCGACAGCCCCTTGGGGGCCTAGGCCGCCTCATTATCGAGGCTTCACGATCACACTCAGACACACCACACTCGGTAGGCCTCGTCTGGACGAGGGACCAGTCCGTCACAGAGACCTCTACCTGACATCACACAACACTCACAAGAGACAGACATCCATGCCCTAGGCGGGATTCGAACCCGCAATCCCAACAAGCGAACGGCCGCGGAACCACGCCTTAGACCGCGGGATCGACAACCAAGTAATATAGTAGCGTTTATTGGCTAGTATTAGAGCAGTAAAATCAAGGAAAATGAGATTGTCTGATCATGCAGAACGCATTGACGTCATAAGAAGTGTCTAAATCGCTTAATTCAGCGTAGTCCTTCATGAGAAGCTGACAGTTCCTCAGCTAGTCAAGAAATTCACGGTGTTATAAGCAATCAGAAGTTTCATTGCCGTGTTCACAATAACGCCATTTATCCCTATCATGAGCCACACTAATCCTCTCCACGCCCTCCAATTGTATTTATTTCACATCCAATTTAATATTATCCTCTTATCTACGGCTAGATTTTCGAAGTGACCTTTCGCCTTAAGGTCTTCCTGCCATGTCTTTATACATGTCTGTTCTCCACCCACACGTGCCACATGCCCCACCAATCTCATTTTTCTTTATCTGATCACCCGAATGATAATTAGTGAGAAGTGCAGATCATGAAGCTCCTCTTTATGCATTCTTCTCCATTTCCCGTTTCAGAGATGGGGAATGCATATAAGTTTTAGCTGAATTACTTCAAATTAGAAGACCACTTGGAGGATTAATCGTGCATTGAATGATAATATTGAAGTGGATCTTAAAAGGGCAGGATGTGAGGTTCTGGATTGGATTCTTCTGGTTGAGCAAAAGACAATTTGTAGACTTTCACCGACATTTTGATTTCCCCTGTAACAGGTGAGAAACTGTTAGCTTCTCAAGAAAGACTCTGCTCCTTGTAGTTAGAAATCAAGTGACATTTCAAGAGAAGCAGTCAGAATGCTTCCATCGACCCTGAGTTAGTATTAGCATATGGTGCATGTGGTATATACATTACACGCTGTTTGATTTATGAACCAAAGACATTTGTTAGCGATACTCGCCCTTCTGTGGACGTTTCGGCATAATGGCTCCCACGTGTAATTGGCCACTCCTAGTCTACTGGTATACTTTATTGGTATTGCTCTTTACAGCTCTTACCAAGGGCACCAGCAAAATAAATCTGAGACACGCTGCGACAGGCGTTATTTTGGAACATGATTACAGGTAGGTCCCGTTTTACGACGGTTCATTTTACGACTTTTTACATTAACGACTGTTTCAAAATATTACCTTAAATATTAGTACATACGTGGAAAAAATTTTAGGAATTTTGGAACCTATCTCATTCAATTACATTATATTTTGGTCTCGTTTTACGACTTTTCACTTTATGACCCTGTTTTGCTGGAACGTAACTCTGTCGCAAAACGGGTCCTATTTTGGTCTCGTTTTACGACTTTTCATTTTACGACCCTGTTTTGCTGGAACCTAACCCTGTCGTAAAACGGGTCCTACCTGTATTTTGCAGTTTTAGGAAGCCTGATTTTCCCCACGCTGTTTTTTGTGACGTCAGCGTCTGATGCAGTTCACAATATACCGGGTCACTAGGTCGCTTGTAATCGGTAAGTTTACCGGCGTCCTACACTACCGCCAGCTCGCCCCGGTGGAGAAAATTAGCAACTTTACAGAGGAGAGGTGAAGGACCCGATAAATAGCAAAGCAAGTTTCGAATTTACAGCGGGAATGATACATGACCGTAACTGATTATGAGCCCAACCCAAGAACAACTGCCTAAACCAACTTGGCGCAATTCCAACTCAAGTATTAATAAGAATATTTGTTGTATAAGAATTCTTTACCTACGTTTAAATCCTTGGTATTTCGTACACTCTGGTTGTCTCATTTCAAATTCATACACCAGTTGATATACTTTTAAATCCTTGTAGAAATATTTGACAGTGAAATTCTGGTGACACCGTTACGTTTGCAACTACCATCGTCAGGTAGAGGGGAGAGGGCGGGGTTTAGGTCAGCGTGACGTGCACTCGAAGGCCCCGCATTCAGACACTGTCTTAGCGGTAAGGTCGCGCGTTACATGTCACATTTTGGCCGAAGAGCTGGTGCGCGGGTCTGATCCGTACGTGAGGTGCCAACGGCAGGTTCGTCAGCCAATCCGCTGTCGCCATCGCTGTAGAAGAGACTCGCTTCTAGCCTTAACGCATCAAAATTTCATAGACCAGGAATTAAGATATGACTGGCAGGTGTTTTGTAAGCTTTCGGTGACATTGGTATTCCCGAAATGTGGTATAGAGTGGACGCGAATTTCCGCGCTGCAGCCTACACACGCTCTGAGCAGGGGCAGGACTTCGAAATCGCATATTTTATCGTCTTTGTCCATCGCCTCGTACTAAAAAATAACGACGTCATGTTTCGGAGAAAGGATCTGATTCCGTCCTCAGGCTAAACATATGGTTAAAACCTAATCAACTGGGCAAGATTGGTAAAGCTGTTATTATTTTTTTAGCCTTAGGATGAGAACCGGGCATGTCCCCCAAAACGTATTCAATTCAATTCAATTCAATGTGTATTTAGTAACGTGTAGACTTAACAGCACAAGTGCCAATTACAAAGCCAGCACAAAATCACAAATAAAACACAAAACAGTACAAATACACAAGACAAAACACTAAATAAACAAAACAAATATGCAGTAAAACAATATATAAGAAGTACTGCGGCAGAATCCAATACCCTGACGGAACATAGATTGTTTATATTTTTAGTACTAAGTGGTACGTATTATTCCAAGTTTCAGGGGTGCACAAATCCTGGTCGCCAGGTCGCAGTGGCGACTAAATTTTATAGGGGGGCGCCTAATATTTGTTGATCCTCATTATGGATCTTATTTTAATGTAACACTTGTGGTGCCTGAAATGTTGAGGTGACTGCTAGGTTTTTGTAAAATTTGTGAACCCCTGCGAAATGTGATAGACACTGCACATAAGTCTGTAGAATTGTAGGTAGGATTTGTTTTGTTACTTAAAATCTTGTGGGTTATTTACACGGCGTCATTTTTTTGGTGTATGACCAACGTTTCGGGATCACTTGTTTGTCCCATCTTCAGGGTCTTAGGAAAAAGGATGCCAGGAGGTAATGAACGTGTGTTTATATAGGAGTATACCCATTGGACCCCACTCCTATATAAACACATGTTCCTTACCTCCTGGCATCCTTTTTCCTAAGACCCTGAAGATGGGACAAACAAGTGATCCCGAAACGTTGGTCATACACCAAAAACTGACGCCGGGCAACAACCCAAAAAAAAATGGTAAGCAAGATTACGACCACGGCGAAAGCCTTCAATTACATATAGGATTTATTTTGGCCACATCTGTCCAAGTTATGTAATAGTCCCCAGTAGCGGATATTAGTGGCCCGCTTTAAACACGTCATATATCCCACTTCACATATTTACTGAAGTCATTAGCAATCGTTTTATGATATGTGACAGGGGTGTCATTTTTGAGCAAAGGGCCACTAAGGTTATTGTGAGCTGGTTCGCTGGGCACACATATACAATAAGGGGTATACCATACGGCCTGAGTTTTCTTGTACTACGTATATTCTTTACAAATGTGGCCGCGGGAATCATAATGCAACGTGGCGGACCGCGGGTTGGACACCCCTGATATAAGTGTTCGATCGTTACGTAAAGCAAGCAGCAACCTGTGCTTGTTACACATTTGAAGCATGCTGTGAAGGTACAGACGGCGTGGAAACGGGGCTAAGTGTTTTCATTTAATGAAATATAGTTGTGAATGAAGGAACTGATGGTGAAGGGACGTGAATTGATGTCAACAACACAGTTCGTACCTGAACGTGTGTTATAACATGCAAATTCAGGCTCCATTGCCTAGACATGCACCAACACTTAATACCTCTGTTTTGAACTGAACTGTGGGTCTTTCAGTTAGTAACTGAACTGCAGGTGCAGCAGGTATCAGTGCTTAACACTTTACAGCCTAAAGAGAATATTTAACGTTTAACTGAGACAGATAACCTGGATTATATTTAAAGATTCATTCCGTACCGCGCAGTAAACACACTCCGTCTCAGTTATACAAACCCGTCAGTTAATGTTGTACAGTGAAATAATCGCTGTTTGTTCTGAGATCCACACAAAACACATAAATACAGTCCGTACCGCGCAGTAAACACACTCCGTCTCAGTTATACAAACCAGTCAGTTAATGTTGTACAGTGAAATAATCGCTGTTTGTTCTGAGATCCACACAAAACACATAAATACAGTCCGTACCGCGCAGTAAACACACTCCGTCTCAGTTATACAAACCAGTCAGTTAATGTTGTACAGTGAAATAATCGCTGTTTGTTCTGAGATCCACACAAAACACATAAATACAGTCCGTACCGCGCAGTAAACACACTCCGTCTCAGTTATACAAACCAGTCAGTTAATGTTGTACAGTGAAATAATCGCTGTTTGTTCTGAGATCCACACAAAACACATAAATACAGTCCGTACCGCGCAGTAAACACACTCCGTCTCAGTTATACAAACTAGTCAGTTAATGTTGTACAGTGAAATAATCGCTGTTTGTTCTGAGATCCACACAAAACACATAAATACAGTCCGTACCGCGCAGTAAACACACTCCGTCTCAGTTATACAAACCAGTCAGTTAATGTTGTACAGTGAAATAATCGCTGTTTGTTCTGAGATCCACACAAAACACATAAATACAGTCCGTACCGCGCAGTAAACACACTCCGTCTCAGTTATACAAACCAGTCAGTTAATGCTGTACAGTGAAATAATCGCTGTTTGTTCTGAGATCCACACAAAACACATAAATACACTGTGTGGGCAGAACGTATAATTTTTAGGCGCGTTCGCAAAATTGCGAAAAGCGACTGTTAGCTACTTCATGTCCGTCCGTATGTAACAACTCGGCTCCCACTGGATGGATGTTCATTAAATTTGATATTTGAAGATTTTTCGAAAATCTGTTGAGAAAGTTCAAGTTTTATTAAAATCTGTTCAGACTAACAGGTACTTTACATGAAGACCTATGTACATTTATTATAATATCTCGCTTAATTCTTCTTATAATGAGAAATCTTTTAGACAAACGTAGAAAAAATCAATACACACATTTTATTTTCGCTAAGTTTTTTTCCCCGAAAATCGTGCCGTTTTTTAGATAATGTGGAAAAATATAGTAGAGCCAGACAGTCCACAGATGACAATATAATATGGCGCATGCGCTTTGCGTGCTGGATAACTAAGGCTACAGACACACACTCAGAATATGTAATACTTATTGCTTTTTCACGGCAACAATAGTTACGCGAACGCGCTTTAATATTAGGTTACACGTCTGCCTGTCTTGTTAAATGTTTTGATGGTACATAAATTAAGCATTGGGCTTTAAATGTTTAATGTAGGCTTAGGTATGAATTAATAAATACAAATAAAAATATAATTATTATAAAAAAGATAAGTGACTGCAGGAATCGTTGAACTGTGTGTATGTGGTCTCGCTGTTGCTTGTATCTGCCCCCCCCCCCCCCACGGCATCATCAGTTAGAAGGCCATTGCTCTAACTTCATAACAAGTGCAAGTCAGCACATTTGAGAGATGTGAATTAATGCACTGTGGAAATGGAGATGCGAGATTTATAGAGACTGTGGCACACAGTGTTTGTTCAGAAACGGCGAACACTTGCAGAAATGTTCTACATTTGCAGGTCTGGTCAGGCTCTGGATAACGGGAACCGCTGTCTGTGTTAGCAAGACATACGGACCGCTGTCTGTGTCAGCAAGACATACGGACCGCTGTCTGTGTCAGCAAGACATACGGACCGCGCTGTGCCAACGATTAACCTATTAAAGCCTAATGGCTACTCGATACATCAACAGTTTTAACATTCACAAATTCTACATTCTGCCCACACTGTATTGTTGTGTTTTGTAATTATATTATAACAAACAGCGACTTTTGCCTTACATAAAATAAATTGATTTGTTTTTGTAACCGAGATGAAAAGTGTTTACTGCGCGGTACGAACTGGGTCTTTAAATGAAACAGTTTACGCTTCGTCTTTAAAGGGTTAAGGGACTTCCATTCAGTCGTATATACGATTTCATGACAAAATATGCTTGGAGGAGAGTAGTGGAGTAGTGCTGGCATAGCGGCGGATAGCGAGACTCGTCTCAGCAACAGGTCAGTTGCGAATACTGTATGCTGTTCGGTTACACAGTGTCGTGTCTCTGAATTTGTGTTGGCCAGGTCTGGATGAGGATGAAACGAAACACTGTAATGCTTCGGCGAAAGAAGGTGAATGTAGATTTTAACGAACTGTTTATTACCCCTACTGATATATGTTAAGCTGATAGTTAATTAAATAGGTGTATCAATTACAGAAGAATAAAATACTGTATGTTCTATAGACTTAGTACTGTTCTCACCACCCAATAGCCAACATACCAACTCCAATACACGAGGTATCATAACAGCAAAAGATTATTCAACATTTAACATTTTAACCTGTGTATAACTTGATTTGTAACATCGAAACAAACAGCTGCTATATTTATTCAGGTTTTATCATTTTAACCAGTGTATAATTATACCATTGATGTAAAAAAGTCAGTGTAATTTAAAATACTGAGGTCCCTGAAGATGAACCGGGATAGGGTTCGAAACATGTAGGACTGTACTTTATTCTAAAAACACCGTGCATCTTGTCACAATCACTATATAAAAACACCGTGCATCTTATCACAATCACTATTTAAAAAAAACCAACTGGATGCACTTTTTATTTTGAAAAACTGTACAGTTCTTTAAAACATTATAATAAAACCCGACATATGTTTCGGCTCTTCAATGAGCCATCCTCAGGGGTTTTTTGTCACTAAAACTGCATATATTTAAAAACGTCCATTCATTGGTCCACTTTTAAGCACAATTTTTACCACCTTCAGTGTATTGATGTGCACAGTCAGCTTGTATCTTATGTTAAACTGATAAACTGGTATTTGTAGGTGTTATTGTGACAGTTTTAGTGACAAAAAACCCCTGAGGATGGCTCAGTGAAGAGCCGAAACATATGTCGGGTTTTATTATAATGTTTTAAAGAACTGTACAGTTTTTTTAAAATACAAAGTGCATCCGGTTGGTGTTTTTATATAGTGACGTAGCACTGTGTTACACAAATTAATAGTGAATGAAAGTGTACACTCGTCGGACAATAAACATAGAAAATAAAATGTACGGAATAAATAATATTAAGTTTACTAAAATGCTGCTAAACACTATTATTAACCCTGCGAAGAATAAAAAAAAATGTCGAAATACTTTCCTCATTTTTCCCCCGGTAACCGAAAGAACTCTGCTTTGAGTGTTCCCAGATTTCGACCGCTTGTCCTTTTCATAGGGGTATTATTAAAATGAACATCGAGTATGGCCAACAGATGGAATAATAATGACAGGGAAGACCCGAATAACTTGCTGGAAAGCATGTCATAATGCCACTTTGTGCACCACAAATCTCACATGTACTTCTCCGGTACACAACCCGGGTCTCCGCAGTTTCAGGCCTGCGACTAACCGTCGAATATGACGCAGCCGAAAGATTTAAATTCGTTTTAATTATGTATAAAATTTCAGTCTTAGGGAAAAGAGAAGATACTGTAAATTGAAGGAGGAAGCACTAGATCGCACTGTGTGGAGAACTCGCTTTGGAAGAGGCTACGGACCTGTCGTAAGACAGACTGCAGAATGAAGAGGCTACGGACCTGTCGTAAGACAGACTACAGAATGAAGAGGCTACGGACCTGTCGTAAGACAGACTACAGAATGAAGAGGCTACGGACCTGTCGTAAGACAGACTTCAGAATGAAGAGGCTACGGACCTGTCGTAAGACAGACTGCAGAATGAAGAGGCTACGGACCTGTCGTAAGACAGACTGCAGAATGAAGAGGCTACGGACCTGTCGTAAGACAGACTGCAGAATGAATGAAAATTTCAGCTCCTAACTCACAGAAAACACAGTCTCCCATTACAAATACCAACCTCTTTAATGCTGCTCGCGGATATAATCGGTCTTGAGTGTAGTACGAGACAAAATGTACAAACTTTAACGAAAATCGGAGCTTAAAGTTGAAGCCTTCTGGAATGTGACTCCATGTCGCTTACCGGCGTTTAAGAGAAGCTCGCTGACTCCATCTTTATGGGGATCATTGGATTGCATAAGCTGTGACCATGACGGCAGCTGGCTTCTTTATTCACCCCTAAGTCTTCCAGTCAGTCTCTTTCATTGACGTTTCCCAACCAAAATTCTGCGTGCACTAATATTAATCGAATTAAGGAAGCTACAATTAATGGTAATTGCAGGTGTCTTCCAGCCCTACATTTTCACACAAGTGTGTACATAACTTGTTCACATAGTGTGTGAGAGAGAGAGAGAGAGAGAGAGAGAAGTTTAATAGAATGTAGATTCCTCTCCTTGTTCACTTATCCGTAGCAGAGATCTTTCGGAATCCAGTTTCGTATAAATATTATAATGTTTGACCTTATGGTATTCGTTTTATTTGTGGAGATTTCCTTCTCAGAATATCGCTGAAAACTTGAATACTCAGTTCTTGGAAGCGGCTCGCAATAATTTATAACATTTGTCATCTCCGCTTTCTGTTAAAGTCGTGGCTATAAAATAAGGAAAGAAGTTACGGTTCTTGTAGAAGGATATGAAAAAAGAATATATATATATATATATATCCTTAGAACGTGCTCTGTAAATGACGATTTTTCTTGGATTAGGTACATCTAAAAAAGAATTTCAGCTCAGCGGGAACTTTGTGATATATATATATAAAAAAAAGAGAGAACGGAACAAATATATGTGTAAACGTAAGCAAAGATGAAAAGGCGATAAAAAATATATCGTAAACCATAATAGAAAAGAAAGCTTAAAAAAAAGGTGAAACCTTTGCCGATTCCTTTCCTACAAGAAGAATGCAGTTTCCGTCTAAACGATCGCGTGTCCGGTTTCTAATTCTTCACAAAGACCTTAGTTTTCACAGCGGTTTAGTCTCGCTGAATGCAATGCTTTAAGAAAGGGAATATCGGGATTTGTGGAGGTAACAATAAAATAAGTTTATGCGTAAAACCAGTGCTTTGTGCGTGGCGACAAAATTTATTATAGATATTAAAAATATATACATTTTATAATCTGTAACATTTGAACCTTACAGTTCGCCAAATATTATTCGTGCGATCAAATCAAGAAGGATTGGATGGGCGGGTCGTGTGGCACGTATGGGGGGAGAAGAGAAATGTGTACGTGGTTGTAGTGGGTAAAAGCTGAGGGAAAGAGACAATTTGGAAGATCTGGATGTACTTGGAAGGATAATATTAAAATGTGTCTTAAAGAAATTGAATGGGAGGATCTGTACTGGATCAATCTGGCTCAGGATAGGGACATGTGGCGGGCTGTTGTGGATACGGTAATGAACCTTTGGGTTCCATAAAATGCGGGGAGTTACTTGACTAGCTTAGGAACCATTAGCTTCTCAAGAAAGAGTCCATTCTTTAGTCAGTAAGTCAGTCAGTTAGTTAACTAGCTAACTAACTAGCTCGTTCCTCAGTCAGTTAGTTAGTTAGTTAGTCTTTCACTTTTATTTAATAAAATTGGGAACTTAATGATCTGTACTGATCACCAAATATTATTCGGGTAATCAAATCAAGAATAACGAGATGGGCGGGGCATGTAGCACGTGTGGGGGCAGGAGAGGTGCATACAGGTTTTAGGTGGGGAGCCCTGAGGGAAGGAGATCAGTTGGAAGACCCAGGCGTAGATGGGAGGATAATATTAAAATGGATCTTCAAGAAATGTGATGGGGGAGCATGGACTGGATTGATATGGCTCAGGATAGGGACAGGTGGCGGGCTGTTGTGAGTGCGGTAATGAACCTTCGGGTTCTATAAAATGCGGGGAATTTTTTGACTAGCTAACGACCTGTTAGCTTCTTAAGGAGGACTGTGCTCCATGGAGTTAGTTAGTTAGTTAGGTAATTAATGTAACAGATGCTCTGTGAACCTGATACAATGCTACAAGATTACACTCGGGTTATATGCTTTTAATATTTGTATCATTCGCAGTAATTTTGCGAATTATTGTGCGACAAAATCTAAATTTAAATGATTTAATGGAGGCGATTCCTTCATCAAAAACTAACAGTCGCTTATCTTGTCAAGAAATTTCTCGTCACTTCATGGTCGGGCAGTCGCTTCTCATTTCTGGGAAAGGCTTAGTGTTATTGCTTTGTTGATCGACTGTTTAAAAATGGATTTGATTGGAATGATTGATATTTCAGAAATCGGCTTGATAAATAAATGAGCAGCATCAGTTGGTACGGAATTGCGTAACGATGTACACATTTAGTTAAATAACGAAGGAACTCTTGTCAAAGAGCAGCGGAATAAATGGACGAAAAAATTCCAAAGCAAACTGCAATTTAATTACAACAGTTTCAGAGTGGACTATATTAACCCTTTCAGGACTAACACTGACCCCAATGTCGTTATAACCGGGCTCCACTGAACAGGGCATACACAAAAGAAAGGTGCGGTTTTAATAGTGTTCACTATTAAAACCGCACCATTCTTTTGTGTATGCCCTGTATTTAAATCGTGACAATTTGTAGCCTAGCACAGCGGTAATACGTCTCATTTTGTTTTTGGAATCGACACGGTTCGAACCTCGATCGGAGTTCTTCGCAGTCTTTTTTCAGCCTTTCAAAGCGAATGTGAGGATGTTTCCTCCAAATGTTACAGCTGTCTCCTTTCAGATCTCATTTGCCTAACTCTTATGGATAATTTGTTGTTTATTTCGACGTTGTGTAACCTGTGCGGTTGAAGTAATGTCATTAAATAACTTAATTGAAGTCTGACTACTTAATTATTGAGAGCATCACATACGGGGGACCTCTGACAGTAGAGGAGAAGGTCCTGAGCCAGTTTCGTCCAACTCCGAATTATGGAAATGAATGATATCACAAGGCTTTGAACGCAGTTTATATAATCATTCGTGTAAAGACAATATCAGGCAAAAGATTAAGGGGAAGGAGGAGGGTAACAGTAAGAAGATAAAGGAGTAAAAATGGGGAAAAGATGAAGAAATATGAACAGGATGCAAGTTGTGAGGTTTCAAGAATAAATGATAAATTCGGTGTCCGTATGTGACGCTGATTTGTTACTCCAATTAACCCTTGAGAAAGAAGGAAATAGGTTCCTTCGAAACGTCGGGAACCACTCACCCAACGACACGGTGTCACATCCCAGAAGACCGGAATCTTCAACCATAAAGAGGTTAAGAATAAATAGCAGGGGTTTTCCTGTTGTTAACAGTGAATTTCAAGTTTACTGAGGCTAACTGTTGATTTGCTATAATCCTACATTGAGGTCGGCTCTCAGTTATGGCTCTCTCGCAACAGGGAGTCCTCAAACAGGAAACACGGTCTGTGGAATTGAGAATCTTAACACAGTTCAGAGCATCCCTAACTGAGCAATGGATGGGGAGGGCGTTGTAGAACTGCCTGCTGATACTCACAAGCAGGTTAGAAGGCACAGTGTTTTTGTCATCTCAGTTTATATAATTTCTTACTTGTCCATTCACAAGTAAAGGCTGTCGGATCGTGTTCTTCCGGCCCTAAACAGAGATAGCAACTGCTTAATTGCCTGGATGATTCCAGTTCAGAAGAGAGCTGCAGACGTCATCACAGACTAGCAGGTTTTGTGTAAAAAGGACGTAAATGATAACTAACTCCATGGAGCAGAGTCCTTCTTGAGAAGCTAACAGGTCGTCAGCTAGTCAAAAAAATTCCACGCGTTTTATGGAACCCGAAGGTTCATTACCGCACTCACAATTGTATTTTCTAAAATTCGTGGGCAGCGATAACTGAACATCTGAAACGAATTTGTTTTAAAAAACCGCGTCAACCGACTCTATAAATCAGCGTTTCCCCAGTTGGCCATTGTATTCCTGTCGAAAATTTAGCGTTCAATTAGCTTGGGGCGTATGTAACTACAGATTTCATCTCAGCTGTAAAACTTGACTGTTTTACAGGTAGCAAATTTTTTGTTACCCTCTCTTATTTCGTTTATGTATATTTTTGTTTATTTTACGAAGCTGTCAGCAGTTCGGACAAAGCAGCCTTCGCTGATATCATTTTCGGTGAACAGTGGATTGGAATGCCTGTAGATATATGCGGTAATACCTTAATTTGAGTCGCTATCTCAATATCTTCGTGGGGGACTGAGAAAAATCACGAAACAGCCGGGCCGGGTTTAGTAGAGGTATAGCTCTACTCTTTATTTAACCTCGGCGCTAGATGGGGGTGATTGGTCAACGCCACGCTCCGGCCGCTTTACCCCCGGGAAAGAGACCCGGTACCCATTTTACAGGAGGCTGCGTAGGCCTCAGGGCCGGTCTGGACTGGTGCTGAAAATCTCGCCCCTACCGGGATTCGATCCCCGGTCCGTCCAGCTCGTAGCGAGTCCCTATACCAACTGAGCTATCCCGGCCCACAGCCATTGTTCAGTACGTATAATAAAAATACATACCGAGGGTCTTTTGACAGCTTAAACTCATCGCCAGGTAGGGTACGGAACCCTACGTAGTGAGGTCTCTCTTCACCTCCTTGACCTCATAAATCTCTCTACTTGACCCCTCAGCCTTTAAGTGTAATGTTTGTAGCCTGCGTTTCGTACTGATGTCGCTTGGGTTCTTTGTGCATTTTGGGAGGTATTACAGTAGCACGGAAACTAGGTAAGCAGGAAGGGGAAAGTGACTGGCGCTCTGTATCAACTGCAGAGGCTATTTAGTGTTGAATGGGATGAAAGGAAGATTATGAACACAAAACTGGAAAGTGCTGGTGTAGGGAGAGAAGGTTAGTTTAATGTGGTTTTTGTGGGTTTGACTGGGGGGCGGGGAATCCCCTTTATATTAACAATAGTCGAGACTTAACTCAGAACCGTTTAAATCACTGCTTTCCAAAAAATGTTTCCTTCATTACCCAAAACCGCTTATCAGAAAGTCCTTTTTACCCGATGTAGGTAAAACACTAACTGCACAGAAAACATATTTGACAAGGGAAGAGAGATCGGTACAAAATAGGAAGCAAACATTATGTTTGATGCATTGTCTTTATTTTAAACGTCTCTAAACATTTTAGCACTCACAAACATTATGTTTGATGCAATGTCTTTATTTTAAACGTCTCTAAACATTTTAGCAGCCACAAACATTATGTTTGATGCAATGTCTTTAGTTTAAACGTCTCTAAACATTTTAGCAGCCACAAACATTATGTTTGATGTAATGTCTTTATTTTAAACGTCTCTAAACATTTTAGCAGCCACAAACATTATGTTTGATGCAATGTCTTTATTTTAAACGTCTCTAAACATTTTAGTAGCCACAAACATTATGTTTGATGCAATGTCTTTATTTTAAACGTCTCTAAACATTTTAGCAGCCACAAACTTATGTTTGATGCAATGTCTTTAGTTTAAACGTCTCTAAACATTTTAGCACTCACAAACATTATGTTTGATGCAATGTCTTTATTTTAAACGTCTCTAAACATTTTAGCAGCCACAAACATTATGTTTGATGCAATGTCTTTAGTTTAAACGTCTCTAAACATTTTAGCAGCCACAAACATTATGTTTGATGCAATGTCTTTAGTTTAAACGTCTCTAAACATTTTAGCAGCCACAAACATTATGTTTGATGTAATGTCTTTATTTTAAACGTCTCTAAACATTTTAGCAGCCACAAACATTATGTTTGATGCAATGTCTTTAGTTTAAACGTCTCTAAACATTTTAGCAGCCACAAACATTATGTTTGATGCAATGTCTTTATTTTAAACGTCTCTAAACATTTTAGCAGCCACAAACATTATGTTTGATGCAATGTCTTTATTTTAAACGTCTCTAAACATTTTAGCAGCCACAAACATTATGTTTGATGCAATGTCTTTATTTTAAACGTCTCTAAACATTTTAGCAGCCACAAACATTATGTTTGATGCAACGTCTTTATTTTAAACGTCTCTAAACATTTTAGCAGCCACAAACATTATGTTTGATGCAATGTCTTTATTTTAAACGTCTCTAAACATTTTAGCAGCCACAAACATTATGTTTGATGCAATGTCTTTATTTTAAACATCTCTAAACATTTTAGCAGCCACAAACATTATGTTTGATGCAATGTCTTTATTTTAAACGTCTCTAAACATTTTAGCAGCCACAAACATTATGTTTGGTGCAACGTCTTTATTTTAAACGTCTCTAAACATTTTAGCAGCCACAAACATTATGTTTGATGCAACGTCTTTATTTTAAACGTCTCTAAACATTTTAGCAGCCACAAACATTATGTTTGATGCAATGTCTTTATTTTAAACGTCTCTAAACATTTTAGCAGCCACAAACATTATGTTTGATGCAATGTCTTTATTTTAAACGTCTCTAAACATTTTAGCAGCCACAAACATTATGTTTGGTGCAATGTCTTTATTTTAAACGTCTCTAAACATTTTAGCAGCCACAAACATTATGTTTGATGCAATGTCTTTATTTTAAACGTCTCTAAACATTTTAGCAGCCACAAACATTATGTTTGGTGCAATGTCTTTATTTTAAACGTCTCTAAACATTTTAGCAGCCACAAACATTATGTTTGATGCAATGTCTTTATTTTAAACGTCTCTAAACATTTTAGCAGCCACAAACATTATGTTTGATGCAATGTCTTTATTTTAAACGTCTCTAAACATTTTAGCAGCCACAAAAAAATTTGGCAATTATTCACCGTGAATATTTCATCACCCAGGTCCCAGCCAGTCAGTATAATGCCACTGTTAGACTGTTTTACAGTATCGGTGCACACTGACTGGCCCCATCTGCTCCCACGAACTTATGAAAATGCTCCCCCCCCCTAAACAGAATTGCAGCCCTTCCCATGCAAGCAACCATCACATTAGCACAGTCACAAACAATGTCATTCTTGAGACACTCACAACAGTGTTCACGAAGGTCTCAGTTTCCTGAGATGTGACGACATGTCGATAGTAAATAATTAGCGACGTTTCGGCGGAGTGTAGTGCCTCCATCTTCAGGGTATAGCAATGAAAAAAAGAGGCACTGCTATACCCTGAAGATGGAATCATTATATTATTCGATATATAAAGATCCAGTTCGTACCGCGCAGTAAACACACTCCGTCTCAGTTATACAAACCAGTCAGTTAATGCTGTACAGTGAAATAATCGCTGTTTGTTCTGAGATCCACACAAAACACATAAATACAGTCCGTACCGCGCAGTAAACACACTCCGTCTCAGTTATACAAACCAGTCAGTTAATATTGTACAGTGAAATAATCGCTGTTTGTTCTGAGATCCACACAAAACACATAAATACAGTCCGTACCGCGCAGTAAACACACTCCGTCTCAGTTATACAAACCAGTCAGTTAATGCTGTACAGTGAAATAATCGCTGTTTGTTCTGAGATCCACACAAAACACATAAATACAGTCCGTACCGCGCAGTAAACACACTCCGTCTCAGTTATACAAACCAGTCAGTTAATGCTGTACAGTGAAATAATCGCTGTTTGTTCTGAGATCCACACAAAACACATAAATACAGTCCGTACCGCGCAGTAAACACACTCCGTCTCAGTTATACAAACCAGTCAGTTAATGCTGTACAGTGAAATAATCGCTGTTTGTTCTGAGATCCACACAAAACACATAAATACACTGCGTGGACAAAATTTAGAGTTTCAGTGTTAAATCTCGCGGTATATATAGTTACCATTAAGCGTTAAAGGGCTAACCTAAAGAGTCGCTAAAAAGTAAATCATTATGAGGCTATAAATAACTCAAAAATATAATCCTACTAAATTGTATATTACAAAAAACCAAGCTTTTTTTTTTCAGAATCATAAATTCTGTCCGTTATGTTGTTTCGGTGCATTCGCGTAGTTGGTCGTTCGTCATAAGTGGAATATTCAATTTCAAAAGTTGCACTTAAAATGGCTGGTTTCTGTTTTAATGCGTCGTATATAACAGGTAACATTGCCCTCGTGCTGCTGCGTATCGTATATGACAGCAGAGGCACAACCGTCTATGTCCGCTGTCAGCTGCAATATTCATGCTGTAAGAACTTTAACAAATGTGTGTCTGAAATGAACGACCTCTCTGTGACCGAGTGAAGCACCATACAGTCGCCTCACCTTCAGCACTTGTATATGGTTTTGCTTTTTATTTATATTTTAGTATAACTAATAGCCTGATTTTATTCTTAGAAACAAAAAAAAACATTTCGTACGCTTTTTGCAGCACGAACGTGTAAGGTAAAGGTAAAGGTAAAGCAATCCCATTACAGGCCTGGACAGGCCGTTAGGTTTCTAGGAGGTTGAGGCTCCCAGATTTCTAAACAATCGACACATGAAGGTGGTAAGGTTGTCAGCCATATGCACCGGCCGCCTTTACCCCCCAGGAAATATTTCTGGTACTCATTTCTGTTAGAGGCTGAGTCGACCCCAGGGCCATAGTGCGGCCGAAAGGATTATGAAAAATTTTCAATGACACCATCGGAAATCGAACCCGCGACCTTCTGGCTTGTAGAGCAGTGCCTCAACCAACTGCGCCACCGCGTTCCCCCACGAAAGTGTAAGCCTCAGTAATTTTGAAAGATTTTCTATTTATGACCCTTAACATGACCGCTGACTTATTAGTGACAAAATTCTGTTATAAGCCTACGAAACCTTTCAATCACTTCTTCATGAAACTTCACAACGGCACCTCAGTTTGCGCACCCATAAGTCTATTTACTGTGAGTTCAATAACAGTTAAGTGCAGGGTGAAGGAAAGGTAAAGGTCAAGGTTAATGTATCCCCATTACAGCCCTGGACAGGCTCTTAGAGATCCAGGAAGTTGAGGCTCCCAGGATTTCTAGACATTTGTCACATGAAGGTGGCTTGGTAGTCAGCCTTACTCACCGGCCGCCTTAACCCCCTCAGGAGATATCCCCGGTGCTCATTTCTGTTAGAGGCTGAGTCGGCCCCAGGGCCATAGCGCGGCCGGAAGAATTAAGTGAATGAAAAGTTCCAGTGTCACTATCGGGAATCGAACCCGCGAGCAGGATAAAGTGCTAATGGATATTGAAATGGAAGCGTTCAGAACTGCAACACGTAACTGCTTAATAAAAATACGTTCAGTAATTTTGTAATTACTTGTGGTAAGTTTAATAATCTAAGCTTCAAGTAAATTTGTTTACAGAAGGAATATCTGTACTAAAAACGTATTATAATTTTAAGTGTGCATTCATTCAGGCCATATTGATAACTTTAAATGGCATACAGTCCCGAGATCTGCGCTCTTCTGGGGTATTACGCAGCGTCGAGTGGTAATTCTTTACTGACGTTTCGGGACAACGTATCGGTTCCCATTTTTTCTTCTTAGGCTTCTTGACCCTTGAAGATGGGACCGATAGGTTGTCCCCGAAACGTCGGTAAAGGATTATCACTCGACGGTGCGTAATATCCCAGAAGAGAGCAGATCTCATGAACATCGCGACACACAGTCCTGTTTATACAGGGCATACACAAAAGAATGGTGCGATATCATCAGTGAATTCACTGAAACCGCACCATTCTTTTGTGTATGCCCTGTATATCTGGCGTAAGACGGCCAAACGTAAGAGCATTTTTCCACTTTGCCGTTTCCATGTGGAGTTCCTGAGAGCGAGAGGCAGGTTGAAGCAAAACAAACGGCGTGCCGAACTTGACTACGTGCGTCTTACTCGTAATTTGTGCGCTTGAAACACTTTTGCGACGAGGAGAGAGGCAGGCAGACTGCATGCATATTGCAGCGGCGATGTCGGGCGTTCGGGTCGGTGTGCAGTTAACTGATATAAATGGCGTGTGAGAGAGGCCGCCAGTGGTTCGGTAAGGGAACTGAACTGAGCTGCGATTTTGTCAAAAGAAAATTTGCGAGACGGGTTTTATGATTAGACGTTAAAAATGTCTGCCATGTCTGTGTGTCTCAAATAAGGAGGTGCTGAGGTTCAGGAAACCGTTGACACGATCTTAATAAAATGGGCTACGTTTGAAGCTTGGTAGGAGGTGCTGTTTGGTAACATGTATCGTATGAGTATGATCATACTGACTGTGACACGCTTGTATTTAGCATACCGGTATGATCATGCTAACTGTTTAACTGTTGCACGCTTCTGTTCATTCCGGTATGATGATATCGTGTCACGCTTCCGTTCACCGTACATATGCGATCATACTCACTGTGGATGCTTCCGTTAATCATACCTGAATGATCATACTGACCTGACACGCTTCCGTTAATCATATTCGTAGGATATACTCACTGTGGCATGCTTCCGTTAATCATACTTATATGATATACTCACTGTGGCATGCTTCCGTTAATCATACCTGAATGATCATACTGACGTGACACGCTTCCGTTAATCATATTCGTAGGATATACTCACTGTGGCATGCTTCCGTTAATCATACTTATATGATATACTCACTGTGGCATGCTTCCGTTAATCATACCTGAATGATCATACTGACCTGACACGCTTCCGTTAATCATATTCGTAGGATATACTCACTGTGACATGCTTCCGTTAATCATACCTGAATGATCATACTGACCTGACACGCTTCCGTTAATCATATTCGTAGGATATACTCACTGTGGCATGCTTCCGTTAATCATACCTGAATGATCATACTGGCCCGACACGCTTCCGTTAATCATACTCATAGAATATACTCACTGTCACATGCTTTCGTTAATCATACCTGAATGATCATACTGACCTGACACGCTTCCGTTAATCATATTTGTAGGATATACTCACTGTGACAAGCTTCCGTTAATCATACCTGAATGATCATGCCGACCTGACACGCTTCCTTTAATCATATTTGTAGGGTATACTCACTGTGACATGCTTCCGTTAATCATACCCGAATGATCATACTGACCTGACGTTTCCGTTAATGATATTCATAGGATATACTCACTGTGGCATGCTTCCGTTAATCATACCTGAATTATCATACTGACCTGACACACTTCCGTTAATCATATTCGTAGGATATACTCACTGTGGCATGCTTCCGTTAATCATACCTGAATGATCATACTGACCTGACACGCTTTCGTTAATCGTACCTGAATGATCATACTGACCTGACACGCTTCCGTTAATCATACTCATAGGATATACTCACTGTGGCACGTTTCTGTTCATCATACCGGTACAATCATACTTTGCAAAGGATTAAGGAATAAAACAAAAGAGAAGCACAAGACGTCATCATTACAAACATATGTTGTAGTTGCAAAGAGGACGAAGACAACTACAGTGACGACATGGCTGCTGTGAGAGACGGACTCGTGCAATTAATCTCAAATTAATGTTTCCACTTGAGCAACCGCAGCTACATAATGCTGATAAATGGTTCAGTACCGACACGTTTATATAAACCTGTGTACTTAAATGTTGCCAAGGTTTTAAAATGAATTGTATCGACATGTAAGATCGTGTGTCAGCGTTACGTCGATATCTGCCCCCAGTGATGCAGACTTTTGTAAAGCGCCTTGCTTCTGCAGTAGGTACCAGATTACGAGTAGTTGCGTCAGTAGTGTGATCAGCTCTGACGCACACTACTTGCACGGCTTTTGCGATGTCCCCCCCACGCCCCCTCCCCCCCCTTCCTGGGCTAGTGTTACTCTTATGCGCCGTTTTGTATTACGACGCTAAACTTCTTACTGCTAAATTGTAAAAATACGAGTAACTACAGAAAAACTGCGACATTTGTGGCATAAAATTAAACAAAATTATCTACATGAAAATTTTAATATATATTCGATGGCGTTTTGGGTTCTTAAAACCGTGACCCTCGGACGGTTAGACGTCGCATTTATTAACATTTGTACACGTGTGGTACACATGCAAAGCCAACCGTGATGCCCAATGTTGAGCATAAATGTTTTCCGTAATGTTGACCGAGCACAGACAGAAACATGTAGGAAATTACATTCATTCATTCATTCATTCATTCTGCAGTCTGTCTTACGACCGGTCCGTAGCCTCTTCCAAAGCAAGTTCTCCACAGGGTGCGATCTAGTGCTTCCTCTTTCAATTTCCAGTATCTTCTCTTTTCATTAAAGTCATCCAGTAGCTGCTTACGCCTTCTCCCTCGTCTTCCCGTCATTTCTATCTTTCCTTCTAACTGTCCTTCAATCACGTGTTTCAGAAGGCAATTTCTACGCAAGATGTGACCAATCCAGTTAGCCTTTCTTCTTTTTATTGTATGTACGATATTCCTTTCTAAAACACATGATTGAAGGAAAGTTAGAAGGAAGGATAGAAATGACGGGAAGACGAGGAAGAAGGCGTAATCAGCTACTGGATGACCTTAAGGAAAAGAGGAGGTACTGTAAATTGAAAGAGGAAGCACCAGATCGCACCCTGTGGAGAACTCGCTTTGGAAGAGGCTACGGACCTGTCGTAAGACACTGCAGTATGAATGAATTCCTCTCCTCCTTGACTCTGTGTAATACTAAGTACAGATAATCTGAAGGTTTAGTTAGTTAGTCGATCGCAAAAGGAATTGGGCGAAAAAAATTGTTCCAGATTTAAACACTTCAGCAGATCCGTAAACGCTGACACACATGGCTGCAGTTATGTAGATGAATCTCGCGGTAAATAACGTTTCTCCCTCCATTCAGATGGTGGTTAGTGCTCAACCTGTGTCCTGTGTCATGTGTCCTGTGCCATGTGTCGTGTCCTGTGCAATGTGTCCTGTGTCACGTGTCATGTGTCCTGTGTCACGTGTCCTGTGTCCTGTGCCATGTGTCATTTGTCCTGTGTCATGTCCTGTGACCTGTAGCATGTGTCCTGTGTCATTTGTCCTGTGTCATGTGTCCTGTGTCATGTGTCCTGTGTCATGTGTCCTGTGTCATGTGTCCTGTGTCATGTGTCATGTGTCCTGTGTCATGTCCTGTGGCATGTGTCCTGTGTCATGTGTCCTGTGTAATGTGTCCTGTCATGTGTCCTGTGTCATGTGTCCTGTGTCATGTGTCCTGTGTCATATGTCCTGTGTTATGTGCCCTGTGTCATGTGTCCTGTGTCATGTCCTGTGTCCTGTGTCATGTCCTGTGTCCTGTGTCATGTCCTGTGTCATGTGTCATGTCCTGTGTCATGTGTCCTGTGTAATGTGTCCTGTGTCATGTCCTGTGTCCTGTGTCATGTCCTGTGTCATGTCCTGTGTCCTGTGTCATGACCTGTGTCCTGTGTCATGTGTCCTGTGTCCTGTGTCATGTGCCCTGTGTCATGTGCCCTGTGTCATGTCCTGTGCCCTGTGTCATGTCATGTGCCCTGTGTCATGTGCCCTGTGTCATGTGCCCTGTGTCATGTCCTGTGTCATGACCTGTGTCCTGTGTCCTGTGTCATGTGCCCTGTGTCATGTGCCCTGTGTCATGTCCTGTGTCATGACCTGTGTCCTGTGTCATGTGTCCTGTGTCCTGTGTCATGTGCCCTGTGTCATGTCCTGTGCCCTGTGTCATGTCATGTGCCCTGTGTCATGTGCCCTGTGTCATGTGCCCTGTGTCATGTCCTGTGCCCTGTGTCATGTCCTGTGCCCTGTGTCATGTCATGTGCCCTGTGTCATGTGCCCTGTGTCATATCCTGTGTCATGTCCTGTGTCCTGTGTCATGTCCTGTGTCCTGTGTCCTGTGTCATGCAACTCCTGTACACACAGGACGCTCATAGAAGCATATAACAGTATGTGTTCTCAAATCGCATTACCTTTCATTGCAGTAACTGCTGGCCTTTCTTAACCCGTATTTCGTTCTAAAACCTTGATTTTTTATTTTATTTTAAAACGAAACCGAACCAGCCAAAGTTGCAGCGTCTGACTAAAGGTCAGTGGTCACTTTAACAATAGGCGGTTTCAAATTCCCTAACGTCTGGTAGAAAGAGAAAGAAGTTGAAAAATCCTTTTCATTTTTCATTTTATTTTTACTTTACTTCCCCCCCCCCTCTCTATTTTTCTCTCTTGACTTCAAAAAATGGCTTCTCTCTTCTATGTGGAAATAGTTATTTTTTTTATTTGCGCTCTTTAGTCTGCTGGACCTGTTTTGGAGAATTTTTCCGCCCATACAAATCAGTTTTAAGGTATTATATCCAGAGCGTAGTACCAGTGCACGCCTCTTCGTCCAGCTCTACTTGATTGGCTTTGTTCCATATAAGGTGGCCTCCTGAAATATTGGATCCGCAACAGGTATACCAAAAAGCAAGGCTTCCCTAAAGGAGATCAGACATGTGAATATCTCAACATATTGTGACGTAAACAACATGAGTGGGTCCAAGCCCCTCCTACCCCCCACTCCATCATGTTTGTCGGGTGGACAATTTGGCTTCAAGCCACATGTATTTACCACTGTAATGTGTGTGGCCTATGGATCATATCCATTACAGTGCGTCATGAATCATGTCTATTGATTATTGCGCAGATATTGCGTACAGTGCTGAAATGTAGGCAGTACTTTCACGGGATTTATAAGACAGAGGAAAGACAGGCTTCAACGGATTACACATTCTTAAAGTTCATTGTCTGCTACAGGATGTATTTTTATCGGGTCTCTGAGCACGTCAGCTGACACGGGAGTTTTATGTCGTGTAAAGACTTCATCTGCCTGGAATGCAGATTCCGTTTATTGCAGTTTATTCCGTTTATTCCGTTGTTGCAGAACAAACAAACTAACTAACTAACTCCATGGAGCAGAGTCCTTCTTGAGAAGCTAACAGGTCGTCAGCTAGTCAAGAAATTCCCCGCGTTTTATGGAACCCGAAGGTTCATTACCGCATTCACAACAGCCCGCCACCTGTCCCTATCCTGAGCCATATCAATCCAGTCCATGCCCCCCATCCCACTTTTTGAAGATCCATTTTAATATTATTCTCCCATCTACGTCTAGGTCTTCCAAGTGGTCTCCTTCCCTCAGGTCTCCCCACTAAAATCCTATATGCACCTCTCCCCTCCCCCATACGTGCTACATGCCCCGCCCATCTCATTCTTTATGTGATCATCCGAATAATATTTGGTGATCAGTACAGATCATTAAGTTCCTCGTTATGTAGTCTTCTCCACTCCCCCGTTACCTCGTCCCTCTTAGGCCCAAATATCCCCCTCAGCACCCTATTCTCGAACACCCTCACTGTTACAGAACGCGTGTAAATATATTACCAGTCCGCCTCTGTCTATTTGCGAGTTAATTGTCCTGCCTGTATGTTACTCAAACAGGCTACTGTTTGCCAGTTCCTCCACGCCTCCAGATACCGGCTACTGGTATCGATATTGTGTAGGTCAACACATCAGGGTGGGGACTGTACGAATAATATTCTAAACGGACCAAAGTGTAGGCAGGAGTCTGAAGTTGTGAACGAGTTTATGTGAACATTATCTACATGGATTATACCTACGTGGACTCTTTTTTTTTTTTGCTTTATATATCAAAAGTAATTGTGAAAGCAAATTAAATTATGATAATACTTGCTGTTAGTGGGTTCAGAAACTTCTGTATAAATTTCACATTTTTGACACCGTGCAACTTCGTCATATTAAATTAAGTTTCAGACCGACTGATGCACAACTAAAACCACTTTTATTGTAGCTTTATTATAATTGTTAAAATTAAAATTAAATTGTTAAAAATAGGGGAATAATTTTAACAATTATAATAAGGCTACAATAAAAGTGGTTTTAGTTGTGCATCAGTTGGTCTGAAACTTAATTTAATTCTGTATAAATATTATCTTACATTCACAGTGCAATTTTCTTTCAATATTTAACAACCAACTAAATGCATATTTTTACTTAAAAATGTTTTATAGTTTTATGAATTTATATGAATATGTAGGGGCTTTTAGATAAATTTATAAAACTATAAAATATTTTAAAATAAAAAATGCATTTAGTTGGTTGTTAAATATTCTGTATAAATATTCGTATATTAAAGAATATAATTTTAGTTCTTTTTAAGGTTGTTCATTTCGTGGAATTTTCTTACAAATGTAGTCAATTTATTTCACCAAATAAATGTACACTATTCACGTTTGAATATTGCATATATCGCTCCGAAATATTTCGGTGACAGTTGACCACCCTCGGGGACCACGTAATGCCAAGTTTAGAACAAACTGTCAGTAAACTAGTTTACTGACAGTTGGTGAAATAAAGTGCCTATATTGATAATTTTGCCTGTTAATCTGTGTGGGTGTTGAACTTGGTCGTGGGTGCTTCAGAAAATATTGCTGAAAAAATACTTGGAAATTAGAGAGAGAAAGCATCGGGAGGTTTGGCATAAAATTGTATAAGCTTGCTGAAGTGCTTCATAACTTTACTGTACTGCAAGTGTCATTAAAATGGACAAATGATGGGAAATTATAAGGCCAGGGAAGTTAGCACCAATGGGACATGTGAGAAATTCATGCAAAATTTTAGCAGAAAACACTGAAGGAAAAAGACCACTTGAAAGACCTAGACTTAGATGGGAATATACGCCTAATATTATAACAGATCTCCGAGCAATAGGGTCTAAGATCAGGGATTGGGTTTATCTGGCTCAGGATAAGGTTAATGATCATCGCCTGCTTCTAATAGTAGTTTTTTTTATAAAGTTTATTTTCCAAAATTCGGCGATATAATCGTTTTAATAACTTTGTCTTGCAATCGGCGTTATTTTCGAGATGAAGTCTGTCAGAATTCTTCGTTGTTACGTTGTAGTGAACATGAATGGCGTGACATACTGTAGTGGTACTCCGACTTAGTTTAGGAATTTAATGTAACTGCAGAGAAACACGTGGCATAATGTAACTGCAGAGAAACACGTGGCATAATGTACCTGCAGAGAAACACGTGGCATAAAGTACCTGCAGAGAAACACATGGCACAATGTACCTGCAGAGAAACACATGGCACAATGTACCTGCAGAGAAACACGTGGCATAAAGTACCTGCAGAGAAACACGTGGCATAATGTACCTGCAGAGAAACACGTGGCATAAAGTACCTGCAGAGAAACACATGGCACAATGTACCTGCAGAGAAACACGTGGCATAAAGTACCTGCAGAGAAACACGTGGCATAATGTACCTGCAGAAAAACACGTGGCATAAAGTACCTGCAGAGAAACACATGGCACAATGTACCTGCAGAGAAACACGTGGCGTAAAGTACCTGCAGAGAAACACGTGGCATAAAGTACCTGCAGAGAAACACATGGCACAATGTACCTGCAGAGAAACACGTGGCATAAAGTACTTGCAGAGAAACACATGGCACAATGTACCTGCAGAGAAACACGTGGCATAATGTACCTGCAGAGAAACACGTGGTATAAAGTACCTGCAGAGAAACACGTGGCATAATGTACCTGCAGAGAAACACGTGGCATAATGTACCTGCAGAGAAACACGTGGCATAATGTACCTGCAGAGAAACACGTGGCATAATGTACCTGCAGAGAAACACGTGGCATAATGTACCTGCAGAGAAACACGTGGCATAAAGTAAAATCTATGTTGGACGAGAAAAATATGGCTTTTAAATTAAGTACATTTTAATAATGTACCTCTGTTTGTAGCTAGTTCTGTTATTATCGTCTTATGATTCAACAGGAAACTTGTGTATGCAGTCCACATGCTATGTATTGATACAGTGTAGAGGTGCTGGTGTCACATAGATCTAGTAATAAAAGGAACACACAGTATACCTCTCTGCGAGAATGCCCTTAATGCCAAGAAAATATGGTTTTGTCAGAACCAGTCACCATTAATTTGAAATGCAAATCAAGATTAAATAAAAAAAAAATGAAACATTTTTCGTCAACATTCAACTATAATAGAAGGGAAACGTAATTAGGCTTACACTTCAGAATTTTGCATATTCGTATTAGGAAGATATAATACACACAGAAGGCGTGTACTGTTCGTATATATCTAACGTGTACGTTCTTGCGTGACATTCGTTGATTTATTGCTAAAATTTAATGGTGTTACAATATGTTTTTTTCCTCCATCCTTTAACTATCTAACTCTCTCTCTCTCTCTCTCTTAACGCTATTAGGGAAATTTGATTGCTACAATGTGCAGACACCAAATAATGTATTACAGGCTCTGTCATTTCATCGATTTCCTAATTTGGTTCTATTATAATTTACTGAGCCTAGAGCCATATCATTCATTATACATCTGATCTATTAAACATAATTCTTTCTTAATGTAAAAAGTCAGTACATTTAACGAGTGTGGTGTTGATACAAATAATGTTTAATTACGTGTATCAACACTTTTGCAACACGATTTGTACCTGTGGCGCTGTTCAATCACTACTTCTTACCTAGCAGGTTACTATAGCGGACCAAATATTATTCGGGCCATCAAATCAAGGAAAACGAGATGGGCGGGGCCTGTAGCACGTGTACGAGAGAAGAAAAATGTATACAGGAATTTGGTGGGGAACTCTTATAGAAAGAGACCACTTGAAAGAACTAGACATAGACTGGAGGATAGTATTGAAGTGGATCTTAAAAAAAAAAATAAGATGGGAAGGCGTGGAATGGATTCATTTGGCTCAGGTTAGGGAAAAATGGCGGGTTTTTTGGGTCCATGAAATGTAGGGAATTTCTTGACCAGCTAAGGAGCTGTCAGCTTCCCAAGACAGAATGTCATCCACTAAGCTACTTAATTAGTAAGTTATGTAGTTAGGTTATCGTATCAGTAACGCTTTAGACTTCTGTTAGGGAATATCGTCCGCAACACCGACTGTTTATTATGGTTTTCCTCAGTCACTCCAGGCTAATTCTGTAAAATACCCACAATTAGCCACGATCCCCACCCTGTAAAATCCTTTCCAGTTTGGGATTTATCAGTCATCCTACCATCGACGCTAAATAATCTGACATACTGACCGCATTATAAACCAGAAAGGAACACCCTGTATCGTGCCCTATTCCCTAGAGATTTGTTTTCTTTCCTGTCTTCCTGAAATATTCAGGTTAACAACTGACGTAATTACGTCATATGTGTAACGGTTTAAATCTCTCAGCCTTTCGAAATTATGCGTAGAAATTCGATTATCTCTGCGAAGAAAACATATATCGATACTCTCACATAGGTCACTATGCTAAACGTATTTCAGAGTATAACAGATATTTAGGAGGTAAAGCAGTCCCATTACAGGCCTGGACAGGCCCTTAGGGTTCCAGGAGGTTGAGGCTCACAGATTTATAGACAATAGGCACATGATGGTTGTAAGGTTGTCAGCCGTACGCACCGCCCGCCTTTACCCCCCAGAAAATATGCCTGGTACTCATTTCTGTTAGAGGCTGATTCGACCCCAGTCCCATAGTGCGGCCGGGAGGATTATGTCAATGAAAAATTCCAATGACACCATCGGGAATGGAACCCGCGACCTTCCGGATTGTAACGCAGTGCCTCAACCAGCTCCCGTTCTCTGTGAGGTACGAACTAAATTTTTCAAACATAATTTAGATTAATTTCAGTGTTAGAATGGGTAATCGATAGGTAAGGATTGCGCAGTGTTGCAGATGCTTCAGGAGTTCCTAAAATACAAGTCACTGTTTCTTCCTGTTCGCCGTGAATGAACACGGGGTTAAAAAATGCGAAATTCTGTTAAAGGCAGAGTCGACCCCAGGGCCATAGTGTGACCGGAAGGATTATGTAAATGAAAAGTTGCAATGACACCATCGGGAATCGAACCCGCGATCTTTACGCTTGTAGCGCAGTGCCTCAACAGATATTTATACTGACTACAAATTTTAAACCATAAATACGCTCTGTGGATGCAGTTACCTGCTATTAGGTGTATAAAATTAGTAACCAATGTCTTCTGTATGTTTCAGTTTCTCAGATTGTCAGCAAGGTGAACAGGCTGTTTATAGCTTAAATTATGTTGAGGTTATGTAAGCACGTGTTACGGGCATTGGGGTTTAAATTTACCTAAACTTTTTTTTTTTTAACTTTATCTTTGAATGTTACAGCACCGACAAGCAGGAAGCAAATAGAAGATTACGCTGTTATTAAAACCAGTTTTACTGTACATGTGCTGAAATTATGGTCGGCCAAAAAACATTAACTTATAAAATTAACGCGATAGAATTTAGAGTTATTCCAAAATCAGGGCCTCAAAAGCACCAAATACTTCTCATTGTGCCTCGTTCTGTGAGACACCATCAGCTTCAGGAAAGATGTAACATTCTGTAGGAATGAACAAACATGTCATACAAAACAAAAAACACTTTTAATCGAATCCTTTTAATTTTAAACGCATTTAACTTGAAGCCGATGCTTCGCTGGAGGCAATTAAATGTAATTTGGATTCAGGAGACATCTTTGGATGCTGTGTACTGTACAGATTATCGTGGCGGTTGGTTTTGTAGTACAATTAGCATAATAACCTTCCAACGCTGGTTTTGCTGGTTTCAAAGTTACCACAGTTTGGAGGGAATTGCAATAGGGGGGTGGGTGAAGGGGGGGGGGGGTCAGAGGGGAACTGCGGGCGCACGGCTGTTTTTTGACTTTATGATATTTTGTCACTGTCACAGGCAGGAGGGCGCCTTATACAAGCGACCAACTAGACCTCCCCTTTCATGTTATCCTGCTGCAGTACCGGTGTCGTAATTAGCTGGCACTAACCTCCACGCCACCCCATCATTTTCACTCTGTATGTCCTCCCACAGACGCTAATACCATCCTCACCAGACATCATAATTACCGGATATTATTCTTGTCTGCTACAGAATGCAGGTCGTCTGTGGGTCTCGGTGTGATTATGGCTGACAGAGCAGCGGTGCTACTGGGTTTGTGCTCTGTAACACTGTGTTATGATGATAACACTGTGTTATGATGATAACACTGTGTTATGATAATAACACTGTTATGATTATTGTATGTGTACAAATATATGATCTTAAAAGTATGTATGATAAGGCAATGGCGCTTCTGCAAATAGACCAATAAATATCCGTCGAACGTAATAAAAAAAGTATTTGTTAAAGATGCAACATGTTTCGGCGGGCTTTCATTATTAGGGAGCAAGTGAGTAAAAATTGAATGACTTCCAGACCGTGTAGTATGAACTAAAATGAAAGTAACAAGACAGGCAGTGTACTATAACGTAACATTGAGGCGCGTTCGCGTAACCATTTTTGCCGTGGAAAAGTAATAATTATGACATATTCTGAGTGTGTGTCTGTAGTCTTAGTTATCCAGCATGCAATGCGCATGCGCCGTATTATATTGTCGCCTGTGGCCTGTCTGGCTGTACCATATTTTTCCACATTATCTCATAAACGACACGATTTTCGGAAAAAAGTTATTGAACATAAAATGTGTGTTTTGATTTTGTCTGCAACTTTTGTCTGAAACATTTCTTATTATAAGAAGAATTCAGCGTTATATTATCATAAATGTACGTAGGTCTTCATGTAAAGCACCCGTTATGCTTCTCAGATTTTAACGAAACTCGGAATTTTCTCCACAGATGTTCGAAAAACACTCAAATATCAAATTTCATAAAAATTCCGTCCAGTGGGAGCCGAGTTATTCTATGCGGACGGACAGAAGGACAGACAGACATGAAACTAATAGTCGTTTTTCCGCAATTTCGCGAACGCATGGAACAACTCGTCTCCCACAGGACGGATTTTTATAAAATATCATATTTGAGTGTTTTTTGAATATCTGTCTACAAAATTTAAGAATAAATAATACTTATTGCTTTTCCACGTCAACAATGGTTACGCGAACGCACCTCAATGTTACGCTCTTTGTACATTGCATATATTCTTAGGTATTATCACCGTGGCCCATGTTGTGTCTAGGCAGTCACGTGTTCTCTCAAGCACCAGTGATGCCCTGTCCCGCAGTCATACCGTGACGTCATCACACGCAGTCTTTTCGTCTGTTACAAGAGTACTTAACCACTTAACCATGTGACGGATGAGTATCAGCTATATAGACTGTTGCAGTCGGGTGTTTCTATAGCTATGAGCGAGACCGGTAATCAGTTGTGTAATAGTGTGATTATTCTTTCCTTAGACACCGCATTTCTCTCTCAACATAATTACTTCAGCTGACCAATCATGTTCGTTTTGTTTCGGTAAGATATAGACCCTACGTGCGCTGTGACAATAACAGATGGGGTTACTGGGGTTTCGTATTTAAGGGTCACTTCAGGCGCTCCTCTCCTTTATAGCTGTAGTAGTTGGATGAATGACCTTGAAGCACATAAATAAATCAGTCACATTCAGACGCTTCTAAACTTAGTATTACCTTCCATAACTCTTAGTGGTATCTTATGATAACCATTAAATTCTTGTAATTATGTGTGTGTGGCGTGGCCGCGCGGTCTAAGGCGTGGGTCTTCGGCCGCTTGCTTACTAGGATCGTGGGTTCGAATCCCGCCTAGGGCATGGATGTCTGTCTGTTGTGAGTGTTTTGTGTTGTTGTTAGTTAGAGGATAAAGTGAGGAGGCTAGGCCCCCAAGGGGCTGTTGAGCCATTGGAAAAAAATGTGTGTGTGGCATGATCTGCATGATGAAAATAACGGCGAAAGATGAAGACTGTCTTTGGATTCATAGATATGGGCTTTAATGATATGACTGAACAAAGTTGATTGTGATGATGATGATGATAAGTAAGACTTCGTAACTTAGTCTGTTCGTTATATTTGTTAGGATTCTGTCCCTTACAGTGCCGTTGCTGGGGTTTTTGGAAACTGGTGCGAGTAGTCAGAATGGCCGCCCGTAACACAAATCATGAACTTTAAAAAATCAAAATTATTTATTGAATTTTTTTTTGAGCGCAACAATCTCATTTTCCATAATTTATAATATAAATTTTGCCTCCCATGTGGCCACCCCTTGGGCCTTACTGCCAGCCTACACTTGTGGTCCCTTAGTGTCTGTACCTTAGAATACAATATTAAACTGTAATTTATTAAATTACGCTTTCCTAACGTTTTGTTTCTCTCTGGGGTAAGAAAGAAAATGACGAGAAAAAAAAAGTGACGAAACATTGCGTCATTTCAGGCTTCCGCCGCGATGTAGAGGAGATCTGCGCTCTTCTGGGTTATTACGTAGCGTTGAGTCGTATTTCTGTACCGACGTTTCGGGACAACCTATCGGTCCCATTATCAAGGGTCGAGAAGTCCAAGGCTTCTTGACCCTTGAAGATGGGCCCGATAGGTTGTCCCGAAACGTCGGTAAGGCTTATCGATCCTTTAAAATGGGACCGATAGATTGTCCCGAAACGTCGGTACAGAACTACCACTCAACGCTGCGTAATATCCCAGAAGAGCGCAAATCTGCTGAAATGTGTATTTGAAACTAATAAATATTGTTTGTAAGAAACTGCATAATAATCATCTTTGTATTTCATACCGTCATTATAGTGATCAAATGAAGTTCAATGGGATGGACGAGTCATGTAGCACGTATGGCTGAGTAGAGGTGCATAAAGGGTTTTGGTGGGGAAACCTGATGGAAAGAGACAACTTGAAAAACATAGGTGCAGATGGGAGGACAATAATAAAGTGGATTTTAAAGAATGTGGGTGGGGGAAGGGGCGTGGACTGGATTGATCTGGCTCAGGATAGGGAAAAGTGGCGGACTCTTGCGAATTAACTTTTAGGCTCCATAAAATTGCGGGGAATTTCTTGAGTAGCTAAGGAACTGTTAGCTTCTCAAGGAGGACTCTGCATCATCGAGTTAGTTATTCCGGTACACATCAGAGTATTAAATCCAGAAATATGATATGGCCGTGACACAAAAGATTTTAATTTTCCAGTCACTGGAACTAAATTGCACTTATTTCAAGATTTTATATAGATACGAATTGTCCGTTTCTTGTTTTCCGAAAATATTTTATCAAAGAGTTCTTCCGCTCTGTTCACAGTCTAGCAGTTTTTTTTCTGTAGCCGTTATTTCGAAGTCATACAACGAAGCACAAATGTTCTGACATTGCGGAGTCTTAACAGAAACATTCTTTTGTCTTTTCCTTCAGTTTTTGTCTCGAATCGAGACATTTAGCATTGTCGAAACATTTCTTGCAAAAATAGCAAAGCAATAGAAAAAATTTCACGATCAGATGGCTTCCAAACATTGTTTGGCGTGCGAGTTACTGAACACGAATATCGAAACCAGCTACAGAAATAATGGAAACTTGAAACCGCCGAAAAACATTAACAACCGAAAGACGACTTTCGAAAAAGACGATTCAAATAAATTACGAAGTTGTATAAAACAATGCGGATAAATAGCGGAAGGGCCAGTAAGATATAGGAAAGCCGTCAGAGTAATAAGCACAAATGAAATTTATGTTGTATAAAGTAGAATTCAAAGGATGTTTTGGTTGGAAGAATTTATACAACGCATAATATAGAAACAATAGCAATTATCTTGGTAATGACTTTTGGTGTATGTAACAGAGCGGCTACTCGGAAGCCGGGCGTAATATTATTTCCTTTTTTTTTTTTTTTTTATTATCATTTTTCTTCTGTTTGTTTCGTCTGCTGATATTTTCGTTAATGACCCATTGTTTCATGAAAAACAGACAGATTTCCGTGAGAAACAGGGAGTTGCATGGTAGCTGTGTTGAATCGTTCATTTTGATGGTTAAAGAATTTTTGTTTTGTTTTGTTTTAAGTTTTGAAACTCGTATCGTCCAGGTTGACTGGTCTGACCTATACAGGATGTTGATGGAGCCCTGACTCTTCAAGTTTATACATGATATGAATTATTACCCCTCGCTCTCCCCATCTTCACAGTTCGGATTCAACTAATGATGTATGGATCAAAGGTTATTTTTACCTCGTTTACATTCATACGAATTTTTTTTTTTTTTTTTTTTTTAATTTTTGAAAAGGTGGGGTGGCAACGATTGTTGTATTCAAAAGTTTGAAAAAAAAAGAGACAGTAATTTACTCTTCTGCACCATGCATGTGTATATAAGGATCTTCCGTAAATATCCAACATGTAATTACATGTTGTTAGTGTTCATTTTGTTCACTGTAAATGTTAAGTATATTGTCACAAAGTACGGTCATCTCATTAGGCTACATTCATTAGTGATTAAGGCCCATATTTAAATGTTGCTAATAAGTATATAAATTCCTTTCGCTCTCATCCCACACATAGTCCAAACACACGGTGGTTTCCTGTTTCTTTGTCAGTCCGGCAAGTAAGTTCCAGTATAGTACATTAAAATAGACCATGGCCGCATCCTTCCACATGCGTTGAAAGTCATTATTGATTAAACAATTGTCATTTTAGGTCTTATAAAGTACAGCGTGGTTATAAATAATATATAACATTTTTGGAAACATATTTTTAAAAATTACACTTTGTACAATGACGTAAATTGTAGAGTATAAAGAAAAGGTTTTGAAGTTCTAAACTGCATTTGGTTGCTTGCATCAGCAGCCGCTACGTGCGCTGTAGTCGCAGTAGATAAAATGGAAACTCGAGGGCAGGGTATGTTACACTGAATATCGTAATGTGAAATTGGGTCATGTGGAGGAACGTAATGTTATGTTACACTTAATATCGTAATGTGAAATTGGGTGATCTGGAGGAACGTAATGGTATGCTACACTGAATATCGTAATGTAAAATTGGGTCGTCTGGAGGAACGTAATGGTGTGGTACACTGAATATCGTAATGTGAAATTGGGTCGTCTGGAGGAACGTAATGGTATGGTACACTGAATATCGTAATGAGAAATTGGGTCGTCTGGAGGAACGTAATGGTATGGTACACTGAATATCGTAATGTAAAATTGGGTCATCTGGAGGAAGGTAATGGTGTGGTACACTGAATATCGTAATGTAAAATTGGGTCATCTGGAGGAACGTAATGGTGTGGTACACTGAATATCGTAATGTAAAATTGGGTCATCTGGAGGAACGTAATGGTATGGTACACTGAATATCGTAATGTAAAATTGGGTCATCTGGAGGAACGTAATGGTATGGTACGCAGAATATCGTAATGTAAAATTGGGTCATCTGGAGGAACGTAATGGTATGGTACACTGAATATCGTAATGTGAAATTGGGGCATCTGGAGGAACGTAATGGTATGGTACACTGAATATCGTAATGTGAAATTGGGGCATCTGGAGGAACGTAATGGTATGGTACACTGAATATCGTAATGTAAAATTGGGGCATCTGGAGGAACGTAATGGTATGGTACACTGAATATCGTAATATGAAATTGGGGCATCTGGAGGAACGTAATGGTATGGTACACTGAATATCGTAATGTGAAATTGGGGCATCTGAAGGAACGTAATGGTATGGTACACTGAATATCGTAATGTGAAATTGGGGCATCTGGAGGAACGTAATGGTATGGTACACTGAATATCGTAATGTAAAATTGGGGCATCTGGAGGAACGTAATGGTATGGTACACTGAATATCGTAATGTAAAATTGGGGCATCTGGAGGAACGTAATGGTATGGTACACTGAATATAGTAATGTAAAATTGGGGCATCTGGAGGAACGTAATGGTATGGTACACTGAATATCGTAATATGAAATTGGGGCATCTGGAGGAACGTAATGGTATGGTACACTGAATATCGTAATGTGAAATTGGGGCATCTGAAGGAACGTAATGGTAAGGTACACTGAATATCGTAATGTAAAATTGGGGCATCTGGAGGAACGTAATGTATGGTACACTAAATATCGTAATGTAAATTTGGGGCATCTGGAGGAACGTAATGGTATGGTACACTGAATATCGTAATGTAAAATTGGGTCATCTGGAGGAACGTAATGGTATGGTACACTGAATATCGTAATGTAAAATTGGGTCATCTGGAGGAACGTAATGGTATGGTACACTGAATATCGTAATGTAAAATTGGGTCATCTGGAGGAACGTAATGGTATGGTACACTGAATATCGTAATATGAAATTGGGGCATCTGGAGGAACGTAATGGTATGGTACACTGAATATCGTAATGTGAAATTGGGCATCTGAAGGAACGTAATGGTATGGTACACTGAATATCGTAATGTGAAATTGGGGCATCTGGAGGAACGTAATGGTATGGTACACTGAATATCGTAATGTAAAATTGGGGCATCTGGAGGAACGTAATGGTATGGTACACTGAATATCGTAATGTAAAATTGGGGCATCTGGAGGAACGTAATGGTATGGTACACTGAATAATCGTAATATGAAATTGGGTCATCTGGAGGAACGTAATGGTATGGTACACTGAATATCGTAATGTGAAATTGGGGCATCTGAAGGAACGTAATGGTATGGTACACTGAATATCGTAATGTGAAATTGGGGCATCTGGAGGAACGTAATGGTATGGTACACTGAATATCGTAGTGTAAAATTGGGGCATCTGGAGGAACGTAATGGTATGGTACACTGAATATCGTAGTGTAAAATTGGGGCATCTGAGGAGAACGTAATGGTATGGTACACTGAATATCGTAAATGTAAATTGGGGCATCTGGAGGAACGTAATGGTATGGTACACTGAATACCGTAATGTAAAATTGGGGCATCTGGAGGAACGTAATGGTATGGTACACTGAATATCGTAATGTAAAATTGGGGCATCTGGAGGAACGTAATGGTATGGTACACTGAATACGTAATGTAAAATTGGGCATCTGGAGGAACGTAATGGTATGGTACACTGAATACGAATGTAAAATTGGGCATCTGGAGGAACGTAATGGTATGGTACACTGAATATCGTAATGTAAAATTGGGGCATCTGGAGGAACGTAATGGTATGGTAGGACACTTCATTCTACATAGTGGCAAAAAAACAATGCTTGAAACTTACTTGTGGAGCAAATTGTTGTTTTAAAAGATTTTTTGTTCCATTTATTGTTTGTTACAAGTCAAGTTAAGCCGGGCATGAAAGGAATTAAATTTTATTTCAATTTATTTTATTCTTAAAACATGCAAACATGTTTTAAAATTAAATGTATGTCTATATGAATAGAACAGATAATACTGTCAAAGGATATATTATATATATATATATAATAGTGTGTTGATCTTGTTTAATCTAGTGAAATCATCTAACATTAAAGACTGAAGTTATATGTAATGTAAGTATTCAGTCATTTTATGATAGGCATACTGGTGTGAATGCAAATGGTACCATGTGAAAATTAAATGCAAGAAGAACAGCCTTAAATATAAAATAATAAATATAAAATAATAACACATAAAAATAATAATAATGAAAATAATAAAATAATAAATACAAACTAATAAAGGGGCAAATTATAAAGTGTTTAAATTTTTTTTTAGAAAATCTTTACTTTATCAAACCTTTGACGTTTAAAAACATGGATATTATCAATTGAGAAAGTTATATAAAAATTACAAGCCTTGGATCATGGAATTGAACACCATAATTATCGACATGATAATATTACATTATCGGGGAGCGAGAGGAGGAGGAATCCAACAGAGTTAGGTCCGGTAACATTGGAGGCCACTACTTTTGTATGTTGCTGCCAAATTTTCTCCCTGGGAAAGGGTTACTGATAAATTGTATCGTACACAGCGTGAAAATGGGAGCAATGTACCATCTTGTTGGCAGAAGAATGTGTTGCCACGCCTTTCTTTGAATCATGGCGTCAACCTGATGCATGTATGCGGTTTCAGTAATAGTCTGTTCCTTGCAGAAGGACAAACATACAGCGTGTTTCATAAGTCCATCCGGGATTTAGAGGCTTGGCCGTGCAGTAGCAAACCCACATATAAGAGATAAAAGCATGCCAACGGATAGAGGAAATGTAAAAGTGTTTTCGTGACAGATGCGATGGCGTAGTTACCCGTTTCTCCGCTAGGAGGCAGTGGTGTGCAAACATGGCTTTTTCAGGTGAACAGAAAGCTTTTTGTGTCCTGCAATTTGCTAAAACCCAGTCAATTGTAACAGTGCAACGTGGTTTTCGAACCAAGTATCGTACAGAACCACCAGCGGACAAAACAGTAAGAGACTGGTGTAGAAAATTCGAGGAAACTGGCTGTTTTTGTGTCGCAAAACGAACAGGTAGGCCGGGACCATCGCCTGTGTGGCAGGAGCTAGATTACAGGATTGACGTCTGTCGAGTCACCAAAGGGGGACATATTGAACATTTGTAAGGTAGGTTCAAAACTTGGATATGTACTCTTTTCACTGACATGCTCTCATTCCCCGTGTCTGATTTGGCTCCTGAGCTACAGACCTCCGAAATGCCGGAGGGCTTTATGAAACACCCTGTACAGCTTGTTCACGGACACGTTTATCTTCTGACTCTCCTGGGCTTACTGTATATTTCTGTGACACTTCTCTAGGGCCTATTGCCACAGATCTGACGGTGCACTATCATCGCTGAACATTTCTGACAGATCATCGCCGATGGAAGTGTTGTTTGACATCATTCTAGCATGAAATGCGTCATACCTAAACAAGATATCAGGCTTTTCCCGAGATATATATGAGATCTGCGTTCTTCTGGGGTATTACGCAGCGTTGAGTGGTAATTCTATACTGACGTTTCGGGACAAACCTATCGGGCCCATCTTCAAAGGTGAAGAAGTCTATTGAAGATAGTATCCGATAGGTTGTCCCGAAACGTCGGTATAGAATTACTACTCAGCGCTGCGTAATATCCCACAAGAGCGCAGATCTCATTACATCTAAGACTATCTGGTTAGAATTGTTGCTTAACTGTAAAACTTATAACACTTGATTTTCAAATATTTGCTGATAATTTTTCAGACTATCAGCTCAGTAACTTGCCAGTTTCCCTGCGTACCATATCTTTTTGCAGTATACCGAATAGGCTATAGGCTGGACGATCCAAGGTTCGAATCCCTGTAAGTGTAAGGAATATTTATTTAATCCGAAACGACCACATGGGCCCTGGCGCCCACGCGGCCACATAACCAATGAGTACCGGGGTTCTTTCCTGGGGGAGGGGGGGGGGGTAAAGTGGCCGGGGCGTGAAGTTGACCACTCACATCCATCTAGTTCCGAGGATAAGAATGTTTTGTAGCATCCAGGGGCCCTTGGCGGCTCACTGGCCACGAGTTGCTTACCCCAGAAATGCAGACATTCCTGCACGTATGTTTAGTCTTCTCGTAATATGGGAAAAAGAGGGTTTCTGTAACCTTTGTGGTTTTTTTGTGTGTTGGATTGTAAGGGGACGACTACAGGAGAGTGGGGTGAGACAATATAGCAGGTTTTAGTATAACTAGGCTGGAAGCCTGAGAGACGGGGGATACTTTCGACACTAGCCAGGCCGAACACTTCGCACTAGCGAAGGGCCGTGTAGAAATTAACGGTTCTCCTGCACTCGTCTCCACAACTGGACTACTCCACTGTACCACTATTTGATTATTAAAACCATTAGTATTAGGAGATTGCCGTGGGCTTTCACTCTTTAACGACAACGACCCACCCTGCGAATGTCAGCGTTTAGAATTCAGGGCAGCAAAGTACCGCTCGGCTGTGTGCCCGCAGAGTCTCTGTCGCCGGGGGGAACAGGGCCCAGGACCCCCTGGTCAGGGACACTACAGTGTGGAGCTGTACCTCTACTCGCGTCGTACCCCTACAGTACTGTCCACAGTCCTGAACTGTTATTTCCGCATCGTGCAGTTTCTGTAACCCACATAACCTTGTTCAGCTCTGATCCACGAGACACTGAAAGTTACTGCTTGATACACAGAAATATTGCCAGCCTGCTAGACGCCATTTTGTCCCACATTACGGTCGACTCACGTATGCTCCACGTGACATAATTACTGTCAAGATAAGATGTAATTTTATGCTTAAACCTCAGTTTGTAGTCTACGATTTATTTTAGAATTCTCAGATAAGCCAGTAAAGTACAGTTTTTTAAGAGTGTACAGAACAAATAGGAATGCAGCAACATAAGCGCTTATCAAGATAGCCCCATTTCTCTTCCTTATAGTATGTGGTATAATATTTTGTGCTGCGTTTAACCTCCTCTGAAATACATAGCACGGTTTGTATTAAGTTCACAATGAGCGTAATGTATGTCTATAAATTAAATAACCGAGGGTAAATATATAAAATTCAGTTAGGTATATATATATACGAGTATATATACAAAACGAAGGAATCCTAATTGAATTGGTCACATCTTGCGTAGAAACTGCGTTCTAAAACACGTGATTGAAGGAAAGTTAGAAGGAAGGATAGAAATGACGGGAAGACGAGGAAGAAGGCGTAAGCTGCTACTGGATGATCTTAAGGAAACTCGAGGATACTGGGAATTTAAAGAAAAAGCACTAGATCGCACTTTTTGGGGAACTCGCTTTGGAAGAGGCTACGGACCTGTCGTAAGACGGACTACGGGTGAATGTGTCTAAGGCAGCTACTGGATGACCTTAAGGAAATGAAAGAATGCTGGAAATTGAAAGAGGAAGCACTAGATCGCACTTTTTTGGAGAACTCGCTTTGGAAGAGGCTACGGACCTGTCGTAAGACGGACTACGGGTGAATGTGTCTAAGGCAGCTACTGGATGACCTTAAGGAAATGAAAGAATGCTGGAAATTGAAAGAGGAAGCACTAGATCGCACTTTTTTGGAGAACTCGCTTTGGAAGAGGCTACGGACCTGTCGTAAGACGGACTACGGGTGAATGTGTCTAAGGCAGCTACTGGATGACCTTAAGGAAATGAAAGAATGCTGGAAATTGAAAGAGGAAGCACTAGATCGCAATTTTTTGGAGAACTCGCTTTGGAAGAGGCTACGGACCTGTCGTAAGACAGACTGCAGAATGACTAGTATCACTGTAGAGTAATTAATGAAAACAAATGTTTTGTGGTTTTAAAATAATTTTGTTTCCCGAGTCCCTTCTTGGCAAATCTTATCAAGGGAAATAATTTAATCGAATATGGCTTCTTGAAAAGTTGATAGTTGCTCAACTAGTGAAGAAATTTCCTGACTTTTATATAATCCGATGGTTCGTTACCATTTTCTTTAGATGTAGATACATATGTGGATGTGAGTAGTTGAACCATGGCACAGACTGACAGAAGGAAACAATCAGTCTAGCTGTGAAATCAGACTTTCTCACGACGGAATTTCAGCACACAAGAATAATCACATTGCGAATTTCGCATGTCGAGTTCACGAGGCATAGCCACCATAACAAAGTATCATATAACCACGAATATAAGGCCGGATAGCAATTTCCATCACCCACGACCACATATATCTACTTAGGTGAGTTGTTAGATCCTTGGTTCTTACCTTCAGGTAGATAATTCAACGATACCTGGCCTACATGCAATGTTAACTTCTTGAATTCCTTACGTGAATTTGTAATGTTCTATAAACTTAATGTTCATTGTAAACATAAGAATGATTTAAGAGCTAGGCCTAAAGGCGTAAAATGAAGCGGTGTAACCTTCATATTTTGACCCTCTCATCGGTCTTGAAATGTTTTGTTCTGGATTAATTTTAACCCTTTAAAGCCCAGTGGTTACTATATGTACCACCAAGTTTAATATTCAAAAATTCTTCGTTCTGCCCACACAGTGCAGTTATGTGTTTTGTGTGGATCTCAGAACAAACAGCGATTATTTCACTGTACAGCATTAACTGACTGGTTTGTATAACTGAGACGGAGTGTGTTTACTGCGCGGTACGGACTGTATTTATGTGTTTTGTGTGGATCTCAGAACAAACAGCGATTATTTCACTGTACAGCATTAACTGACTGGTTTGTATAACTGAGACGGAGTGTGTTTACTGCGCGGTACGGACTGTATTTATGTGTTTTGTGTGGATCTCAGAACAAACAGCGATTATTTCACTGTACAGCATTAACTGACTGGTTTGTATAACTGAGACGGAGTGTGTTTACTGCGCGGTACGGACTGTATTTATGTGTTTTGTGTGGATCTCAGAACAAACAGCGATTATTTCACTGTACAGCATTAACTGACTGGTTTGTATAACTGAGACGGAGTGTGTTTACTGCGCGGTACGGACTGTATTTATGTGTTTTGTGTGGATCTCAGAACAAACAGCGATTATTTCACTGTACAGCATTAACTGACTGGTTTGTATAACTGAGACGGAGTGTGTTTACTGCGCGGTACGGACTGTATTTATGTGTTTTGTGTGGATCTCAGAACAAACAGCGATTATTTCACTGTACAGCATTAACTGACTGGTTTGTATAACTGAGACGGAGTGTGTTTACTGCGCGGTACGGACTGTATTTATGTGTTTTGTGTGGATCTCAGAACAAACAGCGATTATTTCACTGTACAGCATTAACTGACTGGTTTGTATAACTGAGACGGAGTGTGTTTACTGCGCGGTACGGACTGTATTTATGTGTTTTGTGTGGATCTCAGAACAAACAGCGATTATTTCACTGTACAGCATTAACTGACTGGTTTGTATAACTGAGACGGAGTGTGTTTACTGCGCGGTACGGACTGTATTTATGTGTTTTGTGTGGATCTCAGAACAAACAGCGATTATTTCACTGTACAGCATTAACTGACTGGTTTGTATAACTGAGACGGAGTGTGTTTACTGCGCGGTACGGACTGTATTTATGTGTTTTGTGTGGATCTCAGAACAAACAGCGATTATTTCACTGTACAGCATTAACTGACTGGTTTGTATAACTGAGACGGAGTGTGTTTACTGCGCGGTACGGACTGTATTTATGTGTTTTGTGTGGATCTCAGAACAAACAGCGATTATTTCACTGTACAACATTAACTGACTGGTTTGTATAACTGTGTGTTTACTGCGCGGTACGGACTGTATTTATGTGTTTTGTGTGGATCTCAGAACAAACAGCGATTATTTCACTGTACAGCATTAACTGACTGGTTTGTATAACTGAGACGAAGTGTGTTTACTGCGCGGTACGGACTGTATTTATGTGTTTTGTGTGGATCTCAGAACAAACAGCGATTATTTCACTGTACAGCATTAACTGACTGGTTTGTATAACTGAGACGGAGTGTGTTTACTGCGCGGTACGGACTGTATTTATGTGTTTTGTGTGGATCTCAGAACAAACAGCGATTATTTCACTGTACAACATTAACTGACTGATTTGTATAACTGAGACGGAGTGTGTTTACTGCGCGGTACGGACTGTATTTATGTGTTTTGTGTGGATCTCAGAACAAACAGCGATTATTTCACTGTACAGCATTAACTGACTGGTTTGTATAACTGAGACGGAGTGTGTTTACTGCGCGGTACGGACTGCATCTTTAAATGTAATTCAGGTTAATCATAGTCTTTAAAAGGTTGAAGTACTGGGTCTACGTATTCTGTGGAACAAAAGCGACAGACTGTGATAAACTACGGCAGTATAATCTGTGTTCAAGTCAAGAGTCGCTTTGGCGCTAGCCAATAGGAATTAGGGTTGATAACTGCTTAGCGCGCTACTTTGATGAATCGCAAATTGTGATAGGATCGAATGGCTTCAATTTCATACCAGGTTTCTTGAAAACCGGTGGCCTGGTTCAAAGGTAAATAGAGTAGGTCACACACAACTGGATATGACCTATTGGCATCGGCCTGTTTTAGTTTATAAAACATGGAATGTGCCCTCAAAAGGCAAAGATAGTTAAGAAAGCCCCAAACATTAGGTAATTGTGATGCATGGAAATGTGCAATTCGCGGGTATCCTTCTTGGCTGTGAATTAATGTTCCTTTCGACGAAGACATATTAAAGCTTTTAACGGTCTGAGTTGTCTTGGGGGCACGTAGTGACGTCACTGACTGCCTTGTCTTCTGTTGCTTAAAGAACTTTGTACGGGTCGACACTGTCTATATTAAACATCTGGACTTACTTCTAAACTTGATTATTTCTACCAACAAATGCACCAAGACAAGTTTTGTCACTGTTTTCTTTATTAAAAGAGTGCCCCAATACGCATTTCGACAATTATATTGCCATCATCAGGATTCTTTTTTAAGTGAGCTGTTACATAGACCAATTCTTAAGTTACATCATAACAGTGAGTCGATATTTGTTATTACCACTTCGTATAAATTTGTATAATTAGTGGTATTGTTGAGTTGCTAAAAGTTATTAAAATTAACAGTAAAATCAATTTGTATAAACAGGGCATACACAAAAGAATGGTGCGGTTTCAAAAGTGAATAAAAAATTTATGTCTCAAATTACACGGGCACAACATACACCGTCAGCGGCGGCAACTGTCCAAGTTTCTCATGCGCTACCAGCAGCTCGCTTCCCCCTATTTTCACAGGAATGTACGTGTGCTTCTCAATCGTGTTCTTCCACAGCGCTGGATCGGACGTGCTGCTGCAAATGGAGACAAGAACCTTCTCCCTTGGCCACCCCGTTCGCCAGATCTTACACCTTGCGATTTATTTCTTTGGGGGTTCGTTAAAGACAGCGTTTATGTACCACCATTGCCCACGTCCATCCATGAAATTCGTGATCGGATAACGCATGCACTGCAGGCCATTACAGCGGACATGCTACACCGGGTCTGGGATGAGTTTGATTACCGTGTGGATGTGTGTCGTGTGACCCAGGGTGCACACATTGAAGGATTGTAATTACCAAATGAGAAACTTGGACAGTTGCCGCCGCTGACGGTGTATGTTGTGCCCGTGTAAGGTGAGAAATAAATTTTTTATTCACTTTTGAAACCGCACCATTCTTTTGTGTATGCCCTGTATAAACTACTTGCTGTAGTATACTTTACGAATTAATTAATGGCAGCGTGGTCCTATTTTCCGGTGTGTGTTCCAGTTATCTGTGTGTGTTTTGCTGTTAGGTAGGACCTCCTTTCTTCGTGTCTGCTTGGTCTATGGTCACCACAGACCACAAATGTGACCTCGGGCCGCATAACACAAGCTGGCGAACCGCGGGTTAAACACCCATCTTCTAAAATATCAAGTTGAGTGTAACTCGCATATATTTCTGCATGTGCAAGACTTTTGGATCGTAAAAAAAATTTTTTTTCTTCTTTCTTCCCTTGTGTCCTCCCCTCCTCACCCCTCTGACTGCTTTTCTGTTAACCTGAAGTTTTTTGATTGATTTACAAGACATTTATAGACGTTTCTTCGAGACACAACTCGTATATATTATAGCTTCTCTCGTGTTTTGTTATTTCGTTATATATCCTCTCCCTCTCAGCTCCCCCCCCCCACCGCCTTTTCCCTGTGACTTTTCTCGTTCTCTTGACGCAGCAACAAGCGAAAGTTTTCGCGCATGAAATCTCATTACTTTTATGGCATTTTCATACACACAAAACGTTCCACGAAGTTTAGCTCTGCTACGAAAGATATTACGTTTCCTCCTGCTACTGTTAACCTTAAACACCATTCGCTAAATGTTATTTTTTTGGCGCTATTGTTTCAGTTTGCTGCGTGGGATGTGCGTCTGTAAGAATTTTCGATCTACACTGCCTGCTCCACCCTGCCTGTACAGCAATACAGGTAAGACGAATATATTAAATTTTGTTCCATAGGTGTACATAATAGTATGTAATTTAAATACGTGTTTATAATAAATAGGTCACTGTGTCTATTGGCTTTTTAAAAGTACCTCCAAATTTGCAGGTACGTTAATTGAAGGTATCTGACGTATTTAAGTTCTTTATATATAATAACCATGGCTCAACAGCCCTATATGCGCATTCGTGGCAGTTGATGACTGGCCAACTGGCCGCGCTGCTGTTCTATCGATCCTGATGTGACCGCCAGAGCCATCTGGCAGGCAGTCAGGAGACTTGGGTGAGAAATGACCGCTTTGAATTTTGCTTACGAAACATTTCTATTCATTCCCGTAAGGTTCTTTTACATGCCGTAAATCTACATGGGACCGACGGCTTTACTTCCCCTCCGAAGGAAGTGGTGCTACGGATTTTTATCACCCTTAAAAATCCATCGACCTCGGTCGGGATCGAACCCGCGAACCTTGGGTCCAGTGGCGAGCACGCTAACCACTAGTCCACCGAGGTCGACATTGAGTTCTTTATCAAAGTAATAATACACTGTCAGCTTAGGCCAAAGAATTTATCAGCCACAGAAAGAAGAAATTGAAACACGGACTTATAAATGAACCCATAGTTGACGCTTGTGAATTTTGTTACAGTGATTTTCTGGGAGGTTGTGAATTTCATGTGGTAGGTGGACACGTGATCTATACTTTAAGAAAGGCCTTGCTGTCGATCATAATCATAATCATAATACAGGAACTCAATACAGTGTAATTTACAACGATTTGGACTGTGAATATCGACAGACTTCTTCTCCATGCGTTTTAAATGCGTCTGTGACCTTATAGGTTTATCTACCGTAGAACACCCTGTATTCCTGATAAATTATTTTTTTTGTAATAGTTATGTATGTACATTAAAGTACATTGGTCCACGTCGGCACACCACACAGGGGTATAGTACCCTTACAATGAAGATGTCAGTAATGATACAGATGTTTGTAACTGAAACATAAAATTATCAACAAATGTAAAAATGCCTCTAATTATTATACACTTTATACATTTTAGTAACATTTTAATTGATATAATTGTATTGTAACTTAATACATGACATCTTGTAAAACGTTTATTATAAATATATTTCTTTATATATAACCTCCCTGAAGATGGCCTATAGGGGCCGAAACATGTAGGAGGAGCATAAAAAAATAACAAATAGTTATCTATGGTTACATGTGCAGTTAGTTGGATTCAGTACTCTATATCAGTGGTATTCAGCCTGGGGTACGCTTACCCCCGGGGTACGCGAAGACATTTTAGGGGGTACGTAAATTAAAAAAAATAAATATTTCATGATAAACACTGAATAATCAGGGCAAGATTTAGGGTTAGCCCTAAAAGACCCGGACGTAAGGACATGCGATTTGGGAGCGCCATTTCTCTCTCTCTCTCTCTCTCTCTATACGATTCTTATCTGGGCGGCTAGTTTCATTTTATTCCACATAGTGCATATAATTTTGCTTTACTAAAATACCTTTGTTCCTTTATTAATTTTTATACGATAGGCAATAATATATTTGTGATTTAATAGCTTGATTCTCCTTTTTTTCATTTAAAACTTATTATTTAATACATTATTTTGGATGTAATTTATTTAACTAATTTTAGATGTGGATTATAGACTGTGTATAACTTGAATTATGCACCAACAACTTTGGGGGTACAAAGTTGAAGAGAAATTATATCTGGGGGTACGCGAACAAAAAAGGTTGAATACCACTGCTCTGTATTATTGACAGTACTTTAGTTAGTTAGTTAGTTAGTTAGTTAGTTTTCCTCCTGTCGCTCCTTGCGGAGCATAGGGCCTCCTTTCAGAGGTTTCTTGGTCTGGAGGTGTGCATTCTGTAGTGAGTGACCAGTCCACTGACTGCACAAGTTCTACTCATCCTGATATGACTGCCAGAGCCATCTAGCAGTCAATCAGGAGACTTGAGTGAGAAATGGCCGCTGAATTTTGCTTACGAAACATCTCTGACAGTACTTTGCCTTGTCTAAATTCAAAAACCACTGAATATCAGTAAGAAGCTGAGACAATTACGTAGCCATGTTTACACGATCCAATGATCCAATCAGGTACCAAATAGTCAGTAATTAATTCAGGTGGAGTAACGACATATTTTGACAGCACGCGTTACAGCGATTTGCAGTATATAGGGTGGTGAAATGTTTAGATTAAAGGCGCCTTTGTTGCGACACCTTGTGGTCTGGTAGGTGGGTACTGACGTTTCCAAATTATCTGATGTAATAATTTCTTATAAATAGTGGAAAGAGGTTCGTCTGAAACGTCGGTAACCACCTACCAGACTGTACGGTGTTACAACCGAAAAGACGCTTCACGTAACCTATGTTACACTTGTTAAGGGTTTGTGCAACTTTGGAAAAAACCTAACCTACCCTAAAGTAATGTAACCTAACCAAACCTAACCTAACCTAACCTAACCTAACCTAACCTAACCAAACCTAACCTAACCTAACCTAACGTAACGTAACCTAACCAAACATAACCTAACCTAACGTAACGTAACCTAACCTTACCTACCCAAACGTAATGTAACCTAACCTAACCTAACCTAACCTAACCTAACCTAACCTAACCTAACCTAACCTAACCCAACCTAACCCAACCTAACCTAACTAACGTAACGTAACTAACCTAAACCAAACCAAACCTAACAACCTAACCTAAACCTAACCTACAACCTACCTAACCTAACCTAACCTAACCTAACCTAACCTAACCTAACCTAACCTAACCTAACCTAACCTAACCTAACCTAACCTAACCTAACCTAACCTAACCTAACCTAACCTAACCTAACCTAACCTAACCTAACCTAAACCTAACCTAACCTAACCTAACCTAACCAACCACCAACCCAACAACCCTACCACGAACCCAACCCAACCCAACCCAACCCAACCCAACCCAACCCAACCCAACCCAACCCAACCCAACCCAACCCAACCCAACCACAACCAACCCAACCCAACCCAACACCTAACCCAACCTAACCAACCCAACCCAACCTAACCCAACCTAACGTAACGTAACGTAACTAACCTAACCCAACTTAACCTAACCTAACCTAACAACAAAAACCTAACCTAACCTAAAACGTAACGTAACCAAACCGAACCTAACCTAACCTAACGTAATGTAACCACCTAATCTAACATAACGTAACGTAACCTAACCCAACCTAACCCAACCTAACCTAACGTAACGTAACCAAACCGAACCTAACCTAACCTAACGTAACGTAACCAAACCGAACCTAACCTAACGTAACGTAACGTAACCTAACCCAACCTAACCCAACCTAACCTAACGTAACGTAACCAAACCGAACCTAACCTAACGTAACGTAACCAAACCGAACCTAACCTAACCTAACGTAACGTAACCTAACCCAACCTAACCCAACCTAACCTAACGTAACGTAACCAAACCGAACCTAACCTAACCTAACGTAACGTAACCAAACCGAACCTAACCTAACGTAACGTAACGTAACGTAACGTAACCAAACCAAACCTAACCTAACCTAACCTATCGGTTATTACTACATTTTACAAACAGTAGACAGTCAATTCTAGAAGTAACTACTTAATAGTATTGACGACAGGACTTTGTTGGAACTAGATTTACCTAGTGACTTGGGGTTTTAACGGATGTCGGGTTCTAACTGTGATATATATATAAAATTGCACCCCTATGCTGCTACTTCCTGTATGACAGAAGCCAAACCCCTACAACACAAAATCTTACAAAGTGTTTCCTATGTACGTAAATTGTGTTCTGATGTACGGTTTCCATATTCAGCTCTTCGTATGCAATACCGTTAAAACCGAAACGTGAATACATTGTTCTAATGTCACGCCTTATTTAACAGCAAGGTGAAAGGTTGCTCCAGGCATTATGAAGCATCATAAGAATACTGATAGTCAACAATATAGCATCTCTGGTTCATGTTATTAAGGTTGGCTGCAGCGTGTGGTTCCTCTAATGTCGGCCACACACGCTCCGGCGGCCTGTCAGTTCTGCCTGCACAGTTTTGCCTGCGACAGGCCGCCGGAGCGTGTGTAGGGTCCGGCACACCTTTCAGTTATAACTGTACAGGCGGCCGGAGCAAATACGAAAACTCGTTCGACCAACCGGCAGGCCGGAGGACTGCGCAGGCATACCGGAGCGTGTGTAGGTTCCGGCCGGCCGTCAATTCAGGGCACGTGTTGAAGCCAGTCAGAACCTCCTCATCACTGTATTTTTCTTTTCAATTAATGGCGCTACTAATGAAAGCAGTTGTAAGTGTGTTTCTTCATCCATTCGCAAATAATTATGCCAGTCTTTAGGGGCCAGCTTCAACTCAGTCAAGAAATTTACATGGGAATACGTGTTTCTTTTTTGTAACCACTCTTTACACCACATTTTACGCTTATTTTTGCGCTTACTTTTACACTTCATAGCTATTAGCAAGCCAACAATAGCGAGCGTGTCGTCGTCTGTTGAGGCCATGATCAAGACTAGCGGGATTCGCCTGAACGTGTGTGGGGACTTCAGTTTATCCGGCCGCCTCTCTTCAGGCGGCCTGCGCAGGCAAAACTGACAGGCCTACCTGAACGTGTGTGGGGACTTCAGTTTATCCGGCCGCCTCTCTTCAGGCGGCCTGCGCAGGCAAAACTGACAGGCCTACCTGAACGTGTGTGGGGACTTCAGTTTATCCGGCCGCCTCTCTTCAGGCGGCCTGCGCAGGCAAAACTGACAGGCCTACCTGAACGTGTGTGAGGACTTCAGTTTATCCGGCCGCCTCTCTTCAGGCGGCCTGCGCAGGCAAAACTGACAGGCCTACCTGAACGTGTGTGAGGACTTCAGTTTATCCGGCCGCCTCTCTTCAGGCGGCCTGCGCAGGCAAAACTGACAGGCCTACCTGAACGTGTGTGTGAGGACTTCAGTTTATCCGGCCGCCTCTCTTCAGGCGGCCTGCGCAGGCAAAACTGACAGGCCTACCTGAACGTGTGTGAGGACTTCAGTTTATCCGGCCGCCTCTCTTCAGGCGGCCTGCGCAGGCAAAACTGACAGGCCTACCTGAACGTGTGGTTCCTCTAACAGCCTCGCCGAGGCCAAACTCTTGTGGTGTACAGCGGTTACACAAATCACGGCATTCGATTACTAGAAATACTGTATAAACATACTGACCTCTGACTTCACACTAAGGACAGTGTTGTAGATACAGAGTAAACCTCTGGTTGAGGTCTTGGCTCTTCTGGGATGTTACACGGCGTAGATTGACCTACGTTTCGGGACGACCTATCGGTCCCATCTTGGACTGCTTGATCCTTGAAGATGGGATCGATAGGTTGTCTCGAAACGTCGGTAAATAATTACTAATCTACGCCACGTGACACCCCAAAAGAGCGAAGATCTCATTTACACCGCGGCGGAAGCCTGAAACCGCGCCTAAACCAGTCGTTACTTAGAAGTTGATGGAATGGTTGGTGTATGATTTCTGAGTTTCCGATATACCGGCTTGTGCAGTAGTAAGTACTAGGTTCAGATTTTAATTTTGTTCTATATGTATGAATTTAAGATGCTGAAAAGTATAGAGAAAGGGGTAGAAGGGGGTGGGGGAGAATGCTGTAGTGTAATGTGGGGTACGGGGCACGGCACCAGCTGGAATTTTTTCGCTCCACTGCGCTGTCGTTTGATGTAATTGCAATATGTGACAGAAAGCATATTAAAACAACGTATATTTGAGACTGCCCTAAATACAGGGCATACACAAAAGAATGGTGCGGTTTTAATAGTGTTCACTATTAAAACCGCACCATTCTTTTGTGTATGCCCTGTATAGAAGTCGTTCGACAGGACCCCACTTAAGCTCGCGTTATTTTCGTCAAAAAAAAAAAGCCTCATTAACAACAGCAAAACCAGAGCAATCTGGAGTTAGGATCTTTTTGACTTTCCGCCATGTATTGTACATCGGAAACGACTGACTTAATGTCACCACGTCGGGCTATGTGCCTCGGGCAGAGAAATTTTGTTAGCTGTGACTTTCGTATTATTTGTTACAAAATATAGCGAGTCTTAGGGTGTAGCCATCTCTACGTGCCTCAGGCTAGTACCTGGAAACACGTAATTACGTTCCGATATTATCATTTTTCTTGTTCATTAAATAAAATTGGGAGCATAAAAATGAATTAGCATAACACAAGACAGTGTTTCCTACATGAAACAAGATTTCTTAATGTGTGTGCATACGGACGTGTGTGTGTGTTTTTTTTTGTTTGTGTAATTCAACTAACCAAGTGTTATTTAGGCTATCGCAGGGCAGTCTAAACTTTCCAGGTCAGAGGGCCAATTCGTAGCTGTGGGAACAGACTAACTCTTAGTTTCATTTTCAGTCGCCCGGTCCGTTTATTCATAACTGCTAACACGTCCAAACAAATCGAAACACAAATTAAGTTGTGCCACGTAGTCTGGAATTTTCTAAATTTGTGCTTTGTACGTTTGTACACACCTACTTGACCGGCCTTTGTGTTAATGTATTGCAGATACAGTCGTTATAGAGCTCAAATTCATTCCATTCATTCATTCATTCATTCATTCATTCTGCAGTCTGTCTTACGACAGGTCAGTAGCCTCTTCCAAAGCGAGTTCTCCAAAAAGTGCGATCTAGTGCTTCCTCTTTCAATTTACAGTATCTTCTCTTTTCCTTAAGGCCATCCAGTAGCTGCTTACGTCTTCTTCCTCGTCTTCCCGTCGTTTCTATCCTTCCTTCTACCTTTCCTTCAATCACATGTTTCAGAAGGCAGTTTCTACGCAAGATGTGACCAATCCAGTTAGCCTTTCTTCTTTTTATTGTATGTACGATATTCCTCTCCTCCTTCACTCTATGTAATACTTCATTTCTCACACGATCGGTCCAACTGATCTTCTCCGTTCTTCTCCAGCACTTATCACACTGCTTATAAATTACGATTGTGCAGTAGGCTACAGTTCATTCAGTCCGCCCTGAAACGCATTAACACGGTACATGTCGTATCATGCGTCTACGCGGTATAAGATCCACTTTAATATTATCCTCCAATCTACTCCTAACTAACTAACTAACTAATTCCATGGAGCAGAGCTCTCTTTCAGAAGCTAAATGTTGCTCACTTAGTCAAGACATTCACCCCAGTGTATGTAACCCAAAAGTTCATTACCGTATTCACAAGAGCCCGCCACTTGCCCGTATCCTGAACCAGACGAATTTAGTCCATGCCCTCACATCCGTTTTCTTTGAGGTCAAGGTGAAGTTCCTATCCACGTCATGAAGGCGTATGGGGGCAGAATTATAGATCCACTCATTCTTAATTTCAACAGTAGATATGGTGAGTGGCCAACTTCACGCCCGAGTCGCTTTACCCCCCCCCCCCCCCCCAGTAAAGAAACCTGTACCCATTAGGAAGCTAGGTGGACCCCATAATCCGTCTGAACTTTTTCGAAAACAGAATTGTGAGCCCTTGGCGGGATTCAAACCCCACGTCATCCAGCATCTAACCTAGCCATTATCGACTACGCTATCCCCAGATCCTCTTGTTTTTCCTGTAACATCGATCTAGTATCCTCCCATCTATGCCTAGGTCTTCCAACTGGTCTCTTTTTTTTCACCTTTCCTTACCAACACCCCATAAGTGCCACATGTCCCGCCCATCTCATCTCTCTTGATTTGATCAGCCGAATACCAACCTGAGCCTGCCTTCTTATTAAGGTTTTTTTTTTTCCTTCAGACCTCCGATTTAAATTTTGTTTTAAACAGTTGGTATAAACAGTAATATGTCTATATCTTAGACCATGCAACAGTCACTTTGCGGCCATTTTGTACAAAATATACAAAAACTAACTACATTTATGCTTTACGAATGTGTTTACTGTAGTCTTGTCCATTACCAACGATCATCAGAATTTCTTCATTATTTTCGGACACATAAGTATGCGGACGGACGCACACGCACGTCGTTAATTGAAACAATACAATCGGCAGTTAGCCTCAATACAGTTTAGGTCTGTTCCAAATTAAATATATGACGTTTGGAGTTTGAATATGGTTACGTGTGCCAGTTTTGCACTCGAATATTAAGGGGCACGTTGCTTTAAAGGGAAGGAAATGGCAAGACATTTTTGGTGGTGACTGTATTGATAGCTGCGTAGAAATGAATGGGTTTGATGTAGAAATTGTCGAGGTCTTTGTCCTGTAGATGTGTGTGTGTGTGTGTATTAGGATGTGGGCTATCGACGGGAGGAGGGGAGCTGATGACCGGTGTGATGTACAGGGTGCGTGCAAAATAATGTATGCGGTAAGAACTAATCAGAATTTTGATATTAACCATTTTCTTGACACCCCTTTAAATAATATACATAAGCCAATTCATTTATGCATTACCAATGTAATTAACACTTTTCCGCACACGTCCAGACCTGCCCTGGGGCCCACCCAGCCTCATGTACAATGGGTACCGGGTAAAGCGGCCGGGGCTTCGGTTGACCACTCACGCCCCATCTAGCGCCGAGGTTAAAGAAAGAGTAGACCTATACGTCTACTCCCCCTCTGAGCCTTCATAGCCTGTTGTAGGGTAAACTTTGCTTTAAATTCACGAATTTTTGTTTATTAAATTTTTTTTTGGGGGGGGGGGGTATTTGAGGAGTCAGTAGTAGACAAAAGATTTTGTGATTATGGAAGAAACTAGTAAAGTGCTACATTTGGAGCGTAGCTTTGTGTGGTGCTGAAACGTGGACACTTCGGAAAGTAGATCAGAAGTATCTGGAAAGTTTTGATATGTGGTGCTGGAGAAGAATGGAGAAGATCAGTTGGACCGATCGTGTGAGAAATGAAGAAGTATTACACAGAGTGAAGGAGGAGAGGAATATCGTACATACAGTAAAAAGAAGAAAGGCTAACTGGATTGGTCACATCTTGCGTAGAAACTGCCTTCTGAAACACGTGATTGAAGGAAAGTTAGAGGGAAGGATAGAAATGACGGGAAGACGAGGGAGAAGACGTAAGCAGCTACTGGATGACCTTAAGGAAAAGAGAAGATACTGGAAATTGAAAGAGGAAGCACTAGATCGCACTTTTTGGAGAACTCGCTTTGGAAGAGGCTACGGACCTGTCGTAAGACAGACTGCAGAGTGAATGGTGTGTATGTAATATTACTTTTTGAAGATTCTGTAGGGTAGATTCGTGGGTTTAAGTTTTATTTTCTTGAGTATATACTGGATGAAGGAATTATCGTTATATAATACGTTTTCAGATATGCAGTGTGTAGGTTATAAGCGTCTTATATGGTGCACTAACTTTTGTAGAACCCTTGGAAGTTTTATATCAGTGATTTTACTGTGGTCTAGTTTTGAAAATATAAAATGTGGTTTTCTTGACTAGATATGTCATATCTCAAAAGGGGGGGGGGGGGGTTGCCGGGCTGCAGCCACCTCGTTTCCCCAAAAAGAACAAAAAACAAAAAAAAAATCGAAAATAAAAAGCAGATTTTGCAGGAATATTAGATCTTGTGATTTAAATCAGGTGACTGAGTCATGGAACATATATGTTTACATGTACATAAATGCGTTTGAAAACAGCGTTTATGTTGCAGTTATGACATGATTTTCATAGCATAATTTTTTAAGTCAAATATAAATTATAAACAGCCTTACCGTCAGCACCTCCCCCCCCCCCCCAAATAAAAAATTCTGGGTGCGCGCCTGACATGATTGCTTAAGAGCCTATTTTTTTTTAGTCCTCTTCTACCTACTCCGGTTTTCCCGTTTCAGTGTCGAGGTTTGTAATTTTCTTTTGATCACACTCAGACACACCACACTCGGTAGGACTCCCCTGGACGAGGGATCAGCCCGTCGTAGAGGCCTCTACCTGACAACAACACACAACACTCACAACAGACAGACATCCATGCCCCCGGTGGGATTCGAACCCACAATCCAAGCAAGCGAGCGGCCGAAGACTCACGCCTTAGACCGCGCGGCCACTGGGATCGGCCTTTAGAGCCGTTACCGGCCCAATTCGCCGCCATATACCACTTCTTCAGGCACAGACCCTCTCATTATCACGTCTTCTACCGGTTGCCGGTGTTAATGCTTCCTTTTGACTTGGCAGAAATGCTAATCGCCTGCGTGGTGATCTTTACCAATTCCTTTTTAGTCAAGTCAATCACCTTTTCCATCCCATTCAAAAGTTGCAGCGCCAACTGGATAACAGTTACGTACCTAGAATGACAAATACGTTGTGCGTATACGCGTGTCAGCGTGCGTGCACGCATCCTCAGGCCACACAACCCCACCCCTGATACGTGTGACGGATAGACTGACGAATGGCGGTCAGATAGTGTGTGTGACGTGACGGAATCTGCTATTTCGGCTTGTAGCTAACACCAGTAGCTTCTCTCCCCCCTCTCTCTCTCTCCGTCCCCCGCCCAAAACCATCCGTCTATATGTTCCTCTTTTTTGTATCATTGTAGCCCCACTGGGGTCTGCCGGTTGATGGGCCTAAGACATCTGTTACACGCAACGTATCACGTGACCCCTGTCCACGTGGGTGATGCTACGTTTCTTCAGGTTGTTTCATTCCCCTACGCAACTGAGAACGATGTTGATAACTCGAATACAGGAATATCTCGACTTTCGCCGCTTCGAGTTTTCGTCGCTTCGCTCTTTCGTCCGGGTTTTCAATTATAACCACGTTTGCAAATTTCGTCGCTTACTTCGCTCTTTCGTCCGGGTTTTCAATTATAACCACTTTTCCAAATTTCGTCGCTTGCTTCGCTCTTTCGTCGCATTTCGTCACCACCGCGCGCCATCTTGTTTCTTTCGTCGTCCAGTCTTTGAATATAAGTCGTTCGGTGTGCACTGTTTTTTGAAATTGTCCGCATTGAATGTCTTATATTTGTTTTTTATTTTATTTTATATATTTTATATATTCTTATGTTTATTTCTGTTTATTTAGGCGTTGCACGCATGCGCAAGTGTCGTATATTTAGTAATTTACGTTTTTTGGCGGCCCTAATGCATTTGCAAGCTAAATAAATGCTATGCTTCGACTTTCGTCGATTTTCGACTTTCGTCAGTGCTCTGGTCCCTAACCCGTCGAAAGAGCGAGGTATTGCTGTACCCAGTTTTTAGAGTGCGACATGTTTCGACTTCATTTTAAGTCATCTTCACGGGTTGCACTTAAATACGTGAAAGTGTTGCGTAGCTCCAGCTAATTAGACACAGCTGAGTCCTTCGTGAATAGCTAATAATCTCACGCCTAGTCGAGAATTTTCCAGAATTTTTATGGAACGCGAAGGTTCATTACCGTTTTCACAACAGCCTGCCATTTGTCCCAATCCTGAGCCAGATTAATCCATCACACGTGCTCACATCCTGTTACTTGAAGATCCATCTTCATATATTACTGCCATGTAAGCCTAGGCCCTCCAAGTGGCATTCTTTATTCACGTTTCCCTACCAAAACTCTGTATGCACCTCTCCTCTCCCCATACGTGCTATATGCCCCGCCAATATTATTCTTCTTGATTTTATAACCCGAATAATATTTGGTGATGAGCACAGATCATAAAGCTCCTAGTTATGTAGTCTTCTCCACTCCCCTCTTACTTCGTCCCCCTTAGGCCCCAAATATCCTCCTCAGCACCCTGTTCTCGAAAAATCTTAGCCTGTGTTCTGCCCTTAATGTGAAAGACCGAGTTTCATACCCATACAAAAGAAAGGTAACATTCTATTTCTGTAAGCTTTAATGCTTATATTATTCTGTACAAAACTGGAACACAAATGATCTGGACCTCTCTGAATTTTATCTGCTCTTGATTGTGTTTCATTGAATTTTGTCGCCTCGAAAGTTTCGAAACATATCGATATATCGATATCAACGCCAGATAGTACGCTTAACTACGAGATTTTAAGTAATGGGACTGTGCTTTTATTGACCAGTAACAAAGCTAGGGATGTGAGACTTCAGACGAGACGAATTTGAAAACTTTCGGCAATTATTTACGAATTTGTGAAGATTCCTGACACGTTCACTGTGACATCAGTGCCAAACTATATCATACTTGTGGCAGGTGCACAGGGACTTCTGGCTCACTATCTAGTTAACTGACTGGTGACCTACTTAATAATTGATAACAGCTTCATAAAATGAACCTAAGAATCTACATCCATTTGCTTTTGAATAATAATATCACTGGTGGAATGCACTTTATTTACAAATGACTGCTTAGCTCTGTTCCATGAGGTCACGAACCCTTTCAGATGGAAGATGGGATATGAACCACAACAACTGAGACGTCTTTGTGATGGTAATTACTAAGGTCATGAGAACGACTTCCAGAACCGCAGTAAAGGTAAAACAATCACATTACATGCCTGGACAGGCCCTTAGGGTTCCCGAAGGTCGAGGCTCCCAGATTTCTAGACAATCGGCACTTGAAGGTGGTAAGGTTGTCAGCCCTACGCACCGGCGGCTTTACCCCCCAGAAAACACTCCTGGTACTCATTTCTGTTAGAGACTGAATCGATCCCAGAGCCATAGTGCGACCGAAAGGATTATGTCAGTGACACCATCGGGAAGCGAACCCGCGACCTTCCGGCTTGTGGAGCAGTGCCTCAACCAACTGCGCTACAGCGTGCCCCAATGACTGCATAATTGTTATTTAATTTTGGGGTGGAGAAAAAAACTTACATTTATTTGTAATAATATTACGCGTCCTTATAATTCTGTCTGAATGTTAATCCAAGAGTCACTCAACACCGCATCCTGGTGGTTATAGAACCAAACAGTCACTCATATGAAACTTCGAGATGCGAACCCTGGAGCTAAGGGACAGGTATGCTACTGTGTGCGTGCAGACACGCATAGGCAATCCAGGGGTACAGGTGCAACTGATTTATGATTCTTTCCCAGAGGTGGAGGAGGTATTTGAACGCCTCTCTCCTCTAGGGATATCCAGTTCTTAACGATTACACTTGTAGCACGATTCATCTTGTGTATAAACACAGGGATTATGAGTGTTTGTCTTAATACAGCTGCATCTTTAAAGATTTGGTGATTTATGATGGATTGACGTTGTCTTGTGAAAACTTGTACAGGCTATATACCCCGTCTAACTTAAAATTACTCGCAGGGAGACATTAATCCTTTAAAGCCCAGTGGTCACTCTATACGTACCACCATGTTTAACATTCAACAATTCTACGTTCTGCCCACACAGTGTATTTATGTGTTTTGTGTGGATCTCAGAACAAACAGCGATTATTTCACTGTACAGCATTAACTGACTGGTTTGTATAACTGAGACGGAGTGTGTTTACTGCGCGGTACGGACTGTATTTATGTGTTTTGTGTGGATCTCAGAACAAACAGCGATTATTTCACTGTACAACATTAACTGACTGGTTTGTATAACTGAGACGGAGTGTGTTTACTGCGCGGTACGGACTGTATTTATGTGTTTTGTGTGGATCTCAGAACAAACAGCGATTATTTCACTGTACAACATTAACTGACTGGTTTGTATAACTGAGACGTAGTGTGTTTACTGCGCGGTACGGACTGTATTTATGTGTTTTGTGTGGATCTCAGAACAAACAGCGATTATTTCACTGTACAGCATTAACTGACTGGTTTGTATAACTGAGACGGAGTGTGTTTACTGCGCGGTACGGACTGTATTTATGTGTTTTGTGTGGATCTCAGAACAAACAGCGATTATTTCACTGTACAGCATTAACTGACTGGTTTGTATAACTGAGACGGAGTGTGTTTACTGCGCGGTACGGACTGTATTTATGTGTTTTGTGTGGATCTCAGAACAAACAGCGATTATTTCACTGTACAACATTAACTGACTGGTTTGTATAACTGAGACGTAGTGTGTTTACTGCGCGGTACGGACTGTATTTATGTGTTTTGTGTGGATCTCAGAACAAACAGCGATTATTTCACTGTACAGCATTAACTGACTGGTTTGTATAACTGAGACGGAGTGTGTTTACTGCGCGGTACGGACTGAACATGACAGGTTTTCCTCCCAGTATTTCGGTTTTCCCCTGTCAATATCATTCCACCGGTGTTCCACACTCATCTTCAACTCGTATATGCTGCTCTTACCAGAAGGACAAACGCGTGAAGCCTGGGAACTTTACAAAAAAAAAATAGTGCTCTTTCGGAAATCGGGGAGCTTGGATAGACTTTCACTTTCTTCTTAAAAGGGTCAAGAACAGACGTAACGCAGTGATCGCTCTCCTTCGCATTACCGTGTCCTATCTAACAATGTAAATATTAAAAGATAAATATTGCCATTTTGTACGGATGCGAAACTTGGTCTCTCCCTCTGTGGAGAGGATATGGGTTGAAGTTGTTTGTGAACAGAGAGGTGAAGAGAGCATTTGGGTCTAAGGCACAGTGACGGGAGACTGGAGACAGATACGTATGGAGACCTTGACAGCCTGTAGGCTTATTTGAACAGACGTTTGTAGGCACAGTGTAGTCGCGAAGAGGAGAATAATTAAGCCAACGGAGACATGATAGAGAGGGATGTGCATAGCACACAAGAGAGAGAGAGATAGACAGATGTCTCTACTCTTTCTTTAACCTCGGCGCTAGATGGGGGTGGGTGGTCAACGCCACTCCCCGGCCGTTTTACCCCCTGGAATTACCCGGTACCCATTGTACAGGAGGCTAACAGATGTTAAATGCAAAGGTAAAGTGCTACTGTCTACGACTTGAAGGGTTATAGTAGGAGTAGAGGTATAGCTCCACGCATTCTTAACCTCGGTGCTAGATGGAGGTGACGGTAAATCTTGTAAAAATTTTGCCTGGAAAACCTGAAGATAAAAGATTGTTTGGGACTAACTAACTAACTGACTAACTAACTAACTCCATGTAGCACAGTCCTTCTTGAGAAGCTAACAGGTCGTCAGCTAGTCAAGAAATTCCCCGCGTTTTATGGAACCCGAAGGTTCATTACCGCACTCACAACAGCCCGCCACCTGTCCCTATCCTGAGCCATATCAGTGGGGGGGGGGGGGGGAAAGCACTGAGCCAAATAAAAAGAAATTCTGTGATTCTTTTAAAGTTCATAATTTATATTAGGGGTGGCCATTGTGATTACTCGCCCCAGGTGCCTAAAAACGTAGCTACGTCACTGTGTGTGATGGAAATGTATTAAAATGTAGGAAGAGTGTGAAGTGTGAAGTGTGATTTTTGTGGTACAGCGGTTGGTAACTGTGTTTAATGCAGGCGATGTGTAGCGTGTGATAAAAATGAACGTGAAGTGTGAAGTATGAATTTTGTGGTACAGCGGTTGGTAACTGTGTTTAATGCAGGCTATGTGTAGCGTGTGATAAAAATGAACGTGAAGTGTGAAGTATGAATTTTGTGGTACAGCGGTTGGTAACTGTGTTTAATGCAGGCTATGTGTATCGTGTGATAAAAATGAACGTGAAGTGTGAAGTGTGATTTTTGTGGTACAGCGGTTGGTAACTGTGTTTAATGCAGGCTATGTGTAGCGTGTGATAAAAATGAACGTGAAGTGTGAAGTATGAATTTTGTGGTACAGCGGTTGGTAACTGTGTTTAATGCAGGCTATGTGTAGCGTGTGATAAAAATGAACGTGAAGTGTGAAGTATGAATTTTGTGGTACAGCGGTTGGTAACTGTGTTTAATGCAGGCTATGTGTATCGTGTGATAAAAATGAACGTGAAGTGTGAAGTGTGATTTTTGTGGTACAGCGGTTGGTAACTGTGTTTAATGCAGGCTATGTGTAGCGTGTGATAAAAATGAACGTGAAGTGTGAAGTATGAATTTTGTGGTACAGCGGTTGGTAACTGTGTTTAATGCAGGCTATGTGTAGCGTGTGATAAAAATGAACGTGAAGTGTGAAGTGTGATTTTTGTGGTACAGCGGTTGGTAACTGTGTTTAATGCAGGCGATGTGTAGCGTGTGATAAAAATGAACGTGAAGTGTGAAGTGTGATTTTTGTGGTACAGCGGTTGGTAACTGTGTTTAATGCAGGCGATGTGTAGCGTGTGATAAAAATAAACGTGAAGTGTGAAGTGTGATTTTTGTGGTACATCGCTTGGTAACTGTGTTTAATGCAGGCGATGTGTAGCGTGTGATAAAAATGAACGTGAAGTGTGAAGTGTGATTTTTGTGGTACAGCGGTTGGTAACTGTGTTTAATGCAGGCGATGTGTAGCGTGTGATAAAAATGAACGTGAAGTGTGAAGTGTGATTTTTGTGGTACAGCGGTTGGTAACTGTGTTTAATGCAGGCGATGTGTAGCGTGTGATAAAAATAAACGTGAAGTGTGAAGTGTGATTTTTGTGGTACATCGCTTGGTAACTGTGTTTAATGCAGGCGATGTGTAGCGTGTGATAAAAATAAACGTGAAGTGTGAAGTATGAATTTTGTGGTACAGCGGTTGGTAACTGTGTTTAATGCAGGCGATGTGTAGCGTGTGATAAAAATGAACGTGAAGTGTGAAGTGTGAATATATGGGTTATGGAGAAGTCCGATAAGACTTGTATAAAGTTTCTACATTAGCATTTGCCAAGAGACACATTTGACAATAGCTTTTGTTCGAGACGGGTTAACGGACTGACTAGCTGGATGTATGACTCACTCATTCACTCACTCACTTCCTGGTTCTGAAAGTTCAAAACCTCGGAGATTTATGCTGCTTCTTTCATTTTGTTTCATTCTGTATTTTCATGAAGCAAATTTGGAAATCAAAGTCCTTTCGGATTGAACTTGCAAATTAAGTCTATGCAGCGTGAAGTTGACATCACTTTATGATTCAAAACGAACAGCGTTACGTTTCGGTAGCATCAGACACAAACAAGGCCCAATGAAGTACCCAAGTACAGGCCGATAGGCGTGGCTATAGAGTGGTCCATGTTGATGCTGTAACGCTTTCTATTGGTGCTTAAAAGATACGTTATAACCCGGGAGAAAAGATGATTTTCTTATCGTAATTAATTTAAACTAGTTATATATGTTAAAATGTTTTCTTGCAATGGCTCTCCGGAAATTAAAACGACGTGGTATAGGTAATGTATTCATATGACAAAACAGGACTTTTGTAATTCATACAGGGTTGACCAATCTGCCAACAAGCTTGATTTCCATATCCGAATTCCAAATGTTAATTTTTTTTTTAATCGTCTATACTAATGTATTTTTACCAGCTTGTCCAATGGCATGTCTCTGTGTTTCAGATCCATAATCTCTGGATTTGTAAAGGTACGTGGTACATTTTTCTTCTTTCGCGTAACAGATTAGTCAGGATAGTATGTTAAATTATACAATGGCTATCGTCATATCGGTGTTTGTACCGTTGTTATATTGTGGATGTGTTTACTAGACTGAATCTATTATAAGAGTTTTATTTTGATGGTTTTATTTCATTAATATACAGTGGCTACTTTAGTCACTTAAAGACAACATTTTCTGAGGTATTAGAGGAAAGAATTCGATGATAGTCGAACGTAGACAGAGAACTCGTTGTGCGTTAAGGAGCTCTGTAGATTGAATCAGATGATCGGCATCCCTGACTTGTCCCTCTAAGCAAGGATCAGGGACACGATGTGAAAATATTAGACAAGACAGGCAATGTAATTATAAAGGTAACATTAAGGTGCGTTCGCGTAACCATTGTAACCGTGGAAAAGCTATAAGTATTACATATTCTCAGTGTGTGTCTGTAGTCTTAGTTATCCAGCATGCAAAGCGCATGCGCCGTGTTATATTGTCATCTGTGGCCTGTCTGGCTGTACCATATTTTTCTACATTATCTCATAAACGGTACGATTTTCGGGAAAAAGTTATTTGACACGAAATGTGTATTTTGATTTTCTCTACAACTTTTGTCTGAAATATTTTTCGTTTTAAAGAATAAATCAGCGAGATACTATCATAAATGTACATAGGTCCTCATGTAAAGTACCGTTACTCTTGTGAGATTTTAATGAAATTGGAATTTTTTGGACGGATTTTCGAAAGATACTCAAATGTCAGATTTCATGAAAATCCGTCCAGTGGGAGCCCAGTTGTTCCATTCGGACGGACAGACAGACATTACGAACCTAATAGTCTCTTTTCGAAATTCTACGGAGGCGCCTAAAAATTGAAATTCAAACAATCAGCTTAGGGGGCAGAACAAAACCAGGCAGCAGACTAAATCCATGGAATTCTACATCACATTCAGGTTTGTATCTTGGCTTACTTTTGTTACCGATTGTCCTGGTTGATATATTTCCCGTAATTTCATTCAGTTTCCAGGAGAATTCTTGCACAGTGCCGTTTAAATTCCATACAAATCCTTTCTCACACGCCGTCCGTGACTGTAGTCGCTCCACATTCGATGTTAAATACAGATTGATGGTGTGTGGGAAAGTGTTTCAGAGAGTTTGAACTAAAGACAGAGGGTGCAGCAAGAGGCCGCATATTTATTGCCACAAAATGACGATGTCTGTGTGTCTGTCCTTCTGTTGCAGCCATAACTCATCACTAACGTAACCCCATGGAGCAGAATTCTTCTTAAAAAGCTAACAGTTCCTCAGCTAGTCAATAAATTCCCCCCGCATTTTATGGAACCCGAATGTTCACCACCGTGTTCACATCAGCCTGTCACTTGTCTCTATCCTGAGCCAGATCAATCCAGTCCACGCCCCCATAGTACTTCTTAAATATCCCTTTTAATATTATCCTCATCTACGCCGAGGTCTTCCAAGTGATCTCTTTCCTTCAGGTTTCCACACACAAATCCTGTATGCATTTCTCTTCTCGCCCAGTCGTGCTACATGCCCCGCCGATCTTATCCTCCATTCATCTGATCAACCGAATAGTATCTGATCAGTACTACAAACCATGACGTTCCTCCATAAATAAAAGACAGGGTCTTGAAATGTTGGCAATAGTGCTAGGATGATTATGCGATGTGTCCTGCCAAATTTATCAAAATTTGTCCACTGGGGTTTTCTGCCATGAAATAAAGAGTTAAAATTTAAGTTATTGTTAATAAACGCAATAGAACAGTCGCGCCGCATTTGGCGCCCGTCAGAGGGGCCAGGTTTTGGACCCCTTGATGTTTGTAACACTGATTTGAAAATGATCTTTCCGGGTACGTCACGTGATGTAAATCGAATCATTCGCCTCCATCTAGTGCCAATGTTAAGACTGCGTGGATCTATACCTACATACTGCCATACGCCTTCATAGTGTCGTGTTTAATTAAGCACAGGGAAATTGTTATCTGACTTTTGCGGTAGTGTTAGTGTGGCTGTCTGATAGTTGACTGATACCGCTACACTTACAAGACACCATCAGCACAAGGCTGATCACTAAAGTGGTAAAGTACGTTCCGAGGTTTACGGTGATCTCCTTGTTATCTACTGAAACGATAAAATAAGAAATTGAAAAAAAATGCCACACGACAGAAAAGAGGTCCAAGTAGTGCCCCGACAAAATCATGTTCGTCTGTCCTTTCGTGGTGCAAAAATATATAATGTGTATATTTAATATCCATTGTTTGGCTGTAAAGTAAAAATCAGACATCCCTGTGAACCCAGAAACTACTTGGTGCTGTATGTTAATTAGACGACCTGCGTAGCCATGCGTAGCCATGCCTGACACATGGACCTGCTGGTCTTTTTATCTAAGTTCATAATTATTTATTTAAAATCGTGTAACCTGTCTATAAAATTCAATCAAACACCTTATGTGACTGAGTATTAGGGAACTATTTTATTGTCGACAATCAAAATATTATCTTAATCTTCCTTAATTGACGCATTCAAATCTTATAAGCATGTAAATTTCTTTACATTAATTTTAGAATTACAGGAACATTTATTAGAAGAACGGTCTTAACAACTGCTTGGATGATAATAATTTTCGAATAAATTAATTAAAGTCGATAATTGTTTATGATAAAGGGGTTTCTTAAATAACATAAATATCCACTTACCAGGCGATAAGGCATCTCGCTGAAATGTTTATGATATGTCTGATTTTGGGCAGGAAGTCGCATGCTGAAAAATGTGTTACGTGTCTCCTTGCCGGCATATTATACACGATAGCCTATTATTATCATATCGATCGATATATTCGTATTTATCGATTTAAATGTCTATAATTTTCTCCTGTACATCTGTATTAGACCAGACAACAGAAATTTTAAAATAGGATCATGTATATTTTTCATTAAATTACTGTTTGTGTCGTTAGCAAAACGGGTCACAAAGTAAGACATTTCAACAGAGTACATGCTTTGAAATGCCGGCGCTAAAGGTCCTACCGTATATAATAGTTTAATTAAAGAGATAAGCTTCGCAGGCCTACAAATTGTCAGTTCGTGCTGCACACTCTGCTTACGACCCAGAGTGGTCTAAGAGACCATCGGTTACAATCTTATTTGGATCCAAAGTGTCCATATCCAACATGTACTGCCAACTTCCAAGTATATTTTTAACGCTAAACAGGATTAATATGCCCTATAAATTACAATATGCCCTATAAATGACAATATGCCCTATAAATTACAATAATTTTATTAAATTAGTAAATTAGTAAATTAAATTTACTGTATTTATTTTGTTTTGTAATTGTGTATAGTTTGTTTTGTATTGTTATTTTTATGTATATTTATATGTCCATTTGTATTGGTGTACTAGTGTAAGGACTACTGCCACCGGGTGAAAACATTTGTATTGTGTGTACTAGTGTAAGGACTACTGCCACCGGGTGAAAACATTTGTATTGTGTGTACTAGTGTAAGGACTACTGCCACGGGTGAAAACATTTGTATTGTGTGTACTAGTGTAAGGACTACTGCCACCGGGTGAAAACATTTGTATTGTGTGTACTAGTGTAAGGACTACTGCCACCGGGTGAAAACATTTGTATTGTGTGTACTAGTGTAAGGACTACTGCCACCGGGTGAAAACATTTGTATTGTGTGTACTAGTGTAAGGACTACTGCCACCGGGTGAAAACATTTGTATTGTGTGTACTAGTGTAAGGACTACTGCCACCGGGTGAAAACATTTGTATTGTGTGTACTAGTGTAAGGACTACTGCCACCGGGTGAAAACATTTGTATTGTGTGTACTAGTGTAAGGACTACTGCCACCGGGTGAAAACATTTGTATTGTGTGTACTAGTGTAAGGACTACTGCCACCGGGTGAAAACATTTGTATTGTGTGTACTAGTGTAAGGACTACTGCCACCGGGTGAAAACATTTGTATTGTGTGTACTAGTGTAAGGACTACTGCCACCGGGTGAAAACCCAATTGCAGTATATAAATAATAATAATAATAAAATATGCCCTATAAATTACAATATGCCCTATAAATTACAATATGCCCTATAAATGACAATATGCCCTATAAATTACAATATTTTCCTACTGTGGCAGGGAAACGTTTTTGATTCATCTGATTATATAATGATGTGTCAATTACATAAATACATAATTACATGATGTTGCTTAAATGTCTTACTGTTTGATTCGTCTGATTACATAATTGTACCTAAATGTGTTGCTTGACTACATGTTATTGTGTAAATGTGTTACTGTTTGATTTCTGTGATTACATAACTGTGCGTGTAAATATGTTGATGTTTGATTTGTCTGATTATATAATGGCGCGTAAATGTGTTGTTTGATTAAAGAATGATGTGTAAATATGTCATTGTTTGATTTGTGTCATTACATAATGGTGTCTTATGTGTTACTGTTTGATTTGTGCCATCACATAATGGTGTTTTATGTGTTACTGTTTGATTTATGTCATTACATATTGGTGTTTTTATGTGTTACTTTTTTATTTGTGTCATTATATAATGGTGTTTTTATGTGTTACTGTTTGATTTGTGTCATATAATTGTGTTTTTATGTGTTACTGTTTGATCTGTGTCATTACATAATGGTGTTTTTATGTGTTACTGTTTGATTTGTATCATTACATAATGGTGTGTTTTTATGTTTTACTGTTTGATCTGTGTCATTACATAATGGTGTTTTTTATGTGTTACTGTTTGATTTGTGTCATTACATAATGGTGTGTTTTATGTGTTACTGTTTTATCTGTGTCATTACATAATGGTGTTTTTATGTGTTACTGTTTGATTTGTGTCATTACATAATGGTGTTTTTTAATGTGTTACTGTTTGATTTGTGTCATTACATAATGGTGTTTTTTATGTTACTGTTTGATTTGTGTCATTACATAATGGTGTTTTTGTGTTACTGTTTGATCTATGTCATTATATAATGGTGTTTTTATGTGTTACTGTTTGATTTGTGTCATTACATAATGGTGTTTTTATGTGTTACTTTGATTTGTGTCATTACATAATGGTGTGTTTTTACGTTGTACTGTTTGATTTGTGTCTACACATAATAGTGTTTTGTATGTGTTACTGCTTGATTTGTGTGATTACATAATGAAGTGTATATGTGTTGCTATGTGATTTGCCATGTGCCCCTTTTACTTGCAATGTTTATAAGTCGACTGTTATAGGAGCAGAGCTGGTATTTCTGGTTTGACTTCCCGTAATGTATTAAACTACAGAGAAACCAAATACGACCCATGTAATGTTCTTATTGTATTCGGAGAATGTTCGGATTATTTTCTTATGTGCCTTGATACTGTGTAGTCTTGTGGATGGATATTTTCGCTTCGAAGGAACTTGCTGCCTCCATCTTCGCGGCTAAAAAATTATACAAAAGTTGACAATTAAGTGATCAGAATCAGGATGCTAGCTGCAAAGAAGATAATGGAAAGGAAAATAAGTGACAGACTTGCAGTATTTAAAAGGGCTCTTGTAATTTCGTGGTTTCGGAATCAGATTTAGTACAGTGTAGGCAGCATTTGAATTACTGCCTGCAACCGTTATACTGAAATTTGAAGAAATTTGTTTTCAACCCCATTACTAATATAGCCTAAAATTCGCCAATACTGCCTGTATAGAATATTCAAGCCTTCTTCGATGTTACGTCCTGTCGATTTCGGTATTGTTACCGACGTTTCGGAAGCGCATAATGTCCTCATCTTTAGGGTCAAGCAGACCAAAGACTTAAAAGGACTGCTTGATCTTGAAGATGGAGAATATACGTTCCTCCGAAACGTCGGTACTATTTCCACAGTCGATAGGCGTGATATCTCTTTATCAGCACCTTTTCTGAGAACGTCAGGTCTGGCAAAGTTAGTATAGGTTGCCAAGTGCTGATACTTTGTTCAGTCCCACCTGTCGAAAGTAGCCGACGAATAACGGAGCACAAAGTGTCGTATCTGCCCATGACACTGACTGCTTGAGCGCAATTTTGCTCTATAAATTTGTTCTGAATTTTTACGTAATTTGGGATCTTGCTTATAATTTATAACGAAAACACATGCGTGCCAATTCAACAGACTTGATACTAGCCACCTTATTCCATTTTTTAATTTAATTTATTTAAGTTTTAACCCTACGAAGGCTGAAATCATTACAGATACCTTCACGTCTGCCCTACACCACTTCCTCATCTCGCTGTGTAACCCCAAACAGCGTGTGCTTTCGCCGTTATTCGGTCAAAACAACATATTTAGTCCTACGTGTTCGTCTAATTATAACGTAAAGTGACTCTTGGCCAGTTGGATAAATGTTTCGTAGCTTAGAATTGCAAATTATGAATTTTAAGAATCTGAAAGCATTGAGACCGGAACTGGTTGAAGTTCCCTTATTATCCACCAGATGCCTCTTTTCCATCTTTCAAATTACGTATATTCTGGGTTGGAAACTGGAATGTGATACTTTCAAATAGGTCATGACAAAAAATACAAAAATCTTTTACAACTGGCCTGTGGACCGAGAATCGAACCCGGAACCTCCCGATGACTGACTTACGTATACCACGACAGTCGGATGTTTAGTTGTGCGGTTAGTTGAAGGAAATTAAATTCAACAGTCCTGTTCTTAAATATCTAATCTAATAAACTGTCATGTTTATTTAATTAATATTTAAAGTACCTCTCACATGTAACATTACAAGCTTCACACACCTCCCAGTTAAGCGTGCTGTGGGATTTCCCAAGATATTACCTAATTTGATGAAATATGTACAGAGAGTACTGAGAGCACCAATCAAACAGCTCTTCGCCACGCAGTCAGTTCTGTATGAAATATAAAGGAATATCTATAAATAATCTGTATGAAATATACAGGAATATCTATAAATAACCTGTATGAAATATACAGGAATATCTATAAATAATCTGTAGGAAATATACAGGAATATCTATAAATAACCTGTATGAAATATACAGGAATATCTATAAATAATCTGTAGGAAATATACAGGAATATCTATAAATAATCTGTATGAAATATACAGGAATATCTATAAATAACCTGTATGAAATATACAGGAATATCTATAAATAATCTGTACGAAATATACAGGAATATCTATAAATAATCTGTACGAAATATACAGGAATATCTATAAATAATCTGTAGGAAATATACAGGAATATCTATAAATAATCTGTAGGAAATATACAGGAATATCTATAAATAACCTGTATGAAATATACAGGAATATCTATAAATAATCTGTACGAAATATACAGGAATATCTATAAATAACCTGTATGAAATATACAGGAATATCTATAAATAATCTGTATGAAATATACAGAAATATCTATAAATAATCTGTATGAAATATACAGAAATATCTATAAATAATCTGTATGAAATATACAGGAATATCTATAAATAATCTTATTATTTTGGACTTGATTTTTATAAATCTGATATTTTGACTACTGTTTTAATGTATGTCAGGCGCCTCCCCAGCCGCATGCAGTGTTGCTACCGTACGGTTGGCTTGAAGAATAAAGACGTGGCTTTTAGCTGCATCCTAGAGTGTGGCTTCTCTAGCTTGTCTAGCTTGCCACCCTGAAGATGTACAATATAAACGCGTGCTTACAGCGTAATAGAAACTGTGCAATGTTTGTCCAATAGAGCTTACGTCTTTCGAAAGGTCTTTTACAGTCGACATATATAGTGACAGTTATTTAGAGTGAAGGTCATAGTTTTGTTGACGGGAAGTTAATCGTATTCCTGTAATTAATTTAATGCCAACACGTGTATGAACCAAGAAATTGTATTTATGTATTGCTGTTGTGTTATGTCACATCGGTTTATATTCGAAATAATTATATGTCTCGTATTTTCGATTTGGCCATTAAGGGGCCTACTTATTTCTTCCATTAGCCACATTAATACTGAAATAAATAGTATTTGCCCGATGTTTCGGGCGAAGGCAGCCATGAATCACTCCACACAGTTCAATGATTTACGAAGCACTGCTCCAATTTTGCCTGTGTTGATGGATTATATGAATTTGGTTCCATTTTCTGTACCGATCACTTTACGTTTATGTTTGATGACGTAATATACCGAAATACATTTTGCCAAAGAAGAGAGGCCATATCGTCATATATTGTAAATATTTATATGTTTTCGGAATAGCTTGATTGTGTGGTTAATTAATTTTTTTTTTTTTGTATGAGAGGTATTAGTGTATGTAAGGACTATATTTCAGCTTCGCACGCAGCTTTGTACGTCACAAAGGCGATTAGTTGAGGATTTTAACACTTTGCTTACAGCCTGCATTGTTGTTGAGGATTGAGGTCTTCTGGGATGTGAGACAGCGTGAACAGGGTCCAGAAAATAGGAATTGCTGTGGTAACTGCACTCACACTAATTATGCTCATTTGTACATGCACTGTGAACAACTTTCTGTAATTTTATTTTCCATCCTAACAAATGACATTGGCATAAACTGGAAGGGGAGTTTTGATACCATAATAAATAATTGTTTGTCTGCATAGTTTAATAAGTTTGTAGGGGAAAGGGGTGCTTGACTTGGGTCTAATAGAGACCCTACGCTTCCCCGTAAGGTCCGTCACATGACGTCACTGCGCCGAATTCGTAGCGGCAGAAGTATCGACGAAATGAAACTTACGGAAAGCTAGGCGGAAATAAATGTCAGAAATAGACAAATAAAAAGAGTTTTTGGATAACATATACGAAGCATTCTTAGGTGTATTGTTATTTTGCTGTGGAACTACCAGTTACAAGAAATGAATTGTTATTCGAAGTGATGATAACGAAGAATACACACCCAAGTATATGAACCCTTTGAAGGCTAAGAATAATATGAATTATATTTAAAGACTCGGCTCGTACCGCGCAGTAAACACACTCCGTCTCAGTTATACAAACCAGTCAGTTAATGCTGTATAGTGAAATAATCGCTGTTTGTTCTGAGATCCACACAAAACACATAAATACAGTCCGTACCGCGCAGTAAACACACTCCGTCTCAGTTATACAAACCAGTCAGTTAATGCTGTACAGTGAAATAATCGCTGTTTGTTCTGAGATCCACACAAAACACATAAATACAGTCCGTACCGCGCAGTAAACACACTCCGTCTCAGTTATACAAACCAGTCAGTTAATGCTGTACAGTGAAATAATCGCTGTTTGTTCTGAGATCCACACAAAACACATAAATACAGTCCGTACCGCGCAGTAAACACACTCCGTCTCAGTTATACAAACCAGTCAGTTAATGTTGTACAGTGAAATAATCGCTGTTTGTTCTGAGATCCACACAAAACACATAAATACACTGTGTGGGCAGAACGTAGAATTGTCCGTACCGCGCAGTAAACACACTCCGTCTCAGTTATACAAACCAGTCAGTTAATGTTGTACAGTGAAATAATCGCTGTTTGTTCTGAGATCCACACAAAACACATAAATACAGTCCGTACTGCGCAGTAAACACACTCCGTCTCAGTTATACAAACCAGTCAGTTAATGTTGTACAGTGAAATAATCGCTGTTTGTTCTGAGATCCACACAAAACACATAAATACAGTCCGTACCGCGCAGTAAACACACTCCGTCTCAGTTATACAAACCAGTCAGTTAATGCTGTACAGTGAAATAATCGCTGTTTGTTCTGAGATCCACACAAAACACATAAATACAGTCCGTACCGCGCAGTAAACACACTCCGTCTCAGTTATACAAACCAGTCAGTTAATGTTGTACAGTGAAATAATCGCTGTTTGTTCTGAGATCCACACAAAACACATAAATACAGTCCGTACCGCGCAGTAAACACACTCCGTCTCAGTTATACAAACCAGTCAGTTAATGTTGTACAGTGAAATAATCGCTGTTTGTTCTGAGATCCACCAAAACACATAAATACACTGTGTGGGCAGAACGTAGAATTGTCCGTACCGCGCAGTAAACACACTCCGTCTCAGTTATACAAACCAGTCAGTTAATGTTGTACAGTGAAATAATCGCTGTTTGTTCTGAGATCCACACAAAACACATAAATACACTGTGTGGGCAGAACGTAGAATTGTCCGTACCGCGCAGTAAACACACTCCGTCTCAGTTATACAAACCAGTCAGTTAATGTTGTACAGTGAAATAATCGCTGTTTGTTCTGAGATCCACACAAAACACATAAATACAGTCCGTACCGCGCAGTAAACACACTCCGTCTCAGTTATACAAACCAGTCAGTTAATGTTGCACAGTTAAATAATCGCTGTTTGTTCTGAGATCCACACAAAACACATAAATACACTGTGTGGGCAGAACGTAGAATTGTCCGTACCGCGCAGTAAACACACTCCGTCTCAGTTATACAAACCAGTCAGTTAATGTTGTACAGTGAAATAATCGCTGTTTGTTCTGAGATCCACACAAAACACATAAATACAGTCCGTACCGCGCAGTAAACACACTCCGTCTCAGTTATACAAACCAGTCAGTTAATGCTGTACAGTGAAATAATCGCTGTTTGTTCTGAGATCCACACAAAACACATAAATACACTGTGTGGGCAGAACGTAGAATTTGTGAATGTTAAACTTGGTGGTACGTATAGTAACCACTGGGCTTTAAATGGTTAAAGTACTTCGCTTTGCAAGAAGGACTGTTTTTCAGTTTTTCAGTGATTGCTACAAATATGGCTCTACTTTTATTTTCGCATTCTGAAATTACTCTATGTCACTACATGTATATATTACATATATATACATGAATATAGAAATCGTCATAAGTCTGCAAAAAAAAATTTAATTACTTTACAATGTGAACATGCAGTACAAGATCACCATGAACCAAGAGACTGGAATACTTAAAACTTCACGGAAAACCATAAAACACAATTTTACATCGACGATAAATTTATGTGCGTGTACATTAAGTGCTGTTTTCCTTAAAGCCTTTTTCGCTTGCTTTTATTTTTGTCTTTTAAATAAGGCATGACCAAAGCAGCATTTATTGGAGATTACCTAGTGCATCAAGGGCGCGCTGTGGTTTTCGTCGCTGTCTTCTTCTTCATTGGCGGTTTTTACAAAATGTAAAAAAAAAACACCATCTTGTATTGTAAGGTTTAGTATTGCTGGGTATAACACAACACCGCTTGGGTCTGAGTGGGGAAATCGCCGTTTTATGATATCCTGTTGCAACCTACACTGAAGACAGCCACACAGGCAGCAGTAATACTTGTATGTAACTTTTAGACCGACGTTTTAAAACCTTGGGCGAAAGTTATTCTTCAAAGGGTTAAGAACACAAGAGAAGCAGCCTAAATTATTGAGCTCATTCAAAACTTTCAAGCCCACATATCCAGGCGCGAGGTAATGGGGTAATAGTGGGGAAGGGATGCACGGATAATTGAGGAACACAGATAATCGGAAACATACAAGTCAAACCCGGTTATAACAACATCTATCTATGCGACACCTCGTCTGTAGCGTCAGATATTCTGTGGCGCCAATTAATTTCTGCCAACCATAACATTACACTCCTTGGTTATAACTAACTAACTCCATATAGCACAGTCCTTCTTGAGAAGCTAACAGTTCCTCAGCTAGTCAAGAAATTCCCCGCGTTTTATGGAACCCGAAGGTTCATTACCCCATTCACAACAGCCCGCCACCTGTCCCTATCCTGAGCCATATCAATCCAGTCCACGCCCCCCCTTCCATCCCACTTCTTGAAGATCCATTTTAATATTATCCTCCCATCTACGCCTGGGTCTTCCAAGTGGTCTCCTTCCCTCAGGTCTCCCCACTAAAATCCTATATGCACCTCTCCCCTCCCCCATACGCGCTACATGCCCCGCCAACCTCATTATTTTGTTATAACAACACTCGTTTATAACGACAGAAAGTCCCTTTCATGGCGTTATAACCGAGTTCGGCTGTACTTTACTGAGCCACGAACTAGACATAATCGTTTCGGTCGCACTATGGCCCTGGTGTCGACTCAGTCTCTAAGAGAAATGAGTACCACGAATCTTTCCTGGGGGGTAAAGGCGGCCGGTGCGTAGGGCTGACAATCTTACCACCTTCATGTGCCGATTGTCTAAAAACCTGGGAACCTCAACCTCCTGGAACCCTAAGGGCCTGTGAAGACCTGTAATGGGATTGCTTTAGCTTTACCTATGTATTTATTATGTACATAATACATATATAGCTTACGTTTGTTGTTTACGTAAATAGACTTATTTTGTTTGTACTGAGGATTTTGTGCGAGCGCTAGACGCTAAATCACGTCATTAGTCATTAGCAACTTAGATCGTGCACAGATAATCCACAAAAGCGGATAATCCGGTCACTGATAATCCAGAGAACATTGTTTATTATATTCGGCTAAAAGTCCAAAAGGATACCACAACTTCGCGGAAAGAACGACACGTGCTAAAATTCGCACGATAGCTGCAGATGGAGCCTCTTGCTGCGGCTGTCGATGTCTGCTGCTTCTTGCATTTACCTGCCGTCACTGGCTGTACCTTGCTGCTGCCTATTGTTCGCCTATTCGCTTTATTCTCTGTTATCTGTTCGTTTTCCATTTATTGCGCTGTTATTCCTACATATCTTGTGAATTAGCATTCTGCGGTTATGCCTACATTTCCACATACGTATACTCGTATACGTTAGGTATACAAGTCTGGTGGTAGAGGAGTGAAAGATGGGTCGTGTTTGGTGTAAGAGTGACACATGATAAAACAGATGCAAAACGCAAGTACTTTCGTCTGAAGCGGGACTATAATTATAGCTTCTACACAGTCGAAAGCTGGTGAATATTCCTGAAAAGGGGGAAACATTTTAAAATTTCGGTTCTGTGTGGGGCGTAAATACTGAATGATTATTAGAAGGTAAAGTTCTCCCTAGAACAGGCCATAAAGGCCCAGAGGGGGAGTAGAGGTATAGCTATACTCTTTCTTTAATCTCGGCGCTAGATGAAGGTGGGTGGTTAAGTCCACGCCCCGGGAAAGAGACCCGGTACCCATTGTATAGGAGGAGGCTGGGTGGGCCCCAGGGCCGGTCTGGACGGGTGCTGAAAATCTCTCCCCCCACCGGGATTTTTTTTTTTTTTGCCTGTCCGGGGTTTTCCCCCTTTGATCCATTTTTGTACTGTTTAAATCCTTTCGTCCTTCATGTCACTTTACGTTCCATGCTACCGTCCTTATACAACAAACACAACACATACATCAATGCCCCCGGCGGGATTCGAACCCACGATCCTAGTAAGCGAGCGGCCGCAGACCCACGCCTTAGACCGCGCGGCCACTGGGATCGGCTGGGATTCGATCCCCGAACCGTCAAGCTCGTAGCGAGTCACTATACCGACTGAGCTATCCCACCTGAATATATATACACACATATATATATATATATATTCTCCCTCACGTGGTCTCCCCACACTGTGAGGTCCAGATCCTCTCCGGTGGTAATTCATTTGACCACTTCTTTCTGATATTTCCAGAGCAGGCCTATACCGTCACTCATGCGTATCATATATCGTGAAATTAGCACACTCTTCCTAGTGTTTCTACTTTCAGATCTTGTCTGCTGGTCTGGTTCTGATGCTCCGTAGAAACTTAAATCGCTGCGTCTTGTAATTTGCTTTTATCTCTGACATTCCGTGTCCATTATAGGAGCAGTGTGTCAGAATATGCAGGTAATACCTAACTCCATGGAGCAGGGTCCTTCAGAAGCTGACGGTTCCTTAGCTACTCAAGAAATTCCCGGCATTTACCGCGTTTAAAAGGAGCCCTTGATCTTTGAAACAATTTCAAAGAATTCAACTCAGCTGGCTGTATTCTACGCCAGTCTTTACCAACATTCCTTAGGAGTTCCAAGAGAAACAGCGCGATAAATACATAAACATTTTCAAATTTTTAGATTCCGCCAAAATTTTGAAATATCTCTTGGAAGATAGGGGAAAAAAAATGTTTCAGTTTCTTTTTTTTGTCTTAGAATTTAAGCTGATTTATATATACAGCAGCTATTTACAAATAAATTTTCCTGACAGTAATGTACCAGTAAATGAAGCGCGTACCCTGCTGTTAACTTTTCCTGGCCTGTAAATTTGCGTGGTTAGGGGATCCTCGGAATATGAGAAAATTATTTTAGGGGTTCCTGCATGGAAGAAAGGTTTGTAAAAACTGCGTTTGATTTACTGTGTGACATTACATTCTGAATTGAGGAACAGTGTGGATGGAGAATAATTGGTTTAATTACATTCTGAAAGTTAATTACATTAATCTTGCAATAATAAGTGTTAATTGCCAATTCCAGTGGCCGTGCGGTCTAAGACGTGGGTCTACGGCCGCTCGCTTGCTGGGATTGTGGGTTCGAATCCCGTCTAAGGCATGGATGTCTGTCTGTTGTGAGTGATGTGTGTTGTCAGGTAGAGGTCTCTGCGACGAGCTGATCACTCGTCCAGAGTGTGAGTGTGATTTCGAAACCTCGAAAAGATTAGGAGGTCTAGGCCCCCTAGGGGCTGTCGAGCCATAGGAAAAAAAAAGTGTTAAGTAAGAAAAGTTCAACTTTATAGCGATGCACATAATTGGCTTCCTCTGTAGAAAGATCCAATGCACGACTGGCATGTAGGACATAAGCAGTTCTTCCTCTGACGTGTGTGCTCGGTACTGCTAGTTAACATTACAGTGTTAGCGTCTGACGTAGCCATTAATACTCGACCACAGCCATCTTTGAGCCGTCGGTTAACATTTCAGTCCTATTTCAAATCAAACCATGACCACTTTCTCTACACATATCTACGGTGTCAACTCTGTCTACAGTTGGTTTTCCACAAATGTTTTAAGTGCAGGGAAAATAAAAAGGTATGTGGATATTGCCGTGGGTTTTCTTACATTTCTACCACAACTCTATAAACACCTGGACATAGAGTTAGGAAAATATAGAACTTAAACTTAAAGAAAAAATATTGGAAAAGGATTGGATGTATCTGGCTCAAGACGGGGTCCACTGGCGGGAAATTTGGAAACGGTATTAAGCTTAGGGTTTCATGGGGAGCGGGAAATGCAGCGAGATTACTTAGAAGCAATATACAGCTGTCTATTTGCAGACTATTAGCTACTATTCCTGTCTCATCCTACAGTTAAAGATGAAAGTGAAAGATAGAACAATGAATGGGGGTGGGGTGGGGTGAGACGCACTACATTTATATCATTACGGGGGAAACAGAAAAAGTATACTGCTCTGAAATCTCACCCCCTCGTCCTTCCGGTAAAGGTAGACTTGGGACTGAAGAAGGTAGTTGGTTGGGAAGAGGACTGTGGGGTTATGGGGCAGAGGAGAGGAGTTGAGCAGCTGAGAGTTTGGGCTGAGTTAAAGACGAAACCTATCCTGGATTGTGTTTAAAGACCCAGTCCGTACCGCTCAGTAAACACACTCCGTCTCAGTTATACAAACTAGTCAGTTAATGCTGTACAGTGAAATAATCGCTGTTTGTTCTGAGATCCACACAAAACACATAAATACAGTCCGTACCGCGCAGTAAACACACTACGTCTCAGTTATACAAACTAGTCAGTTAATGTTGTACAGTGAAATAATCGCTGTTTGTTCTGAGATCCACACAAAACACATAAATACAGTCCGTACCGCGCAGTAAACACACTACGTCTCAGTTATACAAACTAGTCAGTTAATGCTGTACAGTGAAATAATCGCTGTTTGTTCTGAGATCCACACAAAACACATAAATACAGTCCGTACCGCGCAGTAAACACACTACGTCTCAGTTATACAAACTAGTCAGTTAATGCTGTACAGTGAAATAATCGCTGTTTGTTCTGAGATCCACACAAAACACATAAATACAGTCCGTACCGCGCAGTAAACACATTCCGTCTCAGTTATACAAACCAGTCAGTTAATGCTGTACAGTGAAATAATCGCTGTTTGTTCTGAGATCCACACAAAACACATAAATACAGTCCGTACCGCGCAGTAAACACACTCCGTCTCAGTTATACAAACCAATCAGTTAATGCTGTACAGTGAAATAATCGCTGTTTATTCTGAGATCCACACAAAACACATAAATACAGTCCGTACCGCGCAGTAAACACACTCCGTCTCAGTTATACAAACCAGTCAGTTAATGCTGTACAGTGAAATAATCGCTGTTTGTTCTGAGATCCACACAAAACACATAAATACAGTCCGTACCGCGCAGTAAACACACTCCGTCTCAGTTATACAAACCAGTCAGTTAATGTTGTACAGTGAAATAATCGCTGTTTGTTCTGAGATCCACACAAAACACATAAATACACTGTGTGGGCAGAACGTAGAATTGTCCGTACCGCGCAGTAAACACACTCCGTCTCAGTTATACAAACCAGTCAGTTAATGTTGTACAGTGAAATAATCGCTGTTTGTTCTGAGATCCACACAAAACACATAAATACAGTCCGTACTGCGCAGTAAACACACTCCGTCTCAGTTATACAAACCAGTCAGTTAATGTTGTACAGTGAAATAATCGCTGTTTGTTCTGAGATCCACACAAAACACATAAATACAGTCCGTACCGCGCAGTAAACACACTCCGTCTCAGTTATACAAACCAGTCAGTTAATGCTGTACAGTGAAATAATCGCTGTTTGTTCTGAGATCCACACAAAACACATAAATACAGTCCGTACCGCGCAGTAAACACACTCCGTCTCAGTTATACAAACCAGTCAGTTAATGTTGTACAGTGAAATAATCGCTGTTTGTTCTGAGATCCACACAAAACACATAAATACAGTCCGTACCGCGCAGTAAACACACTCCGTCTCAGTTATACAAACCAGTCAGTTAATGTTGTACAGTGAAATAATCGCTGTTTGTTCTGAGATCCACACAAAACACATAAATACACTGTGTGGGCAGAACGTAGAATTGTCCGTACCGCGCAGTAAACACACTCCGTCTCAGTTATACAAACCAGTCAGTTAATGTTGTACAGTGAAATAATCGCTGTTTGTTCTGAGATCCACACAAAACACATAAATACACTGTGTGGGCAGAACGTAGAATTGTCCGTACCGCGCAGTAAACACACTCCGTCTCAGTTATACAAACCAGTCAGTTAATGTTGTACAGTGAAATAATCGCTGTTTGTTCTGAGATCCACACAAAACACATAAATACAGTCCGTACCGCGCAGTAAACACACTCCGTCTCAGTTATACAAACCAGTCAGTTAATGTTGCACAGTTAAATAATCGCTGTTTGTTCTGAGATCCACACAAAACACATAAATACACTGTGTGGGCAGAACGTAGAATTGTCCGTACCGCGCAGTAAACACACTCCGTCTCAGTTATACAAACCAGTCAGTTAATGTTGTACAGTGAAATAATCGCTGTTTGTTCTGAGATCCACACAAAACACATAAATACAGTCCGTACCGCGCAGTAAACACACTCCGTCTCAGTTATACAAACCAGTCAGTTAATGCTGTACAGTGAAATAATCGCTGTTTGTTCTGAGATCCACACAAAACACATAAATACACTGTGTGGGCAGAACGTAGAATTTGTGAATGTTAAACTTGGTGGTACGTATAGTAACCACTGGGCTTTAAATGGTTAAAGTACTTCGCTTTGCAAGAAGGACTGTTTTTCAGTTTTTCAGTGATTGCTACAAATATGGCTCTACTTTTATTTTCGCATTCTGAAATTACTCTATGTCACTACATGTATATATTACATATATATACATGAATATAGAAATCGTCATAAGTCTGCAAAAAAAAATTTAATTACTTTACAATGTGAACATGCAGTACAAGATCACCATGAACCAAGAGACTGGAATACTTAAAACTTCACGGAAAACCATAAAACACAATTTTACATCGACGATAAATTTATGTGCGTGTACATTAAGTGCTGTTTTCCTTAAAGCCTTTTTCGCTTGCTTTTATTTTTGTCTTTTAAATAAGGCATGACCAAAGCAGCATTTATTGGAGATTACCTAGTGCATCAAGGGCGCGCTGTGGTTTTCGTCGCTGTCTTCTTCTTCATTGGCGGTTTTTACAAAATGTAAAAAAAAAACACCATCTTGTATTGTAAGGTTTAGTATTGCTGGGTATAACACAACACCGCTTGGGTCTGAGTGGGGAAATCGCCGTTTTATGATATCCTGTTGCAACCTACACTGAAGACAGCCACACAGGCAGCAGTAATACTTGTATGTAACTTTTAGACCGACGTTTTAAAACCTTGGGCGAAAGTTATTCTTCAAAGGTTAAGAACACAAGAGAAGCAGCCTAAATTATTGAGCTCATTCAAAACTTTCAAGCCCACATATCCAGGCGCGAGGTAATGGGGTAATAGTGGGGAAGGGATGCACGGATAATTGAGGAACACAGATAATCGGAAACATACAAGTCAAACCCGGTTATAACAACATCTATCTATGCGACACCTCGTCTGTAGCGTCAGATATTCTGTGGCGCCAATTAATTTCTGCCAACCATAACATTACACTCCTTGGTTATAACTAACTAACTCCATATAGCACAGTCCTTCTTGAGAAGCTAACAGTTCCTCAGCTAGTCAAGAAATTCCCCGCGTTTTATGGAACCCGAAGGTTCATTACCCCATTCACAACAGCCCGCCACCTGTCCCTATCCTGAGCCATATCAATCCAGTCCACGCCCCCCCTTCCATCCCACTTCTTGAAGATCCATTTTAATATTATCCTCCCATCTACGCCTGGGTCTTCCAAGTGGTCTCCTTCCCTCAGGTCTCCCCACTAAAATCCTATATGCACCTCTCCCCTCCCCCATACGCGCTACATGCCCCGCCAACCTCATTATTTTGTTATAACAACACTCGTTTATAACGACAGAAAGTCCCTTTCATGGCGTTATAACCGAGTTCGGCTGTACTTTACTGAGCCACGAACTAGACATAATCGTTTCGGTCGCACTATGGCCCTGGTGTCGACTCAGTCTCTAAGAGAAATGAGTACCACGAATCTTTCCTGGGGGGTAAAGGCGGCCGGTGCGTAGGGCTGACAATCTTACCACCTTCATGTGCCGATTGTCTAAAAACCTGGGAACCTCAACCTCCTGGAACCCTAAGGGCCTGTGAAGACCTGTAATGGGATTGCTTTAGCTTTACCTATGTATTTATTATGTACATAATACATATATAGCTTACGTTTGTTGTTTACGTAAATAGACTTATTTTGTTTGTACTGAGGATTTTGTGCGAGCGCTAGACGCTAAATCACGTCATTAGTCATTAGCAACTTAGATCGTGCACAGATAATCCACAAAAGCGGATAATCCGGTCACTGATAATCCAGAGAACATTGTTTATTATATTCGGCTAAAAGTCCAAAAGGATACCACAACTTCGCGGAAAGAACGACACGTGCTAAAATTCGCACGATAGCTGCAGATGGAGCCTCTTGCTGCGGCTGTCGATGTCTGCTGCTTCTTGCATTTACCTGCCGTCACTGGCTGTACCTTGCTGCTGCCTATTGTTCGCCTATTCGCTTTATTCTCTGTTATCTGTTCGTTTTCCATTTATTGCGCTGTTATTCCTACATATCTTGTGAATTAGCATTCTGCGGTTATGCCTACATTTCCACATACGTATACTCGTATACGTTAGGTATACAAGTCTGGTGGTAGAGGAGTGAAAGATGGGTCGTGTTTGGTGTAAGAGTGACACATGATAAAACAGATGCAAAACGCAAGTACTTTCGTCTGAAGCGGGACTATAATTATAGCTTCTACACAGTCGAAAGCTGGTGAATATTCCTGAAAAGGGGGAAACATTTTAAAATTTCGGTTCTGTGTGGGGCGTAAATACTGAATGATTATTAGAAGGTAAAGTTCTCCCTAGAACAGGCCATAAAGGCCCAGAGGGGGAGTAGAGGTATAGCTATACTCTTTCTTTAATCTCGGCGCTAGATGAAGGTGGGTGGTTAAGTCCACGCCCCGGGAAAGAGACCCGGTACCCATTGTATAGGAGGAGGCTGGGTGGGCCCCAGGGCCGGTCTGGACGGGTGCTGAAAATCTCTCCCCCCACCGGGATTTTTTTTTTTTTTGCCTGTCCGGGGTTTTCCCCCTTTGATCCATTTTTGTACTGTTTAAATCCTTTCGTCCTTCATGTCACTTTACGTTCCATGCTACCGTCCTTATACAACAAACACAACACATACATCAATGCCCCCGGCGGGATTCGAACCCACGATCCTAGTAAGCGAGCGGCCGCAGACCCACGCCTTAGACCGCGCGGCCACTGGGATCGGCTGGGATTCGATCCCCGAACCGTCAAGCTCGTAGCGAGTCACTATACCGACTGAGCTATCCCACCTGAATATATATACACACATATATATATATATATATTCTCCCTCACGTGGTCTCCCCACACTGTGAGGTCCAGATCCTCTCCGGTGGTAATTCATTTGACCACTTCTTTCTGATATTTCCAGAGCAGGCCTATACCGTCACTCATGCGTATCATATATCGTGAAATTAGCACACTCTTCCTAGTGTTTCTACTTTCAGATCTTGTCTGCTGGTCTGGTTCTGATGCTCCGTAGAAACTTAAATCGCTGCGTCTTGTAATTTGCTTTTATCTCTGACATTCCGTGTCCATTATAGGAGCAGTGTGTCAGAATATGCAGGTAATACCTAACTCCATGGAGCAGGGTCCTTCAGAAGCTGACGGTTCCTTAGCTACTCAAGAAATTCCCGGCATTTACCGCGTTTAAAAGGAGCCCTTGATCTTTGAAACAATTTCAAAGAATTCAACTCAGCTGGCTGTATTCTACGCCAGTCTTTACCAACATTCCTTAGGAGTTCCAAGAGAAACAGCGCGATAAATACATAAACATTTTCAAATTTTTAGATTCCGCCAAAATTTTGAAATATCTCTTGGAAGATAGGGGAAAAAAAATGTTTCAGTTTCTTTTTTTTGTCTTAGAATTTAAGCTGATTTATATATACAGCAGCTATTTACAAATAAATTTTCCTGACAGTAATGTACCAGTAAATGAAGCGCGTACCCTGCTGTTAACTTTTCCTGGCCTGTAAATTTGCGTGGTTAGGGGATCCTCGGAATATGAGAAAATTATTTTAGGGGTTCCTGCATGGAAGAAAGGTTTGTAAAAACTGCGTTTGATTTACTGTGTGACATTACATTCTGAATTGAGGAACAGTGTGGATGGAGAATAATTGGTTTAATTACATTCTGAAAGTTAATTACATTAATCTTGCAATAATAAGTGTTAATTGCCAATTCCAGTGGCCGTGCGGTCTAAGACGTGGGTCTACGGCCGCTCGCTTGCTGGGATTGTGGGTTCGAATCCCGTCTAAGGCATGGATGTCTGTCTGTTGTGAGTGATGTGTGTTGTCAGGTAGAGGTCTCTGCGACGAGCTGATCACTCGTCCAGAGTGTGAGTGTGATTTCGAAACCTCGAAAAGATTAGGAGGTCTAGGCCCCCTAGGGGCTGTCGAGCCATAGGAAAAAAAAAGTGTTAAGTAAGAAAAGTTCAACTTTATAGCGATGCACATAATTGGCTTCCTCTGTAGAAAGATCCAATGCACGACTGGCATGTAGGACATAAGCAGTTCTTCCTCTGACGTGTGTGCTCGGTACTGCTAGTTAACATTACAGTGTTAGCGTCTGACGTAGCCATTAATACTCGACCACAGCCATCTTTGAGCCGTCGGTTAACATTTCAGTCCTATTTCAAATCAAACCATGACCACTTTCTCTACACATATCTACGGTGTCAACTCTGTCTACAGTTGGTTTTCCACAAATGTTTTAAGTGCAGGGAAAATAAAAAGGTATGTGGATATTGCCGTGGGTTTTCTTACATTTCTACCACAACTCTATAAACACCTGGACATAGAGTTAGGAAAATATAGAACTTAAACTTAAAGAAAAAATATTGGAAAAGGATTGGATGTATCTGGCTCAAGACGGGGTCCACTGGCGGGAAATTTGGAAACGGTATTAAGCTTAGGGTTTCATGGGGAGCGGGAAATGCAGCGAGATTACTTAGAAGCAATATACAGCTGTCTATTTGCAGACTATTAGCTACTATTCCTGTCTCATCCTACAGTTAAAGATGAAAGTGAAAGATAGAACAATGAATGGGGGTGGGGTGGGGTGAGACGCACTACATTTATATCATTACGGGGGAAACAGAAAAAGTATACTGCTCTGAAATCTCACCCCCTCGTCCTTCCGGTAAAGGTAGACTTGGGACTGAAGAAGGTAGTTGGTTGGGAAGAGGACTGTGGGGTTATGGGGCAGAGGAGAGGAGTTGAGCAGCTGAGAGTTTGGGCTGAGTTAAAGACGAAACCTATCCTGGATTGTGTTTAAAGACCCAGTCCGTACCGCTCAGTAAACACACCCCCGTCTCAGTTATACAAACTAGTCAGTTAATGCTGTACAGTGAAATAATCGCTGTTTGTTCTGAGATCCACACAAAACACATAAATACAGTCCGTACCGCGCAGTAAACACACTACGTCTCAGTTATACAAACTAGTCAGTTAATGTTGTACAGTGAAATAATCGCTGTTTGTTCTGAGATCCACACAAAACACATAAATACAGTCCGTACCGCGCAGTAAACACACTACGTCTCAGTTATACAAACTAGTCAGTTAATGCTGTACAGTGAAATAATCGCTGTTTGTTCTGAGATCCACACAAAACACATAAATACAGTCCGTACCGCGCAGTAAACACACTACGTCTCAGTTATACAAACTAGTCAGTTAATGCTGTACAGTGAAATAATCGCTGTTTGTTCTGAGATCCACACAAAACACATAAATACAGTCCGTACCGCGCAGTAAACACATTCCGTCTCAGTTATACAAACCAGTCAGTTAATGCTGTACAGTGAAATAATCGCTGTTTGTTCTGAGATCCACACAAAACACATAAATACAGTCCGTACCGCGCAGTAAACACACTCCGTCTCAGTTATACAAACCAATCAGTTAATGCTGTACAGTGAAATAATCGCTGTTTATTCTGAGATCCACACAAAACACATAAATACAGTCCGTACCGCGCAGTAAACACACTCCGTCTCAGTTATACAAACCAATCAGTTAATGCTGTACAGTGAAATAATCGCTGTTTATTCTGAGATCCACACAAAACACATAAATACAGTCCGTACCGCGCAGTAAACACACTCCGTCTCAGTTATACAAACCAATCAGTTAATGCTGTACAGTGAAATAATCGCTGTTTGTTCTGAGATCCACACAAAACACATAAATACACTGTGTGGGCAGAACGTGGAATTTTTAAATGGCAAATCTGGTGGTACAGAAAGTAGCCATTGGGCTTTAATAAGCAACGTATCAATAACTCAACAGACCTTCAAGTTTGGACACAGCCAATAGCAGATCCAGCCACTGAACACAACCCAAAGCCAGTGTCTCTTATTTGTGATCCTCCTAACCAATTTCACTAAGATCCACCCACGCCCGTAGGTTATGGTCAGTCCATCTTTACCCCTTTCAGACAGTTCTTCGAACTGACACAGGAAGTAGGTACATGACATCTTGTAAGGCTGGAAACTAACCAAATCAAAACCGCCTACACATTTGAAGATGCGTCTTCTGGTATGTAGCGCGGTGTAGTCTTAGAGAAATTTACCGCCGTTTCGGAAGAACGTGATTAACAAAAGAAATAATTGTTAATCTGCATTTTGCGAAGTAAAAAAATTCAACTTTTTAAACAGCGTACGTTCATTAAACAGTTAAAATGTAACTAAATGTTTTTCGTCTGGCATCTTCAATGCTACAATCTTAGCAGCAAAATTTAGATACGGGTTAATGAGACATGTGGAAGGATAAGGACATGTGTCACTGTTTCATGTAAATATACCCTCAGGTACGTCACGCACGTCCGGTATTGCTATTGGCTAGCCAATGGCAGGAGGTAGTCCTCTGTGAGGATATCAACCTTTAGACTCTGACGAGGTAGAACACAGGAAATCGCTTATAGGCATTCTAACAGAACACACCTGCATTGCCAAATTCCTTATTTGGTCATGACACATACACATCTATACGTCTGTTTAGTGTTTTTTAAATTCCGTGCAAGAAATAAAAGAGATAAAAAAATTTTTAGAGAATTTTTCTACTGAAGTGTTATAAATTAATTTACAAAATCGGCAGCCCCGAATTTTGTATTCTTTTTTCGTGTGTATATTGTAAACGAAAAGGGATGTAATTCTGTGTCATACAGATGAAATACAGACTTCTAGTACCGTCATTGGACGGGTATTTGGGAAAATCAGTGAATGTCATGAAATGTCCGACAAAATGCACTCAATTGTATTCAGACATTCTATATTTCTTGCTAGTCAATCCTACGTGTTTCGGTCGCTCATGGGACCGTCATCAGGGATTCGTATCAAAGCAGCATTTCACAAAACTGAAATAGCAATGTATATACATGTTAACAGATATGAAAACAAGACCAGTTGAGATGCAGGCGATTTGCTGTGTAATGGATCGTAGTACAAAGCAAATTATTGTTAAAACATTAACATATAAACGTGTATATCCAGTTTAAAAATACACAAATATACAAAATATATAAGAATTGTTTAAAAATATCTTTCTATAATACAAAAATTTTTCAAATTTTTTTTTATATATTTTGTACATTTGTGTATTTTAAACTGGTTATACATATATATAATATACAGAACTATAATTTTGCCTGTTGTTTTGTATGGGTGTCAGACTTGGTCTCTCACACTGAGGGAGGAACATAGGCTGAGGGTGTTCGAGAATAGGGTGCTGAGGGGGATATTTGGGGCTAAGAGGGACGGGGTAACAGGGGAGTGGAGAAGACTACATAACGAGGAACTTTATGATCTGTACTCATCACCAAATATTATTCGGGTGATCAAATCAAGAAGAATGAGGTGGGCGGGGCATGTAGCACGTATGGGTAAGGGGAGATGTGCATACAGGGTTTTGGTGGGGAGACCTGAGGGAAATAGACCACTTGGAAGACCTAGACGTAGATGGGAGAATAATATTAAAATGGATCTTCAAGAAGTGGGATGGGGGGGCATGGACTGGATTGATATGGCTCAGGATAGGGACAGGTGGCGGGCTGTTGTGAGTGCGGTAATGAACCTTCGGGTTCCATAAAATGCGGGGAATTTCTTGACTAGCTGACAACCTGTTAGCTTCTCAAGAAAGACTGTGCTCCATGGAGTTAGTTAGTTAGTTAGTTTAGTTATTTAGTTTAGTTAGTTAGTTAAGTTAGTTAGTTAGTTTAGTTAGTTAGTTTAGTTAGTTAGTTAAGTTAGTTAGTTAGTTAGTTAGTTTAGTTAGTTAGTTAGTTTAGTTAGTTAGTTTAGTTAGTTAAGTTAGTTAGTTAGTTTAGTTAGTTAGTTTAGTTAGTTAGTTAGTTTAGTTAGTTAGTTTAGTTAGTTAGTTATTAGTTAGTTAGTTTAGTTAGTTTAGTTAGTTTTGTTAGTTAGTTAGTTAGTTAGTTAGTTAGTTTAGTTTAGTTAGTTAGTTAGTTATAACACGTTTATATGTTAATGTTTTAACAATAATTTGCTTTGTACTACGATCCATTACACAGCAAATCGCCTGCATCTTAACTGGTCTTGTTTTTATATCTGTTAACATGTATATACATTGCTAGTTCAGTTTTGTGAAATGCTGCTTTGATACGAATCCCTGATGACGGTCCCATGAGCGATCGAAACACGTAGGATTGACTAGCAAGAAATATAGAACGTCTGTAAACAATTTAGTGCATTTTGTTGTACTGAATATTGTGTGATCTAATTATCGGCAGTGAACGGCGTGAACAATATAAAAAGTTACGAAACGTACTAGCTACGGCACCAGAAGCTTTCTGGCACTTGTGCAGGATATTATTAGGCTTAATCTTCATCGGCAGAAGTAATTCACATTCGATGTGAACGTTTGTGTGAATAAGGAAGACAAATTATACCTCCCCTTGGTACGGTGAATTTATTATACAGATGTTAGAAGCAGTTCAGTGCCTGGTATTGAACGGCGAGAAGAATACAGAGCTTTGATGTGCCAAATCTGTCATTTATTCTGAAGTTCATTGACCCATGTAGCATGCTTCCACACGCTCTTTTCTCAAATCTGTATGTATCATACTGTAAACCTGCTCTGAATTGTAACTCATAAATATAGGGTGACGTCACGTGACCGCAAGTGCCGAACACTGGCCGCGTTACCTGCAGCGCTGGAGGCTTGGTACTAACACGGCATAACGTTGAGATGTCCGCACGGAGTTAACGGAAATTGGTCTGTTATGTTGTGTGTAATAAACGCTTCAGATTCAAGCCTTGTGCGATGTTTCGCTGTCATTCATTCATTCATTCATTTATACATTCATTCTGCAGTCTGTCTTACGACAGGTCCGTAGCCTCTTCCAAAGCGAGTTCTCCAGACAGTGTGCGATCTAGTGCTTCCTCTTTCAATTTCCAGTATCTTCTCTTTTCCTTAAGGTCATCCAGTAACTGCTTACGTCTTCTTCCTCGTCTTCCCGTCATTTCTATCCTTCCCTCTAACTTTCCTTCAATCACATGTTTCAGAAGGCAGTTTCTACGCAAGATGTGAACAATCCAGTTAGCCTTTCTTCTTTTTATTGTATGTACGATATTCCTGATTCCATATTCAAGAAGAAAATTAAATGAACTGTAACTAATAATTCATTGATTCACTCTGCAGTCTGTCTTACGACCGGTCCGTAGCCTCTTCCAAAGCGAGTTCTCCAGACAGTGTGCGATCTAGTGCTTCCTCTTTCAATTTCCAGTATCTTCTCTTTTCCTTAAGGTCATCCAGTAACTGCTTACGTCTTCTTCCTCGTCTTCCCGTCATTTCTATCCTTCCTTCTATCTTTCCTTCAATCACGTGTTTCAGAAGGCAGTTTCTACGCAAGATGTGACCAATCCAGTTAGCCTTTCTTCTTTATATTTTTTTAGGTTATTTATTATACAACAATTAATTGTTTATACAACAATGTACTCCCTAATGATTGACCAATAAGGTCTGAAACATGTAGGAGTGTAATGTTTTTAAACATATTATTGTAAATCTAATGAGAATTGTGTGCATTGTTGTTTAAAATCACAGAAATTAGTTCGAGTTCTTGAGTTCTCTTACGGAATGTCTTGTAATTCTCTTATCCATACAAAGGTTAATGCCTAAACAAAACTCTCCGACGTCTAACAATGCAGGGATTATAAAACTATTCGCTTAAAAGTTATTAATATATATCAAGTTTGGTGAATAAAGCATTACACCTTCATTTTTCCATCGGCCAGACTTCCACATCACACTTGCAGACATTCTTCGAGCGCTCAGACATTCAGAAGGCACTGCTGTTTATTCAGGTGGGGCATCAAATGACCTCCTATAAGCCCAGTACGTATTTTGAATGTAATTTTTCAACCAATAATTTCTCCTCCAATTGTAAGCATAGACTATCATATATTAAGTCTATACACGTACTAACGGCTTATAAAATGGCAGTATAACATACTTTCTACGTACTATTTTTCCTGTACCTCCTCATTATCTTCTTTCACTGCGTGGAATCTTTTATTACAAAAAAAAAAAACTTCTGAATGCATCTGTAACGGTATCGCGACCGTTTGGAGGCTTCTTTTTTTCCGGTAACTGTTCTTATACAAGTGTATTTTCTATACATACATTATACATTAGTTCGCATTTGAACTCACATGTAGTACACATATGCATGTCATTAACAAAAGCCAAACACGATTTACCGTGACGCAGTCGCATGACGTCAGCACAAATTCATAATGATTACAAGAACTTGCTTCATTATCTAATTCCTGTTCCGTTCTGATTTACCTAAAATGTTAGCCTGGTATAACAGCATGGGGTTCAAGTGCAAAGTTTCTGTGGAGTTTAATGAAAATCCAAGTAACTTCTAAATCACATGTGACTTTATTCGTGTTTTGAAATGATCTCCCGTTCCTAATCCACACGAGTTGCTACTGTGACATCATAAATATCGCTGCAAAGTAAGACGAAGTGAACTACACATGGATGTATCTGCTTATCGCTACTGTTAGCAGCCGTCAATGTCCCACGTCCGACGAGGACATTACTGCCTCCTGCTGTGCGTTATTGAAACTACTGCTGTGTGAGATAACTACTGTTCTGAGATCCACACAAAACACAAATATTCAGTCCGTACCGCGCAGTAAACACACTCCGTCTCAGTTATACAAACCAGTCAGTTAATGCTGTACAGTGAAATAATCGCTGTTTGTTCTGAGATCCACACAAAACACATAAATACAGTCCGTACCGCGCAGTAAACACACTCCGTCTCAGTTATACAAACCAGTCAGTTAATGTTGTACAGTGAAATAATCGCTGTTTGTTCTGAGATCCACACAAAACACATAAATACAGTCCGTACCGCGCAGTAAACACACTCCGTCTCAGTTATACAAACCAGTCAGTTAATGTTGCACAGTGAAATAATCGCTGTTTGTTCTGAGATCCACACAAAACACATAAATACAGTCCGTACCGCGCAGTAAACACACTCCGTCTCAGTTACACAAACCAGTCAGTTAATGTTGTACAGTGAAATAATCGCTGTTTGTTCTGAGATCCACACAAAACACATAAATACAGTCCGTACCGCGCAGTAAACACACTCCGTCTCAGTTACACAAACCAGTCAGTTAATGTTGTACAGTGAAATAATCGCTGTTTGTTCTGAGATCCACACAAAACACATAAATACAGTCCGTACCGCGCAGTAAACACACTACGTCTCAGTTATACAAACCAGTCAGTTAATGCTGTACAGTGAAATAATCGCTGTTTGTTCTGAGATCCACACAAAACACATAAATACAGTCCGTACCGCGCAGTAAACACACTCCGTCTCAGTTATACAAACCAGTCAGTTAATGTTGTACAGTGAAATAATCGCTGTTTGTTCTGAGATCCACACAAAACACATAAATACAGTCCGTACCGCGCAGTAAACACACTCCGTCTCAGTTATACAAACCAGTCAGTTAATGTTGTACAGTGAAATAATCGCTGTTTGTTCTGAGATCCACACAAAACACATAAATACAGTCCGTACCGCGCAGTAAACACACTACGTCTCAGTTACACAAACCAGTCAGTTAATGTTGTACAGTGAAATAATCGCTGTTTGTTCTGAGAGCCACACAAAACACATAAATACAGTCCGTACCGCGCAGTAAACACACTCCGTCTCAGTTATACAAACCAGTCAGTTAATGTTGTACAGTGAAATAATCGCTGTTTGTTCTGAGATCCACACAAAACACATAAATACAGTCCGTACCGCGCAGTAAACACACTCCGTCTCAGTTATACAAACCAGTCAGTTAATGCTGTACAGTGAAATAATCGCTGTTTGTTCTGAGATCCACACAAAACACATAAATACACTGTGTGGGCAGAACGGCCACTGTCAGTGTCACGTGATCGCACACGTTTTAGCAACCCGTCGATCCCTTATCCGTACAAAAATCCCAAAGCTTTTGGTTTCTTTTATAACATCTTTTATTTTTATTGCACCTTTTAGTGCTCATCTTTATTCCTTTTTTCGCTTCTTTCCAAACCAAACTCTGCGTTCTTTTTTAGTTTCCTCGCCGTCACATCTCTCCGAAGCCTTAACCTTCTCATACTTCACGTCACAAACATAACATCACCCTACCAACACGACTATTTAGAGTATCGATATGAAGGCAAGAAATCTTTGTAATTTATCGAACGTAAGAATTTATTTTGTAATGTATGCTCTTGGCCAAGTCAAATCGACATTCCATTTTTGCGCCTCTGGGAATAAGAAAATAAAAGTACAACATAACCAGTTAAATGGCCGGATAATTTGGCGTTTTCGGTGTTCGGAAATTTCACGCCGTTTTCCTGCATACGTATGGAGAACGTAATAACCATGCTGTGAACATAAACGGCACATCAAACGAGAGATCGTCGAGTGCACCGCACAATAGGCTATTACAGGACCGGCCTACTGTGTTCCTTTAGGACACTTGTGTTGCTAGTTACTGTGTCGAGGTTGGTCATGATTTGAGGAGAAAAGCATTTGAGAAAATATCTTATCAGATATTACGGTGTGAAATATTACACTGTTAAATTAGCAATATAATCACGCTTCTACTGTCAGAGAGAGTGCATTTTTCTTATAATTACTTTATATATTTTCCCTATTCATTATACCATAAAAACATGTAGACGCCGTGAATATACAACTCCATATATTCTACACCGCAGACTGATGTATCAGTATTTGCCAGCCGCGTTTATTTAAAATCATTATTACTCAACACTACGTCGACGTAACGGAGCGTGGTTTGGCACGTGAATGGAGGAAGATAGCAGCGGTAACTATTATATATTTACGTTGGCGATAAAGTACAAAGTCAGTTGCTGTACGTGCAGTCTCGTAATTTAGCAGCCACGCTTCTTATGTTTCCCTGCACCTCGCAGACTTCCACTTTCAAACGGTCCATTTCGAAGTCTTTATACTACAAATGCATCACGAGTCCAAACTGGCGTGCATCTAACATTGCATTAATTTCTTGTTTTACCTGTAATCTATTTTGTACTTCCACATTCCAACCACCCACAAAATATTTCGATAAAAACAATAACTATGTTACTAACAGACACGCTTACAGGATTTTTTTATTGTATTTTATTTAAATTGGCGATCCTATTAATGAAAATTTATATAGACTCTCAGAGAACGTTTTAAATACAACTGGATTTCAAGGGTCTGTAGATTATGCTGTTCCTTGAACATGTGCGGTAAGAACTGCAACTGATTGTAGCATAGCGTGGTACTTCTGCCGCTTTTGAATTCAAAGACTGTGCGATAGAGAGGGCCAAGCAAAGTCCAAGTGAAAATAATGAACAATTTTCTCAGTAAACCAAAATTTTGGGTATGAGATTTGAAAACTCACACCAAAGACACTTGTTTTTAGCCTAAACGAAGACTTTTACTGCGACAAGGAAATTAATTGTAAGGTTAACAATAGTATAAAATTATGAACAGTGACACTTAACAGGTTAACAGGAGAGGTTACACCGTCATTGAATGAATGATATAGTACCTGCACTGATAAAATATACAGTAGAACTCGGTTATAACGTTATGAAAGGTCCTGAATATTTTGTGTCGTTTATAAACGAGTGTTGTTATAAACGAGCAGTATAATGTTATGGTTAACAGTGAGGAATTAATTGGTACCACAGAATATCTGACGTTATAGATGAGGTGTCGTATAAAACGATGTCGTTATAAGCGGGTTCGACTGTGTGTGGGTAATAATAAATGTCGTTTATTTCTGTTCTATTAAACTGTAATCCTTTGAATATAAAAAGAATGATTTTAAATTTGTGGCTCATAAAGCACTTTGTTTTTTTATTAACGTGAGACACAAAATTTCAAGTCTTAACATTGAAATTATGTTACAACAGAAATGGATATTGACAAGAATTGCAGGACCAGTGGTTATAAGCAGTGTTCAAAGAGTGTGCCAGTTGTGAGAAGTGAGTTTCTGACAGCAGTGTTACTGGAGGTCAAACTCCACTTTAATGTTACACTATATTGATTTATAAATAGATACCGACGTTTCGGGGGGGGGTTGTATCGCCTTTATCTTCAGGGTCAAGCATTCCTCGTCTTGGACTTCGTGACCTTGCAGATGTAGGCTATACAAGCCTCCGAAACGTCGATATATATTTACTAGTCGATGTAGCGTAATATTACAGAATACGTGACTTTTTAAAGTTTATTTTAATTAACACTACGTGACCAGGTCGAGAATGGTGCACGGTGTTTACTGTGTTACCGTCTGTGGTCGGCTCCAAGCTGCTTTTTCCTTAATTGTTACCTGTGTTATTAAGTGACTGAGAATGTAAGTGTCCGCTGTGTAGCGCCACCTTCTGTCACCTAGTGGTCGTCCTGCCCCCCTAAATCCTAATGACTGAGCTTTCTTTCCGATTCTGTGTAACCAACAACTTCCACTGGCGCCTAGTTTCAGTGCAACCAAATACCATATACCAAAGTTGTTTTCAATACCCTCATACTTGATATGAGCAGACTATCCCAAACATTTGAATTGATCAATTAATTATTTCATTCCAACAAATGCACTACATTATTTTAGTGTTTTTTTTGTCCCTACGTATGTTTCGGCACTTATAGTGCCATCCTCAGGGGTGTCGTCGAGAGTTCACAGTTTTCAAATGAATCCAGTTAACTTTCACAACATAAATTCACTATCACTGAATATTGAGTGTCAGTTGTATGCATTTGAAAACTGTTAACTCTCACGACACCCCTGAGGATGGCACTATAAGTGCCGAAACATATGTAGGGACAAACAAAAACACTAAAATAGTGTAGTGCATTTGTTAGAATAAATAATTAATTATTGAAATGCACGGTATATACAGGGCATACACAAAAGAATGGTGCGGTTTCAAAAGTGAATAAAAAATTTATATCTCACATTACACGGGCACAACATACACCTTCAGCGGCGGCAACTGTCCAAGTTTCTCATGCGCTACCAGCAGTTCGCTTCTCATGCTTACTGCGTGGCCGCAGGGCCGGTTTAGGGGAAATGCGCTGGATCGGACGTGCTGCTGCAAATGGAGACAAGAACCTTCTCCCTTGGCCACCCCGTTCGCCAGATCTTACACCGTGCGATTTCTTTCTTTGGGGGTTCGTTAAAGACAGCGTTTATGTACCACCATTGCCCACGTCCATCCATGAAATTCGTGATCGGATAACGCATGCACTGCAGGCCATTACAGCGGACATGCTACACCGGGTCTGGGATGAGTTTGATTACCGTGTGGATGTGTGTCGTGTGACCCAGGGTGCACACATTGAAGGATTGTAATTACCAAATGAGAAACTTGGACAGTTGCCGCCGCTGACGGTGTATGTTTTGCCCGTGTAAGGTGAGAAATACATTTTTTATTCACTTTTGATACCGCACCATTCTTTTGTGTATGCCCTGTATAATATAAAATTTGAATTGGTCCCTGAATCCTCGGATCGTTCAGTAATTAACACTTCGGAGAAGCAGGTAACAAGAGCTAATATAAGAAAGGCTATTCTTCAGACTCCAGGAGTCTCAGGTAGAAAGATAGATACTATGCAGCGAAAATCTACAGTCTGCACCAGTTAATTGCTTTTTTATAGTTGAGAACCAATTGTCTTCTGGACTTTGTCTATTGTCCGGATAAAATATATAAAATATATTATATTTTATATATTGGATATTATGGATTGGTCACATCTTACGTAGAAACTGCCTTCTGAAACACGTGATTGAAGGAAAGTTAGAAGGAAGGATAGAAATGACGGGACGATGAGGGAGAAGACGTAAGCAGCTATTGGATGACCTTAAGGAAAATAGAAGATACTGTAAATTGAAAGAGGAAGCACTAGATCGCACCCTGTGGAGAACTCGCTTTGGAAGAGGTTACGGACCTGTCGTAAGACAGACTACAGAATGAATGTATGTATATTTTGTATTACATATTGTATTTTAACATTTTATCCTGCACGATGGACAAAGTCCAGAAGACAATTAGGTCTCAATTTATACACCGTCGTCAGAATCTTGTAGAATTATATTTTTTATAGTTGTTAAGTTAAGTGGTTGGTAAAGTGTATATTTAAATACATGTCATTAAGAGGTTGGTAAATCTTAGTAACTAAATCACTTGAGAAGCGCGCATAGATGAAACGGTGATATTGAAATGAGCGTTGCGGGAAGTGTTTCAGGGGCTGTGAAATGCAATCAGGTGTGACCTATGTCGTCAGTCTGTGGTTCCGTAAAACAGTTGATATTAGAAGCCTCAAATGATATTTTTTTTCTAATGGCTCGACAGCCCCTTGGGGGCCTAGGCCGACTCATTTTAGAGGCTTCACGATCACATTCAGACACACGCACATTCGGTACGACTGCTCTGGACGAGTGATCAGCCCGTCGCAGAGACCTCTACCTGACAACACACAACACTCACAACAGACAGACATCCATGTCCTCGGCGGGATTCGAACCCACAATCCCAGCAATCCAGCGGCCGCAGACCCACGCCTTAGACCGCGCGGCCACTGGGATCGACCCAGATGATTTTGGTAAGGTACATTTAAGGTCCATATCGGCCCAGTATGACCCACTCAATTCAGTGAAGGTCACTCATCATACAAAAGTCTATAAATGTACTAAATACAGACGTTTATGAGTTCAGAAAATTTTATTTAAAACATTTTGCAGTTTCGGTAAGAAATACGCACCACGCGGAAGACGCACTAGATGTATTATGCGTAGCAGGATATACTTCGCAACAACGCATTTTAATGCGTAATTAATTAATACGGAAAGCAATGCGATACGAAATTATGCAAAGAACGAGTTAGCAAAACGCTTTAAGCTTGCCTTCTTTTTTTTTTTGCATCGCGCTTTTTTGCTTCTGAAGGACGTAAAATATACAACGTGAAGAAATAAGATACGATGCATTTAATGACACACCTGAATGTTTTGCGCGTAAAATTGAATTTTGAAGTTATCAGTTCAAAATGACAGTCTTTGAACACCTTGAGATGTTGAAAAACCGGTAATTCCAGTAACCATGGTCGCATTCCTGTTATTTTAATAATCATGAAATAGTGTCATTTTTAGAATACTGTGTTTCCACGAATCATGATCATGTAGAAATGTTTCCATGACACACGCGGTCGTCATATGTGTCGCAACAGTCAGTGACCGCCAAGGTTGCCAGTTTTACCGACCGGCTCCGTACTTCTGACTTTGAGATTCTAATTTCCTTAAAAATTTTTTTTTTTTTAGATTTCAGTTCGTAATTGTAAGTAACAACAACTATTACGTCACACATCTGCGTCAGTCGATGTGACGCATCAACCTGTCAATTCACAATCATAAATTTCCTGTCTTTATGTCTCTTTACTCACACATTTTCTTCATTTCAAGTGGATATGAGCGAGGTAAGACCGGGGGGTATGGTTGGATTCATCTGGCTCGGGAGAGGAACCAGTAGGTGTCTCTCGTGAACACGGTAATGAACCTGCGGGTTCCGTAAAATGCGGGGAACTTCTTGTTTGTCACTGGAATGTTTTGGCTTCTCAAGAAGGACCCTGCTCCATGCATTAGTTAGATTATTTCCTTATTAAGTTTAGTAGAACGAAGCATTATGAACAAAAGCTAAAGCAATCCCATTACAGGCCTGGACAGGCCTTTAGGGTTCCAGGAGGTTGAGGCTCCCAGATTTATAGACAATCGGCACATGAAGGTGGTAAGGTTGTCAGCCCTACGTAACGGCCGCCTTTACCCCACAAGAAATATTCCTGGTACTCATTTCTGTTAGAGGCTGAGTCGACCCCAGGGCCATAGTGCGACCGAAAGATTATGTCAATGAAAAATTCCAATGACACCATCGTGACTTTTATGCTTGTAGCGCAGTGCCTTAACCAACTGCGCCACCGCGTGCCGCTATTATGACAAAATAATATACAATTAGATATTGTACATAAATTAAATAATTTGTGCTTATTACCGATTTTACACAGCAAATAGTAAGACATGTGACTGCCGGCACTCATTACGCAGTTCACGCATATGGAAGCTAAGAGCTACGTGTATAATTTTGGATGATAAATTTTTCGTAAGTCTGGTAAAGACTTTACATTTGAGATACCACTTAAATAAGATATGAAGGATATTTGCCGGTACCTAACTGGCACCAAGGAAAGAGTAAAGCTGAAGAATGTCGATAAATACCAATTGTGAGTGTACAAATAGTATTATTACTTTGACATTCTTCGTCTATTATGCAGTTAGAAACAACGATAGATATTACGTTACGTGCAGTGAACCGAGGAATCGTGGTTCGATTCCCGACAGGGCCAATAGATTTTTTCTCTTCTCTGAAACATCCAGCCGGTTTCGACGTTTCACCCAGCCTCACTTTTAGTGGGTACCGGGCTGAGACGTTAAGTCGACATCTTACGTTCGCCCAGTACCGGAGTTGGGAATGAGTGGAGGAACACCCTCACGACATACGCCTTCTTGGCGTGGAGAGGAACATTCTTAACGTTTCCGTTTTTTTTATCACTGATCCTTCACACAACGAAAGAAGGGTGCTGAGTGCTTACGTAAGTCACGTGTGACACGTGTGATTATGTCACTGAGTATAGGTTTTTATTAACTGACAAACTGCTCAAGAATAAAAAAGTTTAGACACGTGTATTTTTTTAAAAATTACTTCAGTATTCCAGTGTATAAAATTGACAAGTTGACGGCCTGACTCAAAATAATCTCATCCCGAATATTTTTTATCGAAAATGTAACTTGTCAAAAACGCATGATGCGTGTTATTTTTAATAATTTCTCATGTTAATGAAAATGTGATAGAAATTAAAAAAAAAAACTGATTGTCGCGTAAATTGGTAATTTGTCTTTGTTCAGACTTCACGTCTTCTGTGGCCATGGACCTGAAAAAAATCTAAAAACTCGCAAAGGTTTATGCTGCCGCCGTATTTACACTTTAACACACACAATTACATTCATCACGTGTACTTAATTTATAGATCAATTAAAGCTGTATATAAGTTCTCACCAAATTTAAAAATAATTGTCATTTTATTATTTATTTAAATAATGTTTAATACGTGTAACTGCTAGGAAGACACTGACGTAGACGGGAGGATAATATTAAAATGGATTTTCAAACGATAGGGTGGGAATCGTGTACTGGATTGATCTGGCTCAGGACAGAGAGAAGGACCGGCCGCTTGTAAATACGGTAACACACATTTGGGTCCAATAAAATTCGGGAAATGTCTTCACTATGTGGGGAACTCTTTGTTCTCAACAAGGACTTCACGTTATGGAGTTAGTTAGTTAGTTATATTAAATTAAGTTATAGACCAACTGATGCACACTAAAACCACTTTTTTAAGTAGCTTTATTATAAAATTGTTAAAATTGTACCCCTACACGTGTTTCGATCCTAGGATCATCGTCAGGGGGGTTTATTGCTAAAAGCTACAGTCACTTGAACACATGATTTAAAATATTCTATCTGCACTTTGAAAACATAAGTTAAAATCTTGTAAAGAGATTCGTAAAAGCTTGTAAAATTATAAAACACTGTAGATGGTAGATTGTGGAACTGCTGGCGTGTGGTATTAAAAGCATATGAAATGTTTTTGTGTGGAGCGGAGTGTACTACGTGCTGTGCGGTGAGGAGTACTACGGTGGAGTGACAGTAGCTTTTAGCAAAAAACCCCCCTGACGATGATCTAGGATCGAAACACGTGTAGGGGTACAATTTTTAAAAATTTTAATAATAAAGCTACTTAAAAAAGTGGTTTTAGTGTGCATCGGTTGGTCTATAACTTAATTTAATATGACGAAGATGCACGGTGGCAACAGTGTGAAAGTTAGTTAGTTAGTTAGTTTTAGTTATACTACACGGTTTAGTACCCGTCAGCACAGCTCCGACATATGTTCACACGACCTGTGCTTCTGATAGCGTAAAGATGCGCCTCGAGTCTTTATATGGCAAAGGGCCACAGACGTCATTGTGGGCTTATTCGCGGGCCGCACGTCGAAAACTTAACAACAAGCGATATATCTAAACGCCTACATTATTGTATAATTGTTATAGTATATACATTAAATTTGCCTTCTAAAACACGTGATTGAAGGAAAGTTAGAGGGAAGGACAGAAATGACGGGAAGACGAGGAAGAAGGCGTAATCAGCTACTGGATGACGTTAAGGAAAAAGATATTGGAAATTGAAAGAGGAAGCACTAGATCGCGCTCTGTGGAGAACTTGCTTTGGAAGAGGCTACGGACCTGTCGTAAGACAGACTGCAGAATGAAGAGGCTACGGACCTGTCGTAAGACAGACTACAGAATGAAGAGGCTACGGACCTGTCGTAAGACAGACTACAGAATGAAGAGGCTACGGACCTGTCGTAAGACAGACTACAGAATGAAGAGGCTACGGACCTGTCGTAAGACAGACTACAGAATGAAGAGGCTACGGACCTGTCGTAAGACAGACTACAGAATGAAGAGGCTACGGACCTGTCGTAAGACAGACTACAGAATGAAGAGGCTACGGACCTGTCGTAAGACAGACTACAGAATGAAGAGGCTACGGACCTGTCGTAAGACAGACTACAGAATGAAGAGGCTACGGACCTGTCGTAAGACAGACTACAGAATGAAGAGGCTACGGACCTGTCGTAAGACAGACTACAGAATGAAGAGGCTACGGACCTGTCGTAAGACAGACTACAGAATGAAGAGGCTACGGACCTGTCGTAAGACAGACTACAGAATGAAGAGGCTACGGACCTGTCGTAAGACAGACTACAGAATGAAGAGGCTACGGACCTGTCGTAAGACAGACTACAGAATGAAGAGGCTACGGACCTGTCGTAAGACAGACTACAGAATGAAGAGGCTACGGACCTGTCGTAAGACAGACTACAGAATGAAGAGGCTACGGACCTGTCGTAAGACAGACTACAGAATGAAGAGGCTACGGACCTGTCGTAAGACAGACTACAGAATTAATACATAATTTACAAGTGCTGTCGCGGACCGTGTAATACAACATGACCGGCAGCGGGTTGCAGATCCGTGGCGTCAAGTATAAAGGCAGGACTTCTATACGTGTCGTCTGCTGCCAGTTCTGTGTCTTCCAGTATATATTTTTTTCATTTTTACATGATATATATATGACTTATATAAGAACTTATATATGGATGGCTGCATATCTGGCATTATACAACATAACGTACTTCGTAAACCCGCTATGGAATAAGGCAACGAGATATCAACATCGGGTTACATAGGAAAAGGAGAAATTAAACGACAGAAATGGGCGCTAAGACCGTTTGCTATTTGACACAAGGAGGAAAATAATGAAACTGGCCTGTGTGGGAGACGTAATGTTAGTAATACAACTAAATTGATGGAAAGGTCATGTAGATGGACAGGTAGTTGAAGGAAACATAAAAGGACGAGAAAAAAAAAAACTCAAGACGAAGCCTGAGGAGATGATGCAAAACGGAATTTGAGGTATTAGTGTGACGCAGTCCGTCAAGGCAAGGAGGTGTGTGGGGGGAAGAGAGAAGAAGGAAAGAAAAACACTTTACATAATTACGTTTTCCTGGAATTTTATAAATGTTTATGTTTATAGTTTTATTATGTTACCCACACCGACATATATAAAAATACCACCAGGTAAGACAGAGCTCTCAGATAATGAGCACTCATTTGTTTCCTCCTAAGGCTCACGCATACATAACCTCTGTAACAAGGTAATTCGTCTCTTCTGTCACAAAATTGTAATTCAACAACTCTTTTATTTCCCACGTATTCAAAATGAATAGAAAACTGCGTTATTATGACGTGGAGTTCCTTAATCTGGAGCCTCAGGATCGATTCTGACTCTCCTGATTGAAGTTTGTCATGACGTCCTTCAATAACTGCAGGCTAATGCTCTAATGATCCTTCATAAAGGCAGGGGGGCCCAACACATCATTATCTTCACATCACATCCGTCGGGTTCGTGGTACGTCAAACAACCGTGTAATGTCAGTTCGCACATACAAGTCACGTGGGCTGGCTTTCAGCTTTCAGTTCTGAATGTACAAGCCGAGCATGGACGAGTTTCTATAATACAAAACCTGGACACTTCAGGAAGCAGATCAGAAATACCTGGAAAGTTTTGAAATGTGGTGCTGGAGAAGAATGGAGAAGATCAGTTGGACCGATCGTGTGAGAAATGAAGAAGTATTACACAGAGTCAAGGAGGAGAGGAATATCGTACATACAATAAAAAGAAGAAAGGCTAACTGGATTGGTCACATCTTGCGTAGAAACTGCCTTCTGAAACATGTGATTGAAGGAAAGTTAGAGGGAAGGATAGAAATGACGGGAAGACGAGGGAGAAGGCGTAAGCAGCTACTGGATGACCTTAAGGAAAAGAGAGGATATTGTAAATTGAAAGAGGAAGCACTAGATCGCACTGTGTGGAGAACTCGCTTTGGAAGAGGCTACGGACCTGTCGTAAGACGGACTGCGGAATGAATGAATGAATGAATGAATGACTGAATGAATGGAATCGTGTAAGATTTAAAAGACACTATTGGTCTGATTTTTCGTAATAAATCTCGAAGTAGGCTTTCCATGCAAGCCTCCTAGGATGTTATGTTGTGTATATCGGTAAAAGAACTCTTTACCCCAACGACGCAACATAACACTTTACCCAACGACGCAACATTACACTTTACCCAACGACGCAACATAACACTTTAACCAACGACGCAACATAACACTTTACCCAACGATGCAACATAACACTTTACCCAACGACGCAACATAACACTTTACCCAACGACGCAACATAACACTTTACCCAACGACGCAACATAACACTTTACCCAACGACGCAACATAACACTTTACCCAACGACGCAACATAACACTTTACCCAACGACGCAACATAACACTTTACCCAACGACGCAACATAACACTTTACCCAACGACGCAACATAACACTTTACCCAACGACGCAACATAACACTTTACCCAACGACGCAACATAACGCTTTACCCAACGACGCAACATTACGCTTTACCCAACGACGCAACATTACGCTTTACCCAACGACGCAACATAACACTTTACCCAACGACGCAACATAACACTTTACCCAACGACGCAACATAACACTTTACCCAACGACGCAACATAACACTTTACCCAACGATGCAACATAACACTTTACCCAACGACGCAACATAACACTTTACCCAACGATGCAACATAACACTTTACCCAACGACGCAACATAACACTTTACCCAACGACGCAACATAACACTTTACCCAACGACGCAACATAACACTTTACCCAACGACGCAACATAACACTTTACCCAACGACGCAACATAACACTTTACCCAACGACGCAACATAACACTTTACCCAACGACGCAACATAACACTTTACCCAACGACGCAACATAACGCTTTACCCAACGACGCAACATTACGCTTTACCCAACGACGCAACATTACGCTTTACCCAACGACGCAACATAACACTTTACCCAACGACGCAACATAACACTTTACCCAACGACGCAACATAACACTTTACCCAACGACGCAACATAACACTTTACCCAACGACGCAACATAACACTTTACCCAACGACGCAACATAACACTTTACCCAACGACGCAACATAACACTTTACCCAACGACGCAACATAACACTTTACCCAACGACGCAACATAACGCTTTACCCAACGACGCAACATAACGCTTTACCCAACGACGCAACATTACGCTTTACCCAACGACGCAAGATTACGCTTTACCCAACGACGCAACATAACACTTTACCCAACGACGCAACATAACACTTTACCCAACGACGCAACATAACACTTTACCCAACGACGCAACATAACACTTTACCCAACGACGCAACATAACACTTTACTCAACGACGCAACATAACACTTTACCCAACGACGCAACATTACACTTTACCCAACAACGCAACATAACACTTTACCCAACGACGCAACATAACACTTTACCCAACGACGCAACATTACACTTTACCCAACGACGCAACATAACACTTTACCCAACGACGCAACATAACACTTTACCCAACGACGCAACATAAGATCCTTAAAGACTTGAATCTTGAGCAACACCGTAGTGAAGAACTCAAAATCTCCCATGCATTCACATCTTCCCACAAACATATCTCCCAGTAATAAGCCACTACCACTTCCCGTAAGTTTCTTTTTCATTTCCCGCATTTCAGATTATTCACCTATTCAAGTCTTCAGGCAAGTTCTTGCTCGCCTGAAGACTTTCAAAACGTAATTAAGGAACGCAACGTTTCCAGAAAATTCGATTGTGATTCTGAAGCACGACCCTCGTAATCAGATGCACACTTAATGTGCTTGTACGTGTGTTCTATAGCCTTCCTTTTATGATGGCAGGAGAAAAGTACAGGTTATTGAACTTTGGCGTGCTTTTCAAAATATCCGTAATTATGATGCACGAGATGAAAATTGTAAACGCGTTTTCAAGTCGCCCTGCCATATTTGGTTATATGTGATTCCCACATTCTTCTGAAATGGTTTGTCAGTTCTTATTTCAGATAACTTTGTATAAATTACATGTTTTGAAGATTGGTACTGTTGAAAAAGTGTTTGTGTTTTTATGTGGCTTCGTTTTTCTTCTTCTGTCTTGCAGTCTCTTTCTCGGCGAGTCTTTCCTGCTCTCTCGCCTAATTATGGTAATGATCTATTTCCTGAGTTCAGTAGCAAAAATGAGAACATTATTCAGTTTTAAGATGTACTTTTGTTTTTCCTGTGTTGTTAGTAAGTGTTCTGCCCATCGTGCCTTTATTGTTTGTACGAAAATTACACGAACATTAGGAAAGTGTGTACATACTTTCCCATTCCTCCTATAATCTGCTAGGGCTCCGAAGTTATTCTGAATGTACATGATAATGTCTGCTTCTAAAATACGTATACAGTGATACCTCGGCTAACGAGTGACCCTGCTAACGAATTTTTCGGCTAACGAAGATTTTTTTCGCTGTTTTTCGGACTCTGCTAACGAATATGGATTCGTCTAACGAATGTTTTAGTGGATGCTCGCGCTAACATAAAGCAGCAAACATGAACGGTCGGGCCATTCCAGGAGCTTATCTTTTCCGTCTGTATGTGTGTGACAAAGAGATGAGCTGACCACATCACATAGGGGAGACCCACCAACCAAGAAAAGTAAGCGACAAACCCAAGGGAAAGCAGAAAGTTGCTCACGTTTCGGCTAACGAAGATTTCGGCTAACGAATGTGATTCCGGAACGAATTATCTTCGTTAGCCGAGGTATCACTGTACAAGAAAACGGCCAAGTTAATGTTGTTTCAGGCATAACATTTATTGGCGTGTGAACACAAAATTTTAGGTGCATATTGAAATTATATCTCTTTATTTCGTACTTGGGGTTTTATGTCTTCCAAAAATTCTGCAGGGGCTCGTAGACCCATGCCCAAAACCAGCCCTTAAATAGATGGGCAGACGCATATGAAGAAGCTAATAGTCGCTTTTCGCATGCAGCAAATATCTTGATTCTGCACCGAGACCACAAATACCACAGGTTATGAATTAAATTATAGAAACTTATATATCGTCTATGCTTTCCATAATTTTATCCTAAAATTTGTGCGACATTCATTCTCTTTTGAAGTACTGGCACGTATTCAACGGATTTATGAATCTTGTAACATATTCACGCTAATTTTGTCGTGAATTTTGGTTACACGATATTTTAAAGAACTAGAAAGTACGAACAATAATACACAAAATTTAATACATCTGGATGAACAGTGTGAAGTGGATTTTCGCACCGTGTGTACATTGCCTGCCATGTTTCATGTGCATTATGTGAAGTGACTGTTGTACTGTGTACATAGCGAGAAGTACTTCACCTTACTAGCGGTGTTCCAGCTTTCGGTGTGAACTTTCTCCCTGATGATAGTGATATATATGCCACCGAAACATGTCGGGAGTTAAAATTATCCTTTAACTACTTTTCATTATTATTAAATTTGTGCATTATTTTTTTATGTTTTATATGTTTTATATATTTTTATATTTTATTTGTTTATAATGTTTTAAATGTTTTATATGTTTTAAATGTTTAAATGTTTGTATATGTTTTATGTTTTAATGTTTTATATGTTTTAAATGTTTTATATGTTTTATATGTTTTATGTTTTAAATGTTTTAAAATGTTTTTATGTTTTAATGCTTTATATGTTTTATATGTTTTAATATGTTTTTATGTTTTATATGTTTTATATGTTTCTAAATGTTTTAAATGTTTTATATGTTTTGTTTTATATGTTTTATGTTTTTATGTTTTATATGTTTTATATAGTTTTAAATGTTTTAAATGTTTTATATGTTTTATATGTTTTATATATGTTTTAATGCTTTATATGTTTTAATGTTTTAAATGTTTTATATGTTTTATGTTTTATATGTTTTATATGTTTTTAATGTTTTATATGTTTTAAATGTTTTATATGTTTTAAATGTTTTATATGTTTTATATGTTTTAAATGTTTTATATGTTTTAAATTCTGATTTTGTAAGTGACTGTAACTTATATACAAAGAGATTGCACCAGTATAATGGCTGATGTAACATTGGATGTAAAATAACTGTTAACCCCCTGAAGATGGCCTTATATAAGACCGAAACATATGTAGGGGATGATTAATCATAATAGAAAGTAAATTTGAAGGACATTTGTTGGTGTTTTAAACAGTTAATTGTGCATTACTGTGGGTACTTTCTAGTAATAATGCAGTAAAATGCACGGTGTGAAAAACGGAATGAAAGGTTTTTTTGTTCATTTTTAGACGTCCTCCATAATGACGTCTTTCCATTTGCTGTACTTCTTTCATTTATTCTCTTCATGTAAAAATTCTAATTGTACTTAATTCAGGAACTCATTATATCGCGTATTACAGTGAATTCTACAGTAAAAGGAATATAAAAATGTGTGTGTTTCAGAGATGATAAGATTTTGTGCTGAATTTATAATGAACACGTTCATAGATGACTGCTGTAGTTACTTAATGAAGTCTTACACCGCCGCAGTTGATCTAAATTTTTTAAGGTGTACTTAAAAACCAGTTTAGTGTTTGAGGAAGTAATCTGATCGTTAGGTACCAGTCGACCAGCTGTTTTAGCTTCAGCATGGTATTAAAACTGTACATATAGATTTATTTCAAAACAAGTATGTTTTAATGAGTATTCGGCCTAAATTCAATCAACACAAGAATACATTACAGTCACACTAAGTCACTTTGACACATTGTGCATAGAAATATAATTTTTTTTATTTCGTGACAATAATCCAATTATTCTCATCAAGGTGTCTGTCTGCTGTCTGTCTGGCGTCTCCTATTACTGGAGCTGGTCCTATTGTACCATAAGTAATTTTACCCAAAATGATCTCGACATACCATTAGGTTTTTTTTTTTGTGGTGAAGGGCCCCGCAGTAGATGCTACGGACGCACCGCAGACTTATTGTCGACCTGTGATGAAGATGATAATTTTTATTTTGTTTTTCCGTGTAATGGAACACCGGTGGAATAAAATTGACAGGGGAAAACCGAAGTACTCGGGGAAAAAACCTGTCCCAGTGCCACATTGTCCACCACAAATCCCACATGGACTGACCCGGGATCGAACCCGGGCCTCCGCGGTGAGAGGCCGGCGACTAACAGCCATAACTTTAGCTTTAGTTATGAAAGTTTTTATAAAGAAGTTCCACAAACAGTTCTATGTTACACGTTAGCTCAGTGTTTCCCAATATCTTTCCCATGGATGAACCCCTAAAATAATTTTTTATATCCCAAAAACCCCCAAATGTGAAAACGTTCGGAAGCCCGGAAAAGTTGGTAGCGGGAAGCGTAGTTCAATTACTGCTAAATTATTGTCAAGGAAATTTATTTGTAAAGATGCTACACATATCAGGTTACAATGGCAACAAATAAGCATCATTCCAGGGACATTTGGGATCTTTGCAGTATTTGAAAATCTTTATTGATTTATTCCACAATTTGTCATGGACGATGTTAAAGGTTGCTGTAGGCAACACCAAGTTAAATATTCACAAATTCTACGTTCTGCCCACAGAGTGTATTTATGTGTTTTGTGTGGATCTCAGAACAAACAGCGATTATTTCACTGTACAGCATTAACTGACTGGTTTGTATAACTGAGACGGAGTGTGTTTACTGCGCGGTACGGACTGTATTTATGTGTTTTGTGTGGATCTCAGAACAAACAGCGATTATTTCACTGTACAACATTAACTGATTGGTTTGTATAACTGAGACGGAGTGTGTTTACTGCGCGGTACGGACTGTATTTATGTGTTTTGTGTGGATCTCAGAACAAAGAGCGATTATTTCACTGTACAACATTAACTGACTGGTTTGTATAACTGAGACGGAGTGTGTTTACTGCGCGGTACGGACTGTATTTATGTGTTTTGTGTGGATCTCAGAACAAACAGCGATTATTTCACTGTACAGCATTAACTGACTGGTTTGTATAACTGAGACGGAGTGTGTTTACTGCGCGGTACGAACTGTATTTGTGTGTTTTGTGTGGATCTCAGAACAAACAGCGATTATTTCACTGTACAGCATTAACTGACTGGTTTGTATAACTGAGACGGAGTGTGTTTACTGCGCGGTACGGACTGTATTTATGTGTTTTGTGTGGATCTCAGAACAAACAGCGATTATTTCACTGTACAACATTAACTGACTGGTTTGTATAACTGAGACGGAGTGTGTTTACTGCGCGGTACGAACTGTATTTGTGTGGATCTCAGAACAAACAGCGATTATTTCACTGTACAGCATTAACTGACTGGTTTGTATAACTGAGACGGAGTGTGTTTACTGCGCGGTACGGACTGTATTTATGTGTTTTGTGTGGATCTCAGAACAAACAGCGATTATTTCACTGTACAACATTAACTGACTGGTTTGTATAACTGAGACGGAGTGTGTTTACTGCGCGGTACGGACTGTATTTATGTGTTTTGTGTGGATCTCAGAACAAACAGCGATTATTTCACTGTACAGCATTAACTGACTGGTTTGTATAACTGAGACGGAGTGTGTTTACTGCGCGGTACGGACTGTATTTATGTGTTTTGTGTGGATCTCAGAACAAACAGCGATTATTTCACTGTACAACATTAACTGACTGGTTTGTATAACTGAGACGGAGTGTGTTTACTGCGCGGTAGGAACTGAATGTTTAAATATAATTTAGGTTAAACTAAGTAGAATCGAAGTCGGTTACAACGTCATGAAGGGACTGAATATTTTGTGTCGTTAAAAACGAGTGTTGTTAAAACCGAGTAGTGTAACGTTATGTTAAGAGCGAGGAATTCATTGATTCCACAGAATATCTGTCGCTATAGACAAGGTGTCCTATAAGCCGATGTCTTTATAACCGGGTTCGACTGTATTTAAAGGCATAATACGCTATTTTCCAGAGACGCCATTGATAACATTACTGTCAAGACGAAGCACTGACGTAAAATAAAATTGCTTGCACGTAAAATGAAACATGAATCCAAGGTCTTAACATGTTTTTTGTTTCCGTAACGAATGACTTTCGAATATGAAATTTAATCGTCCGTATATAAGGAGGAAACCTGAAACATGTGTGTTATAGCGACTGTGGTGAGGTTTCAACAACCTCGTGTTTATAACACGGTCTGGCTCACTTTTACATAAAAAGCAGTAAACTCGGACAGACACGAAGATATTTCGAAAGAAATCAAACTTGTAACTCTTAAAGAAATTGTGATGACGTATACATTCTCGAAACTTCGATTGAAACTGTGGTGACTAAAACCAAAAAATGCATGCAATCACTATTCAAAAACACCAACTGGATGCACCTAAATTCTAAAAAATGTATAGTTCTCTAAAACATTTCAATAAAACCCGACATATGTTTCGGCTCTCAACAGAGCCATCCTCAGGGGTTCTTTTGTCACTAAAACTGCATATAATTTATTAGTAAAAGCGTCTTTTCATTGGTTCAATTTGTAAGCACAGTTTTTCACCTTCACTGTTATTGGTGTGCTCAGTCACTTATGTCTCTTGTTAGTATTAACCGACGTTTCGAAGGAAACACTTTTCCTGACCTCTTAACTCTTGATGATGAAACACTATGTCCCTTCGAAACGTCGGGTAAAACCGCGACAGAGCGTCACACCCTAAAATAACTGGAGAAAAGAGTTAAAACTGTAACATTCATCGAAAATTGACCTTGATAACAATATAGATAGACACAAATATAGTGTTTCGGTTAAACAATTTTTACACCACTAACGTGAAATTTATAGTGTTTCGGTGTTTATCATTGTACGTGACTGTACGATTACAAAAAATGTTTCCTTCGATTTCATGAAATTATTCATAATTTCATGAAATCTTTCAAATGAAACTTCTAGATCTTAATGGGCCTGCGTTTTGTGTTACAAATGAGTCTTTTGTGCCATGGATTAAAAATATTCGAAGTGACGTGTCTAAATATGGATAATATTTATTGGTAACGGAAGACATTACTTATTTACATGCAGTGATGACGTAACTAGGGTTTACGACGCCCGGGGCGAGTAATCAGAGTGGCTGCCCTTAACAGAAATTATGGACTTTAAAAAAAAATCACATGACTTAATTTCCTTTTATTTGGCTTAATTTAAAACCTGTTGAGGCAGAAAATCGCTTTTTTTTCCACCACAAATATTCATTTTGCCGACACTCGGACTAGCAGCCCGGGGCGTCAAAACCACTCGCTCCCCCCCCCCCCCCCCCATAACTGTGCCCCTAAATTCGCTTAACAATTTTTAGTGTCGATTCCAAACGCCAGGATGTTGTTAAAATCTTTTGAAGGGTTCCAGAACTTTAAACTTCAGAACAGACACAAACCTCATCATTATGCTTTCACTTTAAAAGCGTTGTACAAAAAAAAATCTCCTAAGAAATGAAAATCGAATGAGTTGTGTTAGTTGGTGATTAGAGTTGTGTCTAAAATGGCACATATATTATTTTTGGCTTCAACTAAGAACGACCATTCCTGAATAAATTGTTAATTATGCATTTTTGGACTTATGCCCTTGTTGCGGCGTACCCTTCATTTGCTATACACGTCATAACAAAAAAAAAACGTATAAACACATAGACAGCTAACATAAACCACAACAGTGATACAAAAAGTATATATTGAAAGTATAATTAGACATTAGAAATACGAAAACTTTAATAACTTTCACCTAATTATATGCCTCAGTTCTTTGGTTCCAAGTACAGACACGAACAAGCCGAAGTTTTCTGTTCAAAGTGTTATAAATGGCGTTACATATCGGGTGACGGTTTTCCACGAAGAGCCGAGTAACCCGCAGATAACACTACGTACTTCCTACATCTGACTACAGTTTACACCAAATACACCACCAGAAACTTCGGGAAAATACAGGGCATACACAAAAGAATGGTGCGGTTTCAAAAGTGAATAAAAAATTTATGTCTCACATTACACGGGCACAACATACACCGTCAGCGGCGGCAACTGTCCAAGTTTCTCATGCGCTACCAGCAGTTCGCTTCTCATGCCTACTGCGTGGCCGCGGGGCCAGTTTAGGGGAAATGCGCTGGATCGACGTGCTGCTGCAAATGGAGACAAGAACCTTCTCCCTTGGCCACCCCGTTCGCCAGATCTTACACCGTGCGATTTCTTTCTTTGGGGGTTCGTTAAAGACAGCGTTTATGTACCACCATTGCCCACGTCCATCCATGAAATTCGTGATCGGATAACGCATGCACTGCAGGCCATTACAGCGGACATGCTACACCGGGTCTGGGATGATTTGATTACCGTGTGGATGTGTGTCGTGTGACCAAGGGTGCACACATTGAAGGATTGTAATTACCAAATGAGAAACTTGGACAGTTGCCGCCGCTGACGGTGTAGTTTGTGCCCGTGTAAGGTGAGGAATACATTTTTTATTCACTTTTGATACCGCACCATTCTTTTGTGTATGCCTCTATGTCTAAATGGCATAGAGATTTATGACAGAAATGTGTCATTTTTATTTAATAGATCTGGATATCTGATTAGGCCTACAAGATAATAAACCATACGGAAATACTAAGCTTAAATAAGACGATATATTAAAATTGGCTTAAACTATTTCAGAACTGAAATTAATCTAAATTATATACTCTATAACATATAAGGTCCTACCTCAGAGGGAAAAAATCTCCGTCACTATTACAAAGTCCAACGTTTAGTAATCGGTGTTGGGTGTGAGAATCATACAACGAGCAAATAAACACAGCGTGTGGGTAAACTGCGTATTTTTATGCGCCTTTTCGCAACATTGCGAAAAGCTACCTTTTAGCTTCGTCATGTCTGTTTGTCTGTCCGTTTGTCCGCATCGAACAACTCGGCTCCCACTGGACGGATTTTTATGAAATTTCATATTTGAGTATTTTTTCGAAAATTTGTCGGGAAAATTCAAGTTTTATAAAAATCTGACAATAATAACGGTACTTTACATGAAGACCTATGTACATTTATGATAGTATCTAGCTGAATTCTTCTTAGAATGAGAAATGTTTCAGACGAAAGTTGTAGAGAGCTGATCGGCGTGTTTCTTTTGATATTCTGCAAATTCATAGCCGTTGCATCCAGATCTATTAGTGGGTGCATTGGCTACGGGCCTGTATAAAACATACCACAATTGTATTACTTAGTTACATGCAAAGATTAGTTTGATGATTGAATTAAAACAAAATAAATTCACAGAACACTTATTATTCTGTCAAAATAAAGAATATGTGGAGCTTTACGTCCACGCCTCTCTACAACATAGTTGGGAGATGCTTCGGCATTGAAATATATACAACTTCTACAACTACCTTTGAGGAAGTGTGTGAGACCGATGTCTGACGACCGGTCTGACTACAGAGGTTAGATTACCGGTAGGGACAGTGATTGTTCTTTTCTCCAAAAGGTGCAGACTTGCTCTGGGTACCTCTCCTACAGGTACCTCCCCAACAGGTACCTCTCCAACACGTACCCTCTCCAACAGATACCTCTCCAACAGGTACCTCTCCAACAGGTACCTCTCCAACACGTACCTCTCCAACAGGTACCTCTCCAACAGGTACCTCTCCTACAGGTACCTCTCCAACAGGTACCTCTCCAACAGGTACCTCTCCAACAGGTACCTCTCCAACAGGTACCTCTCCAACACGTACCTCTCCAACAGGTACCACCAGCCCATGAGCCTGCAGCTGACCACTAGCCTAGATTAATAATACCTGGAGCTACACTTTCTCTTCCCCGTACGTCTTCAGTGAGTACCTGGACAGCTGTAACTCACGCACGGCAGAGGCTGTCTACGTATCCACAGGCACCGTATGTCAGCCGGTCAGTGTGACGTGTTTCACCGACCTTGCACGGCCGCTTGCCGGGACAGACCTGCTGCTCTGTCGCCCCGGGTCGCCTCTCAATTATGTCGCATACGGGATACCTCATTGTGATAGGTCAGGGATGGCTCTCAGATGTTTTGATTTATAATCATGTAATGTGGTCCAGAGTCATGCAGTTGTGTGCATTTGAAACCGTTATTTTTTTTTTTCTTGTACAGCCACCTATAAATGTCCAAGCATTTACCGTATAAGACGGAATATAAGGCGAGAGTGCTTTAATTAAATTTCCGCAAATGTAGTGGTCACATTATAAGAGAGGCCTTACGTAATTTCCCAGTTCGTGTCACAGACACGTGATTTCCTATTAGCCTATTAAAACCTAACGGTTACTTGATACATCAACAGTTTTAACATTCACAAATTCTACGTTCTGCCCACACTGTGTTTATGTGTTTTGTATTTATATTACAACAAACAGCGACTTTTGCCTCACATAAAATAAATTGATTTGTTTTTGTAACCGAGATGAAAAGTGTTTACTGCGCGGTACGAACTGGATCTTTAAATGAAACAGTTTACGCTTCGTCTTTAAACGGTTAGTGACTAACACGGAATGATACACAGTTTTTCTTTCTCGGTTAGTGTTCGAGTGAAAGATTTTGTATTTGTTGCAGTGTCAAAATTATTAATGTTTTATTACATTTTATAAATTTTCTGAATTTTTTTTCCCCTCTAAATACCCTAATGGGAAAGAAAGAATCGCCTTATATTCGAGTCGCCTCATATTGAAGCCGGCTTATAGCCGGGCTCGTAAGGTACATCTTCACCATTTTTGGCATTTTTTAAAATACTAACAATATTTCGTTCAATATTTGTAGTTAGGTCACATGATTATGATCTACAGTCGAACTCGGTTATAACGTCATGAAGGGGACTGAATATGTTGTGTCGTTATAAACGAGTGTTGTTATAACCGAGGAGTATAATGTTATGGTTAGTAGTGAGGAATTATTTGGTACCACAGAGTATATGACGTTATAGACGAGGTGTCGTATAAACCGATGTCGTTATAACGGGGTTCGACTGTATTTACACAAAATTTAGTATAAATTTGATTAGGGTTCAGATGTCGTTCTTGTGGGATGTGACGCAGTATTCAAGAATACATGACCTCAGAAACTCGAACATTCGGCGCCGGGGAAACCTTGTCTCTTATGTTGGTTAAGTCTGTCAAGCTGAAAATTGAGACACCCTCGTACGACCGCCATGTTATTTTATATTCTACACAAAAAAATGAGTTTAGCAAAAGTTTGTTAAGTCCTCATCACAGCGTCGGATTTTGACGTCTCGCATTTAGTGTCATTAGTTTATCGGAGGCTTTCACGAAATGTTTAAATGAAGAGTACAGTCTTCTGGGTTATGACGCTGTGTTGATTGGTAATTAGTTACCGATGCTCTGGATGAATTTGTTAACTCCATCTTCAGGGTAGTCCAAGAACAGCCCGTCTTTGCGGACTAATTATCAATCAACGCTCCGTCAATCTTTATCATTGAGGTCGTTCCCACCTCAGGAGTTCGTATAACCGCATATACAGTAGAACCCCATATCCGCGGATTCGGTATCCGGGGTTTACCGCGGCCCGAAAATATTAACACATTCACTGCCAAATTCGACCATGGTCGATTTCAGTCTTTACGTTTTAATTTGCCAGCGTCGACTTTAGTCGATCTAAAGTTTACTCTGCGCTTTTATACAGGGTATACACAAAATAATGGTGCGGTTTCCCTTTATCCACCATTGAAACCGCACCATTCTTTTGTGTATTCCCTGTATATAGGGTTCGCTACTATCCGCGGTTTCGGGCATCCGCGGTAGGTCTTGGTACGTATCACCCGCGGATACGGGGGGACTACTGTATTTAAAAGGTACAAATTTGGGGCGCGGTTTTCAATTATGTGTCATTCATACCATATTTATTGATACGCATCGCTAATTGTTTCTTGGGTCATTTATAAGGAAGAACAGACATAATGATGTAATGAGTCTGTCCAAATCTATTGAGCAAGGTACTTGAGAAGCTAGGAGTCAGCTAATGACGAAATTCCTGTTTTGGAACCCTAAGGTTCAATACCGTGCTCACAAGAGCGCGCCAGTGGTTCGTATCCTGGTCCATATGAGTCCACTCCACATCCCCACAGTCTTATTTCCTTAAAATTCCTTTTAGTATTATCCTCCCACGCATGCGTGAGATCAGATGTGGGTCCAACAACTCAGAAATGCAGACTGTCACAAGTTCAAACCCAAACCAATTCATATACGAAAATTTAAGTGCAAAAGGAATTTGTGTACGAACTTGCTTTTGTATTTGCCTATGGTAAATCACTTCGAGCGTGTCGCATTCTGCAGGAACGCCCTGAGCTGTGTTTCGGTGCTCATTAAGTCAAACAGCAACAAAACGGACTGCTGGGAATTATTGCTTTTGGCCCCGCCTACAGGGTTTGCGTCAGACGGTTTTGCAGAATATACAGGCGAAAATTCTTTATTAAGTTACGTAGTGACGTAGAACTGAAATAATTAACCGTGCCATTTAATTAACATAATCTAAGTGCTGATTTAACGAAATGTGTGCGCTTGAAAAGGCCATGAGTTATACCTAATTCATAATAGAGAAAAGTTACGAGATATAACCAGAAAATGGGCTATAGGATTTGGTCCACAGTTTTGTATTCCTTCTGATTGAAAACATATTAAAACTAATATATGTAACGTGTTTCGGCCGAAGCAGATAAATTAGAATGGCAAAATTGAATGAACAGTAACTTTAGTGGTTTATAGCATGTGAGCACCCAGAATTTTTCATTGGGGGTGGAGGGGGGCTGACCCTGAAGCTATATATAATTTATGTTTGATTTTAAAAATTATGTTATAAAAATCATGTCGTAAGTACAACATAACACTGTTTGCAACTGCATTTATATACATACAAATATAACTACATGTTCCGTGACTCAATCACAGTGTCCTGTCTTATTTTTTTTTTTAATTTTATTAATTTATCTTTCCAAAATCTAATTTACTAGTCATCAGCCTATTTCAGTAGCTGATTTTGGCTGAAGGGTAAATCACGTAAAACTTTCGATATCATATCTACAAAATCTGTGTTTTTTTATTTCGATTTGGTGGGGTTTGGGGAGGGGGCTGCAGCCCAGCAGCCCCCATTGGGTGCGCCCCTCATTTGTAGCATACTCGTCTGTACCATCGTGAAAGCGGTTAGGTACTCTCAACAGGGAAAGAATAATTGCTTACAGAAATTTGGCCTAGGAACCGCTGCGTGTTAAGTTAAAAAGAAATTGCTATAAAGATGATGTCAGGAAATGGATTTAATGATTTAAATGGACCAAATTATGTCAGGATATGGAATACTGTCTTGTGATGGGTCGTTGTGTTACAGACCCCTCAGGGTTATTTTGTAACGATCATAAGACACTCAGTACCACCAGTTGACAACTGAGTTCTGGTCCCCTAGGCCCATACGCGATGCCAGTGCTGCGACCGGTAAGTCAGTTCACCCTCAAGAACTCGATACTCTTAGAAACGACCCAACGTTAAGTCACATTCTTTAATTTAGCATTGTGGCTATTTATGTCTTCAGCTAAACTAATACTTCTAAAAGGTTGGCTCATGCGGTGAACCTCCTTTGTCGTCACACGTGGAAAGCACGTGTGACGACAAAGTACTGACCGATGTCGCCTGATTCATCAGCCGAAAGCGACGCTGACCGTAACCAGGCCGTGAAGACGACTCAACGAACTGTATCTAGCACTCTTCGGTTACCCTCATTAGCGGTTTCCATGATTTTCCCCAGTTGTAACGCAAATTACGGGGTATTATTAAAATGACAGGGCACGCCTTCCCCTCCACAAGGTAAAGGTAAAGGTAAAATTCTCCCTAGAACGGTGGCCATATACTCTTACTTTAACCTCGGCGTAGATGAGGGTGGGTGGTCAACTCCACGCCCCGGCCGCTTTACCCCCGGGAAAGAGACCCGGTACCCATTGTTAAGAGGCTGGGTGGGCCCAGGGCCGGTCTGGACGGGTGCGGAAAATCTCGCCCCCACCGGGATTCGATCCCCGGACCGTCCAGCCCGTAGCGAGTCCCTATACCGACTGAGCTATCGCGGCCCCTTCCCCTCCACAAATCACGGAGGAATTCAACCAGTGACTCCAACCACCAGGTAGCAGAGGTCTTAGCCAAACGTGTCACTTTCGGTTCAAACCACAGACTCTATACAACCAAAGGACGTAATGCGATTAGAGTTACCGGCACGGAAATAGTCCTGTCAAGGTCAGCCGCTGACTCACACCCCGCGCCCCACCGCCCTGCGTTGATTGCCAGTTCTTCCCCCGGGCGCAGCTTCCCGTTTAGTTGCAGCACTGTCTGTTCATAGAACATTGCAACACTGCGTTCGCAGGCCAGTGACCTTGACGGGACTATTTTCATGCCGTCCACTTCAGTAGCAGAAGACCTTAGTACGAACACTTTAAGGGCCTCAGTCGAAACGGTAAATCCGTAAACCCTCACTAGAGTTACAAGTTCAGCGATGTCTCTCGTGCGCAGGAATGGCTAAAGGATCAAGGGACGTCGAATCGTGCTTCGTGGAGTCCCAGGTCTGATTTAAATTTTTTGGGGCGTTGGTCATATTTATCACATCATAATCTATGTTTGCGGGTTGTAGCCCGTTTATTTCGTGTCTACTTTGTAGCCTGTCACTTAACAGTCACTTCTAATGCCGATTTAAGAAATACCATATGTATGGTTCTAATTTTTTTTCTCTCATAGCCAGAATTTCACTTCCTAACCGTAAATCTCTTCTGAAAGAAATACTGTTCGATCTGTGTATACTTACACCAAGTATATGGTCATGTCTCGAGACCAGCGTGCGGGACAAAATCACAGCATAAAGATAGATAATAAATTTTTTGAAAGTGAAGAACAGTTCAGATATTTGAGAACAAACCTAAGGAATAAAATTCCATTCAGGAAGAAATTAAGAGCAGATTGAAGTCACGTAATGCTTGTTATCATTCGGTGCAGATCTTGTGTCTTACAGTTTGCTGTCCAAAATATAAAACATAAGATACAGAACTGTAATTGTGCCTGTTTCGTATGGGTGTGAAACTTGGTCTCTCACATTGAGGGAGAACATAGGCTGAGGGTGTTCGAGAATAGGGTGCTGAGGAGGATATTTGGGCCTAAGAGGGACGAGGTAACAGGGGAGTGGAGAAGACTACATAACGAGGAGCTGTATGATCTGTACTCATCACCAAATATTATTCAGGTGATCACATAAAGAAGAAAGAGATGGGCGGGGCATGTGGCACGTATGGGACACAAGAGAGGGACATATAGGGTTTTGGTAGGGAGACCTCATGGAAAGAGACCACTTGTAAGACCTAGGCGTAGATAGAAGTATAATATTAAAATGGATCTTGAAGAAGTGGGATGGGGAGGCATGGACTGGGTTGATCTGGCTCAGGATAGGGACAGGTGGCGGGCTGTTGTGAGTGCGGTAATGAACCTTCGGGTTCCATAAAATGCGGGGAATTTCTTGATTAGCTGAGGACGTGTTAGCTTCTCAAGAAGGACTGTGCTCCGTGGAGTTAGAGGAAACTGCTACGTCTAATCCATCTGTGTGTAGATGTTCTACTGAATTATGTTTTTAAGTGACCGGCACAATGATGAGGCACAAACATTTTAGGTATGACATGTACACAGAAACTGATGTGTCTGAGGTACTGACATGTACACAGAAACTGATGTGTCTAGTACTGACATGTACACAGAAACTGATGTGTCTGAGGTACTGACATGTACACAGAAACTGATGTGTCTGAGGTACTGACATGTACACAGAAACTGATGTGTCTGAGGTACTGACATGTACACAGAAACTGATGTGTCTGAGGTACTGACATGTACACAGAAACTGATGTGTCTGAGGTACTGACATGTACACAGAAACATGGATGTGTCTGAGGTACTGACATGTACACAGAAACTGATGTGTCTGAGGTACTGACATGTACACAGAAACTGATGTGTCTGAGGTACTGACATGTACACAGAAACTGATGTGTCTGAGGTACTGACATGTACACAGAAACTGATGTGTCTGAGGTACTGACATGTACACAGAAACTGATGTGTCTGAGGTACTGACATGTACACAGAAACTGATGTGTCTGAGGTACTGACATGTACACAGAAACTGATGTGTCTGAGGTACTGACATGTACACAGAAACTGATGTGTCTGAGGTACTGACATGTACACAGAAACTGATGTGTCTGAGGTACTGACATGTACACAGAAACTGATGTGTCTGAGGTACTGACATGTACACAGAAACTGATGTGTCTGAGGTACTGACATGTACACAGAAACTGATGTGTCTGAGGTACTGACATGTACACAGAAACTGATGTGTCTGAGGTACTGACATGTACACAGAAACTGATGTGTCTGAGGTACTGACATGTACACAGAAACTGATGTGTCTGAGGTACTGACATGTACACAGAAACTGATGTGTCTGAGGTACTGACATGTACACAGAAACTGATGTGTCTGAGGTACTGACATGTACACAGAAACTGATGTGTCTGAGGTACTGACATGTACACAGAAACTGATGTGTCTGAGGTACTGACATGTACACAGAAACTGATGTGTCTGAGGTACTGACATGTACACAGAAACTGATGTGTCTGAGGTACTGACATGTACACAGAAACTGATGTGTCTGAGGTACTGACATGTACACAGAAACTGATGTGTCTGAGGTACTGACATGTACACAGAAACTGATGTGTCTGAGGTACTGACATGTACACAGAAACTGATGTGTCTGAGGTACAGTCTATGACTATCGCAGTGCGTGTTTTGGTTAACTGTCCTTAATATTAAATTAAGTTTCAGACCAACTGATGCACAACTAAAACCACTTTTATTGTAGCTTTATTATAATTGTTAAAATTGTTAAAATTATACCCCTACACGTGTTTCGATCCTAAGAGCATCGTCAGGGGGTCTACTGTGTACAATACTTTTACAACTATTATACAACTTTTAACAAAGACTTTTAACAAGATTTTAACTTATAATACGAGGGGCGCCCAGAAAGTAATGCAACACAATTTTTTTTTCATTCACAATTGATTTTATTAAAACTTCAAATATGTCACATCATTACACGAATCTTTGGCTACCTAAATCTATTTTTCAACATAGTCTCCTTCTAAATCTTTGGCCTTACGCCACTGAGATTCGAGAGCCTGTGTGCCTTCGAGGTACCACTCTGCAGGTCTCTGTGGCAACCACCTCTTTTCTTCGGTAATGACCTCCTCGTCGTCCTCAAACCTCTTTCCGAGGACCGAAAAGATGGTAGTCAGAAGGAGCCAGATCAGGGCTATAAGGTGGATGAGACAGGACAGTCCACTGAGGCTTTGTGATGGCCTCTCGGGTACGCAGACTTGTGTGTGGCCTCGCATTGTCGTGGTGAAGAAGCACTTTTGTCACATCTTTATGGGAACGAACTCTCCGGAAACGCTTCTTCAGAGTTTCCCTTGACAGATGCAATCCGCGGAAAGAGGTTTGAGGACGACGAGGAGGTCATTACCGAAGTAAAGAGGTGGTTGCGACAGAGACCTGCAGAGTGGTACCTCGAAGGCACACAGGCTCTCGAATCTCAGTGGCGTAAGGCCAAAGATTTAGAAGGAGACTATATTGAAAAATAGGTTTAGGTAGCCAAAGATTCGTGTAGTGATGTGACGTATTTGAAGTTTTAATAAAATAAATTGTGTATGAGAAAAAAAATGTGTTGCATTACTTTCTGGGCGCTGTAATATATAAGTTTTAATGTGCCGTTAGACTATTTAAAACCATGTGATTGAAGTGACAGTAGCTTTCAGCAAAAAACCCCTGACGATGACCCTAGGATCGAAACACGTATAGGGGTATAATTTTAACAATTTTAACAATTATAATAAAGCTACAATAAATGTGGTTTTAGTTGGTCTGAAACTTAATTTAATATGACGAAGATGCACGGTGTCAACGGTGTGAAATGTCCGTAATAGTTTATCGAATTTTAGGTCACTGCGTCTCAGTGACACGGAAAACACTTGACTGTAAATATTTAGTTGCACAAAGGACACTTCACGCAAGCTTTATAAAGTAACCAACCTGAAATTTGACCTGCTGATCCTATATTCAGTACCATTCTTTCATTCACTCATCCATTCATCCATACAAAAATATGTGTTGAAAATATAACATTCCACCTCAGAAACTATCCCTCTTCGTTTCCGCTTTTATGTGTGAACCTTCCCCCCCCCCCCGCCCCCCCCCCCCCCCCCCCCGTACAAATCAGACCGCAGCATTTCAGAACTTAACAAATTCCACGTCTTCACATCCCCCTACACACCTGCCGCTCCACCCTGCCTGTGTTATACATTTTGTAGTGGAAATAGGGAATTCCGCCCCATATGCGAAAAGGAAACAGGGGGGAAAAAATACACCCTCCTAAACACCATAATTTTCAGACTTTCTAACATAATAAGGTAATTTTACATTATAATGGATGTATTAGGTCAGTGACTTCTTTTTTTTTTTTTTTTTTCCCCGCACACGACCCTAGTTAGCTGCAATGGGGCATAAATCTCTACATCCCTGTTCACACGTTAAGAGGAAATGGGGTAGTTTCCATAAAGTGGATTTAGCTGTAATTTTTAAAACATTTTTACGGCCACGACGCCCTATGTTTTCATTAATATCATACGTTACAATTATTATCTTATTTACTGTAACCGTATTATCTAAAGCTGTAAAACGAGGCTGCAAAAGTTCCGCTTTAACTACTAATTTCATCCTTTTTTAATAAATAAATTATCGATTCAAATAAAGTTATAAAAAAATCTGCATTTTATTGACCTGAGTTTATAACAAAAAATGTTATAAATATACACATAATATTATTCATTCCGTACATTTTATCTCTATATTTATACTCCGACAAATGTACAATTTAATCACATTAATTATGTAATTTCACTGTCGTACATGTTTCGAACCCTTAATTTGGGTTCATCTTCAGGGACTTATCATCTCAAATCACATGTTCTGATTGAATGCACCAGAGTTGTGTGTAGACAAGGAGAGTCATTTGATAGAAAGTTTTATTAAGACGTAAATATTTTTTTTCACGTTTCTCTGGATGTTCACTCCATAATCACTTCACTTTCTGTTCCATACTTCAATTTAAACTACAAAAATATTGTCCTAAAATTGTTTTACTGTCGCTCTACAGGTTCAAGGACATTATGTAGGCTATAAGTATTACTAGTGTTTTATATATTGAGATCTGCGCTCTTCTGGGATATTTCGCGACGTCGTGGTGGTAATTGTTTACCGACGTTTCGGGACAAGGTATCGATCGGTAAACAATTACCACACGACGCCGTCTAACACCCCAGAAGAGCGCAGATCTCACAACATCGCGGCGGAAACCTGAAATCAAGGTTTTTATATATTGTTCACACCGTGTATTGTCCATAATCACATTACACAATATTCAGTCCAACAAAAATGCACTTATTGCATTTAGATTCCTATATTATAATATATTGTACATCAGTCCAACATGTTTCGATCCCTCATGGGATTATCATCAGGGATTTGTATTAAAGTGAATTTCACAAAAACAGACCAAGCAATGTATATATATATATGTTAAAAGGATATATATTTTATATCTATATATATTTTATATAGCCGATCCCAGTGGCCGTGCGGTCTAAGGCGTGGGTCTGCGGCCGCTCGCTTACTGGGATTGCGGGTTCGAATCCCACCGGGGGCATGGATGTCTATCTGTTGTGAGTGTTGTGTGTTGTCAGGTAGAGGTCTCTGCGACGGGCTGATCCCTCGTCCAGAGGAGTCCTACCGAGTGTGGTGTGTCTAAAGTGTGTGATCGTGAAGCGTCGAAATGAGGAGGCCCAGGCCCCCAAGGGGCTGTCGAGCCATAAAAAAAATATATATATTTTTTTTAACGTATATATACATTGCTTGGTCTGTTTTTGTGAAATCTTACTTTAATACAAATCCCTGATGATAATCCTATGCGGGATCGAAACATGTTGGATTGATGTACAAGATATTATAATATAGGATATCTATAAGCAATAAGTGCATTTTTGTTCAACTAATCCTCTTCGCTGAATGGAGCGAATGCAAGTTATGGCAACCAAAAATGGCTTTCAACTGCTTCCTTTTGCTCATTATCATCTCTTTCCTTTTGACACATTATACCTTAACTTCCCTCTGCTTCTTGGCCAGGAAAATGACGCCTTTCCACCACATTTCCCTACTCCTATGCGAGCTAAATTTCTTTTCTTATCCCAATCTCTTGCACTTAAAACTAATTATGTTAATTGCGCTAAAGGAACAGTACAAGCCATGAAGTTTCTAATTGCATCTGTTCCGTTATTTCCTAGTTAGCTCCTCTCACCGAGATTCAAATACTGTTTAACAGTTCCTTTTACACCATACTTTCTGTTTTTGTCTGACAACAAGAGACAGAGTTGCGCGAGTAGCAAAATATAGCGTAAACCTTACAGTTTTTTTTGTACACAAAAGTGCATTGTAACTGTACACTGACTTGTAAAGCAATACAAAAGTGCGGGAATAACACACACACCCCACACGCACACACACACACACACACAGTGCACTGTTGTTCCGTCTTCCCCTTAGGCACCCAAAGTAGATTTAAATATCGTATAAGTTAGGTCTGAAAAGGATAAACTGCTACCTGATTTTTAGTATTTTTGGGCAAGTGGAGGGAGTTCACATCCGAATTTAATCTTTTTTTTTTTTTTTTTTTTTTTTTTTTTTTTTTGGGGGGGGGCCAGAAACCTTCAAGAATTATCTCTTTATTAACCTTACCACATCTTATGAAGAAGTACAAAAATATACAAAGCCAAATTAAGTAAATTGTCTTTCTGTGTGTATTTTTTTTAAATTGCCTGATGATGACTTTGCAGAAATGTCGAAACATGTAGCGAGAATAAAATTATATAAACACAATTGTCAATCGCAATGTGTACTTCGTCACTGCTGCTCATACGTCACAAGGGGATGTCACGAGTAAAGGTACCTGTCACCTGTAGCTAATAACACTTATATTAACAGAAAAAGTACTTGGTGTAGTAATTTATTACAGCATGTACAGTCGAACCCGCTTATAACGACATCGGTTTATGCGATACCTCGTCTATAACGTCAGATATTCTGTGGTATTAATTAATTCCTCGCTGTTAACCATAATATTATACTCCTCGTTATAACAACACTCGTTTATAACGACACAAAATATTGAATGCCTTTCATAGCGTTATAACCGAGTTCGACTGTGTTTTATTTTGCTCACACGTAACTGTACTCTGCATCGTTCAGTTAAGTAATTCGCGGGTTTGTGTGTAAAATGTGTAAGAACGCTTTTAATCACTGCTGTCCGAATTTAATGATTCTGTAGGCTGTATTTTGGTACCCCTGTTACACTTCAGTGTCAGTTTAAATGTCAGCAGGTGACGCGGCAACGTCTAACTCAGAGGGTCTCAACTATATCAAATGTTAGGACCTTTTCGTAATTAAAAAAAAATTTTGAAGACTCCCATATTTAACAGTTGTATTTCTAGGCTCCGTTAATTGAGAGAATGCATAATTACAAAAACTGTTACATTCTCAGAGTCACTGCAAATGAATTCACATTTTGTTCAAGACTACAACAATAACAGAGCGTAAATGAGGGGAAAAACGCTGGTTGGACGAACGAGACTTGGTGCAAAATTATGTTAATTACTGGGGCCCTTGGCATAAACCTGTAGCCCCCGGGGGGTCCTGTGCCCACAGGTTCGTAGCCGCTGATCTAGGCTGAAATGTCTTTCCTTTAACGGATCATTTGTATATTTACGGGGTCCCACGCAAAATTATGTTAATTACTGGGGCACTTGGCATAAAACTGGAGCCCCCTGAGGGGTCCTGTGTCCACAGGTTCGTAGCCACTGATCTAGGCTGCAATGTCTTTCCTTTAACGGATCAGTTGTACATTTACGGGGTCCCACGCAAAATTATGTTAATTACTGGGGCACTTGGCATAAAACTGGAGCCCCCTGAGGGGTCCTGTGCCCACAGGTTCGTAGCCACTGATCTAGGCTGCAATGTCTTTCCTTTAACGGATCAGTTGTATATTTACGGGGTCCCACGCAAAATTATGTTAATTACTAGGGCACTTGGCATAAAACTGGAGCCCCCGGGGGGGGGTCCTGTGCCCACAGGTTCGTAGCCACTGATCTAGGCTGCAATGTCTTTCCTTTAACGGATCAATTGTACATTTACGGGGTCCCACGCAAAATTATGTTAATTACTAGGGCACTTGGCATAAAACTGGAGCCCCGGCGGGGTCCTGTGCCCACAGGTTCGTAGCCACTGATCTAGGCTGCAATGTCTTTCCTTTAACGGATCAGTTGTACATTTACGGGGTCCCACGCAAAATTATGTTAATTACTAGGGCACTTGGCTTAAAACTGGAGCCTCCGGGGGGGGTCCTGTGCCCACAGGTTCGTAGCCACTGATCTAGGCTGCAATGTCTTTCCTTTAACGGATCAGTTGTACATTTACGGGGTCCCACGCAAAATTATGTTAATTACTGGGGCACTTGGCATAAACCTGGAGCCCCCTGAGGGGTCCTGTGCCCACAGGTTCGTAGCCACTGATCTAGGCTGCAATGTCTTTCCTTTAACGGATCAGTTGTATATTTACGGGGTCCCACGCAAAATTATGTTAATTACTAGGGCACTTGGCATAAAACTGGAGCCCCCGGGGGGGTCCTGTGCCCACAGGTTCGTAGCCACTGATCTAGGCTGCAATGTCTTTCCTTTAACGGATCAGTTGTATATGTACGGGGTCCCACGCAAAATTATGTTAATTACTAGGGCACTTGGCATAAAACTGGAGCCCCCGGGGGGGTCCTGTGCCCACAGGTTCGTAGCCACTGATCTAGGCTGCAATGTCTTTCCTTTAACGGATCAGTTGTATATTTACGGGGTCCCACGCAAAATTATGTTAATTACTAGGGCACTTGGCATAAAACTGGAGCCTCCGGGGGGGGTCCTGTGCCCACAGGTTCGTAGCCACTGATCTAGGCTGCAATGTCTTTCCTTTAACGGATCAGTTGTATATGTACGGGGTCCCACGCAAAATTATGTTAATTACTAGGGCACTTGGCATAAAACTGGAGCCCCGGCGGGGTCCTGTGCCCACAGGTTCGTAGCCACTGATCTAGGCTGCAATGTCTTTCCTTTAACGGATCAGTTGTATATGTAAGGGGTCCCACGCAAAATTATGTTAATTACTGGGGCACTTGGCATAAACCTGGAGCCCCCTGAGGGGTCCTGTGCCCACAGGTTCGTAGCCACTGATCTAGGCTGCAATATCTTTCCTTTAACGGATCAATTGTACATTTACGGGGTCCCACGCAAAATTATGTTAATTACTAGGGCACTTGGCATAAAACTGGAGCCTCCGGGGGGGGTCCTGTGCCCACAGGTTCGTAGCCACTGATCTAGGCTGCAATGTCTTTCCTTTAACGGATCAGTTGTATATGTACGGGGCCCCACGCAAAATTATGTTAATTACTAGGGCACTTGGCATAAAACTGGAGCCCCGGCGGGGTCCTGTGCCCACAGGTTCGTAGCCACTGATCTAGGCTGCAATGTCTTTCCTTTAATGGATCAGTTGTGTATGTACGGGGCCCCACAAATTTCACATGCTAAGGTAATGCATAAGTACAGTCAATGAATAACAAACATGTACGTTTTTTACATTAACAATAAATTGCGTGGCAGCATTCCTGCACCATAAAAGCTCTTCCGGTACTTGGAACTCTTTAATATTCGAAAGCTTAAAAAATCAACTTGTTGGAGTCATATATGGCAACACTGTTATTAAAGATATCGATATGCCATACATACATAGAGCAGTCACGTACGTACGGCGTACAAACAGCGTATTCAATTGAGTCGTACAATTAGCAGCAAGATGACGTCACATCGCGTATAAATTTATGGCGTGTCGATCTTTCCTGTATCGTTTGCAAACTCTCTGGTAGAGGAATGTGCTTCCAGAGAAGGTTTTGCGTATGCAGTGTAAGGAGAGACAAACGCAAATATGGTAGTGGAATACTTCTTGAAAAATTGTGCCATGAACTGTGTAGTTAAAGTCCCTGTGCGCGCCGTGAAGGCATGTGGGGGAATGGAGTTAGAGCTCCAGTCATTCTTAAATTTAAATCATGAAGGTGGGTGGGCAGGTTCACGCCCCAGCCGCTTTACCCCCAGGGGTAGCGCAACCGGTATCCGTTGAATAGAACGCTGGCTGTACCCCAGAACCAGTCTGGACGTTTTTAAGAATAATGCCCTTATCGGGAAGCGAACAACGATCCCTCGGTCGTCCAGCCCGTAGCCTAGTCACTATACCGACTGAGCTACCCTGCTCATTTGAGATCTGTAAAGAAAGATGAAGTCCCTGTGGTCACCGTGAAGAAGTATAGGGGAGTGGAGATACAGCTCCACTCATTTGTAAGATTGGTACCAGATAGGGGTGAGTGGTCAGCTTCATGCCTCGGCCGCTTCAGACTTGGGGAAAGAGCCCCCGGTGCCCACTGAGTGGTGGGCCGTGTGGGCCCCAAAGCCGGGCTGGAGGGTGTACAATGTGAATTGTTGGTTAAGGGAAGCTTTATTTACCAGAGCTTGACAGTTTAAGCCAGTGGTTCCCAAAGTGGGCGTTACCGCCCCCTGGGGGGCGGTGGGATTACCGAGGTGGGCGCTAATAGGTACGAGAGGTGGAAGGGAGCGCTGTTATTATCACAGGGGGGCGCTAGTAGACAAGTAGTGCATTTATTTTTATAATAAAATTTAAATAAAGTAATTTTTGTGTTAAAAATTTAAAAAAATGAACTAAATTTGTTAGTATTTTAATTTATGAATCTTATTGAAGCACATATTTTTTTAATAAACTATTGCTAGATGAATTATTGTTAATCATAAAAAATATAATAACTTTTAATTTATTAATTAACACATAAAACATTAAGTTTAACTCTTATAATTTTATTTAAACGATTTTTTAAATATAAAATAAAAGTGGAAACAAAAGCGCATTTATGTTATTTAAAAAAGGTAGGGGGCGCTGTGGGTGTGTATATGGAACCAAGGGGGCGCTGTGGGTATGTATATGGAACCAAGGGGGCGCTGTGGGTATGTATATGGAACCAAGGGGGCGGTGGACCGAAAAAGTTTGGGAACCGCTGGTTTAAGCCATCGGTTTACAGTTCCAAGGCAATTTAACGTACGAAGCTTCAAGTATTTGGGGATGTTACGCGGTGTCGACTGGTATTCAGTTACCGACGTTTCGAAAGCATTAAGATTTTTGTGAATATCGGTGTTTACGAGGCGTTAGCATCCCATAAGAATTTTTGGCAACACTGTTATGAGAAAGTAAAATCTCGAAATTTTAAATACGTGTGAGATACGATTTTTTTTTTACGGTGGTGACTATGATCAGTAGTGTCCTCCGGCGTTTGACACCGTGTAGTCTGGGCGGTACAAACCCATTATTCGTACCCCATGTTATGTGTCACTTTTCATGTTCTGCGGTATCAAACATGACCCCCACGATGTTAATACAGGGCATACACAAAAGAATGGTGCAGTTTCAAAAGTGAATAACAATTTCATTTCTCACCTTACACGGGCAAAACATACACCGTCAGCGGCGGCAACTGTCCAAGTTTCTCATTTGGTAATTACAATCCTTCAATGTGTGCACCCTGGGTCACACGACACACATCCACACGGTAATCAAACTCATCCCAGACCCGGTGTAGCATGTCCGCTGTAATGGCCTGCAGTGCATGCGTTATCCGATCACGAATTTCATGGATGGACGTGGGCAATGGTGGTACATAAACGCTGTCTTTAACGAACCCCCAAAAAAGAAATCGCACGGTGTAAGATCTGGCGAACGGGGTGGCCAAGGTGATCGGATAACGCATGCACTGCAGGCCATTACAGCGGACATGCTACACCGGGTCTGGGATGAGTTTGATTACCGTGTGGATGTGTGTCGTGTGACCCAGGGTGCACACATTGAAGGATTGTAATTACCATATGAGAAACTTGGACAGTTGCCGCCGCTGACGGTGTAAGTTGTGCCCGTGTAAGGTGAGACATAAATTGTTTATTCACTTTTGAAACCGCACCATTCTTTTGTGTATGCCCTGTATTGCAACCTCCTCACAGAATTCTGTCTTATTTCACAACAGTCATTCAGTCTCGTCTGCTACAAGTGATGGCGAGTTATCTCGTATCAAAATGGCCGACTACTGTACTGTTATATCCACAATTTAGCATTCTGCTCTAGACTAATACAACTTACGAAGGAAATGTTGCTGCTCTTCATTTTTTTTCGTTGTCTAACAATTTCCTGCTCAACTTTCACGATATATTTTCTCATCAAATTCTCTGCATCTTTTTTCCCCTTTTCTTAACTGTCCTTTTCCTTAATGTAAGTTGCTATTTCTTTATTACAATTTCTCGACATTTCTTACATTGCTCGAGGAACAATTTATTTAAAAAAAAAAGTATTTTGTTTAAATGCGAGTCTTTGGACGGTGTAAGTCGTAGCTACGTATTCAGACTTTCGTCGTTATGTTAATGGACTTTAGCAGACGCTTAAAACAGATGATCGTGCTACAAGATGCAACTGACGTTTCGACAAGACTTATTATCATGCTTAACTACGTACAGCCAGAGGTAAAGAAGAACATATACTGTTGTTTGCCAACTCAGTCTATACTACGACGGTTTCTGCAATATCAGTGAGACTGCTAATAACTGTCTTCATTTTTAGAGGATAACTTTTAACAAAATATAATTACATTTTGTTTAATGAGATGAAAATTCTTTAGAGGGAGTAAAGGAAATAGCTTATTGCATTTCTCACGATTATTGTTACTAACAAATAATGCAAAATAAGCAGTGGTGGGTGTAGTGGATATTTACGGCTGTTGCCCCCCATCCTCCCCAAATATACAGTTCTCAGACTCACACCAAGCAATAAAAGGACGAGCGAGCCTTTTATAAACTTACAAGATACATAAAACTCTGAGATTCTATGTGTTACTGTCTTATTTTTTTCAGTCTAATAAAAAGCTATTTTATTATTTATCTATGATTTATCTATTATGCGTATTCAATGAATGCTTGTTTAATCTTGCTAAATGTTTAGTCAAATTAACATTTACATTAGTTAAAAAAATACATCATGATGACAAGATATTCAATTGTTTAAAATAAAAAATAAAGTACTATGCTTAGGGGCGTCATGTGTTTCCTTCTTCAGGGTAGCGAGTAAGGTAAACAAGTGTGTCGGTGCCGATAGACAAACCTATTCTAAACGTCTAGGTTTGGACATTTGAAATGTCCTTATAGCTCTTACTGGAAACGTCTAGCAGTGAAATTGATATTTAGAGAAATGCAGGAACAATATTTAGACCTCGCTAACGTAGCTGTGGTACATGTTACAGTTCTGTTTGTAGCTGCAGCTTACGAACGGCAAGGTCAGTGGGGTGCCTGTGCAAAACATGTTTAATCAAAACGCGCCTTTTGGGGCTAGAAGTGAAGAAAGTCTCATTAAACGTAAACATTTCTTGTATCACAGTGGGCTACTCATTTATTGTATCCAATATATTTTCCTGCATGTAATACGAGTGATTATTATATTTTCCCCCATGGCGCAACAGCCCCTAGTGGGCCAGGGCTTCATTATCGAGGCTTCACGATCACACTCAGACACACCACACTCGGTAGGACTCCTCTGGACGAGTGATCAGCCCGTCGCAGAGACCTCTACCTGACAACACACAACACTCACAAAAGACAGACATCCATGCCCCCCGGTGGAATTCGAACCCACAGTCCCAGTAAGCGAGCGGTCGTAGACCGACGCCTTAGACCGCGCGGCCACTGGGATCGACGTAATACGAGTGATAATGGAGATAAATGGGTAAAGCGATTGATGTGCAAATAGGCCAATAAGTATTGCCGGAACTTTGCACCTCTACGTTTGATCAATATGGTGAGAAGGGCTGGGAGGTGGGGGGAGATGATAGGTCGTAAGTTGGTTCACTGGGGCTGTTACGTGTGCGTTGTCGTAAAGTAGGAGGGCTTGTTTGGTATAATGTTAGCCCATAATGTTACTGCATCTCCCGCTTGTTCGCAAGACTGGCAAGAAAACTCTCTCGCATTAATTTCCTGACATTTTCAGCAAGCACGAGTCAGTTACAAACGTCATTAAAACATGAAGGCACTAAAATTTAATTGGAATAATTAAATTCTTTTTGTAACGTAAGTTTGTCTTTTCCTCTCGCGTCAATCAGTGCCTCTCTACTCTATGGGTTCGTTCACGATCAACTCAAGGTAAGCTCACGGTCAACTCAAGATAAGCTCACGATCAACTCAAGGTGAGCTCACGGTCAACTCAATGTAAGCTCACGGTCAACTCAAGATAAGCTCACGATCAACTCAAGGTAAGCTCACGGTCAACTCAAGATAAGCTCACGATCAACTCAATGTAAGCTCACGGTCAATTCAAGGAAAGCTCACGGCCAACTCAAGATAAGCTCACGATCAACTCTAGGTAAGTTCACGATCAACTCAAGGTAAGCTCACGGTCAACTCAAGATAAGCTCATGATCAACTCAAGGTAAGCTCATGGTCAACTCAAGGTAAGCTCACGATCAACTCAAGGTAAGCTCACGGTCAACTCAATATAAGCTCACGATCAACTCAAGGTAAGCTCACGGTCAACTCAAGGTAAGCTCACGGTCAGGGATTTGGGTAGAGTATTCACGCTGCACGCTTTTGAGGAACTCGCGCGCAGCCTATTTGAGCATTGAGGTCTTCTGGAAAGTGACCTTGTGTTGAGCTAATCCTCAAATCTGAAGCATTTAATTTTCTTTAATCGTATTAAAACATTAACCGATAAATATTTGGCGGCTAACACATTACCTTTGTGTCAAACATTCTTTCGAGAAACACAAGTATGGAGCAGGGCGTACCTTCTGATGGAAATGTCTTTCGTACGAATAATGTATAGATAAAAAAATTTAATCTTTACTGGTACGTTTTCGAAACTAGTCTCGTTATTTAATAGCCACACATCGTATGTGTTAGTGCTAGAGTACCTCACCACATGTAACTTACACTGTGCTATTATAAAGTGGGAAAGTTAAACACTTACATGGTAATGTAATTTAAATCCTGGAGGAAATATTTCGGTCATTTTCACTTACGTAATTTAGCTAGCCTGATTTGTAAACAAAACCTGTGCTTCGGATGTTACGTATATGTAAGGATGTTACGTAGATGTAAGGATGTTACGTAGTTGTAAGGATGTAAGTATGTTACTTAGATGTAAGGCGCCACAAACGTACACGAGAAAAAAGAACTTTAGATTTCTTGAAAGTATCCGCGAAATTTACACACGAGGTAAGCATAATTTCCGTGTTAGCTCATAGTATAGGCAGTCAGTGGTCATGTTAATAATTCAATGTTATAATGACTTGTGTCATTACAATACTGAACTTACAATTGTTAATTTTCCAAGCGTTTAATTTTTCTTTGTTATGCTCTCTTGGTGAAATATCCTGTGTTCTACATTACACTGATACTGTGTTTTTGTTGAGTGAGATCTCAGTAAATAACACCATATAATCACTACTTGTAATTTAAGTGGGATTATAGTTTTTTCTCTGGTTACATGACCATATGTCACTCATGCCCGTAAAGTGTGTTATATCTATTCAGCCGTGCCGTAAAGCAGTGCTATAAGTTATTTGTCAAAAATGCTGTAACCCGAGTTGAGTATAACGGTACTGCAACATGGTCTTCTCTATTCAGCTTATAATAACAAACCTTACACGTAAAATTTCGTAATTACACGACTTTCAGAAAATACAGTTAAAATATAACTGAAGATGATCTTCATGGAGGAAGCAACAGGAAACTACGAACGTTATATCTGGTTTATTGTCCCTTTAAGGCCTATAGTGATTTGTATACACGCCGCCGTGTTTAACACTAAAATCTCTACATTTTTTTCTCTCACGCGTTATATTTATATGTTTTGTGTGATTCCCACAGCAAAGTGAGATTGTTTGTCTACACGGGATTAACGAGATTGGTTTTTGTGTAATGGAGAAGGATTGTGTTTACTGCGCGGTAGGAATTCAGTATTTAAATACAATTTATGTTGAATTCTGCCTTTAAAGGAAGGTTCAGGGCAATAGGATGTAGATCGATGTACAGGTGCGTCAGTGAATCGGGCGATTTTGCAACACTGATTTTTCCGGTTTGGCAAAACTGGGGCGGATGCCGCTATTGCCATGTTGCTGTCAACTGTAAAGCGTTTTAGTTGCAATGGAGCCGTGGACTGGAGCACAACGTGCTTTTGCTGTGAAAGCGTTTTACAAAAACGGTGACAGTTTTGTGATCGCTCAGCTATCTGAAATCTGAAGTCTTCAAAGCTCCAGCACCCCACACAGTTCAGGAGTTGAAACATCGAATTCAGCAAGAAGTCAAACGAATTCCTGTGGAGATGCTTCAAAGAGTAATGAGTGACGTTAGCAAGAGACTTACCGAGTGCCTAGAGCGGAATGGTGGTCATCTGAATGATGTTATTTCGGAAAGTAGGGCTTTTGTTTTCAATGTGTTAAATTGTTAAATATGTTAATTGAAAATCAAAAAATATAAATGCTTTTGTATATACATTGTGTTCATATGTGTTAAAACTAAATAAATGAAAGCATTTACTGTTCATGACGTTTTAAAATCGCCCGATTCACTGACGCACCCTGTATAATAAAATTTGTGTTTAGACTGAAGATGAATTGTATTGAATGACAAAGATGGATAAAATGGGAAGGACGCTATGAGGGAGAGGGGAGGTGGGTAAATATTAGGGAAAGAAACCACTTGCAAGACCTAAGCATATAGGGAGGATAATATTAAAATGGATCTGCAAGAAACAGGATGGGTGAACGTCGATGGATTTATCTAGCTTAGTATAAGGACAGGTGGCCGGCTTTTGTGAACACGTTGATGAATATTGGCGTTCCATAAAATTCGGGGGATTTCTTGACTAGCTGAGGAACTGTTAGCTTCTCAGGAAGGACTCCATGGAGTGAGTGAGTTGGTTGGTTAGTTGTTTTGCACCAATCCATAAACATCACAAGACAAACTAAGTGATACTTCAGCTTTGGTTTCAGGCTACGGCCGCAATGTTGAGATCTGCGTTATTCTGGGATATTACGCGGCGTCGTGTGGTAATTTACCGACGTTTCGGGACAATCTATCGGACCCATCTTTACGGGTCAAGAGTCCGAGTAGGACTCTGTTTCCAATTACGTCTCAAGCATCACTTTCGTTTAGGATCAGTGGACTTCTTGGACTGCTTGACCCTGAAGATGAAGGCATTAATATCCTTCGAAACGCCGGCAACTACTCGCTCAAAGACACGGTGTCACATACCGGAAGACTTTAGGAACCCTGCGTATTTAATGCTTGATCTCCACATGCGTCTGGGTGCGACACGCACAGACAGAGTCTGAGCTGTCTCTGGAACGTGATTTGGGTGCGACATGCACGGACAGAGTCTGAGCTGTCTCTGGAACGTGATTTGGGTGCGACATGCACGGACAGAGTCTGAGCTGTCTCTGGAACGTGATTTGGGTGCGACATGCACGGACAGAGTCTGAGCTGTCTCTGGAACGTGATTTGGGTGCGACATGCACGGACAGAGTCTGAGCTGTCTCTGGAACGTGATTTGTGTGCGACAAGCACGGACAGAGTCTGAGCTGTCTCTGGAACTGATTTGGGTGCGACATGCACGGACAGAGTCTGAGCTGTCTCTGGAACGTGATTTGGGTGCGACATGCACGGACAGAGTCTGAGCTGTCTCTGGAACGTGATTGGGTGCGACATGCACGGGCAGAGTCTGAGCTGTCTCTGGAACGTGATTTGGTTGCGACATGCACGGACAGAGTCTGAGCTGTCTCTGGAACGTGATTTGGTTGCGACATGCACGGACAGAGTCTGAGCTGTCTCTGGAACGTGATTTGGGTGCGACATGCACGGACAGAGTCTGAGCTGTCTCTGGAACGTGATTCGGGTGCGACATGCACGGACAGAGTCTGAGCTGTCTCTGGAACGTGATTTGGGTGCGACATGCACGGGCAGAGTCTGAGCTGTCTCTGGAACGTGATTCGGGTGCGAAATGCACGGACAGAGTCTGAGCTGTCTCTGGAACGTGATTTGGGTGCGACATGCACGGACAGAGTCTGAGCTGTCTCTGGAACGTGATTTGGGTGCGACATGCACGGACAGAGTCTGAGCTGTCTCTGGAACGTGATTTGGGTGCGACATGCATGGACAGAGTCTGAGCTGTCTCTGGAACGTGATTTGGGTGCGACATGCACGGACAGAGTCTGAGCTGTCTCTGGAACGTGATTTGGGTGCGACATGCACGGACAGAGTCTGAGCTGTCTCTGGAACGTGATTTGGGTGCGACATGCACGGACAGAGTCTGAGCTGTCTCTGGAACGTGATTTGGGTGCGACATGCACGGACAGAGTCTGAGCTGTCTCTGGAACGTGATTTGTGTGCGACAAGCACGGACAGAGTCTGAGCTGTCTCTGGAACATGATTTGGGTGCGACATGCACGGACAGAGTCTGAGCTGTCTCTGGAACGTGATTTGGGTGCGACATGCACGGACAGAGTCTGAGCTGTCTCTGGAACGTGATTCGGGTGCGACATGCACGGGCAGAGTCTGAGCTGTCTCTGGAACGTGATTTGGTTGCGACATGCACGGACAGAGTCTGAGCTGTCTCTGGAACGTGATTTGGTTGCGACATGCACGGACAGAGTCTGAGCTGTCTCTGGAACGTGATTTGGGTGCGACATGCACGGACAGAGTCTGAGCTGTCTCTGGAACGTGATTCGGGTGCGACATGCACGGACAGAGTCTGAGCTGTCTCTGGAACGTGATTTGGGTGCGACATGCACGGGCAGAGTCTGAGCTGTCTCTGGAACGTGATTCGGGTGCGAAATGCACGGACAGAGTCTGAGCTGTCTCTGGAACGTGATTTGGGTGCGACATGCACGGACAGAGTCTGAGCTGTCTCTGGAACGTGATTTGGGTGCGACATGCACGGACAGAGTCTGAGCTGTCTCTGGAACGTGATTTGGGTGCGACATGCATGGACAGAGTCTGAGCTGTCTCTGGAACGTGATTTGGGTGCGACATGCACGGACAGAGTCTGAGCTGTCTCTGGAACGTGATTTGGGTGCGACATGCACGGACAGAGTCTGAGCTGTCTCTGGAACGTGATTTGGGTGCGACATGCACGGACAGAGTCTGAGCTGTCTCTGGAACGTGACGTGTTTACGTTCTGTCTTAATTTGTATTATTGAGCGGCGATTGTAATTATGTCATAATATTACGTTCTGGAAGAAATACTGAAGAAGGGGGCCAATCCTGTCCCCGAGATGTAATGTTGTATTTATTAAATTACAGTCGAACCCGGTTATAACGACATTGCTTTATGCGACACCTCGTATATAGCGCCAGATATTCTGTGGTACCAATTAATTCCTAACTGTTAACCATACTCCTCGGTTATAACAACACTCGTTTATAACGACACAAAGTATTCAGTCTCTTTCATGACGTTATAACCGAGTTCGACTGTAATTTTAATACGTCAGATGATGAAAGAAAAGTTCACATAATTAATTAGTATATTTATTGTGTGAACTGCTTAGGTTGATTTCGTATAAGTAGGTGAATATAGCGAAGGACATTTCAAAATTGCACTAATTTAATACAGCACAATAAATATTATCGGTAATAGAATTTAATTACGTGTGGAGGAAAGTTCTGTTACTGATTAAACGTGCGAGTGCAGTGTGACTGACTTCGTGTTTGGTACAGTTGGGACACTGCTCAACAGTTGGGACACTGCTCAACAGTTGGGACACTGCTCAACAGTGGGGACACTGCTCAACAGTTGGGACACTGCTCAACAGTGGGGACACTGCTCAACAGTTGTGCCACTGCTCAACAGTGGGGACACTGCTCAACAGTGGGGACACTGTTCAACAGTTGGGACACTACTCAACAGTTGGGACACTGCTCAACAGTGGGACACTGCTCAACAGTTGTGCCACTGCTCAACAGTGGGGACACTGCTCAACAGTGGGGACACTGTTCAACAGTTGGGACACTGCTCAACAGTTGGGACACTGCTCAACAGTTGGGGACACTGCTCAACAGTGGGGACACTGCTCAACAGTTGTGCCACTGCTCAAGAGTGGGGGACACTGCTCAACAGTGGGGACACTGCTCAACAGTTGGGACACTGCTCAACAGTGGGGACACTGCTCAACAGTTGGGACACTGCTCAACAGATGGGACACTGCTCAACAGTTGGGACACTGCTCAACAGTGGGGACACTGCTCAACAGTTGTGACACTGCTCAACAGTGGGGACACTGCTCAACAGTGGGGACAATGCTCAACAGTTGGGACACTGCTCAACAGTTGGGAAACTGCTCAACAGTTGGGACACTGCTCAACAGTTGGGACACTGCTCAACAGTTGTGACACTGCTCATTAATACGGAGAAGCTAAACACGTGGTATTTGGGGAGAAGAAGAATCTGATCAAAATGGACTTCGCTTGAAAACACACTGCTCTTTCGTACCTCGTTTAGAAAATTTCAAAAACACTTAATGAATTTTAATGAAAGTACCAGTAAGTCTCCACATAACACACTAACGTGTTTTCATAATGTAGCTCTAAAAATTTCAATCAGTTCACCCCGTACTAAGTTCTTTTTATAACCCCTTAGAGATTCGAATAAAATATTTACTGTCAAAAATATCTGATACAGATTTATAAAGAACCCCTTTCTTTTTTGGACGTAGAAAGCATACAGTCCCATGGGAGATTTATAAAAAGGATAAATAACTAGAAATACGAATTATTTTCTTTTAAACCTTTGTAAAAAAAAAGGTAGGGTTAGAGGTTTCGTTACTGAATTATGAGAAATGTCGTTAAAAACGTCCACATGGCTCCAATAGCTCAAATTTCACTGCTGGGTTTTTTTAGTAAATGAATACTACAATACATCAGTGAAGGGGATAAAAAAATTTAATGGTTTCCTATAACTTTTTGCTTTACTTTATGGCTAACACACATTTGCAGAATGGGACGAGGGGTAGAAGGGGGGCGATGAAGAAACACCGCGGGGTGTCAAATGACATGTTAGCCCTGAGGTGTTGGACTGGGGTTGCCTCCCCTACCGGCATAAACTTATATATTTTTCTGTCCTAAGTTTTTACTCATTTTGCCAAAATGGCAGTAGCCCCCCTGTAGTGACATTATGTGAACAGTCCCCCCCCCCAAAAAAAAACAGAAATATGTCTTCAACCTTGCATTAACTTGTAAATTGTGTATCTGCAACCTGCCTGACGCTGTGTGAGTTTATTCCCAGGTGTTTTGTTTTGCTGCAGTCTGTTTTTGGCATTTCTGTTGAAAATATTGCTAGCCTAGAATGTAAAGACGTGTTGTTTTAATGACTGTTCGGCGTTTAAACTATTGATCGATGTTCGTTGAACTGTAGAGGCTAAATATTTAAATGAGATTAAATCGTTAATGTGGAATAATTAATAATTTTGAGGCTGTTGTTACTTTTTTAAAGGCGTCCCGCGATTCGCATGGATAGACAGAAAAAAAACAAGTTAGATTTTTATTATGATCTGCGCTCTTATGGGTTTCCCGAAACGTCGGTAAAGGATTACCATTCGACGCTGCGTAATACCCCACAACGGCGCACATATTATCAAGATTGCGGCGGAAGCCTGAAATCACGGATTGATCTTTATCTTGTTTGGGAATCAAACAGTGCAACGTAAAGGTGTTACTGGGCACGCCATGAAGAGTGTAGGTATGGCTCCACTCATTCTTAGCTTTGGCACTAGATGCGGGTGAATGGTCGGCTTTACGCCACTGCCTGGTTTTCTTAGAGGACAGAGTCCCGACACCCATTTGGATAGGTGGCTGGTAGGTGCTTGCGTCCGTGTGGACGTTTTGGATAAGAAATAAATTCCTTGTCCTTGTCAGGAATCGAACTACAACTCCTCGGACGTACAGCCCATAGTATAGTCACTAAAGCTACTGAGCTACCCTAGCTTCTCAGACCGGGTCCCAACGCAGTAAAAGTTACTACTACACCAGTCTGCTTTCATGTGTTCCATGGTGTTAAAGGAACAGGAATTATGACGTCATAACCGTACGTTAGTACGTGGTGTGGTACATATTTTAGTTTTGGGCAGATGGGATTTTCAAGCGGAAGGCTAGTAGCGAGTCTTTGGCGCAGCGACAGCGACAGCGGATTGGCTGGCGAAACAAAACAAATCCCCCACTCTCTTGACACCACATACAGAGCAGGCTCGTCGCCCAAATCCGCTAGGTTCACCGGCCAGACTCGAAACAGATGAGTCATAACATTTTAGTCTTATGATTAGTTTTGCTGCTTCGAAATTTCAATTTCGGTGGTCGATGATTGACCTGACTCAGGGCATCCCTTGATCCTATTAACACGGCACTGCAGCTCAGGGTTCCGTAAGAGACGAGTCACATATAGACGACAAGCATGGCAGTTAAAGTTTCCAGAACGACACTGCTCCATTCAGTTAATTACTCAATTAATATGGACATTTTTCATTTCCCCCCCCCCCTCCCCAATGGCTCGACAGCCCCTTGGGGGCCTAGGCCGCCTCATTTTTCGAGGCTTCACGATCACATTCAGACACACCACACTCGGTAGGACTCCTCTGGACGAGTGATCAGCCCGTCGCACAGATCTCTACCTGACAACACACAACACTCACAACAGACAGACATCCATGCCCCCGGTGGGATTTTTTTTTGTCTGTCCGGGGTTTTTCCCCTTTGATCCATTTTTGTACTGTTTAAATCCTTTCGTCCTTCATGTCACTTTACGTTCCATGCTACCGTCCTTACGACAAACACAACACAAACATCCATGCCCCCGGTGGGATTTTTTTTTTTTTTTTTTTTAATTCCTGGGGTATTCCCCTTTGATCCATTTTGTACTGTTTAAATCCTTTCGTCCTTCATGTCACTTTACGCTCCATGCTACCGTCCTTACGACAAACACAACACAAACATCCATGCCCCCGGTGGGATTTTTTTTTTTTTTTTTTTTAATTCCTGGGGTATTCCCCTTTGATCCATTTTTTGTACTGTGTAATCCTATTTTTGTCCTTCATATTACTGTCCTTATACAAACACAAACACAAACATCCATGCCCCCGGTGGGATTCGAACCCACGATCCTAGTAAGCGAACGGCCGCAGACCCACTCCTTAGACCGCGCGGCCACTGGGATCGGCGTAATATAGACATACTGTTTTGAAAATCGACTAAAGGTCTGATTTTTTTTTTTTTTTTTGTGGTCGATTTGTTAAGTTTAGAAACAGGCTGCGGTGAGAGTGGGGAGGAATATTTACACCACGAAGTCGTAATTAGCCAGGCGGGTCGATGGAAGCATTTCCGTGTTTCCACCGTCCACACACCTGTTAATTCTCCAAGACATGAAAATTCTCAGTCAACGGTTACCTCAGAGCAATCAATGTGTTAATTCTATTTTAACTGTGTTCATAATACCTCGTGGTTCTGCTAATGGATTTCGTACAGAACGTCTTTTGTTTAGAAACTGGTATTGCGAAATTAACAGGCCTTTTGCAGTAAAGCACATTTTAAATATCTGTTATCAACCAGTAGCCAATAAATCATATCAGAATGCGTAAATCAGATATCTTAGATGTTTGATGAATGTAGCCTTAAATGACGCCTAATATTTTCACCGTAATTACTGCAGTGCTTTGCCCTCGATACAAGACAGGCAGTGTACGTATAAAAGTAATATTCAGTCGCGTTCGCGTAACCATTGTTGCTGTGGAAAAGCAATAAGTATTGCATATTCTGAGTGTGTGTCTGTAGCCTTTGTTGTCCAGCATGCAAAGCGCATGCGCCGTATTATATTGTCATCTGTGGCCTGTCCGGCTGTACCATATTTTTCCACATTATCTCATAAACGGCACGATTTTAGGAAAAATGTTATTGAACATAAAATGTGTGTTTTGATTTTCTCTACAACTTTTGTTTGAAACATTTCTCATACTAAGAAAAATTCAGCGAGATATTATCATAAATGTACATAGGTTTTTCATCTAAAGTGCTCGTTATTCTTGTCAGACTTTAATGAAACTTGAATTTTTGTGACAGATTTTGGAAAAATCCTCAAATAACAAATTTTATGAGAATCCGTCAAGTAACAAATTATATTGTAGGTCTTATGTACCAAAATTTATCAAAATCTGTCAGTAGCACTAACCGCCATATAAACTCACCGAATATTATAGGCGAGTGTTTAATACTGCTGCTTCGTATTCAGAAGATCTCGGGTTCGATTCTCAGCCCGAGGAACCCCTCCCCATCTCACAGTTTTGGTCTGCCTAAGTTTTAGAGACAAATTCCTAGAGAACACCTTGCGTTAAACTGGAACTTCGTCACATGTGCGAGTTGAGGTTGTCACTTCTTTCTAGATTATTAGTCTTCTGGGATATAAAGCCATGCTGACCGGAAATTTGTGACAGACGTTTCGGAGAAAGGTGTAGTATTCTTCTTCTTCAAGGTAGTCGAAGAAGAATTTTTCAACTACGTTGAAGATCTAGCCAGAAAGTCCCTCGAAACGTTGGTAATTATCGATCAGTCTACACGGTGTCATATCCCAGATTTCTGTAATCTAACGGGTCATTATTTTATCTGACAACTATCGGTTGCCGCTTCCTCTCCGCTCGTTCATCGTACTAACGTAGCCCACTCACCCAACCGCCCACATGCGCGGCGAAGTAGCGGAAGGAAATGACAAACGACAGTTGTCAGATAAAATAATGGCCCTGGTACTTCCAGTATTTGGGAAGGTGTTGTTAAATAACCTAAGTATCTGTTAATGTTACTTATGTGTAGAGTGTCTACCTGAAGTTAATGCGTAACATTCCGTTTCGTTCACTTCCGTCATGTTTCTATGATTGCCCGTTTCCCAAACTACGATACAGATCTCTGTGCCTCTCAGTTGCAGAATTTGAAGCCTGTTTTGTGGGGTTGTCCCCAAACAATGCAGATAGCATCTGGACCGACCGAACAACCGTTACACCGGTCGGTCGTTGTCGAATACAATTACGTCTGCATTTTGTACTTCATTTATAGGAACAGACGTCTTAATGAACGCTTTGTGCTGCTTGATGCGCCACTGTATCGTACTGCCAAACAGTGTCGCAGTGGGGCGTGTGTGTGTGTGTGTGTGTGAAAAATCGCACGGCTTTACTGCGCTCACGGAACTGTATTGTCACAGATGACTGCGCTCACGGAACTGTATTGTCACAGATGACTGCGCTCACGGAACTGTATTGTCACAGATGACTGCGCTCACGGAACTGTATTGTCACAGATGACTGCGCTCACGGAACTGTATTGTCACAGATGACTGCGCTCACGGAACTGTATTGTCACAGATGACTGCGCTCACGGAACTGTATTGTCACAGATGACTGCGCTCACGGAACTGTATTGTCACAGATGACTGCGCTCACGGAACTGTATTGTCACAGATGACTGCGCTCACGGAACTGTATTGTCACAGATGACTGCGCTCACGGAACTGTATTGTCACAGATGACCGCGCTCACGGAACTGTATTGTCACAGATGTAAGTGAATACTCATTTAAAGTTGTGATTCTCGTTTCCTTCAAGTTTAAACCATTTGGTACGAAAATTGAAATGTGTTGGGGCCTTTTGCTGTGGAAGGGAAATAAAGAGATGCTTGTAGAATTTTTTGTTAGGGGAAAATTTTCGGAAAGCGACCACATGGATAATTGGTACCCGAAGTTTTGGGACAGTATGGACTTTCGACTCTTGAATATGATACCATCGCGCTGGTCCCGAAATGTCAGGCCCAGTAAAACGGCGCACTACCAAAGAAGGAGACCTCAACTGCACCGCCATGAAAGCCCAAAAACTAGCCTGAGTGATATTTGAGGTTCTGAAGCATGTGAGTGTGAATATTTCGGCTTCCGACGCCGTGAATCTCGATCCAGTAAATTAATGTTTCACTCTCACTGAACTTCGTTCATACACGCAAACGCTCTTCTAACCTAACAACGGTTTCGAATTTTACAGTAATTCTTCACAGTTCCTAAAACAAAAAGTGTCCCTTTTATCATGTCCCTGAGCATGACAACTGTTATGGGATGTCTTGACGGATGTAGGATTCCTATGTGATAAAGCTGCCTTGCTCAGGGACACGACAAAAGTACACCCTGTAGCTAACGTCACTGGAAATTGCAGATATTTTGCAAGTGTCGAAATACGCTTATCTATTAAAGTCGTTAAATCGTCTGTCAGTATTGTTTCGTGCCGATAGGATATATAGCTTTACCATTGAGAAATCAGAAATTTGTCTTTTTCGGTAAAGCTAGGTAAAGTTATCCCTATACAGGCCTCTAGGGTTCCAGGAGGTTGAGGCTTCCAGATTGCAAGACAGTCGGCACATGAAGGTGGTAAGATTGTCAGCCGTACGCACCGGCCGCCTTTACTCCCCACGAAATATTCCTTGTACGCATTTCTGTTAGAGGCTGAGTCGACCCCAGGTTAATAGTGCGACCGGAAGGGTTAAGTCAATGAAAAATTCCAATTACACCATCGGGAATCGAACCCGCTACCTTCCGGCTTGTAGCGCAGTGCCTCAACCGACTGCGCCACCGCGTGCCCCGTCTTTTTCGTAGCCCAAAATATATTTTAACACTTTGAATAGTGAAGTGTTGATGATCAAGTAATTTATTCAGGAATTGTGCCTTTTGGCAGTCGACATTGACTTTGCCAGGTGCTGCCGCCGCGGTGAACTTGAGGCCTTGGCTCTTCTGGGATGTTACACAGCGTATCAACTGCGCCGCGTGACGTCCATACCTGTGCAGGCCTTAACCTGATCTTTACACATAACGGTCAAAACGAAACATAAATGGTTCATTTTTGTCTATTTCTGTGTCAGAAAACAAGTAAAACCACAAGTAAAACCGCATGTAAAAATACAAGTAAAACCACATGTAAAACCACAAGTAAAACCACAAGTAAAACCGCATATAAAACCGCATGTAAAACCACAAGTAAAACTACAACTAAAACACATGTAAAACCACATGTAAAACCGCATGTAAAAATACAAGTAAAACCACATGTAAAACCACAAGTAAAACCACAAGTAAAACCGCATGTAAAAATACAAGTAAAACCACATGTAAAACCACAAGTAAAACCGCATATAAAACCGCATGTAAAACCACAAGTAAAACTACAACTAAAACACATGTAAAACCACATGTAAAACCACAAGTAAAACCGCATGTAAAAATACAAGTAAAACCACATGCAGAACCACAAGTAAAACCACATGTAAAACCGCAAGTAAAACTACAAGTAAAACCACATGTAAAACCACATGTAAAACCACAAGTAAAACAACATGTAAAACTACAAGTAAAACTACAAGTAAAACCACTGTAAAACCACAAATAAAACCACATGTAAAACTACATGTAAAACCGCATGTCAAACCACAAGTACAACTACAAGTAAAACCACTGTAAAACCACAAATAAAACCACATGTAAAACCACAAGTAAAACCACATGTAAAACCACATGTAAAACCACAAGTAAAACCACATGTAAAACTACATGTGAAACCGGTGTTCCTGGCGGATCGTGTTATTTTCTTTACAGCTATGTAAATGGACACTAAAAGCCTTCGGTCAAATTTCTTAGATTACTGATAGTCCACATGGCAAGCTGTCTGTTTCATAGCCCTTTGAGGGGCGGAGACCCAATACTAGTGATTAATAAGAAGTAATTTCCTTTCCTAAATCATGTGAAGCTGTGTACCTCGTTAGAGTCCATCAGTTTCACGTCAAGGACATTTCTGGTGAATGTGGTTAAATTGTATAATTATAATTATATATAATTATCTATAGTGACGATGATGGTGGTGGTGGTGGTGGCCGTGGTATTTGAAGTAATTTTATCGTTTAACAACGATGTATTCACTGCAGTGTTTATGTGACATCGGAAGAGAAAATTTATAAAAGTTACTTGTTGAAGAATGCTTCATTTTTCGATTGTTTAGACGTTGTATCAACTGCAGAGTGTCTATTGTGTTTAGTGATATTAGGTAATCGTTAATTGTGAGAGAACAAAGACATATAGCCGATTTTAATACTATTCATTCTGTGTACTATTTAACGAACTATCTTATAAAAACCAAATGCACAATATGTCAATGTAAGTTTATATCTAAAGTAACTACCAATGAAAATTATAATAAACAATATAATAAATATAAAGTTACATTGATATATCATGTATTTTGTTGGTTTTTATATGATCATGATAGCCGAAATAACACTTCGCTAATCGACTATTTTCTAGCTCTGTAGACAGTGACAAAATTTTGAATTATGTAGTTTGAATGATGAATCTACCGTAATGATGGAAGAAGCATTTTCATCTGAAACGTCAGTGTACATGACGTCACGTGACACAGTAATATTCAATATCTTCTTTGCAAACTTCAAATCTGGTATACGAGTATTTCTGTAAGACAATTCGAGATTTGGAACAAAGTTTATAGTCGTGAAATAGTGTGACAAGTAGCACTGCTCCGTAGCACCCACTGTTATTAATATATCGTTACAGATGTCGAAATCTGCGCTCTTCTGGGGTATTACACGGCGTCGTGTGATAATTGTTTACCACACGACGCCGTGTAATACCCCAGAAGACTGCAGATTTCACCAACATCGCGGCGGAAGCCTAAACTCAAGGTTACAGATGTCGTTCATTCTGCAGTCTGTCTTACGACAGGTCCGTAGCCTCTTCCAAAGCGAGATCTCCACACAGTGCGATCTAGTGCTTCCTCTTTCAATTTACATATCCTCTCTTTTCCTTAAGGCCATCCAGTAGCTGCTTACGTCTTCTTCCTCGTCTTCCCGTCATTTCTATCCTTCCTTCTAACTTTCCTTCAATCACGTGTTTCAGAAGGCAGTTTCTACGCAAGATGTGACCAATCCAGTTAGCCTTTCTTCTTTTTATTGTATGTACGATATTCCTCTCCTCCTTGTCTCTGTGTAGTACTTCTTCATTTTTCACACTGTCGCTCCAAGTCATGTTGTCCATCCCGTTATAGGTGTGTGGGTCCGCCAATGTGACAACGTACATGACGATTGGATCTGATTTGTGATGCTGTGAGCTAGAGAAATGTAGGTGATGACAAGGCCTCAGATACAAAATGCAGGGAAGAATTATCGATATTTCACGTACCAGTGAGAATGGTGATGTACAGTCGAACTCGGTTATAACGTCATGAAAGGGACTGAATATTTTGTGTCGTTATAAACGAGTGTTGTTATAACCGAGTAGTATAATGTTATGGTTAACAGTGAGGAATTAATTGGTACCACAGAATATCTGACGGTATAGACGAGGTGTCACATAAACCGATGTCGTTATAAGCGGGTTCGACTGTATTTTCTCCAAAAGTATTTATTTATTGGATGTGGTCGTTTATAAAACATGCCATTTTGCCAGTGAACAAGTTTTGGTACTGTCAATAATAGGTATAGCCCCTGTAGCGAGTGAAGCTTTGCGTTGCACATTCGTTACAAAGCTGAGTTCCGGATAATAGCTTTCATGCGTCTTATTCTAGAGATTTCAGGTGCGATTAGTGGCCTTGAGGCAACCCTTCTTGGGATATTTGTATACATTTGTTCCTCAAAAGTGTTGGAATAGGAACTTAAAATAAAATAAATTTTCAAAATTCCCGTCTGCCGTTCACAATATTTATATTTTTCAGCGCTGTAAACACACATACATGTAGGTGACAATGTCCTCAAATAGAGCAAGGCAAGCAACCAAAGGCCGCGTTCTCACGGGGCGTGAACCACGCGCGTGAATCACACTGGCGTGCTCACTCGTGTTGCCTCCACGCTTGGTGGAAAGCGTGAGCTGTTCACACGGACAAAAGGTTTCAGTACAATCGTGGCCATGGACGGGACAGTTGCTGAGGGCTGTGCCGTAGTGTGCTCTGTGTTTTGTGGAATTTTAGCGTATCAAATTGTTCGCGCACTCGACAAAAGACAAGAAAAACGTCGGAGAAAGCGTTGGTGGGTTAAGGAGTGGATAACACGGCGCCCACTTGTGGGAGCATCCAGATTTATTGATACCGAACTTAAACATCGCTATCCAGATGACTTCAAAAATTTACTGCGAATGACAGAAATACAGTTTGAATACTTGTTAAGCAGAGTTAAGAAACGTAAAGTTTCGCTGTCACTGAGTCTTAGCATTTGTGACGACATCTTACCTCACGAACGCCAGCACCACGACTGAAAATCAAACATGGTTTGATCCTGCCACGACAGGATCGTGGACTGCTGACGTCACACGCAAGGTCCACGACTCCGCGTTCACACGGGTAGTGGCCCACGAAAGTGTGATTCACGCGCGTGGTTCACGCCCCGTGAGAACGCGGCCAAAGGCTAGTGTACCAGCTGCTGCGCGCTGCGCAGATTTCTTCATTTCCTGTTAATCCGTATGTCCAGCTAACATCATGACAGAGTCAGTGACAATCTAACAGTCGGTCAGCGAGTCAATTAACTCTGTCACTCGTATTAAATAATGGTTAATTACCTGTGACGGTGCTTGTAGTTTCGACGTAGCTGTAAGATTTTAATACTGTGAACTAAAAGTATGCTAGTAGCCAGCCGAGCAACCCTAAATGTGAGTCACATCTTGGAAGCACACATTTCGCCTGCAGGCCGAAGACCGCCTAACTTGGCCAAATTATTATAGTTTAATAAATTCTAGACTGTTCTGAAGACGGTATGTAACATTGAGAACTAATTGGTTTCTGGACTTTGTCCATCGTCCGGAAATCTAAACTAACTAGATAATATGATGTTTCGGAAACTGGGTCTGCTTCCGTCCTCAGTTTAAAAAGGAGGGAGACACCTACTCTATTGGCTCCCTTAGATATAGCTAACCTCTAGACATATCTTGGTCTCAGGTACTCATACAGCTGTGGTTTAACCGGCTTACGTTGTCCAGTGATTGAGGTTAGCTCTATCTAAGGGACTCAACACAGTAGGTGTCTCTCTCTCCCTTCACCTGAGGACGGAAGCAGATCCAGTTTCCGAAACGTCGTGTTATCTAGTTATTTTTAGATTTCCGGACAAATGGACAAAGTCCAGAAACCCATTAGTTCTCACTTATTATAGCTTGTTCCCCCTAAAAACCTTTCCGGTAGATGACTTGATATTAATTTAAAAATAGGCCACCACCAATTCATCCTACTTTTCTACTGCGTTCTGTCATCTCTTCATTTCGATGCTGATAAATTTCGAGTTGATACAGCTTTGTAAAAACACGCATGTAACTGGTCCGTCTTCATGTGAAAGTGGGCTACAGTTCTACAGTACTACACTTTGTGTAGTGTAGGACGGGAGACTAATGTTTGTTCTATATATTGACACATGTTTGACAAAATCTAATGTTGTTTGCAAATTTATTTGAGGACCTAAGATGGCCAAGGACTTCGAAACAGTAAAATGAATAAAGTTAAAGGATTTTGAGTGAATTACAAACGACAGCCACCGGTACTGTAAAAGTAAGAGTTCGTTTGAGTGTGTGAAGATATTAAACGAGGTGGTTATAGGTTTTGGAACACTCAGCACCGTCTTTAATTGTAATGCCTGACCTCCATATACAGGTCATACACAAAAGAATGGTGCGGTTTTAATAGTGTTCACTATTAAAACCGCACCATTCTTTTGTGTATACCCTGTATATATATGTTTGTCCCCCGCTTCGTGTATGTATAATGACACATTGTCTCATATCAGAGGTGTAGTAGCTGTTACGAATTGCTTGTGAATAGACCAGAACAGAATTTTATAACTAAAATCCAACTTGATTTGATGAGTATTAACCTGGAGTTTGCCATAAACTCTTGTTTCGTCTAACTGTGACGATTTACGAGTATGCAGAGAGATGGTTAGCGTGGCCAGATCGTCAAATATGAGGCCTGCCAGACGCCGGGGTGTGGTCAATCTGCTATTTTGAGTGGAAGGGGGCAAAAATTAATTTAATTAGTTGGCACACATGAAATTATTTTGCCAATAGCGCTTAACCACCTGCCCACCGATGTTGCATTACTTCTAAACTACCCAAGCGGCCAGCACACATACGTATTTTTAAACATGTGTCTCACTACTGAAAAAGCTTGGACATCCCTGCTGTATGATATATTCGTATTCTGAAAGTGATTGTTTCCCGAGCACTCAGTGCTACATTTTTCCATCATTTCGTGACTGTGATGCATTACTGTGACACTAACAAACACTGAACGGTTGCTAAGGTGGACAGAACTGTTCGCACTTCCGTGTAGTGAACAGTCAGGGGCCCACGTGTTGGGATGTGATGCGATGTCCTGAAAGCTTAAAGGGTCTAAGTTCCACCGTACGTGCATGGGATGACAAATAACAGAGGGACAAGAATGCTTTTTTGGTAGGTATGTAGAGCTAAATATGTGTGGCATACTTTACAATACTCTCGCGGGGCTGGCGTGTTCGTTACTTGAAGAAACGAAGAATGTATCTATAGCCCCATTCTGGATAATAGATAAGTCTCGTGGCTGGAATGTATCTATAGCCCCATTCTGGAAAACAGATAAACAGTTTCGTGGCTGGAATGTATCTATAGCCCCATTCTGGAAAACAGATAAACAGTCTCGTGGCTGGAATGTATCTATAGCCCCATTCTGGAAAACAGATAAACAGTCTCGTGGCTGGAATGTATCTATAGCCCCATTCTGGAAAACAGATAAACAGTGTCGTGGCTGGAATGTATCTATAGCCCCATTCTGGAAAACAGATAAACAGTCTCGTGGCTGGAATGTATCTATAGCCCCATTCTGGAAAACAGATAAACATTCTCGTGGCTGGAATGTATCTATAGCCCCATTCTGGAAAACAGATAAACAGTCTCGTGTCTGGAATGTATCTATAGCCCCATTCTGGAAAACAGATAAACAGTTTCGTGGCTGGAATGTATCTATAGCCCCATTCTGGAAAACAGATAAACAGTCTCGTGGCTGGAATGTATCTATAGCCCCATTCTGGAAAACAGATAAACAGTCTCGTGGCTGGAATTCGAATTATGTTCTATATACAGGACACGGACTGTTTTACTGAGCTAAATTTAATCGGCAATGATTATAAACTTATGTACGGACTGTATCACGTGATGTGTCAAAATTGCAGACGTTTCAAGTTGCAAATGATTTTGTGGTGTGCTCTGACGAACACTATTTCAAGAAAAAGGCACTGAGGCTGAAGAAACAGTTGAGTAGAATCAAGATAAAATCGGTCCAAACACAAATACGTTTTAATTTATTTATAGAACAACGTGTTTCGGCCGTTTAGGTCATCTTCTGGTTCACAGTTATTTTTTTCAAACCGTACTGAGAAATGGATAAAAATCTGTAAAATGCGATAAAACTGTTAAAAATGTTATGGTCAAAATCAGAAAAAAAGATGTGTGGATTTTGACCATAAAATACTTAACATTTTTATCGCATTTTCTAGGGTTTTGTTCATTCCTCAATACGTTTTGAAATATAAGATTTGTGAACCTGAAGATGACCTAAATGGGTGGAAACATGTTTCTCTGTAAATAAATGGAGCGTAGTTGTGTTTAGACGGATTTTATCTTGACTCTGTTATAAATAACACAACACAATGGCTTCCCTTAAAACAGTTGAATATCGAGCATATAATGCAACATAGCAAAACCAGACGGCAAGGCTCCGATAGATGAAATTTCCTTAGGAATGAAGGAAAAACCGATGGAAGATGCCTTGTAGAAGCGCGTGAATATTATGGCGGCTTGTTATATTACGGGTACATGGCTATAGTAGTAGTAGTAGTAGTAGTAGTAGTAGTAGTAGCCTATGATAATAGCTGTGTAGTCTCAGGTGCGTAAAGCTCAAACACTGGGCTTGTGATTTCGAATCCCGCTCGAGGTATAAACATGCGTCCGCGTCTGTTCTGTTTTCCTGTTGTGCTCGCAGATGGACGCCTTCATTTGTGCCCATATTGTGTCCAATGAGTCTTAACGAAACGTCTAAAATATGTGTCAAACTTTCTGATGTTAATTCTCCAATATAACCGGCCATAGGAGCCACTACGTAAGTTCTGAACTTGTGTGGCAGCGTAACAACTGCGGACACAAGAAGTCCTTCAAAGTGGATATTCCGCATATGATTGGTTTCTGGGCTCACCAAAAAAAAAAAAAAAGCAGTATGTATAAAAGGCAAAGAGTCGTGGAGTGGGGAGTAAAAAATGCATGGTAATTCCAACCTAACACACACTCTTTGAAGACGTTCGATGACTTTGGAATGATAATACAAGTTGCGGTTTGCATTACCGTTAGTTTTAGCGGGCAATATGGAGGCAAGTTTTGTGCTTCTTATAAGACGCTGTTCGGTTTTACGAAGAAACATCACGACCGTCGCCTCTCCCCGTCATTATCGGTAATGAGTTCAGGGTACTGTTTGTTCATGAATGTTTCCTTTCCTTCCAAATTGTAAAGAACAATGTTTGTTCTTGGGAAACTGTAGATACAGTAGCTATCGACAATATATATAATAATTTGTTAAGGCAACAACAGCTTCAGAACTGTGACAGTGTACATTACAGTGTTTACAGCATCAATTCTCGCCCCTGTATACACTAGACTGTCCCATTCATCGAGTATAATAAAGAAAAAGGAGTTAGAATCCATTGCATTATCTTTGAAACAGTATTTTCTTATGCAAAATTTGTCTAAAATATTGCTCAACCCTGTTACTGACAATTATATCTCTGTAGAACTGAAGTCAATAGTAATAAGTCTATCTCATTCATTAGTAATTATTATAATAAAATCCTTAGTGTAGGATTTAACGGTTATTTTACGTGTATTTTAAAGATTACATGTGCTCTACCGTGTATGTATTTTTTTTAGCTGTAAGTCACGTTGTTGTAGAATCATTATGAAACTTGTAAACTTGAAAACTAGTATTATTCCAATTTCCGCTAGTTTCTGGATTTTATGAATAACAGAATGTCAACGATTAGAAACATCAAAAATTAAATTTGTGAGATTACTTTTGGGACTGATAAGGTTAGACCATCTAAGGAATACAACAATTCGAGAAAAATTAAAGTAGAACACATAGTAGATGGAATTCAGAGCTACCAAAAGAATTAGCTACAACATGTTAAAAAGATCGAACACTCACGAATACACATGATGGCACTGGAATACAAACCAAAATGCAAACGCGACATAGGTCGACCAAAAACAAGATGGAGAGATTAACAGCGTCTTCAAGATTGAGTTTTCAAAGGGCAGGGTCCAGGTGTGCTTCATCTGTTTAAGGTCATGATGATAATGATGATGATAATGATTATGATGATGATGATAATAATAGTGATGATAATGATGATGATGATGATGATAATGATGATGATAATAATGATGATGATGACGATGATGAATAACAGAACTGTCTCTTCATGTATTATTTTCTTTTCAGATAATTGTTTACATGTTTGTTAAACGACGCTAACTAGTCATAATTACATTCACCAAGAAATTGAGAAGAGATTAAATTCTGTGAATGTTTGCTACCGCTCAGTTTTGTTTCCTGGTTTCTTTGTATAATATATAAAGATTGAAAAACTACAATTTTTCATGTAATTTTTATAGGTCTGAAACTAGACCTCTCAAGTTGTTACACTCCTGCTTCGTATTTAAAAACTACAGGTTCAGAACCCGGTCCGGAAACTCCATATTCTGTCAGGTATTTTTGTGGTTTTGCCCGAGACTCAACAAACGAAATGCAGTTAACTTTACTGCTTCCTTGTACGACGTACCAATACTTAAGTATACTTAAGTACTAGCCACGTGCCTGTCCTACGACTTACGATGGACGTACTTAATATCCACGCGCTGCTCCACCGAAACACTGTACTATTCTGGCACAGTAATATCTGACGTCACGCACAAACCACGCTCTGTCGTAACCGTGAATATGCTGCCATCTGATGGTAACCGTGGTGTGTCTCACTGACACAAGGGTACGATTTAGAGATAACCCTAAAATTCGATGGCATGTAATCCGAGAAACTGATTACAAAAAATAATCCAAAAATTAAAAAAAAAAAAACATAAGCATACCTTTTCATCATCTTCAAGTAACTTAACAGCATGCAGTTTAGTAGAAATTATATCAGAGATCTGCTTGTTGCCATGCCGGCAGCGTACATCGCTTTTAAATTGTACCTTTAACTACATCCGTCCGTTTGCAATTTAACTAGAGATGCAGGAAATTACAGTCTATTAACACAAAAATTGGTGTGGGCTGAATATTAAGAAACTTTATTACATACAAGACAAGGTGTTAAAAAAGTTCCGTTACTTTCCGTTACGATTTAATTAAGGAGGCACGCAGTTGGTTGAGGCACTGCCCTACAAGCCGGAAGGTTGCGGGTTCGATTACTGATGGTGTCATTGGAATTTTTCATTGACATAATCCTATGGCCCTGGGGTCGACTTAGCCTCTAACAGAAATGAGTACCAGTAATATTTCCTTGGGGATAAAGGCGGCCGGTGCTTAGGGCTGACAACCTTACCACCTTCTAGAAATCTGGGAGCCTCAACCTCATGGAACCCTAAGGGCCTGTCCAGGCCTGTAATGGGATTGCTTTACCTTTACGTTTACGATTATATGGTATTTTGTTAATAAACCTATTTATTAACACGTGAAATAAATTCCACTTTAGTTATCAAATAATTTCTTTTAAACTATATTTCGATGTAGTGTTAAATTATGTGCTTATGAAGAGTCGTAGACAAACTAAAATGGCGGACATATTTCCTGAATATTGTAAAATGTCATGACGAATTTGATAAAGGTGGAATATATTCAATATGGATCAAATTTAGGGTGAAATTAAACCTAAATTAAACATTTCAGTAACAAACAAAACCGCTCGGCTTTGGCGATTTTAATATTCCGTGGGTACCAAGCGGCCGGGGCCTGATGATGACCACTCATCTCCACCTAGCGCTGAGGTTAAGAATTAGTGGAGGTATACCTCTACTCTCCCCATACGCCTTCATGGCGTGGACAGGGACAACTTTGCCTTTCAATCGTCTGTAATAACGAGATACATTGTAATTGTTAGTGGATGAGTTATAGATTATATAACCATGTACCAAATGCACAGTTTATTTAACGATGAATTACATCAAACTTTTCTCACACTCAGTGAACCTGAACAGACAGCGGAGGACTGGATATATCGCATATAAAAGTGACACCTCAGTAGTTCGCTGGAGGTAACTAAAGGCTATAAAAAGACAAAGTTGCCCTGTGCTTAATTACGCAATAAGTGTTGAAGATTTATGGGTGAATGGAGGTATAACTCCACGAATTCTTAACCTCGGCGCTAGATGGAAGTAAGTGGCCAGTTTTACGCCTCCGGCCGCTTTAACATCGGGGGCTGGGTAGGGGGCTGGTGGTGGGGGGGTCCAGAACCTAAATGGGCGCTGCAGGAAAAAGAAAAAATATATATTTTACCCCTGCCAGGAATAAAACCCCCATTCGGTAGATGAGCTTTTAGATTGGTGGCGTTTGAGTTTGGGCAACGTTGTGGTAATAAATGAGACATAAAAACACTTGTCTCTTCTGAGAATCAAACCGGGTACCTACTGAATACAGATAGCATCTTTTGAACAACTCTTTTTTTCACACTCAGTGCAATAGAAATTAGAACAAATCGTTGTTTGGTTTGTACAGCTCCGTATAAGAAACAGATGAAATGTATTAACAGTGCTTCTGTTCATGTTGTAGGATAAAACAAGGTCGTTCAAAATGCTCAAAATTTTCAACGCACGCAAACTGACGAAGCGCGTGTTAGGAATTTGTATACTGAGTTCTTTATTACAGGCAGCAAGGAAACTATTCCGTACATTATATGGACAGTTATCATCCATTGCCCATCAGCTGCCGTTAAGGACTGCTGCAAATTAAACGTCTTGGCAGAGTGAAGCCTGCAGAATGGAATTTACTGGAGATCGAAGGAATTATGATGACAAAATGTCGCCGCTAGGCCAGTACTTTTTTCCTAAGGAACAGGGATTGTAATGATGAACACCATCATTCCATAGTCTGTCTTACGACAGGTCCATAGCCTCTTCCAAAGCGAGTTCTCCAACGAGCGCGATCTAGTACTTCTTTTTTCAATTTCCAATATATCTTCTATTTCCAGTATCTGCTTACGTCTTCTTCCTCGTCTTCCCGTCCCTTATGATTTTTTTTCTTCTTCAACAACGTGTTTTAGATGACAGTTCGTACGCAATATATACACCATAAATATGCCATTATACAGGCTTTTCATTATACGACGCTGCATTAACCCCGATGTAATCGCTGAGCTATTCTAGGCCTGTACGCTCTTAAACGTATGTTCGTAAAAATTTGAAAACCCCGGACGTGTGACGTCACTGTTATTCTAAACACGTCAGGTCATTCGCATTATAAATATTTCTACAATTTTGTGATGTTTGATTTTCTGTTATTAGATACTTCTATGACGTATCTAATAACAGAAAAGAATACTTCTATGACGTATTCTTATATTCCTTGTGTAAATTAATGGTGGGTCCGCCAACCCCGTGCTCTGTGAAACAAATTCACTCGTAATCTGTGTTCTTCTGTGTTATTAGATACGTTGTCCCGAAACGTCGGTAAACGATTACCACACGACGCCGTGTAATAACCCAGAAGACCACAGGTTTCATCAACATCGCGGCGGAAACCTGAAATCAAATTCACTCGTAGATCTTGAATGCCACGTTTGAGGAATCGATCCAGCAATCATTCGGACATGTATTTATTACGTCGACGGTTAAAAATTCTGTACATATGTTGTGTTTTAGTCGTATTTCACAATAGACCTAATGCGTAAGTGCGTATCCGACAGTCTGCTGCAAATTAACGTATTTGCGACTACCGATGTAGTTCAAAACGCGTACGTGACAGCATCTACATATATGCGTAAGCATGTAAGGTTTACATAAGGTCATGAGCCTACATTTGTTTAATGGGTTAATTAACAAGAGGTGTGACGTAAATTAAGGCATTAATTGTAGCTTATGAACGCCTTTAGCTTATTTGTTAAACTATAATTAACGTTATGAATGTTATGCTGCATCATTCATCTTACGCTGACGTGTCGTAATGGAGGGTAACTCCGGTGATGCTTAAGAAAACCTGATATTTGATAAAGTTTGAAGACATTTATTGATGACGAGAGAGCAGTCATTCCAGTTTATTGCTGTTTGGACAACGACCTACAGAAACAGAGTCTGGAGCACAGAAACTAGTATTTGAGTCAATTAAAGCTAAATTAGGTGGACAAGTTAATTATGGTTTGTTCTGGTCTAGGATCTAGGATATCTAGTGTGATCCAGCAAATAATAACGGAGCGTTAATGTAAGTCTGTGAGCCTCGCTGAGAATGAACCAATGTTGATGGAAGTTGTGAGGAATGGAGAAAACTACGTGATAAGGGTCACAGTAAATCCTGTCAAACACAATAATCATTTTTACTTAATATTTAACCAACATATGCACTTAAAAAAAATACATCCAATAGTAAGCATAAAATTCCCCGCATGTTTCGGCACCGAAGTGCCAACATCAGAGAGTTACATAAATTGTAAATTTTAAATTTAAAAATATTTAAATTTAAGATATTGTGATCTCGTGATTATTAAGCTTGTGCATTTTGAAATGTTAATGTTTTAATTGTTTTAATCTTTTTAATGAGGGTGACACAATCGACCTTCACAGGGCCTGCAAGGACCTATAACAGGCCACAAGGGCCTTTCTGGGCCCTTGTGGCCTGTTATAGGGTGAGCTTTGTGAGTAAACAAAGGTTTAATTGTTAAAAATGGACGCTATTGTAAAGGTTATACTTCAAATACAGTTACAAATCTTGTAACATTTTGCATTAAATATACTTTTTCGAAACGTGTGCGTAAGAAAGCTTCATTCTACGCACACAGAATGCTAATCAAGAGACGGACTGACGTAACTACGGTTTTCTGTACTTTTAAAGCCCTAAGTTCCTTGTTTCTGCCGATCCCAGTGGCTGCGCGGTCTAAGGCGTCGGTCTACGGCCGCTCGCTTGCTGGGATTGTGGGTTTGAATCCCGCCGGATTCATGGATGTCTGTCTCTTGTGAGTGTTGTGTATTGTCAGGTAGAGGTCTCTGCGACGGGCTGATCACTCGTCCAGAGGAGTCCTACCGAGTGTGGTGTGTATGAGTTGTGATCGTGAAGCCTCGATAATGAGGCGGCCTAGGCCCCCAAGGGGCTGTCGAGCCATTGAAAATAGAATTTTTCTGTTTCCATAAGCTGTGACAAATGACATTAAATTCGCGTGCACAAAAATATACAAATTTATGGAATTGGTATGGGCCCCTCTTTTTGAAACGGTGTTCCTTATGACGTAATTGAAGGATCATTGAATATTGCTTGAATTTTTGGATTACGAATGCAGGGGGAAACGAAATGTGGCATATCGCATGAAGACAGGGAGGGGGGGCTTGTAATCTGATGTGTGACCGGTAAACAGGAGGACCGCCCCTTGTAGCTCCTCCTTGATGGTATATTAAACATATTCACAGCTACACCGCTACGGGCTGGAAGGTCCAGGATTCGTATCCTGCTACGGGCAAGATATTTTCTCCAAAACTTCCATACCGGCCCTGCGACACACCCAGCCTCCTGTTCAATGGGTACCGGGGTTCTTTCCCCGACGTAAAACGGCCGGAACGTGAAGTTAACCACTCACATCCATCTAACACCGAGGTTAAGAATGGATGATTTGCTACCACATGCCTTCACGGCGTTCACAGGGACTACTTCACTTCTACACCACATATGGCGCAGTTGGTTGAGGCACTGCGCTACAAGCTGGAAGGTCGCGGGTTCGATTCCCGGTTGTGTCAATGGAATTTTTCATTGAAATAATCCTTCCGTTCGCACTATGGCTTTGGGGTGGACTCAGCCTTTAACAGAAATGAGTACCAGGAATATTCCTCGGGGGTAAAGGCGGTCGGTGATTAGGTCTGACAATCTTGCCACCTGCATGTGCCGATTTTTTTTTAAGTCTGGGAACCTCAAGCTCCTAGAAACCTCAGGCCTGTCCAGGCCTGTAATGGGATTGCTTTACATTTCATTTTTACACCACATAAGCTACGTAATAACCGCCATCTTAGCAGAATGCAGTTTATCCATTCTATTTATTAATTCTGTAATGTCAAGTTTGTATTTGAGGTTCGTGCCATAAAACGTATTGTCATTCTGTGGCCGTTGACTCCACGGCAATAGCTTCGGATTAAAAAAAATAAGCCATCTTCACTTACTGGACACAATGGAGAGTTGTTTTTGTTCCAAAAGCCATAACACTTCCACATGTATCACAAACATTCATATGCATGACATTTGCTTCGTGTATTGCCACAAGTAGGGTTTGTTTTCGAGCCACGGAACTGTGAATGTTTGGCAAAGGCCGTCGATGTTTTCCGTGTTAGCCATATTATTGCTTCAGAAAATACTGTTTGTGTTTTATGTAAACTAGGTCACGTGATATTTCAGCTTAATATGTATGGAAGAATCGCAAACTGTTTTGGACTTTCATGCCTGCAGCCACGTGATATCTCTAAGGCTACGTGCTTTGCACATCGCTGCATAAAGACGTGCAGAGGAACAGAGCGTAAATTCTCACTTGTATTGTAGCTTGTTGGAGAGCGGTACGACCTGTCAGATTTACTGGTCAGGTGTTTTTGAAACGTCTTATAAAGAAGTCCAGGTGCGCACCCACAATTTTTCATTGGGGGGGGGGGGGGGGGAGGTGGAAGGGTGCTGACCCTGAGGCTATATATAATTTATGTTTGATTTTCAAAATTATGTTATAAAAATCATGTCGTAAGTACAACATAACACTGTCTGCAACTGCATTTATATACATACAAATATAACTACATGTTCCGTGACTCAATAACAATGTCTTATCTTCTTGTTTCTTTAATTTTATTAATTTATTTATCAAAATTCTAATTTACTAGTCATCAGCTGATTTCAGTGGCTGATTTCGGCTGAAGGGGAAATCACGTAAAACTTTTGATGTCATAATATCTACAAAATCTGTATTTTTTTAAATTTCGGTTTTGGGGGGTTTGGGGGGCTGCCGGTCTGCAACCCCCCTCCCCCCCCCCCTTTTCTGCGCACCTGAGGAGGTCCGTTCAGTTTTGGTTTGCTTCTGTGAAATTTCTTTGATGAAGTTATGTTTGTATATCATACAAAAACTTTGATTGAAACGACAATTTTCTGTTAGACATCCAGATTTTTTTCAAAATCGCCACCGTCGACTGATTATTTATAGTCGTCAAGCCACGTGACGCCACGTCAGCACGTGGCTGCACAAAACGGTGTTAGATAAAGCAATAAACAGGCGTAGGAATGTGACGGTTGGATTCGGCCATGATGGCGCGTCTTACATATCGATGAATTCGGTGACTGGCATAGCTCACTTGTTACTGGCAGTGTAGTGAAATCACGGACAGATGGGTCGAGCATGCAGATGAGATGATAGAGGTACAAGTACGAGTACGTAAAGAAGGGGTGCGCTAATGTGGAGAGGATAATCCGGATATGAGAAAAGGAGAATGGGAGATAATATGAAATAATCTCTCTACCTTAGGAACTTGGTACAGAGGATGAGGGATTCATTGAGTTCGCCGAGTCGTTTGAATTATATATGTGCAGATATATGTGTGTATTACTTTGTATAATTGCCGTCAGCATATGGAGCGCGAATGGGCCGCGATAGCTCAGTCGGTATAGCGACTCGCTACTAGCCGGACGGTCCGGGGATCGAATCCCGGTGGAGGCGAGATTTTCAGCACCCGTCCAGACCGGCCCTGGGGCCCACCCAGCCTTCTGTACAATGGGTACCGGGTCATTCCCGGGGTAAAGCGGCCGGGGCGTGGCGTTGACCACCCACCCCCATCTAGCGCCGAGGTTAAAGAAAGAGTAGAGCTATACCTGTACTCCCCATCTGGGCCTTCATGGCCTGTTCTAGGGTGAACTATATGGAGCGCGGGCCGACTCCAGTAGCCGCGCGGTCTAAGGCGTGGGTCTGGGGCCGTTCGCTTGCTGGGATTGCGGGTTCGAATCCCTCCGGGGCATGGATATCTGTCTGTTGTGAGTGTTGTGTGTTGTCAGGTAGAGGTCTCTGCGACGGGCTGATCACTCGTCCAGAGGAGTCCTACCGAGTGTGGTGTGTCTGAGTGTGATCGTGAAGCGTCGATAATGAGGAGGCACTAGCCCACTAGGGGCTGTTGCGCCTATGGGGGGGGGGGAGACTAACTTGATCTTAAGCGTCAGGCACTCCAGTCGTGAAGTGTTTCGTGTTTTAAGTGCGGAATTAATACGGTGTTGACTTCAGCAAGGTAAATGATCTATAGAAGTAATCTAAACAGAGATGTTAGGGGCGCTTTTCGAAAAATTGTAAACAGCGAACTGAAGAAAGAAGCACTGTTTAATCGGAGTTCATTAATAGCAAACAAGCATATAAACAGGCGACGCGTAATTCAGTAATTTATACAGTCGAACCCGGTTATAACGACATCGGTTTATACGACACCTCGTCTATAACGTCAGATATTCTGTGGTGCCAATTAATTCCTCACTGTTAACCATAGCGTTATGCTACTCGGTTATAACAACACTCGTTTATAACAACACAAAATATTCAGTCCCTTTCATGACGTCATAACAGACTTCGACTGTACTTATTTAGAATCTTAACCTTCAAAATTCCGGCCTGAACAATATTGGTCCTTTTAACATATGCTTGTAGGAAAGGAAATCGTTAAATATTTGCGGATATATTTATGAAGTTGAAGTATTTCAAATATCTCGTGATTCGTAACTTACTGCCATGAAGGAGCAATGTAAATCAGCATTTGTGCCTGTAAACATGTTACAGAAGTGACACTGAGAGAATTTGCAGTTTTTACAACGTCTGAATTGAAAATACTAATGTATCTTTTGTCGTATTCATTTACGTTATTATGTAGTAATGTAAATGACTATGATAAAATAAATATTCTTACGCCGACCGAAGAATCCTTATATATATATATATATATATATATATATATATATATATATTAATGGGCCCCGTAGCAGATGCTACAGACGCACCGCAGACTTGACGGCTTATTGTGCAACCCTGCGAGGAAGATGAGGTTTTTTCTACTTTTCCGTTTTAATGGAGCACCGGTGGAATGAAACTGACAGGGGAAAACCGAAGCACTCGGAGAAAAACCTGTCCCAGTACCACTTTGTCCACCACAAATCCCGCACGGACTGACCCGGGATCGATAAGAATCCTTAGTACTGTCACTTGAAAGTCGTCACAATGTACAACGTGATGTCGACAAAAAATAATTTTGCTGATACATATTTTGCTACAAAAATACGAGATCATATGGTTCTGCCACCTCAGAAGTTTGTTACTCTCTGTATAGAGAAATGTTGACGGCATGAGTTGGAATGATCTTTACTGTGATCTGATATGCATTACGACTTTCAGGAAAACCATATAGCTGATCGTGACGTAAGAATGGGATAGGTACATGTCACAAGGTAAAGGTAAAGGTATCCCATTACAGGCATGGACAGGCCCTTAGGGCTGCTGGAGGTTGAGGCTCCCAACATTTCTAGACAATCGACAAATGGAGGTGGTCATTTTATCAGCCCTAATCACCGGCCGCCTTTACCCCTCAGGTGATATCCATTGCACTCATTCCTGTTAGAAGCTGACACGTCACAAGGACACAGTGGTATTGCAGCGTTGACTACAAAATATATGACAAATATATGCTTATGTATTACATATGTAAGTTTAAAGTATTTACAAATATGGCGACGATGCGAATATTTGAGGTCATATCTGACAAAGAGAGCGTAATTATACAGAATGTGCGCTTAAGTGGTGCGTCCTTGATAAGAAGAAAACAAAAAAAAAATTGCGATAAGGCCATCGGACGTGAACGGGAAAACCATGCAACAGGAAAGGCAGGATTTGTTGACTTCTGTTTGGAATTACTTCCTTTAAGTTGTGGTCATTTATAATGCAAATTAGAATTTTAAGAGCGTTGTGAAATAAGTCGCGGACAGACTGTGGTCTTCAGACCACAGGTTTCGAAAAACTAATTTAATGAAGACACATTTGAAGGCATCAGTTTTAGCGGACAGTCGACGCACATGGACACGTTGTTTCTCTGTATGATTCTGGTGACGTGACCTTTGTCACACAGACAGTAACTTAACGGAGACTTTCAAACTGCGAACTGGAGGTGGGTACACACATCATTATATCTAACGGGACATGAACGTCCCGTTTGGCCAATAAAGGTTAAATTAGTGTCTAAGTCCAATTTATTTCAAGCTGTGGCGGAATGGAAAACACATACCGGAAGTTTTGTACAGTAGATGTGACGTAGCTTCCGGTAAGAAATGTACGTGAAGTAGGTTCCATCGAGACATAAATGTAACTGACTACTACTGATTCTTACAAATTAGTATGTAATTGCCTTTGACACAATTATATGTTGATATTACAGTTAGATCTTTAGCGTGTATGGCAACATATTTCGACCCAAACTTATGCCATCTTTAGGCCAATATTTTATATAAAATAAATTACAATTGCGTGTTTAACTTCTATGTTGATAGACAGAGATCTCTGAAGATCTAATAGTAATATTAATAAACTTTAGTATCGTGGGAAATTACCCCTTTAAACACGAAGCGTAAACTGTTTCATTTAAAGACCCAGTTCGTACCGCGCAGTAAACACTTTTCATCTCGGTTACAAAAAACAAATCAATTTATGTTACATAAGGCAAAAGTTGCTGTTTGTTGTAATATAAATACAATACACATAAATACAGTGTGGGCAGAATGTAGAATTTGTGAATGTTAAAACTGTTGATGCATCAAGTAACCGTTAGGCTTTAATAGGTTAAATACGAATTTCTAACACTATAAAACAAAACGGGATGTTAATACCTAATTCTTACAACTTAACTTGATTTTAAATATTTTATTGTACCAGATGGATTATCTTACAACTTATTCTAAAACTATTTGACGGTGATCATAATCTGTGAGTAAATATGTAAACAGGTGCCTTGTCTACCGCGGTTCGATTCCCGGAAGGGGTAGGGTTTAATATTTGTAGGCCGACTATGAGTCTCACCCAGTCTCCTATACAATGAGTATTGTTTCTTGGGTTCAAATCGGGTGGGATGTCTTGCTGAGCATTCGCTTCAGTCTAACACCGACGTTAAGAATGGGTGGACATTTTCCTCCCTATATGCCTTCGTGGGCCGATCGCAGTGGCCGCTCGGTCTAAGGCGTGGGTGTACGGCCGCTCGCTTGCTGGGATTGTGGGTTCGAATCCCGCCGGGGGCATGGATGTCTGTCTGTTGGGAGTGTTGTGTGTTGTCAGGTAGATGTCTCTGAGTGGGGCTGATCACTCGTCCAGAGGCAGTATGGCACGGAACACAGCCCGTCCGCAGCTCTCTGATACATCCAGAGCGCTGGATCCCGTAGCGTCACATTTAAGAACTAGTTCCAAGTGGAGGCCGAAGACACTACTTGGTGAATCAAAATTTATATCAGCAGTTTATTGCAGTTATCTTGTTCTTTGTGTACACAAAACATGAAGGATGTAACTGTATTGTTCACAGTACGGCACAGAAGGAAAAATTTAACACTTTAAAGCCCAGTGGTTACTATATGTACCACCAGTTTAACGTTCACAAATTCTACGTTCTACCCACACAGTGTATTTATGTGTTTTGTGTGGATCTCAGAACAAACAGCGATTATTTCACTGTACAGCATTAACTGACTGGTTTGTATAACAGACGGAGTGTGTTTACTGCGCGGTACGGACTGTATTTATGTGTTTTGTGTGGATCTCAGAACAAACAGCGATTATTTCACTGTACAACATTAACTGACTGGTTTGTGTAACTGAGACGGAGTGTGTTTACTGCGCGGTACGGACTGTATTTATGTGTTTTGTGTGGATCTCAGAACAAACAGCGATTATTTCACTGTACAACATTAACTGACTGGTTTGTATAACTGAGACGGAGTGTGTTTACTGCGCGGTACGGACTGTATTTATGTGTTTTGTGTGGATCTCAGAACAAACAGCGATTATTTCACTGTACAGCATTAACTGACTGGTTTGTATAACTGAGACGGAGTGTGTTTACTGCGCGGTACGAGCTGTATTTATGTGTTTTGTGTGGATCTCAGAACAAACAGCTATTATTTAACTGTACAGCATTAACTGATTGGTTTTATAACTGAGATATAGTGTGTTTACTGCGCGGTACGGACAATTCTACGTTCTGCCCACACAGTGTATTTATGTGTTTTGTGTGGATCTCAGAACAAACAGCGATTATTTCACTGTACAGCATTAACTGACTGGTTTGTATAACTGAGACGGAGTGTGTTTACTGCGCGGTACGAGCTGTATTTATGTGTTTTTGTGTGGATCTGAGAACAAACAGCGATTATTTCACTGTACAGCATTAACTGACTGGTTTGTATAACAGACGGAGTGTGTTTACTGCGCGGTACGGACTGTATTTATGTGTTTTGTGTGGATCTCAGAACAAACAGCGATTATTTCACTGTACAACATTAACTGACTGGTTTGTGTAACTGAACGGAGTGTGTTTACTGCGCGGTACGGACTGTATTTATGTGTTTTGTGTGGATCTCAGAACAAACAGCGATTATTTCACTGTACAACATTAACTGACTGGTTTGTATAACTGAGACGGAGTGTGTTTACTGCGCGGTACGGACTGTATTTATGTGTTTTGTGTGGATCTCAGAACAAACAGCGATTATTTCACTGTACAGCATTAACTGACTGGTTTGTATAACTGAGACGGAGTGTGTTTACTGCGCGGTACGGACTGTATTTATGTGTTTTGTGTGGATCTCAGAACAAACAGCGATTATTTCACTGTACAACATTAACTGACTGGTTTGTGTAACTGAGACGGAGTGTGTTTACTGCGCGGTACGGACTGTATTTATGTGTTTTGTGTGGATCTCAGAACAAACAGCGATTATTTCACTGTACAACATTAACTGACTGGTTTGTATAAGTGAGACGGAGTGTGTTTACTGCGCGTACGGACTGTATTTATGTGTTTTGTGTGGATCTCAGAACAAACAGCGATTATTTCACTGTACAACATTAACTGACTGGTTTGTGTAACTGAGACGGAGTGTGTTTACTGCGCGTACGGACTGTATTTATGTGTTTTGTGTGGATCTCAGAACAAACAGCGATTATTTCACTGTACAACATTAACTGACTGGTTTGTGTAACTGAGACGGAGTGTGTTTACTGCGCGGTACGGACTGTATTTATGTGTTTTGTGTGGATCTCAGAACAAACAGCGATTATTTCACTGTACAACATTAACTGACTGGTTTGTGTAACTGAGACGGAGTGTGTTTACTGCGCGGTACGGACTGTATTTATGTGTTTTTGTGTGGATCTCAGAACAAACAGCGATTATTTCACTGTACAACATTAACTGACTGGTTTGTGTAACTGAGACGGAGTGTGTTTACTGCGCGGTACGGACTGTATTTATGTGTTTTGTGTGGATCTCAGAACAAACAGCGATTATTTCACTGTACAACATTAACTGACTGGTTTGTATAATGAGACGGAGTGTGTTTACTGCGCGGTACGGACTGTATTTATGTGTTTTGTGTGGATCTCAGAACAAACAGCGATTATTTCACTGTACAACATTAACTGACTGGTTTGTGTAACTGAGACGGAGTGTGTTTACTGCGCGGTACGGACTGTATTTATGTGTTTTGTGTGGATCTCAGAACAAACAGCGATTATTTCACTGTACAACATTAACTGACTGGTTTGTATAAGTGAGACGGAGTGTGTTTACTGCGCGGTACGGACTGTATTTATGTGTTTTGTGTGGATCTCAGAACAAACAGCGATTATTTCACTGTACAACATTAACTGACTGGTTTGTGTAACTGAGACGGAGTGTGTTTACTGCGCGGTACGGACTGTATTTATGTGTTTTGTGTGATCTCAGAACAAACAGCGATTATTTCACTGTACAACATTAACTGACTGGTTTGTATAAGTGAGACGGAGTGTGTTTACTGCGCGGTACGGACTGTATTTATGTGTTTTGTGTGGATCTCAGAACAAACAGCGATTATTTCACTGTACAGCATTAACTGACTGGTTTGTATAACTGAGACGGAGTGTGTTTACTGCGCGGTACGAGCTGTATTATGTGTTTTGTGTGGATCTCAGAACAAACAGCTATTATTTAACTGTACAGCATTAACTGATTGGTTTGTATAACTGAGATATAGTGTGTTTACTGCGCGGTACGGACAATTCTACGTTCTGCCCACACAGTGTATTTATGTGTTTTGTGTGGATCTCAGAACAAACAGCGATTATTTCACTTTACAGCATTAACTGACTGGTTTGTGTAACTGAGACGGAGTGTGTTTACTGCGCGGTACGGACTGTATTTATTGGTTTTGTGTGGATCTCAGAACAAACAGCGATTATTTCACTGTACAACATTAACTGACTGGTTTGTATAACTGAGACGGAGTGTGTTTACAGCGCGGTACGAACTGGATTTTTAAATACAATTCATGCTCAATTTGAAGTTAATTTTCGTTTTTGAAGGCCCGTGTTCAAGAAGATTATCATATTCTGCTTGATTGTCAAAGTTAAAGTCGATCAAATGTCCCAATAATTTCGCATTTCCAGAAATCAGTGCAGCACGTGACCACAGACGACAAATGTGAGCAAAACGCATGCAACCGTTCGTGACAGACCCAAAGACAGTGGCGTAGCTAGGGTTTGTGGCACCCGGGGCGAGAGATCATAATAGCTGCCGCTAACAGAAATTACGAACTTTAAACATATCACAATTATTTATGTAATATCCTTTCATACGGTTCAATAATTTAAAATTTGCTGCTCGCAGAGCATCAATTTGTTATTTAAAATATTTATTTTGCCGCCCGGGGCTGCCGCACCACCCCCCTCCAGGTATACCCCCCTCCCTCCGGTCGTAGCCTATTTCTTTTTTATATTCCCCGATGCCTGCCTGAAGGGACTGACGAAAACCACTCGTCCCTTGCCACAATACACCCCTGGACATACGGACAGTCTGTATTCACTGGTGTCTCTTGGTCTTCCTCAGTACTTCCAATCCATAACACTTCAAAATACAGTCGAACCCGTTTATAACGACATAGCTTTATGTGAAACCTCGTCTATAACGTCAGATATTCTGTGGTACCAATTAATTCCTCACTGTTAACCATAACAACACTCGTTTATAACGACAAAGTATTCAGTCCCTTTCATGACGTTATAAGCGAGTTCGACTGCGGTATATTTAGCCACCATTTCAATTCGTCGTTAGTAAACAAAGAGCAATTCCACCTACTTGCTGTACAAAGAGTGATTACAGACAGAAACAAAGAACAGTCCAGAATAATGACGAGTTAATTGCTTCAGGCACGCCAAGGTCACTTTCTTTCACGCTGTTCCTCAAGCAGAATGGTGTAACGTACAGCTCTGAGCTTCTGTGTGTGAGGAACCCAGTTCAAATCTCATTCGGGCTGCAAGGTATGCCTCATTTTGCGCTTTTCAATTTCTAATAACCTAGCAGGGCCGGCTTTAGGCCGAGTGGACCGATTTGAGAGCAATCGGGACCCCCTCAGTTACAGGGGGCCCCGGGCTCGTGCGAAATTTGCGAATTAGCGAAAAAAAAAATGTAATTAGATTTGTTTTTTTTTTGGTTTAATTTTTTTTAATTAAATAAATAATATATTTGACTGATGGCTTGATTAAAAGTAAATGAAAATTGATAAAAATAGAACATTTTAATTTTTCATGCTAGCTTACGTTAATATACCAAGATGTTAGTCCTTTTGTTGCTCTGCAAAATAAATTTAGGGGCCCGCCACAAGGATCGCAATCGGGCCCCGTGTTTGCTAAGGCCGGCGCTGTAACCTACGCTTTAACCGCCATCACCCGTTGCCCAAACGCTTAACCCACTAATACCGTCATATCCCCATCTAATCCCCTATGTTAACAGCTAACTTACACACTGAGTGCACCGTGTACTATCTCCTTGGTGCAGAGGTTTCTTTTTTCAATGTCTCGACAGCCCCTTTGGGGGCCTATGCCGCTTCATTTTTCGAGGCTTCACGATCACATGTTTTAGACACACCACACTAGGTAGGACTCCTCTGGACGAGTGATCAGCCCGTCGCAGAGACCTCTACCTGACAACACACAACACTCACAAGAGACAGACATCCATGCCCTAGGCGGGATTCGAACCTGCAATCTCAATAAGCTAGCGGCTGTAGACCCACGCCTTAGACCGCGCGGCCTCTGGGATCGGCCGAGTATCTTTAAACACAGCAAAAAAGTATGTATGTATATATATATATATAATATATAAACCTGAAAGGCCGAAATACATTTTGCTGTAACCAGCTCTCCATCATACATACTATTTTCTTTTATTTTTCACTAATTTTATGTATCTGTATCTTCTATTTACCTTTGTTTAATGTACTCATAATTATTTACATAGGTTTTGGGAAAAATTTTGTAACTTTTCTTTGCACACGCTGTAAATATTTTCTTCGAAATGTCATAAAAACCACAGCATATTTTGACATTAGTTGTGTCTTATGTAATTAGTATGGCTCCATTTATTCATTCCAACTTGCCCTTAAGGCGGCTTGTAAAACGTCTGACGACGTTCGTACGTTGCGTGCCTACATTCAACAAAATTGCTATAACGTCGTTATTAGAAGTTTGATGTTTGTCAAATGTCTCGTAGCTCAGCCCGTATCTGTTTTATGCAGGATATTGTGGAAACGAATTTAGCGCAACAAGGATATACGAAGCTAGTACAAAAATGCCGCTATGGCCAAAAGAAGGCCGTATCTGCGAATATTATTTTGACATAAAGAAATAAATTGGCAGATTTTAGAGCTGGGAAACAAATGTTAAAATACTGAAATGACGCTTATGTACCGACATCAGCGTCGTTGGTCAAAGGTGCTAAAAATTATGAGTAAAGTTTGGTGTTTGATTGCAGTAAAGCCACTGTTGCTCTAAGATGGTGCTATCTGAAGTTGGAGTCTGGAATGCGGTCTGACCAGTGTTCGTGTGTAAGATTGAGGTATTAGAGGCGGGAGGGGTGAGGTAGACTGTGTCTGTGTGATGCTGGGAGCGTATGGCACTCTATGGGTCACAGAGAGTGCCATCCACAGACTCTTAAGTCAGATTCGCCCTTTCTGAAAGTCGATGACGACGAATTGTGGCACAAATAAAGATCTCGGTGGAGCCCGTATTGAGAAACGAAGAGCTCAACAGATACTCAAGAAACTCGACGCATTTTATTGCGCTTAAATGTTCATTAATGTGTTCACAAAAGCCCGCCCACTTTTCCCTTTCACAGCCAATCCACTCTACGTCCTACCATCCTACTCATTTAAGGGCCATTTTAATATTATCCTCATCTACGCCGAGGTCTTCCAAGTGGTCTCTTTCGTTTAGATTTCCCCACCTAAGATTCTGTATGCATTTCTCTTCTCGTCCATACGTGCCACATTCCCCGCCCATCTCATCCGCCCTCATTTGATCACCTAAGAGTGAGGAGTTACAAATCTTGAAGCTCATAGTTACGTATTTTTTTCCAGTATCATCTTACTTCCACTTAGGCTTAAATATTTCAGTCGGTATCCTGTTCTCGAACAGCCTCAGTCTATGTTCTTCCCTTAATGTAAGAGATGAAATTTTCACACTCAGACAAAAGAGTGGGCAAAATTGTAGTTATTTTACGTGCTTGTCGACCTCGGTGGACTAGTGGTTAGCGTGCTCGCCACTGGACCCAAGGTTCGCGGGTTCGATCCCGACCGAGGTCGATGGATTTTTAAGGGTGATAAAAATCCGTAGCACCACTTCCTTCGGAGGGGAAGTAAAGCCGTCGGTCCCATGTCGTAGATTTACGGCATGTAAAAGAACCTTACGGGCATGAATAGAACTAGTAATGCTCGTAAGCAAAATTCAGCGGCCATTTCTCACCCAAGATGCCTGATGTGACTGCCAGAGCCATCTGGCAGTCACATCAGGATTGTGGTCTGGTCACTCACTGCCACAAATGCACAAGACCTCGTAACCTCGGAAAGAGGAGGCCCAAGCCCATATATAGGGCTGTCGAGTCATGGTTATTATTATATATATATTATTATTATTATTATATAAATCACGTATTATATTTTTTACTTTTAACGCAATATACACGTTGCGTAACGCAGTTTATGGTTAGTAATCAGGGTGTATTTGAAATGGAAACTGTATTGATAAAAGGAGTGTAGCTGTCTACAAAGAGACAGAAGTACGTACCATGTACGTCACAGGCAGACAGAAGTACGTACCATGTACGTCACAGGCAGACAATAAACGTATACAGGAAGTAGATAAACTAAATATCTGTGAGTTATTTATTTATCATACCAATTCATGCACAATTTTTTTTACAATATTAAATTGTTACATCCTTATAAGTAAAATGTTGAACGTTAAAATATTAGTCTATTGTTTTTGAGTCCTGATTGAGCTCATACACTGTATGTGTATTGAAATATCACTAAAATGTTACAATTGTTACATATTTTTAAAGTTTTTTGAAATTAGTGGCAGATTTGGTCTTGTATCCTTTCGTTACCGTAGGGTATGTAGTGGTTTTGTGTATGTGTTGCTGTGTGTTACGTCGTGTCGGCTGCGTTCGACAGCTGTGTGGTGACTCAATATCTGTGGATATCTGTGAGTTCTGACACGTGGAAAATCAAAATACAGGGTATACACAAAAGAAAGGTGCGGTTTCAATGGTGAATAAAGGGAAACCGCACCATTCGTTTGTGTATACCCTGTATATCCGTGCAAAATAGCGCCGTCTTCGTGCTAACACAAGCCTTCAGGTTTCCACGCCACCTGTTGCTCAAACATCGAGTCTTCTTTTGGATTTCTACACAGTTTTCGTGGACGTTTCGGAAGAACTTACTACCTTCCATCTTCAGTGTCAGTGACTTGATTCAAGGGAGACGGTGATTAAAATCACCAACTCCCATTTTTATTAGTCAGTCAGGGGCCTAAGTAATGTCCTTGATTTTTTTTTGTGCGTTTTTGTGCGTTACGCGATGTTTTTGCCGGAACCAGCTGCACCGTAAATCGTGGTACGCAATCACGCATTGCAGTGTATTAAACGTTAGGATCTTAACTGTGCCGTATTCATGTGGCCTCATAATGAAACGTGGTCGGTGTCGAGATTTTCTCTAATGGCGGCCACTCGGCACCAGTAATTCACCTTGTAGATCGTATCTTCACGTTCCACTGCCTGCAGTCCTATATACAGGGTATACACAAAATAATGGTGCGGTTTCAATAGTTTTCACTATTGAAACCGCACCATTCTTTTGTGTATACACTGTATTTCAGTTAAGGTGCAAATATGGTCGTTAAATACGCTTACATGAAACGTACAAAAGGAAAATGGGGCCTTACTTACGTAACTATGTTAGCGAACAAGCGACGAATCATGAGCTACAATCAGTACTTATAACCAGCTCTAGACTTAACGCCATGACGGGAATTTAATTAATTAGTTTTTGTCAGGAAACACAATTTGGGCGGTGGTCTATATATATATATATATATATGATCCTAAACCGGTCTGTGTTAAATGTAGCCAGATTTTATTTAAAACGGACAGTTCTCTTATGACCTGTTCATGTATTTTCTCTATTTTCAATCCGCTTATAAATTTAAAGGTCATCACTAATCCGTGAAACCTAAAGCCTAACATTTTATAAGACAGTTGTAGAATTTCATGGATATACAGGGTTTTTTTTTATTGGGAAAGACAGGTTGATATTCAACAATAATAATAAGAACACATTTTAATAAGCCATGTGGTCTATAAGGAATTTTAATTAGTTTTAACCCGTAGGGGGTGTATATAGAGCAATCTGGTTTTATCCCTGACCTTTCCTGAGATCCGTGGAACAAAGCAATATTAGATGCATGAAATTAAGTTTCGTTACAAGAAAGAAATTGCCTATGGCGACTTTGTTAAATAATAAATCGTAATTGAATAGATTTCGAAGGTGTTTTTTTAAAGCTGATAGCACTTATAACAGAACTGTCTGTAACTGTGAACTGATGTCATCGTGTAGAACGAGAAATGATATCTAAGGTGAATAATAGCATATTAGTTTATACAATACTGCATAACCCAAAACAGGAAACTTCCAACAGATTGTTTGTTAGCACCACAACCAGAATTTTTCTTTCTATGGCTCAACGGCCCCTTGGGGGCCTAGGCCTCATCATTTCGAGACTTCACGATCACACACTCAGGCACACCACAGTCGGTAGGACTCCTCTCGACGAGTGACCAGCCCGTCGCAGAGACCTCTACCTGACAACACACAACACTCACAACATACAGACATCCATGCCCCCGGTGGGATTCGAACCCGCAATCCTAGTAAGCGAGCGACCGCAGACCCACGCCTTAGACCGCGCGGCCACTGGGATCGGCAGAATCTTTGTATATGCAAATTAAATGCCAAGTCCGTACATTTGTGTATTTTTTTAAACTGCCTTTGATGCGATGTTTAATATTCATCCGCTTTATTTATCATTTACTCACACGGCGTCATGTACCAATTCCACAAAAATTTTAACATAATTTGTCGAAAAAAATGTATCCCAGAGACATCTAACGATAGAGCTATTTTAACAAGTATGCGAAGGCAGAGGGTAAATATGTCCCAGTACACGTCATGAAGGCGTATGGGGAGATGAAGTATAGCTCCACACATTTTGAACCTCGACACTAGATGGAGGTGGGTGATCAACTTCAAGCCCCGTTCGCTTTACCCCATGGAAATAACCCCGTGCCCATTGAATTGGAGACTGGGTGGGCCCCACGGCCGGTCTGGACATTTTTGGAGAAGAGTGAAAGGAACGAGTGGACCCATATTTGTTCTCCCTCCATATGCCTTCATGGCTTATTGCTCGACAGCCCCACTCGGGCCTAGGCCGCCTCATTTTTTAGGTTTCGAGATCACTCTGAGACACACCACACTCGGTAGGACTCCTCTGGACGAGTGATCAGCCCGTCGCAGAGACCTCTACCTGACAACACACAACACTCACAACAGACAGACATCCATGCCCCCCGGTGGGATTCGAACCCGCAATCCCAGTAAGCGAGCGGCTGCAGACCCACGCCTTAGACCGCGCGGCCACCGGCATCATCTTCATGGCACTTACACAGGGCAAATGTTATCCTTTCCATGTGAGCCGTTTTTACCATTAGTGAGCCATGTGCTTGTTACACAGGCATCGACATATTTATTTGTAGATAGAAGTTTGACGTCTGAATTTGAAAATAAATATGGCACCCACGTTCGCTGAGATTGCATTACAACATACAGCTTTCTTTTTTTTTGTAAAGGGCCCCGCAGCTGATGCTACGGACGCACCGCAGCCTTAAGGCTTATTTTACAACCCTGTGATGTAGATGAAGAGAAAGACGATGTATTTTTTTTTTCAAGTAATGGAACAACGGTAGAATTAAATTGACAGGGGAAAACCGAAGTACTGGGGGAAAAACCTGTCCTAGTGCCACTTTGTCCAACACAAATCCCACATGGACTGGCCTTTTTTTTTATTATTAATTCCTGGGTTTTCCCCTTTTTGATCCATTTGTACTGTTGAAGTCCTTTTTGTCCTCCCTGTCACCTTAGGTTTCATGCTGTCGTCCATACATCTAACACAAACACAAACATCCATGCCCCGGCGGGATTCGAACCCACGATCCTAGCAAGCGAGCGGCCGAAAACCCACGCCTTAGACCGCACGGCCACTGGGATCGGCATGGGATCGAACCCGGGCCTCCGCGGTGAGAGGCCGGCGACTAACCGCCTGAGCCATGGCACGGCCAACGTATGTGTGTCTGTGTGTATCTGTAAGCAGCAACATTTACGAAAATAATTTGGACAAAGCTTATAGAAATTAGCCCATACCTCTGTCTCCGTTACACAAAACCTCTCCTGCAACTTCGTTGTAATTCCTCTTGAAAGTCTTCAGAGGAGATTAACATTCTCGGCGTGGCTGCCAGAGAGCTTCTAGATCAGTGATCGATTGACATTTGTAATTTTTAAACCACTAGGGGGGACGCAGTAACCACATAAAGGTGAAAGCGATTTACAGGATTACATCGTGCCAAGGTATTGCTCCATCATGTTGAGTGATTCAGGCCAACTTGTAAAGTTTTATCGCCGTTATCAGACAATAGACGTGTTGCTCGCCTGCACGATGGCCAGTTTGGCCATTAATTGAATTCAATGTGTCTGTTGCGCGGTGACTTTTTAAGATAATTGGTGAGAACATTTATGACCTTCCTACTTGGTGAGAGAAAAAAAAAAAAAAGAAAAAGAAAAGGCAGATTATATCGGAGGTCTAAGTTGTTTTTGAGTTGGGGGACAGAGGCTGTTATTGCAACGTGAAAGTTGCTGGTCCAGTACGTGATTTACGCAATATGTAGACGTAATATGCGTAACAGGGCAACGTTCTAGAACCAATAAATTCAATGAATGGCGTAAATAAGAATTCGGCCCCCTCCTCCTCCCCCCCCCCCCCCCCCCCCCCCCCGGGACTCATAATCCGGCGCCAACCCATAATTTTTTTAGCGAAGTTACTTCCACGTCCGTCAGAATATTGCCCCCCTGTCTCAAGAACGGAATCCAGTCCGAAAGAACCGACAACAAATTTTAGTGTTCTGTATGTTTTTTTGGGGGGGGGGGGGCCTTATCTACCCGGGGAAAAATTAAATGACCAGGTAATTCGTGATTTGTGCCCTAGAACTTAATGTTGTACCGAAAAGTACGAATAAGGATGAGACAAATTGGTGTGACGGAAATACGAAACACAGCAAGGCCTTGTGTTAGGTCGTAGTTGTGTGGGCGTAAATCAAGAAGGCGTAAATAAAAAATTATATGCCAATAAAAACTGCTTAAATAAATGGAAATAAATCAGCCAAAGAGCGTTAAATCGAAAATGAGAGGGTGTAAATTAAAAAGTGGCGTAAATTGGCAGGGTCGTTACAGCGAAAAGTATGAAGCAGACGGGCTTAAAACAAGGATTGCGCGTGTAATGAAACTGTGGTGAGAAATATCAGCAGCGTTTACAAGAAATGTTTCCATCATCACAGAAATACTCAAAACAATACACTACGTTTCGGAAGCAAACTGCTTCCTTCTTCAGGTGAAACCACTAATCCCAAAACACAATTGACCAAAAATATAACACATCCATGAAAAAAAAAATGTTCACACGCGAGAAACAAAAAACGAATATATCTAAACATTTAAATACCAAACACGCAAACCCTCCCAAAAAAATTTTAAAACGACAATGATAAAATACAAAATTTAAAACAGGTCAGCAAGTCAAGATACCAAATCATAAAACAGAATGATTCGATAAAAATTACGTAATCAAATATATATATATATATAACAGCCAACACCCTCTGTTGGTAGAAATATAAACTCAACACACGAAAGCACATAACATGAGAAAGAGTGATGTGAAAAATGAATGTCAGTCGACTGGACGTTGATGTAGATGGTATTGAAATAGGACTTGATGAAACATGCTATGAAATGTGAAGGGATTGAGTAGCTTCAGATATAAGAAATTTTGTGAACACAAAGATGAATGCGCAATTTCTACAAAACGAGGAGGTCAACAGCTGAACAAAGAGCCAGCTCTTCAAGGAAGATCCTACACGCTAGCGTTACATATCTGACTTTCAACCATTTATTATCAAAAGAGACAATACGTTGCGGACTTCGAAACTCAAAACTTCGCTCTCTCCAGAAAGTAAATAGAACAGTTTAGAGCCTGTATCTGTTTATTTTTCTTTTCAAAATAGAGGCTACGTCTTTTGTAAATAAATCCCGTAGACGTCACTTGTGATTATGCCCACAGGCCTGCTATCAAAGTTAGCGGCCGTTCTTAAAAGACGTGGGATGTCAGATTTTGTTCTGTCAGTTTGAATTCATTCGTTGATGAATGTGCACATACTCCATATGTTAAAAGCGTAAGTAAATGTAATTGTTCACACTGAATCAAGCTATCTTTTTTTTTTCTCTCTCTCTGAGACAGAGCAATGCTACTTTACTGTTCTTTCTTCTTACATTCTGAAAGGAACCTTTCTACTTTCCTGAGCTTGGCTTGTGTTCTGTCGTTATTGCACCGTCACTGTAAGCTAAATCAATTTCTGTTTACCACTGTTCTAATCATTTGACAGCTTAGCCGCCATATTGTTGTGTCTTCCTTCTGAATTAAATAGAACTCTGTATTGTTGAAGTACATTTGGCTACATCAGTGCGCTTAGTAATTCCTGGAAGAAAGATGAAGACGAAACCCCAATTTATTCCTATTTATGAAGCACTAATATCTAAAGGTTTATTGTGGTGAATTTCGTAGCCCCCCCCCCCCCAGAATCAAAATTAAAATTTTGTGATTAATTGTTAATATTTTGTTACATTTACTGAGTTTTAAGGTTAGTAATGCATAGTTTAATAGTGTATGTGTATGTGCACTCCTATACACTGTCAAAGACTATCCCAGTGGCTGCGCGGTTTATGGCGTAGGTCTGCGGCCGCTTGGTTCTTGGGATTGCGGGTTCGAATACCCGCCACGGGCATGGATGTGTCGTCTGTTGTGTTTGTTGAGTGTTGTGTAGGTAGCGGCCTCTGCTACGAGCTGATCACTTGTGTAGAGTACTCTTACTGTGCGTGTGTGTGTCTGTGTGTGTCTGATTTAGAAACCTCAACAATGATAAAGATAAAAAGGTGACTTTATTCCTGTCCACGCAACAAAGGTATGTAAGGGGAGTAGAGGTGTAGTTCCACTCATTCTTAACCTCGACATTAGATGGACGGAGGTTTTTAACTTCACGCCCCGGCCGCTTTGCTCCAGGAAAAAAACACGGGTATCCACTAAATAGAAGGCTGGTTTGGGGCCAAAACAGGTCCAGGCAGTACTCTCCTGCTTCCCTTAAAGAAGATAAATAATGTTAATTGTATTTAAAGACTCCGTCCGTACTGCACAGTAAATACACTCCGTCTCAGTTATACAAACCAGTCAGTTAATGTTGTACAGTGAAATAATCGCTGTTTGTTCTGAGATCCACACAAAACACATAAATACAGTCCGTACCGCGCAGTAAACACACTCCGTATCAGTTACACAAACCAGTCAGTTAATGTTGTACAGTGAAATAATCGCTGTTTGTTCTGAGATCCACACAAAACACATAAATACAGTCCGTACCGCGCAGTAAACACACTCCGTCTCAGTTATACAAACCAGTCAGTTAATGTTGTACAGTGAAATAATCGCTGTTTGTTCTGAGATCCACACAAAACACATAAATACAGTCCGTACCGCGCAGTAAACACACTCCGTCTCAGTTATACAAACCAGTCAGTTAATGCTGTACAGTGAAATAATCGCTGTTTGTTCTGAGATCCACACAAAACACATAAATACAGTCCGTACCGCGCAGTAAACACACTCCGTCTCAGTTATACAAACCAGTCAGTTAATGTTGTACAGTGAAATAATCGCTGTTTGTTCTGAGATCCACACAAAACACATAAATACAGCTCGTACCGCGCAGTAAACACACTCCGTCTCAGTTATACAAACCAGTCAGTTAATGCTGTACAGTGAAATAATCGCTGTTTGTTCTGAGATCCACACAAAACACATAAATACACTGTGTGGGCAGAACGTAGAATTTGTGAATGTTAAACCTTGCGGTACATATAGTAACCACTGGGCTTTAAAGGGTTAACATTGTTACATTAAATTCTTTTGGAAATTGTTATCGTATTTGAGGACCGTAAGACGTGCCTGGGTTTCAGACGGCGAATTTTCGAAGAAAAATCATTTTATTAAGTAGTACATTTGAAACACATGTACACGGGTCCTTGCTAAATACCGGGTTAGAGTGCAGTGAAGCTTTAACCGTCACGGCTATTGTGAGACACATTATCAAAGTTATGGTGTGAACGTCCACTTTACTCAAACAGCGCATCATGTTTCGAGTCATCAAGGGCTTTGCTGATTCCTCAGTTCTTGAAATGTTAGCTAGATGTCTCCTGTATCACCTAGCCTACAAGAATTTTTCACACAGTCTCACACCTGTGAAATGGCTGGTCACTTCATTCGTTCTGCTGGTGTCAAATTGTGTTATAGCCTTCGTCCAACTGATCCGTCCTCACACATGAAGGGTTAGAGTGTTAACCCTGTAAATCCCAGTGGTTACTATACGTACCACCAGGTTTAACTTTCACAAATTCTACGTTCTGCCCACACAGTGTATTTATGTGTTTTGTGTGGATCTCAGAACAAACAGCGATTATTTCACTGTACAGCATTAACTGACTGGTTTGTATAACTGAGACGGAGTGTGTTTACTGCGCGGTACGGACTGTATTTATGTGTTTTGTGTGGATCTCAGAACAAACAGCGATTATTTCACTGTACAGCATTAACTGACTGGTTTGTATAACTGAGACGGAGTGTGTTTACTGCGCGGTACAGACTGTATTTATGTGTTTTGTGTGGATCTCAGAACAAACAGCGATTATTTCACTGTACAACATTAACTGACTGGTTTGTATAACTGAGACGGAGTGTGTTTACTGCGCGGTACGGACTGTATTTATGTGTTTTGTGTGGATCTCAGAACAAACAGCGATTATTTCACTGTACAACATTAACTGACTGGTTTGTATAACTGAGACGGTGTGTGTTTACTGCGCGGTACGGACTGTATCTTTAAATATAATTCAGGTTAATTTGCGTCAGTCAAGGCCGTGCCATAGCTCAGGCGGTCAGTCGCCGGCCTCTCACCGCGGAGGCCCGGGTTCGATCCCGCCGATCCCAGTGGCCGTGCGGTCTAAGGCGTGGGTCTGCGGCCGTTCGCTTGCTGGGATTGTGGGTTCGAATCCCGCCGAGGGCATGGATGTTTGTGTTGTGTTTATTGTATAAGGACAGTAGTATGGAACATAAGTGACATGAAGAAAAAGGGAAAGATTTAAAGGTACAAAATGGATCAAAGGGAAAAAAGGGACAGGAAAAAAAAATCCCAGGTCAGTCTATGTGAGATTTGTGGTTGACAAATTGGCAGTAGGACATGGTTTTCTCCGAGTACTTCGGTTTTCCCCTGTCAGTATCATTCCACCAGACCTCTTACCAGCAGAACAAACGGACGGAGCCTGGGAACCTTCTAAAAAGCAATGTTCTTTAAGAAATCGGGGAGCCCTGGATAGAAAAGTACTTTCACTTTTTTTTTTTTGCGCCATTCTCCGCCTTTACGTTTATATTGGTAGTGTCAAAACAGGTCACGTGATTCTTTGTTCGCTACAAAGCAGTCTTCATTCATTAAACGTCTAATCTATGAGTCTTGCCTCAGTTTATACCTGCTATGTATTTCATTTTACACATACGGGAAAGAAATATCTTCCACGAAGCTGAAGTTAAATGCGCCCGAACCAATCGTTTAAGTGGAAGAGCAATAAGTCTGTCGCCATGCCTCAGAAAGCAAGCGATCGTGTGGACAATATAACATTATATACATACATGTTTATCTGTAGGCATATTTCATAGTACATATGTACGCTGATGACGTCATAGCCTAGGGGCAAGAAGCATATGTCGTTACCCATTGTTCTTAAAGGTGTGTATTGCATATGTGTCACCTGAGCAGGCTTATGTGCAAAGAGTTAAATGATCCAAACATTTTTCTCTTTCTCTCTGCGTACGGTTTTTCTTTCTTCTCCTTTATTTTTCCTCTTATTAAAGAGTTTCAAAGTCCAATCACTAGAGAAGCATTTCCTGTCAGCTCTCGAGTCTACAAGTACATCGGAATGCACAGTCACGTTCTAGAAGTGACATCGAGTGACAAACAAAAAAAAATGTGTGTAGTGAGGGAAGAGGCCTTTCGCTTTGCAGTTACACGTGTCAAACGTGGTTCGGAATGGAGCCGAAGGAGTTATCGGTGGTCTTGTGGCTTTTATTAGGAAAGTAATGGTCATTAAAGGAGATAATTTGAACTTAGCTGCAAAACAGTTATTGGCTGAATTAGCTTTAGTAATACTTATAATAGCAGATCCCAGTAGCCGCGCGGTCTAAGGCGTGGGTCTGCGGCCGCTCGCTTGTTGGGATTGCGGGTTCGAATCCGTTTAGGGCATGGATGTTTGTTGTGAGTGCTGTGTGTTGTCAGGTAGAGGTCTCTGCGACGGGCTGATCCCTCGTCCAGAGGAGTCCTACCGAGTGTGGTGTGTCTGAAGTGTGTGATCGTGAAACCTCGACGAAACGAGGAGGCCCAGGCCCATATAGGGCTGTCGAGACATAGGAAAAAAAAATACTTATAATAATTATAATAAATTTAAAAAGTATTCTTCACACTGTTGCCACCGTGCATCTTCGTCATATTAAATTAAGTTATAAACCAACCGATGCACACTAAAACCACTTTTTAAGTAGCTTTATTATAAAATTGTTAAAAATTGTACCCCTACACGTGTTTCGATCCTAGGATCATCGTCAGGGGGGTTTTTTGCTAAAAGCTACAGTTACTTCAACACACTTCACCACAAGTGACTGTAGCTTTTAGCAAAAAACCCCCCTGACGATGATCCTAGGATCGAAACACGTGTAGGGTTACAATTTTTAACAATTTTGATAATAAAGCTACTTAAAAAAGTGGTTTGAGTGTGCATCGGTTGGTCAGAAACTTAATTTAAAAAGTATTTATCCCCCACCCAGGCCGTGAAGGCAAAATGGGGAGTGGAGGTATAGCGCACTAATTCTTAACGTAGGTACTAGATAAATGTGAGTGACGGTGATGATAATAATAGCGTCGTGGTATGTTGTCAGTCGCCGGATTTGGAACAGCCAAGACCAGTGTTTCCCAAACAGGTTTGCACAGAACTTTGTCAGGGACTCTGCAAGAAATCGTGGGATGAATACATGGAAATTTTTAAATACTGAAATTACGCACAAAATTTTAAATATACCTCGAAGGACAGGACAAATGCTTCAATTTTTACTTACAATAGAGGCTGTCATATATATTATAATAAATAAATGAAATATATACCGAAATATATAAAATAAAATTTCTTGACAGTAATTTCGCAGTGCCGATCCCAGTGACCGAGCGGTCTAAGGCGTGGGTCTGCGACCGTTCGGTTGTTGGGATTGCGGGTTCGAATCCCGCTGTCGGCATGGATGTCTGTCTCTTGTGAGTGTTGTCATTTAGAAGTCTCTGCGACGGGCTGATCACTTGTCCAGAGGAGTCCTACCGAGTGTGGCGTGTCTAAAAGTATGTGATCGTGAAGCCTTAATAATGAGGGGGCCCCGCCCCACTGGAGGCTGCTGCGCAGTAATTGAATTGCGCTTTCTCGGCCTGTAAAGGTTTTCACAGGTAGGGGTTCATAGGGATATGAAAAATTATTTTAGAGGGGGGTCCTTTGTGGAAGAAATGTTGGGGAGTCTTTTGAAAGGGTGTGGTTAGGCAGGACAGTCATAAGCGATAAGTTAACAAAGATATTTGCTGTTTAAGAAACATCTTATTTGGGTACAGTAAAGTTGGGTTGAGTTCTGTAGGTTAGGAAATCTGCTTTGCACTGACAGTAGTGTATCTGGCAGCAGAGATATATCTGCCCACTGCCTTCGTCTCGCTTTACCGCCATAAACCGAACCACAACTGACAATGACAACAACAGAAAAACAAGACTCATATCTCAACTTTTTTTAAATTTATGTATAGAAGATTACAATTTACAGTATTTACAGTATACAAGGAAAAAGTTACAAAAATTGTTTCGATAACCAATTTAACTAAAATGAGTAGATGGACCAAAAGTTATAAAGAGGGAAAAATAAAAATAATATTAGTGAAAAATACTAAAAAAAAAAACACTATGCCTGATGGTGAGCTGGTTTACAGTAGTATATGTTTGGTCGTTTATGTTTGTAGATTTTGTATACAGAGTTTAGATCGGCTAATGTATAATTACCTATTTGTTGGACCGGAGGATTAGGATGAGATGGGCATTTAGTAAAAAATTTGACCGTCAGATGGTGAATGAAGTCTCGAAGAGATTCAATATTAAGGAAGTCGTGCAAATGGGAGATGGGAGTTCCTCTAGGATATACTCCGACGATGCGTAAGCTCTTGTTTTGGACGACTTGGAGTTTGAGGTAATTTGAATTACATGTGGTATTGCAGACAGGGGCGGCGTGTGTAAGAAGGAATGGAATTAGTAATTTATATAGTGTTAATTTGGAGGTTTGTGAGAGTGTGGAGATGTTACACAAAGAGTACCTGTGGCTTTGTTGGTAACGGTACGTAGGTGCTTGGTGTAGAGCAGTTTTGGGTCTATATCTCGACTGCGGAACCGGCCGTGTTGGGGAAAATTTTAATTTTCGCAAACGTGTTTATTTATCGACGGAGCTGTTTGTATAGGCGCGTGCGTCGCTCTTCGCCTGCGCTGAGCGCTGGGTACACGCCAGCGACTGAACTGTCTTCCTCCGGTAGCAGGGTCAGTCCGGCCGGTCGGAGGCTGTAAAAAGAACGATGGCCCTCCGTGTAAAGAGGCACCACTTCCCTCTCTCTCTCTCTCTCTCAGTCTCTCCCAACGGTAGCACAAATCAAGTCAGACTCCCCCTTTGTGACGTCACTCCTCTGACACGCGTCCCTGTAGTCTGTCCGTCTGTCTTGGTAGACTGACCCTGACCTTGGACAGACATAACCCCAGAGGAAAGAATTGTAAACAAGACAGGACAGGACCGTATAGTATTACAGTTGGTTAGGTTGCCACATTTGGCGATGTGGTCATTGATTTCTTGCTAAAATTGTGATACATTTTGCTTATCATATTTTGCAGCTATAAACTGCTTCATTATCGTGCCAAACTTATGCAATGTTTTCTTGATATTAGTTTAAAAGTTGATAAAACAGGAGCAAGAGTCTGAATTATGTGCGTTATATCATGCAGTACAGCTGTTTGTGAAATGTGTGTGTACCGATATATTGCGCTTGTGAAATGTGTGTGTACCGATATATTGCTCTTGTGAAATGTGTGTGTACCGATATATTGCGCTTGTGAAATGTGTGTGTACCGATATATTGCGCTTGTGAAATGTGTGTGTACCGATATATTGCGCTTGTGAAATGTGTGTGTACCGATATATTGCGCTTGTGAAATGTGTGTGTACCGATATATTGCGCTTGTGAAATGTGTGTGTACCGATATATTGCGCTTGTGAAATGTGTGTGTACCGATATATTGCGTTTGTGAAATGTGTGTGTACCGATATATTGCGCTTGTGAAATGTGTGTGTACCGATATATTGCGCTTGTGAAATGTGTGTGTACCGATATATTGCGCTTGGGAAATGTGTGTGTACCGATATATTGCGCTTGTGAAATGTGTGTGTATCGATATATTGCGCTTGTGAAATGTGTGTGTACCGATATATTGCGCTTGTGAAATGTGTGTGTACCGATATATTGCGCTTGTGAAATGTGTGTGTACCTATATATTGCGCTTGTGAAATGTGTGTGTACCGATATATTGCGCTTGTGAAATGTGTGTGTACCGATATATTGCGCTTGTGAAATGTGTGTGTACCGATATATTGCGTTTGTGAAATGTGTGTGTACCGATATATTGCGTTTGTGAAATGTGTGTGTACCGATATATTGCTCTTGTGAAATGTGTGTGTACCGATATATTGCGCTTGTGAAATGTGTGTGTACCGATAAATTGCGTTTGTGAAATGTGTGTGTACCGATATATTGCGCTTGTGAAATGTGTGTGTACCGATATATTGCGCTTGTGAAATGTGTGAGTACCGATATATTGCGCTTGTGAAATGTGTGTGTACCGATATATTGCGCTTGTGAAATGTGTGTGTACCGATATATTGCGCTTGTGAAATGTGTGTGTACCGATATATTGCGTTTGTGAAATGTGTGTGTACCGATATATTGCGTTTGTGAAATGTGTGTGTACCGATATATTGCTCTTGTGAAATGTGTGTGTACCGATATATTGCGCTTGTGAAATGTGTGTGTACCGATAAATTGCGCTTGTGAAATGTGTGTGTACCTATATATTGCGCTTGTGAAATGTGTGTGTATCGATATATTGCGCTTGTGAAATGTGTGAGTACCGATATATTGCGCTTGGGAAATGTGTGTGTACCGATATATTGCGCTTGGGAAATGTGTGTGTACCGATATATTGCGCTTGTGAAATGTGTGTGTACCGATATATTGCGCTTGGGAAATGTGTGTGTACCGATATATTGCGCTTGTGAAATGTGTGTGTACCGATATATTGCGCTTGTGAAATGTGTGAGTACCGATATATTGCGCTTGTGAAATGTGTGTGTACCGATATATTGCGCTTGTGAAATGTGTGTGTACCGATATATTGCGCTTGTGAAATGTGTGTGTACCGATATATTGCGCTTGTGAAATGTGTGTGTACCGATATATTGCGCTTGTGAAATGTGTGTGTACCGATATATTGCGCTTGTGAAATGTGTGTGTACCGATATATTGCGCTTGTGAAATGTGTGTGTACCGATATATTGCGCTTGTGAAATGTGTGTGTACCGATATATTGCGCTTGTGAAATGTGTGTGTACCGATATATTGCGCATACGTTCATTCGTGTAAAAAGCTTCGCCGTTTGAAATGTTCCGTCTGGTCGCTAGTCTTTTAAACACGTTTACTAGAATATCGTAGAAAACAGAAAAGGCAATGTACGTATAACGTGACAATGGGGCGCGTTCCCGTGACTATTTTTGACGTGGAAAAGCGATAAGTATCACATATTCTGAGTGTGTGTCTGTAGCCTTAGTTATCCAGCATGCAAAGCGCATACGCCGTATTATATTGTCATCTGTGGCCTGCCTGGCTGTACCATATTTTTCCACATTATCTCATAAACGGCACGATTTTCGGAAAAAAGTTATTGAACATAAAATGTATGTTTTGATTTTGTCTACAACTTTTGTCTGAAACATTTCTTATTATAAGAAGAATTCAGCGAGATATTGTCATAAATGTATATAGGTCTTCATGTAAAGTGCCCGTTATTCTTGTCAGATTTTAATGAAACTTGAATTTTTTTGAAACTCTGTCGAGAGACAGAGTTTCAAAAAAATACTCAAATATAAAATTCATGAAAATCTGTCCAGTGGGAGCCGAGTTGTTCCATGTGGACGGACAGACCGACATGACGAAGCTAATAGTCGCTTTAAACAATTTTGCTAACACGCCTAAAAACTGTAATTTCTAACGATAACTAGATAATTAAGCAACCCTGCAAACCGCATACTCGTATTATGCTACAGCGACAGACGTACCAAATCTCAATTTTCCTGCTAACCTGTAAAGTGTCTGTTGTTCATAACCCTGGAGCTTTAACATTTGTATATGCAATGTCGTGTATTTCCCTGTTGATGGTTAAATGACTAGCCGAAACATGTAGCAGTGTGAATACACAGACAGTTGTAAATTTAATAAGCGTGATTTGACGGTGTTTAGTTAAATATTGACATTTATCGTTTTTAGATTATACACTATAAAGAAAAATTAATGTTTGAACAAAAATTAAAATCTTAATAAAAGTTATATATTTACGGTACGAATTCTGTTCATAAGACGAAATATCTTCGAAATTAGTTTTGTATAAAATATGGTTTATATTACAGGTAACCAAAATTAAACTGTTTGTGTGATGCCCGGCTTACGTCACATAATGCCGCCTTGCCCTGTTCAGAAATTTCTTACTGAAGATATACGTGCGAACGGACGGAATGACAGGCATAGGGTAAGTAGACATGACTCCCCTATTATGCGCTCAATTGATGTGCTTTTTTTTGAAAGTCAGTATGAAAATGCATCTTCTTCTACAGACTCCAACATCAGTATTGTAGAATGTATTCGTCTCCACGTGTAGTACAGCAACAAAAGGTCTGTTTAGAACATACTTTCGAATTCTTGATTTAATTGAATTTCCAGACAGTATTTATGGTTTGGGTGTTGTTAGCGCCGGGATTCCGAGAATTGAAGTTAATTGCTTTGATGTTTGATGGTGACAAAGATGGGAAGAAGGAAGTAAGTTTATATTCCACTCGCAGACAGAGGGAGACGGATGCATCTCGTACGTTGTGCACGTAACGACAGGCAGTCCTGTATGCGGGACCAATGTGTCGGCCCCGAAGCCCCTAGGCTAGAGGTAAAGGTAAAGCAATCCCATTACAGGCCTGACAGGCCATTAGGGCTCCAGTAGGTTGAGGCTCCCAGGTTTTTAGACAATCGGCACATGAAGGTGGTAAGGTTGTCAGCCCTACGCACCGGCCGCCTTTACCCCCCCAGGAAAGATTCCTGGTACTCATTTCTGTTAGAGGCTGAGTCGACCCCAGGGCCATAGTGCGACCGAGAGGATTATGTCAATGAAAAATTCCAGTGACACCATCGGGAATCGAAACCGCGACCTTCCGGCTTGTAGCGCAGTGCCTCAACCAACTGCGCCACCGCGTGCCCCCCTAGGCTAGAGGTACTCTCTAGAAAACAAGTAGGAGCCACTGATAGATTTACAGTGCCCTAGGATAGGTCCCAGCCTCTAAGTGATGAAATTTAGAACTAGGGATAGAAGATGTCATTCACAGCAATTCTTATATGTTGTAAAGTTTTACTGCAACATGTTTCGACTGAAATGTAAAGAACCATCATCAGGTTGACATGGTACCAAAGAAAGTTGTATGCATATCACCTTAATTATTTTGTAGAGGAATATCATACATACAATAAAAAGAAGAAAGGCTAACTGGATTGGTCACATCTTGCGTAGAAACTGCCTTCTGAAACATGTGATTGAAGGAAAGTTAGAGGGAAGGATAGAAATGATGGGAAGACGAGGAAGAAGACGTAAGCTGCTACTGGATGACCTTAAGGAAAAGAGAAGATACTGGAAATTGAAAGAGGAAGCACTAGATCGCACACTGTGGAGAACTCGCTTTGGAAGAGGCTACGGACCTGTCGTAAGACAGACTGCAGAGTGAATGGATATGTATGCTTTAGATCGTAACTTACAGTGTCTTAAAAAGCATACTATAAGCCAGGGGTGGCCAAACTTGCTTAACGTAAGAGCCACATACGATAAACTTCAGACGTTTCAGAGCCACAACACATGAACAAATATTACACACACGTTTTTATTGTTACACGCACATTTTGTTACAAAAATTCTTAAATACATTTACTCGCCATAAACATTAAACTTACGTTTTAATCCAGCGGACTCTCAGTTTATACCGGTAAATAATTATAAAGCTTGGAAATTTTTTTATTTACCTTGTATATGAATTATAATGCAAAAAGGAGCTCAGCCAACATATTTCCGCTAGCCGCACATTATATGTCAATTATTAATATTATTATAATATTATTTGTCTTCTCCAAAACGTCCATACCGGCTCTGGGGCCCCACCCAGCCACCTATTCAATGGTTACCAGGGTTCTCTCCCGGGGTTAAAGCTGCCGGGTCGTGATGTTGACCACTCATTTCCATCCAGTGCCGAGGTTGATAATGGGTGGAGCTATACCTTCACTCCCCCTATATGCGTTTATGGCGTAGACAGGGACAAGTTTACACATACGGGCGGAGAAATATACGACGTTTCGGTGAGATACTGTTTATGTATTCAGATATAAATAAGAGAATGGCGTCTGTTCTGTGGGGCGCTTTATATTAGGAAGAAGGTCCATATCACTGTGTGGCAGCTGCTTCCAAGATGTCGCATGTATGTCCAAAAATATACGACGTTTCGGTGAGATACTATTTATGTATTCAGATGTAAATAAGAGAATGGCGTATGTTCTGTGGGGCACTTTGTGTTAGGAAGAAGGTCCATATGACTGTGTGGCAGCTGCTTCCAAGATGTCGCATGTATGTCCACAAATATACGACGTTTCGGTGAGATACTGTTTATGTATTCAGATGTAAATAAGAGAATGGCGTCTGTTCTGTGGGGCACTTTGTATTAGGAAGAAGGTCCATATCACTGTGTGGCAGCTGCTTCCAAGATGTCGCATGTATGTCCACAAATATACGACGTTTCGGTGAGATACTGTTTATGTATTCAGATGTAAGTAAGAGAATGGCGTCTGTTCTGTGGGGCACTTTGTATTAGGAAGAAGGTCCATATCACTGTGTGGCAACTGCTTTCGAGATGTCGCATGTATGTCCACAAATATACGACGTTTCGGTGAGATACTGTTTATGTATTCAGATGTAAATAAGAGAATGGCGTATGTTCTGTGGGGCACTTTGTGTTAGGAAGAAGGTCCATATGACTGTGTGGCAGCTGCTTTCGAGATGTCGCATGTATGTCCACAAATATACGACGTTTCGGTGAGATACTGTTTATGTATTCAGATGTAAATAAGAGAATGGCGTATGTTCTGTGGGGCACTTTGTGTTAGGAAGAAGGTCCATATGACTGTGTGGCAGCTGCTTTCGAGATGTCGCACGTAAGATGCTGTCCACAAAATGGACAGTGTTTGTCGAAACTACAGGCTCGCTCGCACCAGACAACTAGCTTAGCCCTCAAGAAAATGGCAAGCTCTGATTATAACGGGAACTAGCGCAATGCGACTCTGCTATGTTGCCATATCAGCCCGAGTGATATGGAATAACTACCGTGCGACCTGTCGCTTGTCGTTACTTACAACGCTTTTACACGCACAATTATTTCAGGCGTTCGTTTTGTAGCGTGGAATTACGCTGTATCAAATACACAAGAAAGAAATAAGTATACATAGACTGCCATTTTCAGAGGAATACAAGAACTCCCCCCCCCCCCTGGCTTTTAGAATCTACGTTCATAAATCCCTCCAAGTCACAGGACCGGAGTAACGTAATTTTTATGGCGAGAGGGAAGTGTTTTTTCGTGCTTAATTCCGAAAATATAGGATCGGTCCATGTCGGAGAAGGGATAAATTCCAAGACTTCGCGACGTTTGGAAGGAACGTACCCGTAGTGCCTTCGAAACGTCGGGAGTCAGTTACCCAGTGATGCAGCGTCATATCCCAGATAAACGGAATCTTCAACGCCAGTTATTTTTAGTGACATAATTCAGAAATATTCGTTGAAACAAAAGTGCGATCACTCCACATTTTTTTTTCTCACGGGTTTTCCGTAAAAAAAAGAAACGTTACTGTCGGTCACTTACTGTCGGTCAATTACTGTCGGTCAATTACTGTCGGTCACTTACATCCCTTTCCAAAAATCGTAATTCAATACTTTTAACTCTAGTATTGCCCTAGAGATAAATATTCAGTTCGTACCGCGCAGTAAACACATTCCGTCTGCGTTATAAAAAAAGCAATCGGTTAATGCTAATATTCATACTGCAGTCTGTCTTACGACATGTCCGTAGCCTCTTCCAAAGCGAGTTCTCCACAGGGTGCGATCTAGTGCTTCCTCTTTCAGTTTACAGTATCTTCTCTTTTCCTTAAGGTCATCCAGTAGCTTCTTACGTCTACTTCCTCGTCTTCCCGTCCCTTCTATCCTTCCCTCTAACTATCCTTCAATAACGTGTTTTAGAAGTTAATGCTGTATAGCGAAATAATCTCCACTTGTTCTGAGATCCACACAAAACACATAAATACACTGTGTGGGCAGAACATAGAATTGTTCGTACCGCGCAGTAAACACACTCCGCCTCAGTTATACAAACCAATCAGTTAATGCTGTACAGTGAAATAATCGCTGTTTGTTCTGAGATCCACACAAAACACATAAATACAGTCCGTACCGCGCAGTAAACACACTCCGTCTCAGTTATACAAACCAGTCAGTTAATGCTGTACAGTGAAATAATCGCTGTTTGTTCTGAGATCCACACAAAACACATAAATACAGCCCGTACCGCTCAGTAAACACACTCCGTCTCAGTTATACAAACCAGTCAGTTAATGTTGTACAGTGAAATAATCGCTGTTTGTTCTGAGATCCACACAAAACACATAAATACAGCCCGTACCGCGCAGTAAACACACTCCGTCTCAGTTATACAAACCAGTCAGTTAATGTTGTACAGTGAAATAATCGCTGTTTGTTCTGAGATCCACACAAAACACATAAATACAGCCCGTACCGCGCAGTAAACACACTCCGTCTCAGTTATACAAACCAGTCAGTTAATGTTGTACAGTGAAATAATCGCTGTTTGTTCTGAGATCCACACAAAACACATAAATACAGCCCGTACCGCGCAGTAAACACACTCCGTCTCAGTTATACAAACCAGTCAGTTAATGTTGTACAGTGAAATAATCGCTGTTTGTTCTGAGATCCACACAAAACACATAAATACAGCCCGTACCGCGCAGTAAACACACTCCGTCTCAGTTATACAAACCAGTCAGTTAATGTTGTACAGTGAAATAATCGCTGTTTGTTCTGAGATCCACACAAAACACATAAATACAGCCCGTACCGCGCAGTAAACACACTCCGTCTCAGTTATACAAACCAGTCAGTTAATGTTGTACAGTGAAATAATCGCTGTTTGTTCTGAGATCCACACAAAACACATAAATTCAGTCCGTACCGCGCAGTAAACACACTCCGTCTCAGTTATACAAACCAGTCAGTTAATGTTGTACAGTGAAATAATCGCTGTTTGTTCTGAGATCCACACAAAACACATAAATACACTGTGTGGGCAGAACGTAGAATTTGTGAATGTTAAACTTGGTGGTACATATAGTGACCAATGGGCTTTACAGGGTTAATCCAAGAGTGATTAGTGACGACGAACTGTGCGGTTTGTTTATCATATTCGCACGTGTTTAACTCGTATTGAGGACGTCAGTCTTACGCAGAAATGGCCTGCCACAGCACTGAGATGTTTGCACTGTTTTACTCACGTAACTTAAATTTCACACAAACGATATTTGACATTCTTTTCCAAAGTTTGCGTTTTTAATGTCTGCAAAACGTGCAACTGCTCTACTCAAACAATCAAACATTTCTCTTTGTCTTGTGTTTGTGAATTTTAAGTAGGCGTAGACTGCGAGGTACTGCAGCCTTCTGCCATACATTTCCTTGAAGCACAGAGAGGCGACAAGAATTTTTTAATTAATTATATATGTCTATAAATCGCATCTTATGTACGAGATACATTCGCTCCCATGCATTTTGGTTTTTGTTGAACGCCATTTAATAATCTTGATCAAAGACATGTCAAGGACAGATATTTCTTTCTATTCGACTAAAACGGAATGCAGTGAGACAGGCAAACTGTGTTTTTGCTACAGTTTTATTCACTTTTCAGCCTTTCGACGACAGGTGGTTCAGAAATGAAGCGATTCAATTCGACGATGATCAAAACAGTTCTATGTTCTACAGCATTATAATTATTATTGTTATTATTATTATTATTGTTATTGTTACACGCCCATTGAATTCCGTTCTTTGATGACTTGTGAAAACCTGTAAACAACGGAGGCCGTGTGCTAACTCTTGATTCTTTCCTCAACGCATGTGTCTGCGAATATAATTCTTCCTCATTTCTATAAATATAAAAAAATATAAATGATGCAACTGATTCAAACGCCATCTGTGATGTACGGCCGAAAACAATTTCATTAAAAAAATGGAGGGGCGTGAAAGATTTTGGGTATAAGGAAAGGGGAAAAGCCGATGAGGAATGGAGGGGTGGAGAGGAGAGTGCGCGTCTGCGCAGTAGCGCTCACTGAGGTAGTCTAGCAGCCGTGCCTGCCAGTTTCAAATTGGAATGGGTTGAGCGAGCTGGTGAGACAGAGAGAGAGAGAGAGAGAGAGGAAAGAGTTTTTTAAGTCTTCTTTATGGATTGAACGGATGGTCTGGGCCAAAGGGGAATATAGGCAGAAAAAAATATAGCATAAAGGAGAGAAAAACGGGGGAAAGGAGGAGAAGATGGAAGGAGGAATCGTGAAGGGGAAGACTGACGATCCCCCGTTTTTCACTTGATTTTCATCTGTTTCCTTCAGTTCAAGTTTGGCGGGGGACTGGAATGGAGCGAAGCACAGTGAAACGAAAGGATTGATGTAATAAGGAAGGGGTTTAAGAAGGATCTGTTGGGCGCAGGAAGTTGGCAGGACGCAACGAGTTGTGCGGTACCGAGTTTTGTGACATTATAGTGAAGTGAGTCTGTAGGTGATAGTCGGTGACAGTTGGTGGAATGTGGTGTCGATTGTTATGTTGAATTTTTTTTTTTTATTAGGGATATCGTAAGATTGAAACGTTTTTATTTACAACAGTGCCTAAACCTGAATCAGGCCATCGTTATTATACAGGACGTGTGAAATACGATGTACCGCGGCTTATCACCTCACTGAATCCATTCTGTTGGATATTTGCGTTGTGTTTGTGTGACATGTGTTGCTACAGTGGAGCACGCGTGCCTTGTAACTTCTGCTAAAGTGCATGCCGTGGTATTTGTCTCTAACACTACATCATCTTGTACTCGGAGTAACTGACCTTCTAGCTGTACAGGCTAACTACTCTGTCACCTATTGTCATCACTCAACAATACAGGTCAGTACGTCTGTGACTAAGATTACAACCAAGGTTAGTACGTCACAAGTCGAACGTTAGTTTTTGTTACCATTTAAAGTGTTTGGTCGTGTTATTCACATCAGGTGTTTTGTGGGGGCTGTGGCGATTGATTTAGACGTCGGTCATTGCTTTAATGAGTTCATGAGCGTAAGGGTCAAGCGATTTATAAACAGGGTTTTGCCAGTGTAAATTAGGTTCTTCGTGCGAAATGAGATCGTCTTTTAGCGAGTATAATTTACGATTATTGATTTCCTTATGCGTAATTTTGCGTGTTAAGTTTCGTTCACAACTACTGCCGTACTGGAAACATGACAATTTTTCATTTCTGGCTAGATATTTAGGCGCAGTGCTTGTTTAATTACTTTCGAAGTCGTGATATGTGTGTAGTATCATACTTTAAGTAAGGCGTATTCCGAAGTGTGTTACAATGGATGATACGACCCGAAACATTTGTATTTCACGAGTACCTTGGAACTACAACTGTACAATGTGTAATTAATAGTTATTTTTAAGATGAAGTTAATATTGTGTGCTAATGGTTTCTTTGTATTATGCGTGCGGTAAAATCAAGGTTATGGATGTTCCGTTACACACAGAACTTTCGAAAGGCTTGTAGGTGCCGAAACTTGTGTCCGCTCGGAATTTTTTTTTTTTTACGCTGAGACTTACACAATATTCAGTGAATTTTCGGAGCAGGTATTTGCACCATTAATAGATGCCAGTTACCAATTTGGTACTGTTGGGGAAATTATAATTCTTCAGATGTGTAATAATAGTGCTGAAGTCCCCAGTCCTTGGGTTTCTCCCATTTTACGTAAATTTAATGGTGGCCAGTTTTTTTTATGTAAATAGTGTCTGTGTGTGTGTGTGGGAGGAACAAAATATATTGTCCGACTAGTCGTTTGAAAATATATTTCCAGTTAATGTAAGTTCTTAGATGTAGAAGTTATGACGTGTTTTATTGCGCGGAATTTCTCGTTTAGGAAAGTTTGAAAAAGGGCGTTTTCAGAAACGAGACATGAAGAACAAATATAGCTACATCAGCCCGTTTGCTACAGCATGTAGCTATCTTTGTTTTTGTCAGATCGAATCGTTGTTTTTTTTTTTTTGGTCCCTTTTCCGTGTTTCCACACGTTGAACTTCGGAGCGCGTTATTTAACTACGCTGTTAGTAGCTAAAGTTACACAGTGTCGGTAATAGATGAATGAGTATGTGGCATTAGTGGATATACAAAGGCGGAAGTACTCGGAGGACAAAGAAAAACCTGTCTCGGTGCCAATTTGTTCGCTCCAAATCACCGCACAGACTGGCCTGGGATCGAACTAGTGCTTCTAAGGCTAAAGGCCGGAGGCTGACTCTCTCTATGACCATTTTGTTGTCATTGTCCATTGTTAAATAAAAATCGTCACTAGTGCGTGAGGTTGAAGTCCCGTGGTGTGGCGAAGCATTAGTTTTATCCAACTTAGCGATGCATTTTCCCATCTAATAAAGTATGGAAAAAGACAGGTCATTAGAATATAAACACATTTGATGTACGTAACGATAATTAAAAACCCAAATATCTGGTTGATGGGAAAAATGTAATAATGAATTATGATTGTATTTGACGGCTGTACAGTAGTGCTGTGGGCCTCGTATTTATTGCAAGTAACCAGTATTACAGCGCGTATATCAGTAATGGCTTCTCTCAAGCTCTGTCTCTCTAGCCCCAAGACATGCCTATTAGTGTCTTCTAAAAAAAATTGTTAACATTGTACTAAATGACTTGAATTTTAGCACTGCTCTCAGATGTTAGGCACTATCGCAAAATATACTATTGTCTTTGGAATTTTGGGGTTACTGCATTTTCATTTCCTGGAAAGCATGTGTTTTTCGTGTTAATTTTATCGCCATAATTTTGGATGAAGTGCCATTATTCATAGTGCCTGGGCGATTTAATAGGATCGTGACTTAGTGACATCTTAAAAATTGAGCTGTTATGGTGTTCGGTTTAGAATTGATGATTTGTATGCATGTTTATAGGTTGCAAGTGTTTATAGTGGTCAGTGTTCGTTTGTAAGTCAACTATTCTGTATCCGTAATGTGCTGATAGTTTTAATCGGCACTCAAACACTATCAGATGTCAGCAGATAACGCCTTTAGTTTCTTCCTCTGCTTAGTCGATAAATCATTTTTTCTTGAATCGAGCTTAGAAGGCTTGGGCTGGCGCTGTGTGCTGCTGTCGGTACTTGCTGTGGCGATAGCCGCCCGCCGCGGATACATTTTTCGTCTTTTCAGTCGAATTGGGCACAGTTTGTGGTGCAATGTAAGCACACTGCTCGTGTCTTTTCGCTGTTTGCAGAAACAGTTATATATCTGATAGCAGTAATTTCTTGTACTTATGTCAGTGCGTATAGAAAATTTCATAAAAACTAATTCACACGAATCTGCTGGTTTAGGTGTAATACTGTAGGTAAAGTTAGTGTAATAATACAGTAGAAACTGCCCACAGCTTTGTAATTAGTTATATGAAAACTATTTTGAAAGCACTTACATATAAGTGTGTATCAAACAGCTAGAACTGAAAGCAGACTACACGGTTGTCTTTAAGATATAGTCAAACCAACAAACGCAGTACAATTACTAATAAAGTATATTTTGCAGCCCGTATACATGTTTCGGCAGCTAATTCGCCATCTTCAGGCCCCCCCCTGAAGATGGCGAATTAGTTACCGAAACATATATATAGGAGCTGCAAGATATACTTTGTTAGAAATTGTAGTACGTTTGTTGGTTTGACTGTATCTTATCACGGTATATATAATATAAAGTACACGATTGTCAGTTAATGACTTTGGGTAAACCTGGTGTTATCATTTGGCTGGTCTCAGTTTGCTAGGTTTTACAAGCATGATTGCACTACCATATTTTTTTTTCAAACTCTGTCTTATTAAACATTATGAATTATAACTGTTACGGTGATTTTATACAGATAACTGGATTCAAATTTATACAGTGAAATTGTTCTTTCTTCAAAGTGCTTGAGTGACCAACATTTTAGCTTGCAAAAACCAAAACTTGTCTTCCCATTAAAGGCAACAGCGTGGTTTTGTAGAGTAAAAGGAGTTTGTGATATGTTTTGCAGTACGTTACAGGAAACGGAAGTAGTTTTAAAAATTTTTAGTACATTAAGCTAGCTGAAGACATCAGAAAATATGTAAAACGAATTGTGTACCGCTCTATAACACGGTGTGTTATTACCAGCATCACACAGTTTGCTGTTAATGGAGTTTAGTTTGCCACATTGTCCAAGTATCAGTTTATTTATCATTACAATGTAGTAACAAAGTCATATATTATTTATTAATTTGTTTACCACTCGTTTGTAGTGAGCTATTTGGATCTTTTGGCAAAGATCGATGTGTTTCTTTTTTGCAATAAAAATATTTTTACTGATAAATCAGTGGACTCTGAAATGAGCTATTGTGGCTGTATAAATGCATATCAAGCGAGTTTGAAAGAAAAAAGTTGATTTGAAACCTGTGGCCTGTTATCTTTTTCTGTCATTGAACTCTGCAGAAACCCGAATGTGTGTCATGTGCAAACGAAATACACGTTTAGGAACTCGTAATGAGGACTGTGGGTAGCTGCACCATCATTATGTGAATGGCATTCGCGGGTGAGATTTGAAACCGGCTCAGAACACAAAAATTTGGAATCTTAATCTTTTTATCCATCACTTTGATCAGAGTATTTTGATGTAGGAACTGTGTAAGATTTCATATTATACAAATTCAGATCCACTATGGCGACTGCTGTAAATGGTGGGCCCACAAAACGAGGCATCATCGGTTATGTAATGTTACATTATTAATGAAGTTTAACCCTTTAAAGTCCAGTGGTTACTATAGTACCACCAGGTTTAACATTCAACAATTCTACGTTCTGCCTACACAGTGTATTTATGTGTTTTGTGTGGATCTCAGAACAAACAGCGATTATTTCACTGTACAGCATTAACTGACTGTTTGTATAAGTGAGACGGAGTGTGTTTACTGCGCGGTACGGACTGTATTTATGTGTTTTGTGTGGATCTCAGAACAAACAGCGATTATTTCACTGTACAGCATTAACTGATTGGTTTGTATAACTGAGACGGAGTGTGTTTACTGCGCGGTACAGACTGTATTTATGTGTTTTGTGTAGATCTCAGAACAAACAGCGATTATTTCACTGTACGCATTAACTGACTGGTTTGTATAACTGAGACGGAGTGTGTTTACTGCGCGGTACGGACTGTATTTATGTGTTTTGTGTGGATCTCAGAACAAACAGCGATTATTTCACTGTACAACATTAACTGACTGGTTTGTATAACTGAGACGGAGTGTGTTTACTGTGCGGTACGACTGTATTTATGTGTTTTGTGTGGATCTCAGAACAAACAGCGATTATTTCAGTATGCAACATTAACTGTTTGGGTTTTTATAACAGACGGAGTGTGTTTACTGCGCGGTACGGACTGATCTTTAAATATCATTTAATTTTCGTGTTTAAAGTGTTGATAAAATTGTGAAAAGTCTCGAAACACATACTTCCGGCAACCTACGTGTCTGCAAATTAAGCTAGTGTTTCAACAGCTGGTGGCTCCGCGAAATCAGAGAACATGAATACATTTTTGAAGAATATAAACTGTAGAAACAATTTTCCGTACGATCTCTGGTTTTGTAGATGCTGAATGTGTGATTTGTAATTCATATTTGTGATTTCGAACTAGCAGAATGACATAGGAGCTTAATTGACATTAGGCGTAATGTTTTACATTCTTTCGTATAACTTTGTAAACGTGTTTAAAACGCCATTCCGAAACTTTATCGTCGTATTGGTACTTGTAGGAAGAGATATCCGTTTCGATCGCGCCAGTTCGCAACCTGCTACGGTAGCATCTTAACGATATAAGGCCTACAATTGTCTAATAATGTAAATAAACATTAATTTAATTATAAATATTATTACAGGTATTAATGTGTAATAAATTGGAGTACCAATTTTTGTGATATGTGTGAAGTGAGTGAGTCTGCACGCAAAAAGAACGAGAGAGTTTACGCCTGCGTGTTTCGGTCTTGTTCGCCCGTCAGTGTACGTTCGACGCCGCCGTTCGCCGTTCTCGAACGTGTAACAGCCATTGGTAGAGGCACGTGTTTGGTCCATAAATTCAACAACCTTATTAGAACATAACGAATGTCAGAAATATATTTATACGGTATAAATGGTATGAAATTCGGGTGAACGTCATGTCTACACGTCACGCGCCCGAAAACATTGACCTTTCACCCCAAATATCTGGTAAAAATGTTGAAACGAGGGTCCTCTGTATATCCATATTAATAATGGCAGATTTTAATGCTCTGTTAATATCTGTAACAACTTTCAGATCATTGGTGCAGAGGTTTATATAATTTTTCCTGTCTTGAGTTTGTTAAATTTACTGATTACGCATTTTATAAATACTACGCCTGTGTGCTGTTTAAATACGCGTTTTTTTAAATTTAATTTCTTGTCATTGTAACGTAAGTTCTCTCGGTTAACAACCTCTATGAAATACTAGTAACCCAAGGCATGCTGTATTTGTCATAAAAATGCTTACTTGCTGCTTATTCAGCTAAATTAACTGTACGTAAAATTACTTGTTTGGATTGTCACATACGTGATACGTGCTTTGCAAGTTTTACGAGTATATGGCGAATAAGGGATTACAAAAATCAAGAACCAACTAGATGCACAATCACTATTAAAAAAACTTTAATAGTAGTATTACATTAAACCCGACATGTTTCGGTCAGGTACCTGACCATCTTCAGGGGTATACTACATTAAAATGTTATGTCCATATGTAAAACACACTTAAATGTGAGCATATAAGGTCTAGTCATGTATAATGTTTTTATAAAACAGTTTTAAAGTCACTGAAAATCACTAAAAAAGTTTTAAAAAAACGGTCAACACTTGAAATCCCGCACTGGTTCCACCTTATATGGCTTTATAACACTGTTTTCGTATATTTCTTATGTATATTCACTTAAGTGTCCTTGTTGACCGTTTTTTAAAAAACTTTTTAGTGATTTTCAGTGACTTTAAAACTGTTTTATAAAAACATTATACACGACCCAGACCTTATATGCTCACATTTCAAGTGTGTTTTACATATAGACATAGCATTTTAATGTAGTGTACCCTGAAGATGGTCAGGTACCTGACCGAAACATGTCAGGTTTAATGTAATAGTACTATTAAATTTTTTTAATAGTGATTGTGCATCTAGTTGGTCTTGGTTTTTGATATATACGAGATGCACGGTGAAAACAATTTAATAAAGATTACAAATTATAGACAAACCACAAAAAAGTAAGTTATTTCTAGTTGTTAGTGGGAAGTATGTCTGGAAACTTGCTCAGAATTATGGAAAATAGTTTTTGTAAATTCAGGATAATTTCTCGCAGGAAAACGTATAATGTTTAGGACTTCGTGACGAGGAGATTGTCTTTTTTTTTGATATGTTTATATCTCGATATCTGTTAATGCATGGGGAACAACGAGTTCCTCGCGTTCATGGCACTGGTACTATCAAACTGGCCAAAAACTTTGTGTCAAGAACATGGGGGTGCCCTCTGATGATGTAACTTCCGATGAATGTACCATATAAATGATTTTATTTGCCCATTAGTGGATGTTGAATACTTCCGGTTTTATGTAGCCGCGTGACAATGTTTTTTTTTTTTTTTTTTAAAGAGAGTTTCTTTAATTTTTTTTAGATGTGTTAGCAGTGTTGGAGAAAAGTTTTTGAAAGACACTTTTAACATTTTGTTAATTTCCGCATATTTAATGCACGCAAAAGTTTTGAAAAGTAGCGATAAAATTGTAGGACATTCCAACGATTAATGTTAGCTTTTATACGCCGATATTGCAATGTGCGTATATATACACCCAAAATCTAAAAACTTACCGTTCGTGTAGAAGTGACCCCAAGTGTCGATTCGGAACGCTGCATAAGAATATATTTTTTTTAAATATTTCATTTTATTTGCCACACGTTTGTCATCGTAACTTTTGTTTCGGTAGATTTTAAGTTCGTTCACATGCCATGTGGGTATATTTGGTTCTTGTATTACATTTTCGTTTATAATTCTCACACAATTTTCGATTCTGACTGTACCGCATGGTACATCCCATAATTGTATGTCCTAAAAATTACAGGAAATAGTAACCATTAATTACATTTTACAAGAAGCTTTTGCATCGATTTGTCTTCTGCAGTATATTTTATCGCGGTTTTATCCATATCTACGCTCGACAGCGCTTTGCGCTGTACCAGGTGCAATGTCGAGCTCAACTCGACACGTTATTGTACAGTATTTTATGTCGTTTTTTCCGTGAGATCCTGTTGTGTAGCGGCCGCTGTTTAATTTTGAAGATTTTAGAGATTTTCGGGAAGATTAATTTGGAACAGGCTGTTGAAATTCACAAGAATATTCTGGAGTACAGAGGGTTACAATATCTGTGGCGGCCTTATACGTAATGCGCATGCGCTTTTGAAAATCAGTCTTTGCGTAAAGAAGTGACACTACAATTAGCGTGTATTATATATGAAGAGCCAGTTCGTAACTCACAGAGAACACCGTTTGCTTCCATTAGAAAGACAAATCTGTTAATGCTGTTTATGGTAATAATTCCCGTTTATTGTGATAATCATACAGGACACAAATACGCCATGTGGACAAGATGCCGAGGTTTGTAAATGTTACAGCAGGTGGTACACATATATACCACTAGGCTTTGGCCTTTACAAAACCCGATCTCGAAGAGATGATTAAATGTTCCGACATTTTCGAACTAGACGGCTGCTCCACATAAAAACTGTGTTGGATGAAAGATGTGAGCAAAAAGAACTTTTTACGATGGCTTCATATCTTTTTTTCTCTTTTTTAAGCGTTTTCAGACCGTCTCATTCTGAATCTCACGTATTCCCTTTGCAGTGGCTAATGTTGTAGGGCAGTGGTGCGTTTTGTTATTAATTGTAGTGTTACTTCCAACAATTAAACCAACAATTGCACTTTATTTCTTAAGCATGTCATGTTTAAGAAATAAAGTGCAATTGTTGGTTTAATTGTTGAGTGATATCGAAATGCACGGTGAGCACAAAATGTGGTGTTACTTGTATGCGGAATGTAAAATGTGGTGTTACTTGTATGCGGAATGTAAAATGTGGTGTTACTTGTATGCGGAATGTAAAATGTGGTGTTACTTGTATGCGGAATGTAAAATGTGGTGTTACTTGTATGCGGAATGTAAAATTTGGTGTTACTTGTATGCGGAATGTAAAATGTGGTGTTACTTGTATGCGGAATGTAAAATGTGGTGTTACTTGTATGCGGAATGTAAAATGTGGTGTTACTTGTATGCGGAATGTAAAATGTGGTGTTACTTGTATGCGGAATGTAAAATGCGTTAAGTATTGTGGATCCTACTTAAGTAACTTCGTCTGAAACTGGCTCAAATATTCTTCAGAATTCTGTGTTCTGGGTGTGACGACGGACGTTTCAAAGGAACCTGCCGTCAGGATCGTTAGGGTGATGATCAGTGACGATGCAGAAGGATCAGCTGAGTCATCGTACATATTTACCAAAGTGCACGTTGTCACTTCCGTAAGACACGAATTTTCACAGTTCACTGCGGAGAAACTGGGGGTTTCATAATTTTTTAAAACGTCTGATTTGCATATTTGCCACCCAGTGCACACTTTAATTTTGGTAGAAATATGTGTACTTCGAGTAGTTTCTACGTACAACCAACCGTTGTTTTGCGCCCGTTTGATTTACGCTTTTTTCTGCTTTAACGCCCCTTTCCAGGTTACACCACTTATAATTTACACTTATTTTCGGTTTAACGCCCTTTGGCTGGCCGCGTTCTATTACGCCAACCCCAAATTTCTATGGAAATATTTTCTTTTTACGCCAATTTTTTGAGGAATGCTATTAGGACGTTAAAGAAGGACTGAGCTTATTTCTGTTATCTCTGAAACAGTTTTTCCATATTAAGAATTGAAATTATTGATACTGGTTGAGAATTTTTATAACGTTAAGACAGAGGTATTTTAATTTGAGGTTTGAGGTTCTCACAGCGGTGTAAAGTCGTCTGGAATGTGGTGGTGTAAGTGAGTTTTTCCTGACGTTTCGAAATTACCTAGTAGATAAATATTCAGGGTCAAACAGTCCAAGACTAGATGCACAGCTTTAACATTGACTTTGAAGGTACTAATTTCTGTCGAAACGTCGGGAAGCACGTTCCCAACGACGAAACGTCAAATTCCAGAAGACCCAAATTTCTCCGCATTTTAATTTCAAGTACATAATGGCAAATTAAGCGTCTTCATTTAATTTTTTTGCTGTGGCAATGCTGCACAAGCCATATACTCGAGTGTGTAGGTTGCATATTTTGGTGGAGACAGAATCCCATTGCTCAAAAGTTATGACTGGTTCTAGATTTCCCGTTCTGCGGGCAACTGCCGTATACATTGTGTTACTGGGAGCATGAGTGAACTAAAGTACACGCGTGCTTCAGCTAGTGATAACTTGGAAACGCTGCTGCTTGTAGCGGGTGTGTGTGGGGCGCTGGAGGCAACTGTATCCAGTTCGAGAGTGTATTGTACGATAAATTAGATAGAAACGAGAGTATTTGTTTGTATCTGTAATGGTGGTTCCTAACTGCACAGGTTATATGGCAGTAGGTAGGATGATGATAATGAAGTATTTGGATAAAGAGGGGTATGTAGCAAATTCTAACCATTTAAAGCCCAGTGGTTACTATATGTACCACCAGTTTAACATTCACAAATTCTACGTTCTGCCCACACAGTGTATTTATGTGTTTTGTGTGGATCTCAGAACAAACAGCGATTATTTCACTGTACAACATTAACTGACTGGTTTGTATAACTGAGACGTAGTGTGTTTACTGCGCGGTACGGACTGTATTTATGTGTTTTGTGTGGATCTCAGAACAAACAGCGATTATTTCACTGTACAACATTAACTGACTGGTTTGTATAACTGAGACGTAGTGTGTTTACTGCGCGGTACGGACTGTATTTATGTGTTTTGTGTGGATCTCAGAACAAACAGCGATTATTTCACTGTACAGCATTAACTGACTGGTTTGTATAACTGAGACGGAGTGTGTTTACTGCGCGGTACGGACAATTCTACGTTCAGCCCACACAGTGTATTTATGTGTTTTGTGTGGATCTCAGAACAAACAGCGATTATTTCACTGTACAACATTAACTGACTGGTTTGTATAACTGAGACGTAGTGTGTTTACTGCGCGGTACGGACTGTATTTATGTGTTTTGTGTGGATCTCAGAACAAACAGCGATTATTTCACTGTACAGCATTAACTGACTGGTTTGTATAACTGAGACGGAGTGTGTTTACTGCGCGGTACGGACAATTCTACGTTCTGCCCACACAGTGTATTTATGTGTTTTGTGTGGATCTCAGAACAAACAGCGATTATTTCAGTGTACAACATTAACTGACTGGTTTGTATAACTGAGACGTAGTGTGTTTACTGCGCGGTACGGACTGTATTTATGTGTTTTGTGTGGATCTCAGAACAAACAGCGATTATTTCACTGTACAGCATTAAGTGACTGGTTTGTATAACTGAGACGGAGTGTGTTTACTGCGCGGTACGGACTGTATTTATGTGTTTTGTGTGGATCTCAGAACAAACAGCGATTATTTCACTGTACAGCATTAACTGACTGGTTTGTATAACTGAGACGGAGTGTGTTTACTGCGCGGTACGGACAATTCTACGTTCTGCCCACACAGTGTATTTATGTGTTTTGTGTGGATCTCAGAACAAACAGCGATTATTTCACTGTACAGCATTAAGTGACTGGTTTGTATAACTGAGACGGAGTGTGTTTACTGCGCGGTACGGACTGTATTTATGTGTTTTGTGTGGATCTCAGAACTAACAGCGATTATTTCACTGTACAACATTAACTGACTGGTTTGTATAACTGAGACGTAGTGTGTTTACTGCGCGGTACGGACTGAATCTTTAAATATAATTCAGGTTAATATCAGTCGTAAAGTTGTGTCTTTATGAATCAGGGAATTGAAGTCAAACACCATGCATTCCCGATTTAAATTTATCAGAATTAATCCCCTTGTGGTGGATTAAGAACTCCATTGTACGAAACGGGGGGGGGGGGGGTTACTGCCGGAAATGACATGGGAGTACGGAGGAAAACCTAGATGTATTTCAGGTTGTTATCGGGGTCTTATGGACCGAGTCACGGATCACGCATGGTGCGGTGGTGAAGAGTCTCGTGCACCGTGAAACAAAGAAATGTTGACACTCTTAACTTTACTAATTACCATGTATTGGCGAGACTGCTTGCACTGTCGAATTGGGCAAGTTCAAAAGAACTGCAGAATGGTGCAAATTGATTTGCCTTTGCCCTCATCGTCCCCCCTCCGCCGCTTTAGACTTTTACGATGTATGCGAGTCTTGCTTGAAAATTAGAAAGATCTTCGGGTCGTCTTTTCTTGTTAATGCTTTGCATAACACTGTAACTGCTTAGCGATGTGTGCCGTCCACAGGAAGAATGACACAAATGACAGGTAAATTATGTTGCCTAAGTTGGCACTGCCGTCTCAGTTTCGGGACGTGCATATCCGATGTGTGTCTACATAGGCCTATGTAGACTTCTCTACATTAGCAATGACATTACGTGTTATGAAGTATAATGTATCCTGGTATACAGTTTTTTGGAGACAACCTTATCCTTCCTTAAATACGTAGGTTGTCTCCAAAACACTGTATACCAGGATACATTATACAACAGATGTCAACATCTTAACAGTTCGACTTTTTTTTACGTCTTTTTATTGTGTACATGGATAACTAGTTCGGCATTGTGCAGTGTTACTTTACTGTGATTCCCTGATGATGATTCCATAATGGATCGAAACATGTAGCAGTGTTTAACGTGATATTGTAATATAAAATATATGGGAACAATATAGCGTATTTTGTTGGACTAAGCAGATATTCTTGGTACAAAAATTATACTGCATTTTTGTGTTCAGCCCATCCGAGTTGGTATCAATGTGTTTCTTATATGTCAATGAAGAAATGTGACAGTTTGTGGTGCTTCGTGTGTAATTTCTGTGAGCCAGTTCTGTAATCATCGCGAAGGACAAATGAAATAGTACAGTGAAGCTCTCCAATTGTCATGTTTCTATGAACTTAAAATTTCTCTCTCTCTCTCTTTTTTTTTGGGGGGGGGGATAGTACGCCCTGTGGAATTACTGTAAAGCTACATAAGACTATACAGGGCGAGGCAATTTTAAATACGAATCGTAACCAAGTTACTGTACCCGTCGGATAAGTTTACTTCCACATTAAACATTGGTCCACCTCAAAGGCGACGTGGACCATTCTTGCACTAACTGTGCTCGTCGCACAAAACCGGTCGCTGGAATGATCCAGCCTACTTTTCCTTATTCTGAATAAAAGTTAATGGTGCCTCTGGAGAGAACTGTTTTGTGTAGAGGTGCTGCTGCTTAGAGCAGTACCCTAGGCGATATGACGTAGATGACCTCAAAAATTTTACAACCGGCATTCTGATTGCGGATGTATTACTTGGATACGAGTGGATAGGTCTGTGAGTGAGACGTGAATGTTATACATTTCGTGACAAAGCACGAACGCTCTACACGTGTTTAACGATGTTCGTTTGCCGTGCGACAGATTGACTGTTCAGTAGTCAGTGCAACTGTGCACGTATAACCGTAAGTACTTCCTATTTTGTGATGCTTCTGCTACATGTTTCAAATTTTTTTCGAAAATTGAGTTCTTGCGCCCCACCTCGCAAAATCGTGAACCCGTTCTCGATATTATTCCTACATAGACCCGCACATACCGGAAACAATATTTGAATAAACAGTTGCTTTTGAAAACCAAATCGGTTTATGACGAATTAAAAAAAAAATTCGGCCATGTTCATCATGGGTACGACGGGGCCCATGAACAGGCTTTGCATAGGGGCCCCCCCAAAAAAATTAAGCTTCGCCACTGTATGAGGCATTACCAAAGGGTCTTTCTGGTGGAACCACCCTGTGTGCTGTATGAGGCACGAACTGTATATCTATATATTACTTAGAGTAATAGCAGTATTCATAGGGTAAAGCGGTTACAAATTGAGTGCGAAAAAAAAAATGTGTGTGTATGTTTGGTGGTAGGAGTCTCCTTTTGATAACGGTAACAGCCCACCCAGTCGATCACAGAGGCCAGATGTAGGACGCGTAATGTCTTATTGAGATTGCGGGTTCGAATAACACTGGGGACGTGGATGTGTGCGTGTTTTGTTCTTTCCTAGGTCAGTAGAAAGCCTAGCGGATGGTGTAGAAGGGGTCCTACCTGATGTCTGCAAAGAGGTTCAGAAACCCGAAAATTGAAACCTTTTGGACCGCATTGGTCTTCAGGCGTGCTATTGGACAAGGAGGAAGAGGAGACGGAGGAGGAATGGTCAGCAGGCTCGCACTGATCAGAGATGCTGTTGAATCATAACAAGACATATGAAGAAAAGATGAGAATTTATAGGAATATGATGAATGTGTGATGTACCTTGTGTTAACGCCGAAATGCGTGCTGGGTTTGGTTTGGATAGTGCGTAGAGACGTGCGTAGCGATACGTATGATGTCGCGATACAGCTGCTCGCTCTCTGCGTCATATATTGTGTTCACCTGGGTCAGTAGATGGGTTGGCCTGGTACAGCTGGTGATGCTGAACGGATGAGCTGGTAACCCTGAGGCACCCAGAAGATGGGGTTGGCGGGAGGCATGTTGGTAACGGTACAAGTTGGACATGGGCTTATGTACAAGCGTTACGGCAGGTTTTTGTGTCACTTTTGTGCGTGTTTTCGGAACACACTCGTTTTTACGCGCGTTCTCAAAATTGCTTAAAGCGACTATTATTTTAGTCATGTCTGTCTGCCCGTCCGAACGGAACAACTCGGCTGCCACTCGACAGATTTTCATGAGATATTATATTTGAGTATTTTTATTTTCTCTCGAAAATTTGTTGAGAAAATTCAAGTTTCTTTAAAATCTGACCAGAATAACGGGTACTTTACATGAAGACCTATGTATATTTATGATAATATCTCGCTGAATTGTTCTTATAATAAGAAATGTTTCAGACAAAAGTTGTAGAGAAAACCAAAACACACATTTTATGTTCAATAACTTTTTTTCGAAAATCGTACCGTTTATGAGATAATGTGGAAAAATACGGTACAGCCAGACAGGCCACAGATGACAATATAATACGGCGCATGCGCTTTGCATGACGGATAACTAAGACTACAGACACACACTCAGAATATATAATACTTGTTGCTTTTCCACGGCAACAATGGTTACGCGAACGCGCCTCAGTGTTAGGTTATACGTACATTGCCTGTCTTGTTGGTTTTAAAATCTTGTTTTCCTCTCTGCGGCCTACGGTAGTAGCTGCTGCGTCTGCGGTCTGTGAGACGGCCGGCTGCGTCCACCCGCAAACTGACACATGTACACCACGCTGGATGGAATCCACTCGGCTGCTGGATGAACGATCCAGGGTTCGAATCCCGACAGGGGGAAACTTTATTATTTTTTTCTTCACCAAATCGTTCAGACCGACTCTTGAGACCCACCTAGATTCCTATACAATGGGTACCGGCGTTCTTTCCTGGAGGTAAAGCGGTCGGGGTCCATCTAGTGCCGAGGCTAAGAATGAGTAGAGCTGTACCTCTGCTCCCCATACATACCTTAATGGCGTGAACAAGGACAGCCTCGCCTTTTTTCTTTTATTTTTTGCTGGTCGTGGCAGTGCGTAGCAGTCTTTGCGTAGACGAGCGGTCGCATGTGTTCATGTGATCGGTGTGCGTTCGGCGTAGTGTCGAGCGAGTATAAGACTTTAAAGCGTAAGGCGTTGAGACAATATGGAGGAAAGTTCCATAGAAAATATTTTTGAAAGTGTATTAGTGCCTTTCTGAGCAGCGCTGCACAGAACAGTAGCGACGTTTCATGAAGCGATATGGATGTTAGGCAGAACGGAAACTTGCAGAGAGCTTAGTAACAGAAGAAGTACTTCAGGATCTTGGTGCTTGAGAGCAAGAAGCCCCACAACTTCGTTGCGCAGTGCCAAGAAGTACAGTCCACACTGCAACAAAATGGCTACAGTAACGGCCCGACTAAACGTCAGTACGTGGTCTCCTGTTCTGGGGCTGGGAAGCATCGTTCGACACTGCAGGTGGTTCCAGGAATGTCTGCTCAGTGGACCTTTCAGCAAGAACGTTTGGTTTGTTCTGATGAAGGTGCTTTACGTTAAGGGGTTATGTTAGTAGAAGAATAGAGAACTGGTCCACAGAAAACTGATGGCGTTCGTGAAGTCACTTTACAGTATTCTAAATCAGGGAGTGGGAGGGGTAGGAGGATAATAACAGGGTCAGTTGTGGTGACGAAACAGTCTTTGTGAAGCAACAATAATTTGATACGAAACAATTTTTGTGACGATAACAGTTTTTGTGACGAAATAATTTGTGTGAAGACTTTTTGTAGCGAAACAATTTTTGTGACACAACAGCGGTTTTTTGCGAAAAAATATCTTTGTGACGAAATAACATTTTTGTGACGAAACAGCCTGTGTGAAGAAACAGCAATTTTTGTGAAGAAACGTCAATTTTTGTGACGAAACAGTCTCTGTGAAGAAACAGCAATTTTTGTGACAAAACAGCCTCTGGAAAAACGTCAATTTTTGTGACGAAACAGCCTCTGTGAAGAAAAGATCAATTTTTGTGACGAAACAACCTCTGTGAAGAAAAGAGCAGTTTTTGTGGCGAAACAGCCTATGTGAAGAAACAATTTTTGTGACAAAACAGCCTCTGTGAAGAAACAGCAATTTTTGTGACGAAACAGCCTCTGTGAAGAAAAGATCAATTTTTGTGACGAAACAACCTCTGTGAAGAAAAGAGCAGTTTTTGTGGCGAAACAGCCTATGTGAAGAAACAATTTTTGTGACAACAGCCTCTGTGAAGAAACAGCAATTTTTGTGACGAAACATCCTCTGTGAAGAAACAGCAATTTTTGTGACGAAACAGCCTCTGTGAAGAAAAGAGCAATTTTTGTGACGAAACAACCTCTGTGAAGAAAAGAGCAATTTTTGTGACGAAACAACCTCTGTGAAGAAAAGAGCAGTTTTTGTGACGAAACAGCCTCTGTGAAGAAACAACAATTTTTGTGACAAAACAGCCTCTGTGAAGAAATATCCATTTCCAAACGTTATGTAGGACTGCTTGTGACGCGCTCCTGTGTTAAAGTGACGGATGTATCAACATTTCATGCGGGACAACGCTATGGCCCACACAGCAAAAAGTTGTAGGAATGCATTAGTTAACGTTTTTGGTGAATAAGTGATGGGGATTGTGGCCTGCTTACTCGTCCAGTTTAAATTCTTATGGCATTTATATGCGGCACACTGTGAGGTGGTATAGGTATGTTGAAAAGGCTCATTCACTACGAGAAATTAATATTCGGCTGTAAATAGCGGTTGTTCCCAGAGACCTTCGCGTGACTCGTAACACGTCTTGGCCTGCATATAAACAGAGATCAGGGACGTCACGGGCACTGCTGACGTCGGCCATGCGGAAGGTGAATTGGCCCACTGATGTGCCGTGAAGAAAACTCTTACCTGACAACACACAACACTCACAAGAGACATCCATGCCCGCGGCGGGATTCGAACCCACAATCCCAGCAAGCGAGCGGCCGCAGACCCACGCCTTAGACCGCACGGCGACTGGGATCGGCAGAAATCAGATTAAATTAGCTAATAAATTACAGTATTATAAACTTGTTCTGTCGAGATTAAGATAGATAATCCGTGTCCCATTTTGTCACGGATAAATAGTTTGCGGTGTGAAGTCACGAAGGCTCTCCAGAGTGTCAGCAATTCGTGCAAGAACATTCTTGAAGTTCAGCTGTGGGGTCGTGTCACAGACGTTCTGTTGTCCTTGGTTCTGTAAAATGGAGGAATATTTAAATTGTCGGTTCTGGTCGAGTCGAGAGCTATTATGTCTGATGCTGTTATTTTTACGATGTGTGCTTGATCAGCATCATGTTTCGACAGGCGTGTTACAGTCAGTAGGCGTTGCGTGCCTGAATCAGAAACATCTCAAATGAGAACTTTCAACCAAATGATGCATTGATCAACTCACAACACTCAGTACAACAAAATGCACTATATTGTTCACACCGTGCACTGTCGATATCAACTCACAACACTCAGACCAACAAAATGCACTATATTGTTCACACCGTGCACTGTCGATATCAACTCACAACACTCAGACCAACAAAATGCACTATATTGTTCACACCATGCACTGTCGATATCAACTCACAACACTCAGTCCAACAAAATGCACTATATTGTTCACACCATGCACTGTCGATATCAACTCACAACACTCAGACCAACAAAATGCACTATATTGTTCACACCGTGCACTGTCGATATCAACTCACAACACTCAGTCCAACAAAATGCACTATATTGTTCACACCGTGCACTGTCGATATCAACTCACAACACTCAGTCCAACAAAATGCACTATATTGTTCACACCGTGCACTGTCGATATCAACTCACAACACTCAGTCCAACAAAATGCACTATATTGTTCACACCGTGCACTGTCGATATCAACTCACAACACTCAGTCCAACAAAATGCACTATATTGTTCACACCGTGCACTGTCGATATCAACTCACAACACTCAGATCAACAAAATGCACTATGTTGTTCACACCGTGCACTGTCGATATCAACTCACAACACTCAGTACAACAAAATGCACTATATTGTTCACACCGTGCACTGTCGATATCAACTCACAACACTCAGTACAACAAAATGCACTATATTGTTCACACCGTGCACTGTCGATATCAACTCACAACACTCAGTACAACAACATGCACTATACTGTTCACACCGTGCACTGTCGATATCAACTCACAACACTCAGTACAACAAAATGCACTATATTGTTCACACCGTGCACTGTCGATATCAACTCACAACACTCAGTACAACAAAATGCACTATACTGTTCACACCGTGCACTGTCGATATCAACTCACAACACTCAGTACAACAAAATGCACCATATTGTTCACACCGTGCACTGTCGATGTCAACTCACAACACTCAGTCCAACAAAATGCACTATATTGTTCACACCGTGCACTGTCAATATCAACTCACAACACTCAGTACAACAAAATGCACTATATTGTTCACACCGTGCACTGTCGATATCAACTCACAACACTCAGACCAACAAAATGCACTATATTGTTCACACCGTGCACTGTCGATATCAACTCACAGCACTCAGACCAAAAAAATGCACTATATTGATCACACCGTGCACTGTCGATATCAACTCACAACACTCAGACCAACAAAATGCACTATATTGATCACACCGTGCACTGTCGATATCAACTCACAACACTCAGACCAACAAAATGCAGTATATTGTTCACACCGTGCACTGTCGATATCAACTCACAACACTCAGTACAACAAAATGCACTATATTGTTCACACCTTGCACTGTCGATATCAACTCACAACACTCAGACCAACAAAATGCACTATATTGTTCACACCGTGCACTGTCGATATCAACTCACAACACTCAGTACAACAAAATGCACTATATTGTTCACACCGTGCAGTGTCGATATCAACTCACAACACTCAGTACAACAAAATGCACTATACTGTTCACACCGTGCACTGTCGATATCAACTCACAACACTCAGTACAACAAAATGCACCATATTGTTCACACCGTGCACTGTCGATATCAACTCACAACACTCAGTACAACAAAATGCACTATACTGTTCACACCGTGCACTGTCGATATCAACTCACAACACTCAGACCAAAAAAATGCACTATACTGTTCACAGATATTTTATATTAAAATATCACGTTTCACACTACTACATGTTTCGATCCCCAAGGGATCGTCATCAGGGAATCAAATCAGAACAACAACGCACAAAACCAACAACCTTTGCGTACAGAAGAAAGGTGTAAAAAAATTTAAACAGTTAAAATCTAGGCGATTGTTTGTAGTATAAATTTATAATGGATCCTCGTATACAGTGACTAGGAGGGAGCGTACATGCTTAAAGAGGGATAACACAGCTTCGGGTTCTATTTCTGTTATTAGAGTTTCGGGTTTCTGTGTGAAATTTGTAACTGTAAGAACATGGTCATGCAGATTCTGCAAACTCAATGTGAAAGCTTACGGAGTAGGCATGGCTGTTTCAAGATCCGTGACTTCAAGCCGTGTTTGTCCACAGTTTGTACTGAAACAGCTTCAAAACAGTTCTGTACCCAGTTTTATAAAAGTAAGGATAACTTATGCCAGGGTTACACACCAGACCTACACGTAGTCATCATTGACTTTTTAAGTATATTTGTCCTATCGTGACACCATGACTTGTATCCTGGGAGAATAAATCGGTGTCACGTTCGTATACGTACGGTTGACAGCTTGCTTGATGTAATTGAAGGCTTCCGCCGTGGTCGTAATTTGCTAAATTTTTTTTTCCTTTTTTTTTTTTCCTAAGACCCTGAAGATGGGACACACAAGTGGTCCCGAAACGTTGGTCATACACCAAAAATTGACGCCGGGCAACGACCCAAAAAAAAATTTTAAGCAGCTTGCTTTATGTCGGCGTCTGCTACATATCGCTTGCCAGCCAGGTGCTTGTTAAGGGGACCTAGGATGTGGAAATGACCGTGCGGGACTGTTAAATTGGTCACACCGCTAAAGACCTCCCGCCTTACAATCCCGATCTCGCGGCCCGGTGATTTCCTTGGCGACAACAAATCCCATAGTGAATTATTAGGTGACAGAGGTCATTGAACCTTACTTGGGACAGCTGATCTGTTGAACTAACTTGGTGCCTGACAATATTTGCGTTAAACTTCCCTGTAAACTCATTGAATGTTTGACAGCATGTTCATTCCATTGATTCAAGGACAAAAACTCGCTATTAATTCCACTGGCACAGAAGATCCTTTGAACTTCTTTGGCGATAGCAAAGTCGTAACGACATTGTTAATTACTTCAGAGTTGCTTGCTTTATAATTAAATTGCCTCTGAACTTAATTTTGAAACATATTTCTGAAGCTGATATACACCTAATACCATTCAGCAAAACATTAACGCTGTTTGATTCCTTGAATCATGAAGACGAATTGTCTGCTGTTCTGGAACAAGAATAATCAGTGTTTTTTTTTGCGTGGTGAAGGGCCCCGCAGCACATGCTACAGACGCACCGCAGCCTTAAGGCTTTTTGTGCTACCCTATGATGAAGATGAGCTGTTTTTTTTACCAAGTTTTACAAGTAATGGAGCACCAGTGGAATGAAATCGACAGGGGAAAACCGACAGCTCGGAGAAAAACCTGTCCCAGTGCCACTTTGTCCACCACAAATCTCACATGGACTGACCTGTGATCGAACCCAGGCCTCAGCGGTGAGAGACCGGCGACTAACCGCCTGAGCCATGGCACGGCTGTATAATCAGTGTTACCAGCTTGTTTCGGGGCGCGCGGTGGCTACAAACCGGAACGTCGCGGGTTCGATTCCCGATGGTGTCATTGGAATTAATTCCTTGACATAATCGTTTCGGTCGCACTATGGCCCTGGGGTCGACTCAGCCTCTAACAGAAATGAGTACCAGGAATATTTCCTGGGAGGTAAAGGCGGCCGGTGCGTAGGGCTGACAACCTTACCACCTTCATGTGCCGATTGTCTACAAATCTGGGAGCCTCAACCTCCTGGACCCCTAAGGGCCTGTCCAGGCCTGTAATGGGATTGCTTTTACCAGCTTGTTTCTTGGGCTGCCGTTGGTGCAGTTGGACGTTTCCTGAATCAATGTCTCCAGTCACAGTTTTGAATGAGTTTGTTCCCACTTCCAGACGCTACTGCAGACGTCTGTTTGTAGCTGCAATGACTGATCACTGTGTAACTGTAAGGTGTCTCACTGTGTCATTTTCTTTCTCCTGTTAGGTATGTAATACGTGCAGACTATTCTCATCAGTACATCTGATCCTTCTCAAAGATCTTGGATCTGTGTCCGTCGTTTCAGAGACACCATGCCCCAGCCTCAACAGAATAGCAATGAAATCGTAATTTTATTTATGTCAGTCTTTCCGTTTTTCGACAGTAAACTTTTATTAATTGTTATTAGAGTCGTTACGTCATGTCACGTGTATTTTTATTTTAGAACTGGTTGTGCGTAAACGCCGTCGTCTTCGCGCGAGCCTTTTTGGCAATGTCGTCTGTTGTACTGTTGGTAAGTTTTCACAACCTGAAGTTGCAGTGCCTGGGGAGACATCGCATTTCAGTGCCGTATTCCATTTGAAGCGTGCCAAAATTCCATTTCCCTCCTTCCCACGTTGCCTTGTTGATTTCATTCGTTGAAAAAACGCAGTTTTCAAGGGTTTTGGCACTTGGACGTCCAGTTCGGTTCACAAGAGCGTCCTACATGAGACGCAGGTCTCTGTGCCGTCTTTGTTATTACGTCAGGCACGTGTTTACTTCCAGTTAACACTCCGCATTGCTTTGTGCACGTGTAATAAATTGGTATGATTGGTGTTTTATTCTAAAATTAGTTTTCGTAAGTGTATTTTCACGTCGACATGCAGTTCGTGTTATTTTGACAACCACAGCTGGACCCGGCAAGCGATAGGAACACATTCCTTTCCGAAAAAAATTTGCCATTCATAAATGCTGGCCGTGGAAGTTCGGTTCCAGTGCACATTATCTTGTGCGGATGGGCTTCGAATGCAGGTTGTTGCAAGATGTTCCGCCTCTTCTCGAAAAACGTCCAAGACCGACTCTGGAGCCCACCCAGGCTCCTAGTCAGCTGGTAGCCGGGTTCTTTCCCGAGGATAAAGTGGCCAGGGCGTGGATTTGACCACCTCCCATGTAGTGCCGAGTCTGAGAATAAGTGGAGCTATACCTTAATTCCCCCTATATGCATTTATGGCGTGGACCATGGACAGCTTTAGGTATTATATCACGAAAGCAGTCAGACACAGCTATGACACGCAATTTTCACATTGCAAACGTATGTCTAGATGCATAGGGAATACTGAAGATGGTGCCTGCACTGGGACCAATGAAAACACAGAGGTACTGAGTGACAGAGGTGCCAGCTTTCGGAACACCAAGAGGAAGGACTTAACTTTGGAATTATACCTCACTCATCTTCTGATTTTTTTTATATAAAAAATCCAATTTAGAATAAATACAGTCGAACCCGCTTATAACGACATCGGTTTATGCGACACCTCGTTTATAGCGTCAGATATTCTGTGGTACCAATTAATTCCTCGCTGTTAACCATAACATTATACTCCTTGGTTATAACGACACTCGTTTATAACGACACAAAATATTCAGTCCCTTTCATGACGTTATAACGAGTTCGACTGTACTTAGGTATGCCTGATTGTAGTTTGAGCTGATATGTTTTTGTATGAATTGTCTCACGCTCAGTCGATGGTGTCTGCACGTAGCTGTATTTGCTGAGCAGAGTGTTATTTTGAAGTAAATGTATGTTTACAGTTGGGAACAGAAATAAATGGCGGGAAACTGTGTGTCCAACAGGCAGTTTAGTCTGATAACAGCTAAGCGATCTTCACCGAACATCAGTTATAGGGTAATTGTTTTATATGACAAATACTGGCGGGAAGTGAAACGAAAATTATCACATGAAGGGAAGTCTCGGTTAATTAATCATTTTATTCCAACAAATGCACTACACTATTTTAGTGTTTTCTTGACCAAAAACACTAAAATAGTGTAGTGCATTTGTTGGAATAAAATAATTAATTATTGAAATTCACGGTTTATGTAACATAACATGGGTCTCTGTTAATTAATTATTTTATGCCAACAAATGCACTACACTATTTTAGTGTTTTCTTAACACTAAAATAGTGTAGTGCATTTGTTGGAATAAAATAATTAATTAATTATTGAAATTCACGGTTTATGTAACATGAAATGATGTCTCTGTTAATTAATTATTTTATGCCAACAAATGCACTACACTATTTTAGTGTTTTCTTAACACTAAAATAGTGTAGTTCGTTTGTTGGAATAAAATAATTAATTAATTATTGAAATTCACGGTTTATGTAACATGAAATGGTGTCTCTGTTAATTAATTATTTTATGCCAACAAATGCTCTACACTATTTTAGTGTTTTCTTAACACTAAATTAGTGTAGTGCATTTGTTGGAATAAAATAATTAATTAATTATTGAAATTCACGGTTTATGTAACATGAAATGATGTCTCTGTTAATTAATTATTTTTTCCAACAAATGCACTACACTATTTTAGTGTTTTCTTAACACTAAAATAGTGTAGTTCGTTTGTTGGAATAAAATAATTAATTAATTATTGAAATTCACGGTTTATGTAACATGAAATGATGTCTCTGTTAATTAATTATTTTATGCCAACAAATGCTCTACACTATTTTAGTGTTTTCTTAACACTAAATTAGTGTAGTGCATTTGTTGGAATAAAATAATTAATTAATTATTGAAATTCACGGTTTATGTAACATGAAATGATGTCTCTGTTAATTAATTATTTTTTCCAACAAATGCACTACACTATTTTAGTGTTTTCTTAACACTAAAATAGTGTAGTTCATTTGTTGGAATAAAATAATTAATTAATTATTGAAATGCACGGTTTATGTAACATGAAATGATGTCTCTGTTAATTAATTATTTTTCCAACAAATGCACTACACTATTTTAGTGTTAAGAAAACACTAAAATAGTGTAGTTCATTTGTTGGAATAAAATAATTAATTAATTATTGAAATGCACGGTTTATGTAACATGAAATGATGTCTCTGTTAATTAATTATTTTTTCCAACAAATGCACTACACTATTTTAGTGTTAAGAAAACACTAAAATAGTGTAGTTCATTTGTTGGAATAAAATAATTAATTAATTATTGAAATGCACGGTTTATGTAACATACATTGAGGCCTCTATGTTATGTTGGATATAGGTTTTATTTTCTAGCGCGCACTCTGGTGAGGTAGTTGGATGCATCTACCGTCAGGACAGTTCGACCTACAGTACAGACGGCGAGTTACTTTTCACGAAGCGCTCAGAAAACGCAATGTTCTGATCTTCTTGCATTCTGAGTACCTTTTTAAAGGAATTACGTCATATTAAACAGCATAACGCCAACCTCTGTGCGTAAATCCCGGGCTATAATGTAGCAGCAAAAGCTGTCTGTCGCTAAGCGGTTACAAATGGAACCCGCCATGACTTCGGCCTCTGCCAAAGCAAGGTAGCGTTGGTGTGATACATGGTTAGCCGACACGGGTCATCAACGACCGGTTGACATAGGCCGTGTACGTAGAGATAATCGCGGTCAGGTGGCTAACACTAGTTGGGGAGAACGCGGTTGCAGTTGTCGGGGCAAAGGGCAGGCTATAGGCTACTGTTATGAGACGTTTGAGACGTTGCGTATTTTTCGCAGTTCCTTTCGGTTATCCTCAGATCGATTAATAGGCCAGTACACGGTTACAACTTAAAATCGCAGTCCTTCATTACGTCCTTCGACGCTGCATATACAAAGCAATCGGGAAAGCGTCGTTAACACTTTAAAAGCCCAGTGGTTACTATATGTACCACCAGGTTTAACATGCACAAATTCTACGTTCTGCCCACACAGTGTATTTATGTGTTTTGTGTGGATCTCAGAACAAACAGCGATTATTTCACTGTACAGCATTAACTGACTGGTTTGTGTAACTGGACGGAGTGTGTTTACTGCGCGGTACGGACTGTAGCCCTTTAAAGCCCAGTGGTTACTATATGTACCACCACGTTTAACATTCAACAATTCTATATTCTGCCCACACAGTGTATTTATGTGTTTTGTGTGGATCTCAGAACAAACAGCGATTATTTCACTGTACAGCATTAACTGACTGGTTTGTATAACTGAGACGGAGTGTGTTTACTGCGCGGTACGGACTGTATGTGTTTTGTGTGGATCTCAGAACAAACAGCGATTATTTCACTGTACAACATTAACTGACTGGTTTGTATAACTGAGACGGAGTGTGTTTACTGCACGGTACGGACTGTATTTATGTGTTTTGTGTGGATCTCAGAACAAACAGCGATTATTTCACTGTACAGCATTAACTGACTGGTTTGTATAACTGAGACAGAGTGTGTTTACTGCGCGGTACGGACTGTATTTATGTGTTTTGTGTGGATCTCAGAACAAACAGCGATTATTTCACTGTACAGCATTAACTGACTGGTTTGTATAACTGAGACGGAGTGTGTTTACTGCGCGGTACGGACTGTATTTATGTGTTTTGTGTGGATCTCAGAACAAACAGCGATTATTTCACTGTACAACGTTAACTGACTGGTTTGTATAACTGAGACGGAGTGTGTTTACTGCGCGGTACGGACTGTATTTATGTGTTTTGTGTGGATCTCAGAACAAACAGCGATTATTTCACTGTACAACATTAACTGACTGGTTTGTATAACTGAGACGGAGTGTGTTTACTGCGCGGTACGGACTGTATTTATGTGTTTTGTGTGGATCTCAGAACAAACAGCGATTATTTCACTGTACAACATTAACTGACTGGTTTGTATAACTGAGACGGAGTGTGTTTACTGCGCGGTGCGGACTGTAGCCCTTTAAAGCCCAGTGGTTACTATATGTACCACCACGTTTAACATTCAACAATTCTATATTCTGCCCACACAGTGTATTTATGTGTTTTGTGTGGATCTCAGAACAAACAGCGATTATTTCACTGTACAACATTAACTGACTGGTTTGTATAACTGAGACGGAGTGTGTTTACTGCGCGGTGCGGACTGTAGCCCTTTAAAGCCCAGTGGTTACTATATGTACCACCACGTTTAACATTCAACAATTCTATATTCTGCCCACACAGTGTATTTATGTGTTTTGTGTGGATCTCAGAACAAACAGCGATTATTTCACTGTACAGCATTAACTGACTGGTTTGTATAACTGAGACGGAGTGTGTTTACTGCGCGGTACGAGCTGGGTCTTTTTATATAATTAACTTTAATCTTCGTCTTTAAATGACTTGCACTTGCAAGTAGACCGGACATGTAGCGACTTCGTGTCAGTATAAGATGTGCCAAGCAAAACAGATTCTCATTCCTTCAATGACGCTGGGTTTTAAATACTAAATGTGCGCAGGACGGAGAACTTTTAAATTCAGTTACTCTATAATGCACTTTGTACGGTGTACATAGGCCCGCGTGCACTGTTAATCTCCTGCGTTTGCTGTGCACATATCTAATACATCTCACATTTTTACTTCTTGGGGTGCTTATATGATTGCGCAAAAATACGTCCCTTTTTTTTTTCGTATTGGTTGAATTTTAAAATGGGCTCATTTATATTTTCTTTCCAAATTTAAAGCTGTATGCTTTCCTGTTGCTACTGTCGTACTTTGCTAAGAACTTCCACTAACGTTTCCGAAGCCCACACAGTCACATTACGTAGATACAGTAGTAAAATTTGAATTGCAAATATTGTTTTATTTAAACAACGTGTATAAAAGGAGGTTATGTTGATAGGTCCGACATTGTTGGGGGGGGGTCCTCATTATGAGATGCTGTAGACACGGGTAAACGGCCGTATATGCAGAGGACGTATTCAGAACGTAAAACTTTGAAGACTGAATTTAGCCTGAATTATATTTACGGATTTAATACGTACCGCGGAGTAAATATTCCGTCTTCATTACAGAAACCAATCCGTTAATTCTGGGCAGACAAGTTATGCCAATATTTTGCTGGGATCATAAGAAATACATAACTATACCGTGTGAGAAGAATTTAGGGGTTTTAATGTGAAATGTGGTGGTACATATAGTAACCACTGGGCGCTGGCCGCGGGTTATCGGCTTATCAACCCCTCTCTGCCCAATACTGAGGGGCTCAAAGTGTTTTAAGTTATCTTCAAATGGCACAGTAATTGAGGGGGTTTGGTGTAAATAATTCTGATATTTTGTAACAAATTCTGTTTGTTCCTGCAATATTGCTTGTGAGTTGTGTCAAAACAGTGTCGTGGCAGATGTGTTTATGTGGATAAATAAGCTGTGAAGACACTCATAATCTGATTAATTGCATTTTTTTTCGTGACCATCCTGACTTGTAACCTCACGTCGGTGTGAGGTTTGGCATCGTCTGGACTAAAGTATAACATGGGAGCAGTTGACGACAGGTCGTGCTGTTAGCTAGATTGTGCTGCAGTAGTAACATTGTCATGTTAATTAACCCTCCAAACATGAAAATTAAAGTGGATTATATTTTAAAGATTTAACTCGTACCGCGCAGTAAACACACACCGTCTCAGTTATACAAATCAGTCAGTTAATGCTGTACAGTGAAATAATTGCTGTTTGTTCTGAGATCCACACAAAACACATAAATACAGTCCGTACCGCGCAGTAAACACACTCCGTCTCAGTTATACAAACCAGTCAGTTAATGCTGTACAGTGAAATAATCGCTGTTTGTTCTGAGATCCACACAAAACACATAAATACACTGTGTGGGCAGAACGTAGAATTGTCCGTACCACGCAGTAAACAAACTCCGTCTCAGTTATACAAACAGTCAGTTAATGTGTACAGTGAAATAATTGCTGTTTCTTCTGAGATCCACACAAAACACATAAATACAGTCCGTACCGCGCAGTAAACACACTCCATCTCAGTTATACAAACCAGTCAGTTAATGCTGTACAGTGAAATAATGGCTGTTTGTTCTGAGATCCACACAAAACACATAAATACAGTCCGTACCGCCAGTAAACACACTCCGTCTCGTTATACAAACCAGTCAGTTAATGTTGTACAGTGAAATAATCGCTGTTTGTTCTGAGATCCACACAAAACACATAAATACAGTCCGTACCGCGCAGTAAACACACTCCGTCTCAGTTATACAAACCAGTCAGTTAATGTTGTACAGTGAAATAATCGCTGTTTGTTCTGAGATCCACACAAAACACATAAATACAGTTCCGTACCGCGCAGTAAACACACTCCGTCTCAGTTATACAAACCAGTCAGTTAATGTTGTACAGTGAAATAATCGCTGTTTGTTCTGAGATCCACACAAAACACATAAATACAGTCCGTACCGCGCAGTAAACACACTCCGTCTCAGTTATACAAACCAGTCAGTTAATGTTGTACAGTGAAATAATCGCTGTTTGTTCTGAGATCCACACAAAACACATAAATACAGTCCGTACCGCGCAGTAAACACACTCCATCTCAGTTATACAAACCAGTCAGTTAATGTTGTACAGTGAAATAATCGCTGTTTGTTCTGAGATCCACACAAAACACATAAATACAGTCCGTACCGCGCAGTAAACACACTCGTCTCAGTTACACAAACCAGTCAGTTAATGCTGTACAGTGAAATAATCGCTGTTTGTTCTGAGATCCACACAAAACACATAAATACAGTCCGTACCGCGCAGTAAACACACTCCGTCTCAGTTATACAAACCAGTCAGTTAATGCTGTACAGTGAAATAATCGCTGTTTGTTCTGAGATCCACACAAAACACATAAATACACTGTGTGGGCAGAACGTAGAATTTGTGAATGTTAAACATTGGTGGTACATATAGTAACCACTGGGCTTTAATGGCTTAAATAATTAAAATCCCAGTTTTCGTTAATTCCTGATGCAGCGGTGAAACGTCCTTGTACCGTACGTCAACATATAATCACCACATTTCCACCCTTTGTACCCCCCCCCCCCCCCCCCATTACATTCTGCATAATGGTACGCAGTATCATAATGCTACATTTAAGGAGAGAAGCTAACGCGACGCTGAACTTTATAGACCAGGGGTGCACAAATCCCGGGATCCAGGACGCCGTAGCGAGTAAATTTGTTACTGTGGCGACTAATATATATGGTTCATGAGTGTGAAACTAGCTTCACGTCACCTTTCTGGCGCCTAGAAGTTTGAGGTATATACCACATTCTTGGAAACTTTGTGCATCGCTTGCGTGGTACCAACATTTCAGAGAAAATATCTGTAGGGGTAGTGCTTTTGTGGGAGTGAAGATCTAGGTAGTATTTTTCGGGGTAGCTTGTAGCAGTCTGCCGGATTACAAATTATCGTAACCGTGTTATGCGGTGTAAAGAGGCTCAGTTTTACACCGAAGGGCCAACATTCGCAGGCACAAACATCAGCTTCGAAGATTATTTAAGTTTTACGAGTGATGGATGTGCAGTCCTTAAAACACATATAGACGTGACTTAAATGCAAATCAGCAGCTGAAATGAAAGTTTGGTCATTAAATTGTGTACTGTTGATTAAAAATTTGGAACTGAACACAAACTTGACAGGAGTTATAAATATATCAGATATTCAGAACGAAATATGAGACAGCAGTAAACGGTGCGTCGTGAAACACTGAAAAGAATGTGGGTTAAGTTAATGCATTTTGGAACGAAGGCGGGATAGAGGCGTTAGCAGTTCTAAAGCCGGAGTGTATGTAATACGTCTACTGCATGGAGAGTAAGACGGACACAGTCAGCTGTTCCACGAAAATGCAGCTTCTTTACACCACGAAAAATGTCTTGACGCACTCGTTAACACGTTTTCGACCCTCAGCATTCCTTGGTCATTTCTCTCAGTGAAGTTCTTGTGTGAACTAACATTGCTTTTATTTTATTTTTTTCCCCCCAATGGCTCGACAGCCCCTTGGGGGCCTAGACCGCCTCATTTTTCAAGGCTTCACGATCACACTCAGACACACCACACTCGGTAGGACTCCTCTGGACGAGTGATCAGCCCGTCGCAGAGACCTCTACCTGACAACACACAACACTCACAACAGACAGACATCTATGCCCCCGGCGGGATTCGAACCCGCAATCCCAGTAAGCGAACGGTCGTAGACCCACGCCTTAGACCGCGCTGCCACTGGGATCGGCAACGTTGCATTTATTACGTTGTAACTACAGTTCGAACCCGGTTATAACGACATCGGTTTATATGACACCTCGTCTATAACGTCAGATATTTTGTGGTACCAATTAATTCGTCACTGTTAAACATAACATTATACTGCTCGGTTATAACGACACAAAATATTCGGTCCCTTTTATGACGTTAAACCGAGTTGTGTGTGGGTACTTAAATTAAGGTCACTAAGCAGTAAAAACCAAGGTAGGTGCAGGACATGCAAAGCATGATTATGAATTACGTTGAGTAACAAGATTTTGCACAGAAATTTCGGAAAGAAATTTTTGGGACTTTTGCGACGGCGTGTTTAGTTCCATCGTGGGGCTTGTCTTTGGACCGTTGAAGATGAGACGATTAGGTCGTTACGAAACGTCGGGTGCCAGTCACCCAGTGACGTAGAGCCACGTCCCAGAATAACGGGGACATCATTTCTGTAACACTTTTTTTAGGCGCGTTCGCAAAATTGCGAAAAGCGACTATTAGTCTGTCTGTCTGTCGTTCCTGCCGCAATGAACAACTGTACTCCCACTGAACGTGTTTTCATGACGTTTGATGTTTGAGTATTTTTCGAAAATCTGTCCAGAAAATTCAAGTTCCAGTAAAATGTGACAAGAATAACGGTACTTTACGTGAATACGTATGTACATTTATGATAATATCTCGTTCATTTCTTCGTAGGATGAGAAATGTTTCAGACAAAAGTTGTAGAGAAAATCAAAACACACATTTTATGTTCAATAACTTTTTTCCAAAAATCGTGCCGTTATGAGATAATGTTGAAAAATATGGTACAGCCAGACCACAGATGACAATATAATACGGCGCATGCGCTTTGCATGCTGGATAACTAAGGCTACAGACACACACTCATAATGTTTAATACTTGTTGCTTTTCCACTGCAACAATGGTTACGCGAACGCGCCTTAGTGTTACGTTATACGTACATTGCCTGTCGTGTTTTCCTTCTGCTATCAGCGGTTTGCTTTGCCCTGGGACTTGGAAGTTTATTGTTACAACTTCAAAATACCGCCTACAAAATACGCCTGCAGTTAAGAACGTTTTTGCGTAGTGGCTATCCCGTAAAATGTTCCCACCTGCCCTCCGGACTCACCAGGATACCCTCTGTTTTACGGAACCCCAGCTTTCTTAGCTTCACGCGAGAAGATAAGAGAAAGAGCACAGGCCCTTGTTCGAATGACACACATACACATACCTGTGCCTGTAACAGGAAAGCCGACGCTGTCCCGAGTTTCTCGTCTTGAAACGAACATCATCAGTATTCACACTTTTCCGTTATTGTAGTAAATCCAGCCTTTGTTTTAAGCCCGTTCGTTTTACGCCTTTTTTTTGCTGTAACGCCTCTTACCAATTCACACCACTTAATTTGCGATCTCTCATTTTAGTTTTAACACCCTTTGGCTGGTTTATTTGCGTTTAACTCTTTTTTTTTCTTAAGGGAATACCATTTTTGATTTACGCCCACTTTTTCAGGAACGCAACTAGAGCGTAAAACAAGGGCTGAGTATAGTTCCTAGATACAGACCATGACGAAGGGACGGACACTGTATTATATATCCACGCTGTGTCCTTTTTATCGTGTCCGCGAGTACTTCAGGTTTATCGTGTGGAAAGCCTGTATCCGCCGGGACATACCGGTGCTCGGGGACACCATAAAAGGGACACTTGTAATCCTGCTACTGAAGAAATAATGTTAGGACTCCCGAAATGCAGCCTAATTATGTGCGAATCGCCTGTCGCTTCAGTATGTTTCATAACAAGCCTATATAAACCGATTCGTGTGGGGGCGAATGTCCTGCAGCTCAGTGTCTTATAGTCGTTTCGGCGACAGTTCACGGCAGGTGAAGATTATTTGTGACATCGCCGGACATAAAACAAACAGCACAGTGCGTTGTTCCTTCTTCAGATGCGTGATGTAAAAGCAGTGAGGTGGTGTTTCTGAAAAACACTGAACAAGCTCTTGGCAAAAGTCTTACGCTGTTCGTCGTTCTTGTGGACTGAGCTTGCTACTGCCACCTGTGGCTGATGTGAGAGCTGTTTGCCGGCGAGGGCACTGACGTGTGGATACTGCTACAGGAGCTGCGTAGTACCGTGTACTGACATGTCAGTAACTAGGGCACTGACGTGTGGAATACTGCTACAGGCAACTGCGTAGTACCGTGTACTGACATGTCAGTAACTAGGGCACTGACGTGTGGATACTGCTACAGGAGTTGCGTAGTACCGTGTACTGACATGTCAGTAACTAGGGCACTGACGTGTGGATACTGCTACAGGAGCTGCGTAGTACCGTGTACTGACATGTCAGTAACTAGGGCACTGACGTGTGGATACTGCTACAGGAGCTGCGTAGTACCGTGTACTGACATGTCAGTAACTAGGGACTGAGTGTGAATACTGCTACAGGAGCTGCGTAGTACCGTGTACTGACATGTCAGTAACTAGGGCACTGACGTGTGAATACTGCTACAGGAGCTGCGTAGTATTGTGTACTGACATGTCAGTAACTAGGGCACTGACGTGTGGATACTGCTACAGGAGCTGCGTAGTATTTCGTGTACTGACATGTGAATAACTAGGGCACTGACGTGTGGATACTGCTACAGGAGCTGCGTAGTTCCGTGTACTGACATGTGAATAACTAGGGCACTGACGTGTGGATACTGCTACAGGGCTGCGTAGTACCGTGTACTGACATGTCATAACTAGGGCACTGACGTGTGGATACTGCTACAGGAGCTGCGTAGTACCGTGTACTGACATGTCAGTAACTAGGGCACTGACGTGTGGATACTGCTACAGGAGCTGCGTAGTACCGTGTACTGACATGTCAGTAACTAGGGCACTGACGTGTGGATACTGCTACAGGAGCTGCGTAGTACCGTGTACTGACATGTCAGTAACTAGGGCACTGAGTGTGGATACTGCTACAGGAGCTGCGTAGTACCGTGTACTGACATGTCAGTAACTAGGGAACTGACGTGTGAATACTGCTACAGGAGCTGCGTAGTATGTGTACTGACATGTCAGTAACTAGGGCACTGACGTGTGGATACTGCTACAGGAGCTGCGTAGTTCCGTGTACTGACATGTGAATAACTAGGGCACTGACGTGTGGATACTGCTACAGGAGCTGCGTAGTTCCGTGTACTGACATGTGAATAACTAGGGCACTGACGTGTGGATACTGCTACAGGGGCTGCGTAGTTCCGTGTACTGACATGTCATAACTAAGGGCACTGACGTGTGGATACTGCTACAGGAGCTGCGTAGTACCGTGTACTGACATGTCAGTAACTAGCCTGTACAGTATAGTTCTTAGACAGTGGTGTTACATGCGAGATATTATTGATGTGTATTTGGAGATTTTTCATCGTCACTGAGTATACAAACACGACGTTTCGAAAGCAGTCTGCTTTCGTCTTCAGGTACACTAAAATCTTGAGGAAAATTTACAATCTAAAGAAACAAAAAAATCTACCAATTCGTACGTGAGAGGCAAAACAATTCAAACCTCGAAACATACAAAAATAATGTGTACGAAACTCAATCTACAATTTGTAATAACATGAAATGAATTATTAATGTTTGTAGATATTTAGAGGTTTCGATTGGTTTGTCTCACACGTATGAATTGGTAGGTTTTGGGTTCCTTTAGATTGTCACTTTTTCTCAAGATGTTAGTGAACCTGAAGACGAAAGCAGTCTGCTTTCGAAACGTCGTGTTTGTGTAAGCAGTGACGATGGAAAAAGTTCAAATACACATCAGTGATGTCTCGCGAGTAAATAGCGTTCTTGTGTCTATTGAGATGGCGTACAAAATAAACTGTGGCTCAAGGAATTAATGAAATAAATAAATAGATAGATAAATAAATAAATGTTGGGATGCAAAAAGAATGAAGAGGGCGATAGTGGGAAATGGTGGAAGGATGGAGGGGAGGCAGAAGAAATAAGAGGCCGAAAACAAAGACGAATTAAATGTTACAAAATAAATACCATTATTTTTTAAAGCATGTCAACCATTTGTGTTGTTAATAGTACAAACAATTAAATCAATATCTGTCACAAACACAAATAAATTATATTCATTATATACAACTACATGTGGGCCGCGATAGCTCAGTCGGTATAGCGACTCTCTACGAGCTGGACGGTCCGGGGATCGAATCCCGGTGGGGGCGAGATTTTCAGCATCCGTCCAGATCGGCCCTGGGGCCCAACCAGCCTCCAGTAAAATGGGTACCGGGTCTTTTTCCTGGGGGTAAAGCGGCCGGGGCGTGGCGTTATCCACCCACCCCCATCTAGCGCCGAGGTTAAAGAAAGAGTAGAGCTGTACCTCTACGCCCTCTTTGGGCCTTCATGGCCTGTTCTAGGGTGAACTTGACCTTTGCATAGAAATATATGTTTCGACCTATCTCAGGTCATCCACAGGTTCACAGTTGGTCTTTAAAATATATTAAGGAAGAAATATTATAAAATATTAATATGTTTTAAAGACCAACTGTGAACCTGAGGATGACAAGAGATTTGTCGAAACATGTAGTTATATATATAATAAATAGAATATAGTTGTGTTTGGTCAGATAATTATGTAATTCTTTGTACCAGATACCATTATTTATATAAAGCAGCAGTTTCGGCCATACCGTGTGAGATACGGAGTGACGTTACTGAAGTGTGACTGAGGAAAAGAGATATGCGTATCTGTTGTTGTCAGGGGACCTGATCATTCTGTAAAAATATTATCCGGATGTGCTTAATTTTGATAGCGGTTGTGGCCATATTGATGGTGGAGCGTCGTTAAGTAGTGCAGTATTAACGTAAGTGTTTAGACGTCTAACTAAGTAAATAGTCTATTGATTAAGAACTGAATAAGTACTATAATTAATTTACTGCTCTGTACGACAATTGTTTTCTGTGTTCATTGTGTCATGCTTTTATTTTCGTGGCAACTATGCTACATTACTCCGTTCTCCACTAGTTAATTTTTTGTTTCCTTGGCGCAACAGGCCCCAGTGGGCCTAGGCCCCCTCATTATCGACGCTTCACGATCACACTCAGACACACCACGCTCGGTAGGACTCCTCTGGACGAGTGACCAGCCCGTCGCAGAGACCTCTACCTGACAACACACAACACTCACAACAGACAGACATCCATGCCCCCGGCGGGATTCGAACCCGCAATCCCAGCAAGCTAACGGCCGCAGACCCACGCCTTAGACCGCGCGGCCACTGGGATCGGCCCACCTTGTTTATACGGACAGAACATAACCGGCCGCTTGGAGTCGCTAATTAAGTAAGCAGAATTGAACCCGTCGACAGCGTGCTTGTCGACTGATCTGATATCTTCACGCTTGTACCTTTGTTTGTCGGAAATGTACTTTGGTGACACACTGCAGCTGTAGTTACTGTTGAAGCTGAGTGGCCCTCAGGTTTGCTCACACGGTGTATTCATGTGCTTTTTACAAGCTTTCGAAAGCATCGATTATTTTCTTCAACGGCGTCGTTGGTGTAGGCCAGTGGTTCCCAAAGTGGGCGGTACCGCCCCCTGGGGGGCGGTGGGATTACCGAGGTGGGCGCTAATAGGTACGAGAGGTGGAAGGGAGCGCTGTTATTATCACAGGGGGGCGCTAGTAGATAAGTAGTGCATTTATTTTTATAATAAAATTTAAATAAAGTAATTTTTGTGTTAAAAATAAAAAAAATTAACTAAATTTGTTAGTATTTTAATTTATGAATCTTATTCAAGCACATATTTTTTAATAAACTGTTGCTAGATGAATTATTGTTAATCATAAAAAATATAATAAATTTTAATTTATTAATTAACACATAAAACATTAAGTTTAACTCTTATATTTTATTTAAACGATTTTTTAAATATAAAATAAAAGTGGAAACAAAAGCGCATTTATGTTTTTTAAAAAAGGTAGGGGGGCGCTGTGGGTGTGTATATGGAACCAAGGGGGCGGTGGACCGAAAAAGTTTGGGAACCGCTGGTGTAGATTATGGAGGCGATGTGTGTTCGCTGTGAGGTACGAACTGAGGTTTTGTGGGTGATTTTGAGTCATGAAGGTTTTGCCGTGGCTCAGACGGCTCGTTGCCAGCTTCTGACCCCGGATGTCAGCCCCGGGTTCGATGCCTGGTCAGTCCACGTTAAGATCTGCGATGGACGGAAGTAGCACAGGGAGAGGTTTTACTTTCTGTCCAAGTACTTCGGTTTTCCCCGTCAGTGTCATTCCACAACATCTCAGTACCCTTCTTCATCTAAATGCTGTTACATTTATTATCAGAAGGACAAGCGGGCTGAGCTTTGGAACCTTCAAACAAAAGCAATACTTTTCGGGTATGGGGAAAGGATTGGAGAGGAAAGTACTTTGACATTGTTTCAGTCGTGAAAGGGTTTAATGAACTTTGAATTCAGAATATTCGCGGGTTTTAATTACGTAACGTGTTGACGTGAGTAATAACATGCATAATCTTAGTTACAGGGCCTATCATAATCTTAGTTACAGGGCCTATCATAATCTTACTCACAGGGCCTATCATAATCTTAGTCACAGGGCCTATCATAATCTTAGTCACAGGGCCTATCATAATCTTAGTCACAGGGCCTATCATAATCTTAGTTGCAGGGCCTATCATAATCTTAGTTGCAGGGCCTATCATAATCTTAGTTACAGGGCCTATCATAATCTTAGTTACAGGGCCTATCATAATCTTAGTTACAGGGCCTATCATAATCTTAGTTACATGGCCTATCATAATCTTAGTTACATGGCCTATCATAATCTTAGTTACATGGTCTATCATAATCTTAGTTACATGGTCTATCATAATCTTAGTTACATGGCCTATCATAATCTTAGTTACATGGCCTATCATAATCTTAGTTACAGGGCCTATCATAATCTTAGTTACAGGGCCTATCATAATCTTAGTCACAGGGCCTATCATAATCTTAGTCACAGGGCCTATCATAATCTTAGTTGCAGGGCCTATCATAATCTTAGTTACAGGGCCTATCATAATCTTAGTTACAGGGCCTATCATAATCTTAGTTACATGGCCTATCATAATCTTGGTTACATGGCCTATCATAATCTTGGTTACATGGCCTATCATAATCTTAGTTACAGAGCCTATCATAATCTTAGTTACAGGGCCTATGTATTTTGCAAGGGTGATCGAGGATGCAGGTTTCACTAACCGAGTGTTTGATAGCAGGCCTCTGAAGTAGCTGAAAGTAAACTAACCAATCAACCAACTAACCAACTCCCTTGCATTCTGTTGCGGGCACAATTATTTATTGTTACATTATCGAATTATCTTGGGTTTTAAGTACATGCATTTCAATGGCAGGATTCTCGAGCTATAAAGTTAACTGCACACCGACTCCCGCGCGGTATAGGTCTATAATTCTAAGAAATATTGCCGGATATATTTCACGGTCAGAGAACACAAAAGGTTGTTTTGTAGGCGAAATGGTGTGTAATAAGTCTTTGTCGTAAATTGCTGATGGGGGGAGAAAATTATGAACCAGCGACGTAATTTTTTTTTTTTTTTACATTTTATAAAGTTAAGTGTAACATATATAACTTTGGAGTGATGAATTTGTAACAGCATGTGATGATGTGAGGCTCCTCCTGTCTTTGTGATGATCGTTGCTTTTTTTGAAATTCACGTTCCTTAACACGCTAATAATGCCTTTGAAAGGCGTTGCATAAATACGGGCAACAATACATCTGCTTTGTTCCGAAACGTCTGCTGTAAGTTTTCATTAATCCCTATTTTATCTTATATGTATGCCGTGGTTCTTTTCTGAGATGCAGTGTCCTGTATAGGTAACGTGAGAGCCCAGTGATGGGACAGTCCATGTCAAAGGATCCATAGGCAAAAGGTCTGTTACAGAAATAATCCAGAATTGGAACGATCCAAGCGGTGATGACAGAAACCAAGACTGATCCCTTTAAGACAGTCTTATCATCGGAACTCACATTTCAAGTATTAAGACTTTAGCTCTGTGGGCTTCATGTGAATCCTTGGAAATACAGTGGAACCCACTTATAACGACATCGGTTTATGCGACACATCGTCTATAACGTCAGATATTCTGTGGTACCAATTAATTCCTTACTGTTAACCATAACATTATAATCCTCGGTTATAACAACACTCGTTTATAACGACACAAAATATTCAGTCCCTTTCATGATGTTATAACCAAGTTTGACTAAACAGTGTGTCTCAGCCCAGAAATAAATTTTTCCTTCTATATTTAGAAACATCGTATTATGGACTTATTTTGGCTTTTCTTCCTCAAATCCTGGTTACACACACACATTTCAGCTACTCTGTATGACAGGGAAAGGAAATATGGGACGAGAAATTTAGTTTTCCGGTATTTCGTTTTTTTTTGTTTTTTTTGTTTTGTTTTTGTTTAAAGAATTTAATAAATGATTTCTTGTGCTACCTACACCCACCCACGTGCCTGCGCTGTCTCGGGGCAAACACGCACTCACGCATTCACACACACACATGTACACGAAGATTAATTTTGTACAGTTCAGTGCTCATAAAAATGTTCTACTTTCCTGTTTTACAACATGCAAGTCCATTGGGGGAAGTACTTAACTATCTATGGGCTTAATTAAGCGCGGGAAATAGCAGTACCTTTGCATCCAGTGCCTAAGTTATGTGAAAAACTATGTTTTGTAAGTATTTTCTGAGATGTGTAATGCTACAATACAGCATTCATCCACTGCAGTTCTGATATAAATGAATATACCTCAAATCCAATTCTCACAGCTATTACATTAAGTACATCATCAAGTTATCTTCATTAACTTATATGAACGATGACTACATGTTTCGTCTAAAATTAGCCATCATTAAGTCGATGCCAGATACAGTCGAACCCGGTTAAAACGATATCGGTTTATAGGAAACCTCGCCAATACCGTCAGATATTCTGTGGTACCAATTAATTCGTTTCTGTTAACCATAACATTATACTCGGTTATAACGACATCGGTTTATACGACACCTCGTCTATAGCGTCAGATATTTTGTGGTACCAATTAATTCGTTTCTGTTAACCATAACATTATACTCGGTTATAACGACATCGGTTTATACGAAACCTCGCCAATAGCGTCAGATATTCTGTGGTACCAATTAATTCGTTTCTGTTAACCATAACATTATACTCGGTTATAACGACATCGGTTTATACGACACCTCGTCTATAGCGTCAGATATTCTGTGGTACCAATTCGTTTCTGTTAACCATAACATTATACTCGGTTATAACGACATTCGTTTATAACAACACGAAATATTCAGTCCCTTTCGTGGCGTTATAACAGAGTTCGACTGTATTTCATAATTCCATATTTACGGAATTACCGGATTTAAGTATTCAGTCCACCTTCTAACCCTTTATCTTTTAAGTATCCTAGAACCTGTTAATGCCCCGTGCTCAGTTGGCATGTAATGCTCTGTAATGCGGACTTGATTGTACAACACGTTCTGTAACTGTCAGTCCCATTCATTACTTATTGCGAATTGTCACATCTTGAGGACGTTTCGGGGGGGGCGTGTGTTTGTACACAGACACAAATGAAGGCACATACGTCAGACTATGTGCTTTTGTGATGTCTAGAAAACAGTGTGCTGTCGCAGCATGCAATTAATGAGGGGGCGGAGCCTAGACTGCAAGCGGCGGTGTAATAAAAGTTACGTTGTTATTCCAAACTGCGTGAGCCTCTCGTTTGACAGCTTTCGTACTGAATGTGTGTCTGTAAGTGTGGCACTCTGAATGGTGCAAATATTGCAGTAATTGTTTTGTTTGCAATTGGCTGAAAAAAAACGTGACAGGATCGCTTTTTATTCTGAGTGAGAGTACTTTTTTCATGATCTCGTATTGATAGAGACTGAATGGGTGATAAGAAAGGGAAGTGACGTGGAGACAACAAGGAAGAACGACATGAAATTAGTCGTTTAAAAACGAAACGTAATCTGTTTTATATAAGAACTCAGTCAGTTCGTACCGCGCAGTAAACACTTTCCACCTTGGTTATAACAAACCAGTCAGTTGATGTATAAGGTAAAAGTTGCAGTTTGTTTGAGATTCGTACAAAACACATTAAACACAATGTGAGCACCGTGTAGAATTGTTGGAATATTTAAATGTGTTGGTACGTAAAGTGACCACTAGGATGCCAAAAGGGTTTTTTTTTTGCCTTTTTTCCATGTGACACTTTTCGACACGTTTTCTGGTTATGGCTTTCCCCGATCTCGAGGCTTCACGATCACACTAAGACACACCACACTCGGTAGGACTCCTCTGGACGAGTGACCAGCCCGTCGCAGAGACCTCTACCTGACAACACACAACACTCACAACAGACAGACATCCATGCCCGCGGCGGGATTCGAACCCACAATCCCAGCAAGCGAACAGCCGAAGACCCACGCCTTAGAAGGCTCTAAAAGGTGAAGGGAGGAATATCAAGAGCCTAGTGGTTGTGAGAAGTAGGACATGACTTAATGTAGAAATATGAAATGTTACCGAGTTTGGAGAAGGGAAAATAAGCATTTGAAGGAAATTACAACTGAAGCGAGATAAATACGCTGTAGACCCCCCCTCGTTCCAACATTTATGCAGTGAATAATGTTTGAGAAATGAAAATAACTGGTTTTCATTGTAGATGAAGTCTGTTTAATGTATTGGTTTACCGTTGTATAAACCCATGAGATGAGAGCTCTGTCGAATGTATTAAACTGTGTTCGAATGGCAAAATGTGAATCACAGAGCTTCATAGGCAAGGCACACGCCGTTGTGCTGTGTGTAAGCTACTTACAGGAGACAAATTGATCGCTCGTTTTGTTATATCAGTATTCTGTTGACGAGAACACCATAAATAATTCTTGAGCAGTTGCGTTCTCCATTTGTAAACCCGGGTTTTGCTTATAGCAGATACAGTAAACAAGATATCAATTCGTGTGTGTAGGAAATGCATATCGATTGACAGGCTGGTTTGTCGCTTTTGTTTGCAATTGACGATCCCTTTGCTAGTGAAAGATGATCTGATCTGTCATATGCAGTCTTTGCTCAACCGTACCACAAAATGTCGCCTCTCACACTTCCATGGATGACTCATCGATCTCAGTGAAGTGTATTTACGTACCGGGTAGGGGATATTCTGTGGTTCTGCTGACAGTCACAGTTCTTGTATGTCAGACGTGTTGAAGCCGTTCAGAATTAGTTCGTGTTGTGAGCAATACTAATGTTGTAAGGATGTTTTGAGTTTCAACTCGGATGATTGTAAAAGTAACACGTGATAAAATTTTAAGTGATTCATAACAGTGCATTGAACAGTTAGATATGATATCCAAATCAACAGATACACATAAGTGTATGAAAGTATATTATACACACGGTATACCTGCTACATGTTTCGGCCACTTATGTGGCATCTTCAGTTGATTACAAAAGATAGATACATCGAAATATTACAGAGGTATTTGGAACCAATGCCCAGACATAAAATATGAAATTTGAAAAATAATACATGTATTATTTTTAAAATTTTGGTGCATTACGGAGAATACATGCGTCAAAATATTACAGAAGTTTTTGGAATCAATGCACAGACGTAAAATATGAAATTTTAAAAATAATGCTTCTATTTTTTAAATTTTAAAAATAATGCATATATTATTTTTTTTAATTTATTATTTTATGTCTGTGCATTGGTTCCAAAAACTAATTGTAAATTTCGATGTATGTATTTTTTGTAATGCATCCCCATGAAGATGGCCGCATGAGTGGCCGAAACATGTAGGAGGTATACAGTGTGTATAATAAATATACTTGCTTACACTTAGGTGCATCTGTTGGTTTTGATACTGTATATGACACGTGATGCATTTCTATTACGGGAAGTAGCCAGATCGTGTTGCCCTCTGCAGTCAGGGCGGTGAAACTGTAATGCTGACGATTCACTATGGAGCTGTTTCAGTGGGTAATCGGGATCCCGACGTTTCGAAGGAACATAGCCTCTTCGAAACGTCCGGATCGTATTACCCACTATCCTCATGGACTAGATTCCTTCTTGCAAACCCAAATAGTTCGACAGCTAGTCAATAAATTCCCCGCATTTTATGGAACCCGAAATTCATTACCGCTTTCACAAGAGTGCGCCACTTGTCCCTATCCTGAGCCAGATCAATCCAGTCCACACCTTCCCAACCGATTTCTTGAAGATCAATTTTAATATTATCGTCCCTTCTGCGCCAGGGTCTTTCATGTTATGTCTTGCTCTTAGGATTCCTTATCAGAACTCTATCTACTTCTCTTCCATTCGTGCCACATGCCGCGCCCATCTCATTCTTCATATGCTGGACGCAGGAGCGCACAGATGCGTCACTATGGAAACCCAAAAGCACCGTTACTGTTAATAAGGAAACGCGTATTAGGATATTAGGGAAAACAAAGTACTGACGAGGGTGCGTGGAAGCAAAAGTGTGTCGTTAAATGTCTGCATGTAGATAAATACGCACATAAAATTATGCGCATTTTATGTTGTTTGGCAGTTTGTTATGCAAAGATCGATATTTCTAGAACGGTTGGACCAACATTCGATTAAATTGTGATTTTCTGAAGTATGGATTATATCGTGGTGATTGGTAAAAAAAAAAAAAAAAAAAAAAAAAAACCGTGGAATTTTAAATTAAATTTAAAACCAACTTGATGCACAATCACTATTAAAAAAATTTTAATAGTAGATTAATTAACCCGACATGTTTCGGTCAGGTACCTGACCATCTTCAGGGGTATACTACATTAAGTTGCGTAGTCCATATGTTAAACACACATACCCCTGAAGATGGTCAGGTACCTGACCGAAACATGTCGGGTTAATTAATCTATTATTAAAATTTTTTTAAATAGTGATTGTGCATCAAGTTGGTTTTAAATTTAATTTATACAAGATACACGGTGAATGCAATATTAAATACACGTGGAATTTTTGGGCCAGTTTTTTGTGTGTGCCTACGCTCTGTACCAAATTGAATCGAAATGCGTGGAGTTTTGTAGATGTTGAAACGTATGCGTAGGCGAACAGACAGGTTCGGTCTCGTGATTGTGCTCTCATTTTGTGTGTTTGTTGCAAAGAACATAAAAAGAAAAGAAAATCTGCCTGGAAGCAGAGAGAGTCAGTCGAGAGGCTGAATGTTTGAGTGTTTTCCATTTTAAGTCCCTTTTGAGTCTAAGAACCTTTATCAAGACTGACGTGACACTTGATATGAAAGCGATTATTTCATGAATGTGGACCAAAATGTTAATTACTCTAATAAATACATATTTTTACTGTCTCGTATTTTTTTTTAAATTTTCTTGATGCATTCCGATGTGTTGTTTATCGATATAAATCACGACAATTCTGAAATCGTATTTACACATCTGTTATACTGACATGTGCAATATCAGGTTACGTATCTGGATCTCAGAAGCAGAAGGTCGTAAGTCCAATTTTATATTTGAGATTAGGCATCGTTTTTCTTAGGCAGTCTGTGACTTACTGCTGTTTAATTCTTTGTCCAGCTACGCTGGGACAATATTTGGACTTACAAACAGCTGCGTCTGAAAGAGCTTGAAATTCTTTGAAAAAAAAAATTGTATGAATTATCTCAGATATGATATAATTGGACTTAACACCCTTATGCTTCTAAGGTCTAGATTTGATAACTGATACAGACTGACTTATGTTAGTAAATAGCTGTTTTCAAGTCAGTCCCATACTTTATATTTTAACTCATCCAGCCCATCTAGCGCCGAGGTTAAAGAAAGAGTAGAGCTATATAGCTACTTTTCCTCTGGACCTTCATGGCCTCTTCTAGGGTGAAATGTTTATAAGTGAATATAACATGTTTTAGGGGCACGCGGTGGCGCAGTTGGTTGAGGCACTGCGCTACAAGCCGGAACGTCGCGGGTTCGATTCCCGATGGTGTCATTGGAATTTTTCATTGATATAATGGTTTCGGTCGCATTATGGCCCTGGGGTCGACTCAGCCTCTTAACAGAAATGAGTACCAGGAATCTTCCTGGGGGGTAAAGGCGGCCGGTGCGTAGGGCTGACAACCTTAGCACCTTCATGTGCCGATTGTCTAGAAATCTGGGAGCCTCAACCTCCTGGAACCCTAAGGGCCTATCCAGGCCTGTAATGGGATTGATTTTTATAACATGTTTTAACAGAACTACTAAACATCGGATTTTAAATTCAAAAGAAACAAGTGAATATATTTTTAATAACTTATATATAGTCGAGCCTCCTTATAACGATATCGGTTTATGCGACACCTCCTTATAACGAATCGGTTTATGCGACACCTCCTTATAACGAATCGGTTTATGCGACACCTCGTATATAGCGTGGGATATTCTGTGGTACCAATTAATTCCTCACTGTTAACCATAACATTATAAACCTCGTTTAGTACAACACTCGTTTATAACGACACAAAATATTCAGTCCCCATGCGAGTTCGACTGTACTGCAGTTAGTTTTAATCAATAATATGATTCATTGTGACAGTGTAAACTTCAGTAGCAGTCAGATGTGTTATGTCTTACCGTTGGGAATAGTCACGGAAGAGAAACATGTCGGGGCTGAAATAATTTAATAAAATTTACGGATGTATTTTGTTGGTTGCGTATTGATTAATTCCAGTGGTTGTTTTAGGTGCGTGTAGTTTGTGTTGATGGCTTTATCTTAGCCATGTCCAAATTCCATGACGTCACGTGTGCGTGTGAATCGTGTTTAGTCTCGCCGATCAAGGAGTAACGTTACATCACAAGAATGAAGGATCTAAATTTAGTATATTGTCCGTTTCTTAGCTTCTTCTTGCGTCTTATTGTTATAATCGAACCCCAAAGCCTTCTGCACGAACTTTTCACATCATATTTATGCTATTTCCATCAATATTTGTATTTGAGTGTGACCGGAATGACAAGGGTTGCATTTCATTGTGTGTTTAGTTGGGTAATTTGGAGGTATTTGTATATGAGATAAAGTTAGTTTTTTTTTCTTTTATCAGTTGACGCAACTTTTGTTTATTTGTAAACTCCCCTTGTTTACTGAAAATCACTGCGTGTTTTGGCTTTTATACCTGAAGCCTTTGTTAGGTTGAACCACTGTTGATGGATTCGGTATAAAAGCCGAAACATGTAGATTTATTGTAAACAAAAGGCGTTTGTTTACCAATAAACAGATGTTTTGTCGAATGAGCCAAGAAGTATTTTGGTTGGCACATACTAAGATGGCGGTATTTCAATAGCTAGAAGTGAACTCGTGTTTTTAAATTTGTTTAACTTGGTGATATTATTCGTATTTGGGCTGTGACATTTTAGGTGTTAGGAAGCCTGTTTCCGGCCCGGGGGTTGTCATATACTACTTCAGCGGTATTCAACATTTTTTGTTCGCGTACCCCCAGATATAATTTCTCTTCAACTTTGTACCCCCAAAGTTGTTGGTGTATAATTCAAGTTATACATAGTCTATAATCTACATCTAAAATAAGTTAAATAAATTACACCCAAAATAATGTATTAAATAATAAGTTTTAAATGAGAAAAAGGAGATCAAGCTATTAAATAACAAATATATTATTGCCTATCGTATAAAAATTAATAAAGGAACAAAGGTATTTTAGCAAAGCAAAATTATATGCACTATTTGGAATAAAATGAAACTAGCCGCCCAGATAAGAATCGCATAAAGGAGAGAGAGAGAGAGAGAGAGAGAGAGAGAGAGAGAATGGTGCTCCCAAATCGCATGTCCTTACGTCCGGGTCTCTTGTGGCTAACCCTAAATCTGGCCCTGATTATTCAGTGTTTATCATGAAATAATATATATTTTTTTTTAATTTTACGTACCCCCTAAGATGTCTTCGCGTACCCCCGGGGGTACGCGTACCCCAGGTTGAATACCACTGTACTAGTCAATAGTTATACTTCACCAACACATGCACTACACTATACTCATGATATACACCCCTACATATGTTTCGACCAGTCACCAGCCATCATCAGGGGGTCAAAGTATTCTAACAAAGACTATACATCTATTTAAGGTATTGTACATCCGTGTGATAGTAATATAAGATAAGATGAGATAAAAGTGCAGGGCATACACAAAAGAATGGTGCGGTTTTAATACTGTTCACTATTAAAACCGCACCATTCTTTTGTGTATGTCCTGTATGGTTCACAATAGTTTCAACTATAACATTATATGGTGTTACACAGGAGGCTAAAATACATATTCGTTGTTCTGTTTAAAATTATTGGCAGACGGTCTTGTTTGTAGTATCTGAAGGTGGTTACGGCATTCTGTAGAGATATAGTAGCAGAAATTAGTATCATTATACTAGATTTGTTATCTCTACAGAATGCCGCAACAACCTTCAGATACTACAAACAAGACCGTCTGCCAATAATTTTAAACAGAACAACGAATATGTATTTTAGCCTCCTGTGTAACACCATATAATGTTATAGTTGAAACTATTGTGAACCATACAGGACATACACAAAAGAATGGTGCGGTTTTAATAGTGTTCACTATTAAAACCGCACCATTCTTTTGTGTATGCACTTTTATCTCATCTTATCTTATATTACTGTCACACGGATGTACAATACCTTAAATAGATGTATAGTCTTTGTTAGAATACTTTGACCCCCTGATGATGGCTAGTGACAGGCCGAAACATATGTAGGGGTGTATATCATGAATATAGTGTAGTGCATGTGTTGGTGAAGTATAACTACTGACTAGTAACAGGATGCACGGCGATTTTAATGTGAAACGACTGTACTACTTAAACATCTAAGCACAATCTCGTTGTATTCAGTCTGATTAAAGTACGTTACCTACGTTACGTGCGTTCCTGTTACGACACGAAAAGCTCCTATTAGCTTCATCATGTCTGTCCATCTGTGTCAGCATATTTCCCATAGACGGATTTTCGTGAAATTTGATATTGGTGCACTTCTACGAAAATCTTTCGAGAAACTTCACATGTGGGTAGTTCAGATCGATCAAAAATACCAGGAACTTTACCCGTGTATATTGTTGCAGTACGAAATATTTTGTAGTTCGATAGCAGTGCAAAGGGAACCCATTGTTGTATTTCCATGGCAACACTGAACAGTTTTACATTGTTGACAGCTACCTACAGGTCAACAACAGTACGAAGGGAACGTATTGTTGCTGTTACACGGCAACAATGGTTAACGCGAACGCTCCGCCATGTTACGTCATACGTACGTTGCCTGTGTTGTTTTGTGTATGACATACGTGTCAAAGTCATCGGAGACTTTTCCGTGTTCGGCGAAATACATTGGGGTTTAAAAGACAGCGATTACATTAATAAAGTGAGCTTGTGGCTATTTTATCAGCACAGTTAATTTATTACGTAGCCTAATGCAATATAGTCACCAAGTACAAATAACATTTGGATAACCATGTTAAAGATTTTTCCAGACTATTTCATACGAAGGTTAATCTGATGGTTAAAAATTCACAATTACCATAATTACATCCTGTTACAGTTATCATGTGAACAGTATTTTCTTGGCGCACACTGATCAGGCATATATATAGATATATAATTTATTTTATTGGAATAGTTACAAGCGAACTTCATTGTAGAAATGGAATGCACTGTATTTTGCTGAACGAAATTATTTATGTATGAATAATTACAAATTTATGAAACTAATAATGTAGTTGTCATTATTAGTTCGTTTTTTTTATTAGAGAACTAATGAAAATTGATATTGGAAATGGAATATGTTGACCTTTAGTAGTGAATGAACTGCAAATCAAAATTCAAATAGCAGGGTCATTACAGAGAACAGAACGGTGTCGTACCGTAAGCAGACACGGCAGGAGACAGTCAACTTTTAAGTCAGGAAGGGGAGGGGGTGGGGGGGGGGGGTTTTATTTAACGACGCTGTACATAGTGTGGGTGGTAGATGAATGAAATGCGTGAAGCGTTGGTGGAATTATGCTCGGAGGGGAAAACCGCAGTAGTCCGAGAAAAAACATGTCGCAGTGCCACTTTGCCCACCACAAATCTCACAGGAACTGGCTTGTGATGTAGCTGGTGGCTCCGCGGTGAGAGGCGTTTTGAGGTTGAGATTTTGTTGAGGTATTTGTACAGTGTATGTGGAATTACAGTGAAGAATGCGTGTTCAGTTTGTAGCTTCTAGGTGAAGGTAAAGTAATCCCATTACAGACCTGGACAGACCCTTAGGACTCCAGGAGGTTGAGGCTCACAGATTTGTAGACAATCGGCACATGAAGGTGGTAAGGTTGTCAGCCCTACGCACCGGCCGCCTTTACCCGTATTCCTGGTACTCATTTCTGTTAGAGGCTGAGTCAACTCCAGGGCCATAGTGCAGCCGAAAGGATTATGTCAATGAAAGATTCCAGTGACACCATCTGGAATCGAACCCGCGACCTTCCGACTTTTGTAGCTTCTAGTATTGGAATTTTTATGTATTAAGGCCCGTTAATTAGTTTAATTAATTTTTGTTTAAGAATTTTACGTTTTTCAGTTATGACAAAGCTCCAAGAAGGATTTTTCTTAAATACATAATTGTATTTTGTAAGGAACACTTATAAGCTCCTAATCACATTAAAGCCGATCGCAGTGGCTGGTATATAGTTACCGACGTTTCGGAGGTGCGTAATTCATCCATAATCACAGTCAAGTAATCCAAGAGAGTCCCACCCGTATTTTCATGCGAGGCTGCTCTCCATGGATTGCTTGATCGTTGAGGCTTGCAGTGCTCCGAAACATCGGTAATTACAGCTCGCCTGGCGTAACATCCCAGAAGACTTGAATCGTGAACGAGAGTAGAGTAATTGACTTAATTGTGTTGGAATTCGCCATTACAGAACTGTCGGTGTTAACGTACACGTAATCAGTTTTAAAGTTTGAAGCATGTCAACCATTGTGTAGTTAATAGTACAGAAAATTAAATGAGTTCTGTCCAAACACAACTAAATTATACTTGTTATATAGTACTACATGTTTCGACTTATCTGAGGTCATCCTCAGGTTCACAGTTTGTCTCTAAAACATATTAAGGAAGAAATATACATTATGTAAGTCGTAAAACACAATTAACTAACTAACTACATGGAGCACAGTCCTTCTTGAGAAGCTAACAGTTCCTCAGCTAGTCAACAAATTCCCCGCGTTTTATGGAACCAAAGGTTCATTACCGCATTCACAAGAGCCCGCCACCTGTCCCTATCCTGAGCAAAGAATCAGTCCAGGTCCGAGGCTCTGTATAGTGTTTCGTAACATGGTAATTTTTTACGGTGAGGAATTGTTAGCACCTCGCCCAACCCCCAAGCTGGGGATCACCCCTTGTCGGCTGTCCGCGACTGCATATTCGCGCTACCCTTCATATTTGAGGCCGTTCCTCCATCCGCAACACGAGGACGCGCCATGCCGTGGTGACAGGACCCACTAATCATGGAAAACACAATTAAAATTATTGTATTTGTTAAATTTGTTATGGTCTACACACGAACAGTATGTGTGGATAGGGGTTGTCTTACATAATGTATATATCTTCCTCAGTGTGTTTTAAAGACCAATTGTGAACCTGAGGATGACTGAGATAGGTCGAAACATGTAGTCCTATATAATAAATGGAATGTAGTTATGTTTGGACAGATATTGATATAATTTTTTGTACTAATTAGTTTTAAATTGTTACAAGTTGGAGTTCTTTAGTCTTCCTCTCTGTGTCCATAACTTCATGTTACGTTGAATGTAAGCTTATACGTGTCTAGCTGTGACTATTATTTCCGTTTTTGTCCTAATAAGAATGTCTTTGTTCCTTCTCTCTCTCTCTCTCTCTCCCCCCTCTCTCTCTCTCTCTCTCTCTCTCCAGCGTCATCTCATTCTTGTTCCTTTGTCTTCAGGCGCATTTTCAAGTGTTTTTGTAAGACCGCGACTCTCTTATACGTTCGAATGAGAAACTTGTGCAAAGTTCTAGTCTTTTTCGTATTTAGAGAGCTGATGTCATAGTTTACACTTTTGTAGGCACGTTTCGTGAAATGCAGCTATGTTTCAAATAGCCATGAATTATTTATATGTGCTTGTCGAAATATAGTCTCTATATAGCATTCTTTCTGGTCGCCTCGCTCCTGGTTTCGTCGCGCTAGAGGCGTAAGAATGGTCGTGTGCATCCTCGGTGTAGCAGTGACGTAAGGTACGAGCGAGATATTATTGTTATTCAGTATAGGGTGTACATCGTGGATCTCAGTACATCAACAGCATAAAGCACACCAGTTATCCTAACAGCAGTGTAATGTGTCTGAGGATTGTACCCCATTCTCGTATCGTACTAGCAAAGCTAAGGGTTATTAACCATTTAAAGTTCAGTGGTTACTATATGTCCCACCAGGTTAACATTCAACAATTCTGCGTTCTGCCCACACAGTGTATTTATGTGTTTTGTGTGGATCTCAGAACAAACAGCGATTATTTCACTGTACGCATTAACTGACTGGTTTGTATAACTGAGACGGAGTGTTACTGCGCGTACGGACTGTATTTATGGTTTTGTGTGGATCTCAGAACAAACAGCGATTATTTCACTGTACAACAATTAACTGACTGGTTTGTATAACTGAGACGGAGTGTGTTTACTGCGCGGTACGGACTGTATTTATTGTTTTGTGTGGATCTCAGAACAAACAGCGATTATTTCACTGTACAACATTAACTGACTGGTTTGTATAACTGAGATGGAGTGTGTTTACTGCGCGGTACGGACTGTATGTGTTTTGTGTGGATCTCAGAACAAACAGCGATTATTTCACTGTACAACATTAACTGACTGGTTTGTATAACAGAGACGGAGTGTGTTTACTGCGCGGTACGGACTGTATTTATGTGTTTTGTGTGGATCTCAGAACAAACAGCGATTATTTCACTGTACAACATTAACTGACTGGTTTGTATAACTGAGACGGAGTGTGTTTACTGCGCGGTACGGACTGTATTTATGTGTTTTGTGTGGATCTCAGAACAAACAGCGATTATTTCACTGTACAGCATGACTGACTGGTTTGTATAACTGAGACGGAGTGTGTTTACTGCGCGGTACGGACTGTATTTATGTGTTTTGTGTGGATCTCAGAACAAACAGCCATTATTTCACTGTACAACATTAACTGACTGGTTTGTATAACAGAGACGGAGTGTGTTTACTGCGCGGTACGGACTGTATTTATGTGTTTTGTGTGGATCTCAGAACAAACAGCGATTATTTCACTGTACAACATTAACTGACTGGTTTGTATAACAGAGACGGAGTGTGTTTACTGCGCGGTACGGACTGAATCTTTAAATATAATAAGATATCTTTTAATTTTTAAATCGTGAGGTTTGATGCTTTCATGGCGGTGGTTGTAAAGATGGCCATAGTTTTAGATGTGACGCCGTGCAGTCTGGTAGAAATACTGACGGTTTAGAGAATCCTGCTACCCCCCAGCATAAGAGTACGTAAATAAACCGTTGTCCGATCGTTAATTGTTGACATATTAACTGAACTAATTAACTGTTGTACACAAAAGTTATTTAATCTTATCCTGTGCCAGTGTTAGTGCAATTTACTTTAACAAAATATCTTTTAAGATCCATTTAAATAATATCCTGCCACAAGTGTATGTTTAACTCTTCAATCATACTCAACAGGCTATAGCTAAATCTTGTTCTGTGCGTTCGAAGAGTTAAAATGGATCTTCAAGAAATGGGGTGGGGGGGGCGTGGCCTGGATTGATATGGCTCAGGATAGGGACAGGTGGTGGGCTGTTGTGAATGCGGTAATGAACCTTCGGGTTCCATAAAACGCGGGGAATTTCTTGACTAGCTGAGGATCTGTTAGCTTCTCAAGAAGGACTCTGCTCTGTGGAGTGTTAGTTAGTTAGTTAGTTAATAGATTCCACTGGGAGTGGTCAAGGTGTTGGTGTTAGCAAAACGTGATTGTGGGATGAAAGTTGTGGGTCGGCAGTGTTTGTCGAAATGGCACGGACTTGTCGTGCGCATTATTTCTAAATCCAAGCAGCAATTTGTGCATCCCTGCATTAGACTGTTCTGTACATTCCACAAGTGCAGTAACTGTGAAATATCAACAGCGTGAAAAACAAAATGGTATTTGCCGTAATACCAGCAGGTCCTTCTGCGAGACGACGTTGAGCGTGTGTAAACATGTGGTTATGTTAACTGTTGAAGTGTGTCTTGCGTAGGTCATAACGCATTGTGTAACGCAGGGGCCACAGATTTTCCAGAAATCTAGGAGCCACCTCGAAATTTTAGGCGTCAGAAAGGTGACACGAATCAAGTTACATACTGAGGAGTCACAAATATTAGGCGCCACCGTACAAAATTTAGTCGCCACGGCGACCTGGCGCCCGGGTTTGTGCACCCCTGGGGTAATGTGTAATGGCGACAAGCATCGGGGAAACAGCTTTAACAATTTGACTAAATTAGTTTAAATTATACAGTTTTTTTTCATTATACGACGCTACATATGCCTGGCGTCAGCTGTGAACTAGTATAGCCTTGAATAATTAATTTTATTTCACTCCAACAAATGCACTACACTTTTCAGTGATTTCTTGCTCCTGTATATGTTTCGGCACACTTTGTGCCATCTTCAGGGGGGTCTCGAGAGTTCACAGTCTTCAATATACCCAATACACACAATTGGGTGTATTGAAGATGTGAACTCTCGACGACCCCCCTGAAGATGGCACAAAGTGTGCCGAAACATATGTAGGGAAAGAAATCACTGAAATAGTGTAGTGCATTTGTTGGAGTGAAGTAAAATTAATTATAAAAAAATGCACATATATATAATATAAAGTTTGTACAGCCCTGCTCGATTTTACGGCGCTAGCAGCGTCATAATTTGAAAACATCTTATTACGGGATTCGCCTTGAAACACTGAGTTAAACCACGAAAAATCATCGGCCAAGTCAGATGTAATTCCGTCGAAATTCAGACCGTAATGTGCCCACTTGTCAGACCGCATAGTGCAGCCTGTCACGTGGTCGCAGTCTGCAGGTTGTCACAGTAGATCGTGTGACGGTAATGTCGATAATGCAGCTGTAAGACCGGCGGTGAAGCTTTGCACTTCGCGTGCTGACGTCTTGGTGTCAATTTTTATTCCATCTTTTTTTTTTGCGCCGTTTCAGGTTAGCTAACAACATTCTCACATTTTAGACACTAGGGTCATTGTCGACATTCATTTTTTAGGGGCGTTTCGCAAAATCGCGAAAAGCGACTATTACCGTAGTCATGTCCGTCTGTCCGTCCTCTTGCAAAAACAAGAAAGCTTTCTCCTTGGACTTCTTGATCCTTAGAATATGGGACCCGATAGGTTGTCCCGAAACGTCGGTACAGAACTACCTCTCAACGCTGCGTAATATCCCTGAAGAGCGCAGACTTATAGCTTATAATACGTGTAGTAGAAAGACTTCTATACTGAGCTGCGGTATTGTGTTCGCTGCGTCAGTCGCTCTTTCACTCAGCGCCGTGTTTAGACTTGCCTGCAGTAAGCAAGCTTTATATTTCGCCTTTAGATCGCTACGCACGAGAAATCTAGTTTAAAACTTCATCGTTACTTTCGGATACGATTTGTAAAAGAAATGACCTCCTATATGTCGTAACTAATCACTAACTTGTGGCGTTTAGTTATACAGGGCATACACAAAATAATGGTGCGGTTTCAATAGGAATGACTATTGAAACCGCACCATTCTTTTGTGTATGCCCTGTATAATTTACGTATAACTCCTAACAAACTAACTAACTAACTCCATACAGCAGAGTCCTTCTTGAGAAGCTAACAGGTCGTCAGCTAGTCAACAAATTTACCTCATTTTATAAAACCCTGATGTTCATTACCGCACTCACAACAGCCCGCCACCTGTCCCTATCCTGAGCCATATCAATCCAGTCCATGTCCCCCTCCATCCCACTTCTTGAAGATCCATTTTAATATTATCCTCCCATCTACGCTAGGTCTTCCAATTGGTCTCCTTCCCTCAGGTCTCCCCACCAAAATTCTCTATGCACCTCTCCCCTTACCCATACGTGCTACATGTCCCGCCCACCTCATTCTTCCTGATTTGATCACCCGAATAATATTTGGTGATGAGTACAGATCATTAAGTTCCTCGTTATGTAGTCTTCTCCACTCCCCTGTTACCCCGTCCTCTTAGGCCCAAATATCCCCCTCAGCACCCTATTTTCGAACACCCTCAGCCTATGTTCCTCCCTCAGTGTGAGAGACATAATTTATCTATATTACTGTATAAATACACCAACTGAGGAAGGTTTCCTAATTAAGGAAACTGCATCGGTATTGAAATAATGACAGAACACTTTAAGTTCTGTGTGATCAATACAGAGAATGAGTGACTTGGAAGTTGCTTAAATCTGCCACATTCCTCACATCGCTGGCAGCATTCTTAATGCTTCTGAAAGTATTTTCTTCTCCTTGTTTCAACGATAGCTCCCCCCCCTCCCCCCATTTGATTCATATGTATGCGCGGCACAGCTTGACCTACTTTCATCTCTGTCGACGTGGGAATGTACCAGAGGCATATGACTCGTCTTTTGTGCAAGCACAGGGCTGTGTGTGTGTGTGTGAATTGCGGCTTTAATGAATACCGGAAATCCGGGTGTGGTATTTTGATGTAGGATTGTGCGGAAAATAGCAGAAATGTCGATAGTCTGACTGCTTTGATGTTGAAGACAGTTCTGTACCTTGGTTTTATAATGGGAACGATGGAGTTAACTGGCGATGTCTTTTGTAGGAACGTCTGCGAAATTTGCGAAAACTGACTATTAGCTTCGTCATGCCGGCCTGTCTGTCTGTCTGTATGGAATAACTCGGCTCCTGCTGGACGGATATTCATGAAATTTGATATTTGAGTATTTTTCGAAAAATCTGTCGAGAAAATTCAAGTTTCACGAAAATCTGACAACAATAACGGGTACTTTACATGAATACCCATGTACATTTGTGATAGTATCTCGCTCAGCTCGTCTTAGAATGAGAAATGTTTCAGACAAAAGTTGTAGAGAAACATCAAAACACACATTTTATGTTCAATAACTTTTTCCCGAAAATCGTGCCGTTTATGAGATAATGTGGAAAAATATGGTACAGCCAGACAGGCCACATTACAATATAATACGGCGCATGCGCTTTGAATTCTGGGTAACTAAGGCTACAGACACACATTCAGAATACGTAACACGTATTGCTTTTCCACGGCAACATTAGTTACGCGAACGCGCCCCAGTGTTACGTTATACGTACATTGCTGTCGTTCTGAACCGATAAATGTAACCACTTACGGTGTATGATGTGTAAAATTAAAACTTGGTACAAAACCCGTGTGTGGTGTTGCGCGTTGTTACAGACATTTTGGCGTGTATTACTACAGGAAAATATTACAGATTTATACGCGAACTGAAATATGTGCGAATTAACCTTTTAAACCCTGTCAGTTATTATATGTACCACTTGGTTTGAGATAAAAAAAATTGTACATTTTGCCCACAGATCCTATGTGGTTTTTGTGTATTTCGGAACAAATAGCGATTTTTCCGCGTAAAACATCGACTGATTGGTTTTTTTTTATAATCGAGATGTAGAGTGTTTACATTGCGGTACGAACTGAGTCTTTAAATAAAACGACTACCTTTCGTTAATTGAGTGACGGTGTATGCATTCCCTTGTCAGCGTGCCTGTGACATGCATAGTACAGGGCATACACAAAATAATGGTGCGGTATCAATATATCAAGGTATTGAAACCGCACCATTCTTTTGTGTATGCCCTGTATTATGGGCCGTAGCCTTACGTATGTCGTATGGATCTGTTTGCTGTTGCACAGCGCTACAATTGAGTAATACACTGAGCAGTTTACCTCAAGGGGTGACGCCTGTGCTTTGATTCGGGATGTAATCGGGTGGAATTTCTGTCGTTATAAGCTACCTGCAATGGAGAAGATTGGTTGGAACGATCTTGTAGAAAATGAAGTATTACATAGAGGAAGGGAATATCGCACATACAATAAAATGCAGGAATGTTAAGTGGTTTGGTCACGTCTTGCGTAGGCACTGCTTTGAAAAACACGTTATTTAAGGAAAGAGTGACGGGAAGACGAGGAAGAAGACGTAAGCAGCTACTGGATGACCTTAAGGAAAAGAGAAGATACTGGGAATCAAAGAGGAAGCACTTGATCGCACTCTGTGGAGAACTCGGTTTGGAAGAGGTTGTGGACCTGTCGTGAGACAACTGAATGAATGAATGTATCAAGCTGTCTACTATTGAAGGGCAACTGATAGGGGGTTAAAGAAGTTCGGGGATTTTGGTATCCTGGTTGTGGAGAAATTATGCAGTTATGGTACTGTTACTGGACACATTATTACAGTTACACCACACACGAGTAGCGTGATGGTAAAACCCCGTATGCCCATTTTGACAGAAATTATCAATGTGAAAACGTGCTTGATAGAGACCTCTAGTACAGAGTACAGTTATTGTAGTCTTAAGGTCAGTTAGTCCCTGCACTGTAGGTTAGAGAATGTATACCTTATTTCATGTGTCTGTTCGTCCACCTGTCTTACGTAATGAAAACTTGGTTCCTGGAAAACGTTGATGTGCATTAGAACCCGCTTATAACGACATCGGTTTATACGACACCTCGTCTATAACGTCAGATATTCTGTGGTACCAATTAATTCCTCACTGTTAACCATAACATTATACTCCTCGGTTATAACAACACTCGTTTATAACGACACAAAGTATCCAGTCCCTTTCATGGTCATAAAAGAGCCACGACAGTGTGTCATAAAACAGCCACGACAGATGTGTCATAAGACAGCCACGACAGATGCGTCATAAAACAGCCACGAAGGATGTGTCATAAAACAGCCACGACAGATGTGTCATAAGACAGCCACGACAGATGTGTCATAAGACAGCCACGACAGATGTGCCGTAAAACAGCCACGACAGATGTGTCATAAAACAGCCACGAAGGATGTGTCATAAAACAGCCACGAAGGATGTCATAAAACAGCTACGAAGGATGTGTCATAAAACAGCCACGAAGGATGTGTCATAAAACAGCCACGACAGATGTGTCATAAAACAGCCAGACAGATGTGCCATAAAACAGCCACGACAGATGTGCCGTAAAACAGCCACGACAGATGTGCCGTAAAACAGCCACGACAGATGTGCCATAAAACAGCCAGACAGATGTGCCATAAAACAGCCACGACAGATGTGCCGTAAAACAGCCACGACAGATGTGCCATAAAACAGCCACGACAGATGTGCCATAAAACATCCACGACAGATGTGCCATAAAACAGCCAGACAGATGTGCCATAAAACAGCAACGACAGATGTGCCGTAAAACAGCCACGACAGATGTGCCGTAAAACAGCCGGATCCACACGGCCTTCTGTAGCCATAAATCCAACCGATCAGCCTTAACAGTTTAGCGCCGAGTTTTCGTTAGACATAAAGCTGTTCGTACAATCAGTGGTCTTGGAAGTGTTTTCATAAAATTATATAAACAGCCCACAGTAACGGAAGTAATTGGGCTGCCTTTAGTGTGTCAGCGGTTAGAATAATGTCTTTGCCATCGGCAAAACGAGGCATAATTTGGAGAACAACGTACTTAAACAAAGATAGAATGAACTTTCGAAAAGTGTGGATGATTAAGTTACTTATTTATCGTGTTGTAATTTGACGTTATTAAATTCTCACTAAACACTCGTCAGACATTTTCGTAATCATACCAGATTTTACTTGCGTACCTTTTTTTCATGAAACCGAAAAGAAAATTTCGTATTTTCCCGAATGTGAGCGATATGTCCTTTCCTCCCATTAGAGGACCCCAAATAAATAAATAAATTGTTAGTTTGTATTGTAGCCGAACGTTTATTGGAGCCAGTTGTGAACCCCCCCCCCCCCTACATTTGTAGGGAGAGAGGGAGACCAAGGGGAGGGGAGTAATAATAGGAAAGACCATGCGACGCGCAACGGTTGGGTTCTGAGAAAAGAAGTCTCCAGACATTGTTGTAGCAGCTATGATGTTCGTATTGTTGTAATAATGAAAGGTGAAACCCATTTGAAAGAGTCTTCGTCGTTGTGGGTGCTAAGGAAACCAGCAACTATCGGCGACAGTATGCGTTACGACAGTCTGCGTAGTAGCGTCTTGTACAAACACCTGAACGCGAGCGAATGTAACACATTGCCTTCCTGTTTGTTTAGCATTTCGGCAGACGTACAATAGCCTGTGCTCTATACAGCGTCAATAGCGGCGTCAAGTCAACGAAGTATGTGGAGGTTGGAAGAAAATGACGCTGTATGCGGAGAAATACGTTATGGTCTGTGATTGGTCCAGCCGCCAGGTTGTTTTTTTCTGCAGTAACATTTTATTGAAGTTGTGTTTTATTGTTGGTGGTAGGAAATTAGAAAGAATATGTATTTATCTATCTATATATCTATCTATCTCTATCTATCTATCTATCTATCTATCTATGTATGTATCTATTTGTCTATGTATCTATCTCTGCATCTATCTATCTGTCTGTCTTGTATCTATCAATCTATCTATCTGCCTATCACTCTGTCTGACTATCTGCCTGTCTATCTTATCTATCTATCTATCTATCTATCTATCTATTATATATCTATCTATGTATATATATCTATCTATATATCTGTCACTCTGGCTGTCTGTCTCTCTGTCTATCCATCTATCTATCTACCTATGTATATCTATGTATCTGTCTTATCCGTCTGTCTATCTGTCTATCTATCTATCTATCACTTCTATCACTGTCTATCTATCTATCTATCTATCACTATCTATCTATATATCTGTCTATCTGTCTGTCTGTTTCATGTTAGTTTCTCAATTCTTTTAACAAGTTGCTGCAGAAGGTCCGACGGCCGACGGACATATTGACGTAACATGATCATGCTGAAACAGATTTTCACTAACGAACCTTACATAATCAGTTCAAAAATCGTTATGTAAAGTAGATGCCTTCCGCGAGGAAGAAGACGTAAGCAGCTACTGGATGACCTTAAGCAGAAGAGAAGACTCTGTAAATTGAAAGAGGAAGCACTAGATCGCACCCTGTGGAGAACTCGCTTTCTAAGAGGCTACGGACCTGTCGTAAGACAGACTGCAGATTGAGTGAAGTGCCTTCCGTGAACGTTGCTGATGACGTCACACCAAAATCTGAAACTGTGTTTCGAAATCAAGATTATGTACGTCTTGTTCCATTTACTTTGGGAAGTGTCACGAGTGCTCGGTCGCTAACTGCAGAGCACTGTTACAAAGACGTTTCATCTGTGTTGTTATCACTTTCAAAATCGTGACGTACGGAGAATATTTACGTGACTCTGTCGTTGACACCAAGTCTGCGTGAGGTTCACACCGTAACGTGACACCGAAGTTTAAGTTTGGAAATTTAAATTAAGTACAGTTTATGAACTGGAGGAACATCAGAGCCATCTTTACGTGCCAGCTGGAAATGTGGGTCAGTGTTTATCAGAATAGGGACTGACGGAACGCGTTTGTGTAAACTTAGTTGCAGCGTGCCCCCCCCCCCCCCCCCAGAATACCCGTGACGTTTACTGTTACGTGAGATCTGCGCTCTTCTAGGATATTACACAGCGTCAAGTGGTAATCCCGTTACCGACGTTTCGGTACGTATCGGTCCCATCTTGAAGGGTCAAGAAGTCCAAGAAGAAAATGACTCGACGTTGCGTAATATCCCAGAACAGCGCAGATATCATCTACATCGCGGCGCTAAGCCCGAAATCACGGATTTACTGTAACTTGACTCTGAACGCTAATTTTGTCCCTGGTCGTACAAATGTTACTGCCGTCGTGTCTCGCAAACTCCTAAGTATGTCCGATGCTGTAACCTCAGTTGCAAAGCGTATACCGAGAGGTCGTGTGTTAATAAGAGGCGCAAACTGTGTCTAGGGTAAAGCACCCTCAAAAGGAAACAGAACGCATTCAGGCTCTTAAAGCTTGCGTGTGTCACGGATAAGAATGTAAAGTGAATGAATGGAAATCCTTAGACCGGACTTCGTCTCACAGCTTGATATTTTTTTTTTGTTTCGACGGGACAGGTTGACTAGTGGAACTGGTTCACATGCGTGTTACAGAGCGATCACGGTCGTCGGTCCACCAGGCTGTTCTCGACATGTGAATACGCACCTCGTGTCACGCAGTGACGTGAAGGGCCTGCGTATGACGTTGCTCGATTGAGACAGGAGAACTGAGCAAGTGGTTTTGGTGCCGGAGACTTTCAGACAGGGACACTGTCCGTGCAGATGTGGACAGGTCGATATAAGTAGCGAGATTTTGAGGTTCTTAGACGTTGGATGTTAAAATTACTTCCCATTCGCATACCAGACTATACGGCGTCATATCCCCTGAAGACAGGTTGAGAATAAATCGCGTTTGTAAGACCTTATCGGGGAAAGCAAGCCAAGAGGACTGATGATGACACCCGGAACTGTTTTGAGAAAGAATTGTGGGAGTGAGAGGGTCGATGGGAGATCCCTTCGTGTTTGGGGGGGGGGGGGGGTTGTAAGAGCACACGTCGTTCAATGGTAGGACGATAAATGAATGTTCATGTATTGGGAAGGGTGTAGACGCTAGCGGCTAAGTCTACTTGAGGAGTTTTCAGGCATTTTCATGGATAGACTAAGGAAAACCCACGAATAATATCAGTACAGTCGGTGTCCTGGCCGAGACTGGAACCGAGAACCACCCCGATTAAAAATCACAAGCGTTACTACTTCAGTCAGCTTACTCGGTGGCAATATACAGGGTGTTTGGTGGATCGGCGCTACGAGCGAGGCAGCTGTATCGCATAGGAAGCCAGCACCTTCCGTGACATCCCATGACACCGGCGGTACTGAGGACAGTTGCACGCGGTGGAGCAGGTGGTTGAGGCACTGCGCGACAAGCCGGAAGGTCGCGGGTTCGATTCCCGATTTTTTAATCGACACAGCCTCTAACAGAAATGAGGCGGCCGGTGCGTAGGGCTGACACCTTACCACCTTCATGTGCCGATTGTTTAGAAATCTGGGAGCCTCAACCTTCCTGGAGCCCTAAGGGCCTGTCCAGGCCTGTAATGGGACTGCTTTACCTTCATAGCAATCTCTGCAGCTGATTCACAGAGGAAATAGATTTGCCTTTCTCCAAAACCGTTCAGACCCGCCGTGGGGCCCACCCAGCCCCCTGTTCAGTGGATACCGGGGGTAAAGCGACTGGAGCGTGAAGTTGACACTTCACCTCCATATAGTTGCCAGGTTAAGAATGAGTGGAGGTGTACCTCTGCTCCCCCCCCCCCCCCCCCCATATGCATTCATGGCGTGGGCAGGGACGATTTTAATTTTATTTTGCAGTTGAAATAGCGTCGTTAAATAAGCATAGAATTTCTTCCACCACCTGATAGTGTGTACACGTTCGATTTGCGATCAGGGTCGTGTGTTTGTATCTTTCTGCGTGAAACTTTCGTTTGCTATAGACAGAGGTCATCGATAATTGTTGGGTATTGGGGTGTCCCGGCTTCGAGTCTTGGCCCGTATCCCTGATATTCATTCAAGGTTAATATCGTTCATGCACACGAATATCATTACGGTACAATAAAATAGGCCATGGCCATTTCTTTGCATATAATTTCCCATTCGCCATTCTACACATTTCGTAACCGTTAAATGCATAATTCCACTGAAGTCTTGAGTTCGTCACTTTGACGTCTATAAAAAGTTCTGTTATCTAGAGTGTGACATCGTGTAGTCTGGTAGAAGATTCCATAATCAAGGTACATGAGACTCAAGTCCTTGACAATGGAATCGGCAAGTTGTCTGAAATCTCGGTACACTTGTACCTAGCTACACGAAGTCACATCCCAATACATCAATTATTATTATTATTATTATTATTATTATTATTATTATTAATTCACAGCAGTTCAGCTGGTTCTCAAAAGAGTACGGTCTCGGTGACCGAGCACTGCTTGCTCATTACTCTGCCAAAAACTTTCTGACTATACATCTTGTGTTAAGTATTACTGCTGTCTGCATTAGAATATACAGAGCAGGGCAGGCAGTAGGCAGTTGCGAGCTGTCGTGTAATGTATATGTGATAATACCCGTTGTGGATGTTACTATACAGACCGCGTTTAGTTGCCATATTGTTATAAGTTCATCTTTTAAGTCTGTATACTTCTGTAGCTTCTCGGCGATGGAGCTATGAAGGTTGTGACTGTTGGGAATTGCTACCTGCCCTGGGGCCCACCTAGCCTCCTATACAATGGGTACCGGCTCTCTTTCATGGGGGTAAAGCGGCCGGGGCGTGGAGTTGACCACCCACCCTCATCTAGTGTCAGGGTTAAAGAAAGAGTAGAGCTATACCTCTACTCCCCCTCTGGGCCTTTATGGTCTGTTCTAGGGAGAACTTTACCTCTTATTAAGTATGCATTTCTTGATAGTTTTGTCAAGTGTAACTGTGTCCGGTCTGTTGTTATGGATAGTTCGGTCAGTTACTATGGACCTGTCATAGTTTATAGTTTGAGTTCTCTAACACATATTGTGGCTCATTTGTGATACGGTATTATTATTATTATTATTATTATTATATTATTATTATTAGTTCAGCATCACGAGTGGTTAACGTGCTCGCCACTGGACCCCAAGGTTCGCGGGTTCAATCCCGACCGAGGTCGATTTTTAAGTGTGATAAAAATCCGTAGCACAACTTCCTTCGGAGGGGAAGTAAAGCCGTCGGTCCCATGTCGTAGATTTACGGCATGTAAAAGAACCTTACGGGCATGAAAAGAAATGTTTCGTAAGCAAAATTCAGCGGCTATTTCTCACCCAAGTCTCCTGATTAATTGCTAGATGGCTCTGGCAGTCATATCAGGATGAGTAGAACTTGTGCAGTCAGTGGACTGGTCACTCACTACAGATGCACACCTCCAGACCAAGAAACCTCTGAAAGGAGGCCCTATGCTCCGCAAGGAGCGACAGGAGGAAAACTAACTAATCACGAGTAATGTAATTCTGCGTTCGATTTAGGCCGTTCTTATTTTCAGGGAGATTAGATGGGATTTATTTACGGATGTACGTTATTGCAGTCAAAGCCGTGTACAGTCTGCACGCTTGGCCGCGGACAGTAGACCTGTGTATAAATTTCAGATAATTTGTGACTGCGAGCTGTAATGAAGGAACACATTAGGCGAGATAAGGTTGCACTTCTGCAGACGTAACTGTCGGTGGTTTTCTTAAATCTGCTTCACCGGGCCAGTTTTTTGGGAGATGTGACAGCTAGATTTATCAGATTCGTGAACATTCACCCAGCTGCTGAAAGTTGCGAGGTTACTCTTTTGTCTGGTGTCTTGAGTTCGTGACCTTGAAATTGTCAGAGCTTGTGAATATAATAAGATTGGGCAGTTGCAGTTGTGCCGGAGGTTTGTGATTCAGACAGCACCGTCTGAGAAGTTAGGAATGTGAGCTGTGTGTTTTTAGGGGAGTTCAGGAAGGAGGCTGATCTGTACTTTTGTGCAATATTTGGTTCCACTTTCCACTAGACTTCTAAAAATTCGTTAGTCCGCGGGTTCGGATCTCAGCCACGTCGATAGGTTCCCTGACTCAAGATCTAAGATCTATTGTTTTGATCTGTCCGTCTGCGTAAATGCTGGGCCATTACATCCGGACACTACCACCTATACATTGTCCATAATCGCCGTTATCTTCACCCGTATTTGACGCTGTAGGCCTGTACCGTTTTACAGATCGTTCCTTTTACCGTGTCCCCGAGGAAAGCAGCTTTATCGCATAGAAAGCCCGCATCCTCCGGTACGTGCTGCGGAGCCCAGGACAGCCTAAAAGAAACGCACTGTAGAAACACGCCGTAAAATGCACGTTGTTGTGACACGTAACAGACTTAGTAATTCGAGCATATCTTTTGTGTGACGCGAAGTAGATATTAGCATGGTTGACGGGTTTCATTAGCAGACATGAGCCACTGTTGCTGTCAGATATACAAATCCTGTCTGTTGTGTGTGTATTTTAAGGCATGCTGGAAGCAATTAAAGTTTACATAGCTTTGTATTTTTATATATTAATTAAGTCTGTAATTACGAAGTGCACGCTAAGATATATGCAGTTGCGAACATAATACAATTCTTGGAACAGGGACACTGTCGCATTAATTTGCTTAGTCCAAATTTAGAATTGGTTTTTTTTTTACATCGTGAAGTGTGACAGAATTGAGTGCTGTTTGTTGTAATTTTAACAATTGGATTTATTGTTTTTTTGTGGTTTTAACAGTGGCATATCGTTGTTGTGTCGACCTCGGTGGACTAGTGGTTAGCGTGCTCGCTACTGGACCCAGTGTTCGCGGGTTCGATCCCGACCGAGGTCGATGGATTTTTAAGGGTGATAAAAATCCGTAGCACAACTTCCTTCGGAGGGGAAGTAAAGCCGTCGGTCCCATGTCGTAGATTTACGGCATGTAAAAGAACCTTACGGTCATGAATAAAAATGTTGCGTAAGCCAAATTGCCTCCATTTCTCACCCAAGTCTCCTGACTGCCTGCCAGATGGCTCTGGCGGGCACATCAGGATCGATAGAATAGTAGCGCGGCCAGTTGATCAGTCACCAACTGCCACGAATGCGCACGACTTAGTAACCTCGAAAAGAGGAGGCAAGAGGAGGCCCGGGCCCATACAGGGCTGTTGAGCCATGGTTATTATTATTATTATTTAAACGTTGTTGTAAGTGCAGTGAAGAGACGAGCAGGTGTCCTTTTGTTTGTTGTGATGTAGTTCAAAAATGTATTAACCGCTGAACAAATAGCATGTGCGATACCAGAAGCTATTATTTTGCCCTTTGTTTGTTCATTCTTTGATTCTTTAGTACTCATTTCTGTTAGAGGCTGAGTCGACCCCAGGACCGTATCGCGGCCGGAAGGATTAAGTCAATAAAAAAAATCTGAATGACCCCATCGTGAATCGAACCCGCGACCTTCCGGCAGTATCTCAACCAACTGCGCCACCGCGTACCCCACGGGAGGAAGGTTTATGTGAAATAATTCGAAATATGATCGCTGGCTCCCCCTCCCACTCGCTGGCTCCCCCTCCCACCCGCGTAAGTCTAGATAACTGCTGGTTGAAAAGACACAGTCCGTCGGGGAAATATTTTTGAAACAGGAAACATTATTTCAATTAATCATGGCCACCTACAAGATAGACAATTTATATGCAAATGTGCTGCCACACCTGAAGGAAGATTTGTGTGGCAGCAAGCAGTGAACACATCACTACTGAGAGAAACCTCAGGTAAACGGACCAGTTTATATCACTTTTGCACAGTCAGACGTGCGCAGCTTTTGCACGGAACTCTACGTATGTACTGCATATTGCATATAATCCCAGTTTAAAACATTAGTGCCTGATTTAAATCAAATCTAAATGCGATTTTTAACGTTGCTTCGCTAGAGATTTAAAATAATGACAAGAAGAAGTTTAAATTATGTGTCAGGTAATAACAAGCATGTGTTTTGAAAGTGTACTGTGATAATTTGTTAGCACGAAATGCATACAAGAACATTTCCGCACTTAGGAAAACGACAACGCGTTAGATAATACAGGGAGTTTCTTTTTTTCCTACGTGTACACCAATATGAAGTTCGTGTGCCTCATTCTTATTATGTTTCAGAATATACTGTGGTGCGTGGATGTGTGTTAAACATCTTACGTAGTTGACACAGTCTTCTTTCTGTGGACTTTGTCAATCGTCTAATTTTTTTAAAATAAAGCACGACGTTTCGGAAGCCAGCTTTGCTTCCGTCTTCAGGTAATGAAGCACCTAATCTGGTGGACCCTTTAGATCTATTTCTCAGTCACTGGGCTTTACGTAATGGGCGTTTGTTTACCTGAAGAAGGAAACAGAGGTGGCTTCCGAAACGTCGTGATTTTTTAAAAATTATACGATGGACAAGGTCCAAGGAAAAAGATTTTGAGTTGAGTCATATACCGTCGTCAAGAGCCCGTTAAGTTGAATGTCTAGCATCGTGTTGAGCTAAGTACCAGGGCCATACTTAGGCGTCGACTTAGTCTCTGTTCACGATTGAAAAAGAGGTTTGAGCTCTGTCATTGTCCCTTGTGTAGGGATCGGCATCTCGACAGTAAGACAATCGCGGTGTCCAGATATCTCTACTGCCCGTTCGCGCGGGATAGAAACGCACATAAAATTTTCTAGATTACGTAAAGGGAAACCCCGTACAGGAAACGTGTTCACTGCTATAACATTTTTAGAATTTTTTTTTTACCATTCATATTCTTTTGTATTATCACACTCGTTAAGGAAACGATCCTTTGTTTGTGTAATTAATATAAAATCCCAAGTCGTATCTTTTGATACAAATTTCCTGTAGAGTGGGCGATACAAGTGTTGTTATCGGCGTTTAGTTTCGAAGGGATATGAAATAGTGCTAAGTTTGTTATAAGAGGAAAAGGAAAAGACACGGGTTGATACTTTCGAGCATCATATCGCAATTGAAACACAAGTTCCTGTGGACTGCATTTCCTGCATAAAGCTTACAGTATTGTGGAAGCAACAGTGATAAGTTACAGCCAATCAGAAGTAACGTATTCTAAGGTCCTGTTACCGGACAGTTTGGGTTCGAGTCCTATTCTTCTTCTTGGTGGACACCCAAAGTTTTATTTTTTGGCAAAACAATTGGAACATCAGACGTAGGAAGACGCGACTTTTTTCAAAAAGGAAGGTCAGACCGGCAGCCATAAAAGGGGTTGGGGGAGAGTAGTCAAGAAACTAAAAGGACTTCTTGGCTTTGTCAATTCCCGGGTTTTCCAAAAATTTTGTTGAGAAACCTTAATACTTGAAATTGAACCCCCATAAAATTATAGTAGGGATGTTACCAGCTGTGTGTCATAAACAGCCGTCTGTAGAAGAAAACTGCGAAGATTGGGATCAACTAGTTGTAAGAGAACACAAGACAGGCTCGGTTGTTCATCTGGTGGAGTTTAGGGGAAACAAATTAGCTGTCCCACAAGATTGTCGGCTTCTGATCAACTAAAATATAATACACGAAAACACGTTGCTAAAGATTGTCAATATTGCAGAAGTGAATTGTATCGAGTGCTACGAAATAATAATAAAGTGGGGAAGTGTTTAAAATAGCAATTGAATTTTTTTGGGGGGGGGGGGTTTAATTTTTTTTAGTGCAGTGTAGGACGGCAGTCCGTCGACGTTCCACACGACAATAATCCTTGACGATAAGACATCATACCTACCGAAACTGACTAGTTGATTACCACGTCTGTGTTTTCCGTTGCCTGCGGAAAATCACATCTAGAGACGTTGACTGTAGAAGGACGGTAGCAGAGTAAGGGCCCCACGTGGGGCCCTTACTCTGCTACCGTCCTGTTACTGTAAACTCCACGAGATGAACAACCGAGCCTGTCTTGTGTTCTCTTACAACTAGTTGATCTCAATCTTCGCAGTTTTCGTTCTACAGATGGCTGTTTATGACACACAGCTGGTAAAATCCGTACTAAATTTTATGGGGGTTCAATTTCAAGTATTAATGTTTCTCAACAAAGAGTCTGTTTTCTAAATTTTTGGAAAACCCGGGAATTGACAAAAGCCAGGAAGTCCTTTTAGTTTCTTGACTACTCTCCCCTATCCCCTTTTATGGCTGCCGGTCTGACGTTCCTTTTTGAGTCGCGTTTTCCTACGCCTGATGTTCCAATTGTTTTACCAAAATAATAAAACTAGGCTGTCCACCAAGACGAAGAACCCAAACTGTCCGGTAACATCCGTGACGCTCCGTCAGCTGCACGTGTTGGCTTACTGTAGGCCTTGATTATTGGTACGAAGTGACTAAATAGGATTGACTGGGAAGTGACTGTGGTCAGTTTATTTGATGATCTTCATCCGGTTGTGTTTTATGATAATTGATTATAAACTCGCCGATCGCGGTGGCTATGCGGCCTAAGACGTAGATCTACAGCTGTTTCGATTGCTGGGGTCGCGGTTTCGAATCCCGCCGAAGGCATGGATGTTTCGTCTCGTGTGTTGTGTAGGTAGCAGCCTCTGTGTGACTTGCCGATCACTCGTTGAGAGGAGTCCTACCGTGTGTGTGTGTGTTAATCATGTGTGATGTAGAAACCTCAACAATGAGGCGGCCTAGGCCCTAGGTGGGCTGTTGTGCCACAAAAATTTATAAACTGGGGTTCATTATGAGCACAACTCTTACTTTATTTCAAATTTTTAAGCTACATGTTTCGACCTCATACACGGATCATCATCAGGCTTCGTATGAAACCAGTATCGAAAAGGTGAAAACTGCATATTATGTTATACTAGTATTATGAGATCTCAGAATTTATGTACATTTTTAGGCGCTTTTCGCAAAATTGCGAAAAGCGACTGTTAGCATCGTCATGTCAGTCTGTCCGTCCGAATGGAACAAACTGGGCAGCCACTGTACGGATTCTCATAAAATTTGATATTTAAGTATTAAGTATTAAGTATTTAAGTATTTGAAGTGCAAATCATCTCAGTCACAGCTGTGTTTATATTGTTTTATTCTTTCTACGTGTTTCGGCGTTTCTTGGGAAAACATCGTCAGACAATTAAAAAGGACACATGGAAAAACGATTTAAATGCAGCCCGTATTTAAATTGTCTTTGCTTGTGTATTTTTTTTAATTGCCTCATGATGGCTCTCCAGAAAAGCCGAAACATGTAGCAAGAATAAAATAATATAAACAAAATGTGTGACTGATGTTCAGTGTTTTCGTCACTGTTGTCCATAGTTTTTGTTTAAGTAATACGTCGTCTGTTTAATGACATTCATATTAAGGGCGCCTTGAAAATACTCCGTACTTAAAGGTTACTGTTTTTGTAGTATGCCAGTGGCACGGTGTACAAATCACTGATTGCATAACATCGCGTTAATTCTAATGCTTGCCCTGCCTGAAATTGCGTAAATATCCCGCGCATTTGCGCGTCACAGTTACAGAAATGGCGAAGCTGATAATTTGTGACGTAGTTACGTCAGATATTCTGTTACGGGATTGCGCCTGCATCTACGTTTTTTGTCGTCGCCACAAAAGTCGTAATTACGGCGGTTGCCGACTGCTTATAGACGAGGTTGTTATGACATTTGTAAATTGGTATTAATATGTTATATTGTGTAAGCGATCGAAGTCATTATCTTAACGATTTGTTTGTGGAATCAGAAGTTACGTATTCAGCGCAAAAAAGATTTAATTTACGGTTTAAACTTGTGGTTGAAGTGTTCGATTAAAAAACAACTTAAGACGTGTTTTACACTGAGGAAGCATGTAGCTGTAGCTTCCATGTGATACGTTATTGAGAGGATTGTGGCAAGGGAACGGAAAATATAGCGTCCTTGTGATACGTTATTGAGAGGTAGTGGCAAGGGAACAGAAAATATAGCGTCCATGTGATACGTTATTGAGAGGTTGTGGCAAGGGAACGGAAAATATAGCGTCCATGTGATAAGTTATTGAGAGGTTGTGGCAAGGGAACAGAAAATATAGCGTCCATGTGATACGTTATTGAGAGGTTGTGGCAAGGGAACGGAAAATATAGCGTCCATGTGATAAGTTATTGAGAGGTTGTGGCAAGGGAACGGAAAATGTAGCGTCCATGTGATACGTTATTGAGAGGTTGTGGCAAAGGAACGGAAAATATAGCGTCCATGTGATAAGTTATTGAGAGGTTGTGGCAAGGGAACGAAAATATAGCGTCCATGTGATACGTTATTGAGAGGTTGTGGCAAGGAACGGAAAATATAGCGTCCTTGTGATACGTTATTGAGAGGTTGTGGCAAGGGAACGGAAAATATAGCGTCCATGTGATACGTTATTGAGAGGTTGTGGCAAGGAACGGAAAATATAGCGTCCTTGTGATACGTTATTGAGAGGTTGTGGCAAAGGAACAGAAAATATAGCGTCCATGTGATACGTTATTGAGAGGTTGTGGCAAGGGAACGGAAAATATAGCGTCCATGTGATAAGTTATTGAGAGGTTGTGGCAAGGGAACGGAAAATATAGCGTCCATGTGATACGTTATTGAGAGGTTGTGGCAAGGAACGGAAAATATAGCGTCCATGTGATACGTTATTGAGAGGTTTGTGGCAAGGAACGGAAAATATAGCGTCCATGTGATACGTTATTGAGAGGTAGTGGCAAGGGAACGGAAAATTAGCGTCCATGTGATACGTTATTGAGAGGTTGTGGCAAGGGAACGAAAATATAGCGTCCATGTGATACGTTATTGAGAGGTAGTGGCAAGGGAACGGAAAATATAGCGTCCATGTGATACGTTATTGAGAGGTAGTGGCAAGGGAACGGAAAATATAGCGTCCATGTGATACGTTATTGAGAGGTAGTGGCAAGGGAACGGAAAATATAGCGTCCATGTGATACGTTATTGAGAGGTTGTGGCAAGGGAACGGAAAATATAGCGTCCATGTGATACGTTATTGAGAGGTTGTGGCAAGGGAACGGAAAATATAGCGTCCATGTGATACGTTATTGGAGGTTGTGGCAAGGGAACGGAAAATATAGCGTCCATGTGATACGTTATTGAGAGGTTAGTGGCAAGGGAACGGAAAATATAGCGTCCATGTGATACGTTATTGAGAGGTTAGTGGCAAGGGAACGGAAAATATAGCGTCCATGTGATACGTTATTGAGAGGTAGTGGCAAGGGAACGGAAAATATAGCGTACATGTGATACGTTATTGAGAGGTAGTGGCAAGGGAACGGAAAATATAGCGTACATGTGATACGTTATTGAGAGGTTGTGGCAAGGGAACGGAAAATATAGCGTCCATGTGATACGTTATTGAGAGGTTGTGGCAAGGGAACGGAAAATATAGCGTCCATGTGATACGTTATTGAGAGGTTGTGGCAAGGGAACGGAAAATATAGCGTCCATGTGATACGTTATTGGGAGGTGTGGCAAGGGAACGGAAAATATAGCGTCCATGTGATACGTTATTGAGAGGTAGTGGCAAGGGAACGGAAATAGCGTCATGATAGTATGAGAGTTTGGCAGGACGAAAATAAGCGTCCATGTGATACGTTATTGAGAGGTAGTGGCAAGGGAACGGAAAATATAGCGTCCATGTGATACGTTATTGAGAGGTTGTGGCAAGGGAACGGAAAATATAGGGTCCATGTGATACGTTATTGAGAGGTTGTGGCAAGGGAACGGAAAATATAGCGTCCATGTGATACGTTATTGGGAGGTAGTGGCAAGGGAACGGAAAATATAGCGTCCATGTGATACGTTATTGAGAGGTTGTGGCAAGGGAACGGAAAATATAGCGTCCATGTGATACGTTATTGAGAGGTTGTGGCAAGGGAACGGAAAATACGAGTAGACCCACTCGATGATGACAAGGAAGATGATGACAGTCATGATGATGATACACTCAGTAACGACTCTGAATTTGCAAATCATAAGTGACACAGATGTGCGGAACCGTTTTTCGTCGGAATAAGACAGTCTCGGTGTTTCGCTCACACGTAGGATACAGTGAGCGTCGTGTCGCGGGTGAAAGCGAGCGTCCGTGCCTCGCTATAAAACGTCTGACATCTCTAAGACGCACATTTATGTTTCCAGTACACAGACGTATTGAATTTCTTATTTGCATATTGAATTAATTATGTAGCCGTTATTGTGTTTTCAGTAACCGCATGAAAATTATAAGGAACTAGAAGAGGGGAAATTCGTTTTGACTACGTGGACATAGTTCGTGGATAGCTGCATAAAAGGAACATTATTTTAGGGTATTTATATCCATACACAAAATTGTTGTGGGCTGGAATAGCTCAGTCGGTATAGCGACTCGCTAAGGGCTGGACGGTCCGGGGATTGAATCCCGGTGAGGGCGAGATTTTTCGCAGACGTCCAGACCGGCCCTGGGGCCCACCCAGCCTCCGATACAATGGATACCGGGTATCTTTCCCGGGGGTAAAGCGGCCGGGGCGTGGAGTTGACCACCCGCCCCCATCTAGTGCCAAGGTTAAAGAAAGAGTAGAGCTATACCTTTACTTCCCCTCTGGGCCTTCATGGCCTGTTCTAGGGTGAGCTTTACCTTTACCGTATCTTTACCTTTACACAATGTGTGGCATTTTGAAATTCTCTGAAGTGTGTGACACGTGGTGCAGCTGTTAATTACATTTTTAAAGGGCTTGATAGGTTTATTTCTTTTTCAGAGTATTTTCTTTTTGGTATAAATTTACGTCGCTAATATTTGCAGAGTCAGAGTGCCTGCAGTGCTTCTGATACTGCGGCAGATACTGACAGTGCGGCAGCTTGCTGTTGTGTTTACCGCAGTGACTGACAGATAACGTAACTTTTTGTCTTGGCGCCGACAACGCTTGTGTTTCGTAACGCGTTAAAGACCAGAATTAACCTGAATTACATTTAAATATCAATTTCGTACCGCGCAGTAAACACACTCCGTCTCAGTTATACAAACCAGTCAGTTAATGTTGTATAGTGAAATAATCGCTGTTTGTTCTGAGATCCACACAAAACACAGAAATACAGTCCGTACCGCGCAGTAAACACACTCCGTCTCAGTTATACAAACCAGTCAGTTAATGTTGTACAGTGAAATAATCGCTGTTTGTTCTGAGATCCACACAAAACACAGAAATACAGTCCGTACCGCGCAGTAAACACACTCCGTCTCAGTTATACAAACCAGTCAGTTAATGTTGTACAGTGAAATAATCGCTGTTTGTTCTGAGATCCACACAAAACACATAAATACAGTCCGTACCGCGCAGTAAACACACTCCGTCTCAGTTATACAAACCAGTCAGTTAATGTTGTACAGTGAAATAATCGCTGTTTGTTCTGAGATCCACACAAAACACATAAATACAGTCCGTACCGCGCAGTAAACACACTCCGTCTCAGTTATACAAACCAGTCAGTTAATGCTGTACAGTGAAATAATCGCTGTTTGTTCTGAGATCCACACAAAACACATAAATACAGTCCGTACCGCGCAGTAAACACACTCCGTCTCAGTTATACAAACCAGTCAGTTAATGCTGTACAGTGAAATAATCGCTGTTTGTTCTGAGATCCACACAAAACACATAAATACAGTCCGTACCGCGCAGTAAACACACTCCGTCTCAGTTATACAAACCAGTCAGTTAATGCTGTACAGTGAAATAATCGCTGTTTGTTCTGAGATCCACACAAAACACATAAATACAGTCCGTACCGCGCAGTAAACACACTCCGTCTCAGTTATACAAACCAGTCAGTTAATGCTGTACAGTGAAATAATCGCTGTTTGTTCTGAGATCCACACAAAACACATAAATACAGTCCGTACCACGCAGTAAACACACTCCGTCTCAGTTATACAAACCAGTCAGTTAATGCTGTACAGTGAAATAATCGCTGTTTGTTCTGAGATCCACACAAAACACATAAATACAGTCCGTACCGCGCAGTAAACACACTCCGTCTCAGTTATACAAACCAGTCAGTTAATGCTGTACAGTGAAATAATCGCTGTTTGTTCTGAGATCCACACAAAACACATAAATACACTGTGTGGGCAGAACGTAGAATTCTTGAAGGTTAAACCTGGTGGTACATATAGTAACCACTGGGCTTTAAATGGTTAATGATGTTTAAGTGTTTTGAACCAGCTTTTCTCAGCAACAGGTTTACAGTTACGAGTTTATAATCAGTCTGTTAGGAATTACCTACCTTCATTTTTACAGACTGTTTACTTTTTTGTATTTTTTTTTACAAATTTTCTTTTTTAAAGGCTAACTTAAAATTTCAAGAGATTTTTTTTTTCACCTCATAGTTACGACATCTTCATTTCTCCATACCAAGGCAGTAGCGAAAAAACACAGATGTCTTTTTTATTCATTTCAGGACTGATTTTAAGTATCCTAAGCTCGTCATATTATGAGCCACACGCATACCGTTGAGGTAGCTTGGTTTGTTGTGGTACACAGTTGTAATAAAATCAGATCATTCTAATTTTTCCCCTCTGAAACAAGACCAATACGCTTCGCCCAGTCTCAACTGACTACTTTTCGCTTATTTAAGAACACAGCAGAATGCTGTGGCTTTCATTTGCATAGCAGATGTGCTGTCAGAAATATGAGATTATGAAAAAATATAACTGAAGCGATTGTAGCATTGTGTGTGTGTGTGTGTGTGGGGGGGGGGGGGGGATGTTTGTACGAAGGAAAGGAAATACAAGTTTGGCATCATTCCACGTGCAAATGGTTTGTCTTTAGTAGTGCTGGGGGGTATAGAATGCAGAGCTTTACATGTCTTGTAAAATTGTAATCGAGATAGTGTAGTGGGACACGGAGCCATTGGAATAAAGTTTGTTTCGTATGTTTGGCCATCTCCCGTTAGTGGAAGAATTCAATGATGCGTTGTGCCTGGCTTTTGGGCAGGAGTTCTCCTTATGGCTGATAGCTCTGGTTGGCATTGATGTGCGTTACATCTCTTTACTGATGATAAAGCAGAGGTCAGTGTTAACCTTTTAAACCACAGTGGTTACTATATATACCACCTAGTTTACCAATAAAATATTATACATTCAGTCCGTAGACCACACCTAAGTGTTTTGTGTGGATCTCAGAACAAACAGCGATTATTTCACTGTACAGCATTAACTGACTGGTTTGTATAACTGAGACGGAGTGTGTTTACTGCGCGGTACGGACTGTATTTATGTGTTTTGTGTGGATCTCAGAACAAACAGCGATTATTTCACTGTACAACATTAACTGACTGGTTTGTATAACTGAGACGGAGTGTGTTTACTGCGCGGTACGGACAATTCTACGTTCTGCCCACACAGTGTATTTATGTGTTTTGTGTGGATCTCAGAACAAACAGCGATTATTTCACTGTACAGCATTAACTGACTGGTTTGTATAACTGAGACGGAGTGTGTTTACTGCGCGGTACGGACTGTATTTATGTGTTTTGTGTGGATCTCAGAACAAACAGCGATTATTTCACTGTACAACATTAACTGACTGGTTTGTATAACTGAGACGGAGTGTGTTTACTGCGCGGTACGGACAATTCTACGTTCTGCCCACACAGTGTATTTATGTGTTTTGTGTGGATCTCAGAACAAACAGCGATTATTTCACTGTACAGCATTAACTGACTGGTTTGTATAACTGAGACGGAGTGTGTTTACTGAGCGGTACGGACTGTATTTATGTGTTTTGTGTGGATCTCAGAACAAACAGCGATTATTTCACTGTACAGCATTAACTGACTGGTTTGTATAACTGAGACGGAGTGTGTTTACTGCGCGGTACGGACAATTCTACGTTCTGCCCACACAGTGTATTTATGTGTTTTGTGTGGATCTCAGAACAAACAGCGATTATTTCACTGTACAGATCTATGTTGTTAACTGGACTGGAGCGGCGGTACGTTGAAGGTATTGTTTGGGATAGAACAAACAGCATATTCAGTAACTTAAGACGGTTGTATACGAGCGAGTGTGTTTACTGCGCGGTACGGACTGTATTTATGTGTTTTGTGTGGATCTCAGAACAAACAGCGATTATTTCACTGTACAACATTAACTGACTGGTTTGTATAACTGAGACGGAGTGTGTTTACTGCGCGGTACGGACAATTCTACGTTCTGCCCACACAGTGTATTTATGTGTTTTGTGTGGATCTCAGAACAAACAGCGATTATTTCACTGTACAGCATTAACTGACTGGTTTGTATAACTGAGACGGAGTGTGTTTACTGCGCGGTACGGACTGTATTTATGTGTTTTGTGTGGATCTCAGAACAAACAGCGATTATTTCACTGTACAACATTAACTGACTGGTTTGTATAACTGAGACGGAGTGTGTTTACTGCGCGGTACGGACAATTCTACGTTCTGCCCACACAGTGTATTTATGTGTTTTGTGTGGATCTCAGAACAAACAGCGATTATTTCACTGTACAGCATTAACTGACTGGTTTGTATAACTGAGACGGAGTGTGTTTACTGCGCGGTACGGACTGTATTTATGTGTTTTGTGTGGATCTCAGAACAAACAGCGATTATTTCACTGTACAGCATTAACTGACTGGTTTGTATAACTGAGACGGAGTGTGTTTACTGCGCGGTACGGACAATTCTACGTTCTGCCCACACAGTGTATTTATGTGTTTTGTGTGGATCTCAGAACAAACAGCGATTATTTCACTGTACAGCATTAACTGACTGGTTTGTATAACTGAGACGGAGTGTGTTTACTGCGCGGTACGGACAATTCTACGTTCTGCCCACACAGTGTATTTATGTGTTTTGTGTGGATCTCAGAACAAACAGCGATTATTTCACTGTACAGCATTAACTGACTGGTTTGTATAACTGAGACGGAGTGTGTTTACTGCGCGGTACGGACTTGTATTTATGTGTTTTGTGTGGATCTCAGAACAAACAGCGATTATTTCACTGTACAGCATTAACTGACTGGTTTGTGTAACTGAGACGGAGTGTGTTTACTGCGCGGTACGGGCTGTATTTATGTGTTTTGTGTGGATCTCAGAACAAACATCGATTATTTCACTGTACAGCATTAACTGACTGGTTTGTATAAGTGAGACGGAGTGTGTTTACTGCGCGGTACGAGCTGTATTTATGTGTTTTGTGTGGATCTCAGAACAAACAGCGATTATTTCACTGTACAACATTAACTGACTGGTTTGTATAACTGAGACGGAGTGTGTTTACTGCGCGGTACGGACTGTATTTATGTGTTTTGTGTGGATCTCAGAACAAACAGCGATTATTTCACTGTACAGCATTAACTGACTGGTTTGTATAAGTGAGACGGAGTGTGTTTACTGCGCGGTACGGACTGTATTTATGTGTTTTGTGTGGATCTCAGAACAAACAGCGATTATTTCACTGTACAACATTAACTGACTGGTTTGTATAACTGAGACGGAGTGTGTTTACTGCGCGGTACGGACTGTATTTATGTGTTTTGTGTGGATCTCAGAACAAACAGCGATTATTTCACTGTACAACATTAACTGACTGGTTTGTATAACTGAGACGGAGTGTGTTTACTGCGCGGTACGGACTGTATTTATGTGTTTTGTGCGGATCTCAGAACAAACAGCGATTATTTCACTGTACAACATTAACTGACTGGTTTGTATAACTGAGACGGAGTGTGTTTACTGCGCGGTACGAGCTGTGTCTTTATATAAGACGGATGACGTTTTGAGTAGAAACTGCCTTCTGAAACACGTGATTGAAGGAAAGTTAGAAGGAAGGATAGAAATGACGGGAAGACGAGGAAGAAGACGTATGCAGCTATTGGATGACCTTAAGGAAAAGAGAAGATACTGGAAATTGAAAGAGGAAGCACTAGATCGTACCCTGTGGAGAACTCGCTTTGGAAGAGGCTACGGACCTGTCGTAAGACAGACTGCAGAATGAATGAATGAATGAATTAATTAATGACGTTTAGCCCTTAAAGGGTTAACACTATTAGGACCAGACAGCAGTTGAATAAGTGCTGGTATTTGTAAGTGAGTAGATCCCGAAGGGTCTTGGTGACTTCATCTTCGAGGACCAAGCAGCACAAGAACAGCCTAGGCTGTTGGTCAGGATTAGGATTAATATTAGGTTTAGTGTTAGGATAAATAGTAGCGGCGTTTGCAGTGGCGGTTTAAGCATATAATGAGAACGATGGCAATAACTACGACTAATATTAGTCAAGTGACGTAGTTTGGCAACACGGAACTTCCGCTTCCTGTGGTGTCGTCACAGGTCATAGGATTAAATTAAAAATGATTCATTAATCAATTTATGCACTTAATAAAATAAATTCAAATGTAAGTGTAAAACTCCTACATGTTTCGGCACCGAGGTGCCATTGTCAGGGAGTTATATAGGTATTGTGTCGCCTTCATTAGAATGATTAAAATAATTGAAATATTAAAATTCCAAAATGCACAATGTTAACAATCATAAAATCACAATATTGTAAATTTAAAATTTACGATTTACAGTTTAAAAAAAGTTTAAAAAAAATGTTACATTTACATTGTTGTAATTTTATGATTATTAGCTTTGCATATTTTAGAATCTTAATATTTCTAATTATTTTAATGCAGGCGACACAGTACCAACATAAGCGTGCTGGCCTTGTATATTCCTTTGTTCTGATAACTCCCTGAAGATGGCACCTCGGAAATATTTGATATACTTTTATATGGCTGATTTAACTACACAGATTCGAGTGTCGATGCAGACGATTTGAACATGCCCATAAGTCTCACTTCTCGATGTGCACGGCGTCACACGCCGCTGCCTAGAAATAGTTTTTTTTTTTTTTGTTTTTTTTTTAAACTGCGTCTCCGTCGACATTCGGGCGCCTCATACGTTTTTTACAAATAAATATTCAAAAGTAGCAATGAGGAAATAACATCTCTAGCTTCGTACAGGATGTTTTGACATCCCGTTTCACTAAGCAGTCTTTTTAATACGTTGGCTCGTAAAAAATATTGAAAGTTTGTGGAGTAAATATAGATAAAAGATGAAACAAAAGGAAGAACTGAAAAGAGACCGCTTTGTTTGCTGGTGTTTCTGTTTGGTGTGCATCGTAAAACAATGTGGAAGAAGAAGTTTGTCTTGAGTATAAGGTAGGATGCTACTTACTGCCTGGTGGCTTGTTTGTTCTTTGCAACCTGCGTAATTCCTTCCAACACTTGTGTTAGAAACTGGAAAGACGTTTAAATACCATTATTGCAGTAAGATTAAACTAGATGCTGTATTGGTGTCACAAGAATGGCCGTGTTTGTTCACGTAATATATATGGCCTGCCATAATCGTAGTTTTCCTCTTGTATTCTTTATTCGTAAACAAGAATGCCACTAGCACTGATTTAGCAACTGTGAAGTCTTTGTTTCCCTCAGAGTTACCGGCTGAGTCTGTTAAGCTCGGTGCAATATATTTAGTGCGGCGAACTGTCTGTTTTTCAGTCGTCGGTTGTTTTGATATTACTCTATACCAGTGGTTGCCAACCTCAGATCGCGACCCAAATCAGGGTCGCGGCGGTTCTGATGTAGGGTCGTGAGAGGGTTTTTATGGAGAACTCGATAATTATGAAGAGAAAAAAGAAATCAAAATTTGTATCTGCATTCAAACAGAATGATGGAGAAAATGTACTCAACAATTAAATGTACTCAACAATTAAACCAACAGATGCACTTGTTGAGTGATACCAAAATGCACGGTGAACACAACGTTGAAAAAAATATGTAATTATTGAATCTGTGTTTATTAATTTTAAACATACTGTAGCAATTACAGTTTAAGTAACTAATTAACACACTTTGTGTCTTGCATGTTTTGTATATTTAATATTGTCCCAAAAATAATGGATTTGACAAGTAACATTAAACAATTTAATATGTTTTTAAATAAGTTACAATGTTACGTAGTGTTCAACAAAAGACATTAGTATCAGTTCATTTACAGTAAATATCACTGACTATTGCCGTTTCCACGGTAGTGTCACGGGTCACATACAGTTTGTTACTTTAGGGTCACACATAAAAGGGTGGGAACCGCTGAGCTACACTTAATATATTCTTTGAAATACTGTGAAGACTGGGTAATGTAGGACGTGCATGGTAAGTGGTAAGTGGCTGTCACCACGGCATGGCACGTTGTTAGATTGCGGATAAACGGGGACGGCCTGCAGATATGGAGGGTAACTGTGAGTGTATTGAACAGTCGTGTGCTTTGGGGTTGGGACAGGGGCTAACAGCTGTGAGTGTATTGAACAGTCGTGTACTTTGGGGTTGGGACAGGGGCTAACAGCTGTGAGTGTATTGAACAGTCGTGTGCTTTGGGGTTGGGACAGGGGCTAACAGCTGTGAGTGTATTGAACAGTCGTGTACTTTGGGGTTGGGACAGGGGCTAACAGCTGTGAGTGTATTGAACAGTCGTGTGCTTTGGGTTGGGACAGGGGCTAACAGCTGTGAGTGTATTGAACAGTCGTGTGCTTTGGGTGTTGGGACAGGGGCTAACAGCTGTGAGTGTATTGAACAGTCGTGTGCTTTGGGGTTGGGACAGGGGCTAGACAGCTGTGAGTGTATTGAACAGTCGTGTACTTTGGGGTTGGGACAGGGGCTAACAGCTGTGAGTGTATTGAACAGTCGTGTACTTTGGGGTTGGGACAGGGGCTACAGCTGTGAGTGTATTGAACAGTCGTGTCTTTGGGGTTGGGACAGGGGCTAACAGCTGTGAGTGTATTGAACAGTCGTGTACTTTGGGGTTGGGACAGGGGCTAACAGCTGTGAGTGTATTGAACAGTCGTGTGCTTTGGGGTTGGGACAGGGGCTGACAGCTGTGAGTGTATTGAACAGTCGTGTACTTTGGGGTTGGGACAGGGGCTAACAGCTGTGAGTGTATTGAACAGTCGTGTACTTTGGGGTTGGGACAGGGGCTAACAGCTGTGAGTGTATTGAACAGTCGTGTACTTTGGTGTTGGGACAGGGGCTAACAGCTGTGAGTGTATTGAACAGTCGTGTACTTTGGGGTTGGGACAGGGGCTAACAGCTGTGAGTGTATTGAACAGTCGTGTACTTTGGTGTTGGGACAGGGGCTAACAGCTGTGAGTGTATTGAACAGTCGTGTACTTTGGGGTTGGGACAGGGGCTAACAGCTGTGAGTGTATTGAACAGTCGTGTACTTTGGGGTTGGGACAGGGGCTAACAGCTGTGAGTGTATTGAACAGTCGTGTGCTTTGGTGTTGGGACAGGGGCTAACAGCTGTGAGTGTATTGAACAGTCGTGTACTTTGGGGTTGGGACAGGGGCTAACAGCTCATCAGTGCAAAGAAGCAACATGTCACGTGATGTTAGGAAGGGACTCGGATGGATTCTTTGGAAGGACCTGGATTGATCTGGCTCAGGACAGGGGCCAGTGATGGGCTTTTGTGAACGCGGTAATGAACTTTCGGGTTCCATAAAATGCGGGGAATTCTGAAGGACTGTGCTGCATGGACTTTGTTTGTTTGTTTGTTTGTTAGTAAATGTAACACACTGAAATTCTGATCTTAAATAAACAGTTCAGGGCAACTGATGCAGGGACTCTGGACCAGTCGGCCGTGTGCTATATATAACACACTGCAAAGTGCGGTAGTTAACGTGCCGTGTGTTGTCCGTGATTGTAGTGCAGTGTGTCAGGCTGCGTGAGATTGTGCGTGTAAAAGAAAACACGGACTGTTGTGTGCGTGAGTGAGAGCGGAACATGGACTGTTGTGTGCGTGCGAGTGAGAGGAACATGGACTGTTATGTGCGTGAATGAGAGAGGAACATGGACTGTTGTGTGCGTGAGTGAGAGAGAAACATGGACTGTTGTGTGCGTGAGTGAGAGCGGAACATGGACTGTTGTGTGCGTGCGAGTGAGAGGAACATGGACTGTTGTGTTAGTGAGTGAGAGAGGAACATGGACTGTTGTGTGCGTGAGTGAGAGAGAGGAACATGGACTGTTGTGTGCGTGAGTGAGAGAGAAACATTGACTGTTGTGTGCGTGCGAGTGAGAGAGAAACATTGACTGTTGCGTTCGTGCGAGCGAGAGACATTATCATTGCAAAGATATGAAGATTTATGATCACGTTTTATATTTTATGTGCTATTTTCCTCTCCTTTTCTCTTGCTACGTTGATTATCGGTTCCTCTTGTTTTGTCTCTCCGTATCTGCCTGCATCTGCACGCCTCTGTTTTACCACCACCACCACCCCTCTGACGTACACGCCAGCAGTTGCCATTAATAACAGCTGTCCTCTCTGCAATTGTATGTATTTTTGTAATGTTACAGTATGGCGAATTGCTTAATCAATACAACTTGTTATTCCGTCTTTTAGTGACCGCTTAGTACACTGAAGATTCCTAAATACGGTCAACAGGAATGTGTTAATGGTCTGTGCTAGCTTCATTGCAGATGGGGGGGGGGGGGGAGCGAACTGGAGCCGGGGTAGCGCGGGGTTCGCATTCCGGCAGGGGCAACACATTTTTCTGTTCTCCAAAAAAAATCCTACAGACCAGGTCTGGCGCCCACCTAGCTTCGTATTCAGTTCGTAGCGGATGTAGAGCGGCGCCCGGGGCGTCGCGTTGACCGCTGAACTCTATGTGGTGCTGAGGTTAAGAATTAGTGGAGGCGTACCTCACCCGCTGTATGCGTTCGTGGCTTGGACAGGGGCAGCCTTGCATTGTGCCTTTAGGGTGGGAAAGTAAACACCCTTAATTTGCCAAGGGAGGGCTAACATCACGTACTAGAGAATTCGTTGGGCGAGATGTATGTTACTGTTGGGGGGATATGAGAAATGAATACAAAATTTTTGTTTGAAGACGTAACTGGAGGATTACACGGGATATTAGGTACAGGTGGTAGGATAATATTAAAACGAATCGTACGGATATCGGATAAGGTGGCGGAGGACTGGATTTATCTGGCTTAGGATAGGGACCGGTAGGTGGATCTTGTGAATGAATCGTCGGTTTCCGTAAAAAGTGACACACTTCTTGAATAGTATCTTGTTATGAAGCACTCCATTCGATGCAGTTAACAAAGCACCGACCGTCTTAAGGAAAAAACGCCGATTCCAAACCTTCGTCCCCAACAAACCATTTCTTTTTATATACCCGAATACAGGTACCTCGTATTAGTGAATTATATTCTTTTCAGACAATTTCCCCCTCACGTGTGACCTTGTCTCCCACCGCGCGGTCACTTGACCTGCCACATCCCCACGTGTCTCACAATACAGGTAAATCAGGCTGTCTCTGCTGCTACACGTGCAGCTCACGCTCACACGGTTCCGAAGGACCCACAAGAGCGGAGAGTTGTGCGTCAACTCGTCTCATGATGCCACTGAAGCAGGCGTAGCGATCAGACCTCCACATGACGATGGTACGACGGCCTGAGCTGTTACCTGTCCATCCTCTTGTATGAACTGGTATGGATGCCCAGTGGTTTCGAATTTCTAAGTAGCTGGGCTCCCACTGACCGTATTTCCTTTAAATTTGTGTATTGGGGGTTCTTGTGGGCCGGGATAGCTCAGTAAGTATAGTGACTAACTACGGGCTGGACGGTCCGGGAATCGAATCCCGGTGGGGGCGAGATTTTCCGCACCCGTCCAGACCGGCCCTGGGGCCTATCCAGCCTCGTATACGATGGGTACCGTGTCTCATTCCCGGGGTAAAGCGGCCGGGGCGTGGAGTTGACAACCCACCCTCATCTAGTGCCGGGGTTAAAGAAAGAGTAGAGCTATACCTGTACTCCCCCTCTGGGCCTTCATGGCCTGTTCTATGGAGAACTTTACCTTTATGGGGGTTCTTGTGGTATTCTGTTGAGGAAATCCAAATTTGTTTGAAATCTGGCAAAACTTGGGCCACTTTACGTAAAGACCGACGGTACTAAATCGCCATAAAAGTGCTTTGTTCGAGTGGAAATGGTATCAGGCTGTTAGGATAGCAGAGGAGGTATAAACATTACGCGAACGCGCTGCGATGTTACGTGATACGTGCATTGTCTGTCTTTTCTCCTCATGTAAACGATAGAGCAGTGCAATACATTTTTCGACCGTGTGATTTTTTTTTTGTGTATGTGAAGGGCCCCGCAGCAGATGCTACGGACGCACCGCAGCCTTTTGTGCAACCCTGTGATGAAGATGATTAATTTTTTTCGTTTGTCCTTGTAATGGATCATCAGTGGAGTGAAATTGACAGAGGAAAACCGAAGTACTCGGGGGAAAAACTTGTCCCAGTGGCACTTTGTCCACCACAAATCCCACATGTACAGACCCCGGTATCGAACCCAGGCCTCCGCGGTGAGAGGCCGGCGACTAACGGCCTAGCCATGGCACGGCCTTGACCGTGAGATTTAATATACTGACAGCGGTGTTGCTGATATTTGGGGATCCATACGGTGCGTCGTGTAATTTCAGACGTTTCGAAGTACCGTAATATCGTCAGTTTCAGGTTCGTCATACTGTTTTTTTTGTGAATTCAGAAGGAATTACAAACAGCGGCAATTAAATTGTGTACGGTGATAACAAATTATGTCTCCCGCGCCCTCTGTGATCGCATCTGGAAGAATAATTTGTGCAGTGGTGGTAGTGAATACGAGAGTGGCTTAAGTCCACTGACTGAAGGCAGAGGCGAGATTGCAGGAGGGAAACACAGAGCGATGTACAACTGACGGACGCTTTTATGAAGGCCAGTTGTTACTGCGAAATGAAAGTAGATTGTAATCTTCGGTCTGTAGCGTGTTAGGGGGAGGGGGGTGATGAAGGGTGGGGGGGGAGAGGGTGGCCGCAGAAAATTTGCCTATACTGCCTGGTGTTTGTAGTCTCCATTGGATACGACGTCACTGGGGCAGGCCATTCTATTCATGTTGCATTCACTGTTTCCACCAATGGAAACAGAGCAGATGTCTCGCCATTGGTTGGGGGTTCTTGTATTGTAAAGACAGACATGATCGTTTCATGAACTTAACAGTTTATGAAACGTCGTGTCATGTCTGGACTTTTAATAAGCGGCCTTTTAGCTTGATATGCGTAAAAACACTGTGGTGGCCATTTTCTCGTATTTTGAAATGCCCCCCCCCCCCCCAAAGTCCGAGGGCCAAAGCTGAACTCAGCGCTGTTGTGTGTGACCTATAAAACGGCTTATGTATATTTTTTTTTTTAAATCCGTCTTGTTGGGAATTTGACGTTTCGGAGCGCATCAAAATTATGTCTGTGTGTGTTGCGGTTTATTGCTGACGGTAGCTTAGCTGAGCGGCACGTCGATTTGAAAGTTGTGTCGGTGTGGTCAGCAGTGTGACTTTAGAGGCTCTCGCAGCGGTGTTGCAGAAGGATTCAGGTCTTACGGGATGTGACGCCGTGTCCGTGGGCGAGTTGTCCACGGACGTTTCGAACGGTCGCGATACCTTCATCTTTAGGGGTGAAATAGATCAAGGAGAGTGATCATTGAAGATGAAGGCACCACGATCGTTCGAAACGTCGGGTACCACACAGTAACACAGCATTACATGTCGCAAGACGTGACTCATAAGTTTGGTAGTTTCAAACGCTGTCGATTTATAATAATTATAATAATCGCCACCACCGTGTGGGCCGCGATAGCTCAGTCGGTATAGCGACTGAGCTACGAGCTGGACGGTCCGGGGATCGAATCCCGGTGGGGGCGAGATTTTCAGCACCTGTCCAGACCGGCCCTGGGGCCTACCCAGCCTCCTGTACAATGGGTACCGGTCATTCCCGGGTGTAAAGCGGCCGGGGCGTGTTGTTAACCATTCACCCCATCTAGCTCCGAGGTTAAAGAAAGAGTAGAGCTATACCTCTACTCCCCGTCTGGGCCTTCATGGCCTGTTCTAGGGAGAACTTATTGCCACCACTACCGCCGCCACGATCGTTTTTTGTTTCGTTTTTGTGTATTTGTGTTGTATTTGTGTTTTTGGAGTTGGATTTGTAACTGGCAATTGTGACTTGGATTGAATTGAATTGAAGTATTTACAACAACGAAGGAGATGTAGGCGTACTGATTAGAATGTTTGCCCTGATTTTTGAAACTTTTAGAGGAAATATACAAAGACTAAACTCTGATTGGCCGATCCCAGTGGCCGCGCGGTCTAAGGCGTGGGTCTACGGCCGCTCGCTTACTGGGACTGCGGGTTCGAATCCCGCCGGGGGCATTGATATCTGTCTGTTGTGAGTGTTGTGTGTTGTCAGGTAGAGGTCTCTGCGACGGGCTGGTCACCGTCCAGAGGAGTCCTACCGACTGTGGTGTGTCTGAGTGTGTGATCGTGAAGCGTCGATGAGGAGGCCTAGGCCCCCAAGGGGCTGTCAAGCAATTAAAAAAAAACTCTGACAGACTCAGAATGACACGTCATATTTATTAGCTTCCTTAGTCCACCCGAGTTCTCGCCTCAACATATCTACGTCTGTTATTGGCTCAAATTTTATTTTCGTTACAATATATATATGTTTATTTATTTATGTGTTGCTTCAGGCGATAATTACGCCATTTGTCAAGGTTCATACCAAGTCTGGGCCACACTTCTTAATTTCTAATTATACAATTAGCTTACAAGCACACTAAATTAAAATAGCACCAAAATAAATGTGGAACACGCGAGGTATAATTAAATTGTACTTATTGTTGTCCACGCAAGCATTTTCTGTGCTGGCTGGCAGGATACGACATATAGTCACCAAAGTGACACCGAAACAGAATAATGGTATGTTTAATATTTTGTTTTATTTCATTTTTTAACTCTTTTAAAACCCAGTGGTTACTATATGTACCACCAGTTTTAACATTCAACAATTCTACGTTCTGCCCACACAGTGTATTTATGTGTTTTGTGTGGATCTCAGAACAAACAGCGATTATTTCACTGTACAGCATTAACTGACTGGTTTGTATAACTGAGACGGAGTGTGTTTACTGCGCGGTACGGACTGTATTTATGTGTTTTGTGTGGATCTCAGAACAAACAGCGATTATTTCACTGTACAGCATTAACTGACTGGTTTGTATAACTGAGACGGAGTGTGTTTACTGCGCGGTACGGACTGTATTTATGTGTTTTGTGTGGATCTCAGAACAAACAGCGATTATTTCACTGTACACATTAACTGACTGGTTTGTATAACTGAGACGTAGTGTGTTTACTGCGCGGTACGGACTGTATTTATGTGTTTTGTGTGGATCTCAGAACAAACAGCGATTATTTCACTGTACAGGATTAACTGACTGGTTTGTATAACTGAGACGTAGTGTGTTTACTGCGCGGTACGGACTGTATTTATGTGTTTTGTGTGGATCTCAGAACAAACAGCGATTATTTCACTGTACAGCATTAACTGACTGGTTTGTATAACTGAGACGTAGTGTTTACTGCGCGGTACGGACTGTATTTATGTGTTTTGTGTGGATCTCAGAACAAACAGCGATTATTTCACTGTACAACATTAACTGACTGGTTTGTATAACTGAGACGGAGTGTGTTTACTGCGCGGTACGGACTGGATCTTTAAATGTTATATTGTCCTTGTCATGCCCGGACACAAATCCAACATTTCACGTACAGTATAGGCCTGTTCAAGGCTGTATAGTCTTTATTGCTATTACTGTAGGGTGGTTTTAGTTATCTTCGCTTGACCGGTTGCATTGGGGGAGGGGGGGGGGAAAGAAATGCATGTAGAGTTTTGGTGGGGAAACGTTTTACAAGGTCGATAAGCAGATATAAGTTATGTAACACTATAGCAGAATCGGCCTATGTTGTGAGGTTCTAAACTGGTTCAAGGCCGTGACTGGTAACGGGATATGTTATAGAGGCGTTTAACCCTGATAATGTTACCTGGGGGGGGGGGGGGGGGCAGAGTGCACTGGGAAATGATTGGCTGGCAGAGGAAGGTCACAGGCTCTTACTGTAACTGAAGTTCGAATCACCGATGTGCATATTACGGTGATGTGTATTACAAGAAGAAAAGCATATTTCTTGGACTTCAAGGCCCTTTGAAGATGGGACCGATAGGTTGTTCCCGAAACGTCGGTACATAACTACCACTCGACGCCGCGTAATATCCCAGAAGAACGCAGATCTAATCTACATCGCGACGGAAGCCTGGTATGAACGTGAAATTCATTGATGCTTAGAATAGTCGATTGTTTGTGAGTGTCCTCTAGTGTAGGGTCAAAGGTCACATGCAACATCTGAGGTCCTCGCTGAGGTGCTTATGGAGACCGCAGTGCTCCTTGAAGTCATTTGGTTGCTTGTTGTCATGTAATGACGTGATAAGTACAAGCTGCTCCGCCTTGCGTAACTGTCATTAAATTATTTTGCTGTACGTAATGTTAAAGAGTCTTCAGACGGCCATTATTAAACACTTGTCCTTGATAGTTTTTTGCTGCTGTTTTATATATAATTTTATGTTTCCATTTGCAGGTGAGTTGGACCCTGTGTACAATGAACACTGCTCTGCTGGGACTGATGTTTTTGTGTTGGCATGTACAGAAGATGTGGTGAGTTTTTATTATATACCTTGTACATAGGGCTGTAAAGTTATCCCATTACAGGCCCTTAGGGTTCCAGGAGGTTGAGGCTCACAGATTTATAGACAATCGGCACATGAAGGTGGTAAGGTCAACCCTACGCTCCGGCCGCTTTTACATCCCAGGAGATATTCCTGATACTCATTTCTGTTAGAGGCTGAGTCGACCCCGAGGGCCATAGTGCGGCCGGAAGGATTATGTCAATGAAAAATTCCAATGACAATCGGGAAATCGACCCGCGACCTTCCGGCTTGTAGCTCAGTGCAAATAGATGTGTAGTGCCGTATAGTCTTGTAACAGTACAAGTCCATATTACAGCTGTTGTGTACAGTCTGAGACTGCGTGGAATTGATGATGTTGGGAGGTTAAGAATGCCGTACAGAATAGTTACCAGTTTATATCATCAACACAACTGGTTATAATTTTATTATGGTACACATGTTTCAGCCAGCTACGTGGTCATCCTCTGGCCGTTTAAATGCATAAAACATAAAAATCAGAATTATAATTGCAACATCAGTTATGCGGTCAGTTTGAGATGTCAGTATTCGGTGTTGTACAGTGCATGTCAATAACATTTTTTTTAAAGACTAAAATATATGTATAGCAATTTAGTAGTAAGTACTGTAAACCCTCTAATTAACGGACTTCTTACGTACGGATTTCGGAAGTAACGTACGAAATCTGTTGGTTCCGAAATTTTCGTCCGCAATGGGAAAATGTGAAATATATATTTTATATATATACATAATTCGGAAGTACCGGACAATCGGCATTGTCGGACCACCCACATCCCCTGTTAGTCCGTTCATTCGAGTGTCTACAGTATTGTCGGTATTGCTACGTGTTGTCTTAATAAAATGCGGCGTGTTTTTTTTTTGTAGTGGTAATGGTATGTGGAACGTAGCCGACGGCACGTAGGCATGACACGTATCATTTACACATTCCGTGCTTTTGTTCCGGAGTGCTTCTTTTCCGGACAGTCGAGTGTCTTATATGCCGTACGCTGTAGGCAAGACATTTATTATTTAATAGCAGGATAGATTTTAAAAACTGGGCAGCATAGTAGCTTCGAATTAGTAAGGACACTTGGATTCCCGGAACTTAATTGGCGCTATTAAATTCATAGACTTTATGTTAAATTTCCTCACACCGCCACATGTTACGGATAACCTTTTAAAAACTAAGATGAACCTGAATTATATTTAAAGACTCAGTTCGTACCGCGCAGTAAACACACTCCGTCTCAGTTATAAAACCAGTCAGTTAATGTTGTACAGTGAAATAATCGCTGTTTGTTCTGAGATCCACACAAAACACATAAATACAGTCCGTACCGCGCAGTAAACACACTCCGTCTCAGTTATACAAACCAGTCAGTAATGTTGTACAGTGAAATAATCGCTGTTTGTTCTGAGATCCACACAAAACACATAAATACAGTCCGTACCGCGCAGTAAACACACTCCGTCTCAGTTATACAAACCAGTCAGTTAATGTTGTACAGTGAAATAATCGCTGTTTGTTCTGAGATCCACACAAAACACATAAATACAGTCCGTACCGCGCAGTAAACACACTCCGTCTCAGTTATACAAACCAGTCAGTTAATGCTGTACAGTGAAATAATCGCAGTTTGTTCTGAGATCCACACAAAACACATAAATAAGTCCGTACCGCGCAGTAAACACACTCCGTCTCAGTTATACAAACCAGTCAGTTAATGCTGTACAGTGAAATAATCGCTGTTTGTTCTGAGATCCACACAAAACACATAAATACAGTCCGTACCGCGCAGTAAACACGCTCCGTCTCAGTTATACAAACCAGTCAGTTAATGCTGTACAGTGAAATAATCGCTGTTTGTTCTGAGATCCACACAAAACACATAAATACAGTCCGTACCGCGCAGTAAACACACTCCGTCTCAGTTATACAAACCAGTCAGTTAATGCTGTACAGTGAAATAATCGCTGTTTGTTCTGAGATCCACACAAAACACATAAATACAGTCCGTACCGCGCAGTAAACACGCTCCGTCTCAGTTATACAAACCAGTCAGTTAATGCTGTACAGTGAAATAATCGCTGTTTGTTCTGAGATCCACACAAAACACATAAATACAGTCCGTACCGCGCAGTAAACACTCTCCGTCTCAGTTATACAAACCAATCAGTTAATGCTGTACAGTGAAATAATCGCTGTTTGTTCTCAGATCCACACAAAACACATAAATACAGTCCGTACCGCGCAGTAAACACACTCCGTCTCAGTTATACAAACCAGTCAGTTAATGCTGTACAGTGAAATAATCGCTGTTTGTTCTCAGATCCACACAAAACACATAAATACAGTCCGTACCGCGCAGTAAACACGCTCCGTCTCAGTTATACAAACCAGTCAGTTAATGCTGTACAGTGAAATAATCGCTGTTTGTTCTGAGATCCACACAAAACACATAAATACAGTCCGTACCGCGCAGTAAACACACTCCGTCTCAGTTATACAAACCAGTCAGTTAATGCTGTACAGTGAAATAATCGCTGTTTGTTCTGAGATCCACACAAAACACATAAATACAGTCCGTACCGCGCAGTAAACACGCTCCGTCTCAGTTATACAAACCAGTCAGTTAATGCTGTACAGTGAAATAATCGCTGTTTGTTCTGAGATCCACACAAAACACATAAATACAGTCCGTACCGCGCAGTAAACACTCTCCGTCTCAGTTATACAAACCAATCAGTTAATGCTGTACAGTGAAATAATCGCTGTTTGTTCTCAGATCCACACAAAACACATAAATACAGTCCGTACCGCGCAGTAAACACACTCCGTCTCAGTTATACAAACCAGTCAGTTAATGCTGTACAGTGAAATAATCGCTGTTTGTTCTCAGATCCACACAAAACACATAAATACAGTCCGTACCGCGCAGTAAACACGCTCCGTCTCAGTTATACAAACCAGTCAGTTAATGTTGTACAGTGAAATAATCGCTGTTTGTTCTGAGATCCACACAAAACACATAAATACAGTCCGTACCGCGCAGTAAACACGCTCCGTCTCAGTTATACAAACCATCAGTTAATGTTGTACAGTGAAATAATCGCTGTTTGTTCTGAGATCCACACAAAACACATAAATACAGTCCGTACGCGCAGTAAACACGCTCGTCTCAGTTATACAAACAGTCAGTTAATGTTGTACATGAAATAATCGCTGTTTGTTCTGAGATCACACAAAACCATAAATACACTGTGTGGGCAGAACGTAGAATTGTTGAATGTTAAACGTGGTGGTACATATAGTAACCACTGGCTTTAGCAGTTGATGACCCTTTTAGATGCATTCCTTAGTTCTCAATTAGTAGTCGTGCTGTGGTCATTGACTGTTCTTTTTTAACACCGTGTACCTCTCGTCTCGTTTTTCAGGCAAGATCTTCCTTTTCTGAACAGGTTCATTATCAATGCATTACTTGATTTTTTTTTTTTTTAATGCTTGAACTTAGTTTGGACAATTTTATAAATGGAAGCTAAAGGAATTTGATGGTTTTAAAATGTAAGACAAAGACAGCGATATTTTTCCACTCTTATATATCCTATATAGGGGCAATAATAAGAACAACAAAAAAAAATCAGAAAACAATAGACATCCATTAATGCGCCATTGTCCACTTCGAAAACAATGAACTTCAGTGTAAGTCTATTTGAATAGTGGAATGGAGAATAAAATGAGCATATACAGGCAGCACACACATGCACGTGTCTTGGGTTCATATTTATTGCTTTCTTGAAAAATATTTTGTAGGTTGACTTGTAACTGCGTTCTGGTATTCCAAAAAAAAAAAAGAGTGTTTAACATGTCATTATATTTTAGACACGTCTATGAAGGACTATTTACACAGTAACCTTATGATTTAAAGGCGTTTTTTTGATCACCTTATATTAGATGGGCTAGTGTATGGACAGTAAAAGGGCTTTGAGACCAATCAATCAATCAATCAATCAATCACGCTGAATCAACACAGTGTGTGTGTACAACATTTAGTTCAAGTAAAGCACATACAACCATAAATATACAGGGCATACACAAAAGAATGGTGCGGTTTCAATATTGATCAATATTGAATCCGCACCATTATTTTGTGTATGCCCTGTACTTTACATTCTTGATAATTGTATGTCAGTACACAAGACATAGATATAACTCCATTACAATAAACACGCCATAGTAACACGTGTTTGTCTGCAACTGAACATAAAACTATCAATAAATGTAAAAAATGCCTGTAATTAATATACATTATGTACATTTTTAGCAATGAACTTAACGCTGTATTTACCGTGCATTTTCAATTAAGATTTTGTTCAATAAAACAACTATACATATAAACTTTTGTCACAATAGTTTATTATTAAAATTCCTATACGTATTTCGGTGGTTTAAACCCCCATGTTCAGGGGTCGTAAAGATTATTTTGCAAAATAATCTTATGACCCCCTGAACATGGTGGTCGTAAAGATTATTTTGCAAAATAATCTTCATGACCCCTGAAGATGGTGGTCGTAAAGATTATTTTGCAAAATAATCTTCATGACCCCCTGAAGATGGTGGTCGTAAAGATTATTTTGCAAAATAATCTTCATGACCCCCTGAAGATGGTGGTCGTAAAGATTATTTTGCAAAATAATCTTCATGACCCCCTGAAGATGGTGGTCGTAAAGATTATTTTGCAAAATAATCTTCATGATCCCCTGAAGATGGTGGTCGTAAAGATTATTTTGCAAAATAATCTTTATGACCCCCTGAAGATGGTGGTCGTAAAGATTATTTTGCAAAATAATCTTTACGACCCCCTGAAGATGGTGGTTTAAACCACCGAAATACGTATAGGGGAATTTTAATAATAAACTATTGTGAAAAATGTTTATGTGCATTAGTTGGTATTTATTGAACATATTTTTAGCAAATTTTAATCGATAACATTGTATTTTAACTTCATATATATATATATACATACACATCTTGGACAGTAGTTATATAAATGTATTCCTTTGTACCTTCCTGAAGATGGGTTATAGGGGCCGAAACATGTTGAAGGAACATCACAAAATAACAAATATTGATGGTAATGTGTGCAGTTAGTTTGATTAGCTATTGTATAGTCTGTGGCACTGAATGTGGATAATGTCACATAATCTGTGTATACCTTGCATAGGTGTAAACCTTTCGTTTCGAATCTTTGGGCAGCGCGTACTCGGAGTGGGAGGGGGGGGGGATTATTCCAAGGGCCCCAAGAATTCACGTAGTTGCATAGGAATTCTTGCTCCTATGACTAGACCCTACTTTCCTCAAATCTGACGTAATTTTTGTAGTGATGAACTAAGTGTGAATTAATTTACAGTGGTTTTACAGTTCGTAACACTTCTTGTCGTATATTTTCGCAGTTGACGGTGCCTGAAAGTACTCGTACAGCTGGTCATTCTCGAAAAAGTTGGCAACTGTCGGTGTATACCAACTTTTTCAGTACGGCGGTAATGTACACCATTTGCTTTGGCATTCGGTAACGAATGCATTTGTTATTCTTTTGATTCTGAGAAGTATCAGGTGTTGGCAGTTTTGAGCCTCTTCACAGCGGTGTGATCGAGGATTCCGCTCTTCAGGGATGTGATACTGCTTCACCGATCAAGCGGTGCCTGACCTTCGTTCAAAATGACGCAACCAAAGACGCAGCGTCGTGTCTCAGACGACCAGAATTTTATTTTCGTAAACCCAAATAAACGTAGTGATTTTTTACGTATGACGTCCAGTTTTGTGTCATTTGAGGAAGTAGATTTAATATCGGACTCAACACAAATACAGTCGAACCCGCTTATAACGACAACAGTTTATACGACACCTCGTCTATAGCGTCAGGTATTCTGTGGTACCAATTAATTCCTCACTGTTAACCATAACATTATTCTGCTCGGTTATAACAACTACTCGTTTATAACGACACAAAATATTCAGTCCTTTCATGACGTTATAACCGAGTTAGACTGTAAATTTGTTAGACAGTAGACATAGGCTTAATTTAGCGACATGTTTCATGAAAGACCAACGATTAATCATGTAATTTTATGTCGTATTTCATATTGTTTTTAAAGTTTAAAAAACTTGAAGATGACTTAATTTAGGTCGAAACATGTTGCTTAATTAAACATATTGGTTCTGTTGTCTAATAAATATAGTTGTGTTGAGACTGATATTGACTTGACATGTTCATATGATTGATTTTTTTAGCGAAAATGTGTGTTAAGAGACGGACGTGTCTTACTCCTAGAAAGATTTAGATACTTCAGTCGATTTATTTTTGTTTCTATAGACATTACGGAACAAAAGGCAAATAGTAGCGAGTCTATGTGTGTAAAAATGGTAAACTTCTTCCTAAACAGGCCATGAAGGCCCAGAGGGGGAGTAGAGGTATAGCTCTACTCTTTCTTTAACCTCGGCACTAGATGGGGGTGGGTGGTCAACTCCACGCCTCGGCCGCTTTACCCCCGGGAAAAAGACCCGGTACCCATTGTTTTGGAGGCTGGGTGGGCCCCAGGGCCGGTCTGGACGGGTGCTGAAAATCTCGCCCCCACCGGTATTCGATCCCCGGACCGTCCAGCTCGTAGCGAGTCGCTATACCGACTGAGCTATATATTTGTAATCACTTAATGTGTTCGTGGAATTTGAAGTCTTGTCAGACACCAGCATTGCAGTTACTCGAATTGTGAAGGGGGCCCTCTTACTTGTCGTGTGTTACTGAATGGAATGAAGAAAATGGTCGTTTTGTGTCTGAAATTTGGCATTTTTTGTATAACGTAAAAACAAGATGCCGGACATCAGCTCGAAGTGTTTTTGATTTCGTGATAATCGTTTCAACTATGCGTGTGGAAATTTTGTACGGAGATTGATAAATTATGGCCTACCAGCAGGTTTTGTGTGTTCCGTTTGTGTGATGTTGGGAGACCAGAAGCGTGTTAAAAACCAGAAAACTTTTGGTTATATCTGCAAATAGACAAAGTGAGACACTGTGTTCGTGGAAATTATGCAAAAAAGATGGATATTAGGTACGGGCCTTGTTGTTAATTCACTGGTCTGGCTGGTTTCGTGATATAAATGTGAGAAATTAGAATGAAAGTTGGCGCCGCGAAGTTGTTTGTGTTGTGAAGTCATCGTTCATTGAACAGGTGGGATTTTAATCCGTACAAACATTTGGGCCCCAGTCGCTCATCTTCACTGCCTTTAACACGTACACGAAATATTTATGATCGCCGACTTGCGCGCCGTAAGACAGACGACATATGGCCGCAGAGCGACCGATGCTACCGCCGACCGGCGAGTCGTGCCCGGTCCGGCGTTGGAAATACTCGTATACTTCACCCACACTTCGAGGTACATGGCCAGCAAGTCTGCCCATATGGAACATTTTATCTGGTTCTTTTATTTTCAGTTAGAATTCCAGCTGGGCAGACTTAGAGGTAGACGTGTTTGCCCTGATTTCCTGTCGTAAATACGGTACCACGGACCAGTGTTCCCAGTACATGATCACTTCGCAGGTCATCTTTCAATTTCATCTGGTACTGTAGGACAGTCTCAGATGGGGCGACGTTGTTGGATACGTTACTGGATGGGAAGCATATTCTTCTTCTTCTTCTTCTTCTTCTTCTTCTTCTTCTTCTTCTTCTTCTTCTTCTTCTCAATGGCACTGCAGTCCAATGCGGACCTTCGCCTCCTCAATGGACTTCTCCCAGTCAACTCTGTTTTTTGACCACTCTTTCCAGTTTTTAATTTTGCATCTATTAATATGTGTTTGTACACAGTTCCACCATCTGTTTTTTTGGTCGTCCTCTTAGTCGACCTTCCTGGGGATTATTAAATACCTGACTTACTTTTATTTTTTACTATCCATTCTATCAACATGACCAATCCAATTCAGCCGACTTCTTCTGACAAATGAAAGTATATCTAAATCTCCAAAAAGGGAAGCACATTCATAAAGACGTAATTTTATGACAAAAGTCTTATTTTTATATGAACAGCATCTATATCATGTCGGTGTATTTTGTCGGGCACCAAATTTCGGCACAGAAAAATTCTAAATCACGTTTAAAGCCCGTTGGTAATTATATATATACCACCTGATATAATGTTTAAAACACAATGTATTATGCTGCATTAGCGTAGATTATTTTTCTAAACTGCATTAAACAATTGATCTTTGTAGTGGAGACACGCTGTTCTCTGTGCGGTACGGACTGAAGTCTTATGTGTAATTGTAGACGAATCAGTCTTCAGGCCGCACGTTGTGTTGTGATACAAATCTGTTCTCTGTGCGGTACGGACTGAAGTCTTATGTGTAGTTGTAGACGAATCAGTCTTCAGGCGGCACGCTGTGTTGTGACACAAACCTGTTCTCTGTGCGGTACGGACTGAAGTCTTATGTGTAATTGTAGACGAATCAGTCTTCAGGCCGCACGCTGTGTTGTGACACAAACCTGTTCTCTGTGCGGTACGGACTGAAGTCTTATGTGTAATTGTAGATGAATCAGTCTTCAGGTCGCACGCTGTGTTGTGACACAAATCTGTTCTCTGTGCGGTACGGACTGAAGTCTTATGTGTAATTGTAGATGAATCAGTCTTCAGGCGGCACGTTTGTGTTGTGATACAAATCTGTTCTCTGTGCGGTACGGACTGAAGTCTTATGTGTAGTTGTAGACGAATCAGTCTTCAGGCGGCACGCTGTGTTGTGACACAAACCTGTTCTCTGTGCGGTACGGACTGAAGTCTTATGTGTAATTGTAGACGAATCAGTCTTCAGGCCGCACGCTGTGTTGTGACACAAACCTGTTCTCTGTGCGGTACGGACTGAAGTCTTATGTGTAATTGTAGATGAATCAGTCTTCAGGTCGCACGCTGTGTTGTGACACAAATCTGTTCTCTGTGCGGTACGGACTGAAGTCTTATGTGTAGTTGTAGACGAATCAGTCTTCAGGCGGCACGCTGTGTTGTGACACAAACCTGTTCTCTGTGCGGTACGGACTGAAGTCTTATGTGTAATTGTAGACGAATCAGTCTTCAGGCCGCACGCTGTTTGTGACACAAACCTGTTCTCTGTGCGGTACGGACTGAAGTCTTATGTGTAATTGTAGATGAATCAGTCTTCAGGTCGCACGCTGTGTTGTGACACAAATCTGTTCTCTGTGCGGTACGGACTGAAGTCTTATGTGTAATTGTAGACGAATCAGTCTTCAGGCCGCACGCTGTGTTGTGACACAAACCTGTTCTCTGTGCGGTACGGACTGAAGTCTTATGTGTAATTGTAGATGAATCAGTCTTCAGGTCGCACGCTGTGTTGTGACACAAATCTGTTCTCTGTGCGGTACGGACTGAAGTCTTATGTGTAATTGTAGACGAATCAGTCTTCAGGCTGCACGCTGTGTTGTGACACAAACCTGTTCTCTGTGCGGTACGGACTGAAGTCTTATGTGTAATTGTAGACGAATCAGTCTTCAGGCTGCACGCTGTGTTGTGACACAAACCTTCTGCACGCTGTGTCCTGCCACAAACCTGATAGTTATTGCTGTAGTGAAGTAAAACACACACGCTCATTGGTGCGCGGTTTAAGTACCCTGAAGACTGTTATACCACGTTACTTGTACGGTGGAATTTTATTTTTTATTTCCTTTTATTTGTAACTTGAAGCATCAGAGTTCTTCGAGTGTGCTTTCCAAATGAGGTGCGGTTGAAGTGTTTTTAGAAAATTGAGAATTATTGTGTATGGAATCCAGGAAGCCGTGACGTATACCGTTGTTTTTCTTTGTTACTCCCGCCACACACACACACACACACACACACCGCGCGGTGGTTTTCACGAACAGCGCAAATTTGGGTCGCGATTGAATTACAGCTTATTAAAAACTTGCTGTATTTGGCCTGTGGCTGTATACCGTTAACAGTTTTTCAAGCCTTCTGCTTCAAATGAGCTCATCTGCCTATTCATTGCTGTCTTAATTTGTTCTTTATTTCTGTCGTTTCCCGTTATTCCTTCCCTCATTCCATATTCCAATCTTTTCCCACTTCCCTCCCCCCTCCCCCCTTTATTTATGCTCTTCTTTGGTACAACTGTTCGAGTTCCAAACCCCAGTTCATATTTTTTATGTACTAAAGAAAAATACACATTTCTGTTAGTACTTTTGGGCCAGACTGTATAAATAACTAAAGTACAGTGAGCCTGTTTGCATTTCAAAATAAAAAGAATCAGTGGCAGCTGCTGAGAAGCGGTTAATACCTCCTCCCCTACAACCCCCCCCCCCCCCCTCGAAAACTCCGCAGAACCACGCATAGCTACATAAGCATTCATGTTTGATGGATGGGCATTCCATCTTGAATTCGAAATCAAGCATATTCGAATTTTTTTTTTCGTGTTTGGATGCGATGCTGGGGCCCAAAAAAATGTTTTGTGTGTGTTTTGGATATCATTGCGTTTCGCCGTAAATACAGAAAAGTCATAAATTGAGTTTTTTTTTCCCTGTGTACAGCGATTTACTTAATATTAAATCCGATCGTTACTTTTTTAAGCAGAAGTGGCGCTAGTGTCAACGCGCGCTCGAGTGAGCATGCCGTGTTTGCCTATCCTTCTAATACGGTTATTTATTACGCCCGCTCGTTTTTGTGTTCAGCTTGTGCGCTGATCCGCGGAACTCTCGAAATCGACACCTTTTTTTTTTTTAGACAGGAATTATAAAGTTCGTGTCTGTAGTCAGTGTGGCGGTGTTACTGAGGATGGTGTGACGCTGTCTCGTTGGGTGAGTGATTCCCGACGTTTCGGAGGATCGTGATGTCTTCATTTGCAAGTCCAAGCTGTCTAAGAATAGTAAGACCTGTATGTACACTAACTAACTAACTAACTAACTAACTAACTAACTCCATGGAGCAGAGTCCTTTTTGAGAAACTAACAGGTCCTCAGCTAGTCAAGAAATTCCCCACGTTTTATGCAACCCTAAGGTTCATTACCGCACTCACAAGAGCCCGCCACCTGTCCCTATCCTGAGCTGTATGTACACTACAGGCACCAAATGTTCCATGTTCATGTTCATGTTATGTGAAATATTATTTATTCTTCACTGTGTGCACCTCTGTGGTTGAATTAAAATACCATTGCAGTTCCGTTAAACCTCGTTTAGTATCTTTATTTGTGTCTTCAGCTTTTGGAGTGCAGGTGTGTGTGTGTGTGTGTGTGTGTGTGTTGTTTGTGTGTGTGTGTGTTTGTGTTTAGATGTCAAATTGGAAGAACAAAGGTTCCTAGCCGAATGGTAGCAGGCATTGTCCGAATTTCATTTGCTCGTAATTTTTTTTTTCTCGTAAATGCACTTTTGAATCGTTGGTGTCGTTCAGTTCCCCCCCCCCCCCCCCCCCCCCCCCCCCCCGAAGGATTTATTTGCTATCTTTGTGCTGAGATTTTGATCTACAGTGTGTTCACGAAGCATTAACATGTGCTTAGTTTTCATCAGCATTTGCGTTTAGGTCCAACGCCCTTTATAGGGACTCACAAATATGCTGTGTTTTTTTGTGTATAGCGATTTAACATCAGCGTAAATCAGAAACTGATTTGTCTCGTTGACTTTAAATCCGTTATGAGTTGTTTGGTTGTTCTTAGTGGCATATTCTAAAGGAAAGTTTAAAAGCAGTTGCGATAAATCATCTTTTTTTTTTGTTGTATACAATATTTTGGATTTTTATTCAGCGTCGTTTTTTTGGTAAGAAACAAACGTTTCGGGACTAATTGTCTGTCCCATCTTCAGGGTCTCGTTGTTAACGAGGAAAATGATCTAACGCTATAGACGAGGTGTCGCATAAACCGATGTCGTTATAACCGGGCTGGACTGTAAATTTTCGCGTGTCGTATTATAAATTATAGTATTTATCTACGTATCTAATGATGAGACCCTGTCGTTAGTAGTGTCAATATTGGGGTGGTAAAAAGTATTTGAAGTTAATGTTAAAATTTTTGAATTAATCACGCAGAATTTGAAAGCTGTCTTACGTAATAAGTGGAATTTCCGTAGTTTTGAAATTAAGATCGCGGGCCGCTTTTTTTAAGCGTAGAAGAGCTGCGTTCTGCTTAATCGCTGCGTTACTGTTAAGTAAAGTGAAATGATTTCGTAATGTTATGTCGAATAAAGAGTTAGGATCATGCAGCTTGGAAGTCGAACCACTGTTTGAGAACCACCGCTATCGAGTTGCGTTTTCTAAAACGTTTGTATTTCTGTTGTTAGGTATTCAGTGCGTTTAATGGCGTGGCTGGAGGAAATTACTGAAAGTAAGTCTGCAGGGTGTAAGGAAAGTGAGCAGATTACGTTCACATGTCGAGCTTAGATGATGACGATGATGATGATGACAGTAATTATCACCACTACCGTCAACACCTGCCGTCACGTTAGATGTGCTGAAACGTCAGGCCAGCCCTCCTGTAATCTTAACTAACACATTGCTGCTTCCTTCAGGTGAAATGTCTTAACTTGTATCAGGGAACCGGCCGAAATATATTTTTGAGTACCGTTCGATCAAAATTTCTTGCTTTTTTTTAATACCGTGTTGTATATTCGAGTTTGTTTCGGTGGGAGGCGCTGAAACATTCATAAACAAACTCGTCGCCCGGAAGATTTTGGTAGCAATTTTCTCCGATTCGTCGAAACATTATACTATACGGTGTAGTAATCCATAAGACCAACATTCGGGTAACACCGTCGGGGGGGGGGGGGGGGGAGGGAGGAGGAGGAAATTTGTAACGTCTAATCCAGGGGTGCACAAATCCCAGGCGCCAGGTCGCCGTGGCGACTAAATTTTGTACGGTGCCGACTAATATTTATGGGTCCTCTGTATGGAACTTGCTTCGTGTCACCCTTCTGACGGCTGAAATTTGGAGGGTGGCTTTTAAATTTTTGGAAGAGTCTTTGCACCTTCGGTTTTAATCAGTTCTATAAAAATATTTAAAATATTTAACACGAAAAGAAAAAAAAAAGTATGTCGAAACAGACATGACGCGGGTTCCGTCCACATTTTAACGGGGCAGGCCTATAATTCATACGCGGCCATAACAGCTTCTCTGTATCGTGGTACAATTTTTGCTTTGCTTTTTTACATATTATTACGGCGATTAAGAAGACTGAAATGGGTTGGGCATGTGGCACGTATGGCGAACAAGAGAAATACATACAGGCTTTTGTGTGCAGCTTGTAGCCGGCAGTAAACATTTCATGTCACCTGGTGTTACTGTTCTTAAATGTATTTTTATTCAACAGGCCCCCCCCACCCCCCCGATCAAAAAACCACACGACTGTGCCCTGCCATTGCTTTAATAATGCTTCTGTTGTGTGCCTATGTGCTTACTGACACCCAGTGGTTCAGTGTATTGTTTGTAATCACGTCAGTCAGCGTCGTAGATCATAATGAAGAGAGACGTCATAACTGGAACGTAGAAAATATACGAGTTGTTCTAAATACTATTTTGATCCGCCATTTGATACCGTGTTTTTTTTTTTCAGTGTAGGGCATTCGTGTGGTGCATACTCAGAGAAGTATTTTCTGACCATTGTCGAGTTCTGAGGAACATTTTTTTAAAATCGTTTCACATGAAAATGTAACAAACTGTAATGTAACAAGTGCGTGTTTCGCTACAGTGATAGGTAGCGTAAGTGTATTGTGTCGAGAGTCAGTTTGTGTCGTATTTCTGGGGCATTTCTTAGTAAATCTAGCGAGTCCATACGACTTTTGAGGGCCTGTTGGAACTACGAAGACATTTACAGATTTAGTGTGTCAGTGGAATAATCTACACATTTCGAGAAAATATACGGTAAAGTTCGTGTGTGCGTTAGTGACTAGTTTGTGACAGACGCCAGATGGCAGTTGTCGCTGTGAAGCAGTCGTGAGTTTAAAGAGGTACCTAAGCTTCGATCGGTATTGTAGCGCCATACTTTGCCGATATCAAGCCGTCTCTGTAAGAACTTTTCCAAATCGCGGCGTGATGGTTCAGTGAAGTTGTGGTTTTATAGTGTAGGAACGGATTAGTTGACGGGTTTATCTGTGGAAACCGTAGCTAGAGATGCCGTGGAATAGCGCGTGAATATTGGCGTTAACCCCGTCATATGATGGGGTGGCGGTACAAACATACTTTAAATAAACTGCTTGCTACCGGGAATGATATTCTGTCGCCCGAAGTGTTGTGATTGTGACGTATGCCGTAATCTCATTGGGGTCGCGGGTTCGAACGCCAGTTGTCTTGAATTTTACTGTTCTGTATAGAAATTGCTATAATTTTATACCATGCCGAAGCAACTGCACCAAATATCTAAAAGGATTGTATCATATATATATATATATATATTTTTTAAATTTAATCTGCGGGGTTAAGGGCCGAATAAGAAGAAAAGTAAAAGAAACTAATCGGGGACCTGCAGATGATAAATGTCTTTCTTAAGCATGGCGGAAAACACGGCGTTTCAAATAAATTTAATGTAATGATGAGCTGCTTGTGTCGTTGTAGCATGCAGGGTACTTAACTGTTCGTAGGCGAGGTAAGGTGGGGAGAAAGAGGTCAGCTGTCTGCTGGTATAGTACCAGACACACCACCACCACCACTTTGAAGTAATCTTTGAATAATCCGGCACTTTATAAGTGGGAGGAGTTCTTGTTACTTCAGTCTTGAGTGACCACGCCTGTTCCTTCTTCCACTGTTCCTCGACTCGTCTTTTTCATCGATCGCTCATCATCATCATCATCATCCTTTCTTGTCTCACATCCTTTTCTCTCCGTCTTCCCCCCCCCCCCTTCCTCTGTCCCCTTAGTAGGTCTTCCTTCACTGCATTGGAGTTCTTTACAGATCGTGAGTGCTGTGCTGTTTCATAGGCACAAAATGTCAGTTGTGTGAGGCCCATGAAGTCTTCATAGAGGCAAACGACCGATAATGGAACTGACCGTTCGTCTCCATCTAGTGCCCTGATTAAAATGTGTGGAGTTCTACCTCCATGCTTTTCAGATATCGTGGCACGGAAGCAGCTGTAAACCGAACTACAGTAGACCTGCTGAATTAAAAGCAAAGCAACCCCATTACAGGCCTGGACAGGCCCTTAAGGTTCCAGGAGGTTGAGGCTCCCAGATTTCTACACAATCGGCACATGAAGGTGGTAAGGTTGTAAGCCCTACGCACCGGCCGCCTTTACCCCCCAGGAAATACTCCTGGTACTCATTTCTGTTAGAGGCTGATCGACCCCAGGGCCTTAGTGCGACCGAAAATGAAATGAAAAATGAAAAATTGCAATGACACCATCGGGAATCGAACCCGCGATCTTTTGGCTGTAGCGCAATGCCTCAACCAACTGCGCCACCGCGCAGATATAAATTCAGATATACGTAACGAAGGAGTGGACAAAACGGAGCTGAGGAGAATTGGAAATAGACAGGTAATGGCGAAAGAAAAGACTTGTAGTGAATAAAGAAGAAGCCGCCTAAATAAACGCAAGGAAAGAAATATGGAAACACTGAATGTTCAGCTTAAATCTGTTATACAGGGCGTTTTTTTTTTAGTCGCGGGATTGCCCGTTCTGCAGCGAATAATTCCAGCGTGCTCCCGCCTTTAAAAGAACTAGCCATGTTATCGAGCATATTGGAGAATGTTTTATCCGATTAGAAATGTGATTGTGTAACTATTTTGCCTGTCCTCATAGATGAAGCATTTATAGAAGTACCTTTAAGCTGTTTAGCTAACTGAATGTTTCTAGACTGAGCTTTTAAAAAGGCATTTAACGTACTAATATGTTCCAAATAGATACAGAATTGTGTAAAGTAAAATTTTTTCTTTGATGGTTACTGTCCTCGGATTTACGACACTGTGATATTTGGTAGGTGGACGCAAACTTTTCGAAGGAACGCATTGGTCACCGTGTTCTGTGTAGGAAGCGTGCCCTGAAGATGGAAACAGCACGTTTACCCGAAACGTTAGTACCTACGAACCAGACTTCATGACGTCACAGTAATTTTTGTAGTTACCGCCGTGTGAACCTTAGATCTTACACGGTGTTGCGTAGTCCACATGGTGGATGTTGCGTAGCGGGAAGAAAATGGTCGAAATTGTTAGTGTGTCGGGTGTTTTGAGTTATCAGCCGGAGGGTAACAGAGAGAACAGGCGCTTTCACTTTGCCTGATGTAACAATTTCTCCGAAGAATCAGAACGAACGTTCTGTAGACTATCGACAGTGCGTACGTCAGAGAAGTACAGCATGTTTAAGAATTTCGAGACCGGTTTAATTATTGAATTTCATTGCAAGTACAGTCGGGCCTTTCGTTTGTATGACTTAACGATTGTTGTGTAAAAAGATGGTTGATAAACTAGTTAGTATGTGAACTAGTTTATGGAAGTTCTTAGAGCGCTTGAAATTATAAAGTGCGTGGCAGTAATCAGTGCTGCATACAAGCTAGCTTTTCGACAACAGATGGCAGCAGTTCCGAATGTAAAAAATAGTCCTACGTGTTTAGGCGTATACAGCGTCGTTATAGGCTTGTAAATTGTAAATGGTAAAATATACAGGCATACACAAAAGAATGGTGCGGTTTTAATAGTGAACACTATTAAAACCGCACCATTCTTTTGTGTATGCTCTGTATATAGTGCCAGTATGTTACTAAAACATTATTGTATGGTGTTACATTAAAATTATATTTAAATCATTATAATACGAGATACTTATTAAACTATTTGCGTCCAAACATGTTGAAATAGTGAAATCTGTCAGAGTTTAATCGAGTGTTATATATATCGAAATTTTGATTAAATTTGTATTAAAATAATATTGTAGAATCATGGTTATATACGAGCCAGTGTAACATATAGAGAACAGGTGCACACCCTGTATGTTGTCAGCCTGTGTTTTTTTTTTTCCTATGGCTCGACAGCCCCTTGGGGGCCTAGGCCGCCTCATTGTTCTAAGCTTCACGATCACATTTTAGACACACCACACTCGGTAGGACTCCTCTGGACGATTGATCAGCCCGTCGCAGAGACCTCTACCTGACAACACACAACACTCACAACAGACAGACATCCATGCCCCCGGTGGGATTCGAACCCGCAATCCCAGCAAGCCAACGGGCGCAGACCGACGCCTTAGACCGCGCGGCCACTTAAATCGGCCACCCTGTGTATACTGCATGTTATTCAGATGATTGCGCTGCGTTATTTCCCACTTTTTTTTTCTCGTATAAAATATATTCTTGCTCCTTTTTTCGATGAAAATATTACGCCATTTTCAGTCTATTCTTCTTTCACATTTCATGACTTCTTACGCGTCTGAAGGGCTGTACGGTTTACATAATAACGTTTGCTAATGTTGCTTTAAGGCGTGGGTCTGCGGCCACTCGCTTCCTGGGATTGCGGGTTCGAATCCCGTCTAGGGCATGGATGTCTGTGTGTTGTGAGGTAGAGGTCTCTGCGACGGGCTGATCACTGGTCCAGAGGAGTCCTACCGAGTGTGGTGTGTCTAAAAAGTGTGTGATCGTGAAGCCTCGAAAAGAATGAGGCGGCCTAGGCCCCCAAGGGGCTGTTGAGCCATTGGAAGAAGAAGAAGAAGAAGAAGAAAAAAAAGTTGCTTACTGTAAGCGTGGGGGCAAGCTGACGGTAGGTTACAAGTTTCATGTGTCGAGTACTTGCAGTGTGACTCATAGTTCGTTTTTTTTTATATTATCTAGGGGGAAATGTGTACCCCAGTGGAGTACAGAAATTCAATTAATATCATTTGTTTCTTTGCTAGGCTGCTTGGTCGTCTGGTCCTTAACTAACTAACTAACTAACTAACTCCATGGAGCACAGTCCTCCTTAAGAAGCTAACAGGTCGTCAGCTAGTCAAGAAATTCCCCGCGTTTTATGGAACCCGAAGGTTCATTACCACACTCACAACAGCCCGCCACCTGTCCCTATCCTGAGCCATATCAATCCAGTCCATACCCCCTATCCCACTTCTTGAAGATCAATTTTAATATTATCCTCCCATCTACGCCTGGGTCTTCCAAGTTGTATCCTTCCCTCAGGTCTCCCCACCAAACCCCTGTATGCACCTCTCCCCTCGCCCTACATCTGGTCCTTTAACTGCAGATACTAATTTGTTGTCGCGTCGAAAAACATCGGATACAAACCGGACAAAGCCACGAATTGCGTTCTCTCAATTTCTGTGAATGTTCACTGTATTGGGGGGGAGGGGGGGGGAGGGGGGTAGGTGTATGTACGGTGTGATGTAAGGTATGAATATTAATTATAGGTCTTTGTGTATTTTATTGTATTGTATCACTACACTGAGTCCACCTCTTATTATTTGCGACTTTCAATCTTCGCTTCATATAATTTAGTGGTTATAATTGACCATTACGAACCAGACTTCTAGAATTTGAGTGTTCTGGGTTGTGACGCCGTGTTTGTTGGTTGGGTGGTTACAGATGTTTATAGAAAGATCTTTAGTGCGTCTTCGAGGATCAAGAAGTACAAAAAAAGATGAAGGCCTTATCTGTCGAAACGTCGGGAACCACACCCAATGACACGATGTGAAGGCCTTATCTGTCGAAACGTCGACCCACACCCAACTGCACGACGTAACATCCCAGGAGACTCACCGCTGTAACGACCTCAAATCTTTTAACCAAAATTTTATTTACCCTGTAGGGTACAGTGGACAATTCCCGTATCAGATTTTATCAACATCTTGCCTGTAATTTCGTACGTCACATTCTCAAAATCCATTCGCAGAGAACGCGGAAGAATTTAATATTTAATTCAGAGAATCGTAAGCGAGAAGTGATGGTGTTGTGACTAAGTAGATAACTCATCGTTAGCCATGTTGGCTGGTGTCAGTTTCGGAGGATGCGGTTGGGATATAGTATACAGTGTGTTTCTTTCGTCGGCCACGGACAGCAGTCGTTGTTCAGCACACTGCATCCACTTTATTTGTCTCTGGATTAAAAATCAGGCCACGAAATGTTATTTCGCGTGTGGTACAAATTTCTGGGACGATCTGTGGGTAGATACGTGTCTTTAAATTATGGCTTCGGTCGGTAGGTTCTTGTCATATCTTACTGCATCTTTTTTTCTGACTCTGTTGTTCTACCCCCCCCCCCCCCCCCCCCCCCCCCCCCCCCCCCCCCCGTAACCATGTCCCCCGACCCCGTCCCCTCGTCTGGCACCTCGTCGTCTTTTCTTAGCCACAGAGCACGTCCTCCCCAGGACCAGACAGAGACAGCACATTTCTGTTTGTTCCTCCCCTGCAGCTGCTTACCATAATGGTGACGTTTTAGACCAGTGCATCACGCTAGCTGTCACGAGGGAGTCACGCCTCGCTAAGGAATGCCGCTCACCTTGGCATCATCGTGTGACCCATGACCTCTGACTAGCAACCAGACGATACTGTTATAACAGTGGCAGTAGTCCGGCTACAGTAAATACGTACAGCGGATTTTTTCCCCCCCAAGTTTCTGATTTCTGAAGTTGCTGAATTTTAGAAAATAATGCTGAGTCGGTTTGCAGGTGTCAAAATAAATGCAGGGGGGCCTTTTGTGATTGGGCAAAGGTTAGGACTTCGGACTTCTTGGTGTTGCCCTTAGTTGGCATAGTATACTAACTACTACTACTACTACTACTACTACTACTACTACTACTACTACTACTACTACTACTACTACTACTGCGGTAGAGAGCTTTAGCCTCAATGTTGTCGATCTTGTTACGTGTGTCGTTTAAAATAAGTTGGTTTGAAATTGGACAATTCTGCACGTTGGGGAAGTTTGTGGTCACTTGAAAGTTTGTGGTCACTTGAAAGTTTGTGGTCACTTGAAAGTTTGTGGTCACTTGAAAGTTTGTGGTCACTTGAAAGTTTGTGGTCACTTGAAAGTTCCCTTCTCCTAGGAACCTTGAAAATGGAGAAACTAATTCACTCACTCACTCATTCACTCCGTCAACCCCTCACTCACATTCACACTCGCACACTCACACACACGCACGCACGAACTCAGAGACACACGCGCACGCACACTCACACACTCAGACACATTCATACACACACAACCCATCTTTGTATGCCCAGATCACAGCGCTGTTGCCTGCGAAATTGTGTGCCAAATGCAGTGTTTGCCCTTACAGTGTTACCATAACAACTTGTGTGCTAAATGCAGTGTTTGCCCTTACAGTGTTACCATAACAACCACGTTATAAATACCCCCCCCCCTCTCTCTTCCTTTATTAGCTCCTTTTCATAGAACAATTGCAGCGACGAAACAAATGATCTGATAATTTTGCGGAGTGATGAGAACGCGCGGAGTGATACATAGGCAGAGAGCCCTTTCTCATGTAATTTATTATCCTGATGTACTATCTTGTAGGAGAATCTACCTACCTTGGAAATGGTTGTTATGTGCCCCAGCTTTTGGTGGGAAAACGTACAATGTTGTAACTAATTACTGGCATATAGAACTATGGGCCGTCGGACCCCCCACCAACGTAACTACGTATTACGCGATGCACGTGAACTTCTTATAGGACGTAGCCATCAGCCTTTATTAATGCTGTAATACTATATAAAGAAAAGACAGTTGCTTAACCTATTAAAGCCTAATGGCTACTTGATGCATCAACAGTTGTAACATTCACAAATTCTACATTCTGCCCACACTGTATTGTTGTGTATTGTGTTTATATTACAACAAACAGCGACTTTTGCCTCACATAAAATAAATTGATTTGTTTTTGTAACCGAGATGAAAAGTGTTTACTGCGCGGTACGAACTGGGTCTTTAAATGAAACAGTTTACGCTTCGTGTTTAAATGCTGTAATGCAGCTGTTCGGATGAACGTGTAATTTCGGCACAACATTGCCAACTTGCACTGTGTTCACGTGAAGTATTGTGAGGTCAATAACATTTTCTCACAGTTAGTGTTAGGAGACATAATTGTCATCGTCTGTGTCTTCTTCCGTGAGCCTGCTCAAAGCATGCACAGCCAAATTGTTTTTACTAGATTCTGTTGATTCTGCAGGTGCTAAAGACACAACAAACGCCGAGCTAAAGGTCAGTCCTGCGGTCAGCACGACACTGTCACCGTGTGTCCCTGACTTCACATTAATTTAGAATTTGGTTGCCTTTACTAAATATATTCTGCGTTGTTTACTAAAGGCTCCACCACAGTATACAAAACCAAGAACCAAAATAATCAGAGATGTGGAATAACTCAGTGGTCTATTTTACTACAATTTGTTATTATAATAAATATAAAATAAACCATGGCTCAACAGTCCTCTTGCCTCCTCTTTTCGAGGTTACTAAGTCGTGCGCATTCATGGCAGTTGGTGACTGGTAAACTGGCCGCGCTAGTGTTCTGTCGATCCTGATGTGTCGGCCAGAGCCATCTGGCAGGCAGTCAGGAGACTTGGGTGAGAAATGGAGGCAATTTTGCTTACGCAACATCTCTATTCATGCCCGTAAGGTTCTTTTACATGCCGTAAATCTACGACATGGGACCGACGGCTTTACTTCCCCTCCGAAGGAAGTTGTGCTACGGATTTTTATCACCCTTAAAAATCCATCGACCTCGGTCGGGATCGAACCCGCGAACCTTGGGTCCAGTGGCGAGCACGCTAACCACTAGTCCACCGAGGGCGACACAATTTGTTATTACGACACAAAATTCAACGAATTTTAAGGATTTTATACAACATTTTATGTATTTTTAACTCTGCTTTTACAGTTATTGTAATAACATGCAATACATTGCTCAATATTTAAACTTGTATTAACACTGGATGTGATACAACGTAGTTTTGTTCTCCCTGAGGAAGGTTTTACGTAAAAACCGAAACATATGTAGGGGTTAATTAATACATATTAAACTGAAAGTGAAGTGCATTGTGTTGGTTTTTTAAACATTATATATATATATATATATGTACATGTTAAAAATATATGAAATGTATAAAGGATGGTCAGTTAAAGTGTAGACGGTTTTGTAGTGGATCTCCGGTCTGTGTAGTGGAGATTGGCTGTTTATGTGCGGATGGATATGACTACCAATCTCCAGTACATAGACCAGGGATCCACTACAAAATCTCATAAAGTTTAATTATTTTTATACATTTTATATCTCCTTAACGTGTACTTATATTGTTAGTTCTGTTTGTGTAATTCATACTCTTACACAAATCCCTGATGATGGTCAAAGGAGGGATCGAAACATGTTGGATTAGTCTACAGATATTGTAATATATAATATCTAAAATAATAAGAATTGTTGGTTTGAGTGTTGTGTGTGCGATCAGTGACAATGCGCCTTATAAACGATACAGAATAAATATATACAGGGCATACACAAAAGAATGGTGCGGTTTCTAATGTGAATAAAAAATTTATTTCTCACCTTACACGGGCACAACATACACCGTCAGCGGCGGCAACTGTCCAAGTTTCTCATTTGGTAATTACAATCCTTCAATGTGTGCACCCTGGGTCACACGACACACATCCACACGGTAATCAAACTCATCCCAGACCCGGTGTAGCATGTCCGCTGTAATGGCCTGCAGTGCATGCGTTATCCGATCACGAATTTCATGGATGGACGTGGGCAATGGTGGTACATAAACGCTGTCTTTAACGAACCCACAAAGAAAGAAATCGCACGGTGTAAGATCTGGCGAACGGGGTGGCCAAGGGAGAAGGTTCTTGTCTCCATTTGCAGCAGCACGTCCGATCCAGCGCATTTCCCCTAAACTGGCCCCGCGGTCACGCAGTAAGCATGAGAAGCGAACTGCTGGTAGCGCATGAGAAACTTGGACAGTTGCCGCCGCTGACGGTGTATGTTGTGCCCGTGTAATGTGAGACATAAATTTTTTATTCACTTTTGAAACCGCACCATTCTTTTGTGTATGCCCTGTATAATGGCACATGTATAATGATAACCTGTTGAAAGGTGTCCGCGCTTTTTGTCAGACTCCGAGAAAGTGTTAAAAACATCGGTGGTACAACGGAACGGTTTCAACGCCATCTGTACCAAAGGCGATCCTGGGTCAGCTCAGTCAATTTCGTACTGTCACGTTCTATTCCCTCAGGATCACCCCAGAGTTAAACTCCTCTCTCTTTTCCTGTATCTTCCAGTGATCACTTCTGACCACTTCGTCGAGCCCCCCCCCCCCCCCCCAAATTAGTAGCGCAGCAGTTCGTTTCTTTTCTACTTCAGTTTTAATTCATCCACATGTTCTGATTCGCCATTTACTGCCGTCTTCTTCTTCTTCTTTTTTCTGTGAGATCCTTGAGAAAGTTATGAAAACTCTTTGATCTCTAACAGGAATCGAGTACCAGTCCTTCAGCATGTCAAAGCCCACGTCAGTCCGTCCCAAACAAGGATAGCTATCTGTGATAGGCATCCCAAGGTGTAGGAAATTTTTAACATTTCAACGTTTCGTGTTCTGCATTCCGTGTGTCTCTGTCAGTATCTTATGTCTGTGTTTCACAGTTTGCTTTCAGTTCTGTTGAGAGAGGGAACGTAGCACACATCGTTTAACCCTTTAAAGACGAAGCGAAAACTGTTTCATTTAAAGACCCAGTTCGTACCGCGCAGTAAACACTTTTCATCTCGGTTAAAAAACAAATCAATTTATTTTATTAAGGCAAAAGTCGCTGTTTGTTGTAATATAAATACAATACACAAAATACAGTGTGGGCAGAACGTAGAATTTGTGAATGTTAAAACTGTTGATGTATCAAGTAGCCATTAGGCTTTAATAGGTTAAAAGAGTTCTGTCATGTACAGATTAATACAAGCAGTTAAGTGGGGTCTGCTTACAGTTGGGCCATTCTTAGAAAATTTTTCACTGTACCACTGTGTGGACATTTTGAACTTGCTACAAGTTTGGTTGTTGATTTTGGTATTAAATTGTGGGCCAGATAAGCCGACAGAAGTGACGAAATGGGGAACTTGTCCGTGATAACAATTAATTAACGATTATTGGCGTAGGACATTAAAATCTTCAAGGTTTATGTTTCAGTTAAAATGCCATAATCTGTTGTATCGTTGCCAAAAACCAGTATAGTATTAAGGGAAAATTTGTGCTGTAATTCCTATGCTTCTCAGAATATATATGTGCCCGTTCGTTTGAGTTAATTGTCTGCTCCAAACCGGTCACAGAAGAAAAATCTTTTCACCAGCAAACTGACTTAAATTTAAGGAAGAAACTAGTAAAGTGCTACATTTGGAGCATAGCTTTGTATGGTGCTGAAACGTGGACACTTCGGAAAGTAGATCAGAAGTATCTGGAAAGTTTTGTAATGTGGTGCTGGAGAAGAATGGAGAAGATCAGTTGGACCGATCGTGTGAGAAATGAAGAAGTATTACACAGAGTCAAGGAGGAGAGGAATATCGTACATACAATAAAAAGAAGAAAGGCAACTGGATTGGTCACATCTTGCGTAGAAACTGCCTTCTGAAACATGTGATTGAAGGAAAGTTAGAAGGAAGGATAGAAATGACGGGAAGACGAGGGAGAAGACGTAAGCAGCTACTGAATGACCTTAAGGAAAAGAGAAGATACTGTAAATTGAAAGATGAAGCACTAGATCGCACTCTGTGGAGAACTCGCTTTGGAAGAGGCTACGGACCTGTCGTAAGACAGACTACAGAATGAATGAATGTATAATCGGTTATAAATAACTTCTGTAATCTGTAAGTACAAAATCAGTCCAGGGTTAGTGAAAGAATACGGTAAAGCATTACCATTGTGGTAAGACGATGTCACCCCGCTGTATTTAAAGACAAGTAAGACCAACATATGTTATACTATTTGTGTGTGTGTGAATTCATTTTTGAAGTTCGATGTCTATCACTACATTTGCATTTCGTGTTAAAGTTTTCTCTTTTCTTCTGTACAGCCTGATGATAGCTATTAATATAGCCGAAACGTGTAGCTGTTGATATTGTTACAATATATGTTGTGTTGACTGATTAATTTTTGGTTTTTATTGCCATTGTCGGTTTTTGGATACGTTTTAAAGACACTTCAAGTTGCTAAGACGATGTAATTTCCCATTGTGTTAGGGAAAAAAACTTAATTCAGTTGCGTTTCTTCCTAATTTAGGTGTCTTCCACTAAAAATTGTCTAATTACACCTTGGTATGAAATAAGCACGAACAGTTACCACCGGCAGATGTGGCTGTCTTAAAAGGAAGTTGCTGTCTGTGTATATTTTTTTTTTTTTTGCGCGAGACGAACCAAGTGTCTTATTCAGAGCACAACACACTGTATTCTGAAACATCTCTTGAAAGCATTAAACTCAGATAGATGATTTTGTACTGTAGTCTTTCTGTCCTTATGGATGACTGGGTGAATATTTTGTAATGACAGTAGCATGATTAATGACCGCTAGTGGCGCCAGGAAGCACTGCGGCGATCCTTAACACCACCAAATGCGAGAATGTAAAGCTAACTTTGCCTTGAAATTAGCGAAAGCTGACTGCACATGGACACAGTTGTAGATTATGATGCTGGCAGAAAAAAGTAAAACGAACTTAATAAAAGGAATTGGGAGGGGTGGGGGGGGGGGAACAGTAATTTACGGAACGTCTTTCCGTGAAGAAATTGCTAATTTTCAGTTTAATTTCTTTTAAGACTGTTCATGTTGACGAAACTTGTCTGTTGAAGGTTTTTTTCGCTTTACTGTAATTAGCGTCGATTAAAACCAATATGGGATAATCGTGAGCGTTTAGTTATCGTATACAATTTAACCATATTGCCGAGCCAGTAATGGGCATAACTCTCATTCATGGGAAAAGTTGCACCATGATCGCCAGTGGAGTACTTTTAGGTGCTGTTTTGCAAGGAAAAAAAAAATTCGTGACATTTTCAGCGCTCTTGGTTCACGTTTTTTTTTATACACATAAAAACCACCACCAGAACGACCTCTTAAATTACACGAAGTTCTTTGTGCGGAATTAAAACCCCTCCGTTTTAGGCTGCAGTACATTTCGCTAGGGAATGTACAGGGTGTTTCTTTTCCTGCTTGACCGATAAGCGCCCGACCCAACGCTTTGCCAGCGTTGCATCGTACGCCGCTTGTCGGGGAGGTTTAACAGTCGATGATGGGAGCTAGACTAAACGATCGCAGTGATGATAACATTTAGAAAGTGATCAAAACTCAATAGAGTGTCGGGCCGGCTCCTATCACTTATGTGGGAAAAGAAACGCCCTGTATTTAACGGATAGAGTGTGATCACAGAACCTAACATGTGAGGACTTGTACGCGTGTGTCCGCGGTTCTATACCACCCACTGACCGGTCACTATCCAGCTGGTGGCTGTTTGAAACAAGACACTGCCGCAACCTTTTCAAAAGCTACAAGTCTTTCTTATGAATACCAAAATATATAAACAGTTTTCCAGTCTCGATGCAGGTAATTGTGTTAAATTGATAAATTTATGCGTCTGTAATTAACCCTTTAAAGCATACTGGTTACTTGATGCACGAACAGGTTCGACATTAAAAATTCCACATTCTGCCCACACTGTATTTATATGTTTTGTATTTATCTCAGGACAAACAGCGACTTTTGCCGTATATAATAAAAACTGAATGGTTTTTATAACTGAATGAAAAGTGTTTACTGCGCGGTACGAACTGGGTCTTTAAATAAAACAGTTTAAGCTTCGTGTTTAAAAAGGTAATTTGAACAATGTAAGAAGGATTTTGGTTGAATTTTTCAGTTCAGGGGTGCACAAATTCCTGGCGCCAGTATCGCCTGGGCGGCAAAATTGTGTACGATGGCGCCAAATAGTTTTGGGCCCACAGTATGGGGCTTCATGTCAACCGTATGTCGCACAGAATTTTTGGGCGGCTGCAATATTTGTGTGAAAAATTTTGTACCCGTACGTAGTTTCTAATTATGAAGTCCGAGCGAAACGCACATCTGCAGATCTCTGTTTTGAGTTTTCTGTTTTGTAGGAACGTGTTACGTCATCGTGTCGTAATAAGCGTGTCATTTTACGGTGCGCCACGCAAACTTGGTGTTTAAAGAGAGTCATCGCAGAGTGCGTGTGTTGCCGTAAAGACTATGTGCGCATTTGTGGGTCGCTTTGACGCAACACGTTTTCCTCCCATTTAGCGCACACATTCCCGTAATATATATATATATATACATATATTTTTCAATGGCTTGACAGCCCCTTGGGGGCCTAGGCCGCCTCATTTTTCAAGGCTTCATGATACACATTTTTTAGACACACCACATTCGGTAGGACTCCTCTGGACGAGTGATCAGCCCGTCGCAGAGACCTCTACCTGACAACACACAACACTCACAACAAACAGACATCCATGCCCCCGGTGGGATTCGAACCCACAATCCTAGTAAGCGAGCGGCCGCAGACCCACGCCTTAGACCGCACGGCCACTGGGATCGGCCACGGCTGTATATATAATACGTAAAATTACAAATATTGCAATAACAGAACCCACTTTATTTTTTATTTCCGTTTGTTAAGTTGTAGGCGTTTTCCAAGATGCTGTCTGTAAATCACGTGACTGCCTTAGTGATTATTTAGTGCAAATATGTGTATATTGGTGTATCAACAGATCGTGACATATAGCGTGGAAATTAACAGCCCTATGGAAGTAACGTCAGTTGCAAATGATTTTGCTCTTGGCAGGGAGCTGTTAACGTAAGACGAGACTTGGAAGTGTTCAGGTACACGGCGTTCAGAAGAAATTTGATTTGTCTGAACGCGCGTTCGCCGTTCTGTACGTCACGGGGTGGAATGAAGTTGATCAAGATGGCCTCTTAGAAGTACCAACTAACTAACTAACTAACTAACTAATTCCATGAAGCATAGTCTTTCCTAACAATCTAGCAGGTCGTCAGCTGGTCCAGAATTTCCCCGCGTTTTATGGAACTCGAAGGTTCATTACCGCATTCACAAGAGCCCGCAACCTGTCCCTATTCTGAGCCAGATCAATCCGGTCCCTGCTCAACTCATCCCACTTCTTGAAGATCCATTTTAATATTATCCTCCCATCTTCGTCAGGGTCTTCCAAGTGGTTTTTTTCCCTCAGGTCTCCCCACCAAGACCCTGTATGCACTTCTGTCTCCCTCTAGAGGTAAAAAGCAATCCCATTACAGGCCCGGACAGGCCCTTAGGGTTCCAGCAGGTTGAGGCTCACAGATTTCTAGACAATCGGCACATGAAGGTGGTAAGGTTGTCAGCCCTACGCACCAGCCGCCTTTACCCCCCAGGAAAGTTTCCTGGTACTCATTTCTGTTAGAGGCTGAGTCGACCGCAGTGCGACCGAAACGATTATGTCAATGAAAAATTCCAATGACACCATCGGGAATCGAACCCGCGACCTTCCGGCTTGTAGCGCAGTGCCTCAACCAACTGCGCCACCGCGTGCCGCCCCTCTAGAAGTACATGATATAAATTACTTTCCCACAAGAAAGAGGAAAACAGAAGAAATTTCTTTATTTCTGACTTAATATGACTCCCACGGTGTGTTATTTTCATCCCATTTTTTGTTCGTGCTGCCATTGTAACTGCATCTTCTATCGAGATCTGTCTGCAGGGAAACTAGGAGTGATAGGGCAAAGCATTATGTGCTGGGGTTTAAACCTGTGTTTAGTTGAAATCTGGTTTCTGCGTGGATTTTTGCTTTTACACTGCTGACATCCGCGCTGCTGCTTCTTTCATTCCTTATGAGTGCAAAATAAAAGTACCAGGACGCATTAACAGCATGCGATGAGGAATTAACGATAGTCCCATTTCCTCAGCGATTAAGAGCTAGAAGGAGGAAAAAAAAAAAATTTTAACATCGATATATGAAAGTATGTTTTTGTGTCAAGTGCTTTCTGGTCCGCAGTTTAAGGGACTTTCGTTGGTGAATACATTTTAGTCTGTGACTGTTGTACGTTTTCTGGTGTTGAATTGTCGAATCTCACTGTAGTATATGTGTGTTCTGTGTTGTATTTCGATTAATCGATCCATCTCTCGAAAGGTGTCAGGAGATAGGAACTGTGGCAGAATTAATTTAATTATTTAGTGGTGGTGACATATTGTCGACACTGCAAATTAATTTGCTCGCGATGGCGGTTATGACGGTTGACATGGTGTCTTATCGATAAATTTGTGAGTAGTATCAGCTTAGTTCTGATAAAATGTGTAATGTTTTGTTTAGCTCAGCTGTAGCGTATCATCAGATACTTCCGTTTCCCTGTAAAGATCTCTCTGTTTTCCTCCCCAAGGTGTTTTTTTTAAACTGAGAAACAAAACGAACCACCAGTCCCGTAGCCAGGGGGGTTCGAGTGGGTTCAATGCACCGACTACAAATTTGGATGCATCCACTATGAATTTGCAAAATATCAAACACAATCACGCTGATCAGCCCACTAAAAAAAACGCTTGACACGTTACCGCATTCACGTGTTGCCTCTGTTGAACCGCAGTGGTTGGAAACAGCTGATTTTCAAAAATGTATTTATATGCAGGATATTTAATGCAGTGTTATATAGCGTGTTGTGTGATTTTGTGGTCCTGTCAAAGGCGCGTTTTACGCTTATAAATACATAATGTATATACACGCTAGGGACTACGCGGTAGCGCAGTTGGTTGAGGCACTGCGCTACAAGCCGGAAGGTCGCGGGTTCGATTCTTGATGGTGTCATTGGAATTTTTCTTTGACATAATCTTTCGGTCGCACCAGGACCGCTGCCATTCTGCCGTGGGTGTGGGCGGTAGGATGAGTGGGCTAGATATAATACGATGAACGAGCCGACAGGAAGTGGCAACCAGTGGTTGTCATATAAAATAATGATCATATGGGGCACATCAGCTTGTCCCCCCTTACGCACTTTACATTAAGAATAAATTCTGCATTTAGTGTTCCTACTATGATAAGTGGATAGTGACAGGTGGCGGGCTGTTGTGAGTGCGGTAATGAACCTTCGGGTTCCATAAAACGCGGGGAATTTCGTGACTAGCTGAGGAACTGTTAGGTTCTCAAGAAGGACTCTGCTCCATGAGTTGTTAGTTAGTTAGTTAGTGTTCCTACACTACAGAACGACAGCGTGATGGTATTTATATTATATATATATTATATTATATATATTATATGAATATTATATATATTATATGAATATTATATAATATGAATATTATATATATTACATGAATATTATATATATTACATGAATATTATATATATATTATATAAATATTATATATATTACTTGAATATTATATATATTACATGAATATTATATATATTATATGAATATTATATATATTACATGAATATTATATTTTTCTGTTTTCACGAATACTTTGTTTTTGTAATTGTAAGATTATGGACTGTAGGTAAACTAAGGGGGCTGTAAAGGGAGGGGAAAGTGTGTCAAATATGTCCAGGGATGTCTGTGAGTTCACACAAATTGTAAGGTCACGTGTTAGGATTTCTGAATAAGTCGGTTATATTAAACACGACTTACGTTCTGCACTTTAGGTGATGACGTCACTGCCACATTCTTAACTGCCTACTGTTTCCGCGGATGCTAAAACTCTTGATTACTGAATGTTTGCAACTTGCAACGTCATCACTCCGCGAATTGTGCCAAAGGACACTCGCGACGCCAGGCCTTATAATGACTGAACTCGGACATGAACAATTTAAATTCATTCTGCAGGTCTCCTTGTTTTGTTCGCTTGCGGCATATTGCCTTGTATTTTAATGTTTGTATTTGGCCACTGGCCAACATTTCGTATAAGTTGCTAACCATTCTTTACTTTTGGGACATTATTAAAATCAGTTATTATTAACACTGGCTTTTTTGACAGTAAAGGTTTCATGCCTTTATAATGGAAGAAACCGCGGCAGAAGTGAAGGATTAGTGAAAGCAAATTAAGCATTTAAGTGAGTTCTAAATATCACTACGTAGCGTATAGGTTGCATTTTGCTTCTTTTGTGATCTGTAACCGCTGCCTACGCTGTATTGTGAATGCTGCCTCTGTGATATTCTATTTAGTGACTCAAACAGAGTTGAGTGGGGGCGAGATTTTCAGCACACGTCCAGACCTGCCCTGGGGCCTACCCAGCGTCCTGTACAATGGGTACCGTGTCATTCCCGGGGGTAAAGCGGCCGGGGCTGGTGTTCATCACCCACCCACACCTTGCGACGAGATTAAAGAAAGAGTGGTCTGTTCTAAGGTGAACTGTACCTTTATTTTTACGTGTGATATTCTATTTAGTGACTCAAACAGAGGTTTAAGTGCTCCAGACACGATGAGCTGAGTGGTTACTGTTTTGAGGCTAAAGCTGCGAGTTTTCTGCGTACCATTTGACTAAATACAGGGTGAGTCAGGAGGAAAGATCGATATTACGGGGGTGATACTGTCGGTCATTGTGAGAAAAAAAAAAGATCACACGAACATCCCCTCTGTATAATTTTTTCCCCCAATGGCTCGACAGCCCCCCTGGGGGGCCTAGGCTGCTTCATTTTTCGAGGCTTCACGATCACACACACACCACACTCGGTAGGACTCCTCTGGACTAGTGATCAGCCCGTCGCACAGACCTCTACCTGACAACACACAACACTCACAACAGACAGACATCCATGCCCGCGGCGGGATTCGAACCCACAATCCCAGCAAGCGAACGGCCGAAGACCCACGCCTTAGACCGTGCGGCCACTGCGATCGGCATCCTGTATAATATTTTAGTATAAAATTTGCCTTATTTGTCCGCTGATACAAAATCATGGAGCACTCAACCAACATGTCCAGTCAGTCGCGTATCGTTATGCAATTAATCTTGCTATTTGCAGCCATCTGGTTGCTGTTGATTTGGTTTTGAACTGCACTGCAGTACGCTACGTTATGTGAAGTGGTTTTTGATGTGCAAGAGCGAGACTTGGAAGGATAATTATAAGGGGTAAAGGCGATGGATTTAACGTTAATTCCGTATTTTTGGGTTTCGTTTACGTCATTATATGTACTTTTAGCACGGATGGGGGGAAGATACTGAGCGGATAGATGATCCGCGTGACAATCGGTATTCTCCACACGCACGCGCACACATACACAAGTGATTTACATTTGGGCCCATTTCGATGTCACATTCCTTCTGAGAAAGCATGGGGAGGGGGGCTCGTAGGAGATATTTTGAATTTGGGAAAAGCCAGTAACGCGTTTTCTGAAATGTACACGTATTTTTGAGTTTGTAGCATTTTTGACCGTGTACCGTGTGAGTTATTTGTAACAATGAAACCAATATGGTACAAAATGTAATATAACATGCAATAAATAGTATTATTTGCCGCTACATGTTTCGACTAATTCCGGCCATTCTCAGGGGAACATTTCTGTATACATCCTGGAAGATAGCGAAGCCTTTACATTGCTGATTATAGCTAGGTGTAATATTCTTTATTATGGTTTAAATATTTAAAGAAATTAAAATTTTTTAATGCCAATTTTAAAAATAATTAACATATTTAAACCATACTTGCGTTTGGAGGTGTCAACACTCAATGTTGTATTATCGTCAAAAATTGTGTGCGTTGTAGACGAGTTGTTTTATGCCATTACATTTCATTACATTACGTTACTTTAAGTCTAAAGTCCACAGTTGGTTTTGTTAGTATTTATGTTGTGTTGTGTACCATGCTGGCTTTAGTGTAATAAGTAGACATGTATTTCAGAATAGTTTTGGCGAAGGAAGCAAATTTTGATTACTAATCATGACTAAGTAAAGGATTGTGCAATTGTTTGCTTTATTTGTACATGTTCACGTTTGTTTAAATAACCTCCAAGTGTTTCCAAGTATCCGTCAGTTCTGCAGGCTGTTATAACGTGATTGTATTGTATTCAGAACTATACTGTGGGGTCATACAGGGTCATGTAAGGCTTCCGGGCTGTCGTACGAGAATTACCGACTGAAAACAATGGATAATGTCTTTATTTTGAACTTGTGGCAAGAAGGATTCCAGCAGTTGGTAATGCACTGTAGCTGAACGGTTGGCTTTTAACATGTACCGCAGTGTTACGTTTATTTGTCGCATTTCGCTGTGTACAAAAAATGAATATACAGTGGAACCTCGAACTTCGAACACAATCCGTTCCAGGAGACGGTTCGACTTTCAAGTTGTTCGACTTTCGAGTTAAATTTCCCCATAAGAAATAATGTAAATTGAATTAATCCGTTCCAGACCCCCAAAATTTACCCAATATAAAACATTTTAAGTGCCTATTTAAAAAGACCATAACGATAAAACAAGTATATTTAATTTCAATAATTGAAAATTTTTATTTATAATAGTACATACATAAAAATATTGTATAATAATCAATCAATAATAGTAGGAGGGATATTACTGTTCACTGGAAGGTGAATTACCCTTCTTTCATCTGGACCAAGCAGAGAGAGAAGGCGACCACGTGACGACCACGTGATTCTTTGTTCGACTTTCGAGTTTTTGTTAGAGTTTCAAAACCGGATTTTCCTAGAATTTTTTGTTCGATTTTCAAGTTGTTCGAACATCAAACCGTTCGAAGTTCGAGGGTCCACTGTACTTCATTTCATATTGTTCACACCGTGCTCTGTCGATATCAACTCACAACACTCAGTACAACAAAATGCACTATATTGTTCACACCGTGCTCTGTCGATATCAACTCACAACACTCAGACCAACAAAATGCACTATATTGTTCACACCGTGCAATGTCGATATCAACTCACAACATTCAGTACAACAAAATACACTATATTGTTCACACCGTGCACTGTCGATATCAACTCACAACACTCAGTCCAACAAAATGCACTATACTGTTCACACCGTGCACTGTCGATATCAACTCACAACACTCAGTCCAACAAAGTGCACTATATTGTTCACACCGTGCACTGTCGATATCAACTCACAACACTCAGTCCAACAAAATGCACTATATTGTTCACACCGTGCACTGTCGATATCAACTCACAACACTCAGTCCAACAAAATGCACTATACTGTTCACACCGTGCACTGTCGATATCAACTCACAACACTCAGTCCAACAAAATGCACTATACTGTTCACACCGTGCACTGTCGATATCAACTCACAACACTCAGTCCAACAAAATGCACTATATTGTTCACACCGTGCACTGTCGATATCAACTCACAACACTCAGTCCAACAAAATGCACTATATTGTTCACACCGTGCACTGTCGATATCAACTCACAACACTCAGTCCAACAAAATGCACTATATTGTTCACACCGTGCACTGTCGATATCAACTCACAACACTCAGTCCAACAAAATGCACTATACTGTTCACACCGTGCACTGTCGATATCAACTCACAACACTCAGTCCAACAAAATGCACTATATTGTTCACACCGTGCACTGTCGATATCAACTCACAACACTCAGTCCAACAAAATGCACTATACTGTTCACACCGTGCACTGTCGATATCAACTCACAACACTCAGTACAACAAAATGCACTATACTGTTCACACCGTGCACTGTCGATATCAACTCACAACACTCAGTCCAACAAAATGCACTATATTGTTCACACCGTGCACTGTCGATATCAACTCACAACACTCAGTCCAACAAAATGCACTATATTGTTCACACCGTGCACTGTCGATATCAACTCACAACACTCAGTCCAACAAAATGCACTATACTGTTCACACCGTGCACTGTCGATATCAACTCACAACACTCAGTCCAACAAAATGCACTATATTGTTCACACCGTGCACTGTCGATATCAACTCACAACACTCAGTCCAACAAAATGCACTATATTGTTCACACCGTGCACTGTCGATATCAACTCACAACACTCAGTCCAACAAAATGCACTATATTGTTCACACCGTGCACTGTCGATATCAACTCACAACACTCAGTACAACAAAATGCACTATACTGTTCACACCGTGCACTGTCGATATCAACTCACAACACTCAGTCCAACAAAATGCACTATATTGTTCACACCGTGCACTGTCGATATCAACTCACAACACTCAGTCCAACAAAATGCACTATATTGTTCACACCGTGCACTGTCGATATCAACTCACAACACTCAGTCCAACAAAATGCACTATACTGTTCACACCGTGCACTGTCGATATCAACTCACAACACTCAGTCCAACAAAATGCACTATACTGTTCACACCGTGCACTGTCGATATCAACTCACAACACTCAGTCCAACAAAATGCACTATACTGTTCACACCGTGCACTGTCGATATCAACTCACAACACTCAGTCCAACAAAATGCACTATACTGTTCACACCGTGCACTGTCGATATCAACTCACAACACTCAGTCCAACAAAATGCACTATATTGTTCACACCGTGCACTGTCGATATCAACTCACAACACTCAGTCCAACAAAATGCACTATATTGTTCACACCGTGCACTGTCGATATCAACTCACAACACTCAGTCCAACAAAATGCACTATATTGTTCACACCGTGCACTGTCGATATCAACTCACAACACTCAGTCCAACAAAATGCACTATATTGTTCACACCGTGCACTGTCGATATCAACTCACAACACTCAGTCCAACAAAATGCACTATATTGTTCACACCGTGCACTGTCGATATCAACTCACAACACTCAGTCCAACAAAATGCACTATATTGTTCACACCGTGCACTGTCGATATCAACTCACAACACTCAGTCCAACAAAATGCACTATATTGTTCACACCGTGCACTGTCGATATCAACTCACAACACTCAGTCCAACAAAATGCACTATATTGTTCACACCGTGCACTGTCGATATCAACTCACAACACTCAGTACAACAAAATGCACTATACTGTTCACACCGTGCACTGTCGATATCAACTCACAACACTCAGTCCAACAAAATGCACTATATTGTTCACACCGTGCACTGTCGATATCAACTCACAACACTCAGTCCAACAAAATGCACTATATTGTTCACACCGTGCACTGTCGATATCAACTCACAACACTCAGTCCAACAAAATGCACTATACTGTTCACACCGTGCACTGTCGATATCAACTCACAACACTCAGTCCAACAAAATGCACTATACTGTTCACACCGTGCACTGTCGATATCAACTCACAACACTCAGTCCAACAAAATGCACTATACTGTTCACACCGTGCACTGTCGATATCAACTCACAACACTCAGTCCAACAAAATGCACTATACTGTTCCCAGATATTTTATATTACAATATCACGTTGGCCACTGCTACATGTTTCGATCCCTTATGGCATCATCATCAGGGAATCACATTAAACTAACACTGCACAAAAAGAAACTAGCAACCTTTGAATACGGTAGAAAGGTGTGAAAAAGTTCAGCAGTTAAAATGTAGGCACTTCTTTGTGGGGGGGGGGGGGGGCGGGCACGCGGTGGCGCAGTTGGTTGAGGCACTGCTCTACAAGTCTAGGTCGCGGGTTCGATTATCGATGGCGTCATTGGAATTTTTCGTTGACATAATCCTTTCGGTCGCACTATGGCCCTGGGGTCGACTCAGCCTCTAACAGAAATGAGTACCAGGAATATTTCCTGGGGGGTAAAGGCGGCCGGTGCGTAGGGCTGACAACCTTACCACCTTCATCTGGGAGCCTCAACGTCTGGAACTCTAAGGGCCTGTAATGGGATTGCTTTTTTACTTTGTAGTATAGTTTTATAAGTGTAGTGGATCTTGGTATAGAGTATCTCGGAGGCAGCCTACGTACTTAACGAAGGATAACACAGTAGTGTGTTATCTTCCCTCTCCTCTCATTGAAGGTGTATTGGGGAAGTAGAAGTATAGCTCCACTCATTCTTAACCTCGGCACTGGATGGAGGTGAGTGGTCAGCGTCACGCTGCAGAAGTTACGTTGTTGCGTACTGAATTTGTAGGTAGGTTTTGTACTGCGTTTGTAGGTAGGTTTTGTACTGCATTTGTAGGTAGGTTTTGTACTGCGTTTGTAGGTAGGTTTTGTACTGCGTTTGTAGGTAGGTTTTGTACTGCATTTGTAGGTAGTTTTTGTACTGCATTTGTAGGTAGGTTTTGTACTGCTTTGTAGGTAGGTTTTGTACTGCATTTGTAGGTAGTTTTTGTACTGCATTTGTAGGTAGGTTTTGTGCTGCGTTTGTAGGTAGGTTTTGTACTGCATTTGTAGGTAGTTTTTGTACTGCATTTGTAGGTAGGTTTTGTACTGCGTTTGTAGGTAGGTTTTGTACTGCATTTGTAGGTAGGTTTTGTACTGCGTTTGTAGGTAGGTTTTGTATGCATTTGTAGGTAGGTTTTGTACTGCGTTTGTAGGTAGGTTTTGTACTGCATTTGTAGGTAGGTTTTGTAATGCATTTGTAGGTAGGTTTTGTACTGCATTTGTAGGTAGGTTTTGTACTGCATTTGTAGGTAGTTTTGTACTGAATTTGTAGGTAGGTTTTGTACTGCATTTGTAGGTAGGTTTTGTACTGCATTTGTAGGTAGGTTTTGTACTGCATTTGTAGGTAGGTTTTGTACTGCATTTGTAGGTAGGTTTTGTACTGAATTTGTAGGTAGGTTTTGTACTGCATTTGTAGGTAGGTTTTGTACTGCATTTGTAGGTAGGTTTTGTACTGCATTTGTAGGTAGGTTTTGTACTGCATTTGTAGGTAGGTTTTGTACTGCTTTGTAGGTAGGTTTTGTACTGAATTTGTAGGTAGGTTTTGTACTGCATTTGTAGGTAGGTTTTGTACTGCATTTGTAGGTAGGTTTTGTACTGCATTTAGTAGGTTTTTATAGAGTTTTGTAATGCATTTGTAGGTAGTTTTGTACTGCAATTTGTAGGTAGGTTTTGTACTGCATTTGTAGGTAGGTTTTGTACTGAATTTTAGGTAGGTTTTGTACTGCATTTGTAGGAGGTTTTGTACTGAATTTGTAGGTAGGTTTTTGTACTCAGCCCTTTGTAGTAGTTATGTTGCTCAACCAGTTTTATAATGGAAACCTAAGCAAGTGACGAATACACGTGACAGTGTTGAAGAAAATTCTCATTTATTTCATCGTTTGTGAGAAAGTAATACGTTACAGAATGTGATGACTGTTTATAGTCTTTCTGTTATCGCCTGTACGTGTCATGCTTTGTACCGAGAGGCGTGATTCATGTACTGACGTAACTGATTCACCTAATTAATGTAAGCTCTCATACTTTTATCGCGTCGTGAAGTTGACCACCCCTCCCCCCCAAAAGCCTAGAATAATTATTGCAATATGAACTAAAATAATACAGTGCTGAGAAACAGTTTTGGGCGATTTTGTCAGGGTCATGGGAAAACCATTATTCCCCTCCTCCTCTTTTCCGCTGACCTTTGGTCTGCAAGAAATGTTGTTGTTTTTAAATATAATAGTTTTAACGGATACGATGCGTCGTAACGAGGTTGTGTAATGGCTGTCGTTACGGAGTACGTTTGTAAGAATGTGTTAGTGTTTGTGTGCACAGTTGAAGTTTGTCAGAATTGGTGTTTAGTGTTTGTGTGCCCACAGTTCAACGTTTGTACAGAATTGGTGTTTAGTGTTTGTGTGCCAGTGACGTTTGTCAGAATTGGTGTTAGTGTTGTCCCACAGTTCAACGTTTGTACAATTGTTTAGTTTGTTGCCAGTTAGTTGTGTTGTTTAGTGTTTGTGTCCCATTGAACGTTGTACAGAATGTGTTAGTGTTTGTGTGCCCACAGTTGAACGTTTGTACAGAATTGTGTTTAGTGTTTTGCACAGTTAAGTTTGTACAGATTTGTGTTTAGTTGTTGCCCACAGTTGAACGTTTGTACAGAATTGGTGTTTAGTGTTTGTGTGCCCACAGTTGAACGTTTGTACAGAATTGGTGTTTAGTGTTTTGTGCCAGTTGAGTTTGTACAGATTGGGTTAGTGTTTGTGTGCCCAAAGTTCAACGTTTCCGCAATTTGCTTCCCGGCCTTTGCGACGAGCCGATCACTCGTTCAGAGGAGTCCTATCGGATGTGTGTGTGTGTGTCTAATTGGGTGTGATCTAGAAACCTCAATAGTTAGCCGGCTTAGGCCTTAGTTGGGCCTGTTGCTCTACAGAGAAGAAAATTTGCAGGTACGTTGAAAATTCTGCCTGACGTGTCTGGAAGGCGTTATGTGGCGATCGTACGTAAAAAATTGCAATAAACAGATTGGACTTAATGTACGCTAAGCAAAAAGTGCGCATTTCGGGAAGTAAGAAGGAAGTCTAGGCTGAAGGATGCCAGGTTGTTTATATCTGTTAGAAATTACAGTAATATTTGGAGTGCGAGAATTGGCAAGTTTCATTCATAACTGCAGTAGGAACTACAGTGGTGTTTTCACAATAAAGCGTACTTGTATGTACTTCTGGGATATTACGCAGCGTTGAGTGGTAGTTCTGTACCGACGTTTCGGGACAACCTGTCGGTCCCATCTTCAAGGGTCTTGGACTTCTTGACGCTTGAAGATGGGACCGATAGGTTGTCCCCGAAACGTCGGTACATAACTACCGCTCGACGCTGCGTGATATGTCAGAAGATCGCAGATCTCATCTATATCGTGGCGGAAACCTGAACTACACGCATCTGTGCGTGTAGTTCCATTATTACTTTCTTCCTTTGGAATCGTCCTACACACCCTGGAAGGCAACACCAGCTATTTGTCAGTGTTTTCCAACCTTTCTTAAATGGAGGAAGCCCTAAAATAATTTTAATTTTCCGAGGAACCCCCTACCTATAAAAATGACAACATAACAGAGGGAGTTGGTAGCTCACATAGACGTTATTCCAGTACAGTAGAACCCCCTGTATCCGCGGATTCGGTATCCGCGGTTTACTGCGGACCGAAAATATTAACACATTCACTGCCAAAGTCGACCATGGTCGATTTAAGTATTTACGTTTTAATTTGCCAGCGTCGACTTTAGTCGATCTAAAGTTTACTTGTAAAGGGTTCGCTACTATCCGCGGTTTCGGGCATCCGCGGTAGGTCTTGGGAACGTATCATCCGCGGATACGGGGAGACTACTGTATTTCCAATTGGCAGGCAAGAATTTCTGTGACATTTGAGATATATTTGGAACTTTTCGCAGTATTTCAAGATTTTTTGTTCATTTAGGCCATGATTTCTCGCGGAATCCCTGTGTTCCGTGGAGCCCTACGTTTCCGTACAACCCTTTTTGGGGGAACACTGATCTCGAGACAGTTCGTCTTCACCTCGGCACGTCACTGATGATAACACCTGGGCGATGTGATGTGACTTTCACATTTGTCCTTCTTTACAGTACCATGTACTACGTTTATGTAAGATATATACATAGTTTTTTTTATAAATACATTCGAACTCGGTTATAACGTCGTGATAGGGACTGAATATTTTGTGTCGTTATAAACGAGTGTCGTTATAACCGAGGAATATAATGTTACGTTAACAGTGAGGAATTAATTGCTACCACAGAATATCTGACGTTATAGGACGAGGTGTCGCATAAACCGATGTCGTTATAAGCGGGGTTCGAACTGTAATTACTGCAAGAGGTGTACTGTGCATCCTGTGTCCAGCAGGCAAACTCATTTGACGATTATTGTACTAGTGGTAATAGTATTAACAATAGCATAATGGTATTAGTAACAGTTCGCTATTCATGTTTAAATAAGAGGATCCTGAACTCTTGAAGATATGCGAGGTAACAGTACAGTTAGCTGTTAGCTGCTGGCCTGCGATAACAGTATTTAGCTAATTTGCAATGTTGTCGGGAGTTTGAAATGGAGGTCCACATTTCTTTATAACAAGGCGCAGTAGGAATATTCTAACGCATTTTACAAGAGAACCGACCAGCAAGTAACTACCGCAGTGCGCAGACGCCGGACGTGAAATGAGCAGTTGCTGACACGTTTGCCTTGTTTGGACGTAAATTGAAAATGACAGTAATTCAGTTCTAGCTATTACTGTAGTATCTTAAAACGTGCATTGCCATTACCAACAGCGTCACCACCTCATCAAGAACGACCACAAAGGCGGTTTGCGTGATGTTGCAGAGTCATTAGATGGACAGACAGGCGGCAGACCAGGTTGTTTACATCTAACCTGAAGCTAAATATGTAATGACTTTGTCACAAGGATCGACGATGATCGGGGAAAAATGGTTGCGTACACGCAGCGCGTGTAACGAGTGTTCAGATGAGTACTGCCAGTGGACTTTGCATGTTACTGAAGTGGTAATACGCAACTTTTGCGATGTCTCGTTGACATTGGTGATTGTTTATTGCAGATGTATTAGTGTATCTGTTGCAAAGATGCTGATAATACAGTAACGCACTGTTTATGATATAAGTCGAACTCGGTTATAACGTCACGAAAGGGACTGAATATTTTGTGTCGTTATAAACGAGTGTTGTTATAACCGAGGACTATTATGTTGTGGTTAACAGTGAGGAATTAATTGGTACCACAGAACTTCTGACGTTATAGACTAAGTGTCGCATAAACCAATGTCGTTATAAGCGGGTTTGACTTTTTCTTTCTACAAGTGATTGCGAGTTTGTTATTCACATGTGAACTTTCAAAAATACAGTCAAACCCGGTTATAACGACATCGGTTTATATGACATCCCGCTTATAGCGTCAGATGTCATGTGATACCAATTAATTCCTGTTAACCATAACATTACACTCCTCGGTTATAACAACACTCGTTTATAACGACACAACATATTCAGTCCCTTTCATGACGTTATAACCGAGTTAGACTGTATATTTACAGTCTACTTTGTATTATCCGGGTTAATTGTGGGGTACACGAGACAAATAATACTAAACTTACACTTTATTGAGCCACGAACAAAACATAACACATTTATTTACTGTATACATAATACGTAGCACGGATTATGTTTGTTTTGTTACGCAAACAGTTCGTGATGATTTGTATTGACACAGAAATTTTCTGTTGAAAATGTTTCTTGACGAAACATCCAAACTGTTTAAGACCTGCTCTGGGTTCCACCCAGCCTCCTGTTCAACGGGTACAGTGGCTTTTTTTTTTTCCCGGGGCTAGAGTGGCCGGAGTATGAAGCAGACCACTCACCTATTATCTAGTGAGGTTAACAATGAGTGGAGCTATACCCCTACTCCCCCCTGTGTGTCGTCATGACGTGCACAGGTACAACTGTGCCTCTGTCCTTGTACTTCGTACTGCTCCATGCTGACTGCGTCACAGTCCGTCCGTCAGTGTGGCGCTGCTGTATCGGCACACGTCAGTGGTTAGGCGCATGCGCAAAATTGCGAAAAGCCACTAATAGCGTCATCTGTCTGTCCGTCCGTCCGCATGGAAGAACTCGGCTCCCACCTGACGGATTTTCATGAATTTTTATAATTTGAGATTGTTTTCGAAAATCTGTCGAGAAAATTCAAGTTTCATTAAAATCTAACAAGAATAACGGTACTTTACATGAAGACCTATTTACATTTATGATAATATCTCGCTGAATTCTTCTTAGAATGAGAAATGTTTCAGACAAAAGTTGTAGAGAAAATCAAAACACACATTTTATGTTCAATAATGTTTTTTCCGAAAATCGTACCGTTTATGAGATAATGTCGAAAAATATTGTAAGCCAGACAAGCCACAGATGACAATATAATACGGCGCATGCGCTTTGCATGCTGGATAACTAAGGCTACAGACACACACTCAGAATATGTAATACTTATTGCTTTTCCACTGCAACAATGGTTACGCGAACGCGCCTTAATGTTACGTTATACGTACATTGCCTGTATTGTAGTTTTGTGTATTTGCACAGTCGTTCCTGTGAAGGCAGATACGGAACGTCGCCACTGTGTCAGTGCAGAAGGCTGTGAAGAAGACGAGAGATGCCATACTGCGTAACGCTGGTGCACGCATATACCAGTGTCGAGCAGACTGTCTCTAATGCTGTCCTTCCAGTATTCAGTTAATTCGTCGGAACCGTTCTTACGTAACTCTCGATTTGTTACGTTTGACGTCATAAGTGTTTTGTTTTCGTTGCGTTTAGTCGTACTCGGCATAAAATGATGGTTAACTAATTAATAGCCGGATAGAAGAACTGGATTTTAAATGTAGCTCACATTGGTTTAGAAGGTCTGTATTTTGTTCCTTTAAAAGCGAATATAAACCTGAATTATATATAAAGATCCAGCTCGTACCGCGCAGTAAACACACTCCGTCTCAGTTATACAAACCAGCAGTTAATGTTGTACAGTGAAATAATCGCTGTTTGTTCTGAGATTTACACAAAACACATAAATACAGTCCGTACCGCGCAGTAAACACACTCCGTCTCAGTTATACAAACCAATCAGTTAATGTTGTACAGTGAAATAATCGCTGTTTGTTCTGAGATCCACACAAAACACATAAATACAGTCCGTACCGCGCAGTAAACACACTCCGTCTCAGTTATACAAACCAGTCAGTTAATGTTGTACAGTGAAATAATCGCTGTTTGTTCTGAGATCCACACAAAACACATAAATACAGTCCGTACCGCGCAGTAAACACACTCCGTCTCAGTTATACAAACCAGTCAGTTAATGCTGTACAGTGAAATAATCGCTGTTTGTTCTGAGATCCACACAAAACACATAAATACAGTCCGTACCGCGCAGTAAACACACTCCGTCTCAGTTATACAAACCAGTCAGTTAATGCTGTACAGTGAAATAATCGCTGTTTGTTCTGAGATCCACACAAAACACATAAATACAGTCCGTACCGCGCAGTAAACACACTCCGTCTCAGTTATACAAACCAGTCAGTTAATGCTGTACAGTGAAATAATCGCTCTTTGTTCTGAGATCCACACAAAACATAAATACAGTCCGTACCGCGCAGTAAACACATCCGTCTCAGTTATACAAACCAGTCAGTTAATGCTGTAACAGTGATAATAATCGCTGTTTGTTCTGAGATCCACACAAAACAATAAATAACAGTCCGTACCGCGCAGTAAACACACTCCGTCTCAGTTATACAAACCAGTCAGTTAATGTTGTACAGTGAAATAATCGCTGTTTGTTCTGAGATCCACACAAAACACATAAATACAGTCCGTACCGCGCAGTAAACACACTCCGTCTCAGTTATACAAACCAGTCAGTTAATGTTGTACAGTGAAATAATCGCTGTTTGTTCTGAGATCCACACAAAACACATAAATACAGTCCGTACCGCGCAGTAAACACACTCCGTCTCAGTTATACAAACCAGTCAGTTAATGTTGTACAGTGAAATAATCGCTGTTTGTTCTGAGATCCACACAAAACACATAAATACAGTCCGTACCGCGCAGTAAACACACTCCGTCTCAGTTATACAAACCAGTCAGTTAATGCTGTACAGTGAAATAATCGCTGTTTGTTCTGAGATCCACACAAAACACATAAATACACTGTGTGGGCAGAACGTAGAATTGTCCGTACCGCGCAGTAAACACACTATATCTCAGTTATACAAACCAAATAACTTTTATTGGATACAGTATAATTCTTATAATTCCTTATATTTCCATTCTCTCGTTGGTAGAAATATGGCCACTTTAAAGCATTCGCCGACACCATTTGAATATTTTTTTTTTGTTGATATACGAAGTGTTCGTTTTAAGCAACAGGTTCCAAGATGGCAGTGGGCTGCTTTACCGACTTTTTCTGTAACATTGGAGAAGTTGCATCGTGGACGGAGTCGAGTTATTAAGTGGGTTAGACGGCGACACCTGTGCCTGCCACTCTGCGTGTTGCAGACCGCGCCAACTGAAATAAAATTGGGAAAATATATCTGAGCGACGCAAAGAAGTAATCTGTCGAGCCCAGAGCCAGCCAATGAAGCCCGTCAAGTGTGGAAATTCCGTGCGTTTCCGTAGTTAATACAAAGGATCTTGGGAAATGATTTGGGTAAATGTTCGGTTTGCGTGTGTGTGTGTGTGTGGGTGTGTGTGGGTGGGGGGATTACAGGAAGACGGGTTCTACAGGATTTACTGAAAATTATTCTGATACAATACTGTAATGAGTGACGGTGATGGTGGTGGTCTTTTTTAAATGACATTTTCTCGTACGTCTGTGTGTTGGTTTCAACATGTCGACAGGGCTGAGTACTCATCAGCAAGTATTCATTGTACTTCGTCCACTTGCAGACTTTAATTTTATAGTTTTTTTTTCTGCTAATTTAGATCTAATCAGGTAGGTATAGGCATAAAATATTAATTTAAGTTTGGAATCGATCTTTTTTTTGCCTACGAAGCGTGTTCCAGGCGGTATTAGAATCGGTTATTAATAAGGGAATTTACGTGTCTTCGTGGAAATGTGTTTAATTTTCCTGTCTTATGCTTTGTTTTAAAAACGTCACTAAAATGAGGTTCCTGTTACACATATCGACTTTAATATCGATTTGAAAGGGAGAATATCCACTTAACATGTTTTGTTTATTCTTTAGTTGAAAGTCAGTCCATTTATCTTTTGTTGTAGAAATGAGGATACGTGTTTTTGAGAGAAGCATTGTCAAAATTGTCTTCATTAACCGTTTAAAGGGAATATTAACCTGAATTGCAGTTAAAGATTTAGCTCGTACCGCGCAGTAAACACACTCCGTCTCAGTTATACAAACCAGTCAGTTAATGTTGTACAGTGAAATAATCGCTGTTTGTTCTGAGATCCACACAAAACACATAAATACAGTCCGTACCGCGCAGTAAACACACTCCGTCTCAGTTATACAAACCAGTCAGTTAATGCTGTACAGTGAAATAATCGCTGTTTGTTCTGAGATCCACACAAAACACATATAATACAGTCCGTACCAGCGCAGTAAACACACTCCGTCTCAGTTATACAAACCAGTCAGTTAATGCTGTACAGTGAAATAATCGCTCTTTGTTCTGAGATCCACACAAAACACATAAATACAGTCCGTACCGCGCTAGTAAACACACTCCGTCTCAGTTATACAAACCAGTCAGTTAATGTTGTACAGTGAAATAATCGCTGTTTGTTCTGAGATCCACACAAAACACATAAATACAGTCCGTACCGCGCAGTAAACACACATCCGTCTCAGTTATACAAACCAGTCAGTTAATGTTGTACAGTGAAATAATCGCTGTTTGTTCTGAGATCCACACAAAACACATAAATACACTGTGTGGGCAGAACGTAGAATTGTTGAATGTTTAAACCTGGTGGTACATATATTATCCACTGGGCTTTATAGGGTTGATACATGATACCTCTGAGAAGTTTTCAAAGTCAGGGAGCCTTCTTGTGTATCAGTGTGTCTTCGGCAGTAGCGAACCGAAGCTTAACAACATGGAAAACTGTAATCAAAAGAGTAATAACACATTTTAAGAAATAAAACAAGACAGAATAAGTCCTAAGCTAGAAGTGCGAATGAGAACGGCGTGCGCCAACTGGCCTGTCATTTGTTTTCAGTGTTTTCAGGAATGCTGTTATGTCCTGCTTGTAATAATGACTGGCCATTTCTCGTTTTATCTACGGCTTCCTTTATACTCCTGTGGTGATATTCTCTGGTTTATTATTTTATTGCGTTCTTAGTCCGTGGTGTTGGAGGGGGGGGGGGTTTCGAGATATGCGTTCGTACTGAATCTATTTGGTTTTTTCCGCATGAACTACACCATTCAGGAATTTGGACATCAAAGGAACCCAAGAAATGTTTACGTCTGTTATCCACCCGAAGTGCCAACAAGGCGTGTTTGTTATATCGCCATGTACCGTCACAGCATTTTTGCTCACACAGACATGAGTGTAGGCATTTTTTTTTGTTGCTTTAACATCGCTCATTTATGAAAGTGTTACATTAGTATCTTGTTCTTTGCCCTCCATCATGGTAGCCCCATTGCGAAAATTGTTATTCTTTGTAGTTGTAAATTTACGTAGACTAAGTGAATTTCATCGCACGAAATTTTTGCAGTATTTAGTGCTCAAAAACTGGCCGTTGCATGTATCCATATTCCTTTACTTCGCAGTATTTTTTCACCCCATAATATGGTGCATGAATGCGCCGTGCAGTTAGCAAGGTATTTCTGCGGATTTAAGCAATCTATAAGACTTTGGGACGATTTGGGGGACGAATCACAGGTAAAAATGTATCTTATGGGGCGGGAAATAATTTTTTTTTGCGTGATGAAGGGCCCCGCAGCAGATGCTACGGACGCACCGCAGCGTTGAGGCTTATTGTGCAACCCTGTGATGAAGATGAGCAGTTTTTTTACCAAGTTTTACAAGTAATGGAGCACCAGTGGAATGAAATTGACAGGGGAAAAACCGACAACTCGGAGAAAAACCTGTCCCAGTGTCGCTTTGTCCACCACAAATCTCACATGGACTGACCCGGAATCGAACCCGGGCCTCCGCGGTGACAGGCCGGCGACTAACCGCCTGAGCCATGGCACTCCCGGTAAATAATTTAGTCTCTACATTTACAATTTTGTCATATGTTAACACATTATCCATTTAGAGGCGAAATTCATGTAGCACGCATTTAAAGACTGTTTTCCTTCACAAAACACACGCAGCATTTACATTACAAAAAGCCAGTCGGTTAATATTGCTGGTTTTAATAATGACTGTTTATTGTAGGAATCGTGTTAAACCAGTGAATACAGTATGTGGGCTAAACGAAAAGTTTCTTTGATGATAATGCGGGTGGTACTTATAGTTACCACTCATTAAAGGTGCTGCCCCAATGGAAAGTTTAATATTCTTCGATCCGCTGGGTCGTTAGTTACCAGATTAAAAAAAAAAATCATTTTCGTACGGCGGCCATGTTGTGACTTTACATTCTAAGAGAGAATTACCTAAACAGCCAGTTTTTCTCATGTATCTGACGAATGCACAGTGTCCCGTCAGTACGTGACGTAATAGCCGAAATCCACAGTGATTATCCCTATCTATTTCGTCTACATGTGCAGTTAACTTTGTGAGAGGAATTTTGGGTAACATTTTGTAATCTCTAAGGCAATTCGTCCCCGTTGTGTTTACAGTGTAACCGGAAGTGTAATATACTCAGTACAAACACATACTTTGTTTATCAAGTATAACCAGCTACGTGTTTCGGCTATTATATAGCCATCGTCAGACTTATCACGAAAAAGAAAGGTAAAGGTTCGCGATCTCAAACCTCCCATGCAGCTGTGAACATTCTTTTTTCATGTTCCTGATCACCTTGATGATGGCGGTATCTTAGCCGAAACATGTAGCTGGTTATATTTGATAAATAAAAGTTATGTTTGGTCTGAGTGTATTATCCTTATGGTTATAACATTTTTTGTAGGTGACGAACACTTTTATTCGCTGCATGGATCATTTCTGCCGTCATTTATTTGATTTATTTGGCGATTTATATTATTAGCAGTCTTAACCTCAAAGGGACTGAGCTCAGGTACTATAGGGTGTTTGTTAGAGGGGATTTTTATCTGGTGTTATATTCAGTTTTGTTGAGCTAAGACAAGTTTCCTGAAAGAGGGAGCTCTCCGTCTATTCCATATTCCGTTTTATACAAGTATTTCCGTACTATACGGTAATGTAAGCCGTCTTTAACAATATATGGACACTATTAAAGCAGTTTGATAGCGTAGACCTTGAAAATGCAGGCTTCTTGCGGAAGGATATCGCTGTGAATTTAATGTTCCGAGTGAGAAGGTGTTGTTTGTTAGTTCAGACGTGCCACAAGCACGCCACTAGCAGGCTGGTGTCACTTTCTGCGTTTCTGAGAAACACCTTTCTTCACTGAACATTCACCACCACTTTTTATAAATATGAATGCCTGCTGTTTCCAGAATGAGGTTGAGCCTTCTTGATGCTAGTTGGTTCTGCCAGCAGCAGGTGTCACTAGCGGCATGCGTCTTCGATCGTGAAAGGCATATCTTAAGCTTAAAACTTGAATCTAGTAAAATTCTATTCCCTGTTTTGGCTTCCTTTCCGTATTACAAGAAAGGTAATTTTCCGGTTATATCATTCTGTAGGTAACGCACATTTATGTGCGTGTTTGTGTCTGTATTTAAGGGCTGTAATGGTTTTAAGGCATTTCTGTGTATTCGTTTGGACAGCTGCGTGTAATGTTGGCCACTGATACACAGTACACTAACACAGTGACCACTGATACACAGTACATAACACAGTGACCACTGATACACAGTACACTAACACAGTGACCACATGATACACAGTACACTAACACAGTGACCACTGATTGAGCCGTGATTGAGCAGTCGATAGTTCAGCTGTGGATATTGGATGACTTCCGGTTTTTTTAAGGAGCCCGTATGTCGTCACCGTGTTCACAAAAGCTCGCCAGTTGAAGCAGTCTCTAAAGGTGGTGATATACGAAGTCTGAGAATTGGAAGTGTGGAAATTTAAACGCCAGCAAGAAGTAACAATTGTTGTAACAATGCAGGTATTCAAATGGGAATTTTCACGAAAAATTCTGTATTTTTCTTACAGTCTAATTAGTTTGTGGGTAGCAGGTAGAAGAAGGCATTATGTGATTGCCATATACAGGAATTTGAACTTCAGCGAGACAAAATCTTGAACCGCTTGTATCCTTCCGCTGTTCAAATACGTATGTGTATATGACAGCATGTAACTGGCTTGGAGGCATTTATTTCTTTAATAATCCACTCGTCGCGTTGATTCATGGGTACGTTATAGAAAGTAGGAACTGCGCCTTACTCATGCAGCATAGCCCCCCCCCCCCCCACTCACTCTTCACCTCCCTTGTCTAGTTTTCCTTGATGGCTAAAGCTCATTTATTTTGCCTTTTCATTTTTCGTAATTTGAATATGCATCCCATTTTTCATTTCCCCTGTTACAGAATATGTATTAATTTTAAAGATTACCCCCCCCCCCATATTTCTCTCCCTAACTCGTTTAACCCTTTTTGGTTCCCCCAACCCCCTTTTCTTTTTCTCTATTTCAAACATTAATGGCTGTACCAGCAGTTTTATTCTTCAGCAAAACAAAAAGATTTTTTTAGAACCCCTTTCCCTTACGTCACGTCTTGAAATGCAAATAACGCATGATAGGGGTCTTGCATTTTGCATATATATACGGGTCGACTCTTTGTCTGTGTCGCCGACTGCTGGAGACTCAACGAACTAGTTTATTTTAGTAATGCCTACTCCAGGGAGATGCACGGATCACGTTTCCCCACAGCGCCCCCCAGCACCCAGACCATCGTGGTCAGGTTCTAGTGTATTCGTTTGAAATATCATCTGTGTCGACGTTTCTTCATGCAGTCGCTCGTTTTATTCCAGCAAATGGCGTGATGGCTGAAGTGTTTTTTTTTTCTTATTGAGTATGATTATTGTAAGTGCTTCAGGTATCATATCCACTGACAAAGAATGAAGGTGGATATGAGAAACATAATGTTCTTGCTGGAGACCAAATGGCAAAGGCGTCGAGAAATTACTTTTGATTTCACTTCTTATGATGCGTTAAGGCGTGGTTGGTTCCGAATAAGACTAAACGAACATGTCGTTAGGAAAGACTAAGCCAGAAAGTATTGTAACCTAATGGAACACACAGTTTCAGTGTGTAGCTATCTTCACGCATATTTCTTGAAGAAAGCATTAATTTTTTGTTCTCATGGCTCAACAGCCGTCGTGGACCTAGGCGTCCTCTGTGAGGCTTCACGATCACACTCGGACACACTACACTCGGTAGGACTCCTCTGGACGAGCGATCGGCCCGTCGCAGAGATCTCTAGGCTCTTAATCTGCAGTTCCCAACAAAATCACTCTCACTCGCACACACTCACTCATACACTCACTTATACACACACACTCACATACTCATTCACTCACACACGCTCACACTCACGCATACACTCACTTATACACGCACACACTCACACATACTCATTCACACACACGCATACACTCACACACATACTCATTCACTCACACACGCACTCAATCACTCACGCACGCACGCACTCACAACACACACCCACACTCAATCACTCACACACTCACACTCACACACATACTCGTTCACACACACACACACGCACTCACACACATACACACTCAATCGCTGACATAAACACACACTCACGCATACTCATTTATACACTGTCCACACACAACATACACTCAGTCACTCACATACACAATCACACTCATGTGTACACTCACACACATACTCACTCATAAAGCATCTTGCATGCAGTGTGATGTCGTCAAAGCCTCTGCCATTCATCTTCTGACATATGTCTGTCTTACTGACCTAACGATTGCAGCCAGTGGGATGTCGTGATAATTTGGGGATTTTTAGGGCTTTTGCTGTGAATTTAATTAAATTGTATTTGATTGTTGGTTACTTATTAGACACTTCTGCCCGTGTGTTTTAGAGTCGTCTGCTTGTTTGGGGAACACCATTAGGGGAGAGTTGTACAGGGCAGACAGATCGTTACGAAGGTAAGCAATCTTAGCAGTCACCTGAGACAAATACGAAACATTTAGCTGTTATACCTCCATGTTCTTCTGATGCAGCGCCTTGAAATCAAAAAAGCGCAAAAGATTTAGTGCTTGGCGTGACGATAAAATGTGAATCTTTGAACAGCAGGCGCTGCTGAAAGCAGTCCAGTTACTAAGACGTCTTGCAGTTTCTTATTTCGGCCCTTCACTTGCTTGGAGATACCAGTAACGAGCTCAATGGCAGCACGATCGCTGTGTTCATAGTCTGAAATTGTCTATTGCAGAAGAGCGCTGAGACCCATAAAGGATGACGTAATTTCTTTCGTAATTGCGCGAAATCGGTCCCGCGACCGGCGGTACATGTGTTAAGTGATTTGTCAACTACAGTCGGTCATTGGCGTGGATCAGTAGACAAATTCTGGCAGAATAATAGGGAGGATAATATTATAATTGATCTTAAACCGGTTGAAAGGGGTGGAATGAATTTATCTGGCTCAGGATAGGGACAAGGGGCGGGCTGTTGTTAACACGGTAATGAACCTTCGGGTTCCATAAAGTGGGAGGAATTTCTTGACTGGCTGATGAAGTAGTCGCTTGTAGAGGACTCTGCTCGATGCAGTTGATTTGGTTCAGTTTAATTTAGTAAGTTACCTATTGTTTGATGCGGCTTTCAATTGTGGTCGCGGTCCGTGAGTTGGTCACCCCTGGTATGATATCACAGTACAGTGATACCTCGGCTAACGAGTGACCCTACTAACGAATTTTTCGGCTAACGAAGATTTTTTTCGCTGTTTTTCGGACTCGACTAACGAATGTTTTAGTGGATGCTCGCGCTAACATAAAGCAGCAAACATGAACGGTCGGGCCATTCCAGGAGCTTATCTTTTCCGTCTGCATGTGTGTGACAAAGAGATGAGCTGACCACATCACATAGGGGAGACCCACCAACCAAAAAAAGTAAGCGACAAACCCAGGGAAAGCAGAAAGTTGCTCACGTTTCGGCTAACGAAGATTTCGGCTAACGAATGTGATTCCGGAACGAATTATCTTCGTTAGCCGAGGTATCGCTGTATAAGGGAGATGCAGGTTGGTGGTCCAGTATCAGGAAGGAGATGACAGTTGTTCTTCGTATCATCGTCTGTAAGTTGCCCATGGAGAAGTACGAACCCCGTCTTCGTTAGACCCTGTCGGGGGGGGGTCACAAAATGATCACTAACCCTTCCTGTTCTATGCAAATGTTTCATATGGATATCAAAATAGGGTCTTCTCGTTTGTGCGTATTGTGCGTACCAAACGCGTCATAAAAAAGGACCATGGTGTCTATTTTTCAGAATGATGGATTGTGATCCAACATTTTGTATGCATATATAGAAACGTCCCCCCCCTCTCTCTCTCTCTCCTCTCCCCTTCACTTCGTTAAAGGGTAGGTGTAATAAATCACGTGATACGAGTAGTGAAATACATTAAAGAAATCAGAGTTGAATTCATCATGAACAATACGATATGTATATATATTATATATATATATATATATATATATATATATATGTGGGCCTGTATTTAAAAATGGAAAAAGGTTGCATCGTTTTTGACTTGATATGCCTCGGTAACTTTCCTTGTAACCACATATACGTGCGTCTTGTTAACTTGAGTGACTCTCTGTGCGTGTTACATCTTTCGTACATCGCATTTGAATTTGCAAAACGATAAGCGATATTCTATTACTAATTGATTGTGTTCGAACATTATTAATGATATCTTCATGTATGCTGGCTTTTTTTCAAGAGATTGTCTTTTGTGTAAGTTTCATTTCCATGGGTTGACATCTGCAAATAGGCGAAGCAAGACAATGCACATTGTACTAATATATATATATATAAAAGGGTTTTTGGATTTAATAAATATGCGCGGTATAACGAGTTTGAAAGCTCTTTGCGCGTGTCTTTGTTACAGGACATGTTGTAGTCATGCAGTAGCTAACAGCCGTGCGCCGTTTCATCAGTGCCATTATCCAGTATTTAAAATCCCAAACCTTCTGATAACAGATTTCGCCACAATTTTTTTTTCAGACGCGTTCGTTCGTAAAATTGCGAATAGCGACTATTAACTTCGTCATGTGTGTCTGTCTGTATGGAACAACTCGGCTCCCACTGGAACGGATTTTCATGAAATTTGATATTTATGGATTTTTCGCAAATCTGTCGAGAAAATTCAAGTGTTATTAAAATCTGACAACAATAACGGGTACTTTACACGAATACCTATGTACATTTATGATAATATCTCGCTCAATTCTTCTTAGAATGAGAAATGTTTCAGACAAAAGTTGTAGAGAAAATCAAAACACACATTTTATGTTCAATAACTTTTTCCCGAAAATCTTTCCGTTTATGAGATAATGTGGAAAAATATAGTACAGCCAGACAGGCCACAGATGACAACACATGTACTCGTATAATACGGCGCATGCTGGATAACTAAGACTACAAACACACACTCATAATAATTAATACGTATAGCTTTTCCACGGCAACAATGGGTACGCGAACGCGCCTCAATGTTACGTGTTATGTACATTGTGTGTTATTTACCTCTTTAGTATCGTCTGCCGTTTCGTACACGGAATTTATAATGAATGATTTTATTTCTCTCTCAGCGGCGGTAAATATCCCTGATAACATATTTGGGGCCCTAACTATTTTTCACATGCCCTTCGCGTTGAATGTTGTGTTTGTAGAGCTAATAATAGGCTTACACACGGCCGTAGGATAATACTTTGCCTACTAAATAGTATGTGCCTAATCAGAAACACGCTGATACTAAAATAGTATGTGCCTAATCAGAAACACGCTGATACTAAAATAGTATGTGCCTAATCAGAAACACGCTGATACTAAAATAGTATGTGCCTAATCAGAAACACGCTGATACTAAAATAGTATATGCCTAATCAGAAACACGCTGATACTAAAATAGTATGTGCCTAATCAGAAACACGCTGATACTAAAATAGTATGTACCTAATCAGAAACACGCTGATACTAAAATAGTATGTGCCTAATCAGAAACACGCTGATACTAAAATAGTATGTGCCTAATCAGAAACACGCTGATACTAAAATAGTATGTGCCTAATCAGAAACACGCTGATACTAAAATAGTATGTGCCTAATCAGAAACACGCTGATTTTCTGAGCCTTTTGAGAAGATCGACTTCAGTTATTGCAGCTTATTTTGGTCGACTCATTTACATGAATATTCACTCTTTGTATAATTCGTTTTAATTGGATAGGTTCTAATGTTTCTGAGGCTTTACACTAATTTCGTGTGAGAGGAACGCAGAAAACTTCCCAGTATATTTCCGATTAGTTGTATGTAAGTCTGTGTCACGTGGCAGTTCAGTTTTCAAAGTTGCTGAGGAACATACTTCATAGTAAACATTACGGAATAGAGTTACTGTTTAGACCATTAAGGTGCTAGCGGTTTTATCATTCGTGGAACTTGGCTAAGTAGCGTGTAAGGGGAAGCCGATGTGACTGATTACATTCGTGAAAATGGACAGGAAGTATTGAGCTCACTGCAGCCCAGACGTCTCAATTATTCCTCAAAATACAACGACGAAAGTCGACTGGTAAATTAGCATTGTTTTGGTTAGACTCTTGTGTCTTTCCTTTCCTTTGACACTCTTTGTCTGAGCCCATTGTTGTCGCCTTTAATTTGCAGGAGCCTAAGCCCATGAACTAGTAGAATTGTGTAAGGTTTTGGGGGGGGGGACTTTGCGACAGTTTTGTGTTTTATTTTTCATATTAAGAGCTGTCGTTCGGACGATGTGAGTGGCGTCGCTGTTCGCTCGTATTGTAATGTGACTCCTAAGTTTTTGGTGTATATAAACTTTGTCTTGTCGGTTGGTAAACAGTTCCGGACGTTTCGGTGGATGGCATGGCCGCGTCGTGTCGGTTGGTAAACAGTCGCCTACGTTTTGGTGGATGGCAGGGCCTTCGGCGTTGGCGCTGTTGGTTAAGTCACTGCGCCACAAGACGGGAGGTTCCGGGTTCGATTCCCTGTAGGGTCCTTGGAAAAAAAATTTTCAAGTTACCTTTCTGTCCGTATTCAGTAGCCCTGGGATCCACTCAGCCTCAAAATGAGTACTAAGGAAGTTCCTTGGGGCGTAAAGTGTGGCCGGCGCGTAGAGCTGACAGCTCTGGTGTCCTAGTTGTATTATTATTATTATTATTATTTACTGCAATTGGGTTTTCACCCGGTGGCAGTAGTCCTTACACTAATACACACAATACAAATGTTTTCACCCGGTGGCAGTAGTCCTTACACTAGTACACACAATACAAATGTTTTCACCGGTGGCAGTAGTCCTTACACTAGTACACACAATACAAATGTTTTCACCCGGTGGCAGTAGTCCTTACACTAGTGCACACAAACAAATGTTTTCACCCGGTGGCAGTAGTCCTTACACTAGTTCACACAATACAAATGTTTTCACCGGTGGCAGTAGTCCTTACACTAGTACACACAATACAAATGTTTTCACCCGGTGGCAGTAGTCCTTACACTAGTGCACACAAAACAAATGTTTTCACCCGGTGGCAGTAGTCCTTACACTAGTTCACACAATACAAATGTTTTCACCCGGTGGCAGTAGTCCTTACACTAGTACACACAATACAAATGTTTTCACCGGTGGCAGTAGTCCTTACACTAGTACACACAATACAAATGTTTTCACCCGGTGGCAGTAGTCCTTACACTAGTACACACAATACAAATGTTTTCACCGGTGGCAGTAGTCCTTACACTAATACACACAATACAAATGTTTTCACCGGTGGCAGTAGTCCTTACACTAGTACACACAATACAAATGTTTTCACCCGGTGGCAGTAGTCCTTACACTAGTACACACAATACAAATGTTTTCACCCGGTGGCAGTAGTCCTTACACTAATACACACAATACAAATGTTTTCACCCGGTGGCAGTAGTCCTTACACTAGTACACACAATACAAATGTTTTCACCCGGTGGCAGTAGTCCTTACACTAGTACACACAATACAAATGTTTTCACCCGGTGGCAGTAGTCCTTACACTAGTGCACACAAAACAAATGTTTTCACCGGTGGCAGTAGTCCTTACACTAGTTCACACAATACAAATGTTTTCACCCGGTGGCAGTAGTCCTTACACTAGTACACACAATACAAATGTTTTCACCCGGTGGCAGTAGTCCTTACACTAGTGCACACAAAACAAATGTTTTCACCCGGTGGCAGTAGTCCTTACACTAGTTCACACAATACAAATGTTTTCACCCGGTGGCAGTAGTCCTTACACTAGTACACACAATACAAATGTTTTCACCCGGTGGCAGTAGTCCTTACACTAGTACACACAATACAAATGTTTTCACCCGGTGGCAGTAGTCCTTACACTAGTACACACAATACAAATGTTTTCACCCGGTGGCAGTAGTCCTTACACTAGTACACACAATACAAATGTTTTCACCCGGTGGCAGTAGTCCTTACACTAGTACACACAATACAATGTTTTCACCCGGTGGCAGTAGTCCTTACACTAGTACACACAATACAAATGTTTTCACCCGGTGGCAGTAGTCCTTACACTAGTACACACAATACAAATGTTTTCATCCGGTGGCAGTAGTCCTTACACTAGTACACACAATACAAATGTTTTCACCCGGTGGCAGTAGTCCTTACACTAGTACACACAATACAAATGTTTTCACCCGGTGGCAGTAGTCCTTACACTAGTACACACAATACAAATGTTTTCATCGGTGGCAGTAGTCCTTACACTAGTACACACAATACAAATGTTTTCACCCGGTGGCAGTAGTCCTTACACTAGTACACACAATACAAATGTTTTCACCGGTGGCAGTAGTCCTTACACTAGTACACACAATACAAATGTTTTCATCCGGTGGCAGTAGTCCTTACACTAGTACACACAATACAAATGTTTTCACCCGGTGGCAGTAGTCCTTACACTAGTACACACAATACAAATTTTTTCACCCGGTGGCAGTAGTCCTTACACTAGTACACACAATACAAATGTTTTCACCCGGTGGCAGTAGTCCTTACACTAGTACACACAATACAAATGTTTTCACCCAGTGGCAGTAGTCCTTACACTAGTACACACAATACAAATGTTTTCACCCGGTGGCAGTAGTCCTTACACTAGTACACACAATACAAATGTTTTCACCCGGTGGCAGTAGTCCTTACACTAGTACACACAATACAAATGTTTTCATCCGGTGGCAGTAGTCCTTACACTAGTACACACAATACAAATGTTTTCACCCGGTGGCAGTAGTCCTTACACTAGTACACACAATACAAATGGACATATAATATACGTAAACGTAACAATACAAAACAAACTATACACAATTACAAAACAAAATACATACAGTAAATACAAGTACACACATTAGAACACGGAGTATGTGTAATTATTAAATTTTCTTTTCTTTCTTACCCTAGATTTAAGCACATCTACAGGGCAGTGAACTGGGAAGGGTTTAGGTAGACGCCCGAACGTCTTCCACCCTGTTACGCTCGATTGGTAACGGTCGTTACCCGTAGTAAAGCGACGACAGAAAGTTAAAAGAATTGGAACCCGAAGAACAGTTATTAATGATGATCTGATGTATGCATTTAGAGGTCGTGGGCCTTTTGACAACGTTCCCTACCGCCACCCATTCATGCGATACTGATTTGTAAAAAAATACATCGTTATGTGCGTTTCACAGATGACTGGCTGTATTTTTAATGTTACTAATAGAAATTTAAATTAATAAATGATTATGGGAATAGCGTAGTATGGAATTTATTTGTAAGTCTGAAAAGAAATCTTTTGACGGCGCAACTCTTGTGCAAAGTTAGGATCGATGATCCGTTTGGTAAGAAAGGAAGACGGGGAAGTTGAAGGCATGGAAATGGAGAATGGAGGAGGAGAGTGGGTGAAATGTATGTATAAATGATGAATTAAGGGAAGTTACAAAACGCTTGTACATCAAAGATATTCCGTTGTAAACGCTGTAAGGTAGCTTGTATCGTTTTCAGTTCGTATTGAATGTTTCTGGTGGCGTCGCGGTTGACTGACTCCGTTGATTCTCAGACTTGACGAATTTCTTTTCATTCGTACATCAACCGTAGGAACCAGTGCCTAATTTGTTAAATGCCTGCAATGCAGAAAGCTTCTTGCTTTATTTGCTTATTTATTTCATGTTTGCTTTGTTTCGTCTATTCGTGTGTCCGCCTATCATCCATCCACTCATTATGCTTTCATCCTTCTATTCAAGGGGTGGCCAACTACACGATCTTCGGCAGCCTCACTTTAAGAGGCGACTTAGGCAAAAGCCATGCGTTAATAAAATATAATATTTTTGATCGCCTTGTAGTTCTGTCTGTCCAACAACAGCAGGTTATGCTATTAACAGCTGGGCCAGAAAATGTAAAGTAATTTTGAAAAAAGAACGTTTTCATCGGTTGTAAAATTTGATTTTTGAAAATTGAATCAATAGCTTTTTGTTATCAGTTATATTTAATGTCTCCTGAATGGGGATATTTACGAATAGGTCTTTGATATCTTATCTGTGATTATCATTAATTTTGAGTTTTATGAGGTCATGAGCTAGATTTGTTGAGTTAGAAACAACATTTTGGTTGTCAAGTTCGAGGGATTCATTTAGTACTTGGGTGAGAAACTTTGCCACTTTGTTGGCCGGTGCATTGATAGTATTAACAGTAGGTCAGTTTCTGTTAGTCTGTTAGTTTGTTAGTTTCTGTTAGTTTGTTAGTTTCTGTTAGTTTCTGTTAATTTCTGTTAGTTTATGTTAGTCTGTTAGTTTCTGTTAGTTTGTTAGTTTCTGTTAGTCTGTTAGTTTGTTAGTTTCTGTTAGTCTGTTAGTGTCTGTTAGTTTCTGTTAGTCTGTTAGTGTGTTAGTTTCTGTTAGTTTCTGTTAGTCTGCTAGTTTCTGTTAGTGTCTGTTAGTTTCTGTTAGTCTGTTAGTTTCTGTTAGTTTCTGTTAGTGTCTGTTAGTTTATGTTAGTGTCTGTTAGTTTCTGTTAGTCTGTTAGTTTCTGTTAGTCTGTTAGTTTCTGTTAGTTTCTGTTAGTTTCTGTTAGTCTGTTAGTTTCTGTTAGTCTGTTAGTGTCTGTTAGTTTCTGTTAGTTTCTGTTAGTCTGTTAGTTTCTGTTAGTTTCTGTTAGTCTGTTAGTTTCTGTTAGTCTGTTAGTTTCTGTTAGTTTCTGTTAGTCTGTTAGTTTCTGTTAGTCTGTTAGTTTCTGTTAGTTTCTGTTAGTCTGTTAGTGTCTGTTAGTTTCTGTTAGTTTCTGTTAGTCTGTTAGTTTCTGTTAGTTTCTGTTAGTCTGTTAGTTTCTGTTAGTCTGTTAGTTTCTGTTAGTTTCTGTTAGTCTGTTAGTTTCTGTTAGTCTGTTAGTTTCTGTTAGTTTCTGTTAGTCTGTTAGTTTCTGTTAGTCTGTTAGTTTCTGTTAGTCTTTTAGTTTCTGTTAGTTTCTGTTAGTCTGTTAGTTTCTGTTAGTCTGTTAGTTTCTGTTAGTTTCTGTTAGTCTGTTAGTTTCTGTTAGTCTGTTAGTGTCTGTTAGTTTCTGTTAGTCTGTTAGTTTCTGTTAGTCTGTTAGTTTCTGTTAGTCTGTTAGTGTCTGTTAGTTTCTGTTAGTTTCTGTTAGTCTGTTAGTTTCTGTTAGTTTCTGTTAGTCTGTTAGTTTCTGTTAGTCTTTTAGTTTCTGTTAGTTTCTTTAGTTGTTAGTTTCTGTTAGTCTGTTAGTTTCTGTTAGTCTGTTAGTTTCTGTTAGTCTGTTAGTTTCTGTTAGTCTGTTAGTTTCTGTTAGTCTGTTAGTGTCTGTTAGTTCTGTTAGTCTGTTAGTTTCTGTTAGTCTTTAGTTTTGTTAGTCTTTAGTTTCTGTTAGTTTCTGTTAGTCTGTTAGTTTCTGTTAGTCTGTTAGTTTCTGTTAGTTTTTAGTTTCTGTTAGTTTCTGTTAGTCTGTTAGTTTCTGTTAGTCTGTTAGTTTCTGTTAGTCTGTTAGTTCTGTTAGTCTGTTAGTGTCTGTTATGTTATGTCTTAGTCGTGAGTCTCCTGTCTTTACAATATCTGCACAACGCCTTCAGTCTCATGTGCGCCAAAGTACGTGAATATTATTCTTACAAGCAATTTCCGCGAGGCGCGCTGTGGTCACCCCTGTTCTATTCTTTCATCCTTCCTGCCAAGCTGTTCGGTATCACAATCCAGCTCTGGGTACTGGGATCGAATCCCGTTATGAAAACCGGCCGTATTGAATGCAGGTTTTCGTGGTTTTGCCCGGTCCTTCCAGGGAGGTGCCGGGGTAGTGGCTTATATCGATCAGACCACGGCCGTTTCCTTTCAAATCCTTTTGCAGTTCAAGTCTGCAGTTATGGTCGTTAAATAAACCACCAACAGACCGTCCCCATTTCGTTTATCCTGCCTTCCTTTTTCGTTTATCTTTAACTCCAAGGCCACTACTTTTACAGACTAAAATAAGCTTTTTCTCTATTCCGCTTATCATATAGAAATTAAATTTTGCCTCTCTCATTGCCGTCAGTCGAGGAAGTGATGGTAAATGTAGTCGTGTTCTGTACCCTGTAAGGTAAAGTTCACCGTAGAACAGACCATGAAGGCCCAGAGAGGGAGTGGAGTTATAGCTCTACTCTTTCTTTAACCTCGGCGCTATACGGGCGGTGGGTGATCAACGCCACGCCCCGGACGCTTTCCCCGGGGAAAGAGACCCGGTACCCATTGTATAGAGGCTGGGTGGGCCCCAAGGCCGGTCTGGACGGGTGCGGAAAATCTCGCCCCCACCGAGATTCGATCCCCGAACCGTCCAGTCCGTAGCGAGACACTATACCGACTGAGCTATCGCGGCCCACTATTGAATATATTTGTAACATACGGTACATTTTCTTGGGCTTTGACACGTGTCTGTCACTTCGAAATTGGCGATTGTGTGCAAAGTGTGCCACGCATTAAGCAAATCGTATTCGTATAATTTGTTTCCTGCTTTTAAATTCTAATTCCAGACACTCTTTTGGCCAGTGTATGAGAGAAAGATTATGATAAGTAAAGGTTAAGTCCCCCACCCTCCCCGCCGCCTAAGGTATGGCTGTAGTACTAGCCCTGAACACTAGACAGAGTTGAGTGTTGAGCTTGACGCTCCGGTCGATTATCCCCGAGTAAAGAGTTTTCGTTGATGTTGTGGACGGATTTAAAACTTCTGTTTCTCGTAAGTGTGCAGTTTTTCTTCTATAGCGATTTGCGTTGTAACACAGACAGGTTGTGCAGGAAATCTGGTTATACAGTGTATTGCGGAATGTAGCTTGCATTATGATATAGCTGATTTAGTGCACAAAATATTTATTATTGTTATTAGTTAATTTATTTAAGAGAAACAGTGACTCAGTAACATTTAACATTATCATTGGTGGATTTAACGGTGATTTTTTTAAAACATTAAACTTTTCCTTTCTAAACGTACCGCCCGAATTTATAATACAGTCGAACTCGGTTATAACGTCATGAAAGGGATGGAATATTTTGTGTCGTTATAAACGAGTGTCGTTATAACCGAGGAGTGTAATGTTATGGTTAGCAGTGACGAGTGACGAATCAATTGGTACCACAGAATATCTGACTGTATAGGCGAGGTGTCGTATAAACCTATATCGTTATAAGCGGGTTCTAATGTTCTTTTTTTTAATAAGTTTTAATAAATAATGTATACCGGTGTGTAATAAATTTTTATTTTTTATCGTATTTAGTGGGCTGAGTGAAATAAAGATGAAATGGTGTTTATTCTTTGTCTTTTGGGTTTGTTAAAGACGTATTTATTTAAAATCCTGTCTTTCCGGATTAAAGTATGAAATTCGACTTCACAGTCAAGTGCACATGTAGTGGTGTGTCTGCTGTGCTGATTGAAGAAGCAGGTTAATCTGAAACGTCGATGTATATTTAAGTGGTCTCATTCGTCGACCTCTCACCCCAGAGACTCGCGTTGGATCCCAGGGCAGGCCATGTGGGATTTGTGGTGCACCAAGTGACAGCTGGACAGGCTTTTCTCCCAGTACGTAACGTTTTCCCCAGTCACTATTATTTCACCATCGATACTTGCTCATATTCATCTGACATCCACGCTACTTAGCTTAAAAATTAAATTAGCCCGATGTTTATAGTACAGTCTCCAAATACTAAATTTAGTGATAGTTCGTTGGCCATTTTCGAATCCGAAAAATGTGGACGCACGTCAGCAACCTCCGAAGTATGTGTTCATTTTATGCACTTTATGCTAATAAGGGTCGAGACTTGAAGATGGGTCCGATATGTTGTCCCGAAACGTCGGTAAGAAACTACCATTCTACGCTGCGTAAAATCCCAAAAGAGCGCGGTTGTCATGACTGTATCTTTTTCCTCTGAAGATGAAGCGGTCAGATTCGTCAGAAACGATAATAAATGTGCACCAAAATAGACGGCGTCACATATGAGAATACTGTAATGTAATTGGCATATGAGTAGGTCATTTGTGAACCTGAGGGTAGTAGGAATCCAAAATCGGATAGGAGGCGTTACCGGTACCTTTTTTTTTTTTATGAAGGGCCCTCGCACCACAGCCTTAAGGCTTTTTGTGCAACCCCAATGAAGATGATGAAGATTAGCTGTTTTTTTTACCAATTTTTACAATTAATGGAGCACCAGTGGAATGAAATCGACAGAGGAAAACCGACAAATCGGAGAAAAACCTGTCCCAGTGCCACTTTATCCACCACAAATCTCACATGGACTTGACCTGGGACCGAACCCCGGGCCTCCGTGGTGAGAGGCCGGCGACTAACCGCCTGAGCCATGGCACGGCCTTGTATTTTTCTTTTTTTCGCTTTTGTTATTAAAATATTTCGATACGCAGAAGTCTAATGGACATCGATTAAAAACCGGACATGCATTACAATTATGCTCTCTTTTTTTAAGCCCAAAGAGCATCACTCAAATGTCGTGTTGGTATGACTGATCACTTTATCTTTCATTCTTTCATCAGTTTATTTTTTGGTTCTAACTGTACTTGTACGGTTGATCGCGTGGTATGGGTTTTAATGTTAATGACAATTTTTACACTCGTTTGAAAGTGCTTTTGTTGAATGGGTACGTGGAACAGGGACGTGCCTGTACGTGCGTGCGCTGCGATCACGATCCTTACACTAATAATTCGACAATACCCTGCTTTTAGGCGCGTTCGCATAGTCGCGAAAAAAAAAAAGCCTATTAGCTTCGTTATGTACGTCTGTCCGCCTGTCTACATCTGTCGGCTCGGCTTCCACCGGACGGATTTCTGTGAAATTTGATCTTGGTGACTTCTATTAAAATCTGGCGAGCGAGTCCCAAGTTTTGATTAAAATCAGACAAAGATATAGCACATTTTACATGAAGCCCTAAATATGTTTTATTGTAGGCGACGATGTAAATTCGTCATAAAATCATTGTTGTTGAACACGCAATATTTTTATATTATGTACGGTGAGATTTTTGCTCAACAGTACACAGGACTGCGTAAACATTGCAACAATTGTTAACAATTTTAACAAGTTTAATGTTTTAAGCACAGTGGAACCTCGAACTTCGAACACAATCCGTTCCAGGAGACGGTTCGACTTTCAAGTTGTTCGACTTACGAGTTAAATTTCCCCATAAGAAATAATGTAAATTGAATTAATCCGTTCCAGACCCCCAAAATTTACCCAATATAAAACATTTTAAGTGCCTATTTCAAAAGATCATAACGATAAAACAAGTATATTTAATTTCAATAATTGAAAATTTTTATTTATAATAGTACATACATAAAAATATTGTATAATAATCAATCAATAATAATAGTAGGAGGGATATTACTGTTCACTGGAAGGTGAATTACCCTTCTTTCATCTGGACCAAGCAGAGAGAGAAGGCGACCACGTGACGACCACGTGATTCTTTGTTTGACTTTCGAGTTTTTTGTTTGAGTTTCAAACCCGGATTTTCCTCGAATTTTTTGTTCGAGTTTCAAGTTGTTCGAACATCAAACCGTTCGAAGTTCGAGGGTCCACTGTACTACCAACGAGATAACCTTTTTATAATTGCAACCCGGAATATTATACCTCGAGCTTTTGACGTAAGACGAACACAGCCTGCATTTGAGAGTGAACAGAAGCTACAAAAACATTGTGATGACGTGATAATACCAAATGAACCAGTGACAGTGAGGTAAACCTACTGGTGTACCGTGATGATGGCTGGACCACAGCCGAAACATATGTAGGGTAAAAGTGTAACAGAAATACAAAAAGTGCATTTGTTGGTTGTAATACTGCTGATTGCAACAATGGTTACTTGAACGCCTCTGAGTGTTACGTTAAACGTACATTGTCGGTCTTTTTTATACTTGTCGGAAGATGATTCGATAAGTGATGAGAGAAATTAATTACAGAATTTGTATGAATATTGTATGTATAGAGTTTGTAGGTCGGTGTGGAATCTGGCATTGAATATTAACATCAAAACTATTATTTTAAGTGTAAAGTGTTAAGTGACCGATGTAGAAGATTTTAAACTCGGCAAACACATGTTGCAGTTCCGTTCAGACAATTATGTATACGAGTTGTGTTATAAACTGGACAGTCTGTTTGCTTGATGCAAAGTTATAAGTTTATTTTAAAATTTGTTACGTACTTACAGTGTGGTCGAGTGTGATTTAACCATTTAAAGCCCAGTGGTTACTATATGTACCGCCAGGTTTAACATTCACAAATTCTACGTTCTGCCCACACAGTGTATTTATGTGTTTTGTGTGGATCTCAGAACAAACAGCGATTATTTCACTGTACAGCATTAACTGACTGGTTTGTATAACTGAGACGGAGTGTGTTTACTGCGCGGTACGGACTGTATTTATGTGTTTTGTGTGGATCTCAGAACAAACAGCGATTATTTCACTGTACAACATTAACTGACTGGTTTGTATAACTGAGACGGAGTGTGTTTACTGCGCGGTACGGACTGTATTTATGTGTTTTGTGTGGATCTCAGAAACAAAACAGCGATTATTTCACTATATAACATTAACTGCCACATCCCAGTGGCCACCCGGTCCAAGGCGTGGGTCTTCGCCCGCACGCTTGCTGGGATTGTGGGTTCGAATCCCGCCTAGGGCATGGATGTCTGTCTGTTGTAAGTGTTGTGTGTTGTCAGGTAGAGGTCTCTGCGATGGGCTGGTCACTCGTCCAGAGGAGTCCTACCGAGTGTGGTGTGTCTAAGTGTGTGATCGTGAAGCCTCGAAAAATGAGGCGGCCTAGGCCCCCAAGGGGCTGTCGAGCCATTGGGAGAAACAAAAAAACTGATTGGTTTTTGTAACAGAGACGGAGTGTGTTTACTGCGCGGTACGAACTGAATGTTTTAAGTTAGGTTAATTTGGGTCTTTAAAGGCATTCACAGATTTAGTTTAAGTTAGGAGTATGTAATTGCTTGTCCGACCCACCTGCCAATCCACCGACTAATCCATCCCATCCCATTCATCCATCCATCCTTGGACCGACTCACCATCCCATCCACCCACCTTCCCTGACAACACACCCATCGGGCGAGCTATTTTACTGTCAACTAACGAAATGTAAAGTGCTCACATAATTTTTGAAAACTTTGTACACAATTATTTGTTGCGTCGTTTAGTCGTTGATTGTGTATCATGTTTGTTAGATTCGTGGGTCTTAGATACTTGAAGCGTGTCATCTGTTAGGAGGTTGCACAGGCCGTGCTGAGACACCAGTCGGCAAAGTAGTCGACTGTAGCGTACTGTTGGTGCAATTCCTTTTCGTGAGGGTCACGTTGAAAAAAAAAAAAAACCGCGAATGTCGCGATTTTTCCTGTGACGGGCTAAGTTCGGCATTGCTTGTAACATGAACATTTCTGGATTGGTTAAGAATTCGTAAAAGAAACACGTATTTTAAAAATATTGTAAGTCTTAGTTACATTATGCTTGAAGGTCATTGTTGTCTTCGCGTGTCAAGTTTTTATTACACATTTGAGTTGCGTCAAGTTGGTGCAAAAACTAATGTTGGTAGCATTGGTAGTATCTTAATTGTATTTAAATGCAGTGGGTACTAATGAGAGGAGAGGCAGTTAGGAAGTATTATTTCTAACATTTTTTTTTTTTTTGCTCGGTAGCCGATCCGTCTTTATTTATACTTTGGCTGAAAGTGAATTCAATAGGATTAACGCATTAAGAACTGGTGGTTAGTATATTTACCGCCGGGGTTAACAGTAAAACTCTGAATTTTGCCACACAGCGTATTTCATGTGTTCCATACGATCGTTAACAACACACAGCGAGTACAGTGGACCCTTGAACTTCGAACGGTTTGATGTTCGAACAACTTGAAACTCGAACAAAAAATTCGAAAGTCGAACAAAGAATCACGTGGTCGCCTTCTCTCTCTTGGTCCAGATGAAAGAAGGGTAATTCACCTTCCAGTGAACAGTAATATCCCTCCTACTATTATTATTGATTGATTATTATACAATATTTTTTATGTATGTACTATTATAAATAAAAATTTTCAATTATTGAAATTAAATATACTTGTTTTATCGTTATGGTCTTTTGAAATGGGCACTTAAAATGTTTTATATTGGGTAAATTTTGGGGGTCTAGAAGGGATTAATTCAATTTACATTATTTCTTATGGGGAAATTTAACTCGAAAGTCGAACAACTTGAAAGTCGAACCGTCTCCTGGAACGGATTGTGTTCCAAGTTCGAGGTTCCACTGTATTTGCCTATGCAGCGTTTGACTCAGTGGTCACACACATTGATGTGTACAGACTGTTCTCTCTGAGGTACGAACTGAATATTTATGTATAATGTAGATTAACTTCAGTCTTCAGAAGGTGTCAACTCGTGCCTTGCTGCTTGTCGCAAGGTTTGTCTTCCACAGAATATATAAACTTGAAGATCGAATGTTTCGCCGTGTCGTCTGGTAAATAGTTACCGACGTTTCGGAACACCGTAGTTACCTCCACGTGCACCACGTGTCCCTAAAGATGGAGGCATTAAGATTAATCTAAATGTGGGTAACTACCTGTCGTTACAGCATTACCTCCCAGCAACACCGATGTGACAGTCTCACATTTTTCAGGTTTTAGAGCTTCTGTATCTTTCGTGCTTTAATCGACATGCTGTTATTGAAATTGAAATGAGACTGGATGTAAGTAAGAGAAAGTAACGGCACGGTGGAGAAAGTTACTTGATGAGGAGGTTCGTGTTTTTTGTTTTAATTTGCACCTAGACACCTAATTTGCATTTAGGCACGCTGTGGCGCAGTTGGTAGAGGCACTGCGCTACAAGCCGGAAGGTCGCGGGTTCGATTCCCGATGGTGCATTGGAATTTTTCACTGACATAATCCTTCCGGTCGCACTATGGCCCTGGGGTCGACTCAGCCTCTAACAGAAATGAGTACCAGGAATATTTCCGGGGGGGGGGGGGGGGGGGGTAAAGGCGGCCGGTGCGTAGGGCTGACAACCTTACCACCTTCATGTGCGGATTGTCAAGAAATCTGGGAGCCTCAGCCTCCTGGAACCTTAAGGGCCTGTCCAGGCCTGTAATGGGATTGCTTTTACCTAATATTTAGGGTGTTTTAGTGAAGGAAGATAAGAGGTGGGCGGAACGTACAGAACGCATGGGGATGCACATAAAATTTTAACCGAATGTCAAGGAAGAGGATACACGTATGGAGATCTAGACATAATAAGATAATATTGAAATGGATGTGAGAGAAGTCTGTGCCAGGATTGCGTGACATTTGTAAAGGCATGATGCGTGAATGATCGTGCTCTGATATGGTTATCGTGCTGCATGAATTTCGTTTTTAACATTTTCAAGCCTAACGGTTACTCGATACATCAACAGTTTTAACATCCACAAATTCTACGTTCTGCCCACACTGTATTGTTGTGTTTTGTATTTATATTACAACAAACAGCGACTTTTGCCTTATATAACATAAATTGATTTGTTTTTTGTAACCGAGATGAAAAGTGTTTACTGCGCGGTACGAACTGGGTCTTTAAATGAAACAGTTTACGCTTCGTGTTTAAAGGGTTAAATCAAGGTGACTGCTGTAACTTATTGTACTAGTTAGCATTAGTGCTCGATGTATTAACATAGACTGAACTTTGCAGATTTCTCGCTGCCATGGCCCTATTGTGATTTAATATATGTGATTTAATTTAAAAAGCTATGAATAATGGTGACGCATTTTTCATTGTTCAGGTAAAGGACATAAGGAAGAACTGCGCATTGGATTTCGTTAATCCTGGAAAGTACTGCGCCGAGTCCTAATTTTTTTTGGTCATTTATTATCGCTTCAAATGAGTGTATATTCGTTACTGAGACTATTGAATGCATTCATTGCTTTAGAATGTTGTCAACAGCACGAGATGTGTTTCTTTCTATATAACTAAGTGATAGTCATATTTTTAAAAAGACAGATAACACCTTTCATGTTCCACATAATTGAAGACTGGTTTATGGCGTATTCATGTAGATATATATAGTAACAAATGTTGATGATTCATTGCCATTGACGCTGCTTGATTATGTTTCTCGCTTCGTGAAAGTTGCATCATGGAATATTCCCAACTTTTTTTTTTAAATAAAACACTTACGAACTTGAAAGTTCGAAGTTTAACCTAAATGTAAGGAAGAAAAACTTCCCCGTTGTGTACCGTCATACATTGGCGCAGTACATGACCACGCAGATGAAAAGTTGTTTCATTATACTCATATGCTTAGGGCAGTGTGTTTGCCTTTTCCATTTCTGGGTCGTGAGAAATGTGATGTGTTCATAAAGGCTTTTTATTAATGTTTATTTGTACTCAGTATCTCCGTGTTCATATCTCATTAATAAATTTCATACGGTTGTGCTTCTCACAGCTGACAAGTGTCGATAAAGGCTGCCTGTTTTTAAGTGTATGTAACATGCACACTCATTTCTTGTGTAGAGATCTGAAAAAAATCCTGGCATTCTGTCTGTCCCGTTATTTGAGATTTGTTTATAATCTCGATGTAAGGGGCAAACACAGAGGCATTTCATCTTTCGAGATTTCTCTGCTCCTGCTATTGCAAAGCTAATACATGTCCCAGAACAAAGGAGAGAAATCTGTGTATTTAAATTTCTCCATTCTTTAAAACATCCGTGGGCATATAGAAACTCTTTGACTATCGATATAATTTATAGTACTCTTAATGTTTTGTGTGACTGTACGACATTGTATTGTGTGGAATCAGTATCGTAATGGAACAGATCGGTGTTTAAAAAAAGGTAGCGTGTTTCGTCTGGAATATAGTGACATATAACTTTTTTTGTCAGAAACAGATAATGACACATTGATTCTGTAGAGGTGTATGGCAGCCTACAGTCCGGGCCAGACTCATATGACCCATATAACTTCACCACACACACACACACGTATACACGCTTTAAACATGATTTCAAATACTTTATTCTGTAATCACCGTGCATCTTTTCACAGTCACTATTTACATACACCAACTGGATGCAACATTATTTATCAACAATAATTCTAAGTCACTATTTACATACACCAACTGGATGCAACTTTATTTATCAACAATAAATTCTAAGTCACTATTTACATACACCAACTGGATGCAACTTTATTTATCAACAATAAATTTTAAGTCACTATTTACATACACCAACTGGATGCAACTTTATTTATCAACAATAAATTCTAAGTCACTATTTACATACACCAACTGGATGCAACTTTATTTATCAACAATAAATTCTAAGTCACTATTTACATACACCAACTGGATGCAACTTTATTTATCAACAATAAATTCTAAGTCACTATTTACATACACCAACTGGATGCAACTTTATTTATCAACAATAAATTCTAAGTCACTATTTACGTGCACCAACTGGATGCAACTTTATTTATCAACAATAAATTCTAAGTCACTATTTACATACACCAACTGGATGCAACTTTATTTATCAACAATAAATTCTAAGTCACTATTTACGTGCACCAACTGGATGCAACTTTATTTATCAACAATAAATTCTAAGTCACTATTTACATACACCAACTGGATGCAACTTTATTTATCAACAATAAATTCTAAGTCACTATTTACAAACACCAACTGGGTGCAACTTTATTTAAAAAAACTGTATAGTTTTTTAAAACATATTTAAAAACTTTTTAAAACCCGACATATGTTTCGGCTCTTATAGAGCCATCTTCAGGGGTTTATTGTCGTTAAAACTGCATATATTGAAACGTCTTTTTCATTGGTTCACTTTTAGGGAAGGTTTTTCACTTTTACACGAATAACTAATAGTGTCTGTGCATACAAAGCAGTGGAAAAGTGAAAAACCTTACCAAAAGTGAACCAATGAAAAAGACGTTTTAATATATGCAGTTTTAACGACAATAAACCTCTGAAGATGGCTCTATAAGAGCCGAAACATATGTCGGGTTTTAAAAAGTTTTTAAATATGTTTTAAAAAACTATACAGTTTTTTAAAATAAAGTTGCATCCAGTTGGTGTATGTAAATAGTGATTTCAAATGTTAGATATTCGGACACAATTTTTGATCCAAGATTATTTGCCGTTATTTGTATGTTTCCAGGTGTTACATGTGTGAGACTACGCACAGAGCGACAAAACGCAGCCATTGTATTTTTTTATGGCGCAACAGCCCCTAGTGGGTCAGGGCTCCCTCATTATCGAGGCTTCACGATCACACTTTAGACACACCACACTCGGTAGGACTCCTCTGGATGAGTGATCAGCCCGTCGCAGAGACCTCTACCTGACAACACACAATACTTACAAGAGACAGACATCCATGCCCTAGGCGGGATTCGAACCCGCAATCCCAGCAATCCAGCGGCCACAGACCCACGCCTTAGACCGCGCGGCTACTGCTATCGGCAGCCATTGCATGATAGAACTGTTAATTCAAGTGGATTGAATTTAATTTTGGTAATATTTTAAGCGAACATTGGCTATGGTAACGTTTCTTACCAACGTCATGTTTTCAGATTTTATATTTTTTACATATGTACATGCAAAATTGGTTTTTGATATGTATGGAGTATTGTATTTTGTAAATATTTGAGCGCCCTTGACAATGGCCCAAGAAGGGTCGTAACACGTAGATAATTGCAAACAGTTGACGGATGTCCCCCTAAATACAGTGTGTTTTGTTTTAATTTCTAAGATTCAATAAAACATACACCATGATTAGCAACACTGTACGTTTATTACGGCTGTTTGTTCTTGTCGACGCTTGCCGTCCGGCAGCGTCCATGTGTAGGCTGTACAGTCACAGGTTTACAATACTATTAAGGTGTGTACTGTGTGTTCTGAAATGTAGTCAAAAAAAATTGTATTTTTTGTTGTTGTAGATGAACAAAAAGGTTTGATGTTTTGTTTAAAATTATTCCCCCAACATTACCTGGTGAGACTGTTTGAAAAATTCGACCTTGTTGAACGAGTACTGACGGTGAATCGACGTTAACATGTGATGTGATGGTTGTGTTCTCCATCGAAGGATATTGCGCGCAGTTTGCTAGTAATCTACAGTAATCTAGTAATCTTGAGAGATATTGTGTGTAACTATAATGGGTGATATCACTGGGCACAACAATGCTTGTCGTGTACTGGCTGTGGGTACTGCACCAGTAAACATGGATCGTTATTGAGTTTTACGATTGGAAGGACGGATCCTTTGTTGAGTGAATTGTTTATTAGTCATACAGCGGTAAAACTATAGATATTTTCAGTCGAGCTTAATGAAACTTGCTCCCTTTATGTGATGGTGTATTTACTTTCTGATCGACCCTTCTTTCACCACAATGAGAAAAAAAAATAATGCTGTCTTAAAAACCGTTATGACGTCACCCACAGACCAAGCTCTATCTTAACCTTGAAAATCCCTGTGTGATCCTGTTACAAACCGTGCGAACCGTGGAAACTGGGTGTGTGACTGAGTGAGTGACAAGGGTGTTACGTACAGAGAGAGAGAGATCACTAGACCAGTCACCGGACGGAGGCTTGTTGACATAACTGAGTTGATATCTTTTTCAACGGACCCAAAAATCCGGGGGGGGGGGGGGGTCTGTTATGATGTAGGAAGGCCGGAAACAAGGTACCTAGAGGGATTTTTCTGATGACGGAGTAGGTTAGAATGCTTATCGCTTGAAATAGAATGGAAATTGCTCTATATTTGAAATAAAGGAAGATAATTAGCGGGGCAAATGTATTTGTGGGTGTAGTCTATTTGCAAGTATAGTCGAACTCTGTTATAACGTCATGAAAGGGACTGAATAATTTTGTGTCGTTATAACCGAGGCGAATAATGTTATGGTTAAAAATAAATAAAATAAAATAAGCCTATAACATCCCATGAGGGCAAAGGCCTCCTGCTATGTGCAGGGTGAGCTCTGAGAGTGCTCGCTAGGTGAGCTAGTCCTAGCAAGCTGTTGGGTACTAACACGTGATCCTACCGGATCTGGATTACAAGTGGCCATGAGTTAAAACTAGTTGGGGACTGAGACTGACCACAGAAAGTAGCTTGCATAATTTTCTTTACAATTAGTGTTTGACTTTATCCTAGAGTCTTTTTTAGCATGATCTGCTTCTAGCCTGATATTTTGCCATAGCTTGCACAGTTCACATAATTATAGTGTCCGAACTGTTCTTAGTGACTTCTCAAGTCTTCTCCATTCAGTCCTATTCCTGGCCACACGTGTCCACTGCCTGCCCACTATTTCGGTGAATAAGGCGGACCAACGGGTTCTAGGTCGTCCTACGTTCCTCTTTCCTGTCTTGGGGTCCCACATCGTCGCTGCATAGGCCCATCTAGATTCATGCATTCTTGATACGTGGCCTCCCCACTTCCATTTCAGCTGAACTGCGGTTTGTACGCCATCTCTTGTGCCTAACTGTTTCCTGACATCTTCGTTTCTTATTCTGTCCTTTATGGATATTCGCAGAATTTTTCTCTCCATTTTCCTCTGGCAGACTTGTAGCATTTTCCTTTCCTTGGAGGTGGGAGACCATGTCTGGCAGCCGTACAATAGTGCTGGAATCACACAGGTTTCGAAGACTTCCCTTTTCGTTGATAGTTTTATATATTTGTCCAATAAAATAAATTTTAGACTCCAAAATTTGTTCCATGCTAGACCAATTCTTCTTTTTACTTCTTTCCCTGAACTCTTATGAAAAGAGACTATTTAGCCTAAATATGTGTACTCCCTTACATATTCTAATACTTCTCTGTTAACTTTAATTTCAACCTCCGTTCCATTTGTCATCAATTTAGTTTTCCTAGGATTCATTGAAAGACCTACTTCGTTGCTGACTTTGTTTATGTCATGAATCATATTCTCTAATTCGCGCCCAGTTTTTGCGAAGAGAACTATGTCGTCTGCAAATCTCAGATTGGTCAATCTTCTTCCATTGATGCTTATTCCGTATTTTTTATCCCAATCTAGTTTGCGAAACTGATTCTCTAAAAGGCAAGTAAAGAGCTTAGGTGAAAGAGGATCCCCTTGTTTGACTCCTCGTTCTAGCCTGAATGTGCTGCCCTCAAGTTCCGTTCGTACTTTGGCATAGCTGTTCCTATAGATCGATGCAAGAAGTCTTACATATTTGCTCTGTATGCCTTGATTTTCCAGTGCTTGAAGAACGCACTCATGCTCTACGGAATCGAAGGCCTTTCTGTAGTCAATAAAGGCAATATGTATTTCATGGTTATATTCTTCCATTTTTTCAAATATCTGGTTTATTGTCTGGATATGGTCCGTTGTACTGTAGCCCGAGCGAAATCCTGCCTGCTCCGGCGGTTGGTTTTCGTCAAGAATTTTAGTTAGTCTCTTCGTGATTATTTTCGAGAAAAGTTTGTAAAGGTTTGACATCAAACTTATTGGTCTATAGTTATTTAGGTCGTCTTTTGGGCCTTTCTTGTGGAGAAGTATTATCGTGCTGAGGTTATGGTTAACAGTGAGGAATTAATTGGTACCACAGAATATATGACGATATAGACGAGGTGTCGTGTAAACCGATGTCGTTATAACCGGGTTCTACTGTACATTCAAGACCTCAGACTCCATAGCACGGAATGATTGGTTAGTAATTGAATGCGAGAGGATGTGGACGCAGGTAGGCGTAGTTTTGACTTAAGGTGTTATCAGGTGATTGCCAGGAGGGACTGAATAAGACCACGACAAAATTTCTTGCAGACGGGATTGGAATCTGGAACATTTCTTAATACGAATCAGAAGTGTTATAACCAGCGTGATAGGTGATGGTGACAAAATAGGAAAGAAATTAAGACCGACGGAAGAAAAAGGGAAGAGAAAGAATAGTGTGGTGTAGTTATTGGCACTGTCATGTAATTAGTTCTGTGAGATGGGTTAAGCTGCTAACGTGTGCAGACACGTGACACTGGTCGTCGAACATGCCGTTGGACACACTTGAACTGTTGCATCCTGCGATGCTCTGGTTGGACGTATTTTTACGAAGATGTTTAATCGCGGACGGGGTGTGTCCCGCGGACTGCCAGTTGAGCAACAAACATACTAATTTTAATTTTCAAGTCGAAAAAGAAATAAATGAGATGAGGGAACAGCCTTACACAATCACAACTCAAATGATAAAAATCAAACAATGACATACATTAAATATTAAATGAATTATTCATATATCTTTACTGACATTAAGGGGGGTTTTGTCTTCTTATTTCAATACGTCGGTAAACCCCCCCCACCCCCCTTTCCCCCCCTCCCCCCCTTCATGAAAAGCGCATGTATAGTGTACGGAAATCACAGATTTTATCGACCTGAACTATGTGTGCCGTTGAAACAGAATGGAATGTGCTGTGAATAATGTTATATTCAGGTAAGCGCCATTGAAAAACAGTCACGTGGTTCATATATCTAAAAAAATGAAACTCGAATGGTTGAGCCGCGGCGTTGACGTATTGACGACAGAAGATTTGAGTCTTCCGGAACTGCTTATACCCTGAATATGGAGGCAATCCGAATAGCTTTCCTACTCGGATTCTTGACCCGTGAGGATGGGACCGATACGTTGTCCCGAAACGTCGGTAAACAATTACCACACGACGCCACGTAATACCCCAGAAGACCGCAGTTTTTATCAACATCGCGGCGGAAGCCTGAAACCAACGTTGTAGCTGAGTTCGACTGTGTGTGTGTGTATATATATATATTTTCCCTATGTCTCGACAGCCCTATATGGGCCTGGGCCTCCTCGTTTCGTCGAGGTTTCATGATCACACACTTTTAGACACACCACACTCGGAAGGACTCCTCTGGACGAGTGATCAGCCCGTCGCAGAGACCTCTACCTGACAACACACAACACTCACAACAGACAGACATCCATGCCCCCGGTGGGATTCGAACCCACGATCCTAGTAAGCGAGCGGCCGAAGACCCACGCCTTAGACCGCACGGCCACTGGGATTGTGTATATATATATGTTATACATATGCATGCAGTTTTTCTAAAGGAACGTAAAAACGACGAACGTGGCAATTTTCGAACAGCTTGTACCTAAGTCCGTAATCACACGTGGAGGTAGCCAGTTATCTGCCTCTCTCGTCTAAACGTCTTGTCAGATGGACGTTTTTCGTCAGACTTCTGTACGCTCTCCTTGATGTCGTATCGTTAGCGTCGTGACACTATTAGGTGAGTTACATGAAGTTCATCGTTAAGTCGCGTCGTTAATTGGTGACGTCATTCTTAAGTCTAGAGACTTAAACTGTCTTCGTGCCTGTGTAGGTTTCAGTTAGTAAACAGGCCACGTTTTAATGCTCGTAAGAAATCGCGAAATTGTTATTTTGTGTGTTTCTCATTTTCATGGCCGAAGTGCGTTATCTTGATCATTATGAAAGAGCAAGGTTACTCGCAGACTGTTCTGAAAAGAACAAGACAGCCTGTGTACGTATAAACGTAACATTGAGGCGCGTTCGCGTAACCATTGTTGCCGTGGAAAAGCAATAAGTATTACATATTCTGAGTGTGTGTCTGTAGCCTTAGTTATCCGGCATGCAAAGCGCATGCGCCGTATTGTATTGTCATCTGTGGCCTGTCTGGCTGTACCGTATTTTTCCACATTATCTCATAAACGGCACGATTTTCGGAAAAAAAAAAGTTACTGAATACAAAATGTTTGTTTTGATTTTCTCTGCAACTTTTGTCTGAAACATTTATCATTCTAAGAAGAAATGAGTGAGATATTATCATAAATGTACGTAGGTATTCATGTGAAGTACCGTTATTGTTGTCAGATTTCAATGAAAGTTCATTTTTTTTTACATATTTTCGAAAATACTTATATCAAATTTAATTAAAATCCGTCCAGTGGGAGCCGTGTTCTTCCATGCGGACGGACGGACAGACAGACAGACAGACAGACATGACGAAGCTAATAGTCGCCTTTCGTAATTTTGCGAACGCACCTAAAAAAGGAACAGTCTAAACAGGCCGTGTGTACTCTGTGGTGTTCTGTTGTGTTCTAACCCTGTAAAGCACAGTGGTTGTTCCGTGTACCGCCAGGTTTAACATAAAAAAATCCTATATTCTGTATTTATGTGTTTTGTATGTAAAAATTATGAGGTTTTATATTTGCCTACAGAGGGCATTTGTGCATTTTCATGGATTTGAAGACAAACAGCGATTATTTCCCAATGTAACAGTGCCTGGTTCATTCTTTAACCGAGACGGAGTGTGTTTACTGTGCGGTGCGGACTGGATCTTTATATATAATTGAATATGAAGTGTTAATCGTGTCCATTGGGCTGTGGGTACAATGCATAGTGATCGTCCTTCTAATGTTAGGCATTTGAAGTGGAGCACGAGGCCTATACACAGTAGACACCATTCTAATGTTAGGCATTTGAAGTGGATCACGAGGCGTATACACAGTAGACACCATTCTAATGTTAGGCATTTGAAGTGGATCACGAGGCGTATACACAGTAGACACCATTCTAATGTTAGGCATTTGAAGTGGATCACGAGGCGTATACACAGTAGACACCATTCTAATGTTAGGCATTTGAAGTGGATCACGAGGCGTATACACAGTAGACACCATTCTAATGTTAGGCATTTGAAGTGGAGCACGAGGCGTAAAAACAGTAGACACCATTCTAATGTTAGGCATTTGAAGTGGAGCACGAGGCGTAAAAACAGTAGACACCATTCTAATGTTAGGCATTTGAAGTGGAGCACGAGGCGTATACACAGTAGACACCATTCTAATGTTAGGCATTTGAAGTGGATCACGAGGCGTATACACAGTAGACACCATTCTAATGTTAGGCATTTGAAGTGGATCACGAGGCGTATACACAGTAGACACCATTCTAATGTTAGGCATTTGAAGTTGAGCACGAGGCGTAAAAACAGTAGACACCATTCTAATGTTAGGCATTTGAAGTGGAGCACGAGGCGTAAAAACAGTAGACACCATTCTAATGTTAGGCATTTGAAGTGGATCACGAGGCGTATACACAGTAGACACCATTCTAATGTTAGGCATTTGAAGTGGATCACGAGGCGTATACACAGTAGACACCATTCTAATGTTAGGCATTTGAAGTGGAGCACGAGGCGTATACACAGTAGACACCATTCTAATGTTAGGCATTTGAAGTGGATCACGAGGCGTATACACAGTAGACACCATTCTAATGTAGGCATTTGAAGTGGATCACGAGGCGTATACACAGTAGACACCATTCTAATGTTAGGCATTTGAAGTGGAGCACGAGGCGTAAAAACAGTAGACACCATTCTAATGTTAGGCATTTGAAGTGGAGCACGAGGCGTAAAAACAGTAGACACCATTCTAATGTTAGGCATTTGAAGTGGAGCACGAGGCGTAAACACAGTAGACACCATTCTAATGTTAGGCATTTGAAGTGGATCACGAGGCGTATACACAGTAGACACCATTCTAATGTTAGGCATTTGAAGTGGATCACGAGGCGTATACACAGTAGACACCATTCTAATGTTAGGCATTTGAAGTGGAGCACGAGGCGTAAAAACAGTAGACACCATTCTAATGTTAGGCATTTGAAGTGGAGCACGAGGCGTAAAAACAGTAGACACCATTCTAATGTTAGGCATTTGAAGTGGAGCACGAGGCGTAAACACAGTAGACACCATTCTAATGTTAGGCATTTGAAGTGGATCACGAGGCGTATACACAGTAGACACCATTCTAATGTTAGGCATTTGAAGTGGAGCACGAGGCGTAAAAACAGTAGACACCATTCTAATGTTAGGCATTTGAAGTGGAGCACGAGGCGTAAAAACAGTAGACACCATTCTAATGTTAGGCATTTGAAGTGGAGCACGAGGCGTAAACACAGTAGACACCATTCTAATGTTAGGCATTTGAAGTGGAGCACGAGGCGTATACACAGTAGACACCATTCTAATGTTAGGCATTTGAAGTGGATCACGAGGCGTATACACAGTAGACACCATTCTAATGTTAGGCATTTGAAGTGGACACGAGGCGTATACACAGTAGACACCATTCTAATGTTAGGCATTTGAAGTGGATCACGAGGCGTATACACAGTAGACACCATTCTAATGTTAGGCATTTGAAGTGGAGCACGAGGCGTATACACAGTAGACACCATTCTAATGTTAGGCATTTGAAGTGGAGCACGAGGCGTATACACAGTAGACACCACATTGCATTTAAAGTCCAAAGCGTTCATTGTCCCACTAAGCCCGAATTATTAGGATTCCGTGTGCACATGTTCAATGGTACGAAGCCAAACCGGCAGTGTTTCATGTCTGATGCCATCCCGTATTTCGTAGGTGTCGCCGCAGAGTGTCAGATACATTTTTTCTTGTGTTTCCGAGACCTGTAGTAACTGCCTACATAGGGATAATATGCTATATGCTGTTCTTGGGGGGGAATTTTTGCTTTATGCTGCGAGGCGGAGGTCAAACGAGTCACGAATATGCAGGGTAGAGCTTTTTAAGCAATTAGGGCAATTCCGCGTTGTCACGACTGGTCACGTTTTTTTTTTAATTTTTCGTTTTTTACCTTTTCGTTACTTGAGTGATTTTCTGTCTCTGTTCCCCTTTCTTGTCCTCCCCCCCCCCCCAAGGCCCCCCGACACACACACACACACGGTTGTATTCTACACTAATGTATGTCTACAGCGCTATATGTAACCTACTTTGAATCGTGACTGCTATAAGGACTGCTGAAACTTTTAGGCGCGTTGTTGCGAAAAGCGACTGTTAGTATTTTATTTTATAATCACCGTGCATTTTTCACAATTATTGTTAAGTCACCAACTGAATGCACTATTTTTTAAAAAAACACTATATGGTTTCTTAAAATATATTAGTAAAACCCTACATATTTCGGCTTCCTCATGAAGCCATCCTCAGGGGTGTCAGAAAATTTGCTTGTATAAAAACACGTCTATACATTGGTCATTTTATACAAGCAAGTTTTCTGACACCCCCTGAGGATGGCTTCATGAGGAAGCCGAAACATATGTAGGGTTTTACTAAAATATTTTAAGAAACCGTATAGTGTTTTTTTTTAAAATAAATAGTGCATTCAGTTGGTGACTAAATTAAAACAATGAAACGGCTACATGTTTCGAACCTTATAGGTTCATCATCAGGGAGTACATCAGATAGTTTTGTATAAAACACATCTGATTATTTTTTAGGTGGTTGAATCTTGATGTCTTGTGTAACGTGCAGAGGAGCGTGGAAGTATACCGGAAGTATACCGGAAGTATACCATGTAGAATGATTAAGTTTGCATAGCAGAACGCAAGACTTGCACAGTGTATTAGCTTCGTCATGTCTCTGTTCGTCTGCATGGAACAACTCAGCTCCCACTGGACGGATTTTCATGAAATTTGATTTTTGAAGACGTTTCGAAAACTCTGTCGAGAAAATTAAAGTTCTATTGAAATCTGACAAGAACAACGGGTACTTTACATGAAGACCTTACATTTATAATATCTCGCTGAATCCATCTTAGAATTAGAAATGTTTCAGACAAAAGAAAATCAAAACACACATTTTATGTTCAATAATTTTTTTCCAAAAATCGTGCCGTTTATGAGATAATGTGGAAAAAATATGGTAGAACCAGACAGGCCACAGATGACAATATAATAGGGCGCATGCGCTTTGCATGCTGTATAACTAAGGCTACAGACACACACTCAGAATGTGTAATACTTATTGCTTTTCCACAGTAACAGTGGTTACGCGAACGCGCCACAATGTTACGTTTATACGTACATTGGCTGTCTTGTTCTTTTAAGCCTTGCAGGAAAAGCTGTTGTAATTGTAACCTTGATCGGAGTTTTACGAGATAGAAGGTCCGAGCTAAGCGATGCTGATCCAATCACTAGTCCGCACGCTGCAGAGAGTGATGTGTGGAAAGATATGCGGATGTGTTTCGACAGCCGGTTAGCGAGGGCTGTCCCGGTCATGTGTGTTGAGACCCCAGATGGAGGGTCTTGACGGTACACCGTCATGAGGAGCTGAGCCTGAAGCTTGAGATTACGTACCGATAAATGAAACAATCGTGGGTTTCTGTAGTTAATACACAAGCAGGTGAACGTAAGTACGAAGTAATCAGATTTTAACGATCGATCGATCGATTAGTGTCAGGAACAGCTAGTTAAAAAGAGCTGGAATTGTTCCTTAAAATCGGCCAGTCACTTCAACACATGCATTCCTTTCATAATATACAGTTTCCTGTCAGATGTTAATCTGTGGAGCTGAAACGGCATCGTTATATAAATTATAATTTATTTTATTCAATTTAATTTTAATTTCAATTTCTGGTTGGTTGTGGAAACGTAAATATGATCTCGCTAAGTGACTTTAGGACATCCTGTATATAGTTTATTAATTTCTGTTGCATTTAACAGCAGGCACACTGTATAGCCTACGAGGGATAGGTTCATAAGTGAATAATGAATTGGTAAGGATGTGGAATGAAACGATCGTGGCCTACTTTTAAGCTACATACCTCGCATTTGCATTAGGAAAATGACGAAATACCGGTTCTGGTGCCTGTATTTGAACCACGGCGTCCAGAATGCCAAGCAGAAACGCACATCCGACCACCGTATTGGGTGCATGGCGTTAATAAAAGCAGCGAGCGTAATGTGAAGTGTGGTAGTGTAATTAACGTTAATTAGTGTTCAAGACTACAATTAATTTAATTATTCGGTCTATGTAGATATTACAAATTAGTATGTAGACGAGGAAACACGTTGTTTTACCGTGTTCAGTGGAAATAAAGTACAGCAAAACACACAAGACAAGTTTGATATAAAAAGCGATACTTCTTGTTCGTGATCTTGCGCCATTCTGAAAGGTAATTTCTTTCGTCGACACGTGTCGCCTTACCTGCAACATTACCGGACTGTGACTTGCATCTTGAGAAGATAATTCAACAGTATACACAAAGAGGCGGTGATAGAGGAGATGATTCGTCCAGGAGACCATTTAGCAAGATATACAATCATATACAGTTCGAACCCGGTTATAACGACATCGGTTTATACGACACCTCGCCTATAACGTCAGATATTCTGTGGTACCAATTAATTCCTCACTGTTAACCGTAATATTATACTCCTTGGTTATAACAACACTCGTTTATAACGACACAAAATATTCAGTCCCTTTCATGACGTCATAACCGAGGTCGACTGTATTTCTAGAAGAATCAAGTACGAGTTGTGTTCTTGAGTAAATGGAGAGCCTTAGTGTGCAAATACACACGTGGGCTGTAGGCGTCAACACTTAACTGTTTTCTGTAAGTGTTGACGGTGTTTTGCGTCTAATTTAATTGTGATGTTATAATGGTCTTAGAGATATGAATAACAAAATATAGAAATGTGTAAGTTGTTACATGCAATGATTGAAGGAAACAGCATGTGGAAATTGTAGGAACTTAAAATTCGCTTCGGGAGTTCTTCACTGTAGCTTGGATGAACTCAGGAAATTATGCTGCACTGTAGCTTGGATGAACTCAGGAAATTTATGCTGCACTGTAGCTTGGATGAAGTCAGGAAATTTATGCTGCACTGTACTTGGATGAAGTCAGGAAATTTATGCTGCACTGTACCTTGGATGAACTCAGGAAATTTATGCTGCACTGTAGCTTGGATGAACTCAGGAAATTTATGCTGTACTGTAGCTTGGATGAACTCAGGAAATTTATGCTGCACTGTAGCTTGGATGAACTCAGGAAATTTATGCTTTACTGTAGCTTGGATGAACTCAGGAAATTTATGCTGCACTGTAGCTTGGATGAACTCAGGAAATTTATGCTGCACTGTAGCTTGGATGAACTCAGGAAATTTATGCTGCACTGTAGCTTGGATGAACTCAGGAAATTTATGCTGTACTGTAGCTTGGATGAACTCAGGAAATTTATGCTGCACTGTAGCTTGGATGAACTCAGGAAATTTATGCTGTACTGTAGCTTGGATGAACTCAGGAAATTTATGCTGCACTGTAGCTTGGATGAACTCAGGAAATTTATGCTGCACTGTAGCTTGGATGAACTCAGGAAATTTATGCTGTACTGTAGCTTGGATGAACTCAGGAAATTTATGCTGTACTGTAGCTTGGATGAACTCAGGAAATTTATGCTGCACTGTAGCTTGGATGAACTCAGGAAATTTATGCTGCACTGTAACTTGGATGAACTCAGGAAATTTATGCTGCACTGTAGCTTGGATGAACTCAGGAAATTTATGCTGCACTGTAGCTTGGATGAACTCAGGAAATTTATGCTGCACTGTAGCTTGGATGAACTCAGGAAATTTATGCTGAATACTGAGCTTTCTGAGTATATTAATATGGTCACAGGGAGAGCTGATTGGCACTGGCGTAGTGTCGTTCATTAAATCCATTTAGCGATTCTCCTGTATGCTGTTGTCATGCGTGTATTTCATGTTCATGTAAATCATGTTACAAACACTTGGCCCTAAGTAATTTAACTGCCCGGAGCAGAGTCCTACCTGATAAGCTGATAGTTCTCACCTGGTCAAGAAATTTCCGCAATGAAGGAAGAACCAACACACTGGAGGCACTGCCCTCTATATTGTTTGTAAATAGTTTTATGGTGTATTTTTTCCCATCATACGCCATAATAAAATTGCTTTTTCGTAAGCCATTTTGTGTATCGGCACGCACTATTGTCTAGTCATGCCAACTTCCACTGTACAAATAAATCAAAATATGCGTACATACGTTTTGGGACGTCGTGCAGTGTGGGAGAGTTTTGAATGTGGTGCTGGAGAAGAATGGAGAAGATCAGTTGGACCGATCGTGTGAGAAATGAAGAAGTATTACATAGAGTGAAGGAGGAGAGGAATATCGTACATACAATAAAAAGAAGAAAGGCTAACTGGATTGGTCACATCTTGCGTAGAAACTGCCTTCTGAAACACGTGATTGAAGGAAAGTTAGAGGGAAGGATAGAAATGACGGGAAGACGAGGGAGAAGGCGTAAGCAGTACTGGGTGACCTTAAGGAAAAGAGAAGATACTGTGAATTGAAAGAGGAAGCACTAGATCGCACACTGTGGAGAACTCGCCTTGGAAGAAGCTACGGACCTGTCGTAAGACAGACTACAGAATGAATGAACGGTGCGGACAGGTAGAAGATATACCAACGTTTTGAACGATCGTAGTGCCTGGAAGGGTTGAGGAGTCCAACGTGCCTGAACCGTTAAAAATGAAGGCACTACATTCCTTCTGCAAGACTAACCCAGCGACATGAATTCCGTCTTTTGCATCCCCTTAACAAAGGTATCAGAACACTTGGGAGTGGTAATTATTGAGACATATGTCGCTTATGTTCGAAAGCATAATCGTAATTTAGAATGCGCAGTACAATAAGCTAACGCTGTTTTAAGTTCTTACAAGGTTTACAAATGCCACAGGTGTACGGTGCTGGCGAGGCAGTACCAATTAACACAATGTGCTAGTATTATTACTTCTGATTGGAGCTGTATGTAATGATGGTAGGGGCCGGTGGTGAGGGGGGACTGCTGTGGACAATGGTGAAAGTGTAAGGGCAGGAATAATTGTTTTTGGAAAACGAACAATTGTTTGCTGTTTCATCTATTCAATTCGTACAAGGAATAAGATGTCGTTTGAAAGCATAAACATGTTCTGTGGACTCTCCAAGTGATGATTGTTGTTGGATCGGTGTTTGTAACTAGCCTGGCTGAGAGAGAGAGAGAGAGAGAGAAGGACGGAGCGAACAAAGCATTCCATCATGCATGTGCATTGTCGAGCTATAGGCTGTTGAAACGTGTGTAGACGTCTAATGAAAAAAAAACTCTTACCACACGTAACTTACAGTATTAAGATTTAACATGGTACTGAATGAGGTTTTCTTCAGTTAGGCTCATTCCCCTATTGAAGGCTTCCAGAAGTGGATTCTGTACGGATGTTATAATTCTCATTGTGTGGAATAATTGTGAATAATTTACGTCAAAATAATTTTTGATAAGAAATAAATTTCATGGGTACGCATAGTTTAGTGTTAGTCTGTCATTTGACCCTTAGAATATAAAGTGTGGAAGTAATTTTCTTATCTAATGCTTCCCGAATTTAGAGAGGACCTTTTTTTTAAGGTTTCCAGGTTTTGCCTTTTTTACATGTGATAAAGAATAGCGTGTAAATGAAAATGAGCATGGAACATTGGTCGAATGATACTGACGGCGAAACTGAGTTACACCTGAATTATTTTTAAAGACCAGTCCGTACCGCGCAGTAAACACACTCCGTCTCAGTTATACAAACCAGTCAGTTAATGTTGTACAGTGAAATAATCGCTGTTTGTTCTGAGATCCACACAAAACACATAAATACAGTCCGTACCGCGCAGTAAACACACTCCGTCTCAGTTATACAAACCAGTCAGTTAATGCTTGTACAGTGAAATAATCGCTGTTTGTTCTGAGATCCACAAAAACACATAAATACAGTCCGTACCGCGCAGTAAACACACTCCGTCTCAGTTATACAAACCAGTCAGTTAATGTTGTACAGTGAAATAATCGCTGTTTGTTCTGAGATCCACACAAAACACATAAATACAGTCCGTACCGCGCAGTAAACACACTCCGTCTCAGTTATACAAACCAGTCAGTTAATGCTTGTACAGTGAAATAATCGCTGTTTGTTCTGAGATCCACATAAAACACATAAATACAGTCCGTACCGCGCAGTAAACACACTCCGTCTCAGTTATACAAACCAGTCAGTTAATGTTGTACAGTGAAATAATCGCTGTTTGTTCTGAGATCCACACAAAACACATAAATACAGTCCGTACCGCGCAGTAAACACACTCCGTCTCAGTTATACAAACCAGTCAGTTAATGTTGTACAGTGAAATAATCGCTGTTTGTTCTGAGATCCACACAAAACACATAAATACAGTCCGTACCGCGCAGTAAACACACTCCGTCTCAGTTATACAAACCAGTCAGTTAATGTGTACAGTGAAATAATCGCTGTTGTTCTGAGATCCACACAAAACACATAAATACAGTCCGTACGCGCAGTAAACACACTCCGTCTCAGTTATACAAACCAGTCAGTTAATGCTGTACAGTGAATAATCGCTGTTTGTTCTGAGATCCACACAAAACACATAAATACAGTCCGTACCGCGCAGTAAACACACTCCGTCTCAGTTATACAAACCAGTCATTAATGCTGTACAGTGAAATAATCGCTGTTTGTTCTGAGATCCACACAAAACACATAAATACAGTCCGTACCGCCAGTAAACACACTCCGTCTCAGTTATACAAACCAGTCAGTTAATGTGTACAGTGAAATAATCGCTGTTTGTTCTGAGATCCACACAAAACACATAAATACAGTCCGTACCGCGCAGTAAACACACTCCGTCTCAGTTATACAAACCAGTCACTTAATGCTGTACAGTGAAATAATCGCTGTTTGTTCTGAGATCCACACAAAACACATAAATACAGTTCCGTACCGCGCAGTAAACACACTCCGTCTCAGTTATACAAACCAGTCGGTTAATGCTGTACAGTGAAATAATCGCTGTTTGTTCTGAGATCCACACAAAACACATAAATACACTGTGTGGGCAGAACGTAGAATTTTCAGGCGCGTTAGCTAAATTGCGAAAAGCGACTATTAGTTTCATCATATCTGTCCGTCTGTCCGTCCTCATGGAACAACTCGGCTCCCACTCGACGGATTTTCGTGATATTTTGATATTTGAGTATTTTTACGAAAATCTGCCGAGAAAATTCAAGTATCATTAAAATCTGACAAGAATAACGGTACTTTACATTAAGACCTATGTACATTTAAAATAATATCTCGCTGAATTCTTCTTAGACTAAGAACTCTTATAGGCAAAAGTTGTAGAGAAAATCACAACATGTTATGCTCAACAGTCGCCATGTCTTATACATACACACACATACGGTGACAGCCATAATACTCCGTCATTAAAGATAATATATACCGCATTTGTAATAAACTCGAGCTCATATAACTATACCATTTTGACGGCGTAGATTGTTTTGAAATTGTGTTTCGGGGTCCTCGTAAATAGGGTATATAGTTAATTAAACTACCTCCATACTTAGATTACGTTACACGTAGGAATTAGTGATGAGGTAGGCTATTGTTTTCAAAGAGGTGTGTAGATGTGTTTATTAATGTGTTTGAATAAGTGCTGGAAAATAAGTTTCGAATTGAATATGAATTAGAAGACCATATTTGAAATACTGGAACAAGTCCATTGTACAGTGTGGTCGTTATTAAATGGTGTCGCTGATCGGCGCTGGGAAGGCTTGTGGGCCCAGCCCACATACTTATATACTGATTTGTTTGTTTGTTTACTTCTAAGCTATATGTTTACATTTGTATACGTTAACAGATAATAATGTCAATGATTGTCGACCTCGGTGGACTAGTGGTTAGCGTGCTCGCCACTGAACCCAAGGTTCACGGGTTCGATCCCGACCAGGTCGATGGATTTTTATAAAAATCCGGAGCACCACTTCCTTCGGAGGGGAAGTAAAGCCGTCGGTCCCATGTCGTAGATTTACGTCATGTAAAAGAACCTTACGGGCATGAATAAAAATGTTGCGTAAGCCAAATTGCCTCCATTTCTCGCCCAAGTCTCCTGACTGCCTGCCAGATGGCTCTGGCAGGCACATCAGGATCGATAGAACAGTAATCGCGGCCAGTTCGACAGTCACCAACTGCCACGAATGCGCACGACTTAGTAACCTCGAAAAGAGGAGGCAAGAGGAGGCCCGGCTGTTGAGCCATGGTTATTATTATATTATGTCAATGATTAAGTTGTGAATTATTTGAACATTTCATTCATTCATTCATTCTGCAGTCTGTCTTACGACAGGTCCGTACTAAGCGAGTTCTCTACAGGGTGCGATCTAGTGCTTCCTCTTTCAATTTCCAGTATCTTCTCTTTTCCTTAAGTCATCCAGTAGCTGCTTACGTCTTCTCCCTCGTCTTCCCGTCATTTCTATCCTTCCTTCTAACTTTCCTTCAATCACTGTTTCAGAAGGCAGTTTCTACGCAAGATGTGACCAATTCCAGTTAGCCTTTCTTCTTTTTATTGTATGTACGATATTCCTCTCATCCTTGAATTTGAACATAGTGGTATATAAAATTGCAGACCGCAGTACCGGTTTATTATTAAGTTTAGCATGTATATGAGGGCCTAAGCTGTTTATACATCGATATTAAATTAAAGAATACTCTCTGAGGTATCGAAATTACTATTTTTGCTGTTGTTTGATTATGTTCTGATAGTTTTAAACGCGGAAATATCCATTTAAAAATTCAAACCTTTCACCTGTTGGACACACGTTACTTGTTAATATGAGAATGCAAAAAGTGTGGTAAATGCTGTTGTTAGCTTTGATTCTAATTATAGCAACATTTTTTTCGGTTCATTGAATTACATAATAGGCATAGAGCTACCAAAAATGTCGCTCTCCCTTTAAGGAATGAGGTTAATCCGAATTATATCAAATACTCAGTTCGTACCGCGCAGTAAACACACCCCATATCGGGGCTTTAAACGGTCACACTCGTTGCATTCCGGTAGACTCACAACGGTCGATGTTTGCACAGACGACTGTAGCTGCTGATTGCTACTCAGTCACATCAACGTCTTGATTTTGCTTTGATTTTCCGAAACATGGTAACTGTGTTCCGAAACAAACGCCATGATAACTAAAGATGGCGCAGTAGGCAGTCCGTATTGCATGACCCAGACGGTTCTGTAATTACAGTGTTTGATCAGCGGACCTTTTCCTGCAGAAATCTCCTGACTTAGATAATGTTTTAGTAAATCTGGTAGGAGCTTCACATTGTTGACACCAGTGCATCTTCGTCATATTAAATTAAGTTATAAACCAACCGATGCACACTAAAACCACTTTTTAAGTAGCTTTATTATAAAATTTTAAAATTGTACCCCTACACGTGTTTCGATCCTAGGATCATCGTCAGGGGGGTTTATTGCTAAAAGCTACAGTCACTTCAACACATGATTTAAATATTCTATCGGCACTTTGAAACATAAGTTAAAATCTTGTAAAAAGATTCTCTAAAACATCGAAAAAAAAATCGAAACACGTGTAGGGGTACAATTTTAACAATTTTATAATAAAGCTACTTAAAAAGTGGTTTTAGTGTGCATCGGTTGGTTTATAACTTAATTTAACTAGTAGGAGCTGTTCTAAACAACACTGTTTATGCGTAAGAACAGTGAAGACGTATCTGCCAGCCACTCTTTCTGAGGCAGCCTCAAGCTGTTATAATTAACTTCTTGTTGGATACAGCTGGCTCAAATGAAGCCCACCGTCCCAACGGTTCTGTAATTAACGTACAACACGTATCAGCAAGCCTCCCTCCACTAACACAAAACTGCAGTAATTACAACAGCAGGTACCATCTCCTGTTTTAGGTACTGCTTGGAGTCATCTGTCAGGGCGATGTTTTGGTGGCGGGCGTGTTTTTGTCTTGATTGAATGACGAATTCAGTCGTGGAGGTAACCCTTCACCTTTATGTCTTCACACATTCGTACGCTGCCTGCAATCAACCCGCGAGAAACCAGCGTAAAATTGAATTCAAGAAATCCATTTGTCGTAACGACACTGCAGTAATGCTTAACAATTTTTAAGGAACGTAATCATCCAATTAAAGTTTTTTTTTGTATTATTTGGTACGAGACTCGAAACACACTTGGTGGTAATATCTAACACCCCAACCCCCCCGTCTCCCCCAAATTACAGTGTATTGTCTTTCGGAATTTAAGACGCGTGTTCCTTTTTCTTTAATGTTCGTATTTAGTCGCATATCTTTTCTGTCGCCATCTTGCTACCTTCGCTGATTCTCTCCTCCATATTTGGCTAGTCAGTCTCTTCATATATCCTAAGATCGTCGGCAGTGTGATTATTATTATTGAAACGCAATCAGGTATTCTATTGTTTTCTCGATTGTACACGCCAAATCCGTTTTAAAAGCCGTAGCGAAGCGATCGTCGGATTAGAAATCAGCCGAACAGTTGGGGTCCGAAATGGAGTCATGCCTCTTACATATGTTGAAGCAAGAGCAAAAATGGAATAAATCAGAGAGTATTAACACCCACGTCACTTGAGCACCGTGACGCCGAAGATAGATGACTTGGTTCTTTCTCTAATCTGTGCTTTAAGGAAAGTGCATTAATAATTTCAGTCGCAGCTGCTGCTAATTCATTCTTATTTATATGTAGCGTAATTAGCTTCTTACATTCTTCTAGAAATTTTGAAGTTCCACACGTGATGCGATGTCATTAAATGACACACGTAAGCTTAGAATTTTATTAACACTTAAAACATAAGCGGAACTTGAGGTATTCTCTGTTCTGGGATAATTACAGAAGAGCAATGTAGTTACATTTCTCATCTTTATTAACCTCGGCACTAGATGGAGGTGAGTGGTCAGCTCCACGTCCTCGGCCGCTTTAACTCCAGGTAGCTAGACTCTCGTACAAATTAATTTTTTTTTTTTAAATTTTGCATTAATTTAGTAAAGGGCGAACGTCTTAAACAGGTACGCGATGAACAGTAAGGGCCCGTAAGTTGTGGTTATGCTGGCATTAGGTCTGTGTATTTACATGTCCCGTATACCACTGATGTCCTTCAAAGTATGTACAGTTGTACATATTTTAGAACCATACTTGCATGGAATATTAAATTGGTTTGTTAATATACGGGAGACACCTACAGAAGAACTGCGAAGTAAAGTGTTACAAGAAATGAAAAGTGGTTTACGGGGCTTATCTTACAAGCTGAACACTCCTCTACTTTTTGGTGCGTGTAACGCACGTCAGCCAAATGCATGAACAAGTGCTTTATGGAGGTTGATGTGTAGATGATACAGGGTCATTATTCTGTCTCACCAATATCGTGTATCACTTCCGCTCGCTTATCTTAAAACCGTAGCCATTGGATGGCCTGCTGTCACACGTTTTGGAATAGCGGCCAGAAGCGACAAACTATGTTGGTCAGATAAAATAAAGTCCCCATAGTAAGCAAACGTCACGTAATTTTTTTTTTAATATGGCCCTGTTGTTGGATGTGTGAATTATTTAACGCCACGCTTTGACCAGCGTAGACCATATTGGTGAGTGGTAGTGTCTGTTACGAAAGGAAGCGGAAGGAAACAGTTGTGACTTGTTTTGAAGTACAGTAGAACCCCCGCTTCCGCGGATTCGGTATCCGCAGTTTCAGTTATCCGCGGTTTACCGCCCGAAAATATTAAATGTAAAATTCCTTAAATAAACATTCATAAGATTCAAATTGCGCTCCATTCTGAGTAACACGGTGCAACCTGCCCGCCCCGTCACGCTCAGTACACGACTCATCTCTGTCCTCTGTACCCACACAAGCCCACTTTACTCACATCCAGTAACACGGTGCAACCTGCCCGCCCCGTCACGCTCAGTACACGACTCATCTCTGTCCTCTGTACCCACACAAGCCCACTTTACTCACATCCAGTAACACGGTGCAACCTGCCCGCCCCGTCACGCTCAGTACACGACTCATCTCTGTCCTCTGTACCCACACAAGCCCCTTACTCACATCCAGTAACACGTGCAACCTGCCCGCCCCGTCACGCTCAGTACACGACTCATTTTCTGTCCTCTGTACCCACACAAGCCCGCTCTACTCACATCCAGTAACACAGTGCAACCTGCCCGCCCCGTCACGCTCAGTACACGACTCATCTTGTCCTCTGTACCCACACAAGCCCGCTCTACTCACATCCAGTAACACGGTGCAACCTGCCCGCCCCGTCACGCTCAGTACACGACTCATCTCTGTCCTCTGTACCCACACAAGCCCACTTACTCACATCCAGTAACACAGTGCAACCTGCCCGCCCCGTCACGCTCAGTACACGACTCATCTTTGTCCTCTGTACCCACACAAGCCCGCTCTACTCACATCCAGTAACACAGTGCAACCTGCCCGCCCCGTCACGCTCAGTACACGACTCATCTTTGTCCTCTGTACCCACACAAGCCCGCTCTACTCACATCCAGTAACACGTGCAACCTGCCCGCCCCGTCACGCTCAGTACACGACTCATCTTTGTCCTCTGTACCCACACAAGCCCGCTCTACTCACATCCAGTAACACGGTGCAACCTGCCCGCCCCGTCACGCTCAGTACACGACTCATCTTTGTCCTCTGTACCCACACAAGCCCGCTCTACTCACATCCAGTAACACAGTGCAACCTGCCCGCCCCGTCACGCTCAGTACACGACTCATCTTTGTCCTCTGTACCCACACAAGCCCGCTCTACTCACATCCAGTAAAACAATGTCAACCTTGCCGCCGTCACGCTCATTACACGACTCATCTTTGTCCTCTGTACCCACGCTGGCCCGCTCTACTCACATCCACAAGTATATAATGTACAATGTATGTTGTTATTATTTAATGTTGGTAATGTTTTATTATACGTAATTTATCAATTAAACTTTAACATAGGTATGTATGTAAACGAAAAACGACTTATATATAGGTTTCGCTACTATCCGCGGTTTCGGGCATCCGCGGTAGGTCTTGGAACGTATCACCCGCGGATACGGGGGGACTACTGTACTGTCGTTACCTACTTCCTGTGGAAAGACCACGAATAATTTAAGTCAGAATAACTAGTCGGTGTCGGACCGAGATTTTAACAGCTTTAAACTTGTCATTTCAAATACAAACCAAGAATATTGACCATTCATCCTTGACCTTCGTTCATATGAGAGTCACATGAACGTAAGATCGTACTTAGGTCCACTTACTTTGATTAAGCGTCATACATCGCTCGAGTAGCGTATGTCGGAGAGTACGATATTGAATGCGAAGTATGAACTCCGTCATACACCAATTAAAACCACGCTCTCATCCGCGTTCTAACAAACGAGGCTCTGGAAACAATCCGCCAATACAACCATTCCATCTAATATCGATATATTGCTGTTGTCAACTTTTAAGCTGAGATCTGCGCTCTTCTGGGTTATTACACAGCGTCGAATGGTAATTATTACCGACGTTTCGGGTCGATGTATCGGACCGATACGTTGTCCCGAAACGTCGGTAAGGGATTACCATTCGACCCTGCGTAATAACCGAGAAGAGCGCATGTCTCATCAACATCGCGGCGGAAGCCTGAAATCACGAACTTTTAACCTAACGTTTGGTGTCGAAACGTCGATGTAGACTAGAACTGTTATTTCTTCAGCATGTTCAGTACCGGGAATGGACTTAAAACCTTTTAATCAGTCAAAAAAAAAAGCTTTTAATGAGCCACTGCCTTGGCGTTAATCAGGCCTGCCTATAACGATAAAGCATCGTAAGGTAAAATATGTGGTGCTTCGGTTTAATTCATTCATACATTCATTCATTCATTCTGTAGTCTGTCTTACGACAGGTCCGTAGCCTCTTCCAAAGCGAGTTCTCCACAGGGTGCGATCTAGTGCTTCCTCTTTCAATTTACAGTATCTTCTCTTTTCCTTAAGGTCATCTAGTAGCTGCTTACGTCTTCTCCCTCGTCTTCCCGTCATTTCTATCCTTCCCTCTAACTTTCCTTCAATCACGTGTTTCAGAAGGCAGTTTCTACGCAAGATGTGACCAATCCAGTTAGCCTTTCTTCTTTTTATTGTATGTACGATATTCCTCTCCTCCTTGACTCTGTGTAATACTTCTTCATTTCTCACACGATCGGTCCAACTGATCTTCTCCATTCTTCTCCAGCACCACATTTCAAAACTTTCCAGATACTTCCGATCCACTTTCCCAAGTGTCCACGTTTCAGCACCACACAAAGCTATGCTCCAAATGTAGCACTTTACTAGTTTCTTCCTTAAATTTAAGTACGGTTTATCTAAATACAATTTTTTCGTCTTTTTCAGTTGGTTGACACGCTGCACTGCCACAATAATGCCTTGAAGACGTCGTCACAGCACTGCACAGGCTGCAGTGATGTCCGCGTTAACGTCTCCGCCACCCCCTTCCACTGGAGGGCCGTCGGGGCCGGCGTACAGTAGCCTGCAGGATGCTATCTGTCGGCAAGTGGAGGAACCTTCACAAACAACGCACTGCCACGGCTCCGGGGACGATGATGACGAAGTCCCCGCGAGCCCGGAAGGTGAGAGAACGGAAGCAATGCAGTCTCTTGGACTTAGGCGTGATGAGTTAAAAGTGTTGCTTCTCTTTGGTGCATAACGAATTTTATTTTGTTCCGTGGGATGTACGACCTTTATATAACGACCGAGCCCAATACAGTCGTACTCGGTTATAACGTCAGGAAAGGAACTGAATATTTTGTCGTTATAAACGAGTGTTGTTTTAACCGAGGAGTGTAATGTTATTACAATGGGTGCCGGGTCATTCTCGGGGGTAAAGCGGCCGGGGCGTGGCGTTGACCACCCACCCCCATCTATCGCAGAGGTTAAAGAAAGAGTAGTGCTATACCTCTGCTCCCCCTCTGGGCCTTCATTGCCTGTTCTAGGGTGAACTTTAGGAGGGTAATGTTGTGGTTAACAGTGAGGAATTAATTGGTACCACAGAATATCTGACGTTATAGACGAGAGTCGTATAAACCGATGTCGTTATAACCGGGTTGGACTGTATTTGCTTTCGTCGCACGATGCTGTATTCACACTCCTCAAATAGTATCATATCTGTGGTTTCCTTTCTCAGCAGATACGTACCCAGTGTTCATAAAGTTTTAATTTAGCAGATTTTTCCATAATCTGTTATATTTCTACTAGAAGTTGGCCCTACTGACGTAACATTTCACCACGCTTATCTCTCTGCCCTTAAAAATTCCACGCAATGTTCTAAGATCTGTTGGAACTTTGAATTCCTACCTATTATAGGGACAGATGTATTATATAGGTCATGAAACAGTAACTGGCATATGGTTATGCTAACGTAACTCAGATTTGTATGTGGTTTTTCATCACTACCATCTGGTTCTGTCATTGTGAGTAACTAAGAAGTGTGACCCACTCACAAGCCAAAGGTCGACATTTCTCATATCAGTATCGTAATTGATGTTACGTGTTGGGGAGTGTTTAAAATCACTTAAAAACATTTGATTACGTAAGATCTAAAAAATATGTGTGTTTTTCACACGTGTTAATATCTTCATCACTGTTAACTGCATATTCAGTTTTGTTTAAGTGGAAAATGACCGATTTTCATGTTTTCCAAACTATAATCCGTAGGGTTTAAATTTATGGTTTTCCACTCTAAAAATATGCTGAAAAGGAAATGGTAAATTTCATCCTAGAACAGGCCATGAAGGCCCACAGAGAGAGTAGAGGTATGGCTCTACTCCTTCTTTAACCTCGTCGCTAGATGGGGTGGGTGGTCACCGATACGTCCCGGCCGCTTTACCCCTGGAAAGAGACCCGGTACCCATTGTGTAGGAGACTCCTACTTTGATGTCAAAAGCTTATTTTCTTGTTAATGTTATCTTTTTTTATCATTCACGATTGTTACTGCGTTTGTGTGTGTGTGTGTGTGTGTGTGTGTGTGTGTGTGTGTGTGGTTTCAGACTTCCCAACTGCCCGCGCTTGAAGTACAGGGTTATTCAAAATGATTGTCGGGGTTTTAAAACTTGTCATACACAATACACTTGAGATAGGTGTATATAGTTGCACCGATGGATCAAGAAATTCTCAAAGTTTTTTTTTATGACGTGCGGTGTGCAGTAGTTTATGCATTTTTCCGCTTGGAGCGCAGGTTACTAAGAAGAACCATCACCGCTGACATGCTGGAAAAAGTTTGGAACGAACTCGATTATCGTGTTGATGTTTGCAGAATCACAAAGGGTGCACATATAGAGCACCTGTAAGGTATGTCACAAAAACTTGGAGTGTTGTTCTATTAAATTAAAAAATACATATACTGCTATCTCAAGTGTATTGTGTATGACAAGTTGTTAAAACCCCGACAATCATTTTGAATAACCCTGTATATAGACGTAACGATACGTTTTCTGTCTGGAAAACACACGACAGTTATATGCGACCTGAAAAGCCCTCGCATAGATGTCGTGATACAACTGTTTGTAGCATTTATAGGTTATGAAACGGGTTTTTACAAATGACAGCACTTTTGTACACGATTCGTTTCGTCAGTAGAATGATTTCTGAACATAAAGCCGGTGGAGTTGCGAAATTTTTTATGTCTTTGAATTGCTGCTTTTGATATTAATCGCGGTTAGTAAACTTATAAGCAGAACCTTGTCAGCGGCAGTTCCACTGGCTCACAAAATGGAGGTGTTGTAAAAATCAAGATGGAGGAAAGTGGTCTAAATTTCTGTCACACAGATGGATCTGAATAGGGCTAATTATGACTGTCACAACAGAGTGACGGGTGTTGTTACTGTCATCAGAAGCTGATCAGATGAACCCGGTGTTTTCTTACCTTAGTATCCATTGCTGTAGTATTTAAATTCAGGATTTGTTGCTTTGTTACCACCAATTCATATTTTACTGCGATGTTTGAGGTGACTACAGCCATATTGTTGATGTTTCAAGTCATCTTGGATGTTATGCTGGTTTGTTCTGTGATAGTGCTTTCATATTAAGGGTCAAGGAGTCGTAGGAGAGACTTTACTGGGATTTGTTGACACTGAAGATGGAGGCACTAAGAAGTTCGAAACGTCGGGGGGTAAATTTTGCCAACACAGAGTAACGTCCTTGAACACTTGAATGTTCATCACATTACAGCTGTAAATAAAAATGTTTGGACTGTTCTTTAACTGCCTTCAGGATTTCGCACTTTTTTTGGAGCTGACGTAATTATTGTTTATCAGTTAAAGCTAATAGATTTATGAACAATTACGTAAATGTTTTTGAATATTGGTAGTCGTAGGTGATGTGTAAATAGTAGCTGGAACATTTTGGTGTGGAAGTTGAAATGTAGTGCGGTATTTGATTTTATTGAAGTCTGCGGCCGAGCGGTCTAAAGCGTGGGTCTGCGGCCGCTCGCTTGTTGGGATTGCGGGTTCGAACGCCGATCCCAGTGGCCGAGCGGTCTAAGGCGTGGGTCTACGGCTGCTCGCTTACTGGGATTGTGGGTTCGAATCCCACCGGGGGCATGGTTGTCTGTCTGTTGTGAGTGTTGTGTGTTGTCAGGTAGAGGTCTCTGCGACGGGCCGATCACTCGTCCAGAGGAGTCCTACCGAGTGTGGTGTGTCTGAGTGTGATCGTGAACCCGCGACAGTGAGGAGGTCCTGGACCACAAGGGGTTGTCGTGCCGTGAAATATCTATATATGTATATATTTTATTTATATATATTATATATTTATATATATTTATTATTTTATTTATTTTATATTTTATATTTATTTATATTTATTTATATATATTATATATAGTTATATATAGTTTATTTTATTGTGGATTCAGCGCCGAAAGTGTAATCCGCGCATACTGCAATGCGTCGATATTTATGGGGCGTGTCGGCATTGTGCAGTTCTGTGTAGGCTACTTTCTTTTTCGGAACAGTTTTTTTTTTTTAAATTGAAAGCTTTATTTTCTGGCGTTAGTTGGATACATCAAAACACATCCTACAATTACAAATTGTCCCGTTCACCAATTTTCCTCAAACGTAACACGAAGCACTCAGTCTTATTTTGGATAATGCTCCTTGAAAATTTTTACCCGTAGTGAAAATTAGGTGGAACAGTTCTGTTTCGAGTACGGACGTATGGTGAAGTTTCTGTGTGAATGTGGAATTGTAAACTGGTTTAAATTGCGGACAAGACAAAGCAGTTCCCTCTTTTACCGACTATAATATAAACCTAAAGCCGAATTTGTTTGTGAGGTTTCATTTGTTTTCATTGCCTTTCTGGATTATCGAAGTGCTGAGCGCGCGGTCTGGCGTAGGGTAGGTTCTCAAGTATAGTGTCATATGACGCCGTGTACATCTGTATATTGTTGCGGACTTTCGGAAGAGTTTGCTGCCTTCGTGTTCAGGGTAGTCGAAAAGTATAACACAAGGGCTGAGTGTACAAAATTGTGTTACGTACATAAATAAAGTCGAACCCGGTTATAACAACATCGGTTAATGTGACACCTCGTCTATAACGTCAGATATTCTGTGGTAGCAATTAATTCCTCACTGTTAACCATAACATTATACTACTCGATTATAACAACACTCGATTTTAACAACACTCGATTATAACAACACTCGATTATAACAACACTCGATTATAACAACACTCGATTATAACAACACTCGATTATAACAACACTCGATTATAACAACACTCGAAAATATATAACAAAAATAACAACACTCGATTATAACCAAACACACTCGATTATACAACACTCGATTATAACAACACTCGATTATGACAACACTCGATTATGACAACACTCGATTATGACAACACTCGATATGACAACACTCGATTATGACAACACTCGATTATGACAACACTCGTTTATAACGACACAAAATATTCAGTCCCTTTCATGGCGTTATAACCGAGTTAGACTGTGTAATGTTTACTAGGTTTTCGTAAAGTATCTTTATTCTAAGTCATCAACGTAACCTTCTACGCTTACGCTCACGTAAACTGAGACTTCCTCGGAAAGGGCTTAACGTGCCGATACCTGTAGGGGACTTTCGCCTTTTCGCTTCATGTAAGAAACTCCGGCACAAGGTCACTTATTGTGTGCGGAGTCTAGTGGAAGGTTAAGGCCACAAGTTTGTAACAAATTCTCGGCCACGTTAGGTTTCATCAGAGGGCGTTCTTAGTACAATGATATAAAAGTAAGCAGTGTAAGAGCCAGGTTTTTTTTTGGGGGGGGGGGGGAGATTTAAAAGTGTTAATTTACATACAGTTTATGTATAAATATATACATACATATATATATATATTTATAGATGTAAAGTTGTGCTTTACCAGAACGCAATGTTCACTTGTAAGTCATTATTGTACGATTACGTTAACATTTACTGCATTGTGGGCATTCTTTTGTGGCAGTTAAAAGGGATTTAATGCTTATTTGATTAGTTTAGTCGAGAACTGCCTATTTATGTACGCTGCATATCATTCGTTTATACAAACTGCCGTCAGTTAAGAATCCGCGATCGATGTCACATCGGGAAAGTTGGACTCCAGAAAATCATTCATTCTGTAGTCTGTCTTACTACAGGTCCGTATTCTTTTCCAAAGCGAGTTCTCCACAGGGTGTGATCTAGTGCTACCTCTTTCAATTTCCAGTATCTTCTCTTTTCCTTAAGGTCATCCAGTAGCTGCTTACGCCTTCTTCCTCGTCTTTCCATCATTTCTGTCCTTCCAACTTTCATCGTATGGTAATTAAATTCAGATGCCAGCGGAAACTAATTTTGAAGATCTTGCCAATTAAACGCAGATGGGCCAGAATCAAAAACAGGATCAGAGAGAGGAATTGTGGGTACTGTGTTTGTCACACGTGGAATTGTGAGTATTGTGTGTGTCACGTCGAATTGTGAGTACTGTGTCACACGTCGAATGTGTGTATGTGTCACACGTCGAATTGTGAGTGCTGTGTTTGTCACACGTCGAATTGTGAGCATTGTGTGTGTCACACGTCGAATTGTGAGTACTGTTTTTGTCACACGTCGAATTGTGAGTACTGTTTTTGTCACACGTCGAATTGAGTATTTGACACGTCAGAAAGAGAAGTATAACGAACAGGTATAATGAATGTAGGTGCTCTGTGTTTGAGGTCATGACATGATATTAACAGTCGGCTGGGTTCATTAATTTTTGAACCGAATTAAGCCTGATAACTTAATCCTTGGAGATTATTGTGGTATAAAACAGTACAAGAAAATATGTTTACGACTTCGGGGGGTTAAAGTTACTGAACTCTGGCTTTGTATCGCAGAACTCAAAACATGAAAATATGACAGGCTAGTCTGCCTGCAGGGATTTGTCTTTGACGGCCTCGTATTGCTTCACTAATAATCACTTCCCCAACTTTATTGTGTGAAATACCAGTGGAAGTTTAACAGGGAATTATTGCATTTACATATTTATCCTTCACTCCCTTTCATCTTCTCTTTTGTCCCATTCGTACCTTTATCTCTTCTCCTTTTCGCAATTTGTACCTCTTTTCTTTCGAAAATCAGTGAATGAAATTACATCTTTTATCCTTCAGAGGTTAGGCATTGCTGCCACCTGTGTAAGTACATGAAAGTCACATTTACGTGTTTTCTAAAAATAAAGTCACGTACTGGAGATGTGATAAAAGGAGAGGAATTTCAGGTGAGGTGACAGGTGCGTGTCAGGACCTAGTGCGTGCTATGAAACACACGTTCGTGTCAGTTATTCAGTATTTGATGAACTCAGTTCGGTAGGAAGCATACAAGTTACAGGAACAATTGTGTATCATATCCATCCATATACAATTTTGTAAAACATGATTGCCATGTTCGCCGTTACACGCCTGCAGAAATGATTTACATTCATTTAACATTGTATTTACCGTGCATTTTTCAATTAAGATATGTTCAATAAACACCAACTAATGCATATAAACTTTTTCCACAATAGTTTATTCTTAAAATTCCCCTATACGAATTTCGGTGGTTTAAACCACCATCTTCAGGGGGTCGTAGAGATTATTTTTGCATAGACCTTACAGTTATTACATATATGGTTATATTCGTATATGTAGAATATAATAATAATAATAATAATAATAATAATAATAACCATGGCTCAACAGCCCTATATGGGCCCGGGCCTCCTCTTGCCTCCTCTTTCCGAGGTTACTAAGTTGTGCGCATTCGTGGCAGTTGGTGACTGGCCAACTGGCCGCGCTACTATTCTATCGATCCTGATGTGTCTGCCAGAGCCATCTGGCAGGCAGTCAGGAGACTTGGGTGAGAAATGGAGGCTTTGAATTTAGCTTACGTAACATTTTTATTCATGCCCGTAAGGTTCTTTTACATGCCGTAAATCTACGACATGGGACCGACGGCTTTACTTCCCCTCCGAAGGAAGTGGTGCTCCGGATTTTTATCACCCTTAAAAATCCATCGAACCCGCGATCCTTGGGTCCAGTGGCGAGCACGCTAACCACTAGTCCACCGAGGTCGACATATGTAGAATATGAGTGGTCTAAAATTGTCCACTTCGTATACTTACATATAACCATATATGTAATAACTGTAAGGTCTATGCAAAAATAATCTCTACGACCCCCTGAAGATGGTGGTTTAAACCACCGAAATTCGTATAGGGGAATTTTAAGAATAAACTATTGTGGAAAAAGTTTATATGCATTAGTTGGTGTTTATTGAACATAACATGATTTTTACATTCATGTTTGGTACAGACGAAACACAAAACTTACTCTGATTTTCAGTAGGTTGTGTTTGTTAACTTGGCTTCTAATTTTTCTTTTGTGTAAGTAATGTTTATTTAAATGCCACGTTGCAGAGTGTATTTACACCAATAATTATGTTGCTATGGCGATACGCAAACATTACGTTATAATTCTTGGGCAGCCAGGTAAGGTCACTTCGGCAGTCCCCCCCCCCCCCTCCCCCCACAGGTCGCTGTCTGCTCCACCTACGGCGTATATGGGAAATTAATGCGACACGATTGCCCAAATTGACAAGTTTATACACACTGTATATTCCATCAATCAACGTAACATTTCCCGTAGTAGCAATACAGAAATAATATTTCATTATAAGTGACAGTTTAAAATGAGTGTTTTGTAATCTGCTGCCTGCCTCAGGTTGCGTGGATTCTTTTACACGTGTGTTATTTTGAAATCATAGTAATAAAACGAGTTATGATTGATTGTAAAGTTAAAAGATAAAGGTAATAGAAGTGTAAATACTAACCTTCTATTATTTATCAACATGCTGGTCTTAAAAGTTCTATGCAGTTGTGTATTTCACTTGAAAATTTAAACTTTTTTTTCTTTCTTTCTGTGTATTAATGAGCCCCAAATTCAATTGTACTTCTCAACGCAATTTACTGACATTATAAAAAAGTTACTGCAAATTATCTCGAGGTTTCTAATGTGTGTAATTAAACACATCGTATTTTATTTCAAGGAGATTACAGTAATAAAGGTTGCAGAAAAATAACACGTTACGTGAATTTTTGAAAATAAGCTTTATGTCGGTAAAGAGTTGTCAGACCTTTTGAAACTTTGAGAAAAATTAAACCTGCAGTTATTTATTTGTCAGGCTTCGACGACTTACATCAGCTTCGAGGGTGCAGTTTTATGTGGTATAGGCTTCTCATATCACTAGGCGGCGTGCGTTCGAGATTGGAAGTCCAAAGTTTCGGATACACTAGTGCAAGACGTCTTCTAGTACTCATCGACCTTGTAGATGAAGGTACACGATCTTTCTATACATCAGTAACCAGTCGACACGTTGTAACGACCCAGAAGACTTTAATCTTCAGACTTATATAAATGAACCAAATTTTAACCCATTTTGAACACCCTGTAGATGTAGCGTCGTCGGATAACTCCTGAACCGGCGAACCTGGTTGGAGCCCTTCGCCTTATTCTGAGCTCTGTATTCAAAATGAACCACAGCGTGAGAAGTGGTACGTAGCTACGTGGAAGTGGTACGTAGCTACGTGGAAGTGGTACGTAGCTACGTGGAAGAGCCGTAAGCTTAATTTCGGCCGCTCACAGGAATAAAACTCGCTTTTCGAATATTTTTGGGCTCAGTTTAAACACGTAATATATTAAACCCACCTTGACTCTTTTAAGCCATTCCCTGTTATTCATTCATAGTGAAAATAAGAAGTCTGGACAGTTCTGTGCGTGTGGTGCGTATACGGAGTGTGTTTCCCGAAATGGCGACAGGCTGCTGGTCCAGTTTGACAGGTTGCGTGTTGGTGTAGATCGACAGTGCAGTCCTGTAAAGGTTTTGGTATGTGGAAATGTGGCTTACGTCGACAGTTAAGTTGCCCGGATGTAGTCAAGTCAGGTTCTTAAGGTATGTTCACAGGTGATGGTCAGGCATGTATGTCGCTTTTCGTGTCACGTGATGTAAGGAATCGGTAAGGAGAGAGCCTGCTCTCAGAACTGAAAAGAATTATGGATAGAACGTTATATTACACGTACCGTGTAGTTTGTCATAAGTCTAAGTTAAACCAAGAAATGCACAAGAATTGTTAGCAAAGTATATTTGTAACCCCTACATACGTTTCGACTATCAAGTTGCCATCCTCAGGGGGCGCATCAAAGGATCACAAATATATATGACATCCAGATACACATACATTTGGCATTATAATGGAAGTACACATGCCGCTGACAATATTAAAATGAATTGATGTCTATAGTCATAAAACTGAACGTTAACAGTAAATAATACAATGTGTCTAAGTCAGTGATGTAAGCCGATACTTCATATAACACAGTGAAAATTATTATATACAAATATTGTTATATGATTCGACTTACACGATTAAAACATATAAAAGTATTTTCTTTAAAGTTTTACTGGCTGTTGGCCATGTATACAATCATATAGTTGATTTACGTCGATCTCGTCCTGTGGCTTGGACGTTATAGTATTTATTCCGTGAGAGTTCTTGTAATTTCTGTTTCCGCTTTATAGTGCTAATTTTTTTTTTAATTCTTAGACTTCAGCGGAAGGTTTTGACACGTTCAATGAATTGTCCAGCGATAAACCCAAATTTTCAGTGAAAGTTGCAGAACCATCTATCTTCCTTAGTCCCTTATGCTTGACTCTTTCTTTACCTGATCTTGAATCAGCTGCACTAACTTAGTGGATATGTTCAACACATCTCTGTAAGACAGTTATATTGCTTCCACATTTGGCTAAGATGAAGCAAAGTACCTCTTTATTGGTATCTCCACCTTGCCGTGGTGAAGTGGCTTGTGAGTTCCAGTATCTCTGACAGCTAACCCGGCGGTAGCTTTGATACCAGTAGGTCTCCCAAGTCGGACATATCAAAATGGTACGAACCAGACGAAGACAGATGCCTAGGAGAAGGGAACTCCCGATACAAATTCCCTGATACCGTAAGCAGCGACATCAGTAGCGACGTAAAGCACAAAGCAAATGATGCTCGAGATGGTTCATGATCGTGTAACAACAGGCGTGACCAGAGTGGTCTGAACGGCTGTTGTACTGCGATGTGGAAAGCAAATGGAAAAACTACCACATTATTACTTGTCCTGGATAGTCTCTTCCAGAAACAGAGACGAATGCGAGATGCTTCCTCTGGAGACAAAACATTCCGGAGGTAAACTACTCCCCCCATTCGGATCTCCGGGAGGGGGGAGTGTTTCTAGGGGAGACACCACGCGGTAAGAGTTACAGCGAGGAATACAGTCATACAGAAGCAAACCGCCGTACATCCGCCGAGTACGCGACGCATTGAAAGTGAAGGGACTTGAACGCTAGTAATTGGTTCATGTCGATTTTGAGGAGACCTGTGATCCAATCGGTAGCGTCCTGAAGTTTCATCAACAGCATCACACGAAGTTCAAGCCTTTTACAGGCACAGTGCCGAATACAGGCGTTTGAATAATCGCGAAGAAATCGTTTCTCTCGCTTGACTTCTGTCCTGACGTTACTGATGTCCACATTAAGACACAAATGATACGAGTTTTCTTTTGGGTACGTCAGTAAAAAATATTTCTGTATGTAGTGTAAAGCTGATCGCAGTGGCCGCGCGGTCAAGGATCTGGGTCTGCGGCCGATCGCTTACTGGGATTGTGGGTTCGAATCCCGCCGGGGTGAATGGATGTCTGTCTGTTGTGAGTGTTGTGTGTTGTCAGGTAGAGGTCTCTGCATCGGGCTCATCACTCGTCCAGAGGACTCGTACCGAGTGTGGTGTGTCTGAGTGTGAAGCCGAGATAATGAGGAGGCCCTGGCCAACTAGGGGCTGTTGCGCCATGGAAAAAAAAAAAAAATGTAGTTTAGAAGGTGCATTACAGTTGGTGTTCAGAGCAACACCGTCACCAGGTGTTCCAAGCCGATATAAAATGACTAACTTTCTACTCTCCCACTTCAGTTCTTAGGCCGATTGCAAGAGTGGTTTTACCATTAATTGTACTCGATACGTCGATAATGACTTGACATTGTGTTTTGTTTTAATACTTTTTTTTTCATCACTGACTTCTCATTTCGTTCGCTATGTGATGTACAGTATCTATACACGATTTTCGTGAATGTAGAAAACGCCCTGTTCAAGGCCGTTTAGTTCCTGTGGTTCAGTGCCATGTCTCTATGCGGCTTGCCTTTCGAGAATTAAACAAGACAGGCAGTGTACGTATAAGCATCCTTCTTGAATTTCTTGACCCTTGAAGATGGAACCGATAGATTGTCCGAAACGTCGGTACAGAACTACCACTCAACGCTGCGTAATATCCCGGAAGAGCGGAGATCTTATATATAGGGCATACACAAAAGAATGGTGCGCTTTTAATAGTGAACACTATTAAAACCGCACCATTCTTTTGTGTATGCCCTGTATATCGCGGCGGAAGCTTGAAAAGCACACAGGTTAAGATATGTTGTTTATACTGAGCAATACATTGTGTCACGGTGCTGGAACCCTCATGGGGTCATGGGGTCGTGTGTGAGGAGGTGCAGTTAGTGACACGCCGTGTGTTCATTTGAGAGTGTTTTGCTGCCAATTCAGACCACTAATGTGTTTGCTGCTTGCAGTAGGTAAAAAAAAAACTTGATTTGTTGTCGTCATAGCAACCGGTGCCCGATGCTTTAAGCGTCTTCTTTGCTGTTTTAGACGGATATGTGGGGTTTATTGGCACTGTGCACTTTTGGGCATTGCAGATGGGCTTTGTTGTACGTTGATTATGGGGATATTGTTAGTGAGAAATTAGCAAAGTGAAATGAATGATACACACGACGTTACAGAAGCCTCATATACTCGTAGTCACGCGTTCTAATTACCATTTGATCGTATAGAGGCCTCGATTAAATTCAGTATCATTTAATTATTATAATATTTCTCACCCAAGTCTCCTGACTGCCTGCCAGATGGCTCTGGCAGTCACATCAGGATTGAGTGGAACTTGTGCGGTCAGTGGGCTGGTCACCCGCTACATCAACGCACATGACCATAGAAACCTCCGAAAGGAGGCCCCCAGTGCTCCGCGATTGGAGCGACAAGGGGACTAACTAACTAACTAACTAACTAATGGTTCTTGCTAATCGTGAACTACGTGTATTTTACAAAAGCGTCTCTGCAAGGAAAATCCGTTGGTTCATTACAGACCTGATGGACTAAAAAGGAGGACTGAAAAGGGGTTAAGATAAAAAAACAACCTGAATGTTTTTCTTTGCTTTGAACTATCGCGGTCTTTTAAAACAGAAATCTGTCAGAAGTATGAAGGTTCCCCTACTCTGTTGTCACGGAAGGTAACATTCATTACAACCCCTCAGTGTCTCATTCCTTCCAGTGTTCAAGATCACGAGGTCGTGGCTGTGTGAAATTCGGTGACTGTTTTCAAGGTACCTGGAGTAGTTGACAGTGCTATTAAGTGTAATAGTATGTGTCTGTTTTCAAACTATCATACTTGAAACTAATATAAAAATCACTTTGATATTACAGACTGTCTCTTTTATCGTGTCCCCGATCACGCCAGCTGTTAAACGGGGTGTGACGGCAGATGCTGGCTTCCCGCGCGATAAATCTGTCATGGTGGGGGGGAAGGGAAACGTTAAAACAAACAATCTCTATTTAAGTCATAGGCCTGTCTTGCAGATTGCAAATCCGATTTTCTAATTACTTTGATGGTTATCATCCCGTTGTGCTTTTCAGTATCGTTCAATAAAATTCAACGAGGTTTCTCTCCGAAACGTCAGAAAATTCTGCCAGAATACACGGCGTCACTTGCCATAATTTAGTATTGTTTGTGAATAAATGTAGGCTGTTACTGTTTGTATATAACTTTTTTTTTCTCAGCTGTATATTATGAAGGTGGTGAATGATGGATTTGGATTTGCTTAGCTGCGGATGTAGCCTGGTGCAAGGTACTGCCTACAGCATTTATGTGGAGGGACTGAGTAAAATTAGGAAACGTAAGGATATTCGGCTGTCTGGCTAAGAATCCAGCCGGGGTTATCCAAAATACGAAGAAAGAAATTTCAGACCGCGTTCAGCCGTTTTTTTTCTTCCGGTGTCAGTGATTGGCAGTGGGTTGTTTTGTTCAAATACTGTGTCCTGTTCGTACACCACTACAGGTGTGTTATTTTGTTCAAATACTGTGTCCTGTTCCTACACTACTACAGATGTGTTTATTGTGTTCAAATACTGTGTCCTGTTCGTACACCACTAAGGTGTTATTTTGTTCAAGAATACCGGTTCCTCGTTCCTACTCACTTACTACCCTAGTTTGTGGTTGTTTTGTTCAAATACTGTGTCCTGTTCGTACACCACTACAGGTGTGTTATTTTGTTCAAATACTGTGTCCTGTTCCTACACACAACAGATGTGTTATTTTGTTCAAATACTGTGTCCTGTTCTACACTACTACAGATGTGTTATTTGTTCAAATACTGTGTCCTGTTCCTACACTACTACAGATGTGTTATTGTGTTCAAATATGTGTCCTGTTCCTACACTACTACAGATGTGTTATTTTGTTCAAATACTGTGTCCTGTTCCTACACCACAACAGATGTGTTATTTTGTTCAAATACTGTGTCCTGTTCCTACACTACTACAGATGTGTTATTGTGTTCAAATACTGTGTCCTGTTCCTACACTACTACAGATGTGTTATTGTGTTCAAATATTGTGTCCTGTTCCTACACCTACTACAGAAGTGTTATTTGTTCAAATACTGTGTCCTGTTCTACACCACTACAGATGTGTTATTTTGTTCAAATACTGTGTCCTGTTCCTACACTACTAAGATGTGTTATTGTGTTCAAATACTGTGTCCTGTTCCTACACTACTACAGATGTGTTATTGTGTTCAAATACTGTGTCCTGTTCCTACACCACTACAGATGTGTTATTGTGTTCAAATACTGTGTCCTGTTCCTACACTACTACAGATGTGTTATTGTGTTCAAATACTGTGTCCTTTCCTACACTACTACAGATGTGTTATTGTGTTCAAATACTGTGTCCTGTTCCTACACTACTACAGATGTGTTATTGTGTTCAAATACTGTGTCCTGTTCCTACACTACTACAGATGTGTTATTGTGTTCAAATACTGTGTCCTGTTCCTACACTACTACAGATGTGTTATTGTGTTCAAATACTGTGTCCTATTCCTACACTACTACAGATGTGTTATTGTGTTCAAATACTGTGTCCTGTTCCTACACACTACAGATGTGTTATTGTGTTCAAATACTGTGTCCTGTTCCTACACTACTACAGATGTGTTATTGTGTTCAAATACTGTGTCCTGTTCCTACACTACTACAGATGTGTTATTGTGTTCAAATATGTGTCCTGTTCCTACACTACTACAGATAGTGTTATTGTGTTCAAATACTGTGTCCTGTTCGTACACACTACAGATGTGTTATTTTGTTCAAATACTGTGTCCTGTTCCTACACTACTACAGATGTGTTATTGTGTTCAAATACTGTGTCCTGTTCCTACACTACTACAGATGTGTTATTGTGTTCAAATACTGTGTCCTGTTCCTACACTACTACAGATGTGTTATTGTGTTCAAATACTGTGTCCTGTTCCTACACTACTACAGATGTGTTATTGTGTTCAAATACTGTGTCCTGTTCCTACACCACTACAGATGTGTTATTGTGTTCAAATACTGTGTCCTGTTCCTACACCACTACAGATGTGTTATTGTGTTCAAATACTGTGTCCTGTTCCTACACTACTACAGATGTGTTATTGTGTTCAAATATGTGTCCTGTTCCTACACTACTACAGAGTGTTATTTGTTCAAATATTGTGTCCTGTTCGTACACACTACAGAGTGTGTTATTTTGTTCAAATACTGTGTCCTGTTCGTACTACCACTACAGATGTGTTATTTGTTCAAATACTGTGTCCTGTTCCTACACTACTACAGATGTGTTATTGTGTTCAAATACTGTGTCCTGTTCCTACACTACTACAGATGTGTTATTGTGTTCAAATACTGTGTCCGTGTTCCTACACTACTACAGATGTGTTATTGTGTTCAAATACTGTGTCCTGTTCCTACACTACTACAGATGTGTTATTGTGTTCAAATACTGTGTCCTGTTCCTACACTACTACAGATGTGTTATTGTGTTCAAATACTGTGTCCTGTTCCTACACTACTACAGATGTGTTATTGTGTTCAAATACTGTGTCCTGTTCCTACACTACTACAGATGTGTTATTGTGTTCAAATACTGTGTCCGTGTTCCTACACTACTACAGATGTGTTATTGTGTTCAAATACTGTGTCCTGTTCCTACACTACTACAGATGTGTTATTGTGTTCAAATACTGTGTCCTGTTCCTACACTACTACAGATGTGTTATTGTGTTCAAATACTGTGTCCTGTTCCTACACTACTACAGATGTGTTATTGTGTTCAAATACTGTGTCCTGTTCCTACACTACTACAGATGTGTTATTGTGTTCAAATACTGTGGTCTGTTCCTACACTGTCCTGTTCCTACACCGCTACAGAACATCTCTGTCCTGCCAGTCGTGGTTACTGCCCTGTTTGAAGTCGGAATTTAACGTATATTTTTATTTCTGTAAACACTGTCCAAAATGAGATCTGCGCTCTTCTGGATCTTACGCAGCATTGAGTTGTAGTTCCGTACCGACGTTTCGAGACAACCTATCGGTCCCATCTTCATCTTAGACTTTTTTACGTTTGAAGATTATAGCCGTTATAGCCTGTCAGACAGAATAAAGCCTTTAGCGACCCGTATACGATCTCATTTTTCGTCTCCCCCCCCCCCCCCCCCCCAAATCAAGACACAGGGCACGACGTCGTTTGGTAGAATATTAATAAATGATATTTGAGTTCTGGTTTTTAGTTCATCCCGTGCTCGTCTTTGATTCTATTTTAAATTGTGCGTCTCTCGTGTGCGTGACTGCTAACTGAATTGAAGAAAGATGTTGCACGCAAAAGCAAGAATAATCGCGTTCACAGACACAACTCGGTGCTGATGCCGGCCCGTGCACTAGCAACAAGCTTCACACACACACAAAACCTTTCTTCTGGTGTACTGTAATGCAAATTAAACAAAGCCGTGCTGCGAATCTGCTTAGAACGGACTTATAGAACGGCATAAGACAAGACTGTACTTATATCTGAAGGAAAGCAAAAACTTTTTTTCTTTTTAAAGTGTCTTGCTCGTTGTTCTTTGACGCATAACTGAGAGTGGTGCTACTGTGAAAACAGGAAGTATGCCATGCCCGACGTGTTGTTTGGCCACTCACCAAACGCCATTTCAAATGTCACCTTTCGTAATGAACTCCACAGCTTCATGCTAGACTTACACTCTCATCTGCCCGGAGAATTCAATTTCTTCTTCATCCTCGAACTTTGCAATGCATTTTGCTTTACGAGCTTCATTATATAAACAAATAGAAGATTGTCATGAAACATGCATGAGCGGCTTAAGGAGGTTTGTAATGTTCGTGTTTGTCAGGTTGCTCTCCGAGGTTTCCATATTGAGGCGTTATTTAAAGAGTAATGCAAAACGAATTCTGTGGAATCATGTCTGTCCGTGAGCTTTTTTTTATCAGCACCTAAATATCTGAACATTTTTTTAAAACTTTATTTGCGAGACTCGGTTAAGGTTAAATTCTAAAACGTGACGACGATATGTAAGTGAGAACTAATGGGTTTCTGGGCTTTGTACATCGTCCGGATATCAAAAATAACTAGACACACGACGTTTCGGAAACTGGATCTGCTTCCGTCCTCAGTTGAAAAAGGAGGGAGCCACCTACTCTGTTGGGTCCCTTAGATAGCTAACCTCAATCACTGGACAAACTAAGCCGGTTAAACCACAGCTGTATGAGTACCAGAGACCAGATAGTTAAAGTTAGCTCTATCTAAGGAGCAGTGATTGGTTAGCTCTATCTAAGGACGTCATGATTGGGTTAGCTCTATTAGACTGTCCAGTGATTGAGGTTAGCTCTGTGTAAGGATGTCCAGTGATGAGGTTAGCTCTGTAAGGACTGTCAGTGATTGAGGTTAGCTCTGTCTAAGGGATGCGTGATAGTGCTCTGTTAAGGACTGTCAGTGATTGAGGTAGCTTGTTAGGACTGTCAGTGATGAGTAGCTCTATCTAGGGACTGTCCAGTGATTGAGGTTAGCTCTATCTAAGGGACTGTCCAGTGATGAGGTAGCTCTATTAGGACTGTCAGTATTGGTTACCTCTATCTAAGGGACACAACAAAGCAGGTGTCTCCCTCTCCCTTCACCTGAGGACGGAAGCAGATCCAGTTTCCGAAACGTCGTGTTGTCTATTTATTTTAGATTTCTGGACGATGGACGAAGTCCAGAAACCCATTAGTTCTCAATCGGTGAAGGCTGTTGGACAACTATGATCTGCAGTCCCGTTGTCCCACAGTAAAGTCCACGTTCGTAGCGCCATCAGTGCACTTGTGTGACATCGTAAACCGTTGGTCATATCATGGTTAATTTCGATGTAACTCATCTTTGCATAATGTTAATATTTTGGTTCTTTAGGTGTATTAACCAGATACAAAACTACTTTAAATAAAGCCATAAAATATTACAGATATTCGCTTAATATTGCTGCGCCATCTTCGTTTTTAATCATGTTGAGCTGTATTACATTGTCTGCTTTACACATATCCATAAAATATGAGATCCCTTTACACAATGTTAATCCATCATCCTGATTGCAGTAATATTCACCAACTACAAAGCGTACTGAATGTAAATCCATGAATGAACTTTTCTACGCACACTTACCAGTATCCAATTCCTTCATCTCAATGTCGTCATACGCACACTTACCAGTATCCAATTCCTTCATCTCAGTGTCGTCATACGCACACTTACCAGTATCCAATTCCTTCATCTCAATGTCGTCATACGCACACTTACCAGTATCCAATTCCTTCATCTCAGTGTCGTCATACGCACACTTACCAGTATCCAATTCCTTCATCTCAGTGTCGTCATACGCACACTTACCAGGATCCAATTATACGCACACTTACCAGTATCCAATTATACGCACACTTACCAGTATCCAATTCCTTCATCTCAATGTCATACGCACACTTACCAGTATCCAATTATACGCACACTTACCAGTATCCAATTATATGCACACTTACCAGTATCCAATTATACGCACACTTACCAGTATCCAATTCCTTCATCTCAATGTCGTCATACGCACACTTACCAGTATCCAATTATACGCACACTTACCAGTATCCAATTCCTTCATCTCAATGTCGTCATACCCAAAACGTAAGCAGTAATTAATGATTTAAAATGTTTTCCTTTTGTTTTAGGTCGTACAGTGGACGCCATGTTGTCAACGTCAGTACATCATCAACAAAATGGCGACGACGATGGCTGCTCAGTTACTTCCGGTGATAAGCACGATGAATTTTCTACGACTGAGGAACGAAGTAGTTATGCGAATATTGTGGAGCAAGAGTATGATGAGGAAATGACGGATTCAGAAACGGAGGAAGATGATAATGAAAATGATTCAGAGGTTATAAATTGTGTAAGTGAGGATAATACTAGTTCAGACTTTACAATGGCCTCAACGACTGTTACGTCATCCACGCCCGCCATTTTAAATCAGCCTCCTAAAAGAAACAAACGCAAAAACTTCGAACCCCGTAATATTTCTTTATATGCTGATGATGCTGGTGATAAGACACGTCTTGTGGTTGATGGCGAAGAATGTGATAGTGATCTAGACATGGAAGTAGTTGAAAATGAAGATGACAATGACAGGCTGTTACATAAACCTTTAGATCTTAGTGAAAATTCTATTCCATCGCCATCACCGTGGCTCGAAGTCAGTTCAAATGCTAACTGTAAAAGGAGACGAAAGGCTGTGATAACGCCTCACAGGCGTGTCAATCAGTCCAGCGTGTCTTCCGGTGTTTTGATGGGTGCTCCGATGGATCTGAGTTGCACCCGTAGCCTTCGGAGTCAAAACGACGACGAATCGTGTGGGGAGGAGGGTGACGAACAAAATAACAGTGATTCCGCTTCTGGTGGTGACGACCAAGGTAGCGAGACCATGGGCGACAGTCGACATCACCACCGAAACGTCTTACATATCTCAAATAATATAAATCCGACTGAAGGTCATGCTTTATCAAATGAAAGATTTTATCATCAAAGACATTACATTGATAGTAATGGAACCAATTATCATCATTTAAATAATCATCAGAATCGACAGGCGCTGTCTGGAGATAGGGTACGTTATGCTCGAAACTCACAGCACCGAAGAAGTGACTCTCCACAGCAGTGTTCACCTCTCAGCAGTCTGCAACAAGCCGCTCAGTCTTTGACCCTTCATCATCATTTACCTCCCGGTCTGACTGCAGAGCAACTTAACCTCTATCATCATCATCACTATCCTCAACAGGGCACGGATGCATCGGCCATGAAGGAATATGCAGAAAACACGATGAAAGAATTGCTTAGCATTTACGGACTTAACAGCCCGGACATGGCGGAAACCATCACCAAGAACGTGCCAATCGCGAACTTCTCTTCTGGTGAGTGTTAATTTTTGTTTTACTGTTAGATCTTTCAACCGATATGTTCTGCAGCAATCACTTATACAGAGTAAATTACGCAGAAATTGTATTGATCAGAAAGCGACAACACGTAAGCTTCAAAATGGTGCAAGAGTCATGAATGTAGCATTATATTTAGGAGATACAGCCACTTAACACACTGTAGTTACCGTCCTGTCACGGTTGACAACCGTTTTTGTGGTCGGTGGATTGGGCGTGGTGGACAAAGTAGCTACTGCGTAGTCCCAGTATTACTCCATGTTATTTCTTTGCGTGGGGTTGGGCCAAAGAGGAAGTCTACCGATCAAAACCAAGAACACTTGATGAACTGGAACAACAAATTGGGGGTAATCTTGCCACTGGTCCTCTTGATTGCTGAAGGTAAAGTGTTGAGTCTGTGTCTTACAGATTCAGAAATGTGTGTGCGGAATGCTGTGGCCTGTGTTGATATCTGACACTAAATGATAGTGTATGGGGATTTTAAATTGTTTAAAACGTAACTTTGCCTTTAGGGGAGACGGTTACTGGTCTTTGTGTGTATTTACAATCACCGTGTATAGAGAACTGGATTTAACCCATATAGTGAACGCGAGGTAGCGAATGACTTCCGGGCTGTTCATAAGGCTCCTATTTTAGTGACGTCTAGCTAACATTTCGTAAAATACAGTGTAATATGCCGAATTTAATAAACTAATTCCTTGTAGTTATTGCAGTCGTTTCTGTGACCCCAGTTAAAATGTGGGATGGTTAAATTATCTTCCTCGTACTTACCTTTACTTAATTAAAGGCGAATTCAGTAGTTTTGAGATCTTAATTTAAGCTTTTCGATGAATATTTGAACACTGCTTTATGCAAACCGTCAGACACGTCATAAAACATTGTTTACGCAGTTTTTGGTGTATTTCTTTCAATTTTGGGCTGTGTTATTGAGAGTTTTATGCTATTTAGAAGATTTAAGTGATTATAGAAGGCATCATACCTTATGTGCACCCTGGTACCAGGTACTTATGCCGCTCTTTTTGTGTTGACATATAATGAGTAATGGCTCCATAATGCTTGGGACGGATTGGATGCTTTTTTGAAGTTGCGTGATATTAAAATGCTTGAACCTGGATCTTCTTGAGGCATATTGATTAAATATAGTCGTCCATCAATATTTAAATGACGTCTTACCGTCCCCAAACTTGGATTATCATCGTTTCATTTATATGCCTTTCGACTCTTCATTTAATTAATATGGTTCTTTTCACACACGCTCAAGTTTTCTTCCAAGTTCAACTCTTTCCTCATTTCTCTAGCTTTGGCCGTTTCTCTGCGTCTTGTTCCTTTCTTCTGTATGCTTTTGAAAACGAAATAGAAACCCGTGGGCGATCAACAAAGAATTATTAGAATAAAAGAGTCTTGATTATAGCCGCCATTGTTCTGCACTGCTCATGATGATCTGCGCATCTCGTGGCGCGGCGGGGTGTCGGCGCCATGAACTAAAAACAGGACCCCTCGCTGCGGCTGCCAGCCATATTGAAATTGACCCCTTCCAGGCATATCTCTGGAAGGAAGATTAACATAGGAAATAAATACGTTCTCATTTCTCAAAATCCAGGTTCTTTTTAGGTTTGAATTCTGTAGCAGTTTTGTTATTTGCGTTGTCTTTCAGTTAGACAGAGGATTTGGAAATGTATGAATGGTAACGTTAGTGTCTCGGCGCGTTGGCGTATTTCAAGTAATTATTATCTTCGTGTTGGTTTGATTTACGTTTTCTGAAGAAAATTTGGAAACGACGATGTAGTTGAAGTGGGCCTGTTCTTAGCGTACGGTACTTAAAGTTTGTCCAGTACGTGAGGGCAGTCAACAGCCACGATCACTCGCGACTGTGAACCATAAGAACATAATTGGCAGCCGAGGGCAAAAGTTTCAGTTACGCACCAACTTTACGAAATTTTTAAAAAGTTTCACTTGAATGCTGTTCTGTCATGTATGTACTTATTAGCTAACTAACTAACTCCATGGTAGGGTCCTTCCTGAGAACCTAACAGGGCCTCAGCTAGCAAAAATTCCCCGCATTTTATGGAACCCGAAGGTTCATTACCGCATTCATAAGAGCCTGCCACCTGTCCGTATTCTGAGCCAGACCTATAGAGTCCATGCCCCCCCCCCCCGCAATCCCACGACTTAAAAATCCGTTTTAATATTATCCTTCCATCTACTCCTAGGTCTTCGAAGTTGCTTCTTTCCTCAGGTCTCCTCACCAACATCCTGTATGCACCTGTATCCCATTCGTGCCACATGCCCTGACCATCTCATTCTGGATTCGGTCACCCGAATAGTCATTTATACACGCGGACTTGGTGTCCCAGTGTAAACATGCAGCGCCAAAAGCGTTTGTGTGAGAAGTGTTGTGATGAACAGTCAAAAGTTCGGAAATTTATTGGGTTCAGCTGTCTTGAGGAAGAGGATGTCCCAGCTGTGTAACAGACTGCACTTTGTGTGTTATCGTGTTCGCTTCAAGGCGTTTGAAGACCTGTGTATGGAGAATAACTTCTGTGTTTTGACACAAACTTAGAGAAGGGTCTTGTCTTTATGTCTGTCTTGCCTATGCACAAGTGAAGATCAGACCGATGTAGCCCGATTATCACTACATGCCTTCGCCCCAGAAATTGCCTCTATTAAGCCCTCGCCAGGGTACATAAGAGGCCAAAAGAGAATGCAGAAGGGTCGTGTGACGCCTCATGCGGTTAGTCCCTGAGGTCTGGGTTCAATCCCCCTACGAGTTTTTCCTGTCAGTATCATTCTACCAATTTTCCATATTCATCTATCACCGACGCTGTATTATCTTCGCAGCTGACAGCATCGTTAAATAACACTGGAAAAAAAAAATGTCGCTGACCAAATCTGTAGGCAGTAGAGGTACAAAACGGGTATATAAAGACTGATGTACCTGTTAGTGGTATACGGTTATTGTTAGTAGGAAGTTTTCGCCGTGTCGTGTTATTAGAGGCACAATGCGCAAATTGCCTTTTATTGGTTTAGTAATTAGAGAATTAGCGAGAATGACCCGTCTGGTTACTGCACCTTGATGTGTCGCTTCCTACATCGCTCGTTTGCGGTGCGTCAAAGCAGTATTATTATTGTTATTATTGTGCGTAAGTACGAGAGGAGTTAACAAAGCCAAATGGGAAACATGTAGCAAATAGTTGCTGGAGATGGCGTGTAACACGAAATAAGAACAGTATGCAGGGGCATTTAAGAGCTGTAGTTAAAGTGTAAGGCCATGTTTACTTAGGTAAGTACATTGCCTTATGAATTTTGGATTTACTTAAACAAACTGTTGAGTTGTTTGTTGCAGGTAGCCTACTTCATTCAATACACGGCTTTTTAGTATGCGGCTGTGAATATGAAATTTCAGGTATCAGAGCTGAAGTTATCCTTACGGGTCAATGATCCATGTGACCCGTGAAGTTCGACACATAGAATATAAACCTTTATTCCTAAGCATCCCGTTGTGATGACGTATAAACTATAATAAAATAACCCCCCCCCCCCCAAATCAAAACCAAATTTTGACTTGAAGTTCCATACTGAGGACCCACAAACATTAGGCGCCTCTGTACAAAATTCAGTCACCCGATAGTCCTGACACCTGGCTTTTGTGTACCTCTGAGTATGAGTGTAGGGGGGGGGGGCTCTGTTATCAAACGCTTGGTAACCCCCTTTTTCTAAAGCAAAAAATTTAACAGAACTTTGCTGAAACAAGTAGTTGTGTATGTGACACGAATGTAAATATCCATTGGCTGGTGACACGTGACACACCCCCCCCCCCCCCCCCCCCCCCCGCAGTTCTTTGCATGGTGAACGCCTTGAATAAGGAGTCATATTTATAAAAGCTTAGCACATTGTGTAAGCAAAATAGCTACATTGCTCACGTCTTCAAATGCGCGTCACACAATTTCATGTTAATGCCGAGAAATAATTTGATCATTAATCATCCATTGTGTGTTTCTTACACTTTGATATTTGTGAAACATTGGTATTGCGTCGTTACTTCGTTATCCGTGTACACCGCATTAACTTCGTTAGTTCGTTATCCGTGTACACCGCACTAACGTCGTTAGTTCGTCATCCGTGTACACCGCACTAACGTCGTTAGTTCGTCATCCGTGTACACCACACTAACGTCGTTCGTCATCCGTGTATACCGCACTAACGTCGTTAGTTCGTTATCCGTGTACACCGCACTAACGTCTTTACTTCGTTATCCGTGTACACCGCACTAACGTCGTTAGTTCGTCATCCTTGTACACCGCACTAACGTTAGTTCGTCATCCGTGTACACCGCACTAAACGTCATCCGTGTACACCGCACTAACGTCGTCAGTTCGTCATCCGTGTACACCGCACTAACGTCGTCAGTTCGTCATCCTTGTACACCGCACTAACGTCGTCAGTTCGTCATCCTTGTACACCGCACTAACGTCGTCAGTTCGTCATCCGTGTACACCGCACTAACGTCGTCAGTTCGTCATACGTGTACACCGCACTAACGTCGTCAGTTCGTCATCCGTGTACACCGCACTAACGTCGTCAGTTCGTCATCCGTGTACACCGCACTAACGTCGTCAGTTCGTCATCCGTGTACACCGCACTAACGTCGTCAGTTCGTCATCCGTGTACACCGCACTAACGTCGTCAGTTCGTCATCCGTGTACACCGCACTAACGTCGTCAGTTCGTCATCCGTGTACACCCCACTAACGTCGTCAGTTCGTCATCCGTGTACACCGCACTAACGTCGTCAGTTCGTCATCCTGTACACCCACTAACGTCGTCAGTTTCATCCGTGTACACCGCACTAACGTCGTCATTCGTCATCCGTGTACACCGCACTAACGTCGTCAGTTCGTCATCCTGTACACCGCACTAACTCGTCATTCGTCATCGTACCGCACTAACGTCGTCAGTTCGTCATCCGTGTACACCGCACTAACGTCGTCATTCGTCATCCGTGTACACCGCACTAACGTCGTCAGTTCGTCATCCTGTACACCGCACTAATTCAGTCGTACCGTCACCGCACTAACGTCGTCAGTTCGTCATCCGTGTACACCGCACTAACGTCATCGTTGTACACCGCACTAACGTCATCGTTCGTGTACACGCACTAACGTTCGTCATCCGTGTACACCGCACTAAGGGTCATTCACGTGTACACCGCCACTAACGTGCGTCAGTTCGTCATCCCTGTACACCGCACTAACGTCATCCAGTGTACACCGCACTAACGTCATCCGTGTACACCGCACTAACGTCGTCAGTTCGTCATCCGTGTACACCGCACTAACGTCATCCGTGTACACCGCACTAACGTCGTCAGTTCGTCATCCGTGTAACCGCACTAACGTCGTCGTTGTCAGACCCCACTAACGTCATCCGTGTACACCGCACTAACGTCGTAGTTCGTCATCCGTGTACACCGCATAACGTCATCCGTGTACACCGCACTACGTCGTCGCGTCAGTCCGTCGTCATCCGTGTACACCGCACTAACGTCACCGGTACCCGCACTAACGTCGTCAGTTCGTCATCCGTGTACACCGCACTAACGTCTGCGGTCGTCAGTTCGTCATCCGTGTACACCGCACTAACGTCACCGTTCAGTTCGTCATCCGTGTACACCGCACTAACGTCGTCAGTCGCATCGTACACGCACACGTCGTCAGTTCGTCATCCGTGTACACCGCACTAACGTCGTCAGTTCGTCATCCGTGTACACCGCACTAACGTCGTCAGTTCGTCATCCGTGTACACCGCACTAACGTCGTCAGTTCGTCATCCGTGTACACCGCATAACGTCGTCAGTTCGTCATCCGTTGTATCACACGCACAGTAACGTCGTCAGTTCGTCATCCGTGTACACCGCAGTAACGTCGTCAGTTCGTCATCCGTGTACACCGCACTAACGTCGTCAGTTCGTCATCCGTGTACACCGCACTAACGTCGTCAGTTCGTCATCCGTGTACACCGCACTAACGTCGTCAGTTCGTCATCCGTGTACACCGCACTAACGTCGTCAGTTCGTCATCCGTGTACACCGCACTAACGTCGTCAGTTCGTCATCCGTGTACACCGCACTAACGTCGTCAGTTCGTCATCCGTGTACACCATAACGTCTCGATCTCATCCGGTACACCGCACTAACGTCGTCAGTTCGTCATCCGTGTACACCGCACTAACGTCGTCAGTTCGTCATCCGTGTACACCGCACTAACGTCGTCAGTTCGTCATCCGTGTACACCGCACTAACGTCGTCAGTTCGTCATCCGTGTACACCGCACTAACGTCGTCAGTTCGTCATCCGTGTACACCGCACTAACGTCGTCAGTTCGTCATCCGTGTACACCGCACTAACGTCGTCAGTTCGTCATCCGTGTACACCGCACTAACGTCGTCAGTTCGTCATCCGTGTACACCGCACTAACGTCGTCAGTTCGTCATCCGTGTACACCGCCACTAACGTCGTCAGTTCGTCATCCGTGTACACCGCACTAACGTCGTCAGTTCGTCATCCGTGTACACCGCACTAACGTCGTCAGTTCGTCATCCGTGTACACCGCACTAACGTCGTCAGTTCGTCATCCGTGTACACCGCACTAACGTCGTCAGTTCGTCATCCGTGTACACCGCACTAACGTCGTCAGTTCGTCATCCTTGTACACCGCACTGACGTCGTCAGTTCGTCATCCGTGTACACCGCACTACGTCGTCAGTTCGTCATCCGTGTACACCGCACTGACGTCGTCAGTTCGTCATCCGTGTACACCGCACTAACGTCGTCAGTTCGTCATCCGTGTACACCGCACTAACGTCGTCAGTTCGTCATCCGTGTACACCGCACTAACGTCGTCAGTTCGTCATCCGTGTACACCGCACTAAAGACTCTCAGAATTGGTTGCTGTATTTAAACCCAGTTTCCTAAGTAATTAAAATCCACTTGCAGATTTGAGTTTTTTTTTTTTGTTGAAACACTTCATAAATACCGATAATTAAATTACTGCCACTGAATTAGTTTGTTTTCACGTTTCGTTCTGCATGAATTGTTAGGTTTCCATTAGCGTAATATTGCACAGTTGATTGGCATTGGCCTTCGGGCTACCTGAATAACATAGAAAACGGAGATATATTCAGTAAACGTTAAGAAGATAAAGGTACGTGTAATGAATTCGAAACTTACGTGTGTGCACGTGTGAATTCTGTTTCGGCAGAGTTGTTTTGAATGCGTTCAAATTTATCGACTATTACACAAAGACGCGACGGAATATATTTCACTGTGAAAGGGGAATTTTTATTGACACTGCGGCTGCGACAGGGAACGAAGGTGTTACAAGAGTGGCCATACTTGGTGGGAACTTGCCGACTAGTCCGCAGTGACTGCGTAAAAATGAAAGGAATTGTTTCATAAGAGATGAAAGGTAGATGCAAACTAAGCAGTGATCACACGTTCAGTTCTAATATATAGTATACAGTGGAACCTCGAACTTCGAACACAATCCGTTCCAGGAGACGATTCGACTTTCAAGTTGTTCGACTTTCGAGTTAAATTTCCCCATAAGAAATAATGTAAATTGAATTAATCCGTTCCAGACCCCCAAAATTTACCCAATATAAAACATTTTAAGTGCCTATTTCAAAAGACCATAATGATAAAACAAGTATATTTAATTTCAATAATTGAAAATTTTTATTTATAATAGTACATACGTAAAAAATATTGTATAATAATCAATCAATAATAATAGTAGGAGGGATATTACTGTTCACTGGAAGGTGAATTACCCTTCTTTCATCTGGACCAAGCAGAGAGAGAAGGCGACCACGTGATTCTTTGTTCGACTTTCGAGTTTTTGTTCGCGTTTCAAAACCGGATATTCCTCGAATTTTTTGTTCGAGTTTCAAGTTGTTCGAACATCAAACCGTTCGAAGTTCGAAGGTCCACTGTATTTTTCTTCCAGAAATGGAAAAGTGTTACGAAAAAACATTAATGCCGCCTTAGATGGATTTTTAAATAAGGGATTAAAGAGGAGCATAAAAGGAAGGGAAATTTGATCGTCATGTTGGTACTTAATTAGGTACTAGCATCCTAAATTTTTAATTTTAACTTTTGGGTTGTGCACCACACCGTTCGTGTTTAATGACACGCCACCAAGATAACAAGTCCATTGTCATTTAAATTTTATACATTTTACGTCACTTGTGAGATTTCGCAAAATTTTACATTTTTACCTTGAATTGTAAGTTTTTGTATAAACAAACACCTGATGATGATGATGATCGGCTTGGTCGAAACATGTAGTGTTTGAAAAAATAATAATACATACAGGATGTGTCAGACGGTTTTTTTTTTCCAATGGCTCGACAGCCCCTTGGGGGGCCTAGGCCGCCTCATTTTTCGAGGCTTCACGATCACACTTAGACACACCACACTCGGTAGGACTCCTCTGGACGAGTGACCAGCTCGTCGCAGAGACCTCTACCTGACAACACACAACACTCACAACAGACAGACATCCATGCCCCCCCGGCGGGATTCGAACCCACAATCCCAGTAAGCTAACGGCCGCAGACGTCAGACGGAATACGTAGTGGTATGTACGTAAGTTTACTAAACGGTCGTCGCCCTCGGTGGTGTAGTGGTTAGCGTGCTCGCCACTGGACCCAAGGTTCGCGGGTTCAATCCCGGCACATGAAAACAGGAGAAGGTGCTGGGTCGTTTCATGATTGGCGTGCGGAAGGTTAGTTAATAGAAAGATGAAGATTTGTGGCCCGAAGCTGTCCCTCTGTGGGCTAATAATTAGTGTGTGGGGCATCTTTCAGTTGGTATTAATGGGTATATTTTATTATGTGAAAAGCAGAGCTTTATCTGAAGATCTTCGTGGTGTTGAAGAAGGCGGTTTTGAATCACCACAACAATTCTACAGTATTGCTGACAGAGGTTATGTACAAAATGCATACAACTGTTGGATTGCAGCTTGTCTCTACATCTTCACATTGGTTCTATCAGGCCATCAGTTTTACGTCAACAGTCGTTCATCGTTGAGTATGTAACTGCTTAAAACTCTAATAGCACTTTTGTGAACAAGTAAAGCCGGCTGTCCCATGTCGTAGATTTACGGCATGTAAAAGAACCTTACGGACATGAATTGAGATATTTAGTAAACAAAATTCAGCGGCCATTTCTCACCCAAGTCTCCTGATTGACTGCTAGATGGCTCTGGCAGTCATATCAGGATGAGTAGAACTTGTGCAGTCAGTGGACTGGTCACTCACTACAGATGCACACTTCCAGACCAAGAAACCTCTGAAAGGAGGCCATATGCTCCGCAAGGAGCGACAGGAAGTAACTAACTAACTAACTAAACGGTCACTGTTTGCATTTCGTTCAGGTGGGTCGCGTGTCCGTACGTAGTGGACACGTGTATCAGCTTTTTTGTCTGGTACCGCTGTCAAACGTAATTGTGCAGTGTTGAATGCGTTTTTTTAAACTCAAATTTGTTTGGAAATTTGTCACTTATGTATTTTTCTGTAGACAAAATGTCTTACAATTTTCTGGGAGGTTCCCAGATTCTGACATTTTTACCTTACGTCAACAGCAGTGTAATTTTCAGGTGTCGTGTAGAACAGCATTTTGAAGTTGCAATAAATTTCTGTCCAGATTACTTACTTCTCTGCAGTAAACGTGGCTTCTTCAATGAATATAAATTCTGCGGAATTCCCGAAGGTTACACGAGGTTACCTTTTTAATCCGGAGGTGCTGAAGACTTGCAGTCCGCTGTCGCTTTGTTTCACGTTCTTCCCCAATTCATTACGTCGTCCAGTCATTTGGCGCTGATCGATTGCCTCTTTAAACAAATACACATTTATCCGGTTGAGTTAAGGCAGGAGTACACTTCATCCTCAAGTATTTCAGAAAATGTATTTCACTTGATTGGTTCTTACTAAAAAATACTGTATAAATAGGCATGAGAGGAATATCGTACATACAATAACAAGAAGAAAGGCTAACTGGATTGGTCACATCTTGCGTAGAAACTGCCTTCTGAAACACGTGATTGAAGGAAAGTTAGAAGGAAGGATAGAAATGACGGGAAGACGAGGGAGAAGACGTAAGCAGCTACTGGATGACCTTAAGGAAAAGAGAAGATACTGGAAATTGAAACAGGAAGCACTAGATCGCACTCTTTGGAGAACTCGCTTTGGAAGAGGCTACGGACCTGTCGTAAGACAGACTACAGAATGAATGAATGAATGAAGAATAGGCGTACATTTTGTTAATTTTAAAGCACTAGAATTGTACGTATACAGAATTAGCACACTAAGTACAGACCTACTATTGTAATATATAAACCACCACCTTTTTTCATTAGTGCTGAGAGTCTTATAAGTGCTTGTGTTTTCACAACCATTAGTGTTTAAAACTAATGGAATAAATAATGTATAAACACCAAAAGTGTACACTACGAAATAATTTATTTATACATGTTGAGAATTATGACCGGAAAGAGAACGTGTTAAAGGTAATTTGATCATATGGGCGTGTCATCGAATTTCTTGCTAGACCACATTATTATTTGAGGTCTTAGCGACTCTAATTTCTTCGCCATAAAGATGACAGTCCCTTAGACAGTCCCTTATCCCTTATAAGTTAAATCCACAAGATGCAAATCAGAAACCATGGCTCGTGGTATATTTTAACGCGTATTACTGTGCAGTATCGACCAGTTCCTCCCCTTCTCTTTACCACCCACTGCTTGAAATCTTCTCATTTGTCTCAGAACACGATAATCTAGGAGCCTGAATTATCGATCGATCCTACATGGTCAAGTTTTTAACCCTTTGTTCAAAACGTTTCATCTCTGTCACGCTTCTATTGCTGATATGCGTTATCGTTCTATCTCTCATTACCCCCTCTATCTTAACTTTCCCCACACGAACCCCCCCCCCCCTCCACCCCCTCTCATCACCATATCGCCTCATCGCTTGGGCATGCCAAGCCCACAGCCTGCTTTAAGCACTTGGTTTGCTATGCTACCTTCATTTGTTAGTCCGCCATGATTAATGATGTTACGAAAGTGTATGGTAAAGCAGCGAACAAAAAAGAAAGCTACGTCTACACTCACTCAAAAAGAATTCTCCCCAGCAACTAGAATAGAAAAGAATAAGTTTGTAGACTTCTGGGGAAAAATGGAACATATGTTGCTGCATATGTACGTGCTGTGTATGTACGTGCTGTGTATGTACGTGCTGCATATGTACGTGCTGTGTACAGTTTTAAGTGTCAACGCGGTTGGAAGGTATACCTGGAGTGTAACTTTGGAAATTATCGAAGTAAATTTGCCACATGCATTGTCAGTGGTTGGTGTCCAGTTGGCTTATATCTGGGCTTCGTAACTTGGACTGCGTTCACATGTGTGGTCTGTACTTTTGTGACAGTGTCGTATAATTTTTGTTGCTGATAAGATTGAAGTGGTGACGACACAGTGGTGTGAACACGTATATATTATCAATAACTTACTATTTTCATTAACAATAAGTTATTACTGTCCATAATGCCTGAGTAAACTAACTAACTAACTCCAAAGAGCAGAGTCCTTCTTGAGAAGTTAGTATGTAGTCAGCTAGTCAAGAAATTCCCCGCGTTTTATGGAACCCGAAGGTTCATTACCGCACTCACAACAGCCCGCCACCTGTCCCTATCCAAAGAATCAGTCCAGGTCCGAGAGTTTGTATAGTGTTTCGTAACTTGGTAATTTTTTACGGTGAGGAGTTGTTAGCACCTCGCCCAGCCCCCAAGCTGGAGGGACACCCTTTGTCGGCTGTCCGAGACTGCTTATTCAGTGTATTCGCAGCTACCCTCTATATCCGGAGGCCGTTCCTCCATCCGCAACCCGAGGACGCGCCATGCTGTGGTGACAGGGACCGACTTATCGTGGTGACAGGGACCGACTTATCGTGGTGACAGGGACCGACTTATCGTGGTGACAGGGACCGACTTATCGTGGTGACAGGGGCCGACTTATCGTGGTGACAGGGACCGACTTATCGTGGTGACAGGGACCGACTTATCGTGGTGACAGGGACCGACTTATCGTGGTGACAGGGACCGACTTATCGTGGTGTCAGGGACCGACTTATCGTGGTGACAGGGACCGACTTATCGTGGTGACAGGGACCGACTTATCGTGGTGTCAGGGACCGACTTATCGTGGTGACAGGGACCGACTTATCGTGGTGACAGGGACCGACTTATCGTGGTGACAGGGACCGACTTATCGTGGACCTGAGTAAACGAAAGTTGCTAATCAGTGACCGTGATGTGTCTTAATTTGACAGTATAAGACAGAACCAATGAAACGAATCTTACGAAAAACTCCCTCAGGAATAAAAAGATAAGCATTTTATGTATAACGTAACATTGTGACGCGTTCGCGTAACGATTGTTTTAGCGTAAAAGCAAGAATTGATTCCCTTTGCACTGCTGTCGAGATACAAAATATTTTCGTGCTGCTGCTAACAAACAGTACAAACGTACTTACGTCTTCATGTAAAGCGCCTGATATTGTCGTCTGATCGTAACTTAATTTTGAAGTTTCTCGACATATTTTCGTGAAAGTCTCCGGCAGCAAACTTCACGAAAAATCCGTCCGGTGGGAGCCGCGCTGATACATGCAGGCAGACGGACGGACATTGTGAAGTTAATAGGCGCTTTAGTTATTTATGGGAACGCGCCTTAAAAAACGAATTCTTACTGCTTTTTTTATTTAGATTATTAAAATCAGGTGTCATTGGTCGTGTGGACAATAAATCAATTCATAATGAGTTCAAAATTCATAGTAATCGGTCTTGAAGCTGGTAATAGCGTTCTGAATCAAATATGGACCTTACATGCTGCACAGAAATGCAGTGCTTTGTGTATTATTGCCTGTCATTTGATACACTCTCGGCCCCGGGACTATTTTCAGATTGTGATGATGATGATAATGATGGTAATGATACTGGAAACTTGGCATAAAAATTTCCACATTAATTCCCGTATTAACAAACTTAAACGATAATTTAGTGTGCGTCTCTTGAAACGTAAGTGGCACTAATCAATAAACGTAAGTGGCACTAATCAATAAACGTAAGTGGCACTAATCAATAAACGTAAGTGGCACTAATCAATAAACGTAAGTGGCACTAATCAATAAACGTAAGTGGCACAAATCAGTAAACGTAAGTGGTACAAATCAGTACAATTAGGTGTACATAAGACCGTTCTGTACACTTGACTGCCACATTTTCGTAGCAAAATAAATTGTAGGCCATTTTAATTCTCTTCCATTCCTCTTCATTTTACCCCATTCTCTTTCCCCCACCCCGTCTTTCCCGTCCTTTTCCCCACCATTTCCTCCTCCATCGCCATTCCTTCCCATCTGAAGTCTCTTAATAATAACTCACATTGTCAAATATGCAAATGTCTGTAATTCCCATTTTTTTCCTGCCTTCATCTCTATTTAAAAATAAAAATTGTGGTGGGGGCGAGAGGGGGGGGGGGTGTACAGAACGCACACGCAACAAAATGACGACGCTTATGGCGATGCGCGCGCACGGGCATGTCAGAAAGGGCAGTGCTGTAGTCTGTTAAGAGATTTAATTACAAATTTCCCACCACCACCATTATAAAACCGCAATAATTGCTGTTTTGCGGGTCAGGGCGTGGAATGAGTTAAGGGGGGTTCAACTGAAATGTTTCGAAGAGTGGGTTAAAGTCCCTCTAGAACAATGAAATTAAATATTCAGAACGAGGAGAGGCAAAGAGCGAAATCGTAGACCTATGGTTTGCTTGAATGAAGCCATTTTCGCCTATGTTTTGTAGGTTAATGTGTCGGTAAGGCTACGAGTTCTGTCACTTCCCTGAAACGTCCAGACCGGATGTGGGTCCCATCCAGCTTCCTATTCGATGAGTACCGAGAGATGTCCCCGGGGTATAAAGCGATCGGAGCCGATCCCAGTGGCCACGCGGTCTAAGGCGTGGGTCTACGGCCGCTCGCTTGCTGGGATTGTGGGTTCGAATCCCGCCGGGGGCATGGATGTCTGTCTGTTGTGAGTATTGTCAGGTAGAGGTCTCTGCGACGGGCTGATCACTCGTCCAGAGGAGTCGTACTGAGTGTGATGTGTCGGAGTGTGATCGTGAAGCCTCGATAATGAGGACGCCTAGGCCCCCTAGGGGCTGTTGTGCCATTAAAAAAAAATAATACGATCGGGGCGTGAACTTGGCCACTGAGCTTCATCTGGTGCCGAGGTTAAGAATGTGTGGAGCTATAACTTCCACCCCCCTCTCCATATGACTTCTTGGCGTGGACAGAGACAAATTTAGCTTTTTGCCCTTGGTATGTTATACATATTTCGAGCTATCGTTTATGCGTAAAACGTGAGTAGACGTAACCAGATACTGCAGTGTAACCAGTGCGTAATGATTTGCGGACACAAGTAGAATGTGCGGTGTGCAAAGTGCGTAACGCGTTCAGTCGCTCTGCGTCAACATATTTTGCAAGTTAGCCCACATTATTGTATACACCTAACATTTTTTTTTTGGTATGGTAGTAAAGCGGCTGGAGCGTGTTGTTGAGCATTGAGTTTCCATATAGTGCCGACATTAAGAATTAGTGGAGCTATAACTCCACTCCCCCTATATATGAGGTATTTATTTCGTTGTCTGTATTCTCTCCCTCTTTCATCCGTCTCTCATTTCCTTCATTCATCCGTTAGTTGTTTCACATATGCGTTACGCACTTTACAGCATGCTGCACTGTAAATGCGTGTTGTAAGTCGTATTCTTCAGTTCGTTGTTCTTCAGTAAAAAGTCGAGCGATGTGTCTCGCTCCCTTCTTTGCTCCCAGTGCCCTGTTAATAATTCCTCCCACACAATTCAACTCTTTCCTCATAGTGAAATATATATAAAAAAATCTCTACCCCTTTATTTCACACACACACACACACACACACACACGAACCCTTTTATTTAGAAGAGAGATTTTTAGAGCACCCACTTCCTGATTAAATCCCCTGGCATAGAGTGTAGAGGTGATTCGGAGGGCATGTGGTGTACACTTACGTTTACTGCATAAGTGTTGTAAGTGAGAGCTTTTTCTGAAATGTCGAATGCTGTAATATCGAAATGACGAAAATTATATTTAACCGTGTCGTGATTTTTTTTTTTTCGTGGTACAACAGCCCTTAGTGGGCCAGGGCTTCCTCGTTATGGAGGGTTCACGATCACACTCAGACACACGACACTTGGTAGGACTCCTCTGGACGAGTGATAAGCCCGACGCAGAGACCTCTCTACCTGACAACATACAACAGACATACATGCCCCCGGGCGGGATTTTTTTTTTTGCCTGTCCGGGTTTTTCCCCTTTGATCCATTTTTGTAATGTTTAAATCCTTTCGTCCTTCATGTCACTTTACGTTCCATGCTACCGTCCTTACGACAAACACAACACAAACATCCATGCCCCCGGTGGGATTCGAACCCACAATCCCAGTAAGCGAGCGGCCGTAGACCCACGTCTTAGACCGCGCGGCCACTGGGACCGGCAACCATGTCATGATTGGATCTGTTAAATGATACAAATGATTTAGATAATGATGGATTCCCGGATAACATCACGGAAGTCATTTGCTGTAAACAACTGCTGTACTGTAGCATCGTTACGAAGTTTGTAGAAGTTAATGGCCTGCTCTTACATCACATTATTTTGTGTGAAACTAAAATGATTGTGGCCTGCGGTTTTGTGTTTCGTTTCGGAATTTCGGTACAACTGATATTAAAAACAGGAATCAAAAGTGAAAGGTACGGGAACATTATTTTATATGGCAACTCTCAGGTAGCGTCAGGTAGCGCAGCGTTCGCCACTGTTCCAGCGTGCTGTGAGTCGGGGTCCACGCGGTGTAGTTTAATGTACAGTGTTTAAGTCAGGTTTTTATTTACTGTATTTAAATAAATTTTTCGAAATTTTTCTTTCAGCCTGCAGGCACTTCTAACAAACGTGTTATTTCAATTCACGTTGAAGTTTTATGAGTGAAACGAGGCGACAGGAAGTGACTAGCGACATTTATCATGTGATGCTTTTGTGTACTATACACACAGTATATTAAACGTAGGCTTGTTAGGCCCTTCTTGCGCTGTCTGTATCATTCTGTGACGACCAGCTGTTTCAAAGTGTGGGTGAAAAGGGTTACTTACTGCAGGAAACCCTTCCCAAAAATAATAGTAATAAAAAATAACGAGAAGTGGAAATAATAGAAAAATGTTAGAAAGCGCGGGTAGTGACGGTTTGTATGGTGTAAAGTCTATTTGAAAGAAATCTTTTTGTGTGATTTCAATACGCAGAATTGTATTTCGTTGAAGTTATGACAACATGTTGCGTGTTCTGCGTCAGTATATAGTGAATACAGTGCCTTCCTAAGAAAATGCAACATGGTGTCTCAAGGGGAGGTATCAACATTGAATTAAAAGCAGAAGCAATCCCATTACATGCCTAGACAGGCCCTTAGGGCTCCAGGAGGTTGAGGCTCCCAGATTTCTAGACAATCGGCACATGAAGGTGGTAAGGTTGTCAGCCCTACACACCGGCCGCCTTTACCCCCCAGGAAAGATTCCTGGTACTAATTTCTGTTAGCGGCTGAGTCGACCCCAGGGCCATAGTGCGACCGAAACGATTATGTCAATGAAAAATTCCAGTGACACCATCGGGAATCGAACCCGCGACGTTCCGGTTTGTAGCGCAGTGCCTCAACCAACTGCGCCACCGCGTGCCCCCTTAACATTGAATTGGTGATATTTTGTGATGAAGTTAATTGGTTTAGAGTGTATATTTTGTGAAATTCTGGTGGAGAGCGTGTAGTTCAGATCGTCATGCTAAAAACGTTGCTACGTCGTCCTTCCCCGGTTGAATTTCACTAACACTACTGACATTTACAAGTACAGCCAGTCCATTAGTAATTTAAGAGAGTGTTTTTCAAACAATACCACAGTGCCTGGAAGTAGCGACGCGAGAACTTGTACGTGTGATGCGGGTAACTATTCTGAAGGAGGAAGATGGCGTTGGCAGCGTTGATGGATGTGCCTTTTTGCGGAACATTTTTATGTGAATGTTCCTTGTGTTGGTAGGCCTCTACGTAACGTCAGTCATTTAACATGTAATAACAGATTATTACTGGATATATGGAGGAGAAGAAACTTACACAGTTCGGAATGCAAGATGGATTCAGATGTCATTACTCGTTACATTATTATTATTATTATTATTATTATTATGTGAAGTTGCGAATATGTCCAACTCCATGGAGCAGAGTCCTTCCTGAGAAGCTAACAGTTCTTCACTGTGAATGACTGTACGTCAGTAATATGTCCACATGTGCGTAGCTGAGCCGCTGAGAATGACTGTACGTCAGTAATATGTCCACATGTGCGTAGCTGAGCCACTGTGAATGACTGTACGTCAGTAATATGTCCACATGTGCGTAGCTGAGCCGCTGAGAATGACTGTACGTCAGTAATATGTCCACATGTGCGTAGCTGAGCCACTGTGAATGACTGTACGTCAGTAATATGTCCACATGTGCGTAGCTGAGGTACTTTGAATGACTGCACGTCAGTAATATGTCCACATGTGCGTAGCTGAGGTACTGTGAATGACTGTACGTTAGTAATATGTCCACATGTGCGTAGCTGAGCCACTGTGAATGACTGTACGTCAGTAATATGTCCACATGTGCGTAGCTGAGGTACTGTGAATGACTGTACGTCAGTAATATGTCCACATGTGCGTAGCTGAGGTACTGTGAATGACTGTACGTCAGTAATATGTCCACATGTGCGTAGCTGAGCCACTGTGAATGACTGTACGTCAGTAATATGTCCACATGTGCGTAGCTGAGGTACTGTGAATGACTGTACGTCAGTAATATGTCCACATGTGCGTAGCTGAGGTACTGTGAATGACTGTACGTCAGTAATATGTCCACATGTGCGTAGCTGAGGTACTGTGAATGACTGTACGTCAGTAATATGTCCACATGTGCGTAGCTGAGGTACTGTGAATGACTGTACGTCAGTAATATGTCCACATGTGCGTAGCTGAGCCACTGTGAATAACTCACGTCAGTAATATGTCACATGTGCGTAGCTGAGTACTGTGAATGACTGTTACGTCAGTAATATGTCCACATGTGCGTAGCTGAGGTACTGTGAATGACTGTACGTCAGTAATATGTCCACATGTGCGTAGCTGAGGTACTGTGAATGACTGTACGTCAGTAATATGTCCACATGTGCGTAGCTGAGCCACTGTGAATGACTGCTACGTAGTAATATGTCCACATGTGCGTAGCTGAGCCACTTGAATGACTGTCACGTCAGTAATATGTCCCACATGTGCGTAGCTGAGCCACTGTGAATGACTGTACGTCAGTAATATGTCCACATGTGCGTAGCTGAGCCACTGTGAATGACTGACGTAGTAATATGTCCACATGTGCGTAGCTGAGCACTGTGAATGACTGCTACGTTAGTAATATGTCCACATGTGCGTAGCTGAGGTACTGTGAATGACTGCACGTCAGTAATATGTCCACATGTGCGTAGCTGAGGTACTGTGAATGACTGCACGTCAGTAATATGTCCACATGTGCGTAGCTGAGGTACTGTGAATGACTGCACGTCAGTAATATGTCCACATGTGCGTAGCTGAGGTACTGTGAATGACTGCACGTCAGTAATATGTCCACATGTGCGTAGCTGAGGTACTGTGAATGACTGCACGTCAGTAATATGTCCACATGTGCGTAGCTGAGCACTGTGAATGACTGTACGTCAGTAATATGTCCACATGTGCGTAGCTGAGCCACTGTGAATGACTGCATGTTAGTAATATGTCCACATGTGCGTAGCTGAGCCACTGTGAATGACTCTACGTCAGTAATATGTTCACATGTGCGTAGCTGAGCCACTGTGAATGACTGCATGTTAGTAATATGTCCACATGTGCGTAGCTGAGCCACTGTTTACATTATCAGTTCACACACACAGACACTCAAAAAGGCTTTCAGATATAAAATAAAGTTTAAAAAACACGACAGCTGTCGTTTTGACCTACTATCAGTCTTTATTTTGTTTATATTGAAACATCTCGACTGACTTTATGATCATAACTTGTACTGAAAGGAAGGCTAAATGGATTATTAAATTAATGCTTGGTGCCCTTAGGGATGTGTTTTCTGTTTCGTTACCGTTCGCCCCAAAACATACGGCAATAGGTCACTGGACACCAGAATTGGCCGTATCATTGCTCAGGCGGTTAGTCGCCGTGCTTTCACCGCGGAGGTCCAGGTTCGATGCAAGGCTACAGAATGTGGGATCTGTGTGGAAAGAGTGGTACAGGGACAAGTTTCTGTCTGAGTACTTCGGTTTCCTCCTGTCGGTTGAGGCACTGCGCTACAAGCCGGAGGTCGCGGGTTTGATTCCCGATGGGGTGTTTGGAATTTTTTATTGACGTAATTCTTCCGGCCGCACTATGGCCCTAACAGAAATGAGTACCAGGAATATATCCTGGGGGGTAAAGGCGGCTCACAACCTTACCACCTTCATGTGCCTCAAGCTCCTGGAACCCTAGGGGCTTCAGTTACGTAGAGAATGTAAATCTTTAGGATATATATAAATACACAGTTCAGATATTTGAGAACAACCCTAACAAATCAAAATTCCATTCAGGAAGAAATTAAGAGCAGACTGAAGTCACGTGATGCTTGTTATCATTCGGTGCAGATCTTGTGTCTTACAGTTTGCTGTACAAATATACAAACATTAAGATATACAGAACTGTAATTTTGTTGTTGTTTTGTATGGGTGTGAAACTTGGTCTGTCACACTGAGGGAGGAACATAGGCTGAGGGTGTTCGAGAATAGGGTGCTGAGGGGGATATTTGGGCCTGAGAAGGACGGGATAACAGGGGAGATGAGAAGACTACATAACGAGGAACTTAATGATCTGTACTCATCACCAAATATTATTCGGGTGTTCAAATCAAGAAGAATGAGATGGGCGGGGCATGTGGCATGTATGGGGGAGAGGAGAGGTACATGCAGGATTTTGGTTGGGAGACCTGAGTGAAAGAGACCACTTGGAAGACCCAGGCGTAGATGGGAGGATACTGTTAAAGTGGATCTTTTCAAGAATTGGGATGGTGAGGTATGGACTGGATTGATATGGCTCAGGTATAGGGACAGGTGGCGAGCTGTTGTGAATGCGGTAATGAACCTTCGAGTTCCATAAAATGCGGGGAATTTCTTGAATAGCTGACGGCCTGTTAGCTTCTCAGGAAGTAAAATTTGTACTGTACTGTGTTTTATGTGAGTCCTCACCCCATAATAACCAGGAATTATGGGGGGGCGTGGAGGACTGTGTACATGTTCACATTGTAATGTTCACACCATTCATGCATTCAGTTATGCATTCATTCATTCAAGTGTCAGAGAGAGGGAGTTTGAAATTCTGTTAGTGTATATTTTCTCGAGATAAGTTTCTTTGTATTTGTAATCACTAACCTGGTGTAGTTAGGCTTCAGTCCCGCTCTAGGCAGTTTACAACTCTATACTCCTTTACTCCTGTTATATCAAATAAATATTAACGGGGGCGTGGTTTTCACTTTCTTTCCTTTAATGCAAGAAATTCTACAAAATTCGTGCCCTTTAAAGATCTTTCATAAAGTTAGAAATCAGATCCAGGGCGAACACCAGATATCTCTTAGTCCTGGTCATTCGAAGTAACCAAACACCGTTACACGCGTCTTGAGTCCCCAACTGCTGGACGTCTCATCGCCTCACTCACTGATGCACCTGAGCTACTGACCAGAACCTTCGGCACCTTGTAGGGTCTCTGGTGATCGCAGAAAATCACTGACAAGTATCTTCTCGCTGCATGTTTATGCTGTAGATAGCTTTCTCTTGTTCGACTGTGAATATTTTCGTTGTGATACATTTCGGCTTCGTAGTGAGGTTGACAGATTCCGTCACTGGCTACACTTCGTAGTTGTTTCTACCCTGAGCAAAATTTGAGGCTGTAATTTCAGGTGCGTTAGTGGTTTTCCAATCCACACTTCCTACGGTTCACATGCGAATATGTGTGGTTAATTATGGGCTGATATAGACACTGTTCTGTGTCAACAAATGGGCCTGCAACACCCCAGTATTTTCACAGCGCTGTTGATGAAGTTTAAACGTCGTCTGGGATGCTAAGGTATGTCAGCTGGTAACTACAGTCGAACCCGGTTATAACGACATCGGTTTATACGACACCTCGCTTATAGAGTCAGATATTCTGTGGTACCAATTAATTCCTCATTGTTAACGATAACATTACACTCCTCGGTTATAACGACACAAAATATTCAGTACCTTTCATGACGTAATGACCGAGTTCGACTGTACTTACCACTGGGCACCGCGTCGTGTCCCCAGAATACTTTTTCAGCCTCTCCTTTATTTGTTAATTTTCTGTGCTCTTTGAGAAGAGGTCTATAACCCTTTAGGGACAGAACATAACCTGTTTTACTTAAAGATACAGTCCGTACCGCGCAGTAAACGCACTCTGTCTCAGTTATACAAACCAGTCAGTTAATGCTGTACAGTGAAATAATCGCTGTTTGTTCTGAGATCCACACAAAACACATAAATACAGTCCGTACCGCGCAGTAAACACACTCCGTCTCAGTTGTACAAACCAGTCAGTTAATGTTGTACAGTGAAATAATCGCTGTTTGTTCTGAGATCCACACAAAACACATAAATACACTGTGTGGGCAGAACGTAGAATTTGTGAATGTTAAACTTGGTGGTACATATAGTAACCACTGGGCTTAAAGATACAGTTTGTACCGCGCAGTAAACAATCCGTCTCAGTTATAGAAACCAGTCAGTTAATGCTGTACAGTGAAATAATCGCTGTTTGTTCTGAGATCCACACAAAACACATAAATACACTGTGTGGGCAGAACGTAGAATTTGTGAATGTTAAACTTGGTGGTACATATAGTAACCACTGGGCTTAAAGATACAGTTTGTACCGCGCAGTAAACAATCCGTCTCAGTTATAGAAACCAGTCAGTTAATGCTGTACAGTGAAATAATCGCTGTTTGTTCTGAGATCCACACAAAACACATAAATACACTGTGTGGGCAGAACGTAGAATTTGTGAATGTTAAACTTGGTGGTACATATAGTAACCACTGGGCTTAAAGATACAGTTTGTACCGCCAGTAAACAATCCGTCTCAGTTATAGAAACCAGTCAGTTAATGCTGTACAGTGAAATAATCGCTGTTTGTTCTGAGATCCACACAAAACACATAAATACAGTCCGTACCGCGCAGTAAACACACTCCGTCTCAGTTATACAAACAGTCAGTTAATGCTGTACAGTGAAATAATCGCTGTTTGTTCTGAGATCCACACAAAACACATAAATACAGTCCGTACCGCGCAGTAAACACACTCCGTCTCAGTTATACAAACCAGTCAGTTAATGTTGTACAGTGAAATAATCGCTGTTTGTTCTGAGATCCACACAAAACACATAAATACAGTCCGTACCGCGCAGTAAACACACACTGTCTCAGTTATACAAACCAGTCAGTTAATGCTGTACAGTGAAATAATCGCTGTTTGTTCTGAGATCCACACAAAACACATAAATACAGTCCGTACCGCGCAGTAAACACACTCCGTCTCAGTTATACAAACCAGTCAGTTAATGCTGTACAGTGAAATAATCGCTGTTTGTTCTGAGATCCACACAAAACACATAAATACAGTCCGTACCGCGCAGTAAACACACTCCGTCTCAGTTATACAAACCAGTCAGTTAATGCTGTACAGTGAAATAATCGCTGTTTGTTCTGAGATCCACACAAAACACATAAATACAGTCCGTACCGCGCAGTAAACACACTCCGTCTCAGTTATACAAACCAGTCAGTTAATGCTGTACAGTGAAATAATCGCTGTTTGTTCTGAGATCCACACAAAACACATAAATACAGTCCGTACCGCGCAGTAAACACACTCCGTCTCAGTTATACAAACCAGTCAGTTAATGCTGTACAGTGAAATAATCGCTGTTTGTTCTGAGATCCACACAAAACACATAAATACAGTCCGTACCGCGCAGTAAACACACTCCGTCTCAGTTATACAAACCAGTCAGTTAATGCTGTACAGTGAAATAATCGCTGTTTGTTCTGAGATCCACACAAAACACATAAATACAGTCCGTACCGCGCAGTAAACACACTCCGTCTCAGTTATACAAACCAGTCAGTTAATGCTGTACAGTGAAATAATCGCTGTTTGTTCTGAGATCCACACAAAACCCATAAATACAGTCCGTACCGCGCAGTAAACACACTCCGTCTCAGTTATACAAACCAGTCAGTTAATGCTGTACAGTGAAATAATCGCTGTTTGTTCTGAGATCCACACAAAACACATAAATACACTGTGTGGGCAGAACGTAGAATTGTTGAATGTTAAATTGGCTGTACATATAGTAACCACTGGGCTTTGAAAGGTTAAAAGTGTTATCAACCAGAAATAAAAGTTGGCAAAAATGAGAAACATGAATCGATACTTAGCTCACACTTTTCGGCGACATTCGTTATTTGTTTCTGTTTTGTGTAGACTGCCATTTGTGTCTTATTTTCTTTTTATGCCTCCTCTTTCAATGGACTGTGTAAATACTGAAGGCCTCTATGTAAAGCGGAGGTCACTGAACTTGTTCTGTCTCATTTGTCTCCTATGCCTGTCTTTGTTACTCTTTACCACTTGAAATTTGCGTCACTTTTCGGTTGATTGCTTTTGCTGTATGCCTACTGTACATCCACACATGCGGTACCGCAGTGCAGTTAGTATGATGCCTGTAGAAAGTACATGCTGTGTGTAAGTCTGCAGCTTGAGTGTCAGCAGTCAGCAACAGACTTCGGCTCGTTGGCTTTGATTTCCTTAAACCATACTCGACTGCTTAAAGTTACGACGTATAAGCAGTAATGATTTGTTTTTGTATGTACAAGTTACAAGTACAAGTACAGGCAGTACAAGTTACAGGTGTTTGATAACCGTGTGCAGAGGAAAACATTAGAACCAAGGAAGGATAGATTAAGTGAGCAGTTTAGGCCATTAAGTAAAGAGAAACTTGGGACGAGATTTTAGCTCTTTACAGCGGCAAATATAATAGTAATTAAATTAAATTCAATTCAAGAGTATTAATGTGCAGAATCAACAGCCAGAAGGCCAATTACACAAACAGCACAACGTACAAACATAAATAACAGCGGACAGTAAACAAAACAGAATTAAAACAAACACAACCAAAACAAATAAACAGACAATAAATTACTCAAATAATTAATAAGAACACCTTAAAATAATGTGATAAAGTATCACATCTGATTAAGTGTAACAAATTCCCTTCTGAAGACATCCAATTGATTGCAAATTAAATTTGCCGCAGTTACACACCGGCCGGAGGGACAATTTTTATAAAATGAACATAAAACAAGGAAAAGTCTCGGAGGGTCCGAGCGGGAACTCGTAGACCAATAATGTCCAAGGTGGATGGACAGGATTTAAAACCTAATAATAATAATAATAATAATAATAAATAATAATAATCAGATATAATAATTAAAACCAAAAAGACAGAACAAGCACACTGATAGATGTGGCAGTACCAGCGGACAGAAATGTCGCGCAAAACGAGGCAGAAAACAAAACTAAAACACAACAGTTTATGTATAGAGATACAACAAATGTGGAACATGAAATGTGTGATTGTACCGGTAATAGTTGGAGCCACCGGAACGGTGACAAAAGGTTTAAAGACAAATCTGTAAGCCGTAGCAGTAAAACATTCAACAGATTCACTACAACAGACAGCTGTACTTGGAACGTCACACGTAATACGGTCGGTACTGCAGTCTGAAACTTGAAGTGTGAGCGGTGGGGATCACTGTTGGTTCAGGGGATGTACCGGGGAGAAAGGGCCTGTGACAGGAGACAACGTAATAATAATAATAATAATAATAAAATAATATAAAAAATAAAGTGATACCAGTAATATTAGGGCCAACTGTAACCATCTCAAATCATTCACACAGTACATCAGCAATATATCGATAAAGCACGACATCAAGTAACTACAGCAAACAGCCATATTGGCACTGCACACGTACTGCGGGAAGTACTGGTGTAAAGTACAGAACATTGAGCGTGGGGAATAGCATTACATGTACCATAAGTTGTAACTACAGAATAGCTGCAACAGTGTATACGCTATAAACATGGTTTGTTTGAGGTATACAATTGTAAATAGATTGCATGAAGGTGATAAATAATGATAATAATAATAATTAGTAATAGTAGTAGTTTTTTGCTATTTTCACTTTTTGCCATAAGGTGTTCTTATTAATATTTAAGTATTCTTTGTGTTTGTTCACATGTGTCTTGTTTATTGTCCTTTGTTATTTGTGTTTGTATGTTGTGCTGTTTGTTATTGGCTGGGGCCGTTTTATTGTTGTACCGTGTGACGTCCTGTAAAGTTGCACATAGTTACCAACTTGTACCGTGTGACGTCCTGTAAAGTTGCACATAGTTACCAACTTGTACCGTGTGACGTCCTGTAAAGTTGCACATAGTTACCAACTTGTACCGTGTGACGTCCTGTAAAGTTGCACATAGTTACCAACTTGTACCGTGTGACGTCCTGTAATGTTGCACATAGTTACCAACTTGTACCGTGTGACGTCCTGTAAAGTTGCACATAGTTACCAACTTGTACCGTGTGACGTCCTGTAATGTTGCACATAGTTACCAACTTGTACCGTGTGACGTCCTGTAATGTTGCACATAGTTACCAACTTGTACCGTGTGACGTCCTGTAATGTTGCACATAGTTACCAACTTGTACCGTGTGCCGTCCTGTAAAGTTGCACATAGTTACCAACTTGTACCGTGTGACGTCCTGTAAAGTTGCACAGTTACCAACGTGTACCGTGTGACGTCCTGTAAAGTTGCAGATAGTTACCAACTTGTACCGTGTGACGTCCTGTAAAGTTGCACATAGTTACCAACTTGTACCGTGTGACGTCCTGTAAAGTTGCAGATAGTTACCAACTTGTACCGTGTGACGTCCTGTAAAGTTGCAGATAGTTACCAACTTGTACCGTGTGACGTCCTGTAAAGTTGCAGATAGTTACCAACTTGTACCGTGTGACGTCCTGTAAAGTTGCACATAGTTACCAACTTGTACCGTGTGACGTCCTGTAAAGTTGCACATAGTTACCAACTTGTACCGTGTGACGTCCTGTAAAGTTGCACATATTTACCAACTTGTACCGTGTGACGTCCTGTAAAGTTGCAGATAGTTACCAACTTGTACCGTGTGACGTCCTGTAAAGTTGCACATAGTTACCAACTTGTACCGTGTGACGTCCTGTGAAAGTTGCACATAGTTACCAACTTGTACCGTGTGACGTCCTGTAAAGTTGCACATAGTTACCAACGTGTACCGTGTGACGTCCTGTAAAGTTGCACATAGTTACCAACTTGTACCGTGTGACGTCCTGTAAAGTTGCACATAGTTACCAACTTTTCTGAGGTACTTAGCACTGTTCACTCTTCCTGCACTACGATGAATTGAGGTTTTTGAGTTACCCTCGCGCATTTTACTCCGGTAAACCGCAAAATCCGCCGATCCCAGTGGCCGCGCGGTCTAAGGCGTAGGTTTGACGCCGCTCGCTTGCTGGGATTGCGGGTTCGAATCCCGCCGGGGGCATGGATGTCTGTATCTTGTGAGTGTTGTGTGTTGTCTGGTAAGGTCTCTAGGTCTCGGGCTGATCACTCGTCCAGAGGAGTCCTATCGAGTGTGGTGTGTCTGAGTGTGATCGCGAAGCCTCGATAATGAGGGGGCCCTGGTCCACTAGGGGCTGTTGCGACATGGAAAAAAGAACCACAAAAACCTGAGTATAATACATTTCTGAAGTATTACCGCCTGAGCCATCGTGCTCGGTGTGTTGGTCAGAGATCACCATAAAATAATCTGACTGTAGTGATTGTTTTTTCTTTTTATAATTAATTTTTTAGCCTTGAATGTTATGCTTATTTAACAGAACATCGACTTGGCAGACATTTTTTTTCTTTCTTTCCTCAAACTCGATATCTGATGAGCCCCACTCATCGTATTCGTTCTTATTTCTGCAAGTTCATTGTTGTGTATTTAGTTCATACTTGTATACAGCTGTTTAACACTTGTGACATGTCAAGTAATTATTTCTTCACATAATACACAGTTTAACGTACAATGCAAGCCATGTCTGTAACAAGTGGTTCTTGAATAGCAATCTATGACAGTACGTAAAATTCCTGTATTTGATATTGTTATGTGGTTTCCTTGCGATTAGGCCTGTGTTTGATAACACGACATGGACCTACCAATTGGCAGTGTTAAACAAGTATTGATGCCACATATATCAATTTGCTTGCCGCATAGAGAATATTGCGGATATTCGATCCTTCTGAATACGAGTGTGTTTTGTTTTATTAAACAAACTGTGACGAAACTGTTCATTGTTAAAAAAAAAAATTTTGATAAAAGCATAATTATAAGAGGGGAAAATTCTTCAGATCGATTACGTAAGGAGGCTCTTGACATTTATTACTAATCGTATTGAACTGCGCATCATCCGTGGTGCTCCAGTTCACTGAGTCAGTACGTGTACAGCAGTACAGTCTCTATTTATGGCGATGAACACATTTTTTTTCAATCGAAACGACATCATGCATTAGTTCCACTTAGTGGCGGTCTGTAATTTCCATTTCGTACGTGGTTCTTGTTCATGTTTTACTGGGAAACGTAATTTTAGCTGTGTCTTGTTTTTTATTCCGTTAAAAAAAAAGAGACGAAGTATACCGGTGGAAAGTTATAGTAGATGGGATCTTAATTTTATACAGTCAGTAGCATTATCGTGGTAGTAAAAAGTACAATAAAGGAATACTAAAAGACATTCGCATTATTGTAGTGTTGATTTAGTTCCTTTGATATCTTTCATATGTGTCTTTTGATGATAATGTGTGCCATAAAGTCCATTTTGCATCGCTGCTGTTACCAGTGCAGTAGTTTATGCTCATGTTCATTATTGCTGCCAGTTATTATGTTTAGTACCAAATTGCATGCACATACGTATGTGACGACAGCGCTGCGTAGCGTCAGATTCTGGAGTTATCTGGATCGAACTACCTCGTATTCCGAAACTTTCATTTGTGGTTTCAGACAATGTCGGGGAACATAAACAACAAATAGGCCACGATCAGGGCGTAGCTGGGGGGGGGGGGGGTTATGTGACCACCCCCGGGCAGTGAAATGATTAATTTTAATTGAAAATTTTGATTTTCTGCCTTCAACAAATTATTGAGCCAAATAAAAAAAGGAAATTCAGTGAATGAATTTCTTTAAATATATTTGTAATTTATGTTGGCGGTGGCCATTGTGATTTACTCGTCCTGGGCGCCAAAAAAAAAACCTAGCTATGGCGCTGGCCACGACTGTTGGGTTTTTTGTCAGTAAACATAACTGATTTGGCCATTTTGGAGACATGGGCTGTACGAGTGGGTAGTAATAAAGTGTGTCCTAGAGCAGAAGGGTATGAAGATGCGGAACTTGGTGGGTATATCAAGGGTTAGGTAACGGTTTCAGTGGAAGCTACGATATTTAAATGCAGTGAATTTCTTGGCCGATTGAGCGGCATTCGGCCGCTAAGAGCACGCGTGTGACAGACTCACACCGCTGTTGCTTTTTCCAAGACTCTGAACTATATCGACAGGTATTTGTGTGCCAAGCCAACAAATTACTGGCAGGGCAATTCATGAATGATTTTTTTTTAAATCCAAGCGTCGTGCCAGCCCCAATCATCTTGCGCAAATAGAGCGCAGCTTCCAAGAGTGACTCATTATTGACATTCTTGCTTATGAAACTGTTGCCAAATAGTCTGATATATTACATAGTATATTATAAAGAATAGCGGACTAAGTAAAAAGTCAGTTACGTCACAACATTGCAATCACAGCCTTAGGAATTGTTGCCTAACTCTTTAAACCCCAGTGGTTACTATACGTACCACCATGTTTAACATTCACAAATTCTACGTTCTGCCCACACAGTGTATTTATGTGTTTTGTGTGGATCTCAGAACAAACAGCGATTATTTCACTGTACAGCATTAACTGATTGGCTTGTATAACTGAGACGGAGTGTGTTTACTGCGCGGTACGAACTGTAGCCCTTTAAAGCCCAGTGGTTACTATATGTACCGCCACGTTTAACATTCTACAATTCTACGTTCTGCCCACACAGTGTATTTATGTGTTTTGTGTGGATCTCAGAACAAACAGCGATTATTTCACTGTACAGCATTAACTGACTGGTTTGTATAACTGAGACGGAGTGTGTTTACTGCGCGGTACGGACTGTATTTATGTGTTTTGTGTGGATCTCAGAACAAACAGCGATTATTTCACTGTACAACATTAACTGACTGGTTTGTATAACTGAGACGGAGTGTGTTTACTGCGCGGTACGGACTGTATTTATGTGTTTTGTGTGGATCTCAGAACAAACAGCGATTATTTCACTGTACAGCATTAACTGACTGGTTTGTATACCCGAGACGGAGTGTGTTTACTGCGCGGTACGGACTGTATTTATGTGTTTTGTGTGGATCTCAGAACAAACAGCGATTATTTCACTGTACAGCATTAACTGACTGGTTTGTATAACTGAGACGGAGTGTGTTTACTGCGCGGTACGGACTGTATTTATGTGTTTTGTGTGGATCTCAGAACAAACAGCGATTATTTCACTGTACAGCATTAACTGACTGGTTTGTATAACTGAGACGGAGTGTGTTTACTGCGCGGTACGGACTGTATTTATGTGTTTTGTGTGGATCTCAGAACAAACAGCGATTATTTCACTGTACAGCATTAACTGACTGGTTTGTATAACTGAGACGGAGTGTGTTTACTGCGCGGTACGGACTGTATTTATGTGTTTTGTGTGGATCTCAGAACAAACAGCGATTATTTCACTGTACAGCATTAACTGACTGGTTTGTATAACTGAGACGGAGTGTGTTTACTGCGCGGTACGGACTATTTATGTGTTTTGTGTGGATCTCAGAACAAACAGCGATTATTTCACTGTACAGCATTAACTGACTGGTTTGTATAACTGAGACGGAGTGTGTTTACTGCGCGGTACGGACTGTATTTATGTGTTTTGTGTGGATCTCAGAACAAACAGCGATTATTTCACTGTACAGCATTAACTGACTGGTTTGTATAACTGAGACGGAGTGTGTTTACTGCGCGGTACGGACTGTATTTATGTGTTTTGTGTGGATCTCACAACAAACAGCGATTATTTCACTATAGAAAATCTTGAAAGAGTTGTTACTAGTTCTCAATTCGGTAATGTGATTGCCGATTGTTAGTATGGAATTGTGCGGTAATGCACACCTGTTTTCTGCATTTGCATTCGCTTCGATGACAGCGCCTTATGTTTGTAATTAGCGTGCTTTTAATAAGTGCGAATTGCAGCTCAGACATTTGTAAACACTGTACTGCCTTCTTGTTCTTAGCCTGAAGCTGTTTCCTTATGTCGCCCCTCTAGGCTGTCATCAAATCATCGTTGCGAGATAAAACAATTACCTTTACTGCGTCAACATCCTTTTTAAACGGAACTCATACTGGGAATGTGGTGGGGGGGGGGGGGGGTACAGTGACCTGCGTCTGTGGGGAAGTGAGAGGAATTCTGACCCTTAATTCGTTTTTCTCAACAGTTCAAAAGGCCAGCATTCTTCTTTAGCTTGAATGTCGAGTGTTTTATTGTGTTGGCCAAGAACAGGGATTTAAAAGGAGAGGGGAGGAACATAATAAAGAAATTGAATGAAAAATAGTTCCAAGAAGTGCAAGGATGAAGGAGAATGGACGTGGGAAGGGTGGGGGGGGGGGGTCTGTGGTTGAAACAATAGGATAATCGTGAGATTTGAAAATAGTGTAATTTATCTTTTGCATTAATGTTAGACTTTAAAAGTCGTATTTATGACTTATAGGGGGGGGGGGGCAAGTTTGGTTGTGGAGGATGTGAAACTCTAAGACACTTCATCTAAAATTAATGTACCTTAAAATGGCTGTTGTGTAGTTTTTACACCGAGCTGTAGATTCTGACGCCTGACCCATTCTCCATTGCTGTGTTATATTGATACATCAGGCAGGCATACAGCTGTATATATTTATTGATTGTTATATTGATACATCAGGCAGGCATACAGCTGTATAGATTTATTTGATTGTTATATTGATACATCAGGCAGGCATACAGCTGTATATATTTATTGATAGTTATATTGATACATCAGGCAGGCATACAGCTGTATAGATTTATTTGATTGTTATATTGATACATCAGGCAGGCATACAGCTGTATAGATTTATTGATTGTTATATTGATACATCAGACAGGCATACAGCTGTATATATTTATTGATTGTTATATTGATACATCAGGCAGGCATACAGCTGTATATATTTATTTGATTGTTATATTGATACATCAGGCAGGCATACAGCTGTATAGATTTATTGATTGTTATATTGATACATCAGGCAGGCATACAGCTGTATAGATTTATTTGATTGTTATATTGATACATCAGGCAGGCATACAGCTGTATAGATTTATTTGATTGTTATATTGATACATCAGGCAGGCATACAGCTGTATAGATTTATTGATTGTTATATTGATACATCAGGCAGGCATACAGCTGTATAGATTTATTTGATTGTTATATTGATACATCAGGCAGGCATACAGCTGTATATATTTATTGATAGTTATATTGATACATCAGGCAGGCATACAGCTGTATAGATTTATTTGATTGTTATATTGATACATCAGGCAGGCATACAGCTGTATAGATTTATTGATTGTTATATTGATACATCAGACAGGCATACAGCTGTATATATTTATTGATTGTTATATTGATACATCAGGCAGGCATACAGCTGTATATATTTATTTGATTGTTATATTGATACATCAGGCAGGCATACAGCTGTATAGATTTATTGATTGTTATATTGATACATCAGGCAGGCATACAGCTGTATAGATTTATTTGATTGTTATATTGATACATCAGGCAGGCATACAGCTGTATAGATTTATTTGATTGTTATATTGATACATCAGGCAGGCATACAGCTGTATAGATTTATTGATTGTTATATTGATACATCAGGCAGGCATACAGCTGTATAGATTTATTTGATTGTTATATTGATACATCAGGCAGGCATACAGCTGTATAGATTTATTTGATTGTTATATTGATACATCAGGCAGGCATACAGCTGTATAGATTTATTGATTGTTATATTGATACATCAGGCAGGCATACAGCTGTATAGATTTATTTGATTGTTATATTGATACATCAGGCAGGCATACAGCTGTATAGATTTATTGATTGTTATATTGATACATCAGACAGGCATACAGCTGTATAGATTTATTGATTGTTATATTGATACATCAGACAGGCATACAGCTGTATAGATTTATTTGATTGTTATATTGATACGTCAGGCAGACATACAGCTGTATAGATTTATTTGATTTTTATATTGATACGTCAGGCAGGCATACAGCTGTATAGATTTATTTGATTGTTATATTGATACATCAGGCAGGCATACAGCTGTATATATTTATTTGATTGTTATATTGATACATCAGACAGGCATACAGCTGTATAGATTTATTTGATTGTTATATTGATACATCAGACAGGCATACAGCTGTATAGATTTATTGATTGTTATATTGATACATCAGACAGGCATACAGCTGTATAGATTATTGATTGTTATATTGATACATCAGACAGGCATACAGCTGTATAGATTTATTTGATTGTTATATTGATACATTAGGCAGGCATAATAGATTATTTGATTGTTATATTGATACATCAGACATGCATACAGCTGTATAGATTTATTGATTGTTATATTGATACATCAGACAGGCATACAGCTGTATAGATTTATTGATTGTTATATTGATACATCAGAAAGGCATACAGCTGTATAGATTTATTGATTGTTATATTGATACATCAGGCAGGCATACAGCTGTATAGATTTATTGATTGTTATATTGATACATCAGACAGGCATACAGCTGTATAGATTTATTGATTGTTATATTGATACATCAGACAGGCATACAGCTGTATAGATTTATTTGATTGTTATATTGATACGTCAGGCAGGCATACATCTGTATAGATTTATTTGATTGATATATTGATACATCAGGCAGGCATACAGCTGTATAGATTTATTTGATTGTTATATTGATACATCAGGCAGGCATACAGCTGTATAGATTTATTTGATTGTTATATTGATACATCAGACAGGCATACAGCTGTATAGATTTATTTGATTGTTATATTGATACATCAGGCAGGCATACAGCTGTATAGATTTATTTGATTGTTATATTGATACATCAGACAGGCATACAGCTGTATAGATTTATTTGATTGTTATATTGATACATCAGCAGGCATACAGCTGTATAGATTTATTGATTGTTATATTGATACATCAGACAGGCATACAGCTGTATAGATTTATTGATTGTTATATTGATACATCAGACAGGCATACAGCTGTATAGATTTATTTGATTGTTATATTGATACATCAGGCAGGCATACAGCTGTATAGATTATATTTGATTGTTATATTGATACATCAGACAGGCATACAGCTGTATAGATTTATTTGATTGTTATATTGATACATCAGCAGGCATACAGCTGTATAGATTTATTTGATTGTTATATTGATACATCAGACAGGCATACAGCTGTATAGATTTATTGATTGTTATATTGATACATCAGGCAGGCATACAGCTGTATAGATTTATTTGATTGTTATATTGATACATCAGCAGGCATACAGCTGTATAGATTTATTTGATTGTTATATTTGATACATCAGACAGGCATACAGCTGTATAGATTTATTTGATTGTTATATATTGATACATCAGAAGATATACAGTCTGTATAGAATTAATTATGATTGTTATATTGATACATCAGGCAGGCATACAGCTGTATAGATTTATTTGATTGTTATATTGATACATCAGACAGGCATACAGCTGTATAGATTTATTTGATTGTTATATTGATACATCAGGCAGGCATACAGCTGTATAGATTTATTTGATTGTTATATTGATACATCAGACAGGCATACAGCTGTATAGATTTATTTGATTGTTATATTGATACATCAGCAGGCATACAGCTGTATAGATTTATTTGATTGTTATATTGATACATCAGGCAGGCATACAGCTGTATAGATTTATTTGATTGTTATATTGATACATCAGGCAGGCATACAGCTGTATAGATTTATTTGATTGTTATATTGATACATCAGACAGGCATACAGCTGTATAGATTTATTTGATTGTTATATTGATACATCAGGCAGGCATACAGCTGTATAGATTTATTGATTGTTATATTGATACATCAGCAGGCATACAGCTGTATAGATTTATTTGATTGTTATATTGATACATCAGGCAGGCATACAGCTGTATAGATTTATTTGATTGTTATATTGATACATCAGGCAGGCATACAGCTGTATAGATTTATTTGATTGTTATATTGATACATCAGACAGGCATACAGCTGTATAGATTTATTTGATTGTTATATTGATACATCAGCAGGCATACAGCTGTATAGATTTATTTGATTGTTATATTGATACTCAGGCAGGCATACAGCTGTATAGATTTATTTGATTGTTATATTGATACATCAGGCAGGCATACAGCTACAGCTGTATAGATTTATTTGATTGTTATATTGATACATCAGGCAGGCATACAGCTGTATAGATTTATTTGATTGTTATATTGATACATCAGCAGGCATACAGCTGTATAGATTTATTTGATTGTTATATTGATACATCAGGCAGGCATACAGCTGTATAGATTTATTGATTGTTATATTGATACATCAGACAGGCATACAGCTGTATAGATTTATTTGATTGTTATATTGATACATCAGACAGGCATACAGCTGTATAGATTTATTTGATTGTTATATTGATACATCAGCAGGCATACAGCTGTATAGATTTATTTGATTGTTATATTGATACATCAGGCAGGCATACAGCTGTATAGATTTATTTGATTGTTTATGATACATCAGCAGCATACAGCTGTATAGATTTATTTGATTGTTATATTGATACATCAGACAGGCATACAGCTGTATAGATTTATTTGATTGTTATATTGATACATCAGCAGGCATACAGCTGTATAGATTTATTGATTGTTATATTGATACATCAGCAGCATACAGCTGTATAGATTTATTTGATTGTTATATTGATACATCAGGCAGGCATACAGCTGTATAGATTTATTTGATTGTTATATTGATACATCAGACAGGCATACAGCTGTATAGATTTATTGATTGTTATATTGATACATCAGACAGGCATACAGCTGTATAGATTTATTTGATTGTTATATTGATACATCAGCAGGCATACAGCTGTTAGATTTATTGATTGTTATATTGATACATCAGCAGGCATACAGCTGTATAGATTTATTGATTGTTATATTGATACATCAGACAGGCATACAGGCTGTATAGATTTATTTGATTGTTATATTGATACATCAGACAGGCATACAGCTGTATAGATTTATTTGATTGTTATATTGATACATCAGCAGGCATACAGCTGTATAGATTTATTTGATTGTTATATTGATACATCAGCAGGCATACAGCTGTATAGATTTATTTGATTGTTATATTGATACATCAGACAGGCATACAGCTGTATAGATTATTTGATGTTATATTGATACATCAGCAGGCATACAGCTTATTGATTTATTGATTGTTATATGATACATCAGGCAGGCATACAGCTGTATAGATTTATTTGATTGTTATATTGATACATCAGACAGGCATACAGCTGTATAGATTTATTTGATTGTTATATTGATACATCAGCAGGCATACAGCTGTATAGATTTATTGATTGTTATATTGATACATCAGACAGGCATACAGCTGTATAGATTTATTTGATTGTTATATTGATACATCAGGCAGGCATACAGCTGTATAGATTTATTTGATTGTTATATTGATACATCAGCAGGCATACAGCTGTATAGATTTATTTGATTGTTATATTGATACATCAGCAGCATACAGCTGTAGTATGATTGTATATGATACCAGGCATACAGCTGTATAGATTTATTTGATTGTTATATTGATACATCAGCAGGCATACAGCTGTATAATTTATTTGATTGTTATATTGATACATCAGCAGGCATACAGCTGTATAGATTTATTTGATTGTTAATTGATACATCAGCAGGCATACAGCTGTATAGATTTATTTGATTGTTATATTGATACATCAGCAGGCATACAGCTGTATAGATTTATTTGATTGTTATATTGATACATCAGACAGGCATACAGCTGTATAGATTTATTTGATTGTTATATTGATACATCAGCAGGCATACAGCTGTATAGATTTATTTGATTGTTATATTGATACATCAGGCAGGCATACAGCTGTATAATTTATTGATTGTTATATTATAATCAGCAGGCATACGCTGTATAGATTTATTTGATTGTTTATTGATACATCAGACAGGCATACAGCTGTATAGATTTATTTGATTGTTATATTGATACATCAGCAGGCATAAGCTGTATAGATTTATTGATTGTTATATTGATACATCAGACAGGCATACAGCTGTATAGATTTATTTGATTGTTATATTGATACATCAGGCAGGCATACAGCTGTATAGATTTATTTGATTGTTATATTGATACATCAGCAGGCATACAGCGTATAGATTTATTTGATTGTTATATTGATACATCAGGCAGGCATACAGCTGTATAATTTATTGATTGTTATATTGATACATCAGACAGGCATACAGCTGTATAGATATATATGTATATTGATGTACAGATACAGCTGTATAGATTTAAGTTATCATGATACATCAGAGGCATACAGCTGTATAGATTATTTGATTGTTATATTGATACATCAGGCAGGCATACAGCTGTAATTTATTGATTGTTATATTGATACATCAGACAGCATACAGCTGTATAGATTTATTTGATTGTTATATTGATACATCAGACAGGCATACAGCTGTATAGATTTATTTGATTGTTATATTGATACATCAGACAGGCATACAGCTGTATAGATTTATTTGATTGTTATATTGATACGTCAGACAGGCATACAGCTGTATAGATTTATTTGATTGTTATATTGATACATCAGACAGGCATACAGCTGTATAGATTTATCTGATTCTTCTGCAATATATGATGACCGTCACTACAGGCATGTTTTGACCTAGTCCAGTCAGGCTGGTCTTCCTCACGTGTCGCCCACGTGTATTACTATAATACAGCTGCTATATGGTAGAAATAAGCCAGGATTGACAAACCTGCTGTCCTATACAGGCTAAAAGTCCTACAAGTACCATATTGTTAGTGTATTACTTATGTGATGTACTTCTAAAACATGTGATTGAAGGAAAGGTAGAAGGAAGGATATAAATTATGGGAAGACGAGGAAGAAGGCGTAAGCAACTACTGGATGACCGTAAGGAAAAGAGAATATACTGGAAATTGAAAGAGGCGCTAGATCGCACTCCGTGGAGAACTCGCTTTGGGAGAGGCTACGGACCTGTCGTAAGACAGACTGCAAAATGAATGGATGAATGAATGAATGAATTAATGTAAATTCGTAATCCATGGCAAACGGAGCAGAAGAAAAATGACAACGAGAAGATGATTCTTTTCACCAGAAAATTGGACTTAAATTTAAGTAGTAGGCTCTTGCTTTGTATTTTGGATCGGCTTAAACATTTCGTTATTTAACTAATGACCTTGTCAGTTGCTAAAAGAATATGGCGCCCGTCATAGTTGATTAAGTGAGTATTAGGAACGATACTTAACAAGGGAGAACCGAAGTACTCGGAGAAAAGCCTGTCCCAATGCCGCTTTGTCCACCACATATCCGACAAGAACTGACCTGGGGTTGAACCCAGGTCTCCGCTGTGAGATGCCGGCGACTAACCGCCTGAGCCGTGGTATGACAACTTCAACCGGGCCAGGACCGCCCCCTTTCCAACCTTCATCTGCCCACCATTCATGATGAACTTCTAATCTGCCTCGACGCTAAATCTGTTTTCAAGAGCGTCGTTTAGTAACTGAAGAACGCGTAACATCAGCGTCGTGACACCGCCCCGTTGACGTCTGGTACTTCCTATTTCAGTATCCTTCCTGTGGCTTAACAAAAGAACTGCATGTGAGTACATCGCGGAGAGTAAATTTGATCTGTCAGTCTTTATGCGACATATCTAGGGCAAGCCTACTGCAATGCCTGCTTCGTCTCCTGCTAGGCCCAGCACTGTCACTTTCAAAACCTCCAGTTTGAAGTCATACAAGCTAATGTAGAGTGACGTCGTATATGTTTCTTGGAAGCTGCAGCAAACACAGAAACATATAATGTGGCAGGCAGTCTTAGAACTTTATTTATTTCTAAATATGGAGTCAGCATTTCACTCATCTGTTTTCTGTGTTTCGTTTCTTGGGGGGGGGGCTTTTTTTTTTAATTGTTTATTTATTTTTTAAATCCATCCGTAATCATCATATATGTGCGTGCGTTGTGTTCTCCATGACAGATCCCGGTGTGCTTTGCCTTTTGCCCTGAAATATAATTAAAACTTTTCAGAAAGGGGGCGGGACGTATTCAATAATTTATTGTAAGGACGATATATGTCTCACATACACAGCTCATGATGCCCCCCTCTCTCTATCTCTCTCCCGCATTCTTTCTCCGTCTCATTCTTCATACATAATAATAAACCACAAAGCCTGATGCAGTTTTTCATATTCGTTCGCAGAGAGAATAATATTGTGCTGTCAAAAGATTCGAAACGAGAAAAACGTCTTTGGAAATGATAAGATGAGAATAAGAGTGATGTAAGTGCGCTGTTTGTGTGTTGAAGTGATTAGCACAGTGCGTAAGGTGTGGGTGTAATCAAGCAATTTGTCGAATTATCAGGAACAAAGGCTGTCTTTCCTGCTCTGTAGTGTGAGATAAGTATGTCCTAAGAAGCGTACTTACATTAACCGTTCAAAGCCCCGTGGTAACTATATATGCCGCCAAGTTTAACACCAAACACTGTGCATTGTGCTGATACAGTGTATTTGTTGTATATTGCGTATGATAATCACAATTATTGCGGGGCATGTGACACTCGTGGGAGAGGGAGGAGGGGTGTGCGTATAGGGTTTTGGTGGGGGGAAACCTGAGGGAAGGAGGCCACTTTGAAAGACCTAGGCGTAGATGGGAAGATAATATTAGAATGAATCTTCAAATACATGGGATTGGGAGGCATGGACTGGATTTATCTGGGTCAGGATAGGGACAGGGCGCTTGTGAATGCGGTAATGACACTTCGGATTCTGTAAAATGCGGGGAATTTCTCGACCAGTTGAGGCTCTGTTAGCTTCTCAGGCAGGACTGTGTTCCATGTAGTTAGTTAATGGCAGTCAGTAGCCATTATGTCCGTATGTAGCATTTAACCTTTCATATTTTTAATGGAAACAGTTCTCTGTGAGGTACGAACTGAATTATTATAATGTGCATTAATTGTAGTCTTTTAAAAGTATAAGGAAGGGATCGTTCTAAACCCACTCGGTTAAAACTCGCAGTAAGTAACTGTTTATTCCATCCATAACTTTACACATCAACGTAAGATTGTCACAGTAAGAATACTGAATCAGGAAATAGCTTATGCCGAAAGGGCAGTGTGGTATATTTGATATGATCGATTGTGTGTGGTTATGATCGATTGTATTTCGATGTATCGACTTTGCTTGCTACACAGAAAATCGAAGAAAACTGGAAGCTCATGAATGGTGGATAGGGGAATTTTTGCAATGAGACGGTCGTGGCGATTGAAGTTTGTGTCCAGGAATTTCCCGGAAGAGTCTCAGAGTGACGAAGACCCGCAGGATAACCGGATACTTTCGAAATACAAGGGTACAGCGTAACGTTGGTGGAGGATTGGGTCAGTAGCAGCAGTAGTAGTAATCAGTAGTACGCCTAGCAGTGGTGGGGAAACGGGTCACTAGCAGTAAGCAGATTATCTGATGACGCGGGGGTTGAAGGAGGCAAGGTGGTAAAAAGGGGTAGCACTGCGCACGCGCCACCAGATATTTTATATCCGTTTCAAAAACGTACATAGTGACTGAAGCAATGAATGTACTCCCACACACAGTAAATGTTTTTTGAAAGAGGTATAACGCTGTCTGGCTGTTCAGAGATGAGCCTAGCAGCGACCACGCCGTGCCGACTGCAGCTGTGTAAATGTGTTGGGGAGTTCAGCTAGGAAGTGATTTGGTCACTGCTGTAGGCCTAGTGAGTTGGATATTGGTGTCGGTGTTTGATGTTTCAAGGCTTGCCGACGTGTTCGTAACTGAGAAGACGCGAACGGAAGAACAAGGCAGTCGTTAAAAAGGTGTTCACACGTAAAGAAGGGAAATTAATGAAGGCATGTTACTGTTCTGTTCGAACTATTTGTGCTTTTATATTCGCCGTGTCTAAGATATATGCCCTCACATGTTTTCAGCGTTTTGTTATAAACAATATAAGGGTTTTTTTGGGGGGTATAAATGTTTAAAAAAAATACTTAGTGAAACCTGCGTATAACGGAACCGCAAGGGACCGAATTTTTTCCGTTGCTGGAAGGTTCCGTTTAGTACAGGTTACTGAATTTTGGATCCTCGGGAGTGCAGAAGTTTTCCATTAGGGAAAATTTTCCGTTATGCTCAGGTTCCGTTTAAGACCGGCTTTTCTGTGTGTCGTGTATATCTGATATCAGAAGACGAAGCTTAAACCCCGATAAAAAGAAAAGCCGTAAATGATGGAAACGGGCAGTCGGTTCGCTGTTATTCATGTTAAAGAGGTTCTTAAATTTTTGATTATGAACTGAATTTGTCTCGGGTCTTCCATAATTTTGTCTTCATCGAATTTATGAATCGGTCCAGATTTGCTCTTTGTACTGTGCGGGTTTCATATCCGGTTGCTGTAATCTGAAGAGCTCTGTTACAGTAACTTTCTTGCTCCATTTTTAGTCTTTACCTCTGTCTGCCTACTCATTGTAGGTGTAGAGGTTACTGTTGCGCCTGATAATACTCAGTGACACACATGCACACTCAGTAGTACTCCTCTGGATGAGGGATGGGCCCGTCGCAGAGACCTCTTAGCTGACAACACACAACAGTTACAAGAGACAGACATCCATGCCCCCCGGCGGGATTCGAACCCGCAATCCCAGTAAGCGAGCGGCCGTAGACCCAAGCCTTAGACCGCACGGCCACTGGGATCGGCCGTATATACACCTTATATTCTCTAATAATAAGAAAATAATAGGTAGAAGTAGAAATAAAAGGAAAGATCAGTTATTAATGGTGTTTCTAAATTAATTTCAGATGACTCCAGTTTTCGTGTTATAAGAGGAGGTAAAGATAGAATACGGGATGATGAGAGATTGTATTTCTAGAGTGTAAATAGTGCAGGGATGCACCAGTTTTCAAAAACATCTAGGAACCACTTCAAAAATTCTAGGCCCCTGAAGGGTGTTATAAAGCAAATTACGTGTTGACAATCCAAAAATATTAGTCGCCACGGCGACTTGGCCCTGGGGTTTGTGCAGTCCTGAATTTGCGTGCGTTAAAGAAAACAGAACGATCAAAAAATTATATTATTATGAGAGATACTGAGGAAAAGAGCGAAGTGTGTTTTGAGTTACATTCATGGCCTTGCTATGTGAAACGAATGTTTGTTGTAAACATGTGATGTAGTTTTTTTTGTAATGAAGATAGTTGTTATGACTGTGCAGAGAGCACTTGCTGTTAGTATTGGCTTAGTGACGCATCAGCCAAAAAAAAAAAAATTTTTTTGTTGTTGAATCACACAATTTTATTTCAATTTCATTGAAGTTCTATATGTCACACTTGCATTCACATCGCCCAGTGTTAACGCTAACAGCAGATACACGTAGAAGACTAAAAAACGCCTTTTACCCTTCAGCCATTCTTACTTAATATTTTCGTCTGGAGAGCTATGCATTTTTCAACACAAAAATATGCAAATAAGTAACAGGAAAGGAATGAGATTAAAAAAAAAAACCTAAGAAAGATGGTATTTCATAAGCTAAGCAGCCATCATAGAGCTTTGAGTGCGAGAGATTTTTATTGTGATGGAGGTCACAACTAACATGTTCCCATGGGGCATGCCAGATGTGAGGAATTAATGGGATTTAATATGGGGCTGGCGAGTGTGTGTGTGTGTGTGTGTGTGTGTGGTGTGTGTGTATGTATGTATGTAGAATGCTGACACTGCTGACACTGCTGACGCGTTTTGTAGCGAAGCAGATGGAAATGTACTGAGTTTGGGAGACCACCACACGAGTGTTCAGTGAACTGAGCACACTTTTGGAGATGAATTTTAGCTACGAAACCAACCCGTTTAATTATTTCTGCATCGAGGATGTGGTCAGTGATCTTATGGCGATATCTCTGCATTACCGACCACGTGGCAGACCCGAGAAAATCATGTAATTAAAATATAATAATGTAACTGTCATTAATATCGCAGTCAGAATAGTTTATAGATATTACAGAAAGAGGGAATTAATTGGTAATTTGCACCCCGATGCCTTGAAATATTATAATTCGTGTTATTGTAATGTGATGATGTGTTACGGTGAATCTGGAGGGGAGTCTTCGCCCCCCTCCCGTCATTGGGGTGTCTCGTACCCAGTTAGGGGAATTCTGTTACGTGTACTGGGGGGCTGCGAAACTTGCATTTTGACCAAAATCACGGTTTTTATTAATCAATTAGCCCCCCCCCCCCCCCCCCCGGGCCCAATACTCCACACTCGTTTTTGTGGCTTTTTTTTCTTCCCTTTCCTCACCTTTTCACTTTTTTAAATAAGGGATTTACGGAAGAAAAATTATAAAAATTTTGGCAGTCCACCTACCGGCAGAATTAGGTACTACCTGCAACCACATGAGCGCTCCTGTTTGCAATAGTTTCACGCAGCAAAATTACGACTTTATTAAATTAATTAATTAATTAATTCATTCATTTTCGTTTGAGCCAGTTCCTGTATACTGCGCATGCCTGAATAAAGTTTGCAAGATCTGAAATTGTCGTAACGCTGTTGCTGGACATTGAGGTCTTCTGGGATGTTAACGGTGTATCGTAGGCTAAATAGTTGCCGCCGTTTTTTAGAAACACCTAATGCCTTCATTTTCAGGGTCAAGGAGTCCAAAAAAGAGTGACTGCACTGCTTGATATTGAAGGCGAATTTATTATGAAGTTTCGAAACGTCGGGAATTATTAACCCAAACGACACAGCGTAGCATGACAGAAGACTTAAAAATCTTCGTCTAAGAGTATTCACTCACTCAATCAATGAATGCACTATTGTAATTAAACTCTCACTATTACCCTACATATGTTTCGACCCCATTGTGGCCATCATCAGGGGTAACTTGTTATATATATATACTTCACTTTACACTGTCCAGTTTGGCACTGTTATTCCACTATTTTTCTGTCAGTGTTACTACTTTACACTTTACACTTCGTGTAAGAGTTTATGAAAAAGATATATTTGTGAGCATTGCTGCGGTGTTGTATTTCAGCAGTGAGCGCCCTGCGTGTGTGCTTTTAGTTGCGTTGATAGTGCGTAAAAATATGTCTGTGCCTATTTTGATGACTGTTGTAAGGGTTAAATGTTACCGTGAGAACGTGTGTGTGTTAACAAGGGTAGTGACATACAAACCATACAGTAAACGTGTTTGTAATTACAGGGTGTTCATGTTCTCAGTTAATGCACAAACACTGTGATTGATTGAACGAGTTATCCGTATGACAGTTGATGCTTAACATGAACAGAGATGACGTAAAACGAGACATTTTTTTTTAAAACCTACAAGACCCATATGTGTATAAATGCACACAATTTTTCCAATTCACATGGGTTAGGGTTAGATGTGTTAATATCTTTTGAAGTGACAGTATCACTGAAATAAAAGCCCTTCCCTAAGCCAGTTCGATGTATCGACTTCACTAAAGTGTACACCCCCTCATACCCAATCTATTATACAGGGTGTTTCTTTTATCAGTCACCGAGCACGGCAGTATTATCGCATAGAATGCCTGCATCTGCCGAGATATCACGTCGGCCAGTCATCAAATATACTCTCTGTAATATAGGCCTACTGCTAGTTGACTGATGTAATAATTACTGGTAGCCTGTTTTCTCAGAAGCGTCTCATTGTACAAAATGTATATGCGACATTGTTTTTCAAGACAATTGCCGTTAAATAGTGAAGTGTATCGTAACTATACGTACATATATACTTTGTTCCTTTTGGAAATGTTGTGTTTATCTGTTGTCGAGAAACCACCTTTGGACATCACGGTACTTCTCTTAGCTGCCTGGTAGCCATATTTGTTTATAAACACGTATAATCCACTCTTGCAATGTAGTGATACAGATATTGATATATTGAGCATGATAAAACCCCCGAGAATAAAAAAAAAAGCCGGGTGTATAATTAATAGATGTGTTAGCGTAAATGTAGATGCCGTGATAAGTGTTTCGTGTCGTAAAGGTTTCTAACATCCATAGTGATGAAGAGGCATGAAAACATTTCTTTTTGAGATTTCCGTTTAAAGGAAAGACGGGGGGGGGGGGGGGGGGGTTAGTGTTAAAGATCATACACAGCGTAAATTACAAACTCGAATTCAGTATGAAACAGGAAATTTATCTCTTCCCCCACTGAGACCGGACGGACCGACCGTCGTAAGCAACCTGGCGCTGAATATGTGTTATTACTGGCCACGTTGTGTGTGTGTGTGCGTGTGTGTACTGTTACAACGTATGATCGAAGCCAGCTGCAATGTACAATGGAAGGAAGAGGATCAACGGTAGAGTGGGAGGCTTTCTCCCTACTAATCCATATTAAACTTCCCAAGTCTGACACACTGTGTTATCGGTCTGTTCTCTTTGCTAAGAGTAGTTAGCCTCGTTAATACTGTGGAACAGGGAATGGCACCGAGTCTATCTCCTATTTCCTGCTCTCGCAACAAACTTTTCTTCCTTTCTTATGCACCGAAAATCCAAAGTCATTCAATTTCATATGGTGTTCGTTTAACCGAGGCGTTCTACATCCGCTGTACCCAGTTCGAAAGGAGTTTTTGAGGTTTTTGTTTAGAAATTCATTGTAATTTAAACCAACACTAACATTCTTGAAAAGATACCAGTTCCTCAGCTACACACGATATTTGCCGCAGGTTTGGGAACCCGAAGGTTTATTACTTTGCTCGCAAGAGCCCGCCACTTGTCCCTGTCCTGAATCATATGTATCCAGTCGAAACCTATTCCTGTAAAAGTTCTAATATTATTCTCCCATCTACGCCTAAGTCTTTAGAGGGGTCTGTTTCTTTTAAGATCTCCTACCAAAGCACTGCATGCATATGTGATGTGTGTATTCACTGTATACAGCTATTTTCATTATCACGTTCATTTGGTTTTGTCGCAAGCCATGAAAATGTTTGGCTTAACCATTTAAAGCCCAGTGGTTATTATACGTACCACCAGGTTTAACGTTCACAAATTCTACGTTCTGCCCACACAGTGTATTTATGTGTTTTGTGTGGATCTCAGAACAAACAGCGATTATTTCACTGTACAGCATTAACTGACTGGTTTGTATAACTGAGACGGAGTGTGTTTACTGCGCGGTACGGACTGTATTTATGTGTTTTGTGCGGATCTCAGAACAAACAGCGATTATTTCACTGTACAACATTAACTGACTGGTTTGTATAACTGAGACGGAGTGTGTTTACTGCGCGGTACGGACTGTATTTATGTGTTTTGTGTGGATCTCAGAACAAACAGCGATTATTTCACTGTACAACATTAACTGACTGGTTTGTATAACTGAGACGGAGTGTGTTTACTGCGCGGTACGGACTGTATTTATGTGTTTTGTGTGGATCTCAGAACAAACAGCGATTATTTCACTGTACAACATTAACTGACTGGTTTGTATAACCGAGACGGAGTGTGTTTACTGCGCGGTACGGACTGGATCTTTATATATAATCGGGTTAATATTATTTAAATGGCTATTCAGAATGTTACTAAAGACAACATATCGATAGCGCGTGGGGTTACTAATGGTTCGAATTCACCCGAACCGATACAAGGAAAATTTTCAGCCCTTTCCCATAACACATTTTTTTTCATTGTATTCAACATTTGTGTACCGGTGTTTTGGATATTGAAAACTTCAGAATTCTCACACCAGGAGGCACTACTTAGATACTTTGTGTTTGTATTAATGTTTGTAGTGGCTCCAAATTTTGACCGTCAGGTTTTGGAAAAAGTCAAGATTGGTGTTCACGATCGAAACACAGGGAATATTTTGTACGTTTGTGTCGTTCAGTAATTCTCCCTTGTATTTAATGCGCAGCTCTTAATGGAGTTCGTGGGTGTTGATATTCTAGCAAATCACGTTTTAATTTTAATGGCGTTGGCCTGGCTTTACTGTGTCTTGTCTAATGTCCTGTGTTATTGTACTGTGATATTTTTGTAATAGGCGTCACGGCTGTTGATTGTTATTGGTGGTGGTGATGACGACGATGGTGATAATAATAATAATAATAATAATAATAATTTTGTGGTGAAAATTTTATCCCACTCCAATATACATTTTTTTAATATTCACACTGTCACTGACCAAACACAAAACACTCGACTAACAAATGCACTCTTATTATTATTATTTTAGATATTATATATTAAAATATCTGTTAGTCCAACATGTTTCGATCGTCTCCTGGGATCATCGTCAGGGACTCTTTGTGAGAGTATGAATTACACAAACAACACTAATAATATAAGTACTTGAAAAAACTATAAAATGTGTTAAAGATGGTTACATAGGCTGAGGGTGTTCGAAAATAGGGTGCTGAGGGGGATATTTGGGCCTGAGAGGGACGAGGTAACAGGGGAGTGGAGAAGACTACATAACGAGGAACTTAATGATCTGTACTCATCACCAAATATTATTCGGGTGATCAAATCAAGAAGAATGAGTTGGGCGGGGCATGTAGCACGTATGGTGGAAGGTGCATACAGGATTTTAGTGGGGAGATCTGAGGTAAGGAGACCACTTGGAAGACCCAGACGTAGATGGGAGGATAATATTAAAATGGATTTTCAAGAAGTGGGATGGAGGGACATGGTGTGGATTGATATGGCTCAGGATAGGGACAGGTGGCGGGCTGTTGTGAATGCGGTAATGAACCTTCGGGTTCCATAAAACGCGGGGAATTTTTTGACTAGCTGACGACTTGTTAGCTTCTCAAAAATGACTCTGCTCCGTGTATTTAGTTAGTTAGTTAGTTAGTTATAAAAGATGGTTAAATTGTAGGCAACCATTCGTGTGTGTTTGACCATGCAACATCTTTGTTACCAGACGACACACCTCGAATATCACAGGTTTGCATAGTTTTGATTTCGGGGTATCATCATCATCATCATTCATCATCATCATCATTCATCCACAGTATCTGTAAGTTTATAATTGCTTCATTACGTGATAAATGCCTACTTCGTTTATGTTTTTCCTCAGTTTCCTTTATGTACATAAGTACATTTATCGTATTGTGTTGCTGGTGCCCAGAGACCACGACAGTCAAGTATCTGAATCCATTTTGTGTAGAATAATCGTATATAGGAACTGGTACGCCATGATAGTGAATGTTCCCGGGGGGGGGGGGGGGGCCCTGTGAGATTAGGAAACATGCATGTGAAATATATCCAGTAGACATGGAGCAGGTGAATCCTAATATGTTCTTGGGGCAATAAAGTCTGTCGCCTTCCAGCCACTCAGAGACTATGTATGTTTATTCCTCAATGTTGTCTCTTTAATGAACCTGTCTGTTGCTGCTGTATTCAGACACATAATCTGTCACCATACTCGTACTTTACTGTACCTGGCGGAAATAAACTTCCCGTATGTTTTTTTGATCTTGACTCATACGGCGCAAATCCTTGCCGTCATTAAACAAGTGTGCTTCATCTAGATTAAGTACGTCATCACTAATACCGTTCATTGTCAAAGTTGTAGCAGAAGCTGTTGGTAAATCATTTTTGTGTTGAAATTCATATGAACAGTTGATATTGAACGTGACAGAGAAACATGTTAGCTCTTGGTTTGAGGAAAGAGATGTGCCCTTAGAAGTGGGCATGAAGCGGGAATTATTTAAATGGAAATGAGATTCCCGTTAATAATTCAGGTATCCTGTTGACATGATATAGTGTACATTTAGGTACGTTGCAGTAAAGCAGTGTACATTTAGGTACATTACAGTAAAGCAGTGTACATTTAGGTACGTTACAGTAAAGCAGTGTACATTTAGGTACATTACAGTAAAGCAGTGTACATTTAGGTACGTTGCAGTAAAGCAGTGTACATTTAGGTACGTTGCAGTAAAGCAGTGTACATTTAGGTACGTTGCAGTAAAGCAGTGTACATTTAGGTACGTTGCAGTTAAAGCAGTGTACATTTAGGTACGTTGCAGTAAAGCAGTGTACATTTAGGTACGTTACAGTAAAGCAGTGTACATTTAGGTACGTTGCAGTAAAGCAGTGTACATTTAGGTTACGTTGCAGTAAAGCAGTGTTACATTTAGGTACGTTCAGTAAAGCAGTGTACATTTAGGTACGTTGCAGTAAAGCAGTGTACATTTAGGTACATTACAGTAAAGCAGTGTACATTTAGGTACGTTGCAGTAAAGCAGTGTACATTTAGGTACGTTGCAGTAAAGCAGTGTACATTTAGGTACGTTGCAGTAAAGCAGTGTACATTTAGGTACATTACAGTAAAGCAGTGTACATTTAGGTACATTACAGTAAAGCAGTGTACATTTAGGTACGTTGCAGTAAAGCAGTGTACATTTAGGTACGTTGCAGTAAAGCAGTGTACATTTAGGTACGTTGCAGTAAAGCAGTGTACATTTAGCTACGTTGCAGTAAAGCAGTGTACATTTAGGTACGTTGCAGTAAAGCAGTGTACATTTAGGTACGTTGCAGTAAAGCAGTGTACATTTAGGTACGTTGCAGTAAAGCAGTGTACATTTAGGTACGTTGCAGTAAAGCAGTGTACATTTAGGTACGTTGCAGTAAAGCAGTGTACATTTAGGTACATTACAGTAAAGCAGTGTACATTTAGGTACGTTGCAGTAAAGCAGTGTACATTTAGGTACGTTGCAGTAAAGCAGTGTACATTTAGGTACGTTGCAGTAAAGCAGTGTACATTTAGGTACATTACAGTAAAGCAGTGTACATTTAGGTACATTACAGTAAAGCAGTGTACATTTAGGTACGTTGCAGTAAAGCAGTGTACATTTAGGTACGTTGCAGTAAAGCAGTGTACATTTAGGTACGTTGCAGTAAAGCAGTGTACATTTAGGTACATTACAGTAAAGCAGTGTACATTTAGGTACGTTGCAGCAAAGCAGTGTACATTTAGGTACGTTGCAGTAAAGCAGTGTACATTTAGGTACGTTGCAGTAAAGCAGTGTACATTTAGGTACGTTGCAGTAAAGCAGTGTACATTTAGGTACGTTACAGTAAAGCAGTGTACATTTAGGTACGTTACAGTAAAGCAGTGTACATTTAGGTACGTTGCAGTAAAGCAGTGTACATTTAGGTACGTTGCAGTAAAGCAGTGTACATTTAGGTACGTTGCAGTAAAGCAGTGTACATTTAGGTACGTTGCAGTAAAGCAGTGTACATTTAGGTACATTACAGTAAAGCAGTGTACATTTAAGTACGTTGCAGTAAAGCAGTGTACATTTAGGTACGTTACAGTAAAGCAGTGTACATTTAGGTACGTTGCAGTAAAGCAGTGTACATTTAGGTGCGTTACAATAAAGCAGTGTACATTTAGGTACGTTACAGTCAAGCAGTGTACATTTAGGTACGTTGCAGTAAAGCAGTGTACATGCAGGTACGTTACAGTAAAGCAGTGTACATTTAGGTACGTTACAGTAAAGCAGTGTACATTTAGGTACGTTGCAGTAAAGCAGTGTACATTTAGGTACGTTACAGTCAAGCAGTGTACATTTAGGTACGTTGCAGTAAAGCAGTGTACATTTAGGTACGTTGCAGTAAAGCAGTGTACATTTAGGTACGTTGCAGTAAAGCAGTGTACATTTAGGTACGTTGCAGTAAAGCAGTGTACATTTAGGTACGTTGCAGTAAAGCAGTGTACATTTAGGTACGTTACAGTAAAGCAGTGTACATTTAGGTACGTTGCAGTAAAGCATGTACATTTAGGTACGTTGCAGTAAAGCAGTGTACATTTAGGTACGTTGCAGTAAAGCAGTGTACATTTAGGTACGTTGCAGTAAAGCAGTGTACATTTAGGTACGTTACAGTAAAGCAGTGTACATTTAGGTACGTTACAGTAAAGCAGTGTACATTTAGGTACGTTGCAGTAAAGCACTCTGCCTCTATCATCAGCGGCCTGATATAGTTTATGTTCTTACTGAACGTAAATATGATGATCATATTACGGAGAATCAGTTCCGTGGGACATGCAGCACGCATGGGTGAGTTGCGCTGAAAATTTTGGTCGGAAAACTTGGAACTTAAGATAACTTGGAAGAGGTCGGTATAGATGGATAGGGATAATTTTGAAATGGATCTGAAGTAAGTTGTATGAAAGGTGTATACCGGATTCGTGTGGGACAGAATAGGGTCCGTTTGTGGGGGGGGGGGGGGGGGGGGGGGGGACAGTTTTACACAATTAAATGTGATAAAATTGTACATTTGTCGGACTATAAATATACACTTCAGATGTTAAGTGATTTAGGACAGTAATTGAAAGACTGTTAATTACACGTATATAGTTATTTAAAAGTTACAACCAGCTCCATCTGTAGGCTTAAACCTGCTGTTAGTCTCGTAACAAAATGAGAAAGTTCTGCGCTGAAGATGTTTTGGTGTTTGTATAAAGGGTAATTTTTCATGGACCCGAGACGGATGGAATAAAATAAATATCTTAGGCTAGATGAGACGAGAAATGAATCCGACATTGTGGAAGACAGAAAACAGATCTTTTCGTAGACAGGCGAAGAGCATAAATTACTAGAAAGACGTTTTCTTTTCTATAGCTGTATATTGCTGCATCAGAGAAGCACTTACACGGCTCTATCTACACCACGCAGGCTGCAGCTCTGGACCATTACAAATAAACACAAAAACGATATACTCTTTTATGAGGTCACTTACGTGGAAAAACGCTCCAAGTTTCTGTATTCTGTTCCTAAATATTTGTATGGTCTTCAGAGTACAATAGACTTCCTTCTCTGGACCAACCTGTGAACAAGGAGATGAATTATTTCCCCTTTGGGCTTGATTCGTGGAAGGTGCAAAGTGATTATTAGTGTGATAGAATCTCAAACTTGGTCCCATTCTAAACAAAGAATTATTAGGTTTAGTCAAAAGTTACGTATTCTTCTTTGTTTATGGTATTATACCATAGTCTGATGATCATCATCATGATCATCGTCGTCTTCTCTGCATGGATTGCGCCTCTTAACATTTATATCTCAGAATTGTTTTTTTTTTCCGGCGTCGTCTTCTTCCCTGTAGCTTTACAATTTATTTCCACGCAGTTTTAAGTCGCATCTTTTCACCACTTCTGTCAGCATAATATTTCTTTTACCTATTATAATTTTGGTTTGTTTAAGGAAAATATTTGTTTTTTCCTGAGTGACAGAGAGTTAAAATCGAACTTACTGAATTTTATACGGTGTAGAACACGGTCGAACTTGGTTATAACGTTATGTAAGGGACTGAATATTTTGTATCGTTATAAACGAGTGTTGTTATAACCGAGGAGTATAATGTTTTTGAGACTGTTTCAAATGTGGTATAGGCCCATATAATTTAGTCTAACTTATCACAAGAAGTATCTGACAGTGTTCTTAGCTTTGCAAAAGTACACTTGTATCTCCTACGTGCAGGTACAATACAATACAATAAACATCATTTACATAAAGAACATTGGTATGCCCGATCAAAAAAAGATCATACTAATTCAGAAGTACGTGTGCCTCACTGAAGTACGCTTTTCCAGCTCTACATAAATTGTTGAAATAACAATGTGTGAAACTGTGGAAATGTAGTTATTTCTCTTCTCATATTAGTCACAGTTGTAAGTACGAAGTAAAATGTAGACGCAGTGAAGGAAATGTTTATCGCGCGAGAAGCCATTACTGCTGAGTTCAGTTGTACGTAGGTTGACCAGTTTATTGACTTGTTGTTGCTGTGCATATTTTAACGATCTATAGAGGCTTGTTTCAGCGTCGACGTGCTATAAATCGAATATTTCATTTTGTTGAAACGCTTTAAATACGGAAATTAACCTGAATTATATTTAAAGACTCGGCTCGTACCTCGCAGTAAACACACTCCGTCTCAGTTATACAAACCAATCAGTTAATGTTGTGCAGTGAAATAATCGATGTTTGTTCTGAGATCCACACAAAACACATAAATACAGTCCGTACCGCGCAGTAAACACACTCCGTCTCAGTTATACAAACCAGTCAGTTAATGCTGTACAGTGAAATAATCGCTGTTTGTTCTGAGATCCACACAAAACACATAAATACAGTCCGTACCGCGCAGTAAACACACTCCGTCTCAGTTATACAAACAGTCAGTTAATGTTGTACAGTGAAATAATCGCTGTTTGTTCTGAGATCCACACAAAACACATAATATACAGTCCGTACCTCGCAGTAAACACACTCCGTCTCGGTTGTAAAAAACCATTTAATGCTGTATAGGGACATAATGACTCTGTCTTTGAGATCCATACAAAACACATTAATACACTGTTTGGGCAGAACATAGAATTTTTTTTTAAATTTTAAACCTTGTGGTACATAAATTAACCACTGGAATTTAAAAGGTTAATCACAGATTGCCTGTTATTAAGTTATTTTTGTATTTCCCCATAGTTACTTTTTCCAAACAGCAAGGCGCTGTCTGTATGAGAAGCATTGATCCGTGGTATTTCAGCCAAGCACACTGGTCTAGCGGCAGTTCTACAGATTTGCATTCTGGGAGTTAACGCAATTCCAAGTCGGCGGTGTTAAACGGATGTTCCGGTTGAGGGTTTCATGGCTTCGGCACTCCGAGATTAAATGAGGAAAATTAAAGTCCATGTGCCATGAAGACGTAGGGAGGAGTGGAGGTTCTGATCTGCGCACTCGTAATCTCAGGTAGAGATTAGAGGTTACCTTTATATTCGAAGAAAGAGCCCCAGACACTACATAGGAAGCGTGTTTGGCCCCAGAACCAGTTTGCCTTGGCCTTGGCCAGGAATCGAACCCGTTTAGCTCATAGACTATTCTGCATGCTGAATGATAGGCAGAAATCGTATCCTTCAAGATACAGGGCATACACAAAGAATGGTGCGGTTTCAAAAGTGAATAAACAATTTATGTCTCACATTACACGGGCACAACATACACCGTCAGCGGCAGCAACTGTCCAAGTTTCTCATGCGCTACCAGCAGTTCGCTTCTCATGCTTATTGCGTGATCGGATAACGCATGCACTGCAGGCCATTACAGCGGACATGCTACACCGGGTCTGGGATGAGTTTGATTACCGTGTGGATGTGTGTCGTGTGACCCAGGGTGCACACATTGAAGGATTGTAATTACCAAATGAGAAACTTGGACAGTTGCCGCCGCTGACGGTGTATGTTGTGCCTGTGTAAGGTGAGAAGTACATTTTTTATTCACTTTTGATACCGCACCATTCTTTTGTGTATGCCCTGTAGTTAACCTACTCATGATTCAAGACTAATTTTTCCATTTCATTGGGAATTTTGTGTCTTCTGTAGTATAAAAAGCTTATTAATTTTCGTAATCTGTGGTCTTTTGGGTGATTACATGGCGTCGTGTGGTAATTTTCATTCAGAGCAAAAGGCATCAACAGTGTTTACACGTGACAGTACGCAGTTGTCTGTATACTAATTGGGCTATGGGCAGATTTCGAATCCTGGCATGGGCAGGGGATTTTGTTTTTTTTTTCAAAACGTCCAGATCAGCTCTGGGACCCACCCAGCCTCATATTCAGTGGGTATCAAAATTTTAACCGGGGGGTAAAGTGGCCCGAGGCGTGATGTTTTCCACTAACCCTCCATCTAGTGCCACGGTTAAGGATGAGTGGAGCTATACCTCTGCTCCCCATATATGCCTTCATGACGTGGACAGGGAAAACTTTTACGTTCTCTTGCCGCTAGACAAAGTAAGATGTAATTTTAAATGAATTCGAAAATTTTCTTTACTTCAACAAATGTTGTGTCTTGACCTAAACTGGACTCGTTAGTGAATCACGCCGGTAGTCTAAGTTGCAGGCTGTCGTAGAAGTTTTGGAGTCATAAAGTAAAATTAATGTGTTTTGATAACTCAGTAGGATGTCGGCTGTAAGATATTATTCCTGCTTCCGAAATTCTGGAAAGCATTAGCACTTCCTGCGGTCTAGGATGAACGGCAAAGTGATGTCACGTTTATTGCCCACAGACACGAAGTTTGAAATTCATCTTTGCTTCAAGATGGAGAGCTTCTTTGAAATGGAAACCTTAAAGTACCTTAAAGTATTTGATATAGTTGTTGGACGTCACCGGGAGCGTAGCTTGGTTGGGGGGGGGGAGTGGTGCAGCCTCCCCGGGCAGTTGAGTCCAAGGGGCGACAAAATTAAAAAGCAATCCCATTACAGGCCTGGACAGGCCCTTAGGGTTCCAGGAGGTTGAGGCTCCCAGATTTGTAGACAATCGGCACTAGAAGGTGGTAAGGTTGTCAGCCCTACGCACCGGCTGCCTTTACCCCCCAGGAAATATTCCTGGTACTCATTTCTGTTAGAGGCTGAGTCAACCCCAGGGCCATAGTGCGGCCGGAACGATTATGTCAATGAAAAATTCCAGTGACATCGGGAATCGAACCCGCGACGTTCCGGTTTGTAGAGCAGTGCCTCAACCAACTGCGCCACCACGTGCCCCTGGGAGACAAAATTAATAGTTTAAATAAAAAAAAAAAAAGATTTTCTGCGCTCATCATATTTTAAATTACTGAGTCGATTATAAGGAAATAACGAAATATAATTGTGATTTTCTTAAAGTTTATAGTTTTTGTTAGGGGCGGCCATTGTGACTATTCGCCCCGAGGAGAGTCGTCAGTGCAAGAGATTTGCGATCGCTCATCAGGTGGTGACGTCGTACCGGCAGGTTGACATGATGTGACCAGTGTTACGGGTTGCAGGAGAGTGCAGAGTTTATTTTTGGAGGCGCGTTCGCAAAATTGCGAAAAGCGACTATTTGTTTCCTGACGTCTGTCCGCCCGCATGGGACAACTCTACTCCCACTGAACGTATTTTCATGACGTTTGATGTTTGAGTATTTTTCGAAAATCTTTCGAGATAATTCAAGTTTCATTAAAATCTGACAACAATAACGGTACTTTACATGAAGACCTATGTACATTTATGACAATATCTCGCTGAATTCTTCGTAGAATGAGAAATGTTTCAGACAAAAGTTGTAGATAAAATCAAAACATATATTTTATGTTCAATAACTTTTCCACAAAAATCGTGCCGTTTATGAGATAATGTGGAAAGAATATGGTAGAACCAGACAGGCCACAGATGACAATATAATACGGCGCATGCGCTTTGCGTGCTGGATAATTAAGGCTACAGACACACACAGGCCGATCAGGTTCGAATGTGTTGGAGTTTGGATGTCATCTGGACTTTCTTGTATATACATATACATTTGACTATATATTACTAAATTCCGACTTGCGTCGGTCTTTCCGGAATGTTTTTTTTTTTTTTTTTTTTGCGTGGTGAGGAGGGCCCCGCAGCTGATGCTACGGACGCACCACAGCCTTAAGGCTTCCGGAATGTTACTATTGCGTCAGTTTTGTTTATATTTGGCAGGACACATCTCTTAATGATCCTAAAACTGCTGACGAAATTTTAAGTTTCTCTGTTTATCTTCTGATAAGACAGGCACACAGACGGACGGACACAGTCAAAAAATAAATAAATACGTCATCATGGTAACAGTTTACAGTTGACTACGAAGAAGTGTGGCATGGGCAGTCGGGATACAAACATTGTAATACAGAGCTTGTGCCATAGTTCACTGTTCCACTTAGCCTTATGTATGGTATTGCTAGAAGAGGCGAGATTTGAAAATTTGTTTCGAGCGAGTATTCAGTGATATCACACATCTTAATGCTCACGAAACGAATAAATTAGTCTTGAAAGAAAGCAGTAAACAAGAAAGATACAGTTAAGACATGTAATGTGGTACACAAATGAAATTTTTGTAATGTAATAAAAAAAAAATTTTGAAAGGCCGAAATGGGTAGATGGATGAACGGCTGGTAAAACACTGTGATAAGAGAAAATAGCTTCTTGAAACAGACGCCTCTTGTGTTCGCTGTCAGAATTAATGCAGCGACGTAAGTGTAAGAAGATGAAATAATGTTGGGGAATGCAAGAAGCAATGTAGCTGCGTGGTGGTCACGTGTTACATCACGGCGTGTATCGCGTTTTGTGTGAATTCAGAGCAGTCCGTAACTACTAGTGTCAAACAAGCCTTGCATTCACTGCTCTCGGATGACGTCATCCAAAACTATGATTCTTTAGTAAGTTGACACCAACAGTGTGGTTTATTCATGATTTTAACTATTTTTCTTGCTCATCATTAAGTCTTTAAAGCCCAGTGGTTACTATATGTACCGCCAGGTTTAACATTCAGCAATTCTACGTTCTGCCCACACAGTGTATTTATGTGTTTTTGTGTGGATCTTAGAACAAACAGCGATTGTTTCACTGTACAACATTAACTGACTGGTTTGTATAACTGAGACGGAGTGTGTTTACTGCGCGGTACGGACTGTATTTATGTGTTTTGTGTGGATCTCAGAACAAACAGCGATTATTTCACTGTACAGCATTAACTGATTGGTTTGTATAACTGAGACGGAGTGTGTTTACTGCGCGGTACGGACTGTATTTATGTGTTTTGTGTGGATCTCAGAACAAACAGCGATTATTTCACTGTACAGCATTAACTGACTGGTTTGTATAACTGAGACGGAGTGTGTTTACTGCGCGGTACGGACTGTATTTATGTGTTTTGTGTGGATCTCAGAACAAACAGCGATTATTTCACTGTACAGCATTAACTGACTGGTTTGTATAACTGAGACGGAGTGTGTTTACTGCGCGGTACGGACTGTATTTATGTGTTTTGTGTGGATCTCAGAACAAACAGCGATTATTTCACTGTACAGCATTAACTGACTGGTTTATATAACTGAGACGGAGTGTGTTTACTGCGCGGTACGGACTGTATTTATGTGTTTTGTGTGGATCTCAGAACAAACAGCGATTGTTCACTGTACAACATTAACTGATGGTTTGTATACTGAGACGGAGTGTGTTTACTGGCAGTCGGTACGGACTGTATTATGTGTTTTGTGTGGATCTCAGAACAACAGCGTTGTTTCACTGTACAACATTAACTGATGGTTTGTATAACTGAGACGAGAGTGTGTTTTATGCGCGGTACGGACTGTATTTATGTGTTTTGTGTGGATCTCAGAAACAAACAGCGATTGTTTCACTGATAAAACATTAACTGACTGGTTTTATAAACTGAGAGGAAGTGTTTTACTGCGCGGTACGACATGTATTATTGTTTTGTGTGGATTCAGAACAAACACGATTATTTCATGTACAGCCATTAACTGACTGGTTTGTATATGAGACGGTGTGTTATGCGCGGTAACGGACTGTATTATGTGTTTTTGCTGGATCTCAGAACAACAGCGATTGTTTCACTGTACAACATTAACTGACTGGTTGTATAACTGAGACGGAGTGGTTTATGCGCGTACGGACTGCATTATGGTTTTGTGTGGATCTCAGAACAAACAGCGATTGTTTCACTGTAACATTTAACTGACTGGTTTATAACTGAGACGGATGTGTTTTACTGCGCGGTCAGGACTGTATTATGTTTTGTGTGGATCTCAGAACAAACAGCGATTATTTCACTGTTACGCATTAACTGACTGGTTTGTATAACTGAGACGGTGGTTTATTGCGCGGTACGGACTGTATTTATGTGTTTTGTGTGGATTCAGAACAAACAGCGATTATTTCACTGTACAGCATTAACTGATGGTTTGTATAATTGAGACGGAGTGTGTTTACTGCGCGTACGGACTGTATTTATGTGTTTTGTGTGGATCTCAGAACAAACAGCGATTATTTCACTGTACAACATTAACTGACTGGTTTGTATAACTGAGACGGAGTGTGTTTACTGCGCGGTACGGACTGTATTTATGTGTTTGTGTGGATCTCAGAACAAACAGCGATTATTTCACTGTAAAAGCATTAACTGACTGGTTTGTATAACTGAGACGGAGTGTGTTTACTGCGCGGTACGGACTGCATTTATGTGTTTTGTGTGGATCTCAGAACAAACAGCGATTATTTCACTGTACAAGCATTAACTGACTGGTTTGTATAACTGAGACGGAGTGTGTTTACTGCGCGGTACGGACTGTATTTATGTGTTTTGTGTGGATCTCAGAACAAACAGCGATTATTTCACTGTACAACATTAACTGACTGGTTTGTATAACTGAGACGGAGTGTGTTTACTGCGCGGTACGGACTGTATTTATGTGTTTTGTGTGGATCTCAGAACAAACAGCGATTATTTCACTGTACAACATTAACTGATTGGTTTGTATAACTGAGACGGAGTGTGTTTACTGCGCGGTACGGACTGTATTTATGTGTTTTGTGTGGATCTCAGAACAAACAGCGATTATTTCACTGTACAGCATTAACTGACTGGTTTGTATAACTGAGACGGAGTGTGTTTACTGCGCGGTACGGACTGTATTTATGTGTTTTGTGTGGATCTCAGAACAAACAGCGATTATTTCACTGTACAGCATTAACTGACTGGTTTGTATAACTGAGACGGAGTGTGTTTACTGCGCGGTACGGACTGTATTTATGTGTTTTGTGTGGATCTCAGAACAAACAGCGATTATTTCACTGTACAGCATTAACTGACTGGTTTGTATAACTGAGACGGAGTGTGTTTACTGCGCGGTACGGACTGTATTTATGTGTTTTGTGTGGATCTCAGAACAAACAGCGATTATTTCACTGTACAGCATTAACTGACTGGTTTGTATAACTGAGACGGAGTGTGTTTACTGCGCGGTACGGACTGGAACTTTAAATATAATTGGTGTTTTTTTTTGTCTTTAAACGGGCCGTGCCGTGTCTCAGACGGTTAGTCGCCGGTCTCTCACAGCGGGGGTCCATATTCGATCCCAGGTCAGTCCATGTGAAATTTGTGGTAAACAAAGTGGCACTGGGACAGGTTTTTCTCCTAGTCCTTCAGTTTTTCCCTTTTAGTATCAATCCACCAATGCTCCATGCTCATCTTCATTTTCGTGCTGCTTTTATCAGGACAAACTGGTGAATCCTGGGGACCTTCCAAGAAGTAGTTCCCTTTCGGAAGTCGTGTAGCTTTGAGTAGAAAAGTACTTCCGGCAGTGCCTAGTGAGTATTTCCAGCAGTGCCAAGTTAGTTCTTCCAGCAGTTCCCAGTAAAACTACTGCGATAACTCTTGTGTCAGAAAGTACTGTGTGGGGTTGCGTTACTTCGCTACGGTCAGTTGTTTGTCCCGGTGAAGCAACACAGTGATGAGGAGGTGGAAATGGCTGTTCGTGAGTTACCGACTGCAAAAACAGAACTTCTACCGCAATGGGATTCCGAAAGTATTCCGAGATTGGACAAATGCGTCAGTGCCAAGATACTAAACTGGTAGTTAGACGCCCAGCTCGACATTTCATCGAATTCAGCTTTTAGTTCGGAAGTGGAACATGGGCGGACGGACACGACCTTAATTTTATACATTTATTTTATTCACTTCGTACAAAATGCCACTGAAATGTTAAACGACACTAAAGCAGAGAGATGTGTTTGTGACTTCGCCGTAATTATTGGGTATCAGTAAATACTGAGCTGGCTGTTTTATTTCGGATCTACTCACTCGGATGGGAGAGAAGAAGTGCCATATTGCAACAAGACATGCAGTGTAGGTATAAAAGTAACATTGAGGCGCGTTCGCGTAACCATTGTTGCAGTGGAAAAGCAATAAGTATTACATATTCTCAGTGTGTGTCTGTAGCTTAGTTATCCAGCATGCAGAGTGCATGCGCCGTATTATATTGTCATCTGTGGCCTGTCCGGCTCTACCATATTTTTCCACATTATCTCATAAACGGCACGATTTTTGGAAAAAAGTTATTGAACATAAAATGTGTGTTTTGATTTTATCTACAACTTTTGTCTGAAACATTTCTTATTATAAGAAGAACTGAGCGAGATATTATCATAAATGTACATAGGTCTTCATGTAAAGTACCCGTTATTCTTGTCAGATTTTAATTAAACTTAAATTTTCCCGACAGATTTTCGAAAAAGAAACTCAAATATCAAATTTCATGAAAATCCATCCGGTGGGAGCCGAGTTCCATGCGGATGAACGGACAGATAGATAGACAGACATGACGAAGCTAAGTCGCTTTTCGTAGTTTTTCAAACGCCCCTATAAACACGAATGAAGGAGCCACTGTAAGTAATTGTAACTAAAATAAGATGTTATTCTGTGGGAACAGATTTGTCTGGTTTTGGCCAGGGAGCGAGTGACAGCTGTTGAGAATGTAGAACCTTTGGGTTCCATAAAATGCGAGACAGTTCTTGATTACGTGAATGACCCTCAGCTCTTTAGGAAGGACTGTACAGTAGAACCTCGATCTTCGAACACAATCCGTTCCAGGAGACGGTTCGACTTTCAAGTTGTTCGACTTTCGAGTTAAATTTCCCCATAAGAAATAATGTAAATTGAATTAATCCGTTCTAGACCCCAAAATTTACCCAATATAAAACATTTTAAGTGCCTATTTCAAAAGATCATAACGATAAAACAAGTATATTTAATTTCAATAATTGAAATTTTTATTTATAATAGTACATACATAAAAAATATTGTATAATAATCAATCAATAATAGTAGGAGGGATATTACTGTTCACTGGAAGGTGAATTACCCTTCTTTCATCTGGACCAAGCAGAGAGAGAAGGCGACCACGTGACGACCACGTGATTCTTTGTTCGACTTTCACGTTTTTGTTCGAGTTTCAAAACCGGATTTTCCTCGAATTATTTGTACGAGTTTCAAGTTGTTCGAACATCAAACCGTTCGAAGTTCGAAAGTCCACTGTACTTCGTAAAGTTAGTAATTGTTTGCACGGCTGTGCGCAGTGGAGGGAACAGAACGCTTGTATCTGTTCTTGCTAGCGATCTGTGGTTACAGCGGGTACACAGGGTCACATACCACCTGGTCCAGTCTGTTTACCCTCATGTGTTTCATTCCCACGTCCGTTTTCAGCCTTCTCTTCCCAAATTTCTTGTTCGTTCGAATTTTGCCGTTAGAATTGTTTATGTTTGTTAAATATTGTGGGGTATTCAGTTTCACCCCTTTCGCATTAAGATGTGGATTAAAGGCATATATATATATATATATATATTCCCATGTTAGTTTCCGCATCTTTTTTTCCCCACCCCAAAGAGGAAGGGTTTTGGAGACCACAGATTGAGTTGCTTCGTATCAGGTTACGACGATAAATCGGGCGATTGTGGAAACGAAAGACGAGGTTTATTGTGGCCTTTATTTTCCCCAAAATGAGCGTGGAAGATATTTTCCCAAGCAGAAGAAATCGGAACGTTACACGACTTGCTGTGCGTTTAAAGGTAAGAAAAAAAAAAATCCCGAAAGGGTGCTTGGATGAGTAAGTTTTGGATTGTATTATTTTCCCTGTGTAATAGTGGGTTCGGTTTCTTTGTAGGGGTGGTTGAGAGGGATGTTAAAAGAGTTAATATGTGGCAACCCCTTATTTACCTATTCTTTAGCCACCCTTCTAACAGTGTGATTCACTGACTCATTTAGTATTGTGAACCAAAGTACCATGAAAAGAGGAGGGTCACGTACGTTTGAAATTTTTTTTTTTTCCAGTTTTTGGCAATACCTGTTTTATCATTTTTTTTTCCAGGTTTTGGGAAATGATCGGTAGGTATATATACATATATATATACGCCGTAGCTGGTGTTCTTTTGTGCCAGCACTCTTGCTTGTAGGGTGTAATATAAATGGTGTCTGGGGAGGGGAATGTCTGTCAACGTTTTGTTAGATTATTTAAAAAAAAAAAAACCCCCACCCCGTTTTTGCCTTCAAAAAGTATGATTCTGCGGAAATTGAAGATAGATATCATGAAATACGATATCAATTGTGTGTGAAAGGGCGAAGCAGGTATCATGCCTAGAATTACTAGATGAATGGATGAAAAGGGCAAAGGTGACCTTTTGGTGTTATTGTTCGTGAAAGGTGGGCCACGCGGAAGGATCAGGGTGTCATCGGCTTTTAGGTAATTCCATACAGGGTGGCACTCATGTTACGACCAGTTCAGTAGTGTGTCGTGAGTGATACGTCACATAGTTTGATGCAATTTAGAAAGTATCCAGTCCTGTCAGTTATATTCTTTTAAAGGATTAAAATTTTCATTTGGGACGTTTTGCATATATCGCTTCACACGCTGTAGAAATTTGATATTTTGATTTACTGTCTAATGTCTTTAAGTCTCCGGAGGTAGAAAAATTGTAATAGGAAGCACTAGATCGCACCCTGTGGAGAACTCGTTTTGGAAAAGGCTATGGACCTGTCATAAGACAAACTATAGAATGAATGACCTATTGCATGTAGGTCATTCGTTCATTAGCCTCTTCTATGATAGAAACGAGGAGAAGACGTAAGCAGCTGCTAGATGACCTTAAGGAAAAGAGAAGATACTGTAAATTGAAAGAGGAAGCACTAGATCGCACCCTGTGGAGAACTCGCTTTGGAAAAGGCTACGGACCTGTCGTAAGACAAACTATAGAATGAATGACTATTGCATGTAGGTCATTCATTCATTAGCCTCTTCTATGATAGAAATGAGGAGAAGACGTAAGCAGCTGCTAGATGACCTTAAGGAAAAGAGAAGATACTGTAAATTGAAAGAGGAAGCACTAGATCGCACCCTGTGGAGAACTCGCTTTGGAAAAGGCTACGGACCTGTCGTAAGACAAACTATAGAATGAATGACCTATTGCATGTAGGTCATTCATTCATTAGCCTCTTTTATGATAGAAATGAGGAGAGACGTAAGCAGCTGCTAGATGACCTTAAGGAAAAGAGAAGATACTGTAAATTGAAAGAGGAAGCACTAGATCGCACCCTGTGGGGAACTCGTTTTGGAAAAGGCTATGGACCTGTCATAAGACAAACTATAGAATGAATGACCTATTGCATGTAGGTCATTCATTCATTAGCCTCTTCTATGATAGAAATGAGGAGAAGACGTAAGCAGCTGCTAGATGACCTTAAGGAAAAGAGGAGATACTGTAAATTGAAAGAGGAAGCACTAGATCCACCCTGTGGAGAACTCGCTTGTGAAAAGGCTACGGACCTGTCGTAAGACAAACTATAGAATGAATGACCTATTGCATGTAGATCATTCATTCATTAGCCTCTTCTATGATAGAAATTAGGGGAAGATGAGGGAGAAGACGTAAGCAGCTGCTAGATGACCTTAAGGAAAAGAGAAGATACTGTAAATTGAAAGTAGGAAGCACTAGATCGCACCGTGTGGAGAACTCGCTTTGGAAAAGGCTACGGACCTGTCGTAAGACAACTAGTGAATGAATGAATCTTAAGTCTAGTTCTGTCTTCATCTGTAAGTCACTGAGGTCCTGGGTTGACATCTGTGTTGTTATTCTCCCACTCTTTCTGTACTTGCTGACAAAAGCCAGTAACCATCTGTTAACCAACGTGACTATCCTGGCCATTTAGCTTTACTCGGATCCTCAGTAAATTACCTACACGTACTAAACACGTGTTATCGTCACAGTGTTAACAAAACCTGCCATTGGGTCCTATTTTGAGTCAGTTCAGTGTAGTTTACGCAATTTGAGAACACAGAATAAGATGATTATAAACCATAGAATAAAGATAAAATCCGTCTAAACACAACTACTTTCCATTTATTTACATAGCAACATGTTTCGGCCGTTTATGTCATCTTCAGTTTCACAATTCAGTGATAAAGGTAAACCATTTTTTAGATTGTCCAATCCATGCATTTTTAGATCAATGTATTCAATATATTATATCAACCAAATGGACATCAATAGCTACATGTGAGTTTAAAACGTAGCTGCAACGTGTTTCGGTACAAGCGTGCCATCTTCAGGGAGCACGATGTGCCAGGTTTTAAACCAACTGCAAGCGATAAGCTGTTATTTACAGGGTTCCACTGTCTGTAGTAGGCTCTGTTGTTGATGTAACTAATCGTAATTTATAATGTGCAATTAGTTCATATAATAAATTGAATCATTGAAGATAAACCGAGTGACGACTCAAGTTGATTCATCTCTCTAAGGACGTCAGAGAGTGATCATGAACAGGGAAATGGAATTTGGGGGGGTAGGGGTGTCGGGAGAGATATTTCATTTGAGTATTTGAAGGAACCTATATTAGCATGGGACACGAGCAGTCATCTTAAGATATTCCAGTTGGCACTTGAACCGAATGTTAAGTCATGTGACTTGATGAGGAAAAAAAGGATACTCATACATATTGTCAGCGTCTTGTATTAAGTAACTGTGGCAGCTCATCCCGAAACGTCATCGCGGCTAATATCAAAAGTGTTGGGCACAGTGTTGAACCAGTACTGCACATCACATCGCGACACTGAACTTCTCTAAGGTGGGATGTTATGTGCCACCAGGTTCACGATATAGAACGCTATGTTCTGCCCACACAGTGTATTTATGTGTTTTGTTGGATCTCAGAACAAACAGCGATTATTTCACTGTACAACATTAACTGACGGTTAACTTGAACGAAATGTGTTTTAATCATGGCTTGTGAGGAGGATACTATATATGTGGGTTTTGTGTGGATCTCAAACACACGCGAATATATTTCACAGTGTTACAGATTAATCGATTGGCTTATTCTAACTGATGACGGAGGTTCCGTTATACTATGTCTGCGTACGACAGTGTATTTATGTGTTTTGTGTGGATCTAAGAACAAACAGCGATTATTTCACTGTACAAACATTAACTGACTGGTTTGTATAACTGAGACGGAGTGTGTTTACTGCGCGGTACGGACTGTATTTATGTGTTTTGTGTGGATCTCAGAACAAACAGCGATTATTTCACTGTACAGCATTAACTGACTGGTTTGTATAACTGAGACGGAGTGTGTTTACTGCGCGGTACGAGCTGTATTTATGTGTTTTGTGTGGATCTCAGAACAAACAGCGATTATTTCACTGTACAACATTAACTGACTGGTTTGTATAACTGAGACGGAGTGTGTTTACTGCGCGGTACGGACTGTATTTATGTGTTTTGTGTGGATCTCAGAACAAACAGCGATTATTTCACTGTCAACATTAACTGACTGGTTTTTATAACCGAGACGGAGAGTGTTTATTGCGCGGTACGAGCTGAATCTTTAAATACTATTCAGGTTAGTTTTTATTAGTCTTTTTGGCCGTGCCGTGGCTCAGACGGTTACTCGCCGGCCTCTCATCGCGAGGACCCGGCTTCGATCCCAGGTCAGTCCATGTGAGATTTGCGGTGGACAGTGGCACTGGAACAGGTTTATCTCCGAGTACTTCGGTTTTCCCCTGTCAGAATCATTTCACCATTACTCCATACTCATCTTCATCTACATGTTGCTCTTAACAGAAGCACAAACGGCCCAAGCCTGGGTACCTGCCCCCAAAACGCAGTGCTGTTTCTGAAATCGGGGACATTGGACAGCAAAGTACTTTCACATAGTATTTTTAAATACCCTGCGTGCTGGGCTAAATTTAGAGGGTTTTTTTTTTTTTTGTGAAATCATTATGCATTCGGAAGTTCGTGCGACCGGCCATCTCAGCACAGGTTTTCTTGGTTTTCCTGTCTTCAAACGAAAGCTGAAATGATTCCCAATACTCCAAGTTCCTACCGACCGCATCCTTCTTACGCAGCCCTCCTGATTTAAATTCACCATAATTAAGCCCCTTGCCTTATAGTCAACCAAATTACATTTACAAATTATTTGCTTTAGTATTAATCAGAAATCAAATTTCCACGCCTCTTATGTCAAACCCTACTGTCATCTTTGCTTTCATTTTAATATTATTTCTATCAGAAGGACGAACGGGCGAAGTCTGGGAACTGTCTAGCCGAGTCATGCTGACTTCCCTCCGAGTGAAAGGGTGTCTCGTACCCTGTCTTTCCCTTCTATTCTTCTACGGCATTCTACGTCTTTCTGTAACGCTTTATTGGTGGTCTTGAATAAGTCACTTTCCGCATAAATCCATATTCACGGTGTCACGGGATATCTCTCCACCCAGTGATCTGTCAGTACGTAGGCCCGTGGTCCTTGATCGGAACAGGGGCACACAAACACGTGTGTAATGTAATGACACACGTGTTTGTGTTACAGTCGTTCAAAAAAAGATGTGTTAAGATGTGTAAGCGTATATCCTTGGAACAGCGATATTAATTCTACTTAATTCTGGATGCCAAGAATTTTACATAAATTGCTGTATAATAAAAACGATTTTATACAGTTTTTTTTTAAAAGGACTTTGCCAACTTTTGGCCTACCGAGACTTAAGTAAAAGGTTAAGTAGGGTTTCGAATTTCAACATTATGAAATTCTGTCACACATGCATGCTCTTTCTTGGTCTGTTCACAAAGAGCAGAACTGGATACATACGACGTAACCCATCCTTGGCCCCATTCTGAGCCTCCCTTTAGGAGCGCTCCAAAGAAGTTGCAACAAAGAGTGTATGACCCTATGGAAGTTCCATGGCTTTATTCTTCTTTTGACCTCTGTTCACTTTCCTTTTTTTTTTTCACATCCCCTTTCGTATTTCCTTATTGAAATATAGACCGAGGGAGACGCAGTTAATCGTGCGGCTGCCTTTATCTCGTCATGCGTCACGTCTCTACAGGCTACCGTGCAGTCCGTAAGAACTGTCTGTCTTCGTATCGCAAGAACCGAACTCATAACCCGATTTCTTTCCAGAGTCACGTCCCGTCTTTTTCGGATTTGATCCATATGATTTTGGTCACCGTACTGACATTTTCCGTGATACGAACGAGATAACTGCTTTCTTCTGTTAACTGACTGAACAACCGACTAACTAACTACATGGAGTCGTTCTCAAGCTAGTAGTTCCTCAGCTAGTCAAGAAATACTCTATTAATTATGTAACCGGAATGTTCATTACAAGTCCACCGTGTGTCCCTCTCCTGCCGATGAATCCATTGAACGCGTTTCAATTCTGTTTCTTTAAAATCCGTTTTAATGTTGTCCTCGCAGTTACATTATCCTGTCATGTCTTGACAGTTCACGATAAAAATTAGTTTATATCAGGCGAATGTGTAATTGCAAAGGGAAACGGCATTTGCTTTCTAAGTCGAAACTTTGTGTGGATCTCAGAACAAACAGCGATTATTTCACTGTACAGCTTTAACTGACTGGTTTGTATAACTGAGACGGAGTGTGTTTACTGCGCGGTACGGACTGTATTTATGTGTTTTGTGTGGATCTCAGAACAAACAGCGATTATTTCACTGTACAGCATTAACTGACTGGTTTGTATAACTGAGACGGAGTGTGTTTACTGCGCGGTACGGACTGTATTTATGTGTTTTGTGTGGATCTCAGAACAAACAGCGATTATTTCACTGTACAGCATTAACTGACTGGTTTGTATAACTGAGACGGAGTGTGTTTACTGCGCGGTACGGACTGTATTTGTGTGTTGTGTGTGGATCTCAGAACAAACAGCGATTATTTCACTGTACAGCATTAACTGACTGGTTTGTATAACTGAGACGGAGTGTGTTTACTGAGCGGTACGGACTGTATTTATGTGTTGTGTGTGGATCTTAGAACAAACAGCGATTATTTCACTGTACAGCATTAACTGACTGGTTTGTATAACTGAGACGGAGTGGTGTTTACTGAGCGGTACGGACTGTATTTATGTGTTGTGTGTGGATCTCAGAACAAACAGCGATTATTTCACTGTACAACATTAACTGACTGGTTTGTATAACTGAGACGGAGTGTGTTTACTGCGCGGTACGGACTGTATTTATGTGTTTTGTGTGGATCTCAGAACAAACAGCGATTATTTCACTGCACAACATTAACTGACTGGTTGTATAACTTAGACGGAGTGTGTTTACTGCGCGGTACGGACTGTATTTATGTGTTTTGTGTGGATCTCAGAACAAACAGCGATTATTTCACTGTACAGCATTAACTGACTGGTTTGTATAACTGAGACGGAGTGTGTTTACTGCGCGGTACGGACTGTATTTGTGTGTTGTGTGTGGATCTCAGAACAAACAGCGATTATTTCACTGTACAGCATTAACTGACTGGTTTGTATAACTGAGACGGAGTGTGTTTACTGAGCGGTACGGACTGTATTTATGTGTTGTGTGTGGATCTTAGAACAAACAGCGATTATTTCACTGTACAGCATTAACTGACTGGTTTGTATAACTGAGACGGAGTGTGTTTACTGAGCGGTACGGACTGTATTTATGTGTTGTGTGTGGATCTCAGAACAAACAGCGATTATTTCACTGTACAACATTAACTGACTGGTTTGTATAACTGAGACGGAGTGTGTTTACTGCGCGGTACGGACTGTATTTATGTGTTTTGTGTGGATCTCAGAACAAACAGCGATTATTTCACTGCACAACATTAACTGACTGGTTGTATAACTTAGACGGAGTGTGTTTACTGCGCGGTACGGACTGTATTTATGTGTTTTGTGTGGATCTCAGAACAAACAGCGATTATTTCACTGTACAACATTAACTGACTGGTTTGTATAACTGAGACGGAGTGTGTTTACTGCGCGGTACGGACTGTATTTATGTGTTTTGTGTGGATCTCAGATCAAACAGCGATTATTTCCGTATACAGCATTAACTGACTGGTTTGTATAACTGAGACGGAGTGTGTTTACTGCGCGGTACGGACTCAGTGTTTAAATGAAATTGAGGGCAATCTTTAGTCTGTAAAGCGTTAACATTAACTGTAACCACTAGAGGCCTGCCTGAAATAGTAAGAGGGTATCGATTGAACTGTTGATTAGGTGGAAATAATGAAATAATACGTCGAAATTCGTAATAAGTAGCCTGTATACGTTGCCTCTGTGCTGCACATGTAAGGCCTAGATTTTGTAAAGTACTGCAGTAAATAAGAGCAAAACGTTTGGCCTGTATGCTCTAAATTATCAGTTTGCGTTAGAACAGATTTGTATATGACAAAAACATAGAAACGAATGTATCAATTGGCTTATTATTCTTTATTTTTTGTTACTGAATACGAACGATCACGAATGGGGTTTAGCTTTCTGCTGTAATAGTGTCGCCCTTGGAGTGTTTTCGTTTCGGCCTTCAGGGCAGTTGAAATGCAGTGTGTTATTACTGTCATCATTACATGTTTCGATACAAATGTAGTTCTGTTTTGTCAAATCACAGGATTTAATATTTCAGTTGGTAGCCTGTTTACCTCGTACATGTTGCTCTGTGCTCGTACCTTCGCCGCCGATTGGCGTGGTGTTTAGATGGCAAGGTGGGAAATTAGAACTGTGGCCGAGAGAGGAAATGTAGTTATGATTTCGGAGTTGGTTTGTTGAGGATGCAAAAAACGGGAGCGTATCCTGTGTTTTTATTTGCTGTTTTATAGTAATGTGAATCTTCATGTCGTAATCAGAGATGTTTGAAGTAAGTACTGAGAAGAGTACTGGGCCTTAAAGACACGTAATGTAGAAGGAAGTTGGAGAAAATCACATAATGATCAGCCACATAATTTGTAGTCAGTTATTATAAATGTATATGATTAAGTGAAGGCGACTGTGATGGTCTGGGCATGTAGCATACAGTGCGAGATAAGGTAATTTTAAATTATCATCATAATTCTGCAGTCTGTCTTACGACAGGTCCGTAGCCTCTTCCAAAGCGAGTTCTCCACAGAGTGCGATCTAGTGCTTCCTCTTTCAATTTACAGTATCTTCTCTTTTCCTTAAGGTCATCCACTAGCAGCTTACATCTTCTTTCTCGTTTTCCCGTCACTTCTATCCTTCCTTCTAACTTTCGTTCAATCACATGTTTCAGAAGGCAGTTTCTACGCAAGATGTGACCAATCCAGTTAGCCTTCCTTCTTTTTATTGTATGTATCGCAAAACATCAAAGAAAAGTACAATTTGGGCAGCCTAGGCGTTGGTTGGAGGATAATACACAGTATAACATATTGAAATAGGCACTTGAAAAATAGATAGTGAGTGTTTTGAGTGGGTTCAGTTGGCTCCGAATGACGTCAGTTGGCATTCTTCTGTGAACCCATAAATTAGCCTTCGGAGTTTTGTATTGTTTACCCCGCTGAGTAATTAGAGTTGATACAATTGCAGCATGGAAATACTGCTCTATGACTGCTTGGCTGTGAATACGAAGGAAACTGAAGTCCTTGGAGACGTCAGTCTGTTTACCAGTCCAGACGGCGTAAGATCCCTGAAGACTTGAATCTTATCAACACTGCTGAAGGAACCTAGATACAACGTAGAAACAGTATGTTAACACTTTAGAGCCTAGAGATTACTTTATATACTAGCAGACTTAATCATGTACTTCAGTGTGTGTGGCTTGGATATTGATCCTTAAGTTGGTGAATGCGTATAATCAGTCAGGTTTAATATTAAAAATCCTGATTTCTGTCTACAGAGTGCTTATTTTCCTAGACAGTAGTAACTGGTTGGTTTTTATAACCGAGACGGTGTGGTTTACTGCGCGGTACGTACAATTCTACGTTCTGCCCACACAGTGTATTTATGTGCTTTGTGTGGATCTCAGAACAAACAGCGATTATTTCACTGTACAGCATTAACTGACTGGTTTGTATAACTGAGACGGTGTGTGTTTACTGCGCGGTACGGACTGTATTTATGTGTTTTGTGTGGATCTCAGAACAAACAGCGATTATTTCACTGTACAGCATTAACTGACTGGTTTGTATAACTGAGACGGAGTGTGTTTACTGCGCGGTACGGACTGTATTTGTGTTTTGTGTGGATCTCAGAACAAACAGCGATTATTTCACTGTACAACATTAACTGACTGGTTTGTGTAACTGAGACGGAGTGTGTTTACTGCGCGGTACGGACTGTATTTGTGTTTTGTGTGGATCTCAGAACAAACAGCGATTATTTCACTGTACAACATTAACTGACTGGTTTGTGTAACTGAGACGGAGTGTGTTTACTGCGCGGTACGGACTGTATTTATGTGTTTTGTGTGGATCTCAGAACAAACAGCGATTATTTCACTGTACAACATTAACTGACTGGTTTGTGTAACTGAGACGGAGTGTGTTTACTGCGCGGTACGGACTGTATTTATGTGTTTTGTGTGGATCTCAGAACAAACAGCGATTATTTCACTGTACAACATTAACTGACTGGTTTGTATAACTGAGACGGAGTGTGTTTACTGCGCGGTACGGACTGTATTTGTGTTTTGTGTGGATCTCAGAACAAACAGCGATTATTTCACTGTACAACATTAACTGACTGGTTTGTGTAACTGAGACGGAGTGTGTTTACTGTGCGGTACGGACTGTATTTGTGTTTTGTGTGGATCTCAGAACAAACAGCGATTATTTCACTGTACAACATTAACTGACTGGTTTGTATAACTGAGACGGAGTGTGTTTACTGCGCGGTACGGACTGTATTTGTGTTTTGTGTGGATCTCAGAACAAACAGCGATTATTTCACTGTACAACATTAACTGACTGGTTTGTGTAACTGAGACGGAGTGTGTTTACTGCGCGGTACGGACTGTATATGTGTTTTGTGTGGATCTCAGAACAAACAGCGATTATTTCACTGTACAACATTAACTGACTGGTTTGTATAACTGAGACGGAGTGTGTTTACTGCGCGGTACGGACTGTATTTGTGTTTTGTGTGGATCTCAGAACAAACAGCGATTATTTCACTGTACAACATTAACTGACTGGTTTGTGTAACTGAGACGGAGTGTGTTTACTGCGCGGTACGGACTGTATTTATGTGTTTTGTGTGGATCTCAGAACAAACAGCGATTATTTCACTGTACAACATTAACTGACTGGTTTGTGTAACTGAGACGGAGTGTGTTTACTGCGCGGTACGGACTGTATTTATGTGTTTTGTGTGGATCTCAGAACAAACAGCGATTATTTCACTGTACAGCATTAACTGACTGGTTTGTATAACTGAGACGGTGTGTGTTTACTGCGCGGTACGGACTGGATCTTTAAATGCACTCCAGGTTAAGCAGTTTCTTCACACCCATCTTCATCTACGTGTTGCTCTTACGAGAAGGAGAAACGAGCGAGGCCTGGGTACTTTCCAAAAAGCACGGCTGTTTTGGAAAACTGTGAACACTGGCTAGAAAAGTGCTGTAACATTGTTTTAAGGGTTTAAAATAAAATTAAACTAATTCTTTGAGATTTGAGACCAACAAAACAGAGACGGATCTGGTAATCGTAAACTTACGTTTCTGCATCGCATCTGTCCAGATGCGCACCCAGAATTTTTCCTTGGGGGGGGGGGGGGGGGGGAGCTGCCCCTGAGGATATATATAATTTGTTTAATTTTAAAAACTGTGTTATAAAATTATGTTCTAAGTATAACATAACAGTGTCTGCAACTGCATTTATATACATAGAAATAGAACTACATGTTGCGTGACTGAATCAGTGTCCTATCTTCTTGTTTTTTTTTTATTAATTTATTTTCCGAAATTCGAATGTAGTAGTGATCAGCCGACTTCAGTGGCTGATAGCGGCTGTAGGGGAAATCATGTATAACTTCTGATATAATATCTACAAAATATGTTTTTTTTTTAAATTTCAGTTTTGGGTGGTTTGGGGGGGGGGGCTGCAGCCCGGCAGCCCCCCCCCCCTTGGGTGCGCCCCTGCAACTGTCCCTACTGTTTTTTTGTGGCAGTGTACCCGGAACAGTAAAGGCGAAAGGCGAATTCAGAAACGCATCCGGTAAGGTGAAATTAATGAACGGAGTTGAAAATTATGCATGGAAAAAAAAACTACGAAAGAAGGCAAGATATTTCGGATGGAATAAAGACCGAAACGTCGTTAACCAAATTTATGGATCGCAGAATGAAACGTATCAACAGCAGCACGTTGATAGAATGCTGAGGGAGACGCCGTATTAACGACGCAATGCGTACCATCTGGAATAATAAACAAAGGGAACAGTTGAGAGTAATGGAGAGAGACAACTCTGACCTCTGGTGGGGGGTGTAAAAAAGACCCAACTGTTGACAGCTTTATTATTCATAGACTGCTGAAATGATATAGAAGTGTGAAATTCAGAAGCTTTGAATATTCGTATATCGAACTGTCATACGAAATCAGGCCTACATATCTCCTGACAATAGTACCAATAGTCCTGTCAGCAACTTACTTGGTGCTGACAGACGCAGCCCTATATTTTTAAACATCTTAACCTGAAAGAAGGCATTTGAAACATCACTCGAATTACAGCAGTGGTTGGATAATTGTGGCAGTCCACGTGTTTTTAAATTTAAATAAAATAAATAAATAAATACAGTTAAATTATATAACTGTTTACTGTATTTATTAGTAATTTAAATTTATTAAATTTGTTCAAGCATTTAGTTTTTGTATTGATTAAGTAGTAGCGACGCCATGTTGTTTTGTTCTAGGCATGCTGGGACATGTCAGTTGTAGGCATGTGTTGAAGGTTGTGCACCAACGGCATCAATTTTGTGTGTTGTAGGCGTTACCGATAGTTCATCGCCTTATATACAAAATCCCCGCAATTATGACGTAGGTTTGAGTGCTGACAGCTCTGTAGATCTCATTAATTGTCTGTCATTATACTTCACCGGCGTACGGCCTATGTCTGTCGATAGCCCTTCCTGTATGCGTACAGTCTACAATCGTATACTGTGTATCCCCACGCCTGACCACGTATGACCCAGATGATATTGTTAAATATGGAGTGCTAATGGTTTTATATGCCGATCCCAGTGGCCGTGTGGTCTAAGGCGTGGGTCTTCGGCCGCTCGCTTACTGGGATCGTGGGTTCGAATCCCACTGGGGTCATGGATGTCTGTCTGTTGTGAGTGTTGTGTGTTGTCAGGTAGAGGTCTCTGCGACGGGCTGGTCCCTCGTCCAGAGGAGTCCTACCGACTGTGGCGTGTCTCAAAATGTGTGTGATCATGAAACGTCGACGAAACGAGGCCCAGGCCCATATAGGGCTGTCGAGCCATACGAAAAAAATGGTTTTACTAGGTGCGCCCAGAAAGTAATGCAACGCATTTTTTTTCTCGGCCCAATTTTGTTGGATAAAAATGATATTTTGCGTGCTGTATCTTTAAAGTGTCCCGCGTTTATGCACATAGGTGCAATGTTTCCCGTTGGATAGCAGCGCAGTAGTGAGCTTTCAAAATGGAGTCTGCAAGTGACGTGCGTTCTAAACAGAGAGCAGTAATTGAGTTTCTTTTGGCAGAAAACGAAACGAGTGAATCAATTCACAGGCGCTTAAGAAAGGTCTATGGAGACATGGCAGTGGATAAAAGCACCGTCAGCCGTTGGGCGAAGCGATTGGCGTTATCAGAACAAGGACGGGGCACTCTGTCTGATCTCCCGCGCTCGGGCCGCCCATCAACAGCTGCGACGCCTGCAACAGTGCAACGAGCCGACAGTCTTATTTGAGACGATCGGAGAATCACAACCAGGGAACTCGCCGCTGTACTCGATATTCAAAGGTCTGTACCCGATGGGTCCCTCAAAACCTAACCGAAGAGCACAAGCAACAAAGAAAAGCCATCTGCTCCGAGTTGCTTGCTCGTTACGAGGTTGAGGGTGACGATTTCTTGTCCACCATTGTCACGGGTGATGAGACATGGATTCATCACTTCGAGCCCGAGACGAAAAGGCAATCCATGGAGTGGCATCACACGACCTCTCCTCGGAAGAAAAAGTTTAAAGCAGTTCCCTCAGCCGGCAAGATCATGGCGACAGACTTTTGGTACCGCGAAGGCATACATGCTCTCGCATCTCGGTGGCGTAAGGCCAAAGATTTAGAAGGAGACTATGTCGAAAAATAGGGTCAGGTAGCCAAAGATTCATGTAATGATGTGACATATTTGAAGTTTTGATAAAATCAATTGTGAATGAGAAAAAAAAATGTGTTGCATTACTTTCTGGGCGTACCTAGTATATACGGACATAAATATGTAGGCCTACTAATGTAAATTGACTGGTGGTGGGGATTGTGTCGATTGAACTTGCAAGTTCAGGTCAGTGTCCTTTCTTCCTCTCTCTCTCTCTCTCTTTGCCTCTGTCCCTCTCTTTGTCCATTCATTCATCTCCCAGGTTCTACTACAAGCTGTAACACCTTAGGCAGGATTGCACGTGCATGAGCGACACAAATCGCCTGTTGGCAGGAACGTTAACAGAACGTGGGCAGGTGCCGTTACGCGAACCGGGAAATGTTGTGTGCCTGAATTGGTATTAGTAGATCGTGTGGGACAGCTCGAACATTGGAGTCGTAGGTTGAAATGTTGTGTGCCTCAGTTGGTATTAGTAGATCGTGTGGGACAGCTCGAACATTGGAGTTGTAGGTTGAAATGTTGTGTGCCTCAGTTGGTATTAGTAGATCGTGTGGGACAGCTGGAACATTGGAGTCGTAGGTTGAAATGTTGTGTGCCTCAGTTGGTATTAGTAGATCGTGTGGGACAGCTGGAACATTGGAGTCGTAGGTTGAAATGTTGTGTGCCTCAGTTGGTATTAGTAGATCGTGTGGGACAGCTGGAACATTGGAGTCGTAGGTTGAAATGTTGTGTGCCTCAGTTGGTATTAGTAGATCGTGTGGGACAGCTGGAACATTGGAGTCGTAGGTTGAAATGTTGTGTGCCTCAGTTGGTATTAGTAGATCGTGTGGGACAGCTGGAACATTGGAGTCGTAGGTTGAAATGTTGTGTGCCTCAGTTGGTATTAGTAGATCGTGTGGGACAGCTGGAACATTGGAGTCGTAGGTTGAAATGTTGTGTGCCTCAGTTGGTATTAGTAGATCGTGTGGGACAGCTGGAACATTGGAGTCGTAGGTTGAAATGTTGTGTGCCTCAGTTGGTATATACGTCACATTTAGTGATGTGGCCTGCACCTGATCGTGTATACGTCACATTTAGTGATGTGGCCTGCAGCTGATCGTGTATACGTCACATTTAGTGATGTGGCCTGCACCTGATCGTGTATACGTCACATTTAGTGATGTGGCCTGCAGCTGATCGTGTATACGTCACATTTAGTGATGTGGCCTGCACCTGATCGTGTATACGTCACATTTAGTGATGTGGCCTGCAGCTGATCGTGTATACGTCACATTTAGTGATGTGGCCTGCACCTGATCGTGTGTACGTCACATTTAGTGATGTGGCCTGCACCTGATCGTGTATACGTCACATTTAGTGATGTGGCCTGCACCTGATCGTGTATACGTCACATTTAGTGATGTGGCCTGCACCTGATCGTGTATACGTCACATTTAGTTTTACATTATACAGCGTTCCTGTAAAACAGATATTAAAGTTACCACGCCGTTTAGACATGGCGGAGTGGAGGTATAGCTCCATGAATTGTTAGTCTCAACACCCGATAGAAGTACCAGCTTCATGTTCCGGCATCTGTGTCCACGTGGAGCGGATCTGTGAAAGTTTTGTATATAAATCAGTGTTTATGTATGCTGTGCTTCAAAACGTAATATGGTCAATTTATTTCATATGCAGTTAACTTATGCTGAATGTTGCACCTTGCGTTGATGCCTGCAGTGAGGTCCTGTAGGTCTGTGGCTGACATTGCTTATAGCGGCTTCTCTCTGCGAAGATCCGGATTTGATCTTAGACTAGTAAAATGTAAAGCAATCTCTGTACAGACCTGGACAGGCCCTGGGGGGTTCCAGGAGGTTGAGGCTCCCAGAATTTTCTAGACAGTCGGTACGTGAAGGTAGCCGCCTTTAGTCTCAGGAGACACTCCCGGTACTCATCTCTGTCAGGCTGAGTCGACCCCAGGGCCGTAGTGCGGCAGGAAGGATTAAGTCAGTGACACCAACGGGAATCGAACCCGCGACCTTCCGGCTTGTAGCGCAGTGCCTCAACCAACTGCGCTACAGCGTTACGTCTGGGATTTCTGCATATAAGAGTGAAACAAAGGTACTTAGCTTTCGTCTTGTCAATCCGTCAGTGATTCATACTCCTGATTTCTGTGCAGTCACCTGTTTCCGAAAGCTGTGCTATTTTTTTCAACAGGCTTACTTATTTTAAAATCGATTACGTTTTGGTGTCTTTGTTCGCGTCACGAATCTTAAAGTATTGAAGCAACGGACAAATTTTCATGTGAATTTGTATGAACATCACGACAGACCACCCATTTCGTATCTTATGTGCTACCACGCATAATACCAACATGACTTCCGTGTGAAATGATACAGTGTAGGTAACCTAAATGGTATATGGTGATAGACCTTGAAGTGAAACGCTATTCACATTAACGTGACACTTCTTGTACGGTGTAAAATGCGATCGTGGTGGCCTCTCGAAAGCTGTGTTAGACTTCCTTTTGCGAATTATAAGTGCCAAAACACTTGGGATTTTGAATGGGGATTGATCAGAAGTATACTCACTATATGATACAAGTAGGAACTCTTTTGTTCTTTTGTGTCTTTAAATTACAAATCATAGATTTTGGGCCGGTACCTGACTACTGCCGTGCTGTACGGATATGTAGCAGTGGGTCGGCCTGTTAGGTCGAGAACTTAGTAATGTGTATAACTAACTAACTAACTAGCTGGCTAACACTATGGAACAGAGTCTGTCTTTGGAATCTAATACAGTCAGTTCTGCTATAACGCGATATTCGAATTCTTGTGAGACCTCGCGTTATACAGAATCGCGTAATTGATAATAAAACATGCAATGTACGTATAACCTAACATTGAGGCGCGTTCGCGTAACCAGTATTACATACTGTGCGTGTCTGTAGCCTTAGTTATCCAGCATGCAAAGCGCATGCGCCGTATTATATTGTCATCTGTGGTCTGTCTGGCTGTACCATATTTTTCCACATTATCTCATAAACGGTACGAGTTTCGGGAAAAAGTTATTGAACATAAAATGTGTGTTTTGATTTTCTCTACAACTTTTTCCCGAAACATTTCTAATTCTAAGATGAATTCAGCGAGATATCATAAATGTACATAGATCTTTATGTATAGTACCCGTTATTCTTGTCAGATTTTAATGTAACTTGAATTCTCTCGACAGAATTTCGAAAAATACTAAACTTTCATGAAAAATCCATGCAATGGAAGCCAAGTTGTTCCCTGCGGACAGACAGGCATAACAGAACTAATAGTCGCTTTTCGCAGTTTCGAGAAATGCGCCTCATAGTGGGGGTCACTGTGCGATATCTTCACACGTCACTGTGCGAATCTTCACACAGTCACGTGCGATATCTTCACACCAGTCACTGTGCGATATCTTCACACCGTCACTGTGCGATATCTTCACACCAGTCACTGTGCGATATCTTCACACCGGTCACTGTGCGATATCTTCACACCAGTCACTGTGCGATATCTTCACACCGGTCACATGTAGTGCGATATCTTCACACGTCACTGTCAATCCACCTTGCAATCACTTAACAGCCAACACGCATGTGCGAAAGTTCGCATTATACAAACTGCGTTCACCTATTCATCAATCGCGTTACAGCCAATTCGCGTCAACGAAACACACGTAACAGATGAACTGACTGTAGTTCCTTAAGTAATTAGTCAAGAAATTTCCCTTTTTGTGGAAGACTAAGATGCATCTCCGTATTCACAACAGCCCGCCAGTTGTCCCTATCCTGAGCCAGGTAACTCTATTCCACGCCGTCATGTCCTCTTTTTAAGCTCTATGAACAGTCTTCCCATCTACGTCTAGGTCTTCCTAATGGTCTCTTTCCTCGGGTTTCCCCACCAAAACCCTGTGTACATCTCTGCTGCTCCCCATACCTGCTACGTGGCCCCCCCCCCCCCCCCCCCCGAATCTCACTGTCCTCGATGTTGTCACACCAGTAATATTTGGCGAGGCGTACAGCGCATGAATCTCCTCGATATACGTTTCATTCCAGTCTTGTTTTCTCCCTGTTAGGCCCAAATATAATGAGTAGCTTTCACACTGTGTAACTTGTGATGTCCTCTGTGCCTGTGTGGTGGCATTTACAAAAGAAAGTCGTTCGATAATCCTTTTTTGCTTATAGAAAGTGGAAGATATTTATGTCCTTTAAAATTTGTTGTAATTCGCCGCGATTCTGTCAGCTTAGAACTTGCGTGCTTCGGCACCAAATGTGGAGGGAAGCGATGTCTTAAAACAAACACAAAACTCGTGTACGATAGCTTGACGCCATCTTCTATTCCACTGACAACTTATACAAGTTCACAGATTAGGAAGGGCACGGGTACTATATAAGGTAAGGAAAAGATAACATATAGATACATAGCTTCAGTCTTCTACAGTGTACCTGCAGTAGGCAGAGGGATTAAACGTTCGGTGTGGTACCGAACGGTGGTGTGGTGCCGAACGGTGGTGTGGTGCCGAACGTGTGTGTGCCGACGGCCTGTGCTTTATAATTGTATTGTTCTTCATCCTGAAAAGGTGTTGAAATGTTTCATCGCAGTTTCCGGTAACCTAATTACAAATACAGGGTGTTGCATTGTCGAAGTGGTTACCATTTTTTTTTCTGTGGCTCGACAGCCCCTAGTGGGCCAGGGCCCCCTCACTGTCGAGGCTTCACGATCACACTCAGACGCACCACACTCGGTAGGACTCCTCTGGACGAGTGACCAGCCCGTCGCAGAGACCTCTATCTGACAACACACAACACTTGCAAGAGACAGACATACATGCCCTAGGCGGGATTCGAACCCACAATCCCAGCGAGCGAGCGAGCGGCCGTAGAAGTGGGTACCATACTGATCGTATTATTTCTCAGATGTTTCAGGTGTATGAAGTGAAAGTCAGTTTTGCTGTAGGAACTTCTGTGGTCCGTGTTTTAAATGTTTGTCATGGAGCGACACGTGATAAATGTTAATGCTTTAGTTCAGAACTTTTCGAACCCGTAGGGAACGTATTTCTGACGTGATGCCGGGGATGAGAATGTCACGTGCAGTCGTTAAAACTGGCACAGAATTTTGTTGAACTACAGAACATGAGTTGTCGGTTTTCGGAAGGTAACCTTTATGAAAGTACGGATAGAAATGTTGTACGCTCTTTGGGAACGTAGTAGGTCTATCAAAGTACGGATAGAAATGTTGTACGCTCTTTGGGAACGTAGTAGGCGTATCAAAGTACGGATATAAATGTTGTACGCTCTTTGGGAACGTAGTAGGCGTATCAAAGTACGGATAGAAATGTTGTACGCTCTTTGGGAACGTAGTAGGCGTATCAGAGTACGGATAGAAATGTTGTACGCTCTTTGGGAACGTAGTAGGCGTATCAAAGTACGGATAGAAATATTGTACGCTCTTTGGGAACGTAGTAGGCGTATCAGAGTACGGATAGAAATGTTGTACGCTCTTTGGGAACGTAGTAGGCGTATCAAAGTACGGATAGAAATATTGTACACTCTTTGGGAACGTAGTAGGCGTATCAAAGTACGGATAGAAATGTTGTACGCTCTTTGGGAACGTAGTAGGCGTATCAAAGTACGGATAGAAATATTGTACACTCTTTGGGAACGTAGTAGGCGTATCAAAGTACGGATAGAAATATTGTACACTCTTTGGGAACGTAGTAGGCGTATCAAAGTACGGATAGAAATGTTGTACGCTCTTTGGGAACGTAGTAGGCGTATCAAAGTACGGATAGAAATATTGTACACTCTTTGGGAACGTAGTAGGCGTATCAAAGTACGGATAGAAATATTGTACACTCTTTGGGAACGTAGTAGGCGTATCAAAGTACGGATAGAAATATTGTACACTCTTTGGGAACGTAGTAGGCGTATCAAAGTACGGATAGAAATGTTGTACGCTCTTTGGGAACGTAGTAGGCGTATCAAAGTACGGATAGAAATATTGTACGCTCTTTGGGAACGTAGTAGGCGTATCAGAGTACGGATAGAAATGTTGTACGCTCTTTGGGAACGTAGTAGGCCTATCAAAGTACGGATAGAAATATTGTACGCTCTTTGGGAACGTAGTAGGCGTATCAAAGTACGGAGAGAAATATTGTACGCTCTTTGGGAACGTAGTAGGCGTATCAAAGTACGGATAGAAATATTGTACATTCTTTGGGAACGTAGTAGGCGTATCAAAGTACGGATAGAAATATTGTACGCTTTGGGAACGTAGTAGGTGTATGTTGCAATAGTGTCAGCTCCCTTAGTGCTGCTTGAAAGCTCACAAACATTTCTACATCTTAATGCCAGAACAGAAAGCTAAAGCGCTGGGTCTCCTTCACTGTGTAGATCTATATAATAAAAAGGTGACATAAAATCAGCAAATTGACCATGTCATAAAGACGCTTGCGGGAATGGAGGTATAACTCCACACTTCTTAATTTTGTCACTACGTGGAGGTGAATGGTTAGCTTCACATATCGACCCTTTACTCCCCGTGGCACGTACTATGCATAGGAGGCTAGGTGAGTTTCAGAGGCGGTCTGGACGCTTAGGTGAAGAGAAACATATTTTTCTCGGTCCGTGAATCGAACCACGTTCCTCTTGCTGCCCAGCCCTTGCAGTCACTGTACGGACTGTGCTGTCAAGACCCGCAGTTTAAGAGAATCTATCTTACGCAATACTTTTCATTCCTTTTTTTGGAATGGCGTGTATGAATGCTGTATTTCTGGTCTACCGTAATGTATTTGTAGCAGTTACGAAGTACCTGTGCCACTCTTACAGTCGCCTCATTGATGTCCTACACATAACAGGTTCCCCCGTCACCTCGTCCCTTCGGCTTTGGGTTTCCTTAACGCTATACCATGTGTGATGTTGATCTTAGCATTAACGGCAGTAAAGTGTCTGAAAAAAAAAATGACTACTGGCAAATTTGTCTACGTCATAAAGTGCTTTCCAAGAAAGTGCTGACTTCGTCTTTGTACCAGAGCCCATCTAGAGACCAGTTAACATGATATGTGTGATTTTTTAACGTGTGGGTTAACAGATTGTGTGACTTTCCTAATGCCGGCCACACACGTTCAGGTAGGCCTGTCAGTTTTGCCTGCGCAGCGCCTGAGAGAGGCGGCCGGATAAACTGAAGTCCCACACACGTTTAGTAGGCCTGTCAGTTTGCCTGCGCAGGCGCTGAAGAGAGGCGGCCGGATAAACTGAAGTCCCCACACACGTTCAGGTAGGCCTGTCAGTTTTGCCTGCGCAGGCCGCCTGAAGAGAGGCGGCCGGATAAACTGAAGTCCCACACACGTTCAGGTAGGCCTGTCAGTTTTGCATGCGCAGGCCCTGAGAGAGGCGGCGGATAAACTGAAGTCCCACACACGTTCAGGCGAATCCCGCTAGTCTTGATCATGGCCTCAACAGACGACGACACGCTCGCTATTGTTGGCTTGCTAATAGCTATGAAGAGTAAAAGTAAGCGCAAAAATAAGCGTAAAATGTGGTGTAAAGAGTGGTTACAAAAAAGAAACACGTATTCCCATGTAAATTTCTTGACTGAGTTGAAGCTGGCCCCTAAAGACTGGCATAATTATTTGCGAATGGATGAAGAAACATACTTACAACTCCTTTCATTAGTGGCGCCATTAATTGAAAAGAAAAATACAGTGATGAGGAGGTTCTGACTGGCTTCAACACGTACCCTGAATTGACGCCGTTCCGGCCGGCCGGAACCTACACACGCTCCGGTACGCCTGCGCAGTCCTCCGGCCTGCCGGTTGGTCGATCGAGTTTTCGTATTTGCTCCGGCCGCCTGTACAGTTATAACCGAAAGGTGTGCCGGACCCTACACACGCTCCGGCGGCCTGTCGCAGGCATAACTGTGCAGGCAGAACTGACAGGCCGCCGGAGCGTGTGTAGGGTCCGGCACACCTTTCGGTTATAACTGTACAGGCGGCCGGAGCGTGTGTGGCCGGCATAAGAAGGGCCTTGGTACGGTCTCACCTAGCTGATACAGAAGTGTTTGTCGTTAAGATCGGAATCAGAATGTTTTTACGAAGTTAGCAGGGCCCATAACTGAACCCCAGTGCCGATCGGGATGAACCCAGTGCACGCCTACGCGCCTAATACCTTGCTACTGTCCGTAATATTTATTGTGTTTACGTTTTATGGGAGTCTCTACGTTCTCAGAACTCTTCAGTAAGTTAACCAGCTTATATTCTGGAGCCGAGATACGTAAGACGGTGTTCTAACTAGGTAGTGGGTTGGACGACCGAGGAACCGAGGTCCGATTGCTGTTCGTCAAGCACCCAGCCTTCTATGCAGTTGTAATAGGCGGTTCTTTCACCGGAGGAAAAGCGATCGTGTCATAAACATGACCAGTCACGTCCGTATAGTTCCGAGGTTAAGAATGTATGGAGCTGTGCCTCCACACGTCCACGTGTCTTCATGTCGTGGTGCGTAGCATTACCTATACATTTTGCTGGTCACATTGTTCACAGCTTCTGTAAGATGGTCATTCTTACGAGGTTTGTAATTCACTGATGTGCAGTTTCAGTATTATGAGCCATTGTTTATGATCTTAGTGTTAGAGAGACGCACTGGAATTTGTGGACTTTTTGTTATTGCGTAGGCTGCAGTGTGTGCGTACAGAATTAATTTTTTTTTATATGTTGGCCACCTTTTTATTGTTTCGGTGACCGTAACAATTCGCGCAAAGGAATAAAGGCGACCTCCATCGGCAAATTCCTAACGCACAGTTCATACATAATTGCAAATCTAGAAATTGAGGGGCCTCTGAATGTAGTGGTAGGCTGTTGAAGATATCGGGAAAGGGGGCAAAAACGAAGACGGCTGGGAACATGTAGAATTCAAAAGTACAAAAAGGGGGTGGGGGACATACGGCTTTTACATTTGCAGTCAACATTTTAAATTATTTTACTACCCAATGTTGGGTTACCGCATAAATTGATATTGTGATTCTGACAGCCTTGTTGACATTAGGTGTAAGACTGTTGTTGTAGGCACCGGAAGGTGTTTCTGTAATGGCGTCGCCTCCAGTTTCACTTCCTTCGAAATTGACGCTTTTTATCCAGAACAAAGAAATAGCAAACCAGGTTTCGCCCGAACTAATATTTTAATAACCGTTTTGTTCTTTTTTAGGTAAAATTCTGGAGACACTGTCGCCGAAACACCTTGCATCTTCACACCATCTCAATCCTCTCAGTCTTACCGTTCGACCACCCCCAAGTCCCCCCTCTCAACCCCCTACACCCCCGCGAACCCCATTATCACCCCCACACCATAAGTCCAGCAACAGCCCCCTACCGTCTCACCATGCCCAACATCAGCAGACGTCGAGATCTTCACCACATCCCCCACAGATGGCACAGCAGTCGCTTAACCAACATGGCGAACACCAAGCAGCTGCTGTTTATGAGAGTCTTCGTCACAAAATGGCGAACAGTATGGCCAAGCTTGCTGGTTTACCTCCAGATTCAATTATTGGAAATCCCCGGGTAAGTAACAACAGTGGTTTTTATGCTGCTTAACCTAATTAAAATAATTCCAGGTTTTGAGGTTAGGTTCGCTCTGCCACCATGATGGGACAGAAATCTTGGAATTGAGACTTAATGGAATTGCATATACCCTGATTTAATTCTGGGCGTCAATACTTTGAACACTAATTGTCCCATTTTAGTGAAATTGTACAGACAGCGTTCGATGCGAGATAATTTCGTTTCGTTGCATATTAACTGCGTGTCGTCAAAAATATGAAAATGAAGGCGACCGTACGAAGTTTGAGATTGGAATATTGTCAGTTCTGGCCAGTGCAGGAAACTGCTCATCGTTCTTAGGAGAATGTATGTTTATTAGTATTAGGAATGATGATATTTCACCGATCACCATCTTCATCGTTCTTAGATATATTTTAGAAGAACTGGAAAATTACAGCATTGTGAATGCGTCCAGTTTTTTTTGCGGTGTAACTAATGGCACAGGCATGTAAGGCTTTGTGGGGTCTAATTGTAACTGGCCTAGTTACAGGTGTCCTTCGTGTTTGTGGTATATTGCTACAAACAGGCCTGTTGCTTTTAGTGGTATAATGCTGTCTTAATGTCAGTTCTATTTACGTGTAGTTCGCCCCCATTTTCGCGGACGAGATTGAGCCGAGCGAATGTTGATGTGACGGTTAGGTGCTACCTGATGTGGAGAGAAGTGGGACTTTATGTCGCTAAAATTTAGGGTTAGTTCCTAAAATGTTTTGGTTTGTTTACTATTCCCTTAAGTTTAAGTCGCCAAATTTCATTGACTCAGCTGTAAACCCAACACCCCGAAACCACATTGATCTATCGGAACCATAAAATTCACCATTCGGGTTGTAATATTAAATTCCGAAAACTCGCGAAATTTTTTCGGAGTTCTTAGATGGTGAGGGTAATGGAATACAATTCGTCGCGTCGCCGTTTCACACACTTGCACACAGGACTTGCCCACTTTTTTCCAAATATTTTTGTTTCATGTTCTTTATAATTTTAACGGCGTTCTCGAAAAGTCCCGGCAGCGCAATATACTGCAGTTTACCGAAGCATCGAAAGTACAGTCGAACTCTGTTATAACGTCATGAAAGGGACTGAATATGTGTCGTTATAAACGAGTGTCGTTATAACCGAGGAGTATGATGTTATGGTTAACAGTGAGGAATTAATTGGTACACAGAATATCTGACGTTATAGACGAGGTGCCGCATACAGCTATGTTGTTATAACCGGGTTCAACTGTTTATGTATTACATACTCTGAAGGCATTTGGGGGGGGGGGTGCTTGAAGTAAATAGAAGCTGAAAATACAATATAAAGGTAAAGGTCTCCTAGAACAGGCCGTGAAGGCCCAGAGGGTCAGTAGAGGTATAGCTCTACTCTTTCTTTAACCCTGGCACTAGATGAGGGTGGGTGGTTAACTCCACGCCCCGGTCGCTTTACCCCCAGGAAATAGACCCGGTACCCATTGTGTAGGAGGCTGGGTAGGGCCCAGGGCCGGTCTAGACGGCTGCGAAAAATCTCGCCCCCACCGGGATTCGATTCCCGGACCGTCCAGCCCGTAGCGAGTCGATATACTGACTGAGCTATCCCGGCCCACGAAAATACAATATATACTCTACAAATCTCTAATGTAAGTCTAGACCTGTTTAGACTAGGCCTATAACAGTTTGTATTCATCAAGAAATTTCTTGTTCTTACATTAAAACGCACTTGTCCTGTTTTGTCGATATTGCCGACCTGCTATAATTTAGTGCCGATTTTCAAAATAATACCTGTGTAGAAATATATGTGGAAATAAAAGAACAGACGCCTTTGCCCCCTCATTAGTGCATGTCGCCGGTTAGGTGATTTCTGCATTCCAGCGCGGCTCTTTCACGGTTTATGCTGCAAATGATTGTGTACTTCTGCCACACTCACGTCTATTATAATACAAGGCATACACAAAAGAATGGTGCGGTGTGGTGGTTATTTGTGTGTTAACCGCACCATTCGTTTGTGTATGCCCTGTAGTAACTGTGTGCATAGTATCTCACCAAGAATCTCGGATCATTCGAATTTTTCTCGTAAAATAACACATTGAGAACAAAATACAAATAAAAAGGACGTGACAGGTTATTACATTTAATGTATAATTTGAACACTTACAGTACAGTTTCTTTCCCTCAGTGTTGTGTGATTCTTGTTTTCCTTACGCGTTCTTTTCATTCGTAAATACGTATAATTTATAAATTATAAGGAGGATGGTTTCGAAAAAAAGAAGAAGAAATGTAATTTGCACATAAAACATCTTGCATGTGAGCAGTTTTGCTTCAGAATCTGTCTTTAAATAATTCTCGTCCAAATTACGTATTTTCGTTCGGAGTCATTTTATTAAATTGTTGTATACTGGACGATTCACGTCGTCGTTTGAAAGGGCGTCAGTTTATTTGCGCTCTTCAAATAACGACGCGATGAAAGGACTGGAGCGTCTTCATGGCACCGTTTTGTATTTGGATCTGTGAGGTAGCTCATTGGGTTCGAAAATAAATTTGAACGGCTTGTAATAATGAATTCTAAAAAAGGTTGTGACAACGGTGTATAATATTGAGAACCAATTGTCTTCTGGACTTTGTCCATCGTCCTGGATAAAATATAAAAATATGAAACCACGACGTTTCGGAAGATGGCTCTTGTTCCGTCTTCAGATGATGGGAGGGGAGACACCAACTCAGATGGGTCCCTTAGATCTAGCTAATCCCAATCAGAGGACTTGGTGATTGGGATTAGCTCGATCTAAAGGACCCATCTGATTAGGTGTCTCCCCTCCCATTACCTGAAGACGGAAGAAGAGCCATCTTCCGAAACGTCGTGGTTTTTTATATTTTTTTTTTATATTTTACCCAGGACGATGGACAAAGTCCAAAAGACAATTGGTTCTCAAGGCTTGTAATAAGTTTCGGTGAACTGTTATAATAGCTGTTACAGTGAATATCATGGCAACACACGACATCGGTAGCATTCTTATATTCAGTTATGATACACAACATAATTATGTAGACGCAAGTTGATGGATATGAATTATGAACAGTTGATTTTATATAAGTTCGGAAGTCAGTGTGTTATAAATATTGATATGCGATGAAGTGCTGTGTTCTCATAATCGTATTTCAAGGACAGTGCTGTTGGAGACGCCGTGACACGCGTTAAGCAGAAATAGGGACTGGGTGTGCAACTAATAGACTAATGACTAATGTAAGTTTTAAAACTTTCGCGGCGACATGATTCAATATACTCTTCTCGGGCGCACAGCCGCGTCAACTCGTTTGAATACAACGTTTCGGGGACTGGCTCCGTCCCCATCCTGAGGCAAAACTGATTTTGCCTGAGGATGGGGACGGAGCTAGTCCCCGAAACGTTGTATTCAAACAAGTTGACGCGGCTGTGCGCCCGAGAAGAGTATATTGAATAATGACTAATGACTTGCTGTTTTGATGTGGCACGTATGGGGGAGAGAAGTGCATACAGGATTTTGATGGGGAAACCTGACGGAAGACCTAGGCATAGATGGAAGGATAATATTAAAAATTTGGCTTAAAGAAATGGGTTGAGCTGGGGCGTGGACAGGATTGGTCTGGTTCAGGGTAGGGACAGGTGGCGGGCTCTTGTGAATGCGGTAATGAACGTTTTGGTTCCATAAAATGCGGGGAATTTCTTGACTAGTTGAGGAACTGTTAGCTTCTCAAGAAGGACTGTGCTGCGTGGATTTATTTATTTATTGAGTATATTAAATTAAGAACTCTGTCAGCCAGACTGCTCATCGTCGAATGATTGGATAGTAATGAATAATTAATTGGAAAGGATGCGAAAGGAAGCGGTCGTGGCCTGTTTAAGGTACTATCGCGGCATTTGCCCGAGACACTGAGGAAAATCACAAAATGTTTACGATTGTCAGTGTAGCGGGCGGTATTCGAACCTGGAGCCTCCGAAATGTAAGTCCAGCGTTATCACTTGAGCGATTTTGTTCGGTCAGCTTTGCTGGAGCGTACAAACGTCACGTTGTAGTCTTGCTTGTTAAATGTAAGTTGTACTTCAGCGGGTGGCGCGTGTGTTCGTGCGCTGATGGTCTGGGATGGAACCTTTGGTCGAGTCTGATTCGTATTGCATGCAGTTGTGTAGCAGTACTGCTTACACCTCCACCACTACCAACACACATTACCACCACAATTACCACTACCATCACCACCCACCACTATTATCCCACCATCACCACTACCATCACCAGCCACCACCATCACCGTCATTCACCATTACCACCCACCAACACCATCATTCATTACCACCATCACCCACCATTACCACCACCACCACCACCCATCATCACCACCATCACCCACCATTATCCCCGCCATCACCAGCCACCATCACCGTCATTCACCATCACCACCCACCAACACCATCATTCATCATTACCCACCATCACCCACCATTATCCCCACCATCTCCCACCATTATCCCCACCATCACCGTCATTCACCATTACCACCCACCAACACCATCATTCACCATTACCACCATCACCCACCATTACCACCATCACCACTACTACCCACCATCATCACCACCATCACCCACCATTATCCCCACCATCACCAACCACCACCATCACCGTCATTCACCATTACCACAATCACCACCCACCAACACCATCATTCATCATTACCACCATAACCCACCACCACCACCACCACCATCATCACCATCACCCACCATTATCCCCACCATCACCGTCATTCACCATTACCATCATCCCCACTATCACGGTCACCACCCGTCACGTGGTGCTCACATCACGGATTTGTTTGAACTTGAAAGGCAATTTGCATCAGCATTGAAATTTGGTCAAATACAGTTTGGCTTGCCGGGATTTTTTAGTTCCCCCTTCGAGTGTTACATGTAGCTGTGTTAGTATTGGCGACGGTGTTGCTGTCTGTGAACAGCTTGCGTGTTATTGCTGGGCAGTTAACATTGCAGGAAGTTACGAAGTACGAAGTTTGGGTGGCCTCTGATGGCATAATGTCGCTACCAAATTTGGTGAACATCTGCTGGCTGGTGTAGAATTTGAAATGCAGGACTGAAATGTCACACTGCATGCTGATCTTACAAGTTGACTTTCTTTCCTTATGAAATAATATACATTAAAACTGCAGAAATGTTTGTAAATGAAGGGACGCGGGTTCTTTTACAGGCAGTCAGGATGACAGTTTTATTCGAAAAGTGCGTTTGAGATCCACTTTATTATAATGACATTATTTTATTAATTATTCCCACTTAAACGACAACTTCTGTTTATCTACAGCGTATGGAAGCCTAGGCCTGTGTCACTGGTGCATATTCTTTATAAATATTGGCTTTCTTATTGTAAACGAGATGCTTTGAAGAAAAGTGAAATCCCAGTTGCGTTGTTTCCCGTAGGAACAAGCGAAATACTTGCAAACAGTCAGGTTCAGTTGCGTTTCGTAGCAGTGGTTCAGTTGTATAGGTGCCGTGCTGTTTGTGTTGTGCGATATTTTTTTTATACACCCGTTACTGTCCTGACGATCAGGTATTTTGGATTTGTACGTCTTGACATTTAGTGGTCTGGCCGCATACAGAAACCTACCTCACTGCTGTTCTAATTGGCACCTGCACAGCGTTGAGCTTGTAAGCAGATGTGTGGCATGGAGCGAACTTTTGCGTCTTGTATCACGGCGTTTAAGTCACGGAAATCCGTGGGATGTTCAGTGACAGCTTCACGTGAAGTTTCCCTTTGTTATGTCTTCAATATATCGAGTCCTACTAATAAAGTAATGAAAATCGAAACAAAAAAAAAAAAATGGTGCGCCCTGTACTGAGGGTTTCAAAAGAAATATTGCGGTCTTTTGCGGGTTATAATTTCGGAAGAATGGATATTGAGTCATCGGAGTTGGTCTCCGAAAAGTCGGTTTGTTCGAAGCACTTGACACGTCTGTGAGGCCGAAATTTAATTACATAATGCTCTTTGCTTCCCAGTTTATTTTACGATGCTTCATTAGCTACGGTGTTCATTATGAGAATTGTACGGAACATATTTACGCATTGTGTAGGTAAAACGCAGTTTTTTTTTAATGGTACAGTGGGTGGTACATATCGTTAAATCAGGGCTTTAAGATTTTGGTTTACTCCGGGCACGGTCACAATTACTGACTGACCCAAGGGTTTATCGTGTGTCTTTGTTTTGGCTGTCACTGGCAACTTGCCTTAAATATTAGAGTTTGTGTTGTAGTGAATTTGTGTAAATGTATGCTTGTTCTACTGGACGTATTCTACTGCCGTTATAACCTAGTTCGACTGTATATAAGTATATGTTGTTAAGCATTTGTTTTAAACAAAAATAGCTACATATTGCGTCTTAAAAACATAAATGATGAATATATGTTATACAATTTGTTTGAAATGATAAAGGCTACGTGTTTCGGCGTAAAATCCGTCATCAGGCATATTCTATCAAAAAAAGGAATATATGTTGTCGCCCGACTTTCGACTGACAGTCTGTAATTGAGACTTGTGCTGTACTGACAGTATGTAATTGAGACTTGTGTTGTACTGACAGTATGTAATTGAGACTTGTGCTGTACTGACAGTATGTAATTGAGACTTGTGCTGTACTGACAGTATGTAATTGAGACTTGTGCTGTACCCACATAACTATGGCCCTGGGGTCGACTTAATCTCTAACAGAAATGAGTACCAGGAGTATTTCCTGGGGGGTAAAAGCGGCCGGTGCGTAGGGCTGACAACCTTACCGCCTTCATGTGCCGACTGTCTAGAAATCTGTGAGCCTCAACCTCCTGGAACCCTAAGGGTCTGTCCAAACCTGTAATGGGGTTGCTTTACCTAAACGTATCATGCAGGGTGGTGCACATGGTAACTCACAAAGATGGAGCATTTCGCAGCTGTATGTACCTTCTTCTTCTTCAATGGCTCGACAGCCCCATGGGGGCCTAGGCCGCCTCATGTTTCGAGGCTTCATGATTACAGTTTTAGACACACCACACTCGGTAGGACTCCTATGGACGAGGGACCAGCCCGTCCTAATTACCGGTACTTGACTCAACACCAAAGAGGAGGTGATGGTACTGTATCAGACGGTACGATCTGTACTGTCATAATGTCTTGAATAAATTTAATGCCACACTGTGTTGCATGTGAGTGCATCCAGCGTGATACGTGTAATTTGTTATTCAGAATTGGCGTGGTTCGGTTTTTTTTTTAAGTAATACAGTTTCCTGATGAAAGGTCAAAAGTAAAATTGTGTTATACATACAGAATGTTCCGCATGTCACGTGACATTTGACTTATTTGCGTTTATACCGAGATGTTAAAGTGTGGATGTTTGTTTATTTTTAAATGGGCGTTTTCGCAGTTGGTTTTTTCTTTTTGAACATGTATTTAAATGTGTTTCTTTCAACCTTTTGCCGTCTTATCCCTTTCTCTGATACGCACGTCTTTATCTTCGCAACGAACTGACTTCCTGTCTGTATAAATTAACATTTAAGAAAATGAAATGTCTTCAGTCAGGTCTCAGTAACCAAAAGCTCTTTGTTGCTTTTCGACAGAATAAGTTATGGGAAGTATCTGCTGTTGTTAGACAAAAGTTTGTTTAAATAATGGTGTTAAATCATCATTATCATCATCTGCGGTGCTACAGCCCTTGAAGGGCCTGGACCTCTGCAATAGCCTGCCTGCATCCCTCTCTATCCTCTTATTCCTATTTTCTTCAGATCTTCCTCCAGATCGTCCACCCATCTGTCTGGGCCTTTCCTTCCTCCTGCTACCCCCTGGTTGTCCAGTGAAATTTTTCTTTACCACTATTTCTTCTGACATTCTTTGTACATGCCCTGCCCATCTCATTCTTGCCCTTTTTATTTCCACAACTATGTCCGGCTTCTGATATAACTGCTGTATTTCGCCATTTGTTCTTATTCTCCATTTCCCCTCCCTCCCTCACTGCTCCATATATTCCAATGGCGTTAAATAGGGAACGCTTAAAAAATGTGTATCTCGTATGAATGTTGAGAGATCTAGTTTAATCCCCGCCTGTTCAGAAGATTTGCCCTTTAATCTCAGTTGACACGCCATTTTTAAATGCCCGTGTTTTCCGTTACCCCTGCCAGGAGAATGTCGAGTTAAACTAGCGGTTCCCAAACTTTTTCGGTCCACCGCCCCCTTGGTTCCATATACACACCCACAGCGCCCCTCTGCCTTTTTTAAAAAACATAAATGCGCTTTTGTTTCCACTTTTATTTTGTATTTAAAAAATCGTTTAAATAAAATTGTAAGAGTTAAACTTAATGTTTTATGTGTTAATTAATAAATTAAAATTTATTATATTTTTTATGATTAACAATAATTCATCTAGCAATAGTTTATTAAAAAAAATATGTGCTTGAATAAGATTCATAAATTAAAATACTAAGAAATTTAGTTAATTTTTTATTTTTAACACAAAAATTACTTTATTTCAATTTTATTATAAAAATAAATGCACTATTTGCCTACTAGCGCCCCCCCCCCTGTGATAATAACAGCGCTCCCTTCCACCTCTCGTACCTATTAGCGCCCACCTCGGTAATCCCACCGCCCCCCAGGGGGCGGTACCGCCCACTTTGGGAACCACTGAGTTAGAGCAATAATGAAAGTACTTGCATTACTTCATCTGACAACTGTCGCCTGTCACTTCCTGTCGGCTCGCTAAACGTGTTTGATGTGACACAAGTCTCGGAGTCGAAGGCAGCGCCTTCTTTAAATGTGGTGATTAAAGACTTAATATTAACTGCAATACGTTAAACCAAAACCCTTGGATTCCGGTCCACGGCAGATTGGAAGAACGGCGAATGCTGCGCTGCCTGTTGTCACAGCAAACGGTCTGGGTGAAAAGTAATGCGGTTTGTCAGATAAAATAATATGGCTGTATTTTATTATAGGCCTAATGGGAGGATTTAATATTTTATTGGTATTAAAAGTTTTATTAGACCAACATATGTACTATATTCTTATAACCAAGTCAATCACCCCTACATATGTTTCGGCCTATAACAGGCCATCTTCAGGGGGTCAAAGTTTTTTTAACATAGACTTTACATCTGTTGTTCAATTTTAAAAAAAAGTTAGTACATCCACGTAAATGTAAAATGAATCTTAGTTGCCAATGGATTTAGGTGTTAAGGTTTATTTGACTTTTATGTGGATGTACCAACTTTTTAAAATTGAACAACAGATGTATTTTTTTTTTTTTTTGTATGGCTCGACAGCCCTATATGGGCCTGGGCATCCTCGTTTCGTCGAGGTTTCATGGTCACACACACATTAGACACACCACAGTCGGTAGGACTCCTCTGGACGAGTGATCAGCCGTCGCAGAGACCTCTACCTGACAACGCACAACACTCACAAAAGACAGACATCCATGCCCACGGTGGGATTTTTTTTTTTGGGCTATCCGGGGTTTTTCCCCTTTTGATCCATTTTTGTACTGTTTAAATCCTTTCGTCCTTCATGTCACTTTACGTTCCATGCTACCGTCCTTACACAAACACAACACTCACAATACACAGACATCCATGCCCCCGGCGGGATTCGAACCCACGATCCCAGTAAGCGAGCGGCCGCAGACCCACGCCTTAGACCGCGCGGCCACTGGGATCGGCACAACAGATGTATAGTCTATGTTTAAAAAACTTTGACCCCCTGAAGATGGCCTGTTATAGGCCGAAACATATGTAGGGGTGATTGACTTGGTTATAAGAATATAGTGCATATGTTGGTGTAATAAAACTTTTAATTAGTAACAAGGGGCACGGTGAATATAACGTGAAATTTTATTGATATGTTCGAAAGACTTATAGTGTTGTAATGCGACAGAAACACAATTAATGGCCACTGCGTACTGAAATTATTTGACCAGAGCGTATAAACACTGAGACGTGTTACGTGTACACAGCGAACTGTCTGTTCATTCCCCTCAGAATATTTTTTACCAGGACACGCCGTATAACGGAATTGATCGATTTACATAATTTTTTTTTTTTTTACACATTGTATGTAAATTAGGGTGGGCTGTGTTCGGTCTCCCAACATTTCCCTATCATTTTGTTGCCAACTTCACAAAACCCAAACGTTATGCCACGTTTTAATAATGCGAGTTAGTTTTTTTTTGTCTTATTGAACTTGGCTGAATAACAAAAGAATTTGTGTGAACTTAACGAACATCGGAACACAGGAAACATGTAAAGCATAGACTGACATGCGTGGGTAAAAGTTCGTGAGAGATTTGAAGGATCAGAGGCGTTATAGAGGTCTTTGAAACAAAAGAACTTAGTTGAAAGGAAGCAATGATTACAAAATAGTGGTGACTTGCGGTTTTATAGACTTTGCTCGGTTAAGTAAATCACTGAAATGGTTTGATATCAGTTTTTCTGAAGCAAATACAAATACTTGTAGTAGAATTGCCCTTAAAACTTGAAGAATTTCACTTTTATTGAACACAAAGACGCCTTACCATTTCCGCAAGTTACGGTCATGGGTCTGTAGCCCGAGTCAATTGCATCCTGCCTACACCATAACACAGTATTTATCAGAGGATCAATTTTAATATTCTTCCATTTACTCTTAGGTCTCCCAAATTATCTCTTCCCTTGAAGTTCTCCGATCAGAATTGTGAAAGTCACCGTCTTTCCAATGTGGACTACATGTCCCGTCCACTCAAGCAAATCAGATATTGGTTGAGTCAGATTGTACAGGAGGCTGCGTCTGCTTGACGCCTTGACCAACCCATCACTTCTTTCTTTTGTTTGTTATTTGAGAATTTGGCATTCGAAATAGAACTTATCCGTGCTGAGTAGCTTTACTGGAGTAGGTGGAGTACGAGAGAAATATGACTGACATTTGTACATGCTGGTTTAGCCTTCGTTGATTGTTCGCTGCTGCTGTAAAGGACGGACAGACAGACAGACAGCAGGTGCTGAAAGGTGAGCTGACCGTCGCAGCAGCTGTATTTATCGCGTCGTCTTACTGCACCTAACATGTCGGTGTTGTACTTCCGAAAGGTTTCGTAATAGCACGAAAAATTGTGTGATTTTAGCGTGTGTTTTGTGTGTTGGTAAAAATAACAGACATTTGCCTACCCAATTGTAAATTAAATCTCACTTAGTTGCCTATAAAATTATTATTTGTGATTGAAAATTTTTTTTTTTAGTTTTTAGGTTGTTACTTCCTTATTTAACCACGGCGATTCAGTTTATTAGTTTTTTATATGGTTATTGACCAACGGCGATTCAGGTGTTCTGGGTTTGTGGTATCGAATAAGATGGATGATGATGAATCATGAAAAAGAAAGGATTTGGAAGGAGACTGTGGTAGTCTGTAGGTATCACATACAAAGGTGATGTGCCGAAAATGTTCTGTATTTGTATACAAAAGGTACAGGTTTCGAATCTCATCCCGGTTACTTGTTATTCGGAGTTTATTGTGTCAGGCAAGTGTAGTGATAGTAAGCTACCTTCAGAGTGATCGAGATGTCTGCCCACTGCTAGTTAGCTTCCCGCTACACGCTGCAGAGTCTCGAATGGGATCGCGAAGCGTTTAAAGTCCAGGAAACGTGCAAAATGGCATCTTGACTGTTGTCTGGAAAACGAGGAAACAGTTCTGTTAGTTCCCTGCCCGAGATGCGAACTGAATACCTGGAGAAAGCAACATAGAAAGCAAAGAAATGAGCGATCAATCATCAAGAGGGAAAGACGTGAAGAAGAAGAAGAAGAAGAAGAGGAAATTCAGAAAGAAACAGGAAACGGAGGGCAGGGAGACAGCATAAACGAAGAAAGATAAAGAATGAAGAAAAACCGATGAAACAGAGAAGGAAAGAATTGAAATAAAGAAACGGCACATGAAAAGAACGAAGCAGAGGAGGAGGATTGAGGAGGAAAGATTGAAATCACGTAATTAATGTAGAATCACAGCTTCTTCTTCCAATGGCGCAACAGCCCTTAGTGGGCCAGGGCCCCCTCATTATCGAGGCTTCACGATCACACTCAAACACATCAAACTCGTTAGGACTCCTCTGGAAGAGTGATCACCCGACGGAGAGACCTCTACCTGACACAAGAGACAGAAATCCATGCCCCTCGACGGGATTCGAACCCACAATCCCAGCAAGCGAACGGCGGCAGACCCCACGCCTTAGACCGCTTGGCCACTGGGATCTGCAGAATCATAGCTAACTAACTAACTAACTAACTAACTAACTAACTCCATGGAGCAGAGTTCTTCTTGAGAAGCTAACAGGTCATCAGCTAGTCAAGAAATTCCCCGCGTTTTGTGGAACCCGAAGGTTCATTACCGCACTCACAAGAGCCCGTCACCTGTTCATATCCTGAGCTATAGAATCATAGCTATAGAATATAAATAAAAATTAATTAAAGAAGCAAAGAGGCTAAAAGCCATTACCCTAACTGCATTTGTGTCATTGTCAAAGCGATGTAGATATTGTTATACGTGTTGTGTTGGTTTGTTCGCAAACTGTACTTGATTACGTGGTGGCTTGATTGCAATGAGTCAATGAATCGTAGCGTTGTAAAGTCTCCGTATCAAGGGTTCACCTGCTTTTCCGGTACAAATAAACACCATGCCAATTGAGAGGTTACTTCCTGTATTAAAACAGGGTGTGACATATACGTTTAAATGTATATGTTTTTTCTCTTTTATCTGTGTATGAGGAGAAGGTGAAATACGTTTTGGACTATGCCTAAGAGTGCCTTAAATAAAACAGCTCAATAAATTGATTATACTTGACGTTTAAGCTGTTCTGTTCCCCGTGTTTTAAATAAGCAAAAAAAGACGTAAGGCCAGTTTGCTGCACCACAGTCAGGTTGTTTATCGTAACTGAATCTTGAACAGTGGAGTCAATTAGAGTCTTCTGTAACTAAAGTCAGTTACGAATTTATGGTTGTTGTTTATTAGGCGCGGACGGTCGAACAGTGTGTCAGTATTCTGCATGTCAGCCAAGTCATCGATATTGCGTTTGCGTGTTAAACGCTTCCTCGCAAAATAATTCGCGATCTGTGAAGGGGCGTAATAATTTGTTGTCTATTTATTTCTAAGACAAGACAGGCAATGTACGTATAACGTAACACAGAGGTGCGTTCACGTAACCATTGTTGCAGTGAAAATGCAATAAGTATTACATATTCTGTGTGTGTGTGTCTGTAGCCTTAGTTATCCAGCATGCAAAGCGCATGCGCCGTATTATATTGCCATCTGTGGCCTGTTTGGCTGTACCATATTTTTCACATTATCTCATAAACGGCACGATTTTCTGGGGGGGGGGGGGAATTGATGAATATAAAATGGTTTTGATTTTGCCTACAAATTTCTTATTTCTTCTAGATGTTATATTAAATATACATACGTTTTCATGTAAAGTACCCGTTACTCTTGTCAGATTTCAATGAAACTTGAATTTTCTCGACGATTTTCGAACAATTTCAGGTATCACATTTCATGAAAATCCGTTCCAGTGGGAGCCGAGTTGTTCCATGCGGACGGACGGACATGACGTAGCTAATAGTCGCTTTTCGCAGTTTTGCGAACGCGCCTAGAAATTCGCCAATATGAGTACACGTCTCAGACTTTACCTTTCCCCACTAAGATACGGCAGGGGAAAAAAATTTTGGTCTCGAGGGAAAAAATGCTACGTTCTACGAAGTTTCGAGAGAAATTAGTTCTGTGTTTTATGGGAAATTATATTGTATTGCAATGAATATAAAGTCAGAACATTGCTCTTTTTTTGTTACGAAAACTATAACGCATAATAACAGTTTAGCGTTTAACTTAACGACGTTATTAAAACTGGGTTTGGGGGGGTTTCTGAGCGCGGTTTTGCTAAACGTGTCCGTTTTTGACATTTGTTCGTGACACCAGTGAAAAAGGTAAAGGTAAAGATCACCGTAGAAAAGGCCAGGAAGGTCCAGAGGGGGGGAGAAGAGTTATAACTGTACTCTTTCTTTAACCTCGGCGCTGGAAGGGGGTGGGTGGTCAACGCCACGCGCCGGCAGCTTTACCTCAGGGAAATTTACCCGATACGCATTGTACAAGAGGCTGGGTGCGCCCCGGACCGTCCAGCCCGTAGCGAGTCGCTATACCGACTGAGCTATCGCGGCCGGACGCCAGTTATGTAATAAATGTTTTTAAATGTCTTCTCAGGCACTTGTTGTCTGTGCATGAATTCTTTAATCAGAAAATGGCAAAAAGTGTGCGTGACCATGGCTGATTTCTTATAAAATAATTGTCCGTTGTGTGACTTACATCAGGTATGTCTCAGGCGCAGTGCGATGTCCAACATACTGTGTTTTCGTTTTGTGGCTTCAGCTAATGACGTGTTTATACACTTGTTAACACAAGTGTTAAGATGTAGTTCAGTACTGAGTGTCGCCTGCACTTGTTTCTGATTTTTTGACACAATTTGGAGCATTTTTGGACTCGTGACTGGAAGGCTGCATTTTTGGACTCGTGACTGGAAGGCTGCATTTTTGGACTCGTGACTGGAAGGCTGTATTTTTGGACTCGTGACTGGAAGGCTTTCATTTTTGGACTCGTGACTGGAAGGCTGCATTTTTATGTGACTGGAAGTGATTTGGACTGTGACTGGAGGCTGCATTTTTGGACTCGTGACTGGAAGGCTGCATTTGACTTATGGATCGCTTTGACTCGTGACTGGAAGGCTGCTTTGAGACTGGAAGCTTTTTGGACTCGTGACTGGAAGGCTGCATTATCTGATCCTTTGAAGTCTTCAGTGCATTATGGGAGCGGTGAGCACTTGTACCGCTTTTTGATATGTACTGTAGGGCCAGAAAACTTCCTGAGCTCCCCAACACTGTTCATAGCTGCAGTCGGCACGGCGTGGTCGCTGCTGTTCAACATAATAGCATGATTATGTTTGCTGACGTAACCTGTTGCTATCTTCAGAGTACTTAACGTTGAGGCAAAGAACTTCCTGCTGCCCATTGCTCATCTGCTCATACAGGCTGTTCTGATAACGAAAATTTCTTGAGTCTTGAAGATGGGACCGATAGGTTGTCCCGAAACGTCGGTAAGAAATTACCTATTCTACGCTGCGTAAAATCCCCAAAGAGCTCAGGTCTCATTTATACCGCGGCGGAAGTCTGAAATCACGCGATGTCTTGTTTCATTCATATAAACCCAGTTTGTACTGGAATATTTATAGCGCATCTGTTCGGTTGTTCATCAGAGGTTAAACCCAACCGTTAGGTTGTCAAGAAGGACTCTGCTCCATGGAGTTAGTTAGTTAGTTCGTTAACTGAAGAATTAATTGGTTCCACGGAATTTCTGACTATAGGCGAGGTGTTGTATAAACCGATGTCGTTATAAGCGGGTTCTGATGTAATTCTATCAAAGAGAAACAAACTGCGGTCCATTTCAGATTACAAACACACATGAGTCACTCTTGTTCCCAAATGCTTTATTCATTAGGCGTGTACCTTTGTTGAGTGCAGTTTTTTTCCGTTCCGAAGTGAGTGTGTGCATGTAGGCTACCATTTAAATGTAAGTATAATAGCAACATCGTATTCCCGTTTTTGGAAGATCGTAAGAAGAGAAGAAAAAGTACAAGGAATGGGTAAAAAAGAGAAATAACAAGGAAAAGGGGATAAAAAAGTAATATGTAATTTCTGTTGGTTCGAAGTAAAACTTGTAACACGCATGCAAGGCGCTCATTAGGAAGGCTTACTTTGCTGGGACGTGTTTTTATTCACACAAGTTTGAAGCTTAATTTTTATTTTAAAACTGCCAAAGGGGACTTTCCGAATGGTTTACTTTGGTGCCATTAGCATTAGGCACGTAACATTTGCTTTGACTCTGAATTCAAGAAACTTCTAAAGAAAATACTGTGTTTTCGTTTTGTGGCTTCAGCTAATGGCGTGTTTATACACTTGTTAACACAAGTGTTAAGATGTAGTTCAGTACTGAGTGTCGCCTGCACTTGTTTCTGATTTTTTGACACAATTTGGAGCATTTTTGGACTCGTGACTGGAAGGCTGCATTTTTGGACTCGTGACTGGAAGGCTGTATTTGTGGACTCGTGATTGGAAGGCTGAATTTTTAGACTCGTGACTGCAAGGATGCATTTTTTTGGACTCGTGACTGGAAGGCTGCATTTTTGGACTCGTGACTGGAAGGCTGTATTTTTGGACTCCTGACTAGAAGGCTGCATTTTTTGACTCGTGACTGAAAGGCTGCATTTTTGGACCTGTGACTGGAATGCTGCATTGTCTGATCCTTTGAAGTCTTCAGTGCACTTGTACCGCCTTTTGATATGTACTGTAGGGGCCAGAAAACTTCCTAGCTGAGCTCCCCAACACTGTTCATAGCTGAAGTCGGCACGGCGTGGTCGCTGCTAGGCTCATCTCTGAACAGCCAGACAACGTTATACCTCTTTCAAAAAACATTTACTGTGTTGGGAGTACATTCATTGCTGCAGTCACTTTGGACGGCCCTGAAACACAGAGAAGACTCTGGTACCTACGCAGTGCTTTTTCTCCAACAGCTTACCTCTTCACCTCAGCCGGGTAGCTGTAATACCCCAGTCAGTACAGTGACTGGGCTACTGGCTAGACAACAGACGAATCGTGGTTCGGTTCTAGGAGGGGGTAAACAATTTTTATCTTCCGCAAAGCGTCCAGACCGACTCTGGGGCCCACTGAGTCGTCTGTTCAATGGATACCGGGAGTTGGGCGGCCCTGGCGTGAAGCTGACCCCACTCATTTCTGTCCACTTCCAACAATAAGAATGAACGGAGCTTTACCTCCACTTTCCCATATGTCTTCATAGCATGCACAGGGATATTTCACCGTTTTAACTTGATCTGTTTGGGTCTGTATGCTTTTGTGGCCGAGGCAATGCTTTCGTGGTATTCTTCAGTACCCGGTAGTACAGTCACGTCATATATGGCAATCTGCTTATCTGTTCACAGTTCACAGTCAGCGTTCCACCGCATTTGATGTTACGTGACGTCTAAAATTGAAACAGCATTGGTAAATATCATAAGAATGAGTCGACATGTACATCACATAGGCTGTTCATCGAAGCATACAGCGACGTCATTTGTCTAATATTTGCGAAACTAATCGGAGATTGATAAAGTTTCGAGTTTGTCGGAATTGGTCTCAGTCTTATAAGCAAAAATGCCAGGTGTGTACACTTTTTGTTCAGATGCGTGGTAATTTAGAAATCACGAAGTTTTGAGATAACTAACAGTTCCAGTTTTTAGTGTGGAAAAGTGAGGTTAATGTCGTTCATGTGGTTATAAAAGTCTGTCGTCTGTGTGTCTCGCTGTAGCTTTCTACCTTAGAGGCATTTCACGTTGTTGGATGTTGCGTGATAAAAAAATTACAGAACTAGCTAGAGTGACAGACGTTGTTGGGAAGTAGTGTGTATGAATCGGTAAAGTGACAAGCTTTGTCTGTCCGCCATATCTTTAGGAACACAGCAGTGTCTCCCAGTGTCATGGAGATCTTTACAAAGCGTCCTGGAACAAGGAAAATAGACACAGTGACAGTCTTACTTTAATTAGGGGGGTAAATTAGATTTTGCCTTATTTTGATATCCCCCCCCCCCCTCAAATTTGGATAAACTTCAGTATGGGATATCTCCTCGCACTGGTGGAGAGTAATCGTGAGTTTCGTGAAAATAGGCACAATGGAAGACGATGTTTTAGTTAATGGCGTGGGTGAAATGTTACCCATATTTCTTACATTTTGGCTCCGCATGTGGATGGAATTAGCTGCAGGAGATGTCGTCAGAATTGTATATTGAAGTTGTTATAAGAGTTTCATGAAAGTCTGGGCAGTGAAAAATATACATACGGGCGTAAATTAATTTTTCCCCGTAATTTCACATATCAAAAACAAGTGGAGAATGTGGAATATTTCAATTATTTGGGTAGCATCATAACAAGTGATGCAAGGTGTACACGTGAAATTAAATCCAGAATTGCCATGGCAAAAGCAGCATTCAACAAGAAGAAGAATCTTTTCACCAGCAAACTGGACTTAAATTTAAGGAAGAAACTAGTAAAGTGCTACATTTGGAGCATAGCTTTGTGTGGTGCTGAAACGTGGACACTTGGGAAAGTAGATCAGAAGTATCTGGAAAGTTTTGAAATGTGGTGCTGGAGAAGAATGGAGAAGATCAGTTGGACCGATCGTGTGAGAAATGAAGAAGTATTACATAGAGTGAAGGTGGAGAGGAATATCGTACATACAATAAAAAGAAGAAAGGCTAACTGGATTGGTCACATCTTGCGTAGAAACTGCCTTCTGAAACATGTGATTGAAGGAAAGTTAGATGGAAGGATAGAAATGACGGGACGACGAGGGAGAAGACGTAAGCAGCTACTGGATGACCTTAAGGAAAAGAAGAGATACTGGAAATTGAAAGAGGAAGCACTAGATCGCACTCTGTAGAGAACTCGCTTTGGAAGAGGCTACGGACCTGTCGTAAGACAGACTACAGAATGAATGAATGAATTTCACATGTACTGTCCCATTAGTGTGACGTTAGGTGTAAGAGATTACGTACAATGATGTAAAGCATTCGTGAGTTTCACGAAAATCGGCGCAGGGAAGGCCATACTTTTTTTTTTGGGGGGGGGGGGCTTAAATGAAATTACATTTACGCGTGTACCGTGAAACCGTATCATGTTCAGGAGGTCAAGACGCTGTGGTAAGGTCTGTGCACTATGTCACGGAATACACCATTTGCTATCTTGTGACAGTACCATGAACCATTCATTAACGTTTAATAAAGTGTTAACTTAAAAGAACCCTTTGGAACCCGTTTTTAAGCGTTTTTCTACTTCAAGATCACCACAGATAGGAATTCCGGTCTTCTAGGAGTCACTTGGATTGTTAATTTGCTCTGCGCTGTACTAAAACCGTTTCTGTAGTAGACGGAAAACACCCAGTTCTTGTTTTACGTCCGTTTATTTTACGTCTTTTTGATTTAACGCCCCTTACCAATTTATACCACTTCTTAATTTGCGCTATCTCATTTTTGGTTTAACCCCCTTTGGCTGACTGCGTTCTATTACGCTAACCCATTATTTCTGATGGAAATATCATTTTTTTTTTATTTACGCCCACTTTTTCAGGAACGCAACTGGGCGTAAAATAAGGGATGGGTGTAGTTTTCTTCGTGATCTAGAAGTAGAAGGACATTCGATTGAGGATAGCTGGTTTTGGCAGAGATTGGATACCATCGATGCACCTAAATTTTTTGTTTTAAATCGAATGTTTGGTACAACTTCTGAAGTTGACTATCGCCAAGTGTCGACACCAGTAGTCTACGTAGAAGTAGGGGTCATGACACCGCTCGGCCGTTGTGGTCGTATCTGCAATAAATACCGTATTATATATTCCAGTTAATGCGAATAACAGCCACCCTCTTTTTTTCCTACACCCCCTTTACCTCCTCCCCGGTCATATCACGATAAACTTTTTAACTTATTTTGTATTCTGTAATGCGAATGTTGCTTAGTTACAAAGAAACGCTCTGTATTATTGACAATGAAAGTAGCAAACCTATAATTTTTTTTTTCTTCTCACGAAACAAATGATTATTTGGCATGAAGGGGGGTCGACGCCATAGAGCACAGCGCGTATGGAGTTCCCAAGTTTACTGGCAAGATAACGCAAGATGCAGTGTTTTAATGCGCCCAGCATAAATATTCATCTTGGTAGGGTCGATATCTTAGCAGGCTGGGCTTTGAAACTGGTTTTGTCTGGGTCTTGGTTACACACTGGGAATTCGTTACGTGTCCTTTCGAATTGACCATCCACGTCGTCGAACCAGGCTCATTCGTCCGTCCGTTTGTGCACCTCTTGAAGATTCAGGTCTTCTGGATGTGACGCCGTGTCGTTAGGAGAGTGGTTACCGATGTTTCGAAAAACATACCGCCTTCGTAAAGGTCTTCTTGAACTGTTTGACCCTTGACGATGTAGGCAGTACGTTCCTTCGAAACGTCGGGAACCCCTCACCTAACTACTCGGAGTAACATCACTTGAATCTTAATCACTACCGCTCTGAGAATCCCCTAATGCTGCGTTCTACTCACATTCATAAATGACTGACGTGTGATAATGTGATCTTCGCTCTTCTGGGATGTTACGCGGAGTAGATTGGTAGTTATTTACTAACGTTTCGGGACAATCTATCCACCCCTATCTTCTTCTTGGACTTCTGGGCCATTGAATATGGGACCGACAGGTTGTCTCGAAACGTCGGTATCTACCAATATACACCGCGTAACATACCAGAAGAGTGAAGATATCATTTACACTGTGGCGGACGCCTGAAGTCACGTGTGGTAATGTGTCTGTACCTGCTATAAATGAATATTGGGGCCAGTGAAGTAGCAAAGAAACGTCGGTAAACAATTACCACACGCCGTCGCATAATACCCCAGAAGACTGCATATTTCTCAAGAAATTTAATGGGGAAAATATACGTAGTGGCTTAGAGGATATTATTTCATCCATTTTTGTCTAGTTTTTGCCGTATGAACGTACGGAATTGTTTTTATAGTTGCAGAAACCAGAAATGTGTGCAATGAAGCGTCATAAACATTTTAAAGTAGAGCAGTGTTTGTAGTAAAGACAGCACCCCTGTTACTGTGTTGTAATGCTGTGTTTGCAGGTGATGCTACCTCAAAATATGGCCACCATTCTGACACTGGCCGCGCTGCAAGACCAACAAACCAAGGCTGGGGGCTCTGCCCCACCACATCATGGGGCCCCACCGCACACGGGGGGCTCTCCATCCCCTGCATCAGGGTTAGTTATAATGGATCCCAGTAAAGGCGGTAAGTTTAAATTTCTTCAACTTTGTTTTGCCAGGTTGATGACGCTAGTGATATGTTTAATTATAATTTCGTATTGCTGGGTATTTAGTTTTCTTTCAGTGGTTGTCAGGCACAAATACGTAGCAATGTTTAAGTACTTCGTTCAGCCCCTGACACCGATAAGTTGCATTTCTTTTGAGTGCGGAAACAATGATTCGAGGACAGAGGTTCGTTTATGTGGCGTTCTGTAACGGATTTTCTAAGGCATTTAAGAAAAATGGTACTACGCGTAGAGACATGTTACTGCTCTTAGAGACATGGTACTACGCTTAGAGACATGGTACTGCTCTTAGAGACATGGTACTACCCTTAGAGACATTGTACTACGCTTAGAGACATGTTACTGCTCTTAGAGGCATGGTACTACGCTTAGAGACATGGTACTACGCTTAGAGACATGTTACTACGCTTAGAGACATGGTACTTAGAGACATGTTACTGCTCTTAGAGACATGTTACTGCTCTTAGAGACATGGTACTACGCTTAGAGACATGGTACTACGCTTAGAGACATGGTACTACGTTTAGAGACATGGTACCACGCTTAGAGACATGGTACCGCGCTTAGAGACATGGTACTACGCTTAGAGACATGTTCTCATGTTGGTAAACAGTTACGGACTTATTTGGTAAAAAGCTTGTCCCTGTAAACGCCATTAAGGCGTATAGGGGAAGTAGTGATATTGAGATTTTCGCTCTTCTGGAATGTTACGTAGCGTAGATTAGTAATCGACGTTTTGGGACAACCTGTCGGTTCCTTCAAGGGTAAAGCTTGACCCTTTAAGATGGGACAGGGTGCCCTCGAAACCTGGGTAACTAGAAATTTACGCTGCGTAACTTCCCGGAAGAGCGAAGATGTCATTTACACCGCGGCGGAAGCCACAAATCACGCAGAGCTGAGGTAGTGCTCCACTTACTCGGCACTAGATGGAGTTGCGTGGTCAGCTTTACGCCCCGGCCTCTTTACGCTCGGGGAAAGAACCTTCCCTTTCCTCCCCGTACCCATTGAATAGGAAGCTGGTTGTGGCCTAGGTCAGTTCGGACGTTTTGGAGACGATATCGTGCCACTTGCGTGAGGTAGACGGTCGTTCCTGCGTTTGTGGTCGCAGTAGGCCTTCTCACGTTGTCTTTTTTGTTCGGACATCGTGTAGTCCGGTAGGTGCTTACCAATTTTCCGGAAAACATCTTCACGAAACAGACCTGGTGTGTTCTGGGATGAGATGTTGAGGAAGAAACTGCTGTCATCATCTTCAGAGTAAACTGGAAAACTTTACCTCAGCCTTAAGATTGAGACAGGTTTCTCCGAAACGTCGTTAAATTTATACCACGCCACATAGCGTCACATCGCAGGAGGCAGTTTGTTTATATAATCACCGCTGTGAGAACCTCAAATCTTGCACTGCCTCCATCATCGGCATAGAAGATTAGATATTGTGTTCCTCCGAAACGTCGGTATACCGGACTACACGGTGTCATAATATAGAGGACCGCGGTATGAATCTACGCCGTGAAGACCTTGTTCTTATATCCTAATAGTGCTTGACAGGGGTTGAGAAAAGCTCCGAGAGACCACAGCACGACCTGTTGTGGTTGGGACCGAACCCGCAACCTCTCCACCGCATATCAGATACATTATCGTTTGTCTTGGACGGTGCGTACGCTGGATAAACTGCTTTCAAACAGTTACGTGCAGCGTGAAACTACAGTTGCATGAAACCGATTGCTTGAAACCAGTTTCATCGTTGTGGCGCTCGTGTCATCGTTGAAACAACTCATTATTATCATCAGATTTTAAAAATCACTTGCGGAAAGAATGGTTAGATGGCGCGCAAGCTTAGACGCGTCTCAGGTGGACGTGATGGTAGAACCATTAATGGCCGGTGCGGAAGGCAATCGGCGATGTAGCAGCCGTATAGGATTCCGATGGTGGTATATGGCTATACTTCAGGAGTCGAGGGCCCAAAATCGGGCTGCCATGCCGTAGTATTAGTAAACGTTCACACTAGAACAGGTCATGAATGCCCAGAATCGAAGTAGAGGTATAGCTGTACTCTTGGCGCTAGATGTGAGTGGGTGGTCAACGCCACGCCCCGGCCGCTTTACCTCAGGTAATGACCCGGTACACATTGTACAGGAGGCTGGGTGGGCCCCAGGGCCGGTCTGGACAGGTGCGGAAAATTCTCCCCCACCGGGATTCGATCCCAGGACCGTCCAGTTCGTGGCGAGTCGCTGTACCGACTGAGCTATCCCGGCCCATTAGTAGTAGTAGTAGTAGTAGTAGCACGCAGCATATTTGGTTACAGTCGTGACTGAAATATTGGACATGTCTGCTGTCCCAGCCTAAAATACGCCACAAGCTTTCGGAGGCTGGATTTGCCTCCGTCTTCCGGGATAAAGGAGAGAATGTAGTGGACCGCAACGTTGGAGGTGGGGCTACGAATGGAAGATGTCCATAATTTTTTACGAGGGGCACTAGCGCTCGCAGTTTTGAATACATCAGATCTTCTTCAAAACATTTACAGTTTCCTGTAACAATCATATATCGGCCATGTGTCCGCGGTGTGCCTGTCCTCTGTGTGTTACACCACAAGAGTCGAAACACACTGTGTTTGTTATAACCACGAGAAACAGAGTGGAAGGCTAATCTTGTAAAATTGTAAATTGCCTCTGCCCGCTTGCTCCTAATTTTCCAATCTGTGACAAGGGACTATTACTGTGTGTATGTACGATATGTTATTGTACTCCAAATACCCTCCCTTTTGTGCCCCCCCCCCTCTCGTGCCATCAACTGGCTGATGACTTCTCCGTCTTGAAAAACATGGCGGGGTTTGTCTTCGCAAGTATACGTCTGGACAGTAATTTATATCAATCAACTCTGTTTTATAGCACATCAGAAGCCATTGAAACGAGAGGAACACGTAGTGAGAGTCCACGGGCAAGATGGACTTAGCGAACACCTTCTGGTAGTGTTAAATTGTATGTCTGGAGGTGGCCGAGAGGTTAAATAATAAATGTATTTGTGATAGTTGAATTTGTACCTTGTTTGGGGTACGCGGTTAAAAGTGTATCTGAAAAAACAATTCATTCAGATCGTATTGAATATCTGTTAGTCATCTGTCCGTGTCGATCAGTCGAGGTGTGATGTAATTTGCATTCAAATTTGAATTCTCTGTTATATCGTCCTTTTCGGCTTCAGATAGTCTTCTCGGGGGCCCTGTTCTGAGAATGTATTTTATCTGTGTTCTGTTGGAGCGAGAGACCAATTTTACACCCACAAAGCAACAGGCAGTTTGTATGTCAACCTAGGATAGAACACGGCCTATTGAGGATTATTTCAAGATCTAATAGGCTAACGCGTTTGACATTACATGGGAGTAATGCTGTGTGTTCTAGCTATACACCCGGCTTTTGTTTTACGTCCTAGTTGCCTTCCTGTATAAGTGGGCGTAAATAAAAAAAATGCTAGTCCCATAAGAAATACGGGTTAGCCTAATATAACGCAGCCAGCCAAAGGACGTTAAACCGAAAATGAGAGGGCGCAAATTAAGAAGTGTAAATTGGCGAGAGGCGTTAAAGCATAAAAGGGCGTAAACCAAACGGGCGTAAAATAAGGACTGGGTGTAAACAGAAAGGCTGTTGAAAGTTTTCTGCGGATGTTTTGGTATTTCTGCTGGGTTGAGGAGTCGAACCTTCCGCAATGTAACGTGACGTTACATTGCGGAAGGTTCGAGGCTTCAGCAACACCGCTGTGAGAGCCTAAAATGGTGAATTACTTCTAATTGACCTTCAGTTATTCAGTAACGATGTGTTCATTTGCTGAGGATAGCTACTTTGTGTAGAGTGTAATGTGGTGATCGTGGATAATGCACGGGTAGGGATTTGGAAGTAGGGGGTCGTTGTCGATTTTATGGCATTTCCCAATACTGGTGTTTGTTACAGTATGTGTTACTACACCCTGTAGTCGTGCAGGTAGTTAATTTGAGGGTACATGGTAAGATTGAAACGTTGGTAAGCACTTACCCGATTACACAGTTCCTTAAACCAAATAGTCGCGATGCGAATATTTGCCGTAGAAACCCGAAAGTTTACGACTATGGTATAGTGGTATTTGTCCCTAACTTGGTGTACCCGTGCACTGTCCGGTCAGTTCGTGTAACTTGGTGTACCCGTGCACTGTTTCCGGTCAGTTCCTGTAACTTCGTGTACCCTTGCACTGCGCGATCGCGTGAAGGTGTAACAGCACTCGTAATGTTACTACACTTTCTGTAATTTGTTCCTGAAAGCCTAGAAGGTGTATTTTACTTCAAGCATCACACGGTGTGGTCTTGCTGAGAACGGCGAACTGTGGTGCTGTGTTGTTGGGCTGTGCTCACCTTTCTGACAGTTTTGTATTTGAGGAAGAACAGCACAGCAGTCAGTTTATATCGAGCAGCTGACAGAACTGTAACATCTGACATCTGCTGAAACCACAGCAGGTCATATGTCGCTCATCCGCTTAAGAAATCGTTGCAGAGAAAGGCCGAGAGGCGAATAAAACTGAAGGGGGCCTTAAATTGCCAATTTTCTACTTTAAGTGGAGAAAGGAGATTTTTTTTATTACCAACTGTATCATCTTTCCTTCTTCCCCTCTCCTCTTTCTATGTTCTCAAGTTAGTGTCCCCCTCATTTCCGAAGCCCTCTGGGACTCTTGTTCTAAATTTAAAGTAATGGGGTCTCTCTCCCCCTTCCTCGTCTCCTATCTGCTACAAAGTCTTTTCAAGAGCAATTGGTCCCAATAAAGCACAGTTGTTGGGAAGTTTTATTGTCTGTTTTTGTAATTTTATTACTGTTATTTTTATTATTTGAGAAATGCTCTTGACGAGGAAACAGGGAAGCCTTTAGACACTTGGCGCTTGTGGGGAAATCAGTCTGGAGAGGTGGGAGGAGGATGCGTAGTTGGTTAACTTCGTGGGAAAATGGAACTACAGAATTAGAAGTGGAGTTCTTATTAGGTTCATGAAGAGTTCTATGATTCAGTATGCTAATTAGGAGTGATATATTGGTTGAGCTAGTCACGTGACTGGCATCACGTTATTCCACGCCTCGTCAGATAATCCTCCCTGAATCACTTCCTACTAGATGGTTAAAGATTGTGTGCTGCGAAGACCCTCCCAAGGAATTTCTTCAGCTTTCGAATTATTGAGGTCTCTCCTTTCTAAAAGACTGACATGTTCTTAAGGGGTCTGTAATTAACTGAAAATCACTGGTATCTGAAATACGTGACGTCAGTGTCGGTCGATGAATGCGAAGTCCATCAACAAACAGTTCATCACTGGTGGATTCATCGGTTAGTAGAAGACACTTTTGCGAAGCTAAAATGGAGAGAAAATTCTCTTGATGTTGGTTTGTTGCATATACGAGCATATGGTACAGCGGAAGTCCCTCGCAGATTTTGACAGGAAACTGACTGCCGATCTAAAGTTACTGCCACCATGCATAAATCTTCCGTTGGTACACTGTTGTACGTTGTAGCCCTTGAGGGGCAATTTGAAATCACTAATTCTCTGCGTGTGCACATTGTGTAACTTTTTTTTTTCTGGGTAAGGTGGATAATGTGGCCGCGTACGTTTGCCGTCTTCTGGTCCTGTTTGTAACCAGGGTGGCAGTCTACATTAATTTAAATGTAAATAAAATAAAGTAATACAGTTAAGTATGTAACTTATGTTTATTTTAAGTTCAAATCTATTATATGTGCTCAAGCATTTAGTTTTTGTATTGATTAAGTAGTAGCGACGCCATGTTGTTTTGTTCTAGGCATGCTGGGACATGTCAGTTGTTTTAGGCGTGTGTTGAAGGTTGTGCACCAACAGTATAAATTTTATGTGTTTTTTTAAAGTTGTAATTTATTATAAATTTAAATTTATTCCATTTGTTCAAGCGTTTAGTTTCTGTATTTTTCAAGTAGTAGCGACGCCATGTTGTTTTGTTCTAGGCATGCTGGGACATGTCAGTTGTTTTAGGCATGTGTTGAAGGTTGTGCACCAACAGTATAAATTTTATGTGTTTTTTTAAAGTTGTAATTTATTATAAATTTAAATTTATTCCATTTGTTCAAGCGTTTAGTTTCTGTATTTTTCAAGTAGTAGCGACGCCATGTTGTTTTGTTCTAAGGCATGCTGGGACATGTCAGTTGTTTTAGGCGTGTGTTGAAGGTTGTGCACCAACATATAAATTTTATGTGTTTTTTTAAAGTTGTAATTTATTATAAATTAAATTTATTCCATTTGTTCAAGCATTTAGTTTTTGTATTGATTAAGTAGTAGCGACGCCATGTTGTTTTGTTCTAGGCATGCTGGGACATGTCAGTTGTTTTAGGCATGTGTTGAAGGTTGTGCACCAACAGTATAAATTTTATGTGTTTTTTTAAGTTGTAATTTATTATAAATTTAAATTTATCATTTGTTCAAGCGTTTAGTTGCTGTATTTTTCAAGTAGTAGCGACGCCATGTTGTTTTGTTCTAGGCATGCTGGGACATGTCAGTTGTTTTAGCATGTGTTGAAGGTTGTGCACCAACAGTATAAATTTTATGTGTTTCTTTTAAAGTTGTAATTGATTATAAATTTAAATTTATTCCATTTGTTCAAGCGTTTAGTTGCTGTATTTTTCAAGTATAGCGACGCCATGTTGTTTTGTTCTAGGCATGCTGGGACATGTCAGTTGTTTTAGGCATGTGTTGAAGGTTGTGCACCAACAGTATAAATTTTATGTGTTTTTTTTAAAGTTGTAATTTATTATAAATTTAAATTTATTCCATTTGTTCAAGCGTTAGTTTCTGTATTTTTCAAGTAGTAGCGACGCCATGTTGTTTTGTTCTAGGCATGCTGGGACATGTCAGTTTTAGCATGTTTTGAAGGTTGTGCACCAACATATAAATTTTATGGTTTTTTTAAAGTTGTAATTATTATAAATTTAAATTTATTCCATTTGTTCAAGCGTTTAGTTTCTGTATTTTTCAAGTAGTACGACGCCATGTTGTTTTGTTCTAGGCATGCTGGGACATGTCAGTTTTAGCATGTTTGAAGGTTGTGCACCAACAGTATAAATTTTATGTGTTTTTTTAAAGTTGTAATTTATTATAAATTTAAATTTATTCCATTTGTTCAAGCGTTTAGTTCTGTATTTTTCAAGTAGTAGCGACGCCATGTTGTTTTGTTCTAGCATGCTGGGAACATGTCGTTGTTTAGGCATGTGTTGAAGGTTGTGCACCAACAGTATAAATTTATGTGTTTTTTTAAAGTTGTAATTTATTAAATTTAAATTTATTCCATTTGTTCAAAGCGTTTAGTTTCTGTATTTTTCAAGTAGTAGCGACGCCATGTTGTTTTGTTCTAGGCATGCTGGGACATGTCAGTTTTAGGCATGTTTTGAAGGTTGCACCAACATATAAATTTTATGTGTTTTTTTAAAGTTGTAATTTATTATAAATTTAAATTTAATCCATTTGTTCAAGCGTTTAGTTTTCTGTATTTTTCAAGTAGTAGCGACGCCATGTGTTTTGTTCTAGGCATGCTGGACATGTCAGTTTTAGGCATGTTTTGAAGGTTGTGCACCAACAGTATAAATTTTATGTGTTATTTTAAAGTTGTAATTTATTATAAATTTAAATTTATTCCATTTGTTCAAGCGTTTAGTTGCTGTATTTTTCAAGTAGTAGCGACGCCATGTTGTTTTGTTCTAGGCATGCTGGGACATGTCAGTTGTTTTAGGCATGTGTTGAAGGTTGTGCACCAACAGTATAAATTTTGTGTTTTTTTAAAGTTGTAATTTATTATAAATTTAAATTTATTCCATTTGTTCAAGCGTTTAGTTGCTGTATTTTTCAAGTAGTAGCGACGCCATGTTGTTTTGTTCTAGGCATGCTGGGACATGTCAGTTGTTTTAGGCATGTGTTGAAGGTTGTGCACCAACAGTATAAATTTTGTGTTTTTTTAAAGTTGTAATTTATTATAAATTTAAATTTATTCCATTTGTTCAAGCGTTTAGTTTGCTGTATTTTTCAAGTAGTAGCGACGCCATGTTGTTTTGTTCTAGGCATGCTGGGACATGTCAGTTGTTTTAGGCATGTTTTGAAGGTTGTGCTCTTAACAGTATCAGTTTTTGTTTTTTTAAGTTACATATGTGTTGTAAAGAAGAATATTCTAACAAAATTATTAATTATGAAGCATAAATGTCCGTCATTACAGGCTTCTTCCGCGGTGTAAATGAGATCTTCGCTGTTGTGGGATATTACGCAGCTTAACATCCCAGAAGAGCGAAGATCTTGAGCATAAACGTGTCTGCTAAAATTTGTGACCAAGCAATGTCAGTCACGAATATTCCCTGAGATAAAGGAACTCGTGGGACTAGGCTAGTTGCACGCTCTGAGAAATATTAACAACGAAGCCAGGACTGTTAACCAGTGATCCATATCCCTGCATAGACACACTCGTCATTGGCAACTCCTATTATACAATATATATGCAGGTAGGCAAACAGTCATGAAACACATGCAGGCGTTACTTTGCGCCGTGTGTGACGTAATCGCGATATATAAAATTGCTTTAAGCAGTGTTTGTAGAGCTTAGTAAGACACTGTTAAATATATGAGCTTGTGTTAAGGTTGGGGTTAGGTACAACTGAAACTAAATTAGATGGTGTGGTGTGGTGGTGTGGTTGGGCCCCTAAACACCAGATTTAACAGAAATCTGTTGCTAAATTCTAGAGATGCGTGTTGAAGTATAGGCACATCGGCATCTGATGATAATTTAATTTTATACAACTGGCACAGAATATGTCTAATTTATCATGTAATTGATACTAACTAACCAACTCCATGGAGCAGAGTCCTTCTTGAGAAGCTAACAGGTCGTCAGCTAGTCAAGAAATTCCCCGCATTTTGATAGTAACTACTAACTAACTAACTCCATGGAGCACAGTCCTTCTTGAGAAGCTAACAGGTCGTCAGCTAGTCAAGAAAATCCCCGCGTTTTGATAGTAACTACTAACTAAACTAACTAACTAACTAACTAACTCCATGGAGCACAGTCCTTCTTGAGAGCTAACAGGTCGTCAGCTAGTCAAGAAATTCCCCGCTTTTGATAGTAACTACAGGAGATTTAAATTCCGGAATTGGAGAAAATCCAATTACGATCTGTAGCTTTTGTATGCGGTACAGATATACGCGAACTGTGACACAAATTAAGAGTGGCGTATTTTAATGAGTCGCATTAGTGAATGTAAAAACTGTGACATTTGAAGCTAAGATGTGAACTTGGGAAGCTGAAATTTGTCGAGTGATGGAATAATTACAATAATTGGTTATTAAATATTTGTCCAGTTTTGAAGTCCAGTGGTTACTTTATGTACCACCAGTTTTTAACATTCGGTTACAGGTATGTTGGTTGTATCATGTTACAGCGAAATTACGTTGGCCCATAAATGTCGGTGTGGTCTGTGTTAAATGAGGTCGAAATGTGCCCATCCGGAAACATTACAGCATTACAAAGTTACTTTTCTTTTCTTGTTTTATTCCCCCCCCCCCCCCCCCCCGCACCCAGGATGTGCGTTACCTTAACCCTGTAAAACTCAGTGGTTAGTTTATCTAGCGCAGGTTTAACACTAAAATCTCTGCATCTTTGCGACACACAGTGTTCCGTATAGTTCTCACAATAAACAGCGATTGTTTTTCCCTACAAACGCATTAACCGGTTGGTCTTCCTACTTGAAGTAAACTGTGTTTTCTGTGAGGTACGATACCGTTATCCTTAAATCATCTTCTTCGATACGTCCTTACAGTATAACCAGTACCTCCTTCACAACGATAGCACATACAGATCTGTCTCTGCTTTCTCCTCCATCTCTGACATACGGTCCTTACAGTATAACCAGTACCTCCTTCACAACGATAGCCATACAGATCTGTCTTCTGCTTTCTTCCTCCATCTCTTGACATACGGTCCTTACAGTATAACCAGTACCTCCTTCACAACGATAGCACATACAGATCTGTCTTCTGCTTTCTTCCTCCATCTCTTGACATACGGTCCTTACAGTATAACCAGTACCTCCTTCACAACGATAGCACATACAGATCTGTCTTCTGCTTTCTTCCTCCATCTCTTGACATACGGTCCTTACAGTATAACCAGTACCTCCTTCACAACGATAGCACATACAGATCTGTCTTCTGCTTTCTTCCTCCATCTCTTGACATACGGTCCTTACAGTATAACCAGTACCTCCTTCAGAACGATAGCACATACAGATCTGTCTTCTGCTTTCTTCCTCCATCTCTTGACATACGGTCCTTACAGTATAACCAGTACCTCCTTCAGAACGATAGCACATACAGATCTGTCTTCTGCTTTCTTCCTCCATCTCTTGACATACGGTCCTTACAGTATAACCAGTACCTCCTTCAGAACGATAGCACATACAGATCTGTCTTCTGCTTTTTCCTCCATCTCTTGACATACGGTCCTTACAGTATAACCAGTACCTCCTTCAGAACGATAGCACATACAGATCTGTCTTCTGCTTTCTTCCTCCATCTCTTGACATACGGTCCTTACAGTATAACCAGTACCTCCTTCAGAACGATAGCACATACAGATCTGTCTTCTGCTTTCTTCCTCCATCTCTTGACATACGGTCCTTACAGTATAACCAGTACCTCCTTCACAACGATAGCACATACAGATCTGTCTTCTGCTTTCTTCTCCATCTTTGACATACGGTCCTTACAGTTAACCAGTACTCTCAGACGATAGCACATACAGATCTGTCTTCTGCTTCTTCCTCCATCTCTTGACATACGGTCCTTACAGTATAACCAGTACCTCCTTCAAACGAAGCACATACAGATCTGTCTTCTGCTTTCTTCCTCCATCTCTTGACATACGGTCCTTACAGTATAACCAGTACCTCCTTCAGAACGATAGCACATACAGATCTGTCTTCTGCTTTCTTCCTCCATCTCTTGACATACGGTCCTTACAGTATAACCAGTACCTCCTTCACAACGATAGCACATACAGATCTGTCTTCTGCTTTCTTCCTCCATCTCTTGACATACGGTCCTTACAGTATAACCAGTACCTCCTTCACAACGATAGCACATACAGATCTGTCTTCTGCTTTCTTCCTCCATCTCTTGACATACGGTCCTTACAGTATAACCAGTACCTCCTTCACAACATAGCACATACAGATCTGTCTTCTGCTTTTTCCTCCATCTCTTGACATACGGTCCTTACAGTATAACCATACCTCCTCACAACAGCATACAGATCTTCTCTGCTTCTCCTCATCTCTTGACAACTTTAGATCATCTCATACAGTAACATCAGTCTTCTCTGCTTTTTTCCCTCCATCTCTTACATACGGTCCTTACAGTATAAACCGTACCTCCGTCACAACAATAGCACATACAGATCTGTCTTCTGCTTTCTTCCTCCATCTCTTGACATACGGATCTTCACAGTCATAACCTTATGCCTCCTTCACACGTAGCCCAAAATTACTTGTTTCTTCCTCCATCTCTTGAATACGGCCTTCGTAAACCAGACTCCTCACCGATGCACTACAGATTTCTTCCTTCTTCCTCATCCTTGATCGGCTCAGTATAACCTACCTCCTTCACAACGATAGCCCATACAGATCTACCTTCTGCTTTCTTCCTCATCTCTTGACATACGGTCCTTACAGTATACCATACCTCTTCACAACGAAGCACATACAATCTGTCTTCTGCTTCTTCCCATTCTTGACATACGGTCCTTACAGTATAACCAGTACCTCCTTCACAACGATAGCCCATACAGATCTACCTCGCTTTCTTCCTCATCTCTGACATACGTCCTTACAGTAAACCATACCTCCTTCACAACGATAGCACATCAGATCTGTCTTCTGCTTGTTCCTCCATCCTTGACATACGTCCTACAGATAACCATACCTCCTTCAGAACATAGCAATCAGATCTTCTCTGCTTTCTTCCTCCATCCTTGACATACGTCCTTACAGTTACCGTACTCCTTCACAACGATAGCACATACAGATCTGTCTTTGCTTTCTCCTCACTCTTGACACCCTCTATTCAGATCATTCTCATACAGTCAACCATCTTAATTTGGTCTGCCTGCTTTTCTTTTCTATCATTTCCCCAGAAATACTGTCTTTGCGTCCTGTCATCAGACAGTCTTGATGGCACTGCGCTACAAACCGGAACGTCGCGGGTTCGATTCCGATGGTGTCACTGAATTTTCACTGACAAATCCTTATGGCCGGGTCGACTCAGCCTCTAACAGAAATGAGTACCAGGAATCTTTCTTGGGGGTAAAGGCGGCCGGTGCGTAGGGCTGACAACCTTACCACCTCATGTGCCGATTGTCTAAAAACCTGGGAGCCTCGACCTCCTGGAGCCCTAAGGGCCTGCCAAGGCCTGTAATGGCATTGCTTTACTTTATCATCAGACATTCTTACCACATGCCCAGCCCAATATAGTCTTCTTACTTTCATTGTTGTTACAGTTTTTGGTTTTCTCGTATCTTTGTATATAAAGTAGATTAATTTCAGTTCCTTTTAAAGTCTGTGCGTCCCGTCACTTCCACAGTGCGTCGTTGGTGTGTCCTGTCGTATACTTGATAGTGTACGTGTATGAGTTGGGTTGAGTGTGTACATTGCTTTAGCCTCTGCAACAGAAAAAAGGCTAATGAGCGAGAAAGAACCTACAATGCCATTGGATAGGAAATTTGGGTCAGAGACGAAATCGTGTCCCTACTTGCTATAACCAGGTATAGGAAGAACGCTTAGGATTGTGATGTGATGCTGGTTCGAAATGTGTTAAAATGGAGCTAATGTGTTTGATTTTATTGGAAGATGAAATACTGCTAGTGACAGGTAAAGGTAAAGGTAAAGAGTCTCCCTAGAACAGGCCATGAAGGTCCAGAGGGGGAGTAGAGGTATAGCTCTACTCTTTCTTTAACCCTGGCACTAGATAAGGGTGGGTGGTCAACTCCACGCCCCGGCCGCTTTACCCCCGGGAAAGAGACCCGGTACACCCTTGTATAGGAGGCTGGGTGGGCCCCAAGCCGGTCTGGACGGATACGGAAAATCTCGCCCCCACCGGGATTCGATCCCCGGACCGTCCGCTAGTGACAGGAGCCATCTATAAACTCAGCATGTTCCGGCATTACTAGGTACTCGGTAATGAAATAGATACTCCAGCACTCGAAAGTGGAAGGAAAGTGACTTAATTTAACATTTAGAATGTTTTATTTATAGTCTCAAGTATACAGAGTGGCGCAAAAGTCCCTTGACACTCGATGTTTAACAACAGAAAGGCCGCGTGAAGCGACTTCGGCGCCACGCTGTATGTTCACCCCACAGGACTGTGAATGTTTAACACCGCGGAAGTGGATTTCAGATTTCCGCTCGATCAGGTAGGAACCTAACTTAACGGCATGTCTGAAGCTGCTTAATCAGGTTTTCAAAACATTCGTCTTATCGTTATTTTAGCATTCTGTCGTTTGGAATTCTGAATTTGCTAATGCCTTAAGCGCTCTGTTACATATGTAGTGCTGGCTATTCGTTTTAACTTGGGTCTGGCTGGCATCACTGCATAGTAATAACAACAGTGTCATACGTCACAAAGATCTGTCTTCCTAAAGTGGTGACAGTGATTTTTCCATCCTTGTGCTTCTTCTGATTGGCGACCCACACTGAAAGATGGTACAGTTTGCTGCCTCATCAGTGGAAATAAAAAAAACGTTAGTTGTTGTCTGTAATACAGCAGTTATCTGTAGAAATAAAAGAAATTATAAAATTTACAGGCATACCCGCAGTCGCATACATAAATGTATGAGACAAAGAACGCCTTATACCGATTGACAAAGTGTCTGCATCATCGTTTCCCTGGGGGGACTATAGTTGTCACGAATTGTGCCTGCGGTTGCCAGCTTTTTTTTGTGCGATGAAGCTGCTGTGTTCGGGGAAAGTGTAAAAGAAACTCCCTGTAGTATTCTCCCGTCTTTGGAGATGTTCATTTAAATGCTTATTCTTACAGTTATTACACCAACCAATTTATGCGCTGGATGAAACACGTTCATGAGTTATTATGAAACTTTAACGTGTGCCGAAACATGATGTTTATAATAGCTAATGAATGTGTTTTTTTATCCGGTGCATAAATTGGCTGGTGTATTAATTATAAGAGTATGCACGGGTTGAATAACATGAAATTTGAATATTTGTACTTCAGGAACGGTTGAACTGAAGTGAAATTGGGTTCCTTCCACTATATCGTTCTGTGGTGATGATTTAAGTTTTCCAAAAGCAAGGAGATTGCATATAGGGGAAATTATTCTAAAGTTGTACATACCGTGCATGTTTGAGATATTATATAATGTAAACCAACAAATATTGCACTATCATATATGAATTGTCAAACCCTACATATGTTTCGGCTCTGTCTGAGCCATCTTCAGGGATTACTCTTCAAAGCGTCCCACTATAGTTCCTAGTTGCTAAGAAACCCTAATACGGGTGCACAACATTATAGTGAGAGTGTAAATAGTGGACGCTTTGAAGAGTAACCCCTGAAGATGGCTCAGACAGAGCCGAAACATATGTAGGGTTTGACAATTCATATATGATAGTGCAATATTTGTTGGTTTACATTATATAAAGGGGAAATTATGTAGACGCTTGTCAGGGAGTTAGCGGGTTACCGCCAATCATGACTGAGAATCTTCGTAGTTTTCCTCAGTCTTTATATCTCACCATCGTCACTTGGAATATCCATCGTGTTCTCGGTCTTAGTTTTTACGTAGTTTGTTTGCCACGTGGTATAGTGACGTCAGTCCAAGTTAACGCCGGCACGTAAAAGGTTAGGCATTTGTTGCAGTTGCCGCTTGTGAGTGTTTGTTGAGAATTGTCCTAACGTATGGGACTGTAGGATGTTTTTGCCTTCTGCATAAAAGAAACACCATTTTGACGGCCGAGCAAAGCCAATGACCCGTCGTGACCTGCGCAGAAGAACCAACGAATGATTTTCAAGTACTGGACAGAGACACACATTTATTTAATGTTATTTTCTTAGCTCTGTCCATTCGTGAATATGAAGGATGTGTGTATGGATTTGTTTCACTTCACCGTCTTGTGTAATGGATGAAAAAATAAAGTCCTCCATTTTGTTAAAAGTATTAGTGTGAAATGGCTGACTTTTTGTGTAACAGTGCTGTCGTAATTATGGTCTAGCAGGAAGTCCGGCCTGCCTTATTGTATTCCTGAGGCCGCATATGTATATATTTTATGTGTTTGAAGCATAAGATAGGAGTAGGAACTCATTTTAGTACCTCAACACGGCAAACAAAACATGACGGTTGTAAACCAAGCCAGGTGCCACATTCTGGATAAAATGTTACCTGTACTTCGCACGTTCGCCCCGATATCGATAAAAGACATCGCCAGCCACATTTTAATGGCTTCATTTCGTTTCCCCTCTTGATAATTTAGTACCTGTTGGTTACATGTAAATGTCATTTGAGTCGAGCGTTGTGGTGAAACTAATAATGCGGTAAAGAATCAGAATGTTCTAGGATGATACGTCGTGTCGCTGGATAAATACTTTCCCCGACGTTTCGAAAGCTCGTACTACCTTTATCGTCAGGGTCAAGAAGTCCAAGAAAAGGCACTACGATCGTTCGAAACGTCGGGAACTGTTTATCCAAATAAACAGCGTAACATCCCAGAAGTCTTGACTCTTCAGTAACACCGCTGGAAGGATCTCAGATCTCGCAGTGGTATGGAAACTTGGAAGTAATTTGTGGTTATTTTCTGATCATGCTTGCTTACGTCAGCCACCTCTAGTTGCCGTTGTTATGGGGCTAAAATTGAATCACATGACACCTTCCAGGCCCACTTCGTATTTAGACCCACTTAATTCCTGTGATCTTCAACGTTTATGAAATAAACTTTAGTGTATTTTTTTTTAATTATGATGCTACGCGTAACTTTTACATCCCACAGTGACACTGTAGCCCCCTGACAAAGGACCACTCCGAACATAATTAACCTAATTCGTGTCGTGTAAGTCTGGGTCTGTCGGTCCGTCTTCTGACTTATTTCATATAACCTCGAACGATGCCAAAAGTTATGATGGATGAGCTCCTGATTTCTTAACTAGAAATACCAGTTGAAAGTTGTGTGTGTATGGGGGGAGGGGGGGGGGATTTTATAGCGGCAGCTCCTTACACGAAAGCCGGTCGACCTTTTAACTCGACTAAATATTCAGATAGACTTGGCATGGAGATGTTGAGAAATTCTTGAAACTCGCTCGACTGAATCTAATTTGCAGTGAAGTACAGACCTATACCAACTCTTTATATTGAGGTAGAGAAGGCAGCGTGCAATGGATAGTCTGTCTGAAGGTTATAACGCCGTTAAAAGTTTGTGAAAGATTCAGTTGAAAGGTTTTGAACTTCGTATAGACTTGCTGTGTGTAGGCATAAGTTTGGCTGCCCGAACAGAGTGGGAAAACGTCTGTCTATACATACAAATTTTAGTTCCAACCGCAGTTTCTACGTACGTGTTTCGGCTGCGTATTGTAACCATCATCAGAGAGCCAACATTATAAAGATACAAGCAGCATATTATATGTCGACAAATGGTAAATATACACACATTAGGTTTTTTTTACATAACACTTAGTCGCTATATAGTATCACTAAAATTATTCTGATTAAAACACAGTCAGACTCGGTTATAACGTCATGAAAGGGACTGAATATTTTGTGTCGTTATAAACGAGTGTTGTTATAACCGAGGAGTGTAATGTTATGGTTAACAGTGACAAATTAATTGTTACCACAGAATATCTGATGTATAAGCGAGGTGTCGTGTAAACTGATGTCTTTGGTGGCCGTGCCATGGCTCAGGCGGTTAGACGTCAGCCTCTCACTGCGGAGGACCTGGTTCGATCCCAGGTCAGTCCATGTGGGATTTGTGGTGGACAAAGTGGCACTGGGACGGGTTTTCCCCTGTCAATTTCATTCCGCCGGTGCTCCATTACAAGGAAAAACGAAAAAGAAACTAATCATCTTCATCACAGCGTTGCACAAGAAGCCTCAAGGCTGCGGTGCGTCTGTAGGGCCGAAAAAAATGATGTCGTTATAACCGGGTTCGACTGTACGTGTGTAATATTAAAACATGAAATGTTAAAATGTAAAAGGCTGTCTCGAAACATCTTGCTGTATTAAATATCTCCTGTTTTCGATGGAGCGGAGACCGAAGGTTTTGATACGCGATGTGTGATCGTTCTGCTTTGTGCAGTGGTTGGAACTGAAACTTGTGTGTGCAAGGCAACTGTGCGGAGTTTGTATAACGTGAAGTATACGTCTGGCTAGTTAGCGATAGAACACCTCAGTAAATTACGAAATTAGGAACTTCAGTACGTTGACGGCATTCGCGTAGTGGAGCTGGTTGTGAGGTACCAAACGACGCATCAAGCTAAGCGGTAACACCAAATCCTGAACGTACTGAGTGACGCATCCCATGGATAGACTCCCTCCACACGTCGCGTCCCATGGATAGACTCCCTCCACATGTTGCGTCCCATGGATAGACTCCCTCCACACGTCGCGTCCCATGGATAGACTCCCTACACACGTCGCGTCCCATGGATAGGCTCCCTCCACACGTCGCGTCCCATGGATAGGCTCCCTCCACACGTCGCGTCCCATGGATAGACTCCCTCCACACGTCGCGTCCCATGGATAGACTCCCTCCACACGTCGCGTCCCATGGATAGACTCCCTCCACACGTCGCGTCCCATGGATAGACTCCCTCCACACGTCGAGTCCATGGATAGACTCCTCAACACGTCGAGTCCCATGGATAGACTCCCTCCACACGTCGCGTCCCATGGATAGACCCCTCCACATGTTGCGCCCCATGGATAGACTCCCTCCACACGTCGCGTCCCATGGATAGACCCCTCCACATGTTGCGTCCCATGGATAGACTCCCTCCACACGTCGCGTCCCATGGATAGACTCCCTCCACACGTCGCGTCCCATGAGACTCCCTCCACACGTCGCGTCCCATGGATAGACCCCTCCACATGTCGCGTCCCATGATAGACTCCCTCCACACGTCGCGTCCCATGGATAGACTCCCTCCACATGTCGCGTCCCATGATAGACTCCCTCCACGTATCCTATTAAGCTTTCCCCTCCAGCGGACCTCCCTAATAATTTCTCCAGTCATCTACCTGTTCTATTTACAGCAATTTTAGTATTGCCGATCACGTGATACCACGTTCACTGTTGATAATCGCCTTGAACGTGATAACATAGTCCATAGGTTGGGGGAGGGGGAGTAGTTCAGTAACCATAGTGACCAGTTCCGGCATCCCATGTGTCTGTGGGACTTCTGTCCGTCGCCTCAGAAGGTTAGTTTGTTGCCTTCACAAAGCTTCTGAAGTTACTTGGTTCTGTCATTACTGTGATCTGTGCAAGACATTTATTTGCTTATTTATTTATTTATTTATTTATTTATTTATTTGCTTATGAGCTTTTATTTGTATATTTTATTTATATATGTTTACCATTTATTTATTAGGTATATTACTTGTTTATTTTTATTTCTGTCCGTTTGATTATCAATACATTCATTTATTCATTCATTTTAACATTGCCCTCTTCATAGACTGTGGCTGTCGTAGGCACGCAGTCACCAAATGCAAGTCGTGTAACGTATTCAAGAATAGACACCCCGTTCCTAATGTCAGTAATTTTTCGCTGAGTAGTGTCGGAGTTGGAACTTACGGACGGACGGACAGGACCCATCTTATGAATTCATTGAATGCGTGCCGTGAAAAGGTACAAAACTTGGGATGTTGATGCTTGAGGCATGCGAACTATCTGTGTGTTAGACCAGCTGTGTTGTTCGTGATGTTGGTGTGTTTAAATCCCAGGCACACTGTGGCGTAATCAAATGCTTTTAACGGCTATAATAAGCTCTAATCCTTGGCACCGTGTTCAATGAAAATATTTCAGTTCCTGTTTTTTTTTAAATCCCACAATTTCAGTTTTGAAACTCGTGACGCTGCGTCATGTCCAAATGCTCAGAGATGCCATGTGGAACATGGCAATGCAATTTGTAATACAGGCGACGAGAATAATGCGGTTACAGCCAGGCGCCTAAAATTCTAGGACCTTTCTTCTATAACAGTTCTTACTGTTTCTGCCCTTAACTTCAGGTAAGGAGATGACACTCCATATTTCTTATGTATTATTATGAGAAGTAAGTCGCCATGTGCTGAGGGTGTTCGAGAATACGGTGCTGAGGGGATATTTGAACCTAAGAGGGACGGGGTAACAGGGGAGTGGAGAAGACTACATAACGAGGAACTTAATGATCTGTACTCATCACCAAATATTATTCGGGTGATCAAATCAGGAAGAATTAGGTGGGCGGGGCATGTAGCACGTATGGGGGAGGGGAGATGTGCATACAGTGTTTTGGTGGGGAGACCTGAGGCAAAGAACCACTTGGAAGACCCAGGCGTAAATGGGAGGATAATATTAAAATGGATCTTCAAGAAGTGGGATGGGAGGTCGTGGTCTGGATTGATATGGCTGAGGATAGGGACAGGTGGCGGGCTGTTGTGAATGCGGTAATGAACCTTCGGGTTCTATAAAAGATGGGGAATTTCTGACTGACGACCTGTTAGCTTCTCAAGAAGGACTGTGCTGCATGGAGTTAGTAAGTCGCCGTGTTGTAAATTATCTTTATGGAGAGTTATACATTTCGATAGGCTTACGTGTTCAAGGCGCGTTGTGTAAGTATTATATTTGGCCTGTACAGCGTCACCATGATCGTTGAAACTGATGTTTCAGAATGGCTTTATAAACTGTAAGGATGAAAATGCGTTTTACTATACGCTTCATATTTTCGTCTTTCGTGGAAGGATGAGAAGGCGTTTTGACAAAATACGTTACGTTTCATGCAATTTGAAGGCCGTTAGAAAGACTTCCGTATTGAGTTCCATCGCACAATAGCAGTTGTATTTGATAAAGCGTCAGATAGGCGGGAATTAATTCCGCTGATTGGTCCTCAGCCAAGTCTTCCTTAGTTTCTATACCTTTCAGTCGTGATTTATTCCTCGATTTCCTGTGCCACTGTTGGGGTTTGCCATGTTTCAGTTCCAATAGGCTATGACCTTGACAATAGGTACGGGCTGGACGATTCGGGGTTCGAATGCTGACAGTGGAAGGTATTTTTATTTTCTCTAAAACGTCCAAACCGGTTCTGGGTTCCAACCAACCTATTATTCAAAGGGTATACAGGTAAAGCAATCCCATTACAGGCCCTTAGGGTTCCACGAGGTTGAGGCTCCAGATTTCTAGACAATCGGCACATGAAGGTGGTAAGGTTGTCAGCCCTAAGCACCGGCCGCCTTTACCCCCCAGGAAAGATTCCTGGTACTCATTTCTGTTAGAGGCTGAGTCGACCCCAGGGCCATAGTGCGACCGAAACGATTATGTCAATGAACAATTCCAGTGACACCATCGGGAATCGAACCCGCGACGTTCCGGCTTGTAGCGCAGTGCCTTAACCAACTGCGCCACCGCGTGCCCCTTACTCAAAGGGTACCAGGGTTATTTCTCGGGGATAAAGCGGTTGGGGCGTGATGTTGACCACTCATCTCCATCTAGAGGCAAGGTTAAGAATGGGTGGAGCTGTACCTCTGCTTCCCGTTATGTCTTCATTTATCTTTTATCTTCTCAGTAAGTAACGCCTTCAACGCATATGTATCTTCACTCACTTGTGCTGGTGGCCGCTCAGTTATTCCCTTCAAAGACAGAAGTCTTAAGAGGTGCCCCTCTGTTTCGTCTTGCGATCTGTTTAAAATGACCTTTTGTGTCGTGTTGTGGATAATTGTGTGCCAGAATATCTCTGCCATTTTGATAGGGGACCGACATAGCATCCATTCTTGCCTAGCGACGGAGGTGATTCTGGTGGAACGCCGGTTCAAATTCTGACTCGTTCATACTCTTCTGTCATTTCAACGTGCCAGATCAAGTATCATGAACAGAAAATGAAGGGATCATGAGTAATCTCTTTGGCTTGAGATCTGCGTTCTTCTGCGATGTTACGCAGCGTTTAGTGGCAGTTCTGTATCGGTATTGACCCTTGAAGATGGGACCGGTAGGTTGTCCCGAAACGTCGGCTGAGAACTACCACTCAGAGCCGCATAATACCCCAGAAGAACGCAGAACTTAATCAACATCGCGGCGGAAGGCTGAAATCATATAATCTCTTGGCTTGTTATTTCAATAAACGATGTTGGTATAGCTAACCGAACATTACGGTGGAGTGGTTAGCGATCCGTCGTGTTAGCAATATTTCTGGCTTTTAACAAAGACGCCCAGCACGGCTTTCCTCATATGGTGTTCGTGTTCTTCTTCAGTTCAAGCAGATCTTATGGTATAATAGACCACGACCATTTTCTTTCACATCCTTTTCAATTAAGTATTTATAATAATCTAAAATTAGTCTTTTGTAAACTGTATAGCTGAAAATGTATCGTTGAATAAAGGAGGAAGTAACTTTTCGTGATTTTGGGATGTTTCTGGAACACTTAGTGTGTATTATGGCATTACCATTGTCGTTATTATGGAAAGAAAGACGTCTGTGCTTACGCACTACAACACAGCAACGTGTAGGCGACCTGAAGGTAAAGTCCACATATTCTGGACCTGGGTGTTAGGTGCCCGTAAATATTCACGCTTTTTGGACGTGAATTTATTTCGTGTTTTGTAAGGTATGTGAAACAGACGTGAATCCTTACAACAGCACAGTGACACCTGAAATGTCGCAACAGAATTTTGTTTTACTGAGGCTGTTTAATAAAAGAAAATGGCGTCAAGGGGATAACTACATATAATTCGTATAATATACAAATAATATATAATGATGTATCATCCCACTTGCGATGTGTGTGTGGAAGTAACGGATATATTAGCACAGTGCATCTGTGTACAGAAAACGAGAGATGTGTATTTCGGTGTGTGCAGTCTTGTTTTCTTTTAGTAGGCGTGTAAATGGGAAACGGGAGTGACTGTCAGAGGTTGTTCAGTTTATGCGGTGTGTTTTTTATTGCAGGAAATAGAAATTACAGAAAATAAGCATTGTCAAGGTATGTTATTTCCTTGTTGTCTTAATTACCTTATAAAGGTCACTGGCGTCTTCAGTTCAGGTTTTTGTTCCGTTGTGACCGTCGTTAGTTTAAAACGTAAAGAATCGTAAATTGAAATGGAATAGTCTTCCCCCCCCCCCCCCCCCCCCCCCCCCCCTCGGTAGATCAAGTTTCCTTCATAAAGCAAAACCCTAGCTGTATCGGACTGTAACGAAACTGAAACGCGTGTTGCGTTGAAATCTGCTGAGAATTTTCGTTGTTTCGTCTGCTGTAAGGTTGATCGTTTTTAAACGGCTTCCTTGTTGCGAGGTGTGAGGTTTCCACACCCTCAGTGCTGAGGTTTCTACTGCCGTGATATTGTGGCGCTGTGTAGAGGGGGGTGAAGTGAGTCCAACGTTTTGAAGGAACGTTGTGTTTGCACCTGCAAGGGTCTGGAAGTCGTCCATAGCGTATCGTCCGCGAAGGCAAGAATTCTCAGGTTATTCTTTTTAGGATAACGCGTCGGTTTTTATCACTTCTCGCATCCTTACTGTTTTATCATTTGGTGTTCCTCCCTCCCACCCTTCCTTTTTCCCTCCATTCAGTCCTCCCTCCATCCCTTCCTTCCTTCTCCCTCCCTCCCTCCTTTCCTCCCTCCCTTCCTATCTTCCTCCCTCCCTTCCTCCTTCCCTTCCTCCCTTCATTCCTCCCTTCTTACCTTCCTCCCTCCCTTCCTTCATTCCTTCCTCCCTTCGTTCATTCATCCTCCCATCCTACCTTCCTTCCTCCATTCCTCCCTTCCTTCCTCCCTTCCTATCTTCCTTCCTCCCTCCCTTCATTCCTTCCTCCCTTCCTTCCTTCCTTCCTCCTTTCTTCCTTCCTCCCTCTCTCCCATCCTACCTTCCTTCCTCCCTTCATTCCTTCCTCCCTTCATTCCTCCCTTCCTTCCTTCCTCCCTTCCTCTTATACTTGCTCTGTTTCGCCAGGAAGTTACATTCAACGCGTTTGCTTCTCGGAAATGTCACGTTTTGCGAGGTGCTGTAACAGTAGCCGTCTGTATTTAGAGAGCAGTAGCTGTACTAGCTGTATTAGCTGTACTAGCTGTATTAGCTGTACTAGCTGTATTAGCTGTACTAGCTGTATTAGCTGTACTAGCTGTATTAGATGTACTAGCTGTATTAGCTGTACTAGCTGTACTAGCTGTATTAGCTGTACTAGCTGTATTAGCTGTACTAGCTGTATTAGCTGTACTAGCTGTATTTGTTGTACTAGCTGTATTAGCTATATTAGCTGTACTACCTGTATTAGCTGTACTAGCTATATTAGCTGTATTAGCTGTACTAGCTGCTTAGGTACATTATTACAGTGCATTGAGACGCTGCACTGTAATAATGTCCCTGACGATAGAGCAAGCATGTTTCTCAGACCTCGGTATATTTCAACTAGACTACACGATGTCACATCCTAGAAAACTATATCGTAACATGTATGTAAAGTATTGAGTGCCTTCGAGCAATACGCAGTCTGCCTCTGAGGATGTCCAGTTGAGGCCGGAACATGTAGCATCTAAGCAATAAATATAGTTGAGCTCTATATATCGCCCCAATTTTGTAAAAATGGGACATCTGAGTGTAGCTCAAAGTGGCACTTAGCTCTTTTGCAAAACACGGGCAGTGTGTCAAGATTTTCAGAGGAACCTGATGCACTTACATGTCGCCCCTATTTTGTAAGAAGGGGGACAACTCACTGTAGCTCAAATTGGCAATTAGCCCTTTTTTTTTTTTTTTACAAAACGGGCGATATTGTGTACTTTGTCGGTAAATATATCACTAATTAATATCCGTTGCGTTTAAACTCATTAAGTCTCCAAATTCTCGGCCCATATTACGCGTGTTAGTGTCTCTGACAGGCCTTAATACCTCGCTGAACAGTGCTTAGCACTTAACTGGTACAATACCAGTATTGACGGAGCCGGCGAGGAACTGGCTGACACCTAAAGTTCAGGAAGGAAATATCCTCACCTGTTTTGTAATGTCTGACCAGTAAAACGCGACAAGAGCCATACATACAGCGCATTTCTGAAAGTGCGTCTGAACTATGCTAGCTGATACAACTGGTAGAGTAAATGCCAGCTCTGAAAGTTGCCTAGGTCAAATTCTGCAGCTTGTGCATCTTCAATTGCATTCTCGTTTTGTTTTAGAATGCTAAATAAGATGCAGATGCTAAAGAGCAACAATTGTTAGCCTGCAGCAGTGTGATGCACTTTATGAAAGGGTAAACTGGTGCATGGTCACATTTAGTGCAGGACATTTTGGCGACGTCGCAACTTCATTTACGTACAACAAGAGTGCATAAAAATAGGACAGAAGGAATAATGGGTGCATTAAACATTTCACGTATGTTAAAAATGGGGTCAGTTGCTTTATATATAAATATAGAGCAAGTGTGGTGTATCTAACGTTCAAATGTTGCAAAGGAGAAGAGCGTGAAGCAAAAGTTCGGAAATAGGAAAAAAAAATACTTAAATTCTAAAAGGTTGTGACGACGGTGTATAACATTGAGAATCAATTGTCTTCTGGACTTTATCCATCGTGCAGGATAAAATGTTAAAATATAAAATCACGACGTTTCGGAAGCTGGTTCTTCTTCCGTCTTCATGTGAAGGGGGAAGACACCTACTCAGATGGGTCCCTTAGACCGAGCTAATCTCAATCACTGTCCAGTGATTGAGATTAGCTCGGTCTAAGGGACCCATCTGAGTAGGTGTCTTCCCCCCTTCACCTGAAGACGGAAGAAGAACCAGCTTCCGAAACGTCGTGATTTTATATTTTTATATTTTATCCGGACGATGGACAAAGTCCAGAAGACAGTTGGTTCTCAAGGAATAAAAAACTTATTTTCTGGTTCTACGATGACTTATATATAGTTTGGCCGACATCCTCGGCTCTTCATCGTGTCTTGTGACTACTCCAAAAAAAAAAAAGTCATTTTTTTTCACCATTTCAGTGCTGATTACCATTAACGAAACTATCTCTCAATGGCATCCCATTACGATACGCGAACAGTAAAACTGGGATGTACAAACCGTCAACGACAAATTAATTTATATCAGTTTTATTTCTAATATTGAAGAATTTCCCTTTCACGCCTGAAGTACTGGAAAATGATTTTAATATTTCAATATAATTACATTTATTATATAATACAGTCGATCCCGGTTATAACGTCATCGGTTTATACGACACCTCGTCTATAAAGTCAGATATTCTGTGGTACCAATTAATTCGTCACTGTTAACCATAACATTATATTCCTCGGTTATAACGACACTCGTTTATAACGACACAAAATATTCGGTCCCTTTCATGACGTTATAACCGAGTTCGACTGTATTTTAATATAAAGTCATGACCAACTTATTTTCGACTTATACAACTCCAATTTTGTAAATGTGAGATGCCAGCTATCTCAAAAATATTATTTTAACTGGTTGTATTTAAGTATCTTTCTTTATGTATTTTTAATTGCCTGCTGAGATGTCCTTTTCACTAAAGCCGAAACATGTAGCAAGAAATAAAACTGATGTAAATTTAGTTGTGGTTGACGTTTTGTATTTCCCCTTTTTTTAACGGACCAATATGACGTAGCATAGTCGCAGTACGGACGGATTTTCATTAAATTTGATATTTGATTATTTTTTTCGAAAAATTCTGTCGAGAAAATTCGAGTTTCATTAAAATCTGACAAGAATAACGGGTACTTTACATAGAAACCTATGTACGTTTGTGATAATACCTCGCTGAATTCATCTTAGAATGTGAAATGTTGCAGACGAAAGTTGGGAGATAAAATCAAAACACGTTTTATGCTCAATGACGTTTCTCCGAAAATCGTGTCATTTATCTATGAGATAATGTGGAAAGAACACAAAATGTATTGTTGCGTTTTCACAGTAACAATTGTTACGCGAATGTGTCACAATGTTACGTTACATATACAGGGCATACACAAAAGAATGGTGCAGTTTCAAAAGTGAATAAAAAATTTATGTCTCACATTACACGGGCACAACATATACCGTCAGCAGCGGCAACTGTCCAAGTTTCTCATGCTCTACCAGCAGTTCGCTTCTCATGCTTACTGTCCAAGAAATTCGTGATCGGATAACGCATGCACTGCAGGCCATTACAGCGGACATGCTACACCGGGTCTGGGATGAGTTTGATTACCGTGTGGATGTGTGTCGTGTGACCCAGGGTGCACACATTGAAGGATTGTAATTACCAAATGAGAAACTTGGACAGTTGCCGCCGCTGACGGTGTATGTTGTGCCCGTGTAAGGTGAGAAGTACATTTTGTATTCACTTTTGATACCGCACCATTCTTTTGTGTATGCCCTGTATTGTATTTTTATTCTTTTAAAATTAATGAGATTCTTGTGAACAGTTTTCCAAGGCCCTGTGGCCAGTAATAACATTAGTATCTAATTCCCTTATTCTTTGGTCCAAGTGTAGTCCTTATAAAGACACGTTTCGAGATCTGGCTGTCGGAAATTTTACAATGAAATGCAGATATTACTGTTATGTGGGAATTTGAAAAAAGTTTCTAAATACATAAACCAGTTGAGCCTCGGAGCATGCAGCGTCGTTAATTCCCAGATGTTTGAGGCTAAGAATTATAGTAAATAAGTTGATACAGAGAGGAGTAACATAATTACACCTTATATGTCAGATATGGGGGAGTTTGTGAAAGATGCCTTCGCCAATCCGAATTCATCTTTAACCACAAAGTGTACCGAAATGTAAAAGCTTGTGTGCCTTTCCAATAATTCGCATACGTGACTGCCGGAACATGGCCGGCCACTTCGCACACTCCGCATTTTGTAGGCCATTGAGCAAACAGATCCTAAATGCTTCTGCAAGCGAACACACTTGCCGGTTCTTCATTTCTGTTATAAATATGTCTGAGACTGGTAAGTAAATTTGACGAAAACGGTTGGTACAGGACAGTGTCAATCCTTTGACCATCTGTGGGAACCCCGTTACTTATACACACGGATTTCTCCGAGTAATAGAAAATTTTATCTCTGACTTCTGATGGCATAAAACAGTTATTTTATTGTGGTTGTAAATTCTGTTTTTTTTAATTGTTTAAAGGGTATACGTGCCAGGAATGTGGAGCTGCACGTGTATTCGTACGTGGAATTCAGGCGGCTTGTTTAACGGCGGGACAAATTCTTTACTTCGTATTAGAACAGGAATCTCAGTTTCTTTAATAATTTGAATTGAGTTTATTGTAAAAATGAAACATCGCTGTACGTTTGTTTCCCGGCGGGGGGGGGGGGGGGGGGGGGCGTAAATTAGAAAGATGGCCTCCAGTACCTTACCGTTAGGAGTGACATAACATCTCTAATGAATGGGAGGTCGTGGACCTTGTTTGGTTCACCGGTTTAAATAATGCAAAATCATAACTTTGCAGTGAACTTGTTACGGTTAACTGCCCTGCTTTTGGACCGTTCGTGGATCTTTGTAGCGCTGATAACAGTATGGGAAAAGAGGCTAACAAGAGGTAAATGAACGCCGTCGGTGTACTGTTAATGTCTTCAGATTTAGGTGCGTGTTTCTAAGCAGCCGGAATCTTTGTTACCTGCTTTCGTACGCGTGTGGTTTTGAGGGTATATATATATATATATATATATATATATATATATATATATATGATGTTTCCGTAGTTATTTACATCTAAATTTAACATTTTCATAAAAGCCCACTCTTAAAGAATTCTGTAGGGGCCGAACAATGTAGTGTTTTTAAGCAATACATTGTTTTACAAAGTAATTACTGTTGTGCCGAAACGTGTAGCTTGTAAACAATGCAGTGTAGAAAAAAAATTACTGTTTTCCGGGAACATGTAGCGTGTTGTAAACAATACATTGTTTTACAAGAAAATTGCTGTTGTGCCGAAACATGTAGCGTGTGTTGTAAAAAATACATTGTTTTACAAGAAAATTACTGTTGTGCCGAAACATGTAGCTTGTTGTAAATAATACATTGTTTTATAATAAAATTACTGTTGTGCTGAAACATATAGCGTGTTGTAAACAATACATTGTTTTACAATAAAATTACTGTTGTGCCGAAACATATAGCGTGTTGTAAACAATACATTGTTTTACAAGAAAATTACTGTTGTGCCGAAACATGTAGCGTGTTGTAAACAATACTTTTACAAGAAAATTACTGTTGTGCCGAAACATGTAGCGTGTTGTAAGCAATACATTGTTTTACAATAAAATTACTGTTGTGCCGAAACATGTAGCGTGTTGTAAACTATACATTGTTTTACGAGAAAAATTACTGTTGTGCCGAAACATGTAGCGTGTTGTAAACTATACATTGTTTTACGAGAAAAATTACTGTTGTGCCGAAACATGTAGCATGTTGTAAACTATACATTGTTTTACGAGAAAAATTACTGTTGTGCCGAAACATGTAGCGTGTTGTAAACAATACATTATTTTACAAGAAAATTACTGTTGTGCCGAAACATATAGCGTGTTGTAAACAATACATTATTTTACAAGAAAATTACTGTTGTGCCGAAACATGTAGCGTGTTGTAAACAATACATTATTTTACAAGAAAATTACTGTTGTGCCGAAACATGTAGCGTGTTGTAAGCAATACATTGTTTTACAATAAAATTACTGTTATGCCGAAACATGTAGCGTGTTGTAAATAATACATTGTTTTTTTTTAATGCTGTTTGACGGTGTTCTGATTAGTCAGTTGTTTATACTGGTCACAGGCTCAAGTTCATTTGATGCATTACAATAAGGAACAGGCCTTGCAGTGTGATAGCGAGTGCGTACAAACGTATTGATTTGTTAACACCTTAACGTGGCAGCTTGCAGCGCGACCTACATACTTCAATGGCGTTGAGCCGATAATATATTGCAGTAGGAGCATCAGTAGAGGTCACAAAATGTCGAGTGACACGCTGTACGACCCCCCCCCCCTCCTATCCCAGTGCCAAGGCGGCGGAAGAATACTGCTGGGCGATAACACAGGCGGAGGAGCCGATGAGGTTCCTGTGTGTTGGAGTTTGGATTTCAACTGGACTTCCTGGTATAGTTGACCATAAAAGGTAAAGTTCTCCCTATAACAGGCCACGAAGGCCCAGAGGATGAGTAGAGGTATAGCTCTACTCTTTCTTTAACCCTGGCACTAGATCGGGTGGGTGGTCAACTCCACGCCCCGGCCGCTTTACCCCCGGGAAATAGACCCGGTACCCATTGTATAGGAGGCTGGCTTGGCCCCAAGGCCGGCCTGGACGGCTGCGAAAAATCTTACCCCCACCGGGATTCGATCCCCGGGCCGTCCAGCCCGTAGCTAGTCGTTATACCGACTGAGCTATCGCGGCCGTAGTTGATCATATGTACACTCAATTCCGGCTTGGGCCGGACCATCGGGATTGTAACTGTTGCGTAAGTTGGAGAGTGGCTGTACCGAGATGGAGTTTACTGCGCGGTACAAACTGAATATATATATATTATTTAGGTTAATTTTCGTCTTTAAAAGTGTCCGACATTAAACCGTCGGCCTATATCGTGTCTAGGAGTTGATTGCATCCGTTAAAGGTGTTTCGCTTCGCATTTAATTTGATTCTGGTTGTTCCAGCCTGCTGCAGTTCAAATTAAGCTGCTTTCATCATTGGCGCATGTAACAAGACTGTCCTCTTTAAACACCAGTTTTGTCTGTCGTCTCTGGAAACTGTTTCTTTCATATCCGAGCAATAATGTTTCAAACGGGAAGAGAAGCGAGTTATTGCGTTACGAATGAGGATTATTCGGTTCGAATGAGGAGACGTGTGAGCCATCCTGCCGTGATCCTACCGCCAGCTGCTATGCGCCTTGTGCCGGTATGGCTTACGACGTAACGTGTGGTGCATGTTGCTGCAACAGCGGCACATGTACAGTGTGCCTTGCAGGTCGCTTTAAGTATTATCGTGGGGGGGAATTTTTTTTATCTTTAAACCGTAGTCATAGTCTTCTGGTTGTTTCGGTAGTAATTGTTGGTTATGTGCTGTTTATACTTAAGTTCTGCGTCCCCCCGTCCCCACTCGTTTGCAAAGTGGGAGGAGAGAGTGCTGAAGCCCACTTAATTTGAGAAAGAATTGGAGAGTTCCAAGTGTTTCCGGAAAATCATTGTTTCCAAAATCTCGCCCCCCCACCGGGATTCGATTTCCAGACCGTCCAGCCCGTAGCGAGTCGCTATACCGACTGCGCCAACACGCCCCGCGAGTGTTTGTCTGTAGCTTTAGTTATCTAGCACGCAAAGCGCATGCGCCATATTATATTGTAATGTGGCCTGTCTGGCTCTACCGTATTTTTTCCACATTATCTCATAAACGGCGCGATTTTCGGGAAAAAGTTATTGAACATAAAATGTGTGTTTTGATTTTATCTACAACTTCTGTTTGAAAATTCTCTATTCCTAAGAAGAATTGAGCGAGATCGTATGATAAAATGTACATAGGTGTTCGTGTTCTTGAAAGATTTTAATCAAACTTGAATTTTCTTGACTGATTTTCGAAAAAGTACTGAAATATCAGATTTCGTGAAGATTCGACCAGTGGCAGCGGAATTGTTCCAAGCGTAAGTACGGACAGACGGACAGAGACTGACAGACATGACGAAGCTAATAGTCGCTATACTTAATTTTGCGAACGCTTTTATAAAATTGAAACAGCGTTTCGGGGGCTGGGTTGGCTCCCCGTTCTGGGGCTCAAGAGTAAGGGAAAGGCTGCTCAGGTTGGCTCAACAGTCCAAACTGCGCAGGCGCAGAGGTGCGGAATAGCTTTGCCTATTGTGCTGTCCTTTCGCTGCAACGTTGTAATTTTTTTTGTTTTTAAGACGGGATGATGGACAAGTCGAAACAGTGAATGATTCGAAACGTGATATTCCGTCGTCAGAATGGTATAGAACTCTGTTGAACTGTAATGAACCCAAACAGGAAGCTTTAGCATGTCACTAATAATTCCCCCCCCCCCCCCCCCCCCCCCCCACCCCAGGTTGTGTTATCGGACCCGCGGCCACATTTGTAAAGTATATACAGTCGAACCCGGTTATAACGACATCGGTTTATGCGACACCCCGTATACAGCATCAGATATTCTGTGGTACCAATTAATTCCTCGCTGTTAACGGTAACATTATACTCCTCAGTTTATAACAACACTCGTTTATAACGACACAAAATATTCAGTCCCTTTCATGACGTTATAACAGAGTTAGACTGCGTTTGTATATACTGTTAAGTTACGCAGTAATTTGTGAGGTTAGGTATGTCGCTTATTGTCAGTTTTACACGTGCGGCCCGCGAACCAGCTCATAATAAGGGTTGTGGCCTATTATACGGAGTGATTCAGGAGGAAAGGTAAGTATTTTGGGAGGTGATAGTACCTGTCATTGTGAGGGAAAAAGGTTAATACGAACGTGGCTAATTGTGAATATTTACCGAGATAGAGCTGATTGAATATACAAATACAAAAGCATCGTGAATGGTAATAAAGAAAGATAATGTTACTGTTTCATTTTATTTAAATTTTAATTTAATGTTTAAATGAGAAATTTGTTACACAGAAATGCCATTTGTTACAGTTCACAGTAAATGTTCGAAAAATCCCACCGTCAACCTCAGTGCACTTTGCAACTCGTGTGCGAAGATCGCGTGTTGTTTGTCTTGTTGATCTTCACGTTTCTTTATGCGGAAGCAGCGTCCAAAATGCGAGCGAGCAATTCGTTTCACGTAGCCACATTTCTTTTGTAAACTTCGCTCTTCATCCAACCTCACAAATAAAAATCTAACGGAGTTATGTCTGTAGATTCAAACAACTCTATCTCGGTAACCATTCGGAATTAGACACATATTCATATGAACTTTTTTTTCACAATAACCAATACTATCACCTCCCAAAATATCGACCTTTCCTCCTGGATCACCCTGTATTTGTTGCCAGTATTGCCAGATACAGCAGATATAAGCTTTACAGTCTTTAAACCTTCTACTCTGGACTCGGTGCACTGTACGGATCTGTAATTCCTCACATGCTGCCGGCCTCGGTGCACTCTACAGTCGTGAATGTATTTAAGGTACTGTAAATTTAAAACCCCCTTCGTCCTGGGCAGTGGTTGGCATTTAAACCCCAGCTTTATTGAAGGATTAATACAGCTGCGATTTCGCCTGTCTTTGTTCTCTGGTGTTCTACATTCCTCCCGTACCAGACGGGAAGAAAATGTCCGATTTCTGTGTTCATATTCTTTGGTTACAATCGTTATCGACTAATGCTTATATTGTGACGAGGTCCATCGCCCAGTGCAGTGGCGAAGATGGGGCTCCTGCAGTCCCCACTGCGCGGGGGTCCACATATGTACAGAATACGTTGTGGTTTGTTTAGGACTGGATTCTGTTTTTCTGACAGGAGGCAGTATTCTGAAAGATCAGGGAGCAACTTGGCTAGTTAATTATACGGGGGCCCTCGGGGGGATGGGGCCCTCCGACCGGTCATCTACGTCACTGCCCCCCAGTCGTTTAATACTTCGCATTAATGATTGCTATGTAGATCTCAGAATTGATAATAGCCACTGCCAGAAGAATCGTGAATAAACAAACTGTAGACGTCAGATAAATAATCGACCACAATCTGGAACTTTTTTCGAAGGTCAAGTGGTCTTCATATGATGCATGGAGACTTGTGTCTGTGGGGGAATTAAGCGGAGTGTACGGCCTATTTAGATTGTAGTCTGCTGGCTTATGACACCGTGTAGTCTGGTAGCTGGTTATAAACGTTTCGGAGGAAGTTTCTGCCTCCATCTTTCGGATACGAAATGAAGACGAGCAGGTTCATGAATTTGCACAGTAGGAAGTGGACGCAGCATTTTCATCCAAAGCGCTGGTAAGTACCAGATTACACGGTGTCATGATCCAGAAGACTGCAATCAGAATTTTTACCGCTATGACCAAGACACATCTGTTATGTCTCTTTTTTCTAGGTGATTGACGTTTCGTTGACAAAAGATGTCACAACCCTGGGGCTCAACACTGAAATGTATCCACTCGGAAATGTCACTCGCATTTTTAACATTCGCCATATGGACGAAAGTGAGTCTGCAACTTTGGTGATGTGTTTTTAGGCGCGTTCGCAAAATTGCGAAAAGCGACTGTTAGCTTCGTCATGTCTGTCAGTCTGTCCGCATGGAACAACTCTACTCCCACTGGACGGATTTTCATGAAAATTGATATTTGAGCATTTTTCGAAAACATGTTGAGAAAATTCAAGTTTCATTAAAATCTGACAAGAATAACGGGTACTTTACATGAAGACCTATGTACATTTATGATAATATCTCGCTGAATTCTTCTTAGAATGAGAAATGTTTCAGACTAAAGTTGTAGATAAAATCAAAACATACATTTTATTTTCAATAACTTTTTCCCGAAAATCGTGCCGTTTATGAGATAATGTGGAAAAACATGGTACAGCCAGACAGGCCACAGATGACAATATAATACGGCATATGCGCTTTGCTTGCTGGATAACTAAGGCTACAGACACACACTCAGAATATGTAATACTTACTGCTCTTCCACTGCAACAATGGTTACGCGAACGCGCCTCAGTGTCACGCTATACGTACATTGGTATCTTGTCGTTTACAGGACATTTCTCGGGAACGTAGCACTCCGTACATCTGAATTCGCCTGTGTTATGTCCGGATTACAGTGTACTTGCCAATAACATGAGACTCTAAGTGGGACCTTAAGTCATTCTTGTTCGCATGACTTGCGGCTTTTCACAAATGACAATCTAATATCCAACTGTTTCGAAAATAACTCACCTGTTGCCATATTTATTATCTATAAGATCGTTTGCTGGCAGAATCCTGGCAAAGATGGCGGGAGTGTTGCATGGCATTGTTCCCCCCACCACGTCATTGCATCTTGTGTCCTGGGACTAGCCCGAACTGGCCTCGTGATCGCCGAAATCGCCTACAGTCCGTCAAAGACAGTTTCGTCTGGACCTTGATATACAGGTTAACAGACGATTAACGAAAATGTACCAGAGATCTGCGTTCTTCTGGTATATTACGCAGCGTTGAGTGATAGTTCTGTACCGATGTTTCGGGGCAAACTATCGGTCCCATCTTCAAGGGTCAAGAAGTCCGAGAAGGGGAAAAAAAAAGTACCAGTTGTATTTAGAAGTTAGTCCATTGCTATGCATTGTGTTTTATTGAATTAGTTTTGCGTGATTTCAGGCTTCCGCCGCCTTGTAAATGAGATCTTCGCCGTTCTGGAATGTTGCGCGGCGTATATTGGTAGTTACGTTTCGGAACAACCTGTCATGGTACCGATAAGATTGTTCTGAAACGTCGGTAGCTAACTACCGATCCCAGAAGAGCGAAGATCTGAAATCGATCTGTCAGGCAGTATATGTCATTACGAAGCGGTCTTAGTTCTGTCAGCTGTCCCAGACCAATTTGTAGTCTAAGTTTCTTACCTCGTCACTTTCTAAATTTTTTGTAGGTCACACGTCTGTACATGTTTCTTGCCTTTCATACAGTTCCTTGTTGTTTGCAACAGTCCGTTTTTCTCGGCAAAGATCTTATTTTAGAAACCCGCTCATTCCCGCTTGGCTCTGATTTGAACAGTATTCCGTTCGCCAAAAACAAAGGAAAAGCAAAACCCATGTCAATTTTCTTTTTCTTATTTATTTTTACCTGGTGTTGGAGTGTCATAAGTATAGGCACTTGGCAAGGGGTTATCCACTGGTGTGAACTGCATTATTTGAGAGACGGAAGCAGAGTAGGCTTATATCGAGAAGGGACGAAGTGGAGTGAATAATTTGTGGCAGGTACAGCGCCAGTGAGATCATCAAATTGGAACTGAGACGTCTTTCCTCTGGTTTCATCCATCACGGTGTCACCGTCTGGGGGGCGATGCGTTTTCTGTTTCAGCAGTTCCACTGCTACATGTCATGCGGTCTGCCCCCTCACAAGTTGACACGCTGTGTTAGTTACCACGACAGGTACGAGGTGCTGTGGTATTTGGCACCCCTGCTTTGTACGTCAAGATACTTCGCGTCCGTGTTTCATATGCTAGAGTCCCCAGGTTCGAGTATTGGTCCAGATACCAATTGTTATTTGTTGTTCATGCTGTACCGCTGATTTACGTCGTATCCGACAGATGTAACGCGTGTAAAATCCGTATGTAAGGAAGTAAATTTTTTCGTAAAAGAATCAAGTAACACAATATTAACAGGTACCGAAATAGCTCAGGCAGTATAGTGACTACCTTCACGTTATTTGTACCTTGCAGTTTGATTCAGTTAGCAGTATCTTCTCACCAGCAAACTGGACTTGAATTTAAGGAAGAAACTAGTAAAGTGCTACATTTGGAGCATAGCTTTGTGTGGTGCTGAAACGTGGACACTTCGGAAAGTAGATCAGAAGTATCTGGAAAGTTTTGTAATGTGGTGCTGGAGAAGAATGGAGAAGATCAGTAGGACCGATCGTGTGAGAAATGAAGAAGTATTACACAGAGTCAAGGAGGAGAGGAATATCCTACATACAATAAAAAGAAGAAAGGCTAACTGGATTGGTCACATCTTGCGTAGAAACTGCCTTCTGAAACATGTGATTGAAGGAAAGTTAGAGGGAAAGACAGAAATGACGGGAAGACGAGGGAGAAGACGTAAGCAGCTACTGGATGACCTTAAGGAAAAGAGAAGATACTGGAAATTGAAAGAGGAAGCACTAGATCACACTCTGTGTAGAACTCGCTTTGGAAGAGGCTACGGACCTGTCGTAAGACAGACTGCAGAATGAATGAATGAGCAGTATTATAACCAACAAATGCACTTTTTGTGTTTCTGTTACACTTTTACCCTACATATGTTTCGACTGTGGTCCAGCCATCATCAGGGTACACTTGTAGGTTCACTTCACTGGCACTGGTTCATTTGGTATTATCACACGTCATCACAATGTTACCAAATGAACCAGTGCCAGTGAAGTGAACCTACTAGTGTACCCTGATGATGGCTGGACCACAGTCGAAACATATGTAGGGTAAAAAGTGTAATAGAAATACAAAAAGTGCATTTGTTGTTTATAATATGCTAATAGCATAGTGAATAGTTTATGGGCTGGAAGGTCCGGGATTCGAACCCCTGTAGGGGCAAGATATTTTTTTTTTCAAAACATGCCGACCGGCTGTGGGGCCCACCCAGCCTGCTGTTCAATGGGTATTGGGGTTATTTCCCGGGGGTAAAGCGGCTGTGACGTGATGTTGACCACTCACCTTCATGTAATGTCGAGGTTATGAATGAGTGGAGTTTTACCTCTGCTCCCCCTCTGTGTGCCTTCATGGCGTAGACAGGGACATGTTCTTTACTTTTACAACATTAATACGAACTGTGGTGTGTGTGCAAGTATGGATCCATGCGATAGGACAGTGGGCCCCGCGATAGGACAGTGGGCCCCATGAGTTTTGCTCGCAACTGCGTGTTTCGTTGATCAAAAGAAGCTGTCAAGGGATTCCTGCCGTTGAAAAGACCGCGCGGCTTATCGTGTCGTGATGTGTACTGTGGGCACTAGATGTGTGGAGTGTGACCTCCATCGTTAAAATTGCCGACGATATAACGTACGGACAAGCTTCGCGGTTTTCCAATTCACGTAGCTGCGACAAACCTTGCTGTTGTAATTCCATTAATGAGTCATAAATGCTAGGATACGTGGTTCCATGTCGCACAGTCGTCCGTTTCGGAGAGCGTCTATGTTGTGTGCGCGTGCGTCAGTGCCACTAATGGCGGTACTTACTGCCATTATTTTCTGAATTTCGACACTTTGTCACAGAGTGCTTTACCCCACGAATAAACATTTTCGGCTTGATTATCGTGGAACGTGATTCCCGTGATTTAGACAACACCAGAAAATATATTCAGTATACATGGTACTCTGAAGTCGAGGTAGCCTAAATATGACAGTGTTGCCACACAGCACGCGTAAAAAAATTCGGGTCGTTCAAATACGCAATTGTTAGTGCCCCACTTTGTAACTTGTGCTTGTTCGAGAATTTTTCTTTTTTCGCGTATTAGTCGCTAATGAGTTCCCCATACACCGCTACAATAAGGTAAAGCGTGAATAGAGAAAGACGGATGTCCGGTGATCGCCACGGTCCACTTTTTAAACAAAAATTTGGGTGTGAAGAGTATTTGTTTATACTGTATACAGGAGGCAATCCTTCCTTTCAGTAAAGGAGTTTACAGCTTTTGTTGATACGTTTTAAAGATGTTTAGGTTGATTCTGACAACCGTATTACACACTTCGGTAAATCCAGGCACTGCCTCCTCTGTTACGTCACTAAGGGTGCCGAACAGATGAGCGCCGGTTCCGTTGTTGCTAGCAGGGGGAGAACCTCCCTAAAACTACCAGATCAGAGACGATCATTGTTGCTGTTGTGGGTGCTTCCACCGTGTCGTGTGAGTTCTGAAATAGCGTGCTGCATCCACCTCAAACCTCCGAAACCTCAGAACAAGCTCAGTACGTAGCACAGTGTAAAGACCCAGAAGACCATTATTAGAATACAGTCCTTCCCAGCAAGGCGCGAAGTCCCGCAATGTCTATGCGTAATACAGTACAAGCGTATGTTACGAAGTACCTGTAGTTTCTGGTAGTGGGGATAGCGTCGTCGGTATAGCGATTACGCTACGGGCTGGACGGTCCTGGATTCGAATCCCAGCAGGAGGAAGTCCGGCTCTGGGTCCACCCAGCCTCCCATTAAGTCGGTACTGGGGCTGTTTCCCGGAGGTAAAGTGGCCGGGACGTGATGTTGATAACACCTCCATATAGTGCCTCTATATTGCTTCAAGGCGTGGAAAATGACTTCATCTTTTACCTGTATTTCCTTTTCTTTGTGGTCATACTCCCCAGGCGATACATGTAGATACATGTGTGCTCTGCGAGACGCGCGTTGGCCGGTTTTAGGTGGCGTTCTTTATGAATTGCATGCGAGTAGTGACAGTCGCCGTGGTGGTGGTGGTGTGGTGGTGGTGGTGGTGGTGGTGGTGGTGGTGGTGGTGGTGGTGGGGCTTCATTCTGCTTTTTGCTTCACGTTTCCGTTTTCATGGACGTAGTAAGCCCGACATTAAACGGAGACTTGCTGTATTCTGTTCAGCCCCACGCTCCCCTATTCTGGTTGTTTAGCCCCACGCTCCCCCTATTCTGGTTGTTTAGTCCCACGCTCCCCTATTCTGGTTGTTCAGCCCCACGCTCCCCTATTCTGATTGTTTAGCCCCACGCTCCCCTGTTCTGGTTGTTTAGCCCCACTCTCCCCTATTCTGGTTGTTTAGCCCCACGCTCCCCCTATTCTGGTTGTTTTGCCCAACGTTTCCCCTATTCTGGTGCGAGGTTAGTGAAGACGTCGTACAGCCGTCAGCGGTATAATAACCCGAAAACTCTTGTAACTAAGTGACGTAGCAGCCTGTAGATCTGCCGTCGGAAATTTTGACATAAGCAGAGCTGGTTGATAGATAACGCAGACTTCATTGTTTGTCGGCTGTTCGTTTGTTCTGTGGACGGTCACGTTCAGCAGGTTGATCGCAGCTACATGTGCTGTACATGCTTGGTGATTCGGCAGTACTGCCAGTACTCGTCATGTAGTAGTGACAGGAATGCTCTCAACTGCAGGATGCTGTCCGGTGAAGGACACTTTAAAATAAAATGCTTTAATAACATGAAGGACTGACCGGCTCAAAAGTTAGAGTAAAGACAAGAGATGGCCGCCCAAATAGTCGTAATGAGTTTTGCTGTCTGGCGTTTGTCACGCAAGTTTCTGGAGAGCGAAATTAACATTAAACAGATATTATTAAACCTGTGTACATACTCATAATATATGATCGTCTGACCAAGATAGACTTATTTACAGGAATATTTCTTGGGGGGTAAATGCGGCCGGTGCGTAGGACTGACAACCTTACCACCTTCATGTGCCGATTGTCTTGAAATCTGGGAGCCTCAACCTCCTGGAACCCTAAGGGGCCTGTACAGGTATTGCTTTACCATTAGTGGTAGCTTGAAATAAAGGCCGCCAAACTTTAATTTCTCATTAATTCTAAAAGCATAATTTGGAAATTTAATTATCTTTTACTATAAAGCAAGGGGATTAATTTGGTTAAATTAAAATCGGGAGGGCTACATGAGAAGCCAGCAGTAGCAACTTGGAATCTTGGGTTCAAAGCTGTAATTAACCTGAATTATATCTAAAGACTCAGTCCGTACCGCGCAGTAAACACACACCGTCTCAGTTACACAAACCAGTCAGTTAATGCTGTACAGTGAAATAATCGCTGTTTGTTCTGAGATCCACACAAAACACATAAATACATTCCGTACCGCGCAGTAAACACACTCCGTCTCAGTTATACAAACCAGTCAGTTAATGCTGTACAGTGAAATAATCGCTGTTTGTTCTGAGATCCACACAAAACACATAAATACAGTCCGTACCGCGCAGTAAACACACTCCGTCTCAGTTATACAAACCAGTCAGTTAATGCTGTACAGTGAAATAATCGCTGTTTGTTCTGAGATCCACACAAAACACATAAATACAGTCCGTACCGCGCAGTAAACACACTCCGTCTCGGTTATACAAACCAGTCAGTTAATGCTGTACAGTGAAATAATCGCTGTTTGTTCTGAGATCCACACAAAACACATAAATACAGTCCGTACCGCGCAGTAAACACACTCCGTCTCAGTTATACAAACCAGTCAGTTAATGCTGTACAGTGAAATAATCGCTGTTTGTTCTGAGATCCACACAAAACACATAAATACAGTCCGTACCGCGCAGTAAACACACTCCGTCTCAGTTATACAAACCAGTCAGTTAATGCTGTACAGTGAAATAATCGCTGTTTGTTCTGAGATCCACACAAAACACATAAATACAGTCCGTACCGCGCAGTAAACACACTCCGTCTCAGTTATACAAACCAATCAGTTAATGCTGTACAGTGAAATAATCGCTGTTTGTTCTGAGATCCACACAAAACACATAAATACAGTCCGTACTGCGCAGTAAACACACTCCGTCTCAGTTATACAAACCAGTCAGTTAATGCTGTACAGTGAAATAATCGCTGTTTGTTCTGAGATCCACACAAAACACATAAATACACTGTGTGGGCAGAACGTAGAATTGTAACGAATAAAATAAAATAATTGAAATATACTGTATTGTAATCGTGACGATATTGTTACGTGTGTAATGGTTTGGGTTTAGTGCATACCCAGCCTTTTATTCAGTGGGTGCCGGTGGCAATTCTCCGAGGGTGAAGCAATCCGGGCGTGAAGGTTACCACTCATCTCCCTCCAGTGCCATGGTCAAGAATGAGTGGAGGTATACCTCCACTTATCCATATGCCTTGATAGCATGTGTAGGGACAATGTGGCCTTTAGTGGTTCAGTCTGAATCATAATGGCTGTCTGAAATTCTGTGTTGACTGCTGATCACAGCTGACTGTTGATTGCTGATCACAGCTGACTGTTGACTGCAACTGTTGATTGGTGTGTTTAAAAAAGAGGTCTTTAAGCCAGGAAGTACTGTAGTACAGGGGTGACCAAACCGCGGCTCGCGAGCCACATGCGGCTCTTTGGCATATAATGTGCGGCTCGCGGAAATATGTTGGCTGAGCTCCTTTTGGCATTACAATTCATATAAAAGGTAAATAAAAAATTTTCAAGCCTTATAATTATTTACCGGTATAAACTGAGAGTCCGCTGGATTAAAACGTAAGTTTAATGTTCGTGGTGAGTAAATATATTTAAGAATTTTTGTAACAAAATGTGCGTGTAACAATAAAAACGTGTGTGTAATATTTGTACATGTCTTGCGGCTCTGAAACATCTGAAGTTTATCGTATGTGGCTCTTACGTTAAGCAAGTTTGGCCACCCCTGCTGTAGTATGTGCCCCGGAGTCTGACACTGCTTACATTCGTGTTGCAAATGTGTTAATGTGTTTTGTATTTGTACAGAACACGTCATAAGTGTGTTTCATCATCATCATCTTTATTAAATTCCATAAATCCATTACAGGGTCTCAGAGACTTGCCGGATATACAACTGGTCACATCATATCACAATGTAATAAATTTAACTTAGAACAACAATTGCATTAAAAAACTAATAAAACCTCCCTAATATACAGATTATAATTGTTATAAAAGTATTCTGTTGTAACAATAAGATAACAATGAAATGATGTTCAAAAAAAATTGCATAGATTAAATTGCCTAATATTAGCTGTCACAACAAAGCAAGATCCTACTTGAAGTCAGTATTGAAATATTCCTCTAATGAATAAAAGGCGCGAGTTAGAAGAAAAAGACATATATATAGCAATTCCGTGCTTTCTATGCGTGTATGTCAGTCTGATAAGATGAATCAAGAATTAATTACTGTTCCTTTGGCCTGTTTAACCCATAGATTTTATTGACCCCCTAAGTTACATAATGACGCTTCTTGTCGCTTGAATTCTTTTCAACTTAAAGAGGAGATCCTTATATCAAAAGTATTTAGATAATGGCTATAGTGTCATTGGGGTAAACACCCCTTGCTACCGAAATTCTGACACAGACATCAAGTACATTAGAGGAGTCACAAAGGAGCAAAGTTATTTTGGAGATTTCTTCCCGTCGTCCGTTTGTGGTCAGATTTAAGATGCTGGTTTCAGGGAGAGGAGAAAATGGTCCGTATTCCCAACCCAAGCAAGTTCTGTATTCGCTCTTAAAAAGTGTAGAGAAGGGTTGGAGTACTGTCATTTCTTTTCCACCCCTTTGCAACTGGACACACAAATAACTCCATAAAATAGAGCCAGATTAGTGCCATCCTCTGCATCTCTGGTCTATTATACTCAGTAATGCTATATTGAAATCTTGTGTGCTGGTTGGCTGGCTTGTCGAGAGGGGAGAGGATTGTGGCAAGAGACAGTTGCTGTTAGTAAAGGAAACCGTCGTCATACAGTATAATAGAGCGCTCACTAGAGGCAATCAAAGCTCTTCCTGAACTAATCTTGTTAAGTTGCTTGCCGGGTTTAGATGTAGAGCGTGAGTACAGAATTTGGGGGGGGGGGGGGAGAGAGTGGGGAAGACGAGAGATGTAAATTTAGTTTTATTTAAAGTAGCCACTTTGTCATTGCTGAGAGTTAATAATAGTGGTTGGAGGCTGAAGATGGTGCTGCTGCATACGGCGGATATACTAAGTGGTGAACTGGAAAGGAATGGGATCCAGATGCGAATCCGGGACCTCCCGATGGTCGTCGTCGGTGGCCACTGTTCGAAGGCTCTCGTTACTCTCACGACATCCTGGCATGGTCTTCCCAAGTTGTGATATTGTAACATTTGTATATTTTGGATTTAAATCTGGTATTATGAAGGTGTCGTACCTTTTCGCCAAGGGGTACGCGGTTTCGATTATCGATGGGGTCACTGACTTAATCCTTCCAGACGCAATATGGCCCTGGGGTCGACTCAGCCTCTAACAGAAATGAGTACCATGAATATTTCCTGGGGGTTAAAGGCGGCCGGTGCGTGGGGATGACAACCTTACCACCTTTATGTACCGACTGTCTGGAAATCCGGGAGCCTCAACCTCCTGGAACCTGTGTAGGGATAGGTTTACCTTTACCTTTTACCCGTTCGCCATTTGAATCTGTTTCATTCCATTTTACGGTTACATCGATCGTTTGGATGAACTGATATATTGCGACATTTGAGGTTCTCACAGCGGTTTTGCTGAAGATTCAAGTCTTCTGGAATGTTGCACCGTGTCATTGGAGTTTCCGACGTTTCGAAGGATAGTAATGCCCTCGTCTTCAGCCCGACACAGCGTTACATTCCGTGAGGCTTGAATTCTCAACCGGTACGTTTATGAAGAAGATTGTCTTCATTTATATCCGAAATCAAACCTGCTGTATTTGAGTAGAAAACAAATCGGTTTACTGCCGTTGTCAAAAAAGCCGAAATTGTCCTTAGCATATCCCATGCTTAAGTTTCCATCAAAAGGGCATGATATGATATCAACGAGCAAATTCAGTTCGTGAGAAACTGCCAATAATTCGCCCTAATTGTCACGAGATGACGAGTCATTAGTATCAACACATACGCCTAACAGATTCACGGCGAAGAAGGCTTCGTTTCAGTGCGATTATGTCATGCCTGGCATTACGAGTGTCACTGTGAGACGCAGTAGCTGTAAAGATGCCCACAAATTTTCTTCCTGCCTAATGTCGTAGTTCCAGCATCGCATTTCCAAGTCATTATCCCGTGTCATGCAGCTGGAGAGTTCCAGCCAAGGATATCACGTGTTCCGGTACTTATTATATTGAGAGTACAGAATTAGTCATGAACTGTCTCCTCGTTCTCGGATATGACGTATGTCTTTCATCTTGTTAGTTGGCTGCTTCTCTTGGTGAGGAACTAACCAGCACCCATCTGTCGTTATCTTCATCACTGCGAAGCATTATTCATATGAATGGTCGTTATTCCTAATTATACTCGTAGTACGTGGGAATCTACAACAGAATGCATGTCACAGTCTGTGTGTTGTTTCCCCTTTATGCAGTATTACATTTGATTGAATCAAGGATTGCTACGGAGCGTATAAGTTTTGGAAAATTCGCGTTTTAATGGATAGGAATAGAGGAAAGACATCCCGTTCTTGCCCGATTGAACACGAATATAGTCGAAACCCGCGGGTCTGCGGCCGCTCGCTTACTGGGATTGCGGGTTCGAATCCCGCCGGGGGCATGAATGTCTCTTGTGAGTGTTGTGTGTTGTCAGGTAGAGGTCTCTGCGACGGGCTGGTCACTCGTCCAGGAGGAGTCCTACCGAGTGGTGGTCTGAGTTGTGTGGCCTTGGCCCCCCAAGGGGCTGTCGAGCCATTGAAAAAAAAATATTGTGAAAGCGCCTCAGAGGCTGGCACTGTGCAAGATGCCAGTACAGAAAGGTGCGGAGTGACTTGGATTGGATTAGTTTTTTTTTCATTGCCTACTACTGTTATCTGAAGGACGAGCGGGCCAACGTCTCCGAGGCTGTATATCAGTGTTACTGAAAGAGCGTTAAATAAACCACAGACTATAACTATCAACTGAAAAGGGTGGCTATAAATGAGTATACATTACCATCAGCGCAACTGTTTATTGGTAGCTTGTTAAAATTGAATTCCAATTGGAAATTTGTAGCCATGTAACTTCAGTTAATATAAACCAATAAATATTTACGTTAATGCTAACTGTATACTCATGTATATATCGCTATACCGATTACAGGCGTAGCAAAAAAGAAAAAATTACACGACCAGGCCGACACATATCGATGTTTTTTCGGGCTAAATATTGGGCAACAACGTTCGAAACGTGAGGGCGTGCATTATCGTGGTGTAGGCGCCAACGAGATGGATGCAGCTCGGGGCGTTTTCGTCGGATGTTTTCCGCCAGGGTCTTCAAAACTGTCACTGCCCGAAAAAACATCGAATGTGTGCCGCACCCTCCGTACAGCCCGGACCTTGCTCCGTGTGACTTTTTTCTGTTTCCTCGCCTGAAATCGGAGCTGCGGGGCCAGCGTTTCGACTCCTCAACGGCCGTTCTGAAGAGGGCGGAGGCGATTCTGAAGACGATGTCAAAAAATGGGTTCCAGCACGTCTTCCAGGACCGGTAGACACGTTGGACCAAGTGCATACAGCTCGATGGGGACTACTTTGAAAAAGACCATATCAAGTTGGACTCTGCCTAACGTATTTGCTGAGTAATAAATTCATTCTCAATCTTTTTTGACTAGCCCTCGTATATATATCATAAACACAGCGGGATATCTATCGAAAAATATAAATGGCCAACGCTAAGCACAAGATATTTTTGAGGCCATCCGCTGAATTTGGTGGACATACGGATCAGAAGGGAGTTACGTCTACGAGATATGGCTTCCGCCGCGGTGCAGTTTAGCTTTTCGCTCGTCTCGGTTATTTCGCCTCGTATGTTGGTGTTGCCGACGTTTCGGGTCAGATGCGCTGTCCCGAAACGTCGGTAACCACCTCTTACGCTTCGCAGCAACCCCAGAGGACGAAGAATCAAGTTTGTTGCTGTTGCTACACGATCGTAGTACTCTGCAGTTTCTTGGGCTCGTCAGATGGCTAGACAGTGACGCAGTAGCAAAAGCGAGCGTGGTGAAGTGTATCTGAAATGTTTGTTTCGCGATTTTGCATACTGCACAGTCCTTCGTGTTTGTTCAGTGTAGGCTCGTAAGTTACGGTAACAAGTATTACCATCACAGATATACCACTGCACGATCCTAGTTTCTGTGTGTGTCCTCTTCATAACGATTTGCCTTATCAAGCAAGTATTCGCCTGAAAGTTTTATGTATGATGGACATGAGATCTCTGTTGTTCTCGGATGTTAACGCAGCGTAGATTAGTAGGTAGTTATCCGACGTTTCGGGACAACCTATCGGTCCCATCTTCAAGGGTCAGGCAATCTTCCCTTGAAGATAAGGCCGATAGTTGTCCCGAAAAGTTGGTAACTACAAATCCACGCTGCGTTAACATCACAGAAGAGCAGAGAGCTCGATATACACCGCGGCGGAAGTCCGAGATCACGTATGATGGACATATGTGTAAGCTCTTGGTAGGGTATGTGGTTCTCACAGCGGTGTTGCCGAAGCGTCGAGTCTTCTGGGATGTTACGCTGTGTCGAGTGGAGAAAGTTATCGACGTTTCGAAGGATGTTAGTGCCTTCAAGGTCCAGTAGTTCAGGAAGACTGGCGTGCTTGACCTTGAAGACGATGGCACTGCCATCCTCCTAAACGTCGGTAAGTTCGTCTGCTGACATGACGTAACATGGCGTAACACTTGGATCTGTGGACTGTCCGTTATGTAACGACTGTTAATGCGAGCAGACGTTCTGAATATATTTGTGGTCGAGGTTCGTCATGAACACTGTTCACTAGATGTGATTCAAAATTAGACTTGTTCGTCAAAATTTCAGTGCCAGGCGCTATTATAAATTGAATGCAGTTCCGTTCATTAATTCCGGAGATGGCTAAGCACAGACAAGACCTTCGCTGTTGGCGTTCATTTGGTGCTCTTTGTGCTCAGAAAAAGTACAGCCATCCTGTATTATATTATATTATTATATAATATATAATATTATATATATTGTATTATATCTGCGTATTGAACGTGTGTAGAAAAGTCATACTAAACCTGAAGAACGAAAACAGAAATATTGGGGTAAGCTTTTGCAGTTGTGCATCACAAAATATGGATTGTGCTTGTCTGTGTTCGCGTTATATAAATTTGTATATCTATGTACGTATATGCAGTCGAACCCGGTTATAACGACATCGGTTTATACGACACCTCATCTATAACGTCAGATATTCTGTGGTACCAATTAATTCCTCACTGTTAACCATAACATTATACTCCCCGGTTATAACAACACTCGTTTATAACGACACAAAATATTCGGTCCCTTTCATGACGTTATAACCGAGTTCGGCTGTATATAAATGTCGTTCATGAATGTAATTAAGCTATTTTATTTATTTCAAACTCTATAAAAGGTATTGACAAGAGGGACTGAAATACTAGAAAAAAGCCAAAATATTTACGTACATCGCTTTTTTTTTTGGTCCCTTCCTGATATTCAGAAAGATAAGATTATGCATGAAGAGGTCTTGGGGGAGGGGGTGTTGCGAAGACTTCTGATTGAATTCAAACTTCTTATCATAAATTTGCTGATAACTAATACAGGGCATACACAAAAGAATGGTGCGGTTTTAATAGTGTTCACTATTAAAACCGCACCATTCTTTTGTGTATGCCCTGTATATTACTTGTCAGAATATGCACGTTGATTTGTGCGCTAAACCTTATGTAGTCAGAACCATGAAATTACATGCGAATTGGGATTCATACGGAGGCAGGTTTGGTATTCGGCTGGAGGCGTATATTGCATGATTCTGTAAAACTTTTGCGTTAAGATTACATTTTTAACTAACTAACTAACTAACTAAATGGAGCAGAGTCATTCTGGAGAAGCTAACAGTTCCTCAGCCAGTCAAGAAATTCCCCTCATTTTATGGAACCCGAAGGTTCATTACCGCATTAACAAGAGCCCGCCACCTGTCTCTATCGATTACATATTTACGTTGCTAAAATATTTTATTTTTATTTAACATGTGTAATTTATTTTTGGATTTAAAATAATATATATTCTGCGCGATTATTTATAAATTAACTAATTTACTTTCAAACGTGCCTTGTAGGTGACTTACAAGAGATGGAAACTAGGCCGGGTGGGGGCAATTTAAACATTTCCTTTTACTGCATCAAAAAAATTGTTTCGGTACAAACGATTTTGAACTGGCTTTTTTAACGTCCTTATTTTCCCTGTGACTGTTTATTAGTAGCGAAGTATTAATTTATTTGAATTAACGTACTGAGGCCGTGTCTGATTAGGCCAGCTAGACAGTTTCCGTGTCATCTCATGTCTTGTCACTTGGCGTCCCGTTCGTTATTTTTAGTTACGGGACTTTGAAGTTTTACGGGTCAAGTCGGAAGAATGGTAACAAGAACTGCCTTACGATATTGAATAAAGTAAAATGTACAAAGGAAAACCAAACTAATAAAATGTCTCACAAGGCAGAGGAAGGGAACGCAGTACAGTACTTGTGTTCAAAAATCACCAACTAATGCACATAAATTTTTCAATAGTTTATTCTTAAAATACCCCTATACGTATCACTTATCAATTATCACTCTGCAACAGCACAACACCGGCGTCATGCAGCTTACGTAGTACACACAGATGACCACCTTACTACAAGGCCAAACTGCCAATAATTTTCAGGAAAACTACAAACTATGTAATAATTTTAACAGCCTTTAATTCATTTTATACTAATTTTACATAATTTTACATACTGTACGAAGTGAGCAATACTAGCCCACTCATATTCTACATATATGAATGTAACCACTATATGTAATAACTATAAGTCTATGCATTTTAATCTCCACGACCCCTGAAGATGGTGGTTTAAACCACCGAAATACGTATAGGGGTATTTTAAGAATAAACTATTGAAAAGATTATGAGCATTTTAAATTAAGTTATAAACCAACCGATGCACACTAAAACCACTTTTTAAGTAGCTTTATTATAAAATTGTTAAAGTTGTACCCTACACGTGTTTCGATCCTAGGATCATCGTCAAGGGGGTTTATTGCTAAAAGCTACACTCCACCGCAGTACTCCTCACCGCACAACACGTAGTACACTCCGCTCCACGCAAAAAATTTCATATGCCTTTAATACCACACGCCAGCAGTTCCACAATCTACCATCTACAGTGCTTTTATAATTTTACAACTTTTAGAGAATCTTTTTACAAGATTTTAACTTATGTTTCAAAGTGCAGATAGAATATTTTAAATCATGTGTTGAAGTGACTGTAGCTTTTAGCAATAAACCCCCCTGACGATGATCCTAGGATCGAAACACGTGTAGGGGTACAATTTTAACAATTTTATAATAAAGCTACTTAAAAAGTGGTTTTAGTGTGCATCGGTTGGTTTATAACTTAATTTAATATGACGAAGATGCACGGTGTCAACAGTGTGAAATTTATGTGCATTAGTTGGTAATTTTTTAATACATCTCATTTGAAAATGCACGGTAGATACAATGTTAAGTACAGTACTTGTGTAATAGAATCCGATGTATAGTCTACCATACTGTGAATAATATAGATAATAATGCAGAAAATTTGGTGTTAGCAGTCGGAGCCCTGGGTAATGTGTACTTGAATCTCAACAATTAAATATTATAATATTATATCATGTTGCAATTTTGATGGTGTACTTAAGTTTATGGTTTTCTAGAGGTAGTGTCGCAAACAGACCAATCAGTGTTCGCCATTGGTCAAGTAAATGACAGGTACTCGACATTACCGAAATTCAGTTCTTCATAACAAGTAAACAAATAAAGACACATTTGTATGGTACATATAATGCATTAGCATGACTGAAGTATGACTTCAAGGAAAGAACTGTAAAATACGACGCTATGTAGATTTAACTTGACAACTGTGCTAATTGGAAATGTTTCCGTAACAAATGGTCTTGAATTCCACTTAACCCATGTTTCACAACATGCCGGCTAACTCAGTTGTCACGAGATTGTCTCAGAGTGTGTGCGGAAGGCATGATTTGTTGACCAATCGATATTAATACTGCCTACTGCTTATTCGTACAAGTTGTTGAATATGTCAGTCACATTCAATTATATTTCTTCCTTGTCCTTGTAACTGAATATTGAAACGAAGCTGCTTATGGGCTAAACCGTCAAGAGACGTGGACAGAGCGGTGTTCAGTGTGTCTAACCCTCCTCGTACATCCCGTTTGCCCATATTGTGTTGTTAAAGAGTTGTGAGACGGAGTTCCTATCTCGTTAAGTGATTCTCACAGTTTTGTTGCTCGCCGTTAAAACTTGCCAGTTCCATTCCTGAATTAATAATATATTTATGACAATAAGAGCGCGTTTCCTACTGCATTAGAATTTCAAGTTTTTGTGCAGTTTCCAGATTTTGTGTTCTCAGAGATCATCTTTCTATTCTGTCCGTCTGTAATTCCTATATTTTTCCCCTCAGCGCATGTGTGTTAACGGTTTTCTCCTTGTCCCAATGTATGAAAGAAGATCTTCATCATTTTACCAATCCTTTACCTCAAATACTTATCCCTCGTCAGTACTAGAAGGGTAAACACAACCCTTTGTGTATAAGAAAGGAAGCGAATATAAAAAAGAAAAAAAAAACTGAAAAGGAGAGAATACGAAAATCCTCTACAAGACAAAAATAAAAAATAAAAAAAACTACATCCAAGGAACAACATGAGTTGGATTCTGAAATGTGAATTCAGATCCTTCAAAATGTTCCTCTGACAAAAAAACCTCACCACTGTGCAGACCTCGCCACAGCGTAGACTGTGTTAAAAAGTAAAAATAGAATGCCATTCTAGTTGGAAAAGGGAAGAAATTATGTTTCCCCTTCCACTACTTTAAATCCTTCCACCCCTTGCCCTCTCTGACCTGTGTGCACGACCCTTATGCGTCTTTAGAAAAGGCACCCTCATCCTCTCACTGTTCCCCATTTTTCCTCCACATTGTAAGAATCTTTTAGGAAGGTTTTAAAAAAAAAGACCTATAGTATTCTTTTTGGTAGCTGTTATACCTTAGGCAACGTAGAGTGGGGATTTTTGATATTAAATGTGGGTAGCCTTAACATAGTGAAAGAGAAACACCACCCCTTTTCAGATATCCTGTGCTACTATAATTGCAACCCTTTTGGTTGAAGCCTGTGTGTGCCCTTCTAAGTATTTCTATGGTTACCACCCCTTTCATACCCAGCATTAAACTTGCGTTCACATACACATGTATTAAATTTGAAACCCATGTTTCGAGATTATATTCTTTTTATTTATAAGACGTATCAGGTCTGTACCCCTTTTTTTTTTCTTCGTAGGAAATGAAATTCAACTCCAGTATTTACAGAAAATGGGAACCGTAGGGTGGGAAGTGGGAAAAGGCGGTGAAATTTCATCTGAAAAACGGAAGAACAAAAACTGAAATCCAAGGCTTTATTTTTTATTCTTTTACTTCCGGGTTAAATTTCACCCCTTTCTTGTCTTTTTTTTTTTTTTTTGAAGACGTACTGGGAAGTGGGAGGGGAAAGGGTTTCGTCTCCCATTTATTTTTCTCTCCACAAAGCAGAGTGATGGCCATCAGGAAACGAATCGCGGGGATAATAAAAATAAGAAGAAATAATAAGAAGCACAGAGCGCATTAGCGGCATATCTGTGTGCGACTTGCTCGTTTGGACATGAAAGGTCTCTCCCTCCGGTGTTGGCACGATGCTGGCGCGCGCCAAAGCGGTCACTGACATAAACCACTGTAGTTTTCGCGCAATTTCCACCTCTAGGTAAAAATGTCCTTAAGAATCGTTCGCAAGTAACTTCGCGTATTGTGAGTGAAATCTAAAACCCTAATTTCCCAGAGCTGCAGGGAGAGCTAGCGTTGGTTGAGCCTTCGCCATTCTCTCTTCTCTCTCTCTCTCTCTCTTTCGCGGAAATGTTACCATTCTTTGACGAATGATAGTTCTTAGAGGAATTACTGAAGTTTTGCAAACCTAAGACCATAAAATAGTTTCACATTTTGGGTGGAATACGTATCAGTGATCTGTCTGTGTTGACGTGTGTACTGGAAGAGATCTTCGCTATTCTGGGATGTTATTCATCGTAGATTACCGTAGTTAACCGACGTTTCGTGATAAACTATCGGTCCCATCTTCAAGCGTCAAGCAGTCCAAGAAGACCGATAGTTTGTCCCGAAACGTCAGTAACTGCCAATCTACGTTTCGTAACATCCCAGCAGAGCGAAGATCTTATTTACATCGCGGCGGAAGCCTGGAATCATGCACGTGTAGTGGAACATGTCGGGGAAGTAGTTCGTGCTCCGAATTCGAGTGCTTCATAATTCGCTAGAACGCTTAACCCAGTGCCTTACTGAACAACGTGTTTAATATAGCCTCTTTCTATGCGGTCACGTGATTGGGATTTTCTAATGATAGGTCTACTGCGCGGTGGTACTCACCTTTGTAAGCTTTCTGTTTATTGAGCCTACACTATTATTATTATTTATTATTATTATTTACTGCAATTGGGTTTTCACCCGGTGGCAGTAGTTCCTTACACTAGTACACACAATACAAATTTTTTCACCAGGTGGCAGTAGTCCTTACACTAGTACACACAATACAAATTTTTTCACCCGGTGGCAGTAGTCCTTACACTAGTACACACAATACAAATGTTTTCACCAGGTGGCAGTAGTCCTTACACTAGTACACACAATACAAATGTTTTCACCCGGTGGCAGTAGTCCTTACACTAGTACACACAATACAAATGTTTTCACCCGGTGGCAGTAGTCCTTACACTAGTACACACAATACAAATGTTTTCACCCGGTGGCAGTAGTCCTTACACTTAGTACACACAATACAAATGTTTTCACCCGGTGGCAGTAGTCCTTACACTAGTACACACAATACAAATGTTTTCACCCGGTGGCAGTAGTCCTTACACTAGTACACACAATACAAATGTTTTCACCCGGTGGCAGTAGTCCTTACACTAGTACACACAATACAAATGTTTTCACCCGGTGGCAGTAGTCCTTACACTAGTACACACAATACAAATGTTTTCACCCGGTGGCAGTAGTCCTTACACTAGTACACACAATACAAATGTTTTCACCCGGTGGCAGTAGTCCTTACACTAGTACACACAATACAAATGTTTTCACCCGGTGGCAGTAGTCCTTACACTAGTACACACAATACAAATGTTTTCACCCGGTGGCAGTAGTCCTTACACTAGTACACACAATACAAATGTTTTCACCCGGTGGCAGTAGTTCTTACACTAGTACACACAATACAAATGTTTTCACCCGGTGGCAGTAGTCCTTACACTAGTACACACAATACAAATGTTTTCACCCGGTGGCAGTAGTCCTTACACTAGTACACACAACACAAATGTTTTCACCCGGTGGCAGTAGTCCTTACACTAGTACACACAATACAAATGTTTTCACCCGGTGGCAGTAGTCCTTACACTAGTACACACAACACAGATGTTTTCACCCGTGGGCAGTAGTCCTTACACTAGTACACACAACACAAATGTTTTCACCCGGTGGCAGTAGTCCTTACACTAGTACACACAATCACAAATGTTTTCACCCGGTGGCAGTAGTCCTTACACTAGTACACACAATACAAATATTTTCACCCGGTGGCAGTAGTCCTTACACTAGTACACACAATACAAATGTTTTCACCCGGTGGCAGTAGTCCTTACACTAGTACACACAATACAAATGTTTTCACCCGTGGCAGTAGTCCTTACACTATACACACAATACAATGTTTCACCCGGCAGATCTACACTATACACACAATACAAATGTTTTCACCCGGTGGCAGTAGTCCTTACACTAGTACACACAAAAAATTTCACCGTGGCAGTAGTCCTTACACAGTACACACATACAATGTTTCACCCGTGGCAGTAGTCCTTACACTAGTACACACAATACAAATGTTTTCACCCGGTGGCAGTAGTCCTTACACTAGTACACACAATACAAATGTTTTCACCCGGTGGCAGTAGTCCTTACACTAGTACACACAATACAAATGTTTTCACCCGGTGGCAGTAGTCCTTACACTAGTACACACAATACAAATGTTTTCACCCGGTGGCAGTAGTCCTTACACTAGTACACACAATACAAATGTTTTCACCCGGTGGCAGTAGTCCTTACACTAGTACACACAATACAAATGTTTTCACCCGTGGCAGTAGTCCTTACACTAGTACACACAATACAAATGTTTTCACCCGTGGACAGTAGTCCTTACACTAGTACACACAATACAAATGTTTTCACCCGGTGGCAGTAGTCCTTTACACTAGTACACACAATACAAATGTTTTCACCGGTTGACAGTAGTCCTTACACTAGTACACACAATACAAATGTTTTCACCCGGTGGCAGTAGTCCTTACATAGTACACACAATACAAATGTTTTCACCGGTGGCAGTAGTCCTTACACTAGTACACACAATACAAATTGTTTTAACCATGATTAGTATAATAACACTAGTACACAAATACAAACAACAGTGCATTAGTTTACATAGTACACACATAAAATGTATTTAATATTTAATATACAATACAAAAAATATACACATTACAAACGAAATCATCTTACAGTAATTCAAGGTAACAATTAGAACAATCTCGTTTAATGATTTATATATCAAATAAAAATTATATACCAACGAAATGCGCTATTTATTACTTTATATGTATTAACAAACATTGTAAATAAGCCGATATCATGATGTTAATAATATATATAATTTTATATTAATATAACCGATAAATGATTATGAAACTTGACTATATGTGATAGAAAACATAATACAGACAACAATGGATGTAAAGTAAATGTACATTACGAGCCCCCTGAAGATGGCCTTGTAAGGGCTGAAACATATGTAGGGGTTAAAGAATAACAAAGTGAAAAAAAAATAGTGCGTTTGGTTGGTGTGTAATTTGTGATTTGTTAAAAAATGCACGGTGAAGATAAATAATAAAAAAATATATTTTATATCAGTTGGTGCCCATGTTTTTAGGATTTTTGGTGTATATTTCGCAATTATATGCAGTTCAGTCGTTTTACTCCCTTGTGACAGTGAATAACAAAGGTCACATTACGCAGTCTTCATTTTAATGAAACATGGTGCAGAAATCAGCAAAGGGAAACTATTGTTTCCCATGGAAGGCCGTTTCCTGATATTATTCTGGTTACATGAATATTAACAACTTGCCTCATACACGTGTGATAGCCGTTAGCATATGCTTAAGTGCTTCTGAAAGTTGGTAATACTAAATTAGAAGTCTTGTCAGGTACACATTTGGTGTGTCCAGTGCAACGTTTGATGCACGTTTTTTAGTGATCTGTCGCTAACTTGTAGCTAAACACCGTTATGTTTACGTTACATAAGAAATGGACGTTATTTTCTCTTGTATTTTGTGAAATTTCACCACTCGTAAAAGTCTTCCTTTATGTCAGGCAGTGTTCTTCGCTGCACAGTGGGCCTGTATTTTTAAACAAAACCTATAATGCTCAATTTGTGCCCCACAGACCTGACCCAAGTTTATTTAGCCCTTTGAAGACTAAAACAAGACAGGCAGTGAACGTATGACGTAACGTTGAGGCGCGTTCGCGTAACCGTTGTTGCCGTGGAAAAGCAATAAGCTACATATTCTGAGTGTGGTGTGTCTGTAGCCTTAGTTATCCAGCATGTACAGCGCATGCGCCTTATTATGTTGTCATCTGTGGCCTGTCCGACTCTACCATATTTTTTTTCCCCACATTATCTCATAAACGGCAGGATTTTCGGGAAAAACGTTACTGAACATAAAATGTGTGTTTTGAGTTTATCTACAACTTTTGTCTGAAACATTTCTCACTTTAAGAAATCAGGTAGACATTGTCACAAATGTACATATGTCTTCATGTAAAGTACCCGTTATTGTTGTAAGATTTTAATGAAACTTGAATTTTCATGACAGATTTTCGAAAAATATTCACATATTAAATTTCGTGAAAATCCTTACGGTGGGAACCGAGTTGTTCCATGCGGGCGGACAGACGGACAGGACAAGACGAAGCTAATGGTCGCTTTTCGCAAGTTAAAGATCGAGTTCTTACCTCACAGAGAACACTGCTTCTATTGGAAAGGCCACTCAGTTAAACCTGTTAGGGATGCCTTACTTAGTCTGTTCTTTTCCATTTACTGCATTAACAAAACCCAATCGTATCTACACCCATCTCCTAAATCAGTTGTTCTCCAACAGCGCTCCGCAGAACATCGTTAGGGCGAGAAATCGTGCTATAACTACGTAAAAATTCTGAAATTTTGAAGTGCTGCGAAAAAATTCCAAATATCCCTCGAAACACAGGTAAAATGCTTCAATTTGTTTCTTTCGATGTAACGGACTTACACATTTCTTGACAGTAATTTCGCAGCAATTGAATTGCGTTCTGCGCTATTAACTTTCTCTGGCTCGTAGCGTTTGTATACGTAGGAGAAGAAAGGTTGGGAAACACTTTCAGCGATAGGCATACTGCATCTGGTGTAGGCTACCGGTGTTTAACGGTGTGCTGCAAGTCTGCCCCTGGGTAATTTTAAATGTCTTTGTAGCTCAGTTTATGTATTTGTGGCTCAGTTTGTGTCTTTGTAGCTCAGTTTATGTATTAGTAGCTCAGTTTGTGTATTTGTGGCTTAGTTTGTGTCTTTGTAGCTCAGTTTATGTATTAGTAGCTCAGTTTATGTATTTGTGGCTCAGTTTGTGTCTTTGTAGCTCAGTTTATGTATTAGTAGCTCAGTTTGTGTATTTGTGGCTTAGTTTGTGTCTTTGTAGCTCAGTTTATGGATTAGTAGCTCAGTTTGTGTATTTGTGGCTTAGTTTATGTGTTTGTAGCTCAGTTTATGTAGTGGTAGCTCAGTTTTTGTTTTGTGGCTCAGTTTATGAATTTGTATCTCAGTTTATATATTAGTATCTCCGTTTATGTATTACTAGCTCAGTTTGTGTATTAGTAGCTCAGTTTGTGTATTTGTGGCTCAGTTTATGTGTTTGTAGCTCAGTTTATGTAGTGGTAGCTCAGTTTGTGTATTTGTGTCTCACTTTATGAATTTGTAGCTCAGTTTATGTATTAGTAGCTCATTTTATGTACTTGTAGCTCAGTTCATGTATTTGTAGCTCAGTTTTTGTATTTGTGACTCAGTTTATGTACTTTTAGCTCCGTTTATGTTTATGTACGAATATATTTGGACTTCAAAAAAATACTGATGGCGAATTTGGACGCCATAATGCAAGACGTAAGAGACGGACTGGCGTAACTTCGGACTTCATTGCATAACCTCTTTTGCCACGATAAAACGTTCTGATAAATCTCAATTGTATTCCTTTGTTAGTCGAATGATAATTGCCGCCAACTGCCCATTCAGTGAACCTGCCCCTTTCGTACCAGTTCTGTAGTTAAGGTTGGGAATCGTAACATTTGCACCGCAACTGTTCAGGTCTCTTTTAATTCAAACTGCACAATGGCCGTCATGCATGTCAGCCTTGCTAATGCTGGCAGTTCATGGAATGTTCATAAAGCAAAGTAAATAACAAATATATGAAGAAATCAATAAGGGCGTTAGGTACGAGTAATTTGCATGGTAGTTTGTACTTGTTCAATAAAATACTACTAAGAATGTTACATGAATGCACTCCAGTAGCAAGTACGTAATTGAACAGATGACAGAACGCTTTACAAATTGAAAATATAGGAGAGGTCGTTAGTTGGAAGTAGGATGGGACAGCATGGACTGGATCAATCTGGCTTAGTTAGGGACAGGGAGCGAGTTCTTGTGAACACGGCAATGAACCTTTGGGTTCGATAAAATATGGGGAGTTTTTCGATTAGCTGAAAAATCGTTGAGAAGGTCTCTCTGCTCGATGGAGTTAGTCGGTTGGGGATTGTTAAATTTTTCCACACAGCAGTAATCGCTGGCTTAAATATCAGCACGTATCAGCACACCACTGAATGACTCGAAATGAATTATTTTATTGGAGGAAAAGATTAATGGCACATTTCATAGCAGCCTTTCCTCTGTGTGTAAAGGGCCTATTTGTTTTTAAGATACAGGAAAAATGATTACATATTTTATGCAAGCTCACGGATAACGTTGTTTAAAATATAAAACCCAGAGAGGTTTTTTAATCCGAGTTTACTTTGAGAAGTTCGTTTTTTTTTATCGTTATTCCTTTATATATGTGAACATTCTTTAGCTGTAATCTTTCTTTGTCTGGCCGTCCGTCATATTTATACCGAAACGGGTTTACGAATGCTCCAAAATGGAACTGGTATGTACAAAACGCGAGGTTTACAGCTGACACATTAAAAATGCAGACGGCTCCATACAATTTATCAGGTTTAGCCGCGGAAGGTGTATTGTCGTATATTCCAAACACATTCATTCATATTACGACCTTGAAAGGGTGGATTTCAGTGGACTTGGAAATAATGTTATATTTTCATGAATTCTGCTTTTATGAAACCTTAGATGGCGAGGCGAAAAAAAAAATGAGTGTGTAGGAAAGAAAGATGGGGTGTACATTTTTTTTTTTTTTTTTTTTTTTTTGGTAAAGTGAAACCAGCACGTTTCTTCTGGATATTATCTCCTTAAAAAGAGAGAGAAAAGTGTGATCATTGTATCCAGTCTGCAGTGTTAAAAAAAAAGCTAAGATGCCTAAATTTGAAAGGAATAGCCTGAAGGAGGACTGTATCTCTTCTTCATTTCTTTTTGAAAAGTAATAATAATTCTTTTGAAAACTGGTTTCTTTCAAGGGCATTTGCCTTTAGAAGTTCGGGTTGGAATACTTGTCACAGTTCTTCGTACTTTTGTTTCGATGATCCTACAGCCGCCTCTCATTTCAAGACATGCGCGCTTTCTGGTGAGCGTTTTATGAATTGTGTATCTACGTGTCCATATTGTCTTTCTTTCAGCAGTTCCTGAAACTGATATGTAACCTGAATAGCATACGCACTCATGCATGCAAGTCTGGCCCCCCCCCCCCCCCCCCCCCCGTAATAAACACCATCGATATCATTTTTAGAACATATATATGGGCTTCTGAAATTGACACTTCCACATACTAACCCAACCTAACCTAATCTAACCTAAATTAATTTCAACAATAAATCGAAACTAACATGATCGAGTAATACATGTTTCGTAGTGACAAGACATGTGAGTGGTGCACATGTATTTCGGGGAAATGTGAAAGCTGAATGTGCATAACAAACATCTGTACTATTGTAAGAACACAACGTATATCCAGAGGTGTCATCATTTAATGAGTGATTTCGTTAATGTGCTAGGGAGCGGGATAGCTCAGACGGTATAATAACTGGCTGTGGTTGTGCGACTGTCATTTCGATTCTCGGCAGGGGAAGACTTTTTCAAAACCTGAAACACAATGTGATCATGTCACTAGAATGATAATGGAATAATTTGAATAATTACATTTGTTTGTTGTTGTTACAGGCGGTTTGTTGCCAGGCCACCGCGTTTCCCCCATGAGTCCTGTAAGAGATGCCAGCAACAATGCTAAGGCAGCTGTACCAATAGATTATTCCAGATATGTCAGACGGTTTAGCAGTGCGCTGGAGTGTGGGAGCACATACTGCAAGGACCTCAATTACAGGTAACTTGAGGCAACGCGATCTCTGTACAGTCTCAATTAATTAATTATTTTGTCCCAGGGGGCACTTCCATTGTCCTGATATTGTTTTGCCACAGGGAGCACCTCCATTGTTATGATATTAACACTTTGTCACAGGGAGCTCTTCCATTGTTGTTATATTGTTTCTCACAGGGAGCACCTCCTCTTGTTATTAAATGTTTATCACAGGGAGCACCTCCTCTTGTTATTAACTGTTTATCACAGGGAGCACCTCCTCTTGCTATTAATTGTTTATCACAGGGAGCACCTCCTGTTGTTATTAACTGCTTATCACAGGGAGCACCTCCTCTTGTTATTAACTGTTATCACAGGGAGCACCTCCTCTTGATATTAACTGTTTATCTTAGGGAGCACCTCCTTTTGTTATTAACTGTTTATCACAGGGAGCATCTCCATTGTTAATATATTGTTTATCACTTGGATCACCTCCTCTTGTTATTAACTGTTTATCACAGGGAGCACCTCCTGTTATTTGTTTATCACAGGGACCTCCTCTTGTTATTAACTGTTCATCACAGGGAACACCTCCATTGTTGTTATATTGTTTATCACAGGGAGCACCTCCTCCTTTTAACTGTTTATCACAGGGAGCACCTCCATTGTTGTTAGATTGTTTATCACAGGGAGCACCTCCATTGTTGTTAGATTGTTTATCACAGGGAGCACCTCCTCCTGTTATTAACTGTTTATCACAGGGAGCACCTTCATTGTGATGATATTAACTGTTTGTCACAGGGAGCGCTACCATTGTGATTATGTTAATGTGTTTTATCATAGGGAGTGCCTCCATCATCCTGATATTAACTCTTTTGTCACAGGGAGCACCTCCTCCTGTTAACTGTTTATCACAGGGAGCACCTCCATTGTTGTTATATTGTTTATCACAGGGAGCATCTCCTCCTGTTATTAACTGTTTATCACAGGGAGCACCTTCATTGTGGTGATATTAACTGTTTGTCACAGGGAGCACAACCATTGTGATTATGTTAATGTGCTTTATCATAGGGAGTACCTCCATCATCCTGATATTAACTCTTTTGTCACAGGGAGCACTTCCATTGCCTGGATTGTAATTCACGGGTGTTTGTCAAGAAGGAAGAAATGATCAGGCATTTTAAGTGGCATAAAAAGCGAGATGAGTCCCTGCAGCATGGCTTCATGAGGTATTCACCAATGGACGACTGTTCCGACAGATACAATGGCTGCAGCCACAATCGCAAGCAGACGCACTATCACTGCATTAAGGTAGATTTATAAGTATGTGTTAATGTTTCTGATCCTGTTTTGCTGTGTGCGTAATTTGTACTTAAGCCAGAAGTATTTGCCTAATTTTGTTATGTTTCTGTCCTTCAGTGTTGGCTAGTTTTTTTTTTTTTATTTCCAGCTGTTTCTTCACAAAGTAAGAATTTTACTGTATGTATGTAAATAAGTTGCATTGAACACATTTGGGGACTGGCTACAGTGTAATATGCTTGACCTTTATTCAGGAGTTGTTTGGTCTGAATCCGAGGCTATCATCAGCGTATATTTTTCCCAAATCAAGTTTTGGGAAATGCTGTTGCATGTACTCACATTTTAAGAATTGTTTATTTGCCTTGTGCATTCCAAAGGGACATTATGGGAACTGAAACATAGAAGGTTTGTGTTAGAATTTTAAAAATATGTATCATATGTGCCGTTGATGGTGTTTACATTCTCTTGATTTAAATACACTGTAGAACGAATACCGTTCAAACTGTTTTGTGTATATCTGCGTCTTGCCCCATTTTTATTCTCTGCGAGAAGATCAAAGTATTATCATAAATCCTTTAAATCTGTATTGGCCATCTGGCCTGTACATATTCTGCTGTCGTAATATCCTTAGTACAATCTTGTTCATTTCCTGCAATGCATCATGTGCATGCGTGTGTTTCCTGTGAACGAATATGAAATTGTAATACTCATATTCAGTAATGCGTGCTGTAACAACAAAGATACCAAATGGTGCAGCAGAATTCCTGTCTTAGGTTACTCATTGAACGAACGGTAAAGATGAGACAAGTAGATAATGTATTTTGTCATTGTGAAGTGTATGTTGTACTTCTGCAAGTATTACATAGTGTGCAAAACGTTTTTATGTGTAACTGTAATTTTACGTAGTGAGCAGCAGTTGATACAAGCGTGATGTAGGCCGTACTGATTGTGTGTATATTGCAGGAGGGTTGTGACAAGGTGTACATAAGCACCTCAGATGTCCAAATGCATGCCAACTACCATCGTAAGGACTCTGCCATAATCCAGGAAGGATTCCAACGTTTTCGAGCAACTGAGGAATGTGGAGCAGCCTATTGTTCATTCTTCGGTCAGCGAACTACGCACTTCCATTGCAGGCGAGACAGCTGCAAGTACACATTCAAAAATAAGGCTGATATGGGTATGTGTACGAAGCTATGAAAATATTGCTTTTAAATTGTCCACCTTCAATAGCTCTTTATTATATACATATTTATCGTGCATTTAAGACCGATGTTTAAAATACGTGGCGTTTGTTCAAAAGTTTCCATCTGGCTAGAATATGGTCCTGTTAATTTGACAGCAGTTGTGACGTAATATTTTTTAAATGAGTGTTGGGATTTAAATTTTAGCACATGGTTTATGAAATGCCTGTTATGTGAACAGAAAGAGATAAATTATGAAATGAACAGCATTTTGTGGAAAATAAAACAAATTATGCAACACATCTTAAAAATGCAGTAAATGTTCTCTGTTGCCTAAATACAGAAATGAACTTCTGGGGGTGTTTTTTTTTTTTACATTCATTCACATCTGCGATCATAGGTCATTTAAAGGTAAACCAGTACCAGAGCATAATTTGAATTGGTCGTCTTCTTCATTTTGGAGGTTCTGTAAATTGTTTGTAGAGTAAGATTATGGCTCCATAAATTGAGGACTAGTCAGGTCTTTACTGTTCCATGACACAGTACAGAGAGTAGGTGGTCATAAGGTAAATTAATAATGGTTACCACTGCTTTTAGTCCCTCCCCAGTGCTGTTTTCTCGTTCATTTGTTCGCTTGAATTCCTTCCACAAACTAGGAGGATGTATCCTGTAGTACTCGTGATGGAATACATGCTTCTGTGATTGGATTTTTCTGTTGTCCATGGTTTATTACCATAAGATAAAAGTTGCCCAGGGCAGGGTTAAAAACTGCAGACCCTGTATTTGAGTGGCCCAGGACCATACACGATAGTAATTATTAATCATCTTTCTCTGAAATTTAGGTGTGCTGTGGCCTTGATACCATCTTTTCCTTTGTGTGTGTTTATATTGTAAAATCTGTCTGTGCATCAAAGAATTATTATCACACCAACTTATCATTGTTCATTTCATTCAGTAGCTTTGTCTGCATTCAATAGAATGTTCTTCATTCCTCAACTCAGATTCCTGTTATGTTTCAAAGTTTATGACACGATTTGAGGCCTCTTGTCTGGGATGTGATTCCCTATAGTCTTAGGACCCTGCAGCCTCCATCTTCATGATAGGAGATACCCAGAAGATGGAGGCACCAGGTTCTTCCAGAATGTTGGTTAGTACCTCGTAGACTGCATAGTGTACCATCCCTGAAGACAGTGCTCGTCAAAAATGAGTAGACAACGTCCGTAATAAATCATGTCCCTGGTACCTTTCTTTCTCGTATATTTTTCGGAATTTTAAATTATACACACAATCCATTAAACCCAAGGGTTTAGAATGAATTGAATTTACTGCATAGCTTGCAGAAGTAAAAAGTGTACTTCTTTTAGGTAGCGTAGTTAATACTGGTGGCATTTGAGGTTCTTACAGCAGTGGTTGTGAACTTCACTGTCTTCTGGGATGTAACACTGTGTAGTTCAGTAGATGTGTACTGGCATTTCGTCAGGGTAGATTATGGAGGTACCAGGATCCTCTGAAATGATGTTACACTTTTACCCGACTGTACGGCGTCACTTCCAAGACGATAGCAATCTTTATTAGTAATCTTGTTTCAAAGCTGCATTTTGCACTTGTGATTTCGTAAGTAAAGTTAATATTCCTTGTGTTTATAGAAAAGCACAAGACATACCACATCAAAGACGAGCAGTTGAGTCGAGATGGCTTCAAGAAGTTTATGAAGCATGAGATGTGCCCCTTTGACAGTTGTCGATTTTCCCGCGTTTGCAACCATATACATTGCATCCGGACGGGCTGTAACTACGTGCTGCATTCCAGTGGACAGCTCTTCAGCCACAAGCGTAAACACGAGCGTCAAGACTCTGAAATAGCCTATCGCAAGTTTAAACTTGCTCAGAGCATGATGAAAACATTTGCAGGCGGAAGTGACAGTTCTCAACCACCACAACTTAGTCCAAATATGCTTCAAGCATTTAATGAGCAGGTGAGAGGACAAAATTAAATTACGTAAATTTATTTGATACAATTACAGTATGGTTCCAAAATTTGTTACTTGTAACAAGTGACTTGTGATCTAAGAATGTCGTTTAAGTAAAGTAATTAACCTTCTGTCACTAACTTCCCAACCCCATTTCCTAGGTACCATTTTGTGTTGTATTGAGGTGAACTTCATTAAGTGGGGGGAGTAATATTTGACCTTTGGAACCAGTTAAAATGTGTAACACCTTTGAGAGTAATACACATTCACAGTTCAGTTTTCTGTCCTTTTGCGGTGGACTACTTGCAGTTGTGTGTTTCAGCTAAGTCAGCAGTCTGATGGTTCTCTCAGCTCATCAATGCCAACATCAGTAATCCAGCAGGGGCCGAGCTCATTGAATGCTGGGGCAGCAAGTTCGGTTCAGGAAAGCAGTCGGCCTCAGAGCAACGGTGAGACATCTAGTGACGGTGGCGGCAGGCAGTCTCCTACTATCAGCATTCCTCCTCCATCCTTTGCATCAAAATTTGGCCATAATATTGCAGGTACAGGTGTGTCATGATTTGTAAGTGGCGTAGCTTGTGTTGTGAGACACCCTGAATGTATGCTCAATAATTGTCAGCATCTTAACTGTTGTGTAAAGGCTAAGGAAATCTAATATTTTTTTTGTATGAATTTCATGCTGTTGTGTAAAAAAATAACAGTCATTAACTTATTTTGTACTGTCTTAAATTATTCTATACTTCCTTAGAGTGCCTGGTTTAGGGTAAGCCTTCATTCTGAAAGTGTTCTTCAAACTAGAAGGAAGTGCAAATGCTTCCAGTTCCAGTACCAAGGCCCGAAACACTAATATACAGACGGAGTATTTTCAAACATTAGGCATTGGGTCAACCACAGGTTAACAGAGTATTTTTGACTGGTTACTCTGTGTCACTGAGTATGTGTCAAAAGTCTGTTTTGATCCTCAAAGATGTAAGCCATCTTTGACTCTTGGGGAGAACATTCACTTAACGAACTGCCACCATCATTCACAGCAAACATTTTTAAGTATTACACATCAGTATCAAGTACAGAGCATTAAGAAACTTACTTAGATCATTAACAATTCAAAGATATAAATTCTGGTTATAAATGTACATATGTTCTTAATGTGTGTGTGTAGAGCACACAAAGTTTTCTCCGTGCACACATTGAAAGTAGAGGTACAGCTGCAGATGGGGGTGAGTGGTCAGCTTTATGCCCAGCCACTTTATATTGCAGGTGGAGAGCTCCAGTATGCATTGAATAAGCAGCTGGGTGGGCCCCAGAGCTGATCTGCGTGCTTTGGACAAAATACGTGGGAATTTAATCACAGTTTCTCAGATGTTCAGTGCATAGACCTAGTGTCTGTACTGAGTTGTTTGGCTGTAAATGTGAATAGGCATAGCTCTGTTGATCATACAGAGAGCATGGATATTTCATACATTAAAAATGATAAGTAAATACTCGACAAAGTTTAGAATATTATCTGACATTGTAGTCCTGTTTATAATTGGCAGGCATGGAGGGTCCTGCTAGTTCACATCCTTCTCCACACTATGTGGTGCATCCAGCCTCACATGAGCAGCCTGTGTCAGCTGTGGATCTTACCAGTGATTTGTCATCAGTTTCTTCAGCAGCAAACTCAGTCCCTCCTTGGGCCAGTGAAGATTTCTGGCAGAAGTTTTTGGCAAGGTTTGGTCCAACTGATAAGTGTGCTGGCTTTGGGCAGTGTGAGTTGCTGTTCAAGGAGCATTACCACTGTTTGGCCGAGGGCTGCGAGATGATCTTCAGGTGAGTGTGTGTATTAGGGCAGCACTTCTCAAACTATTTGTTGCGAGCAGTTGCTAGGCGTGTTGAGAGCAATTGCTAGGTGTGTTTTAGAAAATTCTGTGATCCACAGTGCGATTCAGTAACTAAATATTAAAATTATCATGGCACCGTCAATGTTGAATGGCATTAACCGCAAACCCATATTTGAGGGAGGGGGAGAAACGTGCAGCTTGTGTAGCATGCATCGTGCAGTCAGAGTACTGCATATCTCACAAAGCGACATGACATAAACATAACCTACTCTTCATATTATTGCACTAATAAAAATTGCTTTTTTACACTTGTTTTTATTTCATTAAAATTTTGGTATTCCCATCGAAGTGTGTTGCATATGTGGATGTCATTCTTCAAGTGTGTCACACCATGTAAAAGATTGAGAACTGCTGCGTTAGATTATTTTGAGTGAGTGTAGAAACTGCAGGTATTGCTACTTAAAGAACAGCTTACTCCTGTTCCCACTCGCTAGCATACAAAGCAGTCTGTTACAGGCCTGTGATAACAAACTTTGGAACAAGAAAGAAATTGATGCAAGCATAGAAGGTGTATTCCACTGGAGGTGGCAACTTTGGACATTTATTCTAAGTCAGCTGTTCATTGTAACAATTTGTTAATGACAGCAGCTTAATCGTATGTTACCTGTTCTTGAACTTCTGTAACCATTGACAGTTAAACCTGTATTCATGTGACATTTGTAATTTTACATGGTCTCTGTTGAATAACTGACAGTCTTGGGAAGACACTGTATAATTTGCAGAGCATTAGGGATATTACACTGCGTATTGACCTGTGAAAGACATAGTTTTCTGACATCCGATGTGGAAATGAAGAAAGAGGAGAAGAAGAAGAAAAAGGAGAAAGTTTCTTTAAATATGTGTCATATTGAAATGTCCTCAAACTTTGCAGGTCTTAATGGAATCCATATTCCTTCATGCAGCAGTGTTGTGTATAATGAGCCATATTTGAACAGTGTGTAAAGTTTTCTGTGTTGCATTTGAAGGTTGTCTTGTAATTGAAGTGTCACAGTTTATTGTCATAGCCAGCATCAAATTCTGTGACGTCACTTCAGTAGTTCTAGTGATAAAACATGCACAGGGATGGACTTTCCTGTAACTAATTAATTTTATACACTTCATGCAAGGAATGTTAGAACCATACATTTTTTTAGATCAATTATAATTTTTCTTCATGTGGCTGTGAAGTACATGACCCTTGTGCATGTTTCTATGTACCTACTACTGTTCTTACAGTTTGTTTCAAGGCCATTAATCTTTAAACGACCAGGTTGATATTTAAATTTTAGTACATAGTTCATGAAAAACGTGAGTCTTATTTGAACAGAAAAGGTAAAATTATGATATAAACAGCATTTTATGGAAAATAAAACAGAGATTATGCTGCATGTCTTAAAAATGCAGTAAATTTTCTTGTTGCCTAAATATATAAAATGAATTTTTATGGGTGTTTTTTTTTACATGAACGTGAGTCACTTAGAGGTTAATGTTGTCTTTTAGGTACTTTCTTTCTTGTTCCTGAAATGTCTGTTAGTTTTACATCTTACTGATGCTACAATGGTATATGGTGTGTTTTTCAGGTCTATGGATGGAGTTAGGGAACATGCCCGAAATCATGAGCAGCAGGAACAAGTGAGTGAAATCTTCTATATCACATCAGAGGCAGGACCTGAGGCCCTAACAACCAGTGTGAGGAGGATTGTCCATACCAGGGCAAAGAGAAACACTATCATTGCACATGGGTGAGTTGGATACTTCACCAAAGTAAACTGAATAGTCTTTTATGGTTGATTCTATGCCACAGTATGCCTTGAAGGGTGGAACATTTTCTGGATAGTGAAATGGGCAGAGGCTGTGTCTGTCTCAAAACTACCTGCACTGTAGATTCTGGGATGTGACACCGTGTCACCAGGTACTACTCAGCTGGCAACACCATGTCGTATCCCAGAAGACTTTATCTACACCAGCACCACTGTGGGACATGCTGTGGTGACAGCAGTCACCTCATTTCAGTCACTCGCCTGAGCATGCTGTTGAAACATGTGCTAGCAGACGATAGTTCCATTTGCTCTGTCTGTGACACAGTAATGTTGTAAATAGACCCAGCCTAGTCACAGTTACGTGCTGCCAGGTTGCCATACGTCCAGCGGCAAGTTTTCATTTTGTTGTGTGTAGTTATGTTACATAATCAAGAAGAATGAGGTGGGCGGGGTATGTAGCACGTATGGGTGAGGGGAGAGGTGCATACAGGATTTTGGTGGGGAGACCTGAGGGAAGGAGACCACTTGGAAGACCCAGGCCTAGATGGGAGGATAATGTTAAAATGGATCTTCAAGAAGTGGGATGGAAGGGTGTGGACTGGATTGATATGGCTGAGGATAGGGACAGGTGGCGGGCTCTTGTGAATGTGGTAATGAACCTTCGGGTTCCATAAAACGTGGGGAGTTTCTTGACTAGCTGACGACCTGCTAGCTTCTCAAGAAGGACTCTGCTCTGTGGAGTTAGTTAGTTAGTTGTTAAGTTACATGCATCACTTCAAAGAGCTGTGTGAATTGGCAGCATGTGAACCACCCTAACTGGGTGGGAGATGACAGAAGTCGGTTTCTGTATTGTGGTGGAAGCTTCTGATAGGTTTTGGACTTGGAAGATTATGATTAGAAATTTCAGAATATTCTGATCATCATACATTAAGCATGGAAATTACTGTGTTGTGCAAGTGGCTACCTGCTGCAGACGCTGATTGTGTAGGGCTATTTGTAATACTTTCCACTTCAATTTCTAGGATAACTGTCGAGAAGTGATCCTTCCGTCCGACAAACCCTTCAGGCGGTTAGATCACTACAAAATGCACGAGTATTCACGAAAGCTGAGCCTCACTAAAGACCCGCTGACTGTGACCCACCTGGCTACCTCAATTGATAGCATGTTCCGGAGGAAGAGAGGTCGTCCGCCCAAGAACAGGGTTATTGAGGTAATATGCATTCACAATCAGTCATTTTCAGTTACAAAAGGTAGTGTGTAAGTTGATTGGGTTGATGTTGATTACTTGAGTATTATTTGAAGTAAAATATTGTTTTCCCATTTCTTTCCAGGTGTGGAATGATTATGTAAGTTGCTTTACTGTCTCAGTTTATTTTAAATCTAATCCCAGAGGTGGAGGCTTAGTTAATAGTGTTAAATGAGTTGTTGCATGATAACACTTTCATTAATACATTTCATTAACATCCATACTACATTCATTTCATTGCAAAATAAAAACTTCATTTTTGTTGTACGTTAAACTGTCATCACATGGGTATTCAGGTGAAGTAGAAATTACGTATGTTCCACTACTATGCATTTACCTGCATACCTGCTTGTTCAGTGCTGTGTTGTGTGATGTAAATCAGTGGTATTTCATTTCAGCACACGTTGTGACTATTCTGGTTATTTACAGTAATCAGTCAAATTTTTCTGTATGTAATAATGAAATTTACATTTCTGAAATATCTAATTTGCCCCATGCTAATGTTATGCTCATCATAATGGCTGCTAGTGAGCGTAGAAAGTTAGCATTTGTGAATTTACACAGCTGGAGCACACTCCAAAGTCAAATTAATGTGATATTAACCATCATTGTCTAGGAATAGGTAATTTTAAATACACGACTGTCAGGGGGTTGGCAGCCTGACTTCAATAGGGGCAATGAATGGTTTTGTATTAAAATTGTGTGGAGCTCTAGACAGTGCATGTATGCCTCGTAATAGCACCATGCAAGTGCGGTAAATGTAGATGAAGTAAACATTTTGGAAATCCGTGATTTGGCACAAGCAGCGTTTGCATTTTACTGCATTGTTTTATGTAATAATGTTGCATTTATTTATAATTTATGGTGGGTGATAATGCATGTAAACAGCCAGTATGACCAGTGACTGCATATCAAAGGACATCGTCAAGTGAAATGAATGCGGTTAGTTTTGTGGCATCAGGAAAAATGTATTTCATTCCTTTTATCACCTCTGAGGAAGATTGTACAAATCATATGAGAACTTGACACCTTGCTGTAGTTAAGAAGCAGACAGAACTACCACTCAGATGCATTTTGCAATTCCCTTAGGCCGTTTATGCACTTTGTGCTAATTTCTAAACTTGACGTTTCTGAAGTTCATATGCGTGTCATGAAAGGGCTTAGGTAAATTACAGATCTGTAACTCATTTTTGAGTGAAATTATCTGAAAATTGTTGGACATATGTACTGTATGATTGGTAGAGTGTAGATGTACAGCGCATATTGTATATCAGTGCATGTTGTGTGTAAATCATATGAGGATTTATTGGATGTCAGATGTACATTATTGCATGTGCTTGTTAATATTTACTAAGCCTTAGATATTACATTTATGGTTCTTGGCAGTGGGTACTTGATTCTCTTTCTGTCCAGTTCCCCATGGCTCCTGGTTCAGCAGTAGATTCTCCGCAAGCCATCTTCACAAGCTTCAAGCTTCCCAAGCCTTCTGTCATGTCTGTGGGCACAACTGGTGGAGGATTTGCAGGCCATGGGCTGATCCAAGGGCAGCACACGGAACATGGTCAAGGGAGCAATCCGGGAACTTCGCCTCCAAGCCCTGAAGGCAGCTCCAAAAGCTCCACTCCTGTAAGCACGGGTATAAACATACTGGGTTTACCTGAACATAAGACAGTCTCCTTCTAAGAGCTTAAATTAATGAAAGACAGTTATTTCTTGCCAGTTTTAATGATGAGTCAGTTCTCCTTCTACGGGCTGCACTGTTCAAGTTATACTGCCCGCAGCTGCTTACGGTATAGAGAGCACTGACTCTAGTACTAAAAGCATTCAGTGGGGTTGTGTAGCTCAAGCAGTTAGTTGCAGCTTTCTTATTGTGCAGTCCTAAGTTCTTTCTCAGGTAGTCCATATTCATTCACGTGTTATCCAGGGTGTGCATGGGCCCCTTAGAGAGAACGGTTCCAGGGCAAATTGTCTCATCCTACCCTCAGTGCTTTGTGTTAAAGGTGATTTAAATATACATCATCATTTAATATAGTCTTCTCGGGCGCACAGCCGCGTCAATTCGTTTGAATACAACGTTTCGGGGACTACACGGGACAGACGAGTTGTATGTTAAATCAGTTTGCCTGAGGATGGGGACGGAGCTAGTCCCCGAATCGTTGTATTCAAACGAATTGACGCGGCTGTGCGCCCGAGAAGACTATATTGAATCATGTTTTAAAACTTATACATCATCATGTTTCTAATTATAACATGATCCCGCTTTATTCAGATCCTAAATTAGGAAAAGATCCTCAATTTTATATTCAGGTAAATATGGTGTGGTGCATGGTAGGGATAGTGGATCGTAGCTCTGTATTTTTGTATGTCATGAAAGTTTGATCTTGTTGGTGTAGGTAAGCAGTTTAGCTTAGTAGTATAAAGTCTTATTTACATTTCAAAGTTCCTAGTTGAAATCTGTGGTATTCTGGGTAATTACACGGCGTCGTGTGGTAATTATTTACTGACGTTTCCTTTCCTTTCCTACTCGGAATCTTGACCCGTGAAGATGGGACCGATACGTTGTCCCGAAACGTCGGTAAATAATTACCACACGACGCCGTATAATTACCCAGAAGACCACAGATTTCATTTTAGTAGTATAAAGTCTTATTTGCATTTCAAAGTTCCTAGTTGACACATCAGCAGCACACCACTTATCATTAATTTGTTAAGGGGAGAGGGGCAGCTTACGTCCCTTTCTTAATGGAAAGGCAAGTAGGCAAATGAGACCTTAGTTGCTGTCTGTGTGTCCGACATTTAACCTTAAAACTCGAAGCCTGCTTTCCTGTTCCATAAATTTCTAGTTCTACATGTATAATTTCATTTTTGTAGCTAACATATTACTTGGGGTACAGATTCTGTGTGCATTCTACTTGTCAGCTGTAACTTCAGAGTTTTGCATTGTTGCCATGTTTGTGATTGTACAAACAGTATTTCATGTGATAAGTTTGTGCTGTTCCTCAGTACCAGTTTTCATATGCATAGCTGTAATGGTTCATATGTCATGACCATCCAGCAGAAAGCCAAAGGAAATTTTTGCATGGCTACCAGCTTTGTTCCTTTATGTTTGACAAATGTATTCCTGAACAGAAGTCACATATTCTTCCAAGATCTATTACCATACAACATTTCAGGACTAAAGTAAGTGGAGGTAGTGGCCCTCCTACCCCAGGTGATATGTATGTCCACCATCTTGTTATTAAGAGTGTAGGCTGGGTTGGTTTCCTGCAGTGGTATAATAGTGTTGTTACAAAATTTCGTGAAAACGGTCAGCTGGTTTGAAAGTGGAAGCGACCCCCCCCCCCCATACACACAGATAATCTGAAGAGCCTGGTATTTTTTCTTTTCCCTTCTTATTTTTCAGAACAGTAGTAGTCTAAAACTGAGTGAACAATGTCGTTTGGTAGTGATCATATTGTGTTACTGTGTGCTGCGTTGGTTGTGTGCATTTCATTGGCTTACTTCAGAAATGAGAGGCTGGTTTAGTGACAGCAGACGTGGCTGAAAGCAAACGTAATAATAGGGTCATTACCGTCAGCATCAGCTAAAAGGAATTATAAATGAAGAATCAGTTTTTTCACTTAGCCTCCCAGATATTATACTACATTTACTTCATTTCTTATCGTGCGAAAAAGATCCCTAGTTTGACAACAGTTTCTATAGAATGTAGAAAGCAAATTGACAGAGTAGAAATATACTTTTCAGTTGTAGTGTGTATCAACATGCCTTGCTTGTGGTGTTGTCTGTGTACTTGTGCATGTGAATGGTTTATACACTTAGATTCTGTTTGGAATAGACTGTAGGAAGGTTGTGTAGTTGCAGATAACAGGGTAATGTTGATGTAAAGGGACATACGGCTGTTTTGTGTTCTATACAGCATCGACTTGACGTGCTGCAAGAAGGATTCTACTCATTCCCTGAAGGAACACCTTGTCCAGATGCATTGTGTCCATATAACACCAGGTGTCAGCACTTCCACTGCAGTCAGCCACGCTGTTTCTATGTCACTGACCGTGAGGATATACTCATCATGCACTCCAAAGATTTCCATGACAATATTGACATCATGGATGGGTTCCTCTTCTTTGACCGGACAGTTGACTGTCGCCTCCCCTCGTGTCACAGGTGTGTGGTGCCTAGACTGTTGTGACAGCTCTTCCTCACAGTATGTTACAACACATAATAAAGACTAGTGAAAAAGGAATTATTCTCATTTATAATATGTACATGAATTTACGCCGATCCCAGTGGCCATGTGGTCTAAGGCGTGGGTCTGCGGCCGCTCGCTTACTGGGATTGTGGGTTTGAATCCCACCGGGGGCATGGATGTCTGTTTCTTGTGAGTGTTGTGTGTTGTCTGGTAGAGGCCTCTGCAACGAGCTGGTCACTCGTCCAGAGGAGTCCTACCGAGTGTGGTGTGTCTAAACTGTGTGATCATGAAGCCTCGAATAATGAGGTGGCCAAGGCCCCCAAGGGGCTGTCGAGCCATTAAAAAAAATAATTTACAGTGCTGTTTACCTATTAATCCATGATGCTTTTAACATTGTTGAGTCCAGATAATTAAACCACTACTTGTGCTACAATCTCAGTATTCAACAGTACTAATGCCAAAAATATCATCCACACCTAGTGTTGGCCATCTCATGTCTCTTTTCTAGCCATCAAACCAGCCATTTTGTAAGATGTTAAGTCATTAATATCTGATACGTTTATGAAATTTACAGAAAGCGAGAAATTATGTGTAACACTAAGTTATGAGCCACAGGTTTCAGTGTGTACGAGGGCTAGTCAAAAACGAGTGAGAATGAATTTATTACTCAGCAAATACGTTAGGCAGAGTCCAACTTGATATGGTCTTTTTCAAAGTAGTCCCCATCGAGCTGTATGCACTTGGTCCAACGTGTCTGCCAGTCCTGGAAGACGTGCTGGAACCCATTTTTTGACATCGTCTTCAGAACCGCCTCCGCCCTCTTCAGAACGGCCGTTGAGGATCGAAACGCTGGCCCCGCAGCTCCGATTTCAGGCGAGGAAACAGAAAAAAGTCACACGGAGCAAGGCCCGGGCTGTACGGAGGGTGCGGCACACATTCAATGTTTTTTCGGGCAGTGACAGTTTTGAAGACCCTGGCCGAAAACATCCGACGAAAACGCCCTGAGCTGCATCCATCTCGTTGGTGCCTACACCACAATAATGCACGCCCTCACGTTTCGAACGTTGTTGCCCAATATTTAGCCCGAAAAAACATCGAATGTGTGCCGCACCCTCCGTACAGCCCGGACCTTGCTCCGTGTGACTTTTTTCTGTTTCCTCGCCTGAAATCGGAGCTGCGGGGCCAGCGTTTTGACTCCTCAACGGCCGTTCTGAAGAGGGCGGAGGCGGTTCTGAAGACGATGTCAAAAAATGGGTTCCAGCACGTCTTCCAGGACTGGCAGACACGTTGGACCAAGTGCATACAGCTCGATGGGGACTACTTTGAAAAAGACCATATCAAGTTGGACTCTGCCTAACGTATTTGCTGAGTAATAAATTCATTCTCACTCTTTTTTGACTAGCCCTCGTAATATAGCTGAATGTCACTGACCATCTTCACAGAACTCTCTATAAATCTTGAAGATATTGCCTTCTGGTAAAGCAATCCCATTACAGGCCTGGACAGACCCTTAGGGTTCCAGGAGGTTGAGGCTCCCAGTTTTCTAGACAATCGGCACATGAAGGTGGTAAGGTTGTCAGCCCTACGCACCGGCCGTCTTTACCCCTCCCCCAGGAAATATTAATTTCTGTTAGAGGCTGAGTCGACCCCAGGGCCATTATTGCCTTCTGGTATGTGACATTATTACTAGGAATTTACTTTATTTTGCTACATTTATTGGTTATTGTAATTACTTTTTTACATTATTGATTAGTATTAGGATATAGTACAATTAAATACCATTGCAGAGGATTAGACCAGACAGTGACAGTGTAAAAGGTCAATCACATAAACATTTGTTTTCTTTATGGACTGATGTTTGATGTATACACTGTTTTGTGTTTAATGAATGTGTAAATATGTGCAGTAACAGAATAAATCGGCACTTCCACTGCATACGTCCCGGCTGTGGATACTCGTTTGTACGGTATTCAACCATGGCCATCCACGAGCAAAAACATTGTAATGGTGGTAGTGGTGGTGATGCGGAAGAAGCTAATGAAGCTGCTCAAGAGACATCTGGTAGTCATCGTAGGAGCTGTGACTCTCCAGTCTCAACAGGCAGCCATAGTCTGAAGAAAGAACCAGGTGAGCAGATTTGTGTCTTCGTCTTGTATGCATGGGTTAAAGTAATTGATATGCGGATATCACACCTTTAAACTCCAATGAATCCAAACTTTGAGCTTATTATTTATCCATTTGTACCTGTGGAAATTTTGCTTGTCTTCCTAACCTAAATTTGTTGCAGTTGATAACTCTGGACAGTCATCAGTGAAGTTTATGTCAGATCTTAACAGACATTTTTTTGTGAATGATAGCAGACAAAGAAGATGTACATAGTGTGAAACCCTTATCTTACTAAGCCCAACAGATACTGTCTGAAGCATACTTGTATTCAGTGAATTTTGCATGAAATTGTTTTGCACATTTATTTTGGTAGCGGTACTTTGTTGGCCAGTTTGGTCCAAAGGAAATTTTCAGGCTTTATCTTTAGTGTGAGTTTCTGATACGAAATTCGACCAAATCTGTAAACAGAACTTCAAACACTTCCGAGAATTGAAATTTTTTATTTCACTGATGCTGCAAATTTTATATTATAGAAAATGTGTTGTGTTCAATAACCAAAATTATCTGTTCATGACCATGCCTGTGGGCAGTTCACGTGCTCTTCTTTGGACTTCAGACCTGAACCAAATGCACATAATTTGGCATTCATTGTGAATATTGTAGTGTTCCCTACAAAAATCAAATTCCCGTATGATCATGTTCCTGGTGAAGATCACATAATTCCCATGAATATCACAGTGTTTCCCGTGTCCTTAGTAACATGTAACTTGGACTCTTGACCCTTGAAGATGGGACCAATATGTTGTCCCGAAACATCGGTAAACAATTACCACACAATGCCACGTAATATCCCAGAAGAGCGCAGACCTCATCAACATTGCGGCGGAAGCCTAAAATCAAGCTTATGAATATTATGTTTAAACATGTGTACATTTAAATCGTTCAGCATCATGTCTTTCTAACAGAGTCTCCAATTCACATCAAATCAGAAGTATCTGCTGCCGAGGGCTTGTCATTGTCACCCAGTGCTGCTTCCCCGGTCCTTATAAGAACACCACAGATGCGTGCTCCTTCACCAGAAGCATCGTCAAACAAGACCACAGGTAGAACAGTTGATGTGACAAAGGGGCCGCGGATTAGTGAGAATAAAGCTTGTGCATAGAGGATGTATATGTAAATAGTGTCAGGATTCAAATATGAAAATGCACTCGCTGCTCGCAATCTTTTCCATACTGGCTACGTGCCTGGTCATTTGCCAGGGTGGCATCGTATCACATTCTGCATACAGGTAACATCTAGCACGTCTATAAGTTCGTGTATAAAAAAAATTAATAGGAACTTGTCTTTTATTATAAGTTTTATTATTTAACACAATAAGATTTTCATAATGCTTCCTACTTCTATTATGTAGGTTCTGTGTTTATTGTGTTGGGAAACGGTGGTTGTTCATTTGGCAGTGGGCGCAAAATAATGAACCCAATTTCTCGAACATGGTCGTAATTTGCAAGCAAGAAAATTTCAATCCAATAAAATGTTTGTCCTTTGCCTGCCTCTGTGTTTTGGTGTTGGACCTGCACCAGTGCTGTAATCCAAATACCAAACTGTGTTTTTAGAAATACTGATCCTGTGTATGTTGTCTCACATATTCAGTGAACATAGACGATACTTGTTGAATATGTACGCTTGTCCATAAAGGTGTGTTATTGAATTAGGTTTAACACAACTGTAGAACGCTGTGTCTGATTTCTTCTCAGTCCGTTTGCAATTTCCTCTGTGCACAGTTGAACCTACATTCTCAATTCCCATCTCATCAGTTCTACTATTCACCCCATTAGTCACTTATTGTATCTGCAGCCCTGTTGGTGCTCATTTTCGCAGTTAATGCAATACCATTACGTAGATGCCAGCTAGTTGGTTGAAATTATATCTTCCTGATAGTGTGCACATCTGTTTACCGAAATGTAGTCCTCAGAAACTTAACCACTGAAAGGTAAGAGTTGCTGTGCTGTGTGGAATCCTTCATAAATTCAGTGTGGGATTTTTCTTTTTCCAAATCTGTTACATTGTCCCTATTTTATAGATGTATCCTAAACATTTGATTGTGTTAATGCTACATTTTCACATGTATCCTGTAATTTTAACACCCACTGAGTCTGAATATAACTTTGACTGTTCCTGACAATTGACAGCAGTGGAACCAGTCAGCTAGACATCAAAATAAGCAAACATCTAAGTGACATAATCTGTGGTATTTTGGGTAATTACACAGCGTCGTGTGGTAATTATGTGTAATTACCCAAAAGACCACAGATTACATCAACATCGCGGCAGAAGCCTGAAATCAATCTAAGTGACAGTTCTGTCTCACAATTGTAAGTGAAATTTCTGTTAAACTACTTCTGCAAGAAGAAAAATTAAGGCCTTTCCAGTGAGCAGCTCTTCCTTTATGTTTCATTATCATCATCATCACCACCACCATGACGTTTCATTTGCAGTCTGTCATATTTTGAAGCACAGCATCATGACAGCACATTGTTTGTGTCTGTGTGACCATGGTTTTGGTTTTCTGTCTCTAGTGGTGAAGGCTTCGGGAACTTTTTACCCGCTGTCTGCGTTTTCGTGTGGTGGTGCTGGTACGGGTTCAAATCCTTGTTCCTCCTCTTCCTCTTCATCATCTACATCTTCCACATCACTAGGGAAAGTGGGTGGTATTTCCAGATCATCCAGGGGAACTTCCCCTTCCCCTCCATCCCCTCAACCTCGTTATGGTGCCATCATCACCGTGCCAAACAACGAAACATCGTCAGAAGGCAGGAACAGACAGCAGTCAGGAACAGGTGCGTGAGGATCATGTTCCATATTGGCCCTTTCTAATGACATCCAATCCAGCTTGAGTCCAGTGTTACGTGGCTCATTCCTCACCCCCGCAGCCAGTACTACTACATTTAACACCCCATCACATTAACTGCTGCATGAGCCCTTTCTGTTCTGCCATCTTCTCTTCCCAGTGTGTGGAAAACTCTTTCAGCTGTTGTGTGTAAAATAATGTTCCTTCCTGACAGGTAAAAATTATTTTTTCCATCAGCCTGTCTCTGTACTTACAACATGTAGGGCTGGTAATTTATTATAATCAGAAGGAGACACCTGAAGGTCATCTGTTGTGGATTTATAGGATTCTTTTGGGTAATTAACATTTTTTGGTATGAAAGGACACCAGCCTCCTTTGTATTGGTGTGCCACAGGAATGAAGGATGATTGTGGCTTTAAGCTAATCATTGTCAGACTAAATGAGCGAAATATGTACCAAATTGTTGCTTTATAATGCAAGTGTTCCTTTATTGATACAGCACTGGCAGTTACCATGCATGTACGTGACTGCCTTTTAATGAAATATTTTTAATATAGTATCTCTTGCCTGCTTCATCTGTATGAAATGTTTTCAAGATTAAAATTGTTACCATATCCGAGAAGACAGGTATTCATGGTCACTGCAATGAAGGCATCATGTCATGATATTTAACATTATAGCCATAGACTTTCATAGAGGTACACCAAAATTATTGAACTTGGTGTTTTGATGACTGGATTGTGAACTGTCTTGACTAGGAACTTATAGACTTGAATCTTGTGAATTTTAAAATGTCCTAATAAGTGCAGGAGTGGGGTAACGATGTATCTCATTGTATGGCACACGAGTAGAGGAGTCAGTTTGGCTATGTGTCAGATTTGAGGTTTTCATAGCAGTGTTTATGTTCCCTCTGGGATGTGACACTCTGTTGCTCGGTAGCTGTCAGTATTTTGCAGGATTGTGGTATCTCTGTCTTCATGGTCAAGCTGTCCAAGAACAATTAATTCGCAAACAAGAATGTTTTGGAAACACTGAACACAAACTGTGGCCATTCGTGTCCTTGTGCTTAACCCAGCATTCTGTGTTAACTCCATAATTTTCTCAGAATGTGGAAGTATGCACTCACACAATCTTAATTTAGAAGAATCTGAGATGAATATTAGCCTTAACAATCCAGTACCTGTTTGAAGGGTTAGCAATAAAATTCCTGTTGTCTTCAGATGTCAGGAGTGAACCTACAGGGTCAGAAGGAGGGTCCCAGCAGTCATTGTCTCGTCTTCTGCAGCAGCAGTCCCAGCAACATGACATGGTTTCAAGGCCAGACTGGATGTCACTTGAACGCCACATCCGCTATGGTCCTGAGCAGTCCTGCAGTCGCCCATTCTGCAAACTAAAGAGGAAAGAGCATTATCATTGCAATGCCTGTAACCAGGTATGCCGACATACATTACATAGCAAAATACGCAAAATATTTTGATACTGACTGGATACTTCATTATGCAGCAGAGAGGACATTTTTTTGATGTGATGGTGACGGAGACCTGTGTCGCTTTCAAAACAAACAAATTATTGCCTTGCTGCACACAAAAATGTCCAGTTATCCGATGTATAAGACATTTTCAGTTTATGAATTGTGACAGTACTGCTGATACACATTTTTGCCTAGTTCATGTATAAGAACTATCCTAATTATTTTATTTTTGGTGCAGGCTTTTTCGGAATTGGACCGCCTTCGGCCCCACATCGCAAAACACAGCAGTGGTGCTCTTAGTCCCCCGTTATTAAGAGGGAACCAGAAGACAATAACAACGAAGAAAGTAATGATTCCATCAACACTGGCCCAGGTAATAAGAACATATTATTTTGTCTTCTGTAACAATGAGAAGGTTTCAAGAACTGTGAATGTATTCTAGTTTTTTTTTTTTTCTTTTTCATTCTTTCTTTCTTTCATTTTCCATTCCATGTATTGTCAATATAATTGCGACACTCCATCCGACAAAATGCACTATACGTTCCAGATATTTTATATTACACTATCACGTTGAACACCCCTACATGTTTCAATCAGAAGCAATCATCATCTAGTTTCTTGGCATTGATGTTGATGGCAAAAAAAGGTGCAGATTCAGTATTCTTTATCTATTTCTTCTGCAAAGCACATTCTTGTTTCTTTTGTGTCAGATTTAATTATTTCTGAGCTTTAGTTCGGATAAACGTGATTTCTGAAATGGAGTATGGGTGTAACTATTCTTGAAAGACCATGTGATTAACTCAACTGTGGATGTTCATTTTCGTTTCATTATTCAGCTGTGTGTAGTAACAGTTATAGAAGGAATTACTGCTCCTATGTGTTACACTGAATAACTGACTGTAACGTAGGTGTTCAGTTTATTTAAAAAGTCAGTTGGTATGGTTCATTGTCTATTCATGCAAGTAGTAATATTACTTAAACATAAAATGTTAGGTTATGTGAATGGTAGCATGATATATCAGCACAAATAGCAGGAAGGATATTGGTGATGGAAGGAAGTTAATTTGTACCAGAATTAATTAGTTGGCTACATTGTAATGGTATTCGAAATGAAATATTATTTTGAAACAGCATAATCAAGTTTTTCAGCCATCTATAAAGTGCTGTAGTGTTGATTTTTCCAAGAAATTTTAGCACCAAAAATGTAATGGAGAGAGATCATGAGTTTTTTTTTTTTGATAGAAAATAAATGCATTTTTACACCTAGGGGTGTATGGTTGGTTCCACACTGATGGCATGGGCTGCCACACAACCAGTTAATATATTTCAGTAAGAGTGAAAACAGAATATTTTATCATATTTGTACTTGCATTTCAGGGGGTCCATCTGTCAATGAACAGCAGAGCCCAGGCTCTGAGACTCATCAGGGTCCTGGCACTGGGCTACCTCCACCTGGAACAGGACTGCATCATCCTTCAGTTTTCCCACCACACTCCTCTCCGTCTTCATCTGCAGCTGCTGCAGCGAGTTTCAGTGCAGCGATGGCTGCAGCAGCAGCAGCAGGACAGCAGTTCGCTCTAATAACATCGCAAGGCATCCCATTCATCCAGCCAGGCATCCCTGCAATTTACTCTTCACCTGCTGGCAAGTATACACACACACACACACGCCCCACACACTAGAAGAAGGAAGATGAAGACATGGGACCTACAAAGCATAATGAACAGTCGGTTTATACATATGACACAGTTAATGCAGGGTCAGTTGATTTGTTTGGAAAATACATAGTTTTGTTCACTTGGCATTCTGCAGGGTGTTTCATAAATCCCTCCGGGATTTCGGAGGTCTGTAGCTCAGGAGCCAAATCACACACGGGAGATGAGAGCATGTCAGTGAAAAGAGTGCATCTCCAAGTTTTGAACCTACCTTACAAATGTTCAATATGTCCCCCTTTGGTGACTCGACAGACGTCAGTCCTGTAATCTAGCTCCTGCCACACACGTTCCAACACATGAACGTCGATGGTAGCAACTGCATCCATAATTCTTAGCCGAAGCTCCAGTAAATCTCTTGGTAAAGGAGGCACGTAAACACGATCTTTAACTAACCCCACAGGAAAAAGTCACATAGAGTAAGGTCAGGTGACCTGGCAGGCCAGGGAATAAGTGTTCACCTGAAAACGCCATGTTTGCACACCACTGCCTCCTAGCGGAGAAACGGGTAACTACGCCATCGCATCTGTCACGAAAAATCTTTTACATTTCCTCTATCCGTTGGCATGCTTTTATCTCTTATATGTGGGTTTGCTACTGCACGGCCAAGCCTCTAAATCCCAGATGGACTTATGAAACACGCTGTACTTAAATAACCTTTTAAATGACGGGGTTGGTATTGAAATTTTAGCACATGGTTTGTAAAAGAACATAAGTTACAATTTGAACAGACATATGACATAAACAGCATTTTGTGGAAAATAAAACAGAGATTATACAGCATGTCTCAAATATACAGTAACTTTTTCCTTATTTCCAAAAAGATCTCTGTTGTTTGTAACAAGTATTGCGCTGGAGTATTAGTATATTTGTTGTCTGTATTGAAAGATATCAGTTCACGACTATGATCTTGAATTCTCATAGGTCTTCTGTTAGGCATAAAAGAATTTTTTTACGTTCAGTTTGTTAGGAAGGTTCAGTGTGTCCTTTTAGAAGATTAGCAATATGTGTTGAGTTTTTGTAATCCACATCTCCAGTTAACTGTTCATGTAATGGGAATGCTTGTTTCATGGATTTTTATTAATCCTCTGATATGTGGGGCTTGTTGATTCGTATTTGCGAAGGTAAATTTTTCGTCTCTTTTAATAATCTGATTAATTTGCTTGATGCAGTATGTAATATATCCTTGAGATTTGTCTTGTTTGGCCTTAGTTAATCATTACATATTTGTTCTTGGTAATGAAATTAGAAATTATCTCATATTTGTTTTTTTTCTCGTACATAATAAGCATGGAGCTTCCTTCATTGGCTTTGGTAATGGTGGCCTTGTGTTATCCTAGTTTCTATTTTCTTTGTTGGGTAATTCTAATGTTTTGGTTGTGGGGGGGGAATAGAATAGAATATCTAATGGGTTCAGGCCCGATGCACGTAGGCCTTTTTAACAGGCCCTTTGTGCCCCCCAAAATGCAAAGACTTTTTAGAGTCCTGTGTCCCAACATAAGGCCACGAACCCTCTAAGTTATACATAACAGAAAAGCATATCAAGTACAGGTTCCGGCTCAATAAACATATTGGACGAGCCCTCCCTTTCTAAATAACTTTCGGTTCCCCTTATGGAGCCCCTGTAAAAATAAATGCTCCTTTTCCAGAGCCTTCTATTACATATGTCATGGAGTCCTCAGTATGGGAGCCCTCCCTCCAAGTTCCCCTCACGGAGCCTCTGTAAAGAGAGAGATGCTCCCCTTCCACCCTGACATGTCTCTCAGAGACTCCAGTGAAGATACCCCCCCCTCCAGGTTCCCCTTACGAAGCCCCTACATAGAGAAAGATGTTCCATTTCTAGAGCCTTCTTTTACATATCTTCATAAGTCCCCAGAAAAGGAGCCCCCCTTCCAGGTTCCCCTCGCAGAGCTCCCACAGAAAGAGACGCTCCATCTCCAGAGCCTTCTTTCACCTGTCTCTCAAAGTCCCCGGTTAAAAGGCCCCCATGGAGAGGGATGCCCATCACCAGAGCCTTCTTTTACATATCTTTCAAAGTCCCCAGTAAAGGAGCCCCCCCCCACGTTCCCCTCTCAGAGCCCCATGCAAAGAGACGCTCCGTTTCCAGAGTCTCTTTTACCTGTCACTCAAAGTCCCCAGTGAAGAAGTCCCTCCTCCAAGGTCCCCCATGGAGAGAGATTCATGTCACCAGAGCCTTCTTTTACATGGTTTTCAGGTCCCCCCCCCCCCCCCCCCCCCCCCCCCAAAAAAAAGTCTCCTAATAAAAATAAAAACTCACCTTTCTAAGTCTCCAGTAACGGAGCATCCCTCCACGTTCCCCGACAGGGCCCGTATGGAGAGAGGTGCCCCTTTCCAGAGCCTTCTTTTCCATATCTCTTTACCCACACAGCCTCAGTCCCCCATTCTGTCCCAGAGCCATGTGTCAGCCAGACAAGCCCTTGGACATCCGTAGGAGCCTTTGAGCAGCTCCTATAAAAGGCAATGTTCTGTTTCCAGTGCCATTGATTTATTCATTCATTCATATCTCTCGAAGTCCCCAGTTAAGAAGCTCTCCCACGACACCCGAAAGCAGGCATTCCTCCCGACTAGCAGGAGTTTCACTCGTCTCGGGCGAATTCGGATTCTGCCCAGTTGCCCCTTGCGGAGCCTCCGGGTGCGGGAGGTCCCCATTATTGGAGCTCCCCCTAGAATCCTTGTCGGAGTCCCCAGTCAAGGAACGCTCCTCAAATTCTATTTGAATCTTAAGGGGGAGTGCATGCAGTCCACCAAGCAGAGCCCCCATGCCTGGCAAGGCTATATTACAACTGGGAGGTCGCCTGGTATCCCAGAGGGCGCCGTTTATGACAGACTAACCCACTGCCATTCATCCCATGGGCACGGCACTCACACCATAGGATTGGGGATTGTTTTTCAAGGTTTACTCCTTTAGATCCGCTATGTTCTGCACAAAACAGGGTCACCTCTCATAGGTTATGGCTCTTTCCACCACGCACAGACGGTCTTGGGTGAGGAGAGGCTATATAACGCACCATCCGGAACCATGGGGGGATTGATATGCTGTTATATTTTGTATTGTATTTAGGTCGTAGACTGAATATTTTTTGCCAGTGTATGTCTCATCAAGTGTGTTCACGTAATTGCAATTAATTTATAACTATTTCATCTTTAATACTAGGTTTTGTGTCCATTTCTTTGGTTTGTAATGCAGATTATATTTGAGGCCTTTGCTAATAAGCTTTTATTCATCTCCATTCAGTTGCATCTCGGTACTATTGAATATTCTGGGCAAAATTTTTTCATCTAATTTTAGTTTTTGGATCGTTTTGAGATATTCTGTTTTCTTGTTTAGGTTGTCATGTGTATTATTTATTTATTTTGCAAGAGTTTCATTAATATTTCAGTTAGAAGCCATTTATTTCCCCATTCACATGCTGGATTTAAGTGTAACTGATACATCTTATTATTCAGAAACTCTTTTGTTTTATACAAAGATTTTATTTCATCTTTTATTATTTTTTTCTGGGTTATTTGTGCTGCAGGAGATTGTGTATTCTTGTAAACAAAGCCTAATAAAATTGATGTTATTACACTTTTGAATTGCTTGCTGTTGTGTGCCTATAGCGCACTTACAGTCTTTAATATTAACATCCATTTATGCTTGATACAGGTGTATAAAATAGATACAAAAAAGTGTGTACCTTTATTTAGTTTTGATGAAAACTTACCCGATGATGACTGCAAGAAGTTGAAGCATGTAGTAAGTTATGTAGATATTAATGTAGATCATAGTTATGCCAGCTGAAAAAGTTTATTTTATTTATTTTATACAGTCAAACCACGATATAGCACCACCCTCAGTTAGTGCCCATGAAGGTCTTTGAACAGAAATTTCCGATTTCACAGCAGTTCGATTTTCTGCCTCCCTCAATACAGTGACACAAATTGTGGTGACCAAATAGTGGCACTGTATTGGGGTTTGACTGACAATCCAATGAAAAAACTTGAAGATGGTGAGTATGACGTATTGCTTGCAGGTCTGATGTTCGCTGCTCCGCCTGGGCTCCATCCGGCTCATGCTCATCCAGTAGCTCTCCAGAGCAATGGTCTACTGGATCACCATGTTCTATTGAATGCAGCGGCAGCAGCCAGCGCAGAGCACGCTGGTCAGACACCGAGCCCTGAGCAGCATCTCGCTGGTCTGAACAAGCGTGCCGTTTCACCACATCCTACCCGTCACCTAGACATGAGCCCCGAGGCCAAAAGGGCTCGAGTGCAGAACAGCATGAGGATACTGAAGGATGAACCAGTGCCAGAAGGTTATGTTCGTTTCAGGTGAGGTTCAGTCTTGTATAAAAGTGTGTGTGTGCGCTCACGCGCTTGTGGGGGTTTCCAGCATGCATCGGCATGGTTAGAATACACTCATAGAAATAAACAGTCGAATTATCTAAACTAGCTATGATTTTGACTGATTGAAAGATCAAGTAATTATTAGTTAGGCAAAGTTTAAAAGTTATGAAAATAAAGGTTATAGTTGTATAGAAGACGAGTAGTTTTTGGAACCTGACTCCTGATCATGGACAAAATTAAGTATGGAGAGAAAACTGTTACCTATAGAGATCTGTCTCTGTGATGACAAAGAAGTTCCAGACCAAGGCGGGGTAGAATACGATGCATCTGTGAAAGCTACAGCTGAGGCAACAGTGCTTATACTTCCCTAGCAAGAGTATTAGTTTCCATTTAATGTGTACTTCCACAACACCACAAGCCACGCAGACACGAAAGAAGGAGGTTCTACCATACAGCAATACACACAGATAACCGGCACAAAACATCACACCGGACCACGCTGCCAATAATTTATGAATTATATCACAGCATGTAGATTAATATAATATACCACACTGTTTTACCATTAATTTTAGCAATTTAACAGCGCTACTATTGTACAATTTTATACAGAGTGGTAATAACGAATACTGACGCAACTGTTCTGATGTAACAAAGAACATCGGTCTATGTACAAACTCCAACGATCCCCCTGATGATGGCAATATAGAAGTGCCGAAATGCGTATTGGGGTAAACTTTTAATAAAGAAATCAGTGACAAACTTGTTTTGGTGCATTTGTTGGTGTGAGTTGATCAATTTAATGTGTAGTTGAAAATGTATGCAGACACAACAAAGTATCACAAATACTGGATTTGTAAGAACAGGCTGTGGAGTTCAAAGTAAATGTAGTGGTTCAAATGAACTGAACATTGTGTACAGCTGTACTGAACAGCAGTACATGTTGAAGTTTGTATGTGTGTATGTGACTTGGCACTCTGGCACTGACACTTCTGTTGTGCTACATGCCCATTTTGTGGTTGGTGGATTGGAAGAGTTTGGCCCATTACATGACCCCACAGTGTATGAAAAGTAATGATGAGGTAATTTTAGTTGTGTTTATACAAGTACAGCTGAAGTGTATGCTCATATGCATGTCATTACTTTTCAAATGGACTGTGTTTGCCAAACGAGTTGTCAGTTTGCAGGGTTTGTAGCACAGAATCACATTGGCAGCTTCATAATTGATTGAACTGTGAACCGACCGTCGGTATTACCTTAATATTCGCAAGGTTATGAATAAGAGTCCATACTGAAATGTACTAATTCATAAACTTAATATTATTCATTCCATACATTTTAACTCTATATTTATAGTCCGACAAATGTACAATTTAATAAGGACAGTGAAATTACACAATTAATGTGATTAAATTTTACATTTGTCGGACTATAAATATAGTACTGATTCATGTTACAGACATGTCATGTTGCCATTTTGAGTTTCTATGCAGTGTTGTGTTGATGTGTTACGTGGTTCACATGCCTTGTCTCCATTGTACTCTGCCCTTTTCAGCAAGAAATACGGGAAGGTCTTGTTTTACGTGATTTGGCATTGACAATCTGTGGCTGCACTTATCTTCTGTAGGAGGCTAGCAGGAAGTGACGTCACTGTCACGCCGTCAGTCACGTGTATGGGTTGATTATGTTGCTGATATAATCACACGGCTCATTTAGTTTCCTCTTCAATAGCATTGGCATTTCTTACGAACATGAGTGAGAAACGTAAATCTGCATTACCTAGTGCAATTCAAGTGAAAAATCGGTGAAAGGCAGTCGGTATTAAAGAGAAATTAGACGTAATAAGCTGACTTGAAAAAAGTGAACTAATTGTTGACATATGCCACAATGTCAGACTTATAGTAGTGTATGTACAATTCGTGATAATGCTGATAGAATTAAAGAAATTGCTAAGTGTTTAGATAACATTATATGCCAACAATCTGAAACAGGGAGTGTCTGTGTAGCAAGACTATCACAGTCCTATCAGAATGCAGCGTACCAAAAACTATGGATGTGAGTCTCTTACATTTTTATTGCATTAAAAATAAATAAATATATTGTATAGAAATATATGTATACTGTATAGGTGTATGTACTGTATATACAGTGCATATATACTCTACAGGTCTGTATGTGCACTAGTGGTATAGTCATACACTATATAGGATGAGGTTGTCAATCCCCTAACCCCCAGGAAATACACTGTTTTAAATGGGAACTTTGCGTTCAATTTGCGCGACGTTTTTCAGGAACGTAACCCTGGCGTAAAACAAGACCTGCCTGTGTTACAGGATTTGAGGTTGTGACAGTAGTTGCTGAAGATTCCAACCTTGTGAGATGTGACACTGGGATTGTATTTCCCGACATTTCGAAGGATAACAGTGCCTTTATTTTCAGGATCGAGCAGAAAGTGAAGGCATTATGACCCCTTCTCAGTGTCAGGAACTACTTGCCCAGTGACACAGTCACACATTCAGAAGCCTGAAGCTTTCAAGAAAAATTTCACTGCCAAACTCCAGTGTTCTTTCTTGAACTCCTGTTAAAACTATTAATGATTAGGTTAGGTCTCATCTTAGTGCTCCTAAAATTATGCTCACTCACCTGAAAGCCCCAAATGTGAATCCCTTATGTTTGTTTTGTTAGTTATTCTCAGTCTCTTTGTCTGTTACGCAGGTTCAATGAGGACTGCAAATACCCATTCTGTGGTTACCGGGAACATCAGACACATTTCCACTGCCTGCGTTCTGACTGTGGCTACAGCTTCTGCGACAAGACGCGCTTCGTCCAGCACACTGCTCGTCATGAGAGGCTCGATACACTAATGGGTGGAGACTTCCAGCAGTTTCGGTCAAGTGTGTCATGTGGTCGACCAGAGTGTGTGTACACTGCCACGCTAGGTATGCATCAACAGAGTATTTTACTTCGTGAAACCTTTGCCAGTTAAAAATAAAAGGGGCAGTCTAAAGATAATCTCAGCTATGTCACCAAATTACAGATATGCCATAATTTCCAGACCAGAAGGTCACCAAGATTTTAGGTGGCAAATTTCGAGAAATTCAGTTCACATTTGAAGCTCAAATTGACAAGTAATTTGGCCGTGCAGTATGAAGTTTCTACTGGTCGTAGAGTCCCATAAATTCTGCACGACTCATATCACAATGATTATTACTATTGTACTGTCTGAACTTCCACTTTCTTCAAACAGTACATCATCATCAGTAGCACTGAGCATTACTAATCCCACATTTCTTGCAGGACTTCATACTTATGTTACGCCTTAGTCAGTGCCTCTTCATGAATCTTAACACCAAGTTATACAATGCACACACACCCATCTTCTTGCTTGGACATAGATTCAATGGTTTCTGTGGCCTATTATCCAGCTCGACTCCCTGCTTGTATGCAGGTCAGGCCTTTTTGCAATATATACAAAGTGTGTATAAATTGTTTAACCCTTCTTTCTGCTTTCTCAATTTATGTACACTAAGGCCTTGTGTTACACCTCAGTTGTGTTCATGAAAAAGTGGGCGTAAATCAGAGGTGATATTCCCATCATAAGTGAGGGGTTAGCATAATAGAACGCAGCCAGCCAGAGGGCAGTAAACAGGAAATGAGAGGGTATAACTTAAGAAGTGGCACGAATTGGAACGGGGTGTTAAAGCAAAAACGCGTAAAACAAACAGGCATAAAACGAGACCTATGTGTATTACTTTCTGGTTTGAAGTGGCCCCAGATGTCTTTTTTGCTCTGCTCCTGCCTTGCTGTTTTGCTTACTGTATCACATTTAAGTTAAACCATACAGACTACCAAGTTTCGTCCATTTAGTTCACACTCCATTGGGAGAAAAATGTATTTTCAGTGAACTCACAATTGCTGTGTTCTACTGAACAACATAGCATTCTTTCTCCTGCAACAATGGCTCTTGATAACCCATGTGATTATTCTGGTGATGCAAGCATCTCACTGGCTTTGAAGATCATATTAACATTCAGACATTAAGATGTGGTAGGATTTTATACAGTACTTCCCAGGGGAGAAAATTGCATCATTTTGGTCTGCGAAGTACGATAGTCATGGCAACAATCAAGAGAGAAGGTTAACAGAATTAATGTCACTTCACATGAAGACCATAAAACTTCGTCACCTACATGTTGGCTCACAGTGCAGGAATTTTATATTAATTCATATATATGGGATCCTACACACACTGCTTGCGCAAGTCATAAGATCTGTTGTGAAGGGTCAGTAAATGGCCACCAAAGTACATTTTTGCCCGTATCTTTTTGTGAAAATGCCCAACTTGGAGCATAAATATATTCCCTGCATGTTACAAGGTTCATTGCGATAGAACAGTAACAACGGCACTTCATATGAAGACCAAGTGCAGTAGCGAAAATAAAATAATTAAGGGCACTTAACATGAAGGCAAAAGTACTTTGATGCATATATGTCAGTTCTCAGTGGAGGGATTTTTGGATTGTTTGTATTTCCCTTACATGTTGTAAGATTTGTTGCAATAGGGCAATAACTGAGTATTTTGCATGAACATCAAAGAATGTTCGCGCATATATCGACTCCCACTCGCACTCCAAAGAAGAGTCAAGAGTTTCATTGCAATAGGTCAGTTATTAAGGGCACATTACATGAGTGAATTACATTCTCGCCTATATGTCAGAAGCTCGAGGGATTTTCTCGAAAATCATATCTGGTACAATAATCATACTCCATAGAAGAGTCATAGATTTCATTGCGAAAGATCAGTAATTAAGGGCACTTCTGTTGAAGACCACAATACATTATAACCTATATATCAGAAGCCGGTTGAGGGATTTTTGTAAAAATTAATAACCGGTAACCTACTCACAATATGTTTTCATTGAAATAGGTCAGTTATTACAGGCATTTTACATGAAGACAGAAGTACGTTTTCGCCTATATATCGCAAACAAGCAAAGGGATTTTCCTGAAAATTCATATGGAGCACCCCAATCACATCCCATGCACGCCTCATATGCTTCTCTGTGTTACGCCAATAAGTACAGGCACTTTACTTGAAGACAGAGGTACGTTTCTCCCTGCATATCGGAAGCCAAATTAGGGATTTTCCTGAAAATTAATGTGCGGGACACCACTCACGTTCCACTGAAGCCTCTTAAGTTTCGTTGAAATAGATCACTAAGTAAGGGCACTTTACTTCAAGATCTAACTACATTTTCGCCTATATATCGGAAGTCGGCACGGATTTTTCTGAAAATTCCATGCAAGACTCGTAAGTTTCATTGCGATAGGTCAGTAATTAAGGGTACTTTACATGAAGACCGAAGTACATTTTTGCCTACAGTATATGGGAAGCAAGTTGAGGGATTTTCCTGAAAATTCATGTCCATTGCAGCACTCATATTCCATAGAAATCTCATAAGTATCACTGCGATAGGACATTTATCAAGGGGACTCTGCATGAAGACGGAAGTAGGTTTTCGTGAAGTGTAGGTACGTGCTGCTCACCGAGAATTGCGTCACAATGCGAAGTTGAGCAGAGTTCTCGGCGGCGTAGTTTCATAAATTCAGCGAGCATTGGGTGGGGATCTATCTGTCCGTGTCTCTTGCTTTTTGTGCCGCCGGTCTTGACGGAATTGCCCCTCTGAATGATTTGCTGCTGTCCTGATGCTGCCCTGTGGGATGAATGCATTTTGGTGCCTTTCATATGCTACTCTGGACAGCTTGCCCCTTGATTAGCGTGCGAACGGACCTTTTCAAAGCGTTGTGTGGAGATTGATTGGTGACCTCTGTAGTGCAGGAAGCTGCAATGTAAAGGTAAAAAGCTATCCCATTAGAGGCCTGGATAGGCCCTTAGGGCTCCAGGAGGTTGAGGCTCCCAGAATTTCTAGACAATCAGCACATGAATGTGGTAAGGTTGTCAGCCGTATGCACCAGCTGTCTTTACCCCCCAGGAGATACCCCTGGTACTCATTTCTGTTAGAGGCTGAGTCCACCCCAGGGCCATAGTGCGACCGGAAGGATTACTGTTTGTCACTGTTTGTGGAAGAGACTATCCAGGAAAAGTAATAATGTGGTAGTTTTTCCATTTGCTTTCCACATCACAGTACAGCAGCCGTTCAGACCACTCTAGTCATGCCTGTTGCTACACGATCATGAACCATCTCAAGCATCATTTGCTCTGTGCTTCAAGTCGCTACTGATGTCGCTGCTTCCAGCATCAGGGGAGTCTTTATTGGATTTCCCATCTCCTAGGCATCCCTCTTCGTCTGGTTCCTACCCTTTTGATCTGTCTGGCTTGGGAGACCCTACTGGTAGCAATGCTACCACGTCAAGGTGGAGATACCAATAAAGGGGGGGACGGATTACGTCAGTGAAAAATCCCAATGATCCCATCGGAATTGAACCCTTGACCTTCCAGCTTGTAGCGCAGTGCCTCAACTTACTGTGCCACCGTGTAACCATGGAAGGTGCAATGTGCCGCTACTAATTTGGCGCTGCACCTCCTGTTTGCCAGTGGTGAACCTGCCATAATTTATATTTGTATATTTATATATATATATTTGTTTCACTCTACAGGAACCATGCAGAATAAGTCCTCACACTTCCACTGTTTGAAGTGTGAATTTGTATGCTCCGATACCAACAAGGTGGTAGCTCATCGTCGCCAACATTCAAAATTAGATTCCATTATGGCCGCAGGGTTTGAGAAGTTCACACCATTTCAGCCATGCAACATGGAGTCTTGCGCTTATGCTGGTAAGCAGACTCATTACCACTGTTTGAGCTGTCAGTACGCAGTACTCGGACTGTCTCAGATGTCTGCACACAAGTTGCGGCATCTGGAATGACGCATACCAAGTCGTGCATTATCTCAGGTATAACAGAGACAGTGTTCAGTGTCAATACACTGAAATATTTAAGGCTGGCCTTCATAAATCGCTGTTGGTGTTGTGTATTATTTTTGCTTATGCACAGATATTTACAGTGGGCTTGTATGAAACAGAAACAATTCCATTTCTTTCTTTATCCATGTAAGATTATCACATGACGTGAATAATGTGTATTTTAATTTAACATTACATTGAATGTGTTCAATTGAAAACAGTTGTGCGTTTGCTAAAAAAAAAAACTTGTGTATCAAAGAGTATAGACATTTCTTGGATTTGTCAGTAGAAGGAGAAGTCTGCATGTGATTGCAGAGATAATACGAACAAACGTGTTTTTAGTAAAATATTTTATTTGCATTTGTGTAAGCACACAGGCACAACAATGTAATGGATATTGAATGACAGACTCCTTTTTAGAGTAATGTGATTTTAATGTGAACGTTTGTGATGTAATCACACGACTGCATGAGAGTACTGTTTCGTTATCTGCTGTACCACCTGTCACATTCACATTTTGATAACCATTCTGCATACAGACATGTATGGTGATGTGGTGTGAGAAACGCAATAGTTATTTCTTAGATGTACCGCAGCCTTGAGACAGAATGAAGTGATGTATTGGACAGTGTATGTCACATAGTCAATGTAAATAGAAGTAGTAAAGTGCCGGTGGTAATGACGGCGTAAGGAGAATCGGACTTGCTGGTGACTGACATATTGGAAGTACTGAGATTATGTGCTGAAGAGGACTTGGGCAGCACTTCATGCACCCTGTTAAGTGAATTTAAAATCAAATGTGATGATCTAATTACAATTACGTATTACTCCATTCACGGATATTTTGCTCACATGCCTTTGTGTAGAAGCTGTTGTCAAACTGTCAGAGAACTGACAATATGTGTCAAGCTGACAGTTGGAATGTGTTTGGATTTCAGTCTGATCTAGAGTCAGTAACATACACATGTGGAAAATTCTATGCACAGTCTTATATTATTTATTATTATTATAGTGACCATATTTCATTTACTACTGTTTAAACTTTCCAAGTTCACGCAAATTCATGCAAAAGTATTATTTCGAAAATGGAAATCCAAAGATTTTGATGCTGCCTACATTTATGGCTGACCAAATGTCAGGATATTCATGAACAATGTTCATTGGGAATGTATAATGTATATTGATGGAGAATATTGAATATGTTCCCGATATTTGCCTGCATGGTTTAGTATTGTCACGTGAAAGCTGTACAGCCTGCGCACAGTACAGTGTATTCTCATGTAAAATGCCATACACAAAGATGCACCATTTTGTCAATATACATCGTGTGACTGATGGTTAATTAGCTCATATTGTCAGTTCTGTGACTGTAATTTAAAACATACAACATTTTGTTCTTTCACAAAATTAAAATAGCAGTTTGCTTCCATAAGGTACAGGTGTGAGCTACAATACACACAAGTAAATATATATTCATTTTTTCAGTTGTAGAAAAATTAGTAAAGGATATGTATTATCAATTTGCAAGAACATCGGGTCCGGAAAGTGAAGTAGCAGTGATAATTGAGCTGTTCCTAAAAGGAGTGAACTGAAGAAGAGCAAATTTTAACATAAGCAGCTAAAGTAGAAGTGATCCACTTTTGTGCACTGGGAATAAATAACTTTGTCAATGCTTCTGCACCTCATCAATAATGAAAGGACAGATGAATGAATGAATCAGATAGGTGACAATTACAGAATTTCCCAGTCAGTAATCCATAATGTTGGAACAGTCTGGGGTTACAATATTAGTGTGATATATTTTAAAAACAAGTAATGAGAAAGAGATAAATGAGCTACATTGCTCGATAAATGTTTAATATAGTTAATAAAATATGAAATATTCAATAGGGATCAGAAACAGAATTAATCTGTTTTCAAAGACATGAGAGCAAGTTCTCTTTAATTTTTGTAGTATTATTAGTAAATATTACACAAAATAATGATATATGCCTTACAGTTAGGATTAGTTGAAGTATTTTGTGTTTATATATACGAACAATAAGAGTAATAATATTAATTGTGCCTTTAGGAGGAACGATTCAGTGCATTTGTGACACCAGGAGACCATATCTAGTTGGATAGACTTTTGAGTAGGTAGCTGTTGTGCCTTAAAATATGGAATATTGCTCTTTTTTCCCCCCTTCTTCCAGTGTAGAGCTTTTGTTAAGGAATGCAACATTTTTGACCTCATATATGTGAGATGTGTTTAAAAGTAATCACATTAAGATGTGTGACATCTGTACTTCTTCGCCTTTATGTTAGCCATTCATTTTAATTTGCTTTTTTTCCTTTGCTCATAAATAATGAGGTGTGACTTTTTAACTGGATACCACAAAATGTGTTAGTTAATGACATGAGAAGACACAAAGTGTGTGAGTTCAAAGTTTTGTTTTTAACAAATTACAGTGTGACTGGACATTTTCAAAAATGCTGGCCAACCTTCCAAAAAAAAAAAAAAATGAGTAGGAGAGTATCAATTATGTAGCATTTAAAATTTCTAAGAGTAAATTTTATAGTACAAAATGTTTCATAGCGTATTTCATTCTAAATTGTCATAGTAATGATATTTTCAAATACATACTGTTGTTATTCTAAACAGAGAAAATTGTTGATTCACAAATTTTAGTGCCTTAAAAGTTTTTATCACAGGAGGAATACTAACATAATTTTCTAGTATTATATTTCTAGGAAAAATTTAAAATGTTTTTAATATTTATTTATATTTGGGTATACTTTGGCACACTTTTGTGTGTTTTTTAAGAGGTAGTATTCTTTTCTACATAATATATTTTTGGCAGCCAGCATTACTAACTACATTAGCCAGTGCTTATTTCAGAGTCATGATTAAATGCATTAGTTGTTAAACATCATATTAATTTCCTATTGTAAGGATGTGTATTCTCTGAATTCATGAGTAGAATGCACATTGTTAGGGAATGTGGAAGACAAAATATGGTATCCGTGTGTTAGTTGTCCTATACTTCTCAAATGTAAATGCATTCCAAGTCATATATTTTGTGTAATTGATTTCAAATATACAGAAATAAGGTTGCCTAGTATTTGTAAATGATTTTGAAAATGGAGTGAGCAAGCATTTTCGAAATGTGCCATATTATAAAAATGCAACACAAATGTGCAGAATAAACAAACCAACTCTCACTGCATACAACAACATGAATAAACCTAGTCTGCACTGTATATCGTATTATACATATACAAGTATGTGATCGCCGATAACAGAAGATGAGAGGAGACAAAGGTGACATTGTTGTTATTAGTGTAAAGAAACAAAAAAAGTGTCAATTTGTACAAAGATTCATTAAGTTTCCTTTTTCAAGCCCTGAAAGGGATGGAAGAATAGTTTTGTCCCTGTTATTAAATTTTGCTTTCCAAGGCTCTTTTCCTATAATTTTTAAAAACTGTAAATTTGCTTACAAAGCAAATGTTTTTTTTTTAATTGTCAAGGATCGTTAATTTAAGCATTTTATTTAATCCCACATATGGTGCAAGTTGAAGGAAGGTAACTTGAGAAGAACATATCAAGGACTACACACAAAAATAGTTACAAAAGGACTATGGTGAGGAATAATTCTGTTCATCAGCTCAGAAATTATATTCTTTTGGAAACTGCAGTTGGGGCCAATTTTTGAAGAGGCTGACTTGTGAGCATGCATTTAGGTTAGTCTGGACTGTACCTTCTGTTGGCAGCCCTGTTACTGATGCTGATGAGAAACGTGAGGTTTTAGTTCTTCAGCTTAAAATATAACCTCGAGACAACACTGTTGTATCTAATGCCTTCAAAATTACAGCTGAGTTCCTCTTGTATTCTGTATCTGAAAGCTTAACATACAGCAGAATTTCAGTAATACATATTTTTTAGTTTCATGTAGCTGTGATTTCTTACAAGTAAAACTATGAGTATTTTATTTATATCTACCAATGTCGAATGGATGGATCTTTTTCATGTAATTCTCAAATACAATAGCAGAAGATCTAGAACACTTACAATATCGTAATTGACTATAACATGCATGTAAATGTATATACTTTACTTTTTCAAATGTAATATGGTTAAATTAGTAGAATGTGAATTCTTTGTGGGAAGTTACATTGTGCTTATTCTACCAATTAAAAAAAAAGTAAAGGTTATTATTACTGTTGCCTTGAAATACAGGAAATAAGTGAGATTGGAACGTGAACCTGACATGAAACTTTCCCACCCCCCCAAGTCCGATACATTTTGCACTGCACTGTTGTTACCTGCTGCAGGTGTGCCACATGGAGAAGAAGAAAATACTTCTTGTAGACTGTGTATAAAGTTATCCAGGTCACTGGATATATAATTTAACAAGAAATATATATATAAATAAATTCCAAAGAGGTTCCTTATTATTTCTTTAATAATTCAAATGTGCTACTGTGGTACTGATATATACAGGTGCACTATTCAGGCCCATTACAATGATAGTGTCAAAGTGGAAACCGTAATAATGTAAAATTATATCAAACTGATGTATTTATCCCATGAACGGGGATTTCTTTTGGTACGATCCTTTTCAGGCATCCAGAATAGCTTTGTATGGTCACTAGGCCATACACAGAATGTTCCAGAGGGAATCTGCCATACTTTGAGAGAACATTCCTTAGGTTAAAATGTGGTCCTCTTGCGGTTCCACATACTGTACCTGTTTAGCATGATGCATTATCCCTACACTGTGCAGGTCCATCCTTAACCTAAGGAATTTTCTCCCAAAGTATGACAGATTCCCTCTGAAACACTCTGTATACACGCAGGCAGATTAAATTGTTAATCAGTTCCTTCCAGGAGCATAGAGTTCTCTCTTCACCACAGCATCCACACTAGTGCTGGACCCCAAGCCTCTTATCTACTGGGTACAGGAGTTTGTTCCCTTCTGGTAAAGCAGGTGGGGCATGAAGCTGTTCATTCACCTTCATCTAGTGTTTGAGGTTATGGATGCATGAAACTATTACCTTTACTTATTACACTTTTCTTGTGTCCCTCAAGGAGGACCTGAGATAGCAAAGTGAGTATAACAAGACAAAGGTTGTTACCTACACACAAAGACTATTCCAGTACCTACAAAATGTTACAAAATGATCATTCCATACCACGTACGAAAATCTCGGCAACTGCGGAGAACTTCATACACAGAAAACGCCGCAACTGCGTAGAACCCCACAACATATACTGAAAATCTCCGCAGTTGCAGAGATCAACGAATGTGGAAAGCTCTGCCATTGCATAGCATTGCAAACCTCCACAATGGTTTATAGAACATTTATATGCATTCATACTAAAAGGTAATGGAGTGAGTTCAGTTTTGGTACATGCCAGTCCAATATATATATATACCCTGCTTTTTATCAAGCTGAAACCAAACTTTATTGATTTTCCCCAAATACAAAACATTGGTACATGATATGGAATATATAGCTCATTAAAGTCTACAAGCACTTGTATTTAAAAAAAAGAGAAGCTAAGTTTGTGTGCTATACTGTCATTGCCTGGGTCTCACCTTGAGGACCGTCAACTTACCGGTATAGTTTTAATGCCCTGTACAGCCCTCTCAGTGTTCTGGGCTGTCTCTTTGCCAAGCCGGAAAATTGATTTGCAAGCAGTACAACACAGGCCCATGGCTGAACACAAACACCTGCAAGAGCAACAACAGGAGCCTTCCCTTCATGTCTTCCTGTCAAATGTTTTAACACTCATGGTTGTTGGTGGCCTTACACAAATGTGTAAGATTCACAATTTCCTCCACATACAACCACAGTCTGCACTGCATACTCGTCTCATTCCTGTTCTAACCAGAATCATCCCCAAAACAACTTGCATACTGCTCTCCCTAATATGCCAGGTCATCATCCCCTCTTGTAGCTAGCAGGGTGAAGTGCTGACCACAAAAAGGAAATGCCTGCTTTTAAGAACCAGTGACCTGTCATACACACTCAAGGGTGCATGACTACACTGTGCACTGTGAAATCTGTAGTGACTGGTGCATGCCTTTGCATTCTTGTAACAGCTTCTGAATATTCTGTAACAACAAATATTATTTAACTTTATTTTCACACAGAAATTTGTGAGTCCATTCATTTACTATGTACAGTACTTGTGCATTTGTGAAAGCCTGACATGCCTTATGTCTGGAGGTTCAATAGCACAAATTTCTAACCATAACACAGTAACAGAACACATACCGAAGTAGTGTATGTACAGTACAACTACAGTTTACAAAACTTTACCTCAGGACTCTGTTGTCTAACAGCCACACAAATTGATCCATAATAATTCACCAACAAATGCACTCTTATCATTCTAAATTTCATAGTTTAAATACTTTAAATATTTAAGTATGTAAAATTTAGAAAATTTTCATTATTTCCATTTAAATTGCAGTGTATCAAAGTTTCATATTCTTTTATATACATCTAACCTACACGAAGCAACCTACAATTTACTTCTCAATATTTATACATGATGTACATGATATCAGGAAGAACAACTTTTAAATTAGTTATTTAATGTTTCATACAAGATCATTTGATGTAAAGACTCCCTGATGATGACCCACAGGGATCGAAACATGTGGTTTTTAATGTTCTAATGTAGTATAAATATGAAATACAAAGATAGTGCATTTGTTGATGAATTATTATGAATTAGTCACTGTCAATGCACAGAATGACTAATATAAAAAAAAAAAACCACAAAAATTATTTCACAGCATGAAAGATGCAACAAGTAAATATACAGTGAATAAGCCAGAGGTCCAAAATACTTCCTGTAGCATTTGTTTCTACTGTACTGACTCAAAGGACCAATCAAACATGTCTGCTTGCTGAACAGTTACCCTGTAGCTCCAAGCTCTCAGTTACACTCGTAAGTGCTAATAATTGAAAACGCCTGTCCAGTTCTGTTTCCTGGCATGAAAGACATACCAAATGAGTGAGTCTTGAAACCACGTCTCTTGGAAGCTATGAAAATCAGGTTTCTGTTCTCCTGAAGGAATATAACACTACTGGAATTAAACTCCAGTACTGACAGCTCAGGCGAAGTTAGCTGATTTGTATTTGCAAATGGTTATTACCACTTCATGACAAGATATACAAGATCACAGACTGTTGTTAAATTTTTTTAGCAACATGTGATAGATTTGCAAGATTTGAGGTTCTCACAGCGGTGATGCTGAGGATTCCAGTCTTCTGGGATGTGATGCTGTGTAAAGGGGGGGGGGGGTCCTGACATTTTCAAGGATTGTAGTGTGTTCATCTCCCAGGGTCAAGCTGCTAAAGAAGAACAACCAATTCTCGTTTCCTGACTTCTCTACAGTCCTACTGGTTCATTTAAATTTTTCCTTGTTTCTCTGACATGTTTTGGGGAAATGTCCCTTTTCACCACATGAAAAACAAATTATTTCTTCGTCTTTCCCTTGATTTTCATTCTTGTGTGATTTACTTGGAAGTCTTACACATTTTTTACTAGCATGTCCTAGTTTTCCGCAGTTGCTACCTTTTAATGGGGGTGTCCTGTCCCTTTATATCTTTCATTCTTGGATACTATTGCACTATCTTCCTCTAATGCTGTTTCTGCAATATTATAAAAATTTTCATTATTCTAACTGTGCCCTATGGTTTGTATCCTATCTGAATGTAACCCCTGAATGATATACATATTCCTTAATTTATCTGATAACCTGAGAATTCCTGTCCTTTCTTCCTCATGACAATTTTGCAATGCTGTCTCCGTAAACATTGATCCTAGGGTTTGAATCTTTCAATCCAAACCGAAACATTCTTACTTTTATTCTGCCTGGCTTTAAGTAGTTGGATGGCATGAAAATCAGGCGTTCCCTTTTCTATATACATATTTCTGAAGAATTCTTTTAATTCCTCCCAATCTTCTAAATTCTTATGAGCTATCACAGTCCTGGGATCGCGCCACTGATTCTAGTCAATACAAACTGGTACAACCTATCACTATGAATCAGGTTTATTACCCTGAATGGAGTACATACATTTGATATCAAAGTTAATACCACTTTCTATTACCACTAAATGGTGAAATCAGCTTTAGGGCCTCAGTCACGCTAATGCACTCTTCATGCGTGATGTCTGATCTATCTACTAGTCAAACTTACACCTCAGAATTGTGAGGCGTAATGGTTATGGATAAATGTTGAACAAAAACTCACCTTTTTTTGTGTGTGCATGTGTGTTGGTTTCGGCTCGACAACACCGCCTATTGCTCAGGCCTTTCCTCTCAATACCACTCCTCTTCAGCTGCTCCCATGAATGAAGTTTTGAACTCCAGCAGTCTAGTACCCCACTTTCTGGAACACCTTCACTTCCACACTGCAGTAGTTCAAATATTACTAGTTATAGTGCAAACAGGTATAAATGCAGTTCGCATAACATATGGGATGTTGTAGAATATTCCATTGGAAAGTAGGTCCAACGTGTTTGAGCCTTGCCTACCCTTTGGCGTTATTCCCGTTTCTAACTTTCTCTGTTTGCCTAGGGTGGCGGACTTTACCATGATCTTATGATGTATGAGAAATCACATCCTGCCGAGTAGTTTTAAAATATCAGTGGTGAAACTGAGTTACAAAGATTTTTGTTTATCATTCAGGTGATGTATCATATCTAAAGGAAAACACATCACCTGAATGATAAAATAAAACAGTACCTCACATATTCAAATCACTTGCAAATTCATTCATCTAATACCTGGACTTCCTTCACATACCATAGCCTTCTTATAACAAAAATTACTAACATATTCAAAAATACGAACATCAAGATATCACTTTGCACATCTAATACTTATACAATTTACTACAAAATAAAAAGAACAAGACAAATACCACAACAGTGGTATTTACAACATCAAATATCTCACTTCTAACAAAGCATATGTTTGTCAAACTGGAAGAAGGTTAAAATTAAGATTCCGCACACATATAAGATATATGAAAACCAATAATCCATGATCAGTATATGCCCTGCACGTTCTTAACCGCCAACATCAGTATGGTCCTATTCAAGAAACAATTGAATTACTAATCCCCACAAGAAAAAGTACATGCATGAATTGTCTGGAGTCATGTTATATACCAACATACCACTAAAAAGGCTTATTAATTGAGAAGCAGAGTGTTGGTGAGGTGAACCCTTTGTATAGCATAGCGCGCGGCATTCCATTCTAGTTCACATGCGTGAAAGAACAAGTCTAGTATTGACCCATAGCTACCTGTTCACAGTTTACACAATACAGAGATATTACACATGGAATAAACATTGGGTACCACAGCCGGGGGGTATGTAGAGATATATACTTGATCTACTGATGTACTAACATGTAGTAGTTTTTCAAAATTCAACTGGTTGTAATATTTTTAGTATTCATTTTTAATATTCAATTTTAATAACTTATTCTGATTGTATAACATTACAGGTCTCCATCCTACAAAACTAGAAGTGATTTGCAAGACAGATGTTTGGAGACAGACTTTTATATATATTTTATACTATACATTTATGTATCAAGTGGGCCAGGATAGCTCAGTCAGTATAGCGACTCGCTACGGGCTGGACGGTCCGGGAATCGAATCCCGGTGGGGGCGAGATTTTCCGCACCCGTCCAGACCGGCCCAGGGGCCCACCCACCTCCTATACAATGGGTACCGGGTCTCTTTCCCGGAGGGTAAAGCGGCCAGGGTGTGGAGTTGACCACCCACCCCATCTAGTGCCAGGGTTAAAGAAAGAGTAGAGCTATACCTCTACTCCCCCTCTGGGCCTTCATGGCCTGTTCTAGGGAGAACTTTACCTTTTACCTTTATGTATTAACACACGCACTATATTTTAATATCGTACATATTTAAACTATATAAAATTATTGGTAATATATAGTTACTGTTATAAATAATTAATGTACACATTACCATTTATTGACATATTGTACGCTGCGCATATCTATGAAAAGTGACTCCCTGATAATGGCTACGATGGTTAGCCGAAACACGTAAGAGTAAAAAGAATTATTGTGCAGTAGTTGGTATAATAAAAAACTTATATGTAAAACAACTGCACGGAATACGTATAATATTAAGTATATACAACAGTAGGCCTATCTGACTTTAAAACAGCTTTTGAACATTACACATGCACTGTTAATAACTCCTGTATTGGGACACAGATACATTAGCAAGAATTTTAATATGATGTAACATATCACCAGACTTCAAGGTATAACCATGGTAAAACTTGAGTAATATGCTATGATTATATATCTTCTCCCTGAAGATGGCCCAACAGAGCACAAACATGAAGTAAATTTTGTTTGGCCACACTTATTTTGATGTGTACAACTGTTTGTTCTTTGATTTAAAAAACTGTATGTACAGATTTCACCTATATCCCCCCCCCCAAAAAAAATGCACCATTGGGAACTTCACGGTAATGCAACATTACTCTTCATATTCAGTATATTTACAATTTATAGTTCTGCCTTACACCTGCACTCACCTGGTTTTAATTTTCTCTTGCGTAATCTTGCTTTCCTACATATTTACAATCTCTGCTTCTACCAGGAATCAACCTCATTAATCAAGGCTGTTACTTCAGTGCCCAAGCTAGACCAGTTCACAATAAATTAAATCACGTTATAATTCTGTAATATCACAAAATCAGTGAGTCAATCACTTTTCTTTCTCACTAGTTTCTGTTGTCTTCTTACACGGTTTGCCACTCATAAAGTGCTGTGTTAAAATGAAATAATTATTCTTTTCGTTCCTCTTAAGTACTATGAAACAGATATCCATCTAGTGGTCATCAAACAATATGCCCTCAAAAATATCCATATTCTCCATAATATCTCAGGTTCAAACTGCTGCAAACACCTGCACCAAATCCAAGAAGTCATTTACATGGAGAAAACAAACAAACGAACAAATAATTCTTAATAACAAATAATTCTTCACGTTCGCACCAAATCCAAGAAGTCGTTTTCACGGAGAAAGCAAACAAATGCACGAATAATAGCAATTAATTCTTCACGTTCCTTTCTTGTGAGGTTTTCTTTCTTCAACCATCTGCGTAAGTTTTTTCTCCAGCTTCTTGCTCATAGCACTCCTCTTCTGAGTGTCAGGTTTTGCCGGTTTGGGATGACGAAATTCGTGTTTCGCCGTCTTGCGAGCGGCTCCTCCGCAGCCATGTACCTCAGGAAGGCCGTGACTTATACAGAATCTTTGCCTACAATGAACACATATCAGTGCGACTAAATCTACCGCAATTCTGCAATTGGTCCATGAGCATCTCTTGTCCTTTTCTTGGAACTCTGCAATTACGGAATCAAAATCTTCTGGCGCTTGCTTTTTTTTTTGGCTTGTTACGAACTTTATCGCCCTTCTTACATTCAATTTTCTTTGTGTCACTATGCTCATCTGGTTTTGGAGCAGACAGCTTTGCGGAAGGTTTCACAGCATGCTTTGCCATGAACTTTACATGCTGAATACATGAGTCATTTGATTCCACAACCTTTATTTTCATATTATCATCAGGTCTGTGTACAGAGTTTATGTTCCCAACTGAGGGTCCTGCAACAGGCACTTTATGAACCACAATGTATCTGTCATTTCCTTCTCCAACACTGACGTGAAGAAGATTAAGTTTTGAGGCTGCTTCATGAATTAATCTTCTATCATATGCTGATAAGGATTTTGGAAACTTTAACTCCATTTCCTCAGTATTTTTCATGAACTCTTGAAGACATGATTCATAGTAATCTGCCCTCACTTGTTCACACTCTGTCTGCTGCTGTCCTTCCTTCTGAGTAGCAGCATCTACACTTTGATTTACTGGAACATCAACAATCTTCTTTCTTTGTCTTTTTGGTTTCTTCTCAATTAACATGTCATTCTTTACTTTCCCTTGAAAGCGGAACTTCTGATTTTGTAAGACTTCCTTAGGGGTTTCCAATTCTGATATATATTGCTCTGCAGAATGGACAACACCATGCTGGCTAATATAACTTACCAAGCTTTTCAGAGTGCTGTCACATGACACTGTGCTAGAATCAGCAACAACACACAAAAATCTACGGGCCCGGCTAACTGCAACATTTAGTCTGCGCCGATCACAGATGAATCCTAATTCCCTCTTCGGATTGGATCGAACCATAGAACATAGAATGGCTTCTTTTTCACGCCCCTGAAATCCATCCACAGACCGCACCTCAATGTCCTTTAAGTGAGTGATATGACCCCTTATCATTTCAACTTGGTAATTGTATGGGGTTATGACAGCTATAGACGTTTCTGGAACATTGGCATCTACTAGACGTTTTAAGAGAATGGCAATGATGCCCGCTTCCCCTCGGTTACATCGTGACGTTTCAAAAGCCTCCTCTTCTAAGTGACAACCAGCAGTGTCCACAAGCAACAGCGACATTTCAGTTTCATCTGTGGACTTCACAAAGGGAAGATCTTTCAACAAATGCCCTGCAACAGATGAGTCCGCCTCTAATTGCCCCCCATACATCTCCTGAGATGGCCATGTCATAATATCAGTATGCATTCGAAACTGACGCTTCAGTAATCGATACCCTTCCTTTCCAAACTTTTCCACTGCTCTCTCCATGAGACTCAAGCCCAAACCTCCCTGCTCAGCTTTCTGACTAATCACAGTCGGTGGAAGCTGCATGTGATCTCCCGCAAGTATAGCTTTAGGAGCCCTTGGAAGGGCTATCCAGCAAGCTGCTTCCAGTGCCTGAGAGCACTCATCAATCACAACACAATGAAAGTGGTCATCAGGAAGATTTTTAAGAGGTCCTGCATCACTTGATGTGACAAGAGTTGACAGCACTACATCCGATTCCCGCAGCACTTCTTTCAGCGCACGTGATTCACGTTGCTGCAGTTCCTTCCGAAGACTCTTCAGCTCACTATGCAGTTCTGAAAATGTCTCCTTGCGATGTCTAATCTTTAACTTCTTCAAAACATAATTCAACTCCTTGCGCACATCTTTGACAATCTGTGTACTGCTACTTCTATCCACAATTGCATCCAAAGAATATTTTATTATACTATCCATTATACGACCTGGGTGGCCTAAACGTACCATCTTCACATTGTGGTTGGCCAGCCTTTCCACTAAATTGTCTACAGCTATGTTGGATGGGGCACATACCAGAACTTTATTTCTTGCCTGTATCATGTGCAGTATTATCTCAACTAGTGTTGTCGTCTTCCCAGTGCCTGGTGGTCCATGGATCACAGCTAGATTCTTCATCTCAAGTGCAAATTTTACTGCTTCCTTTTGATCTGTGTGGAGATTGTTGTCAATAAACCTTAGCTCTCCCTGAGGATTAAGCATAAGAGGAGAAAGTGGAATTCGTTCTAAGTAATTACTTTTACCAAATAACAATTCCACAAGCACCCTACCGGGTTTACTTATTCGAGTCAAATCCTTTAAACTAGACTTTAAACGGGAATAGGTTATATCATTTGCCAATTTCACTAGTGTATATACAGCTTCATCTTCTTCACTGAAACTACCAATATCTTCAAATGAGACTCCAATGCTTTCGTCTGTAGTGAATTTAACAACGCCTGTCGCTACTGGTGTGTTCTGAAGATCAAGTCCTTCTATTACACCGACTACATCTTTACATGTCAAACTGTGTTCTTGTAGAACATTATTTTTCGCACTTCGAAATTCAACTAGCACATATCCGCCTAAACAAGAACTGTAAGAAAATACCGTCAGATTTTTTAGACACACGCCACCTTGGGAAACACTAAGTAACCTCGTAGCCTGTTCGCATTCTTCTTTCCTCTCCTCTTCAAGCAGATCCAGGTGTCTGCACACAAAATCTGAAATGGTATCTTCATACGAGGTGCACATTTCGATGAAAATATACCAGTCACTTTACTGAAGACAAAAATTTGGAAAACGGCTACGTCGTGAAATATTTTACACCTACCATCTTATCCGCCATCAGTCGTTTGTAACCTCCACGGATTATCGCAACCAGTTCACAGATTATTATCATATCCATGGTGCAGTGAACGATTAGCATTCACTTATACTAATTGTAATCCAAGCTAGATGCAGTATTAAATTATGAAGAGCTGGTGACATGGTACTACTACAAAGGAGGTGTGTAGAGACACATGCGACAGTAGACAAGCGAAGTGATATTCTAGATACGCCGCATACACGCAATTGTAGGTCCATGGAACTGTGTGTGGCAGCTGTACACAGTGCAACGAAAACGGACACGTACAGGGGCATACATACTGGGATCGAGACGTTTGATGTTCGCATACGATCTTCAGACGAAAGAGTACTGCAAAATAAGAAGTCGAGGGTCACAAAGTTTTGTATATACTGAACAGCTGTACGTAGAGGGTATGACGTTATGTTTTATACCTAACGTTTTTACTACCAATGGTATCAGAGTTTCGGGGGGCCAAGCAGTTGAAATCACGTGGTGGATGTGGTTAACTACACAACACGAAATTTACAAATAACTTTGTGAAAATGTCAGTTATTCAAACACATGAATACCAAATTCTGTTGCACTTAATTAGAAAACAATCTAAATTTATTGCTAAAATTAAAACAATTATCCAAAACAAGGTATGAAAAGTGTAACAATAATGTGATATCCTGCAACTATTTCATTGAATATAAATTGGTGCAGAGATGTTTAATCATTCATACCCAGTGACTTTTATTGCAGCAATTACACTGGTTTTGTTGCCACCCTATTTTCACTTCACTGAACAAACCTTGTGCTGCCTGAGAGTACTGAGCTATCTGACCTTCAACCTTTATGATACACAATCTTTAGTGCCAGAAAAGGAGGGGGGGGGGGGGTGGGTGGGAAGAGTACAAAACAAGATGCATGGGCATATAAGTCACAGACTGTATCTATACTGTCCCCTTTCATAATGAATTGTTTTTAGGTAGCTGGGTCACCGACTCAATTTTTGGAACATGAAACAAAGTTCACATTCTTGTGGTTTGTGTGTTGTTATCACTACGGTACATTACTGTAACATCTGCTAAGTTTGTCATTTTAGAATATTGATACTCAACAAGTGTAAGCCGTGTACTTGTAAAAGAAAAAAACCAAGAACAGGTGACTTTAGCTATGTTAGTGCTAACCACGGATATGTCCACGAACATAGATTATATGACTATAGAACCACATTTTGTTCTGGTCCATGGATTATACAGGTTCAGAAAGAAACGCCAATATCAATCCGTGTAATGGGGCAGTGGAAGTGGGCAAGAAATATCGATTCTTAGGCCTGGTTCAGTCAGTAGGAGTCGTCTAGAGCTATACTTTGTATTATTACTTTTATGTATATTATAAGTCCATTTGTATTGTGTGTACTAGTGTAAGGACTACTGCCACCGGGTGAAAACCCAATTGCAGTAAATAATAATAATAATAATAATTTCTCTATTCAGCCTTGTTGTATCTTGTCTGCCACATCTGCAGAACAAAATGGCAACTGTCTGAACTAAGATCTCCTGGTATTCAGTTTGTAGTTTGCTTTTGGAGATGATGAAAAATCAATGTTTACTTTGCCCACGCACATGCAAGCACACTTTTACTATTTGTCCGCGTGTTAATACCCATGTGTGTACGTTAATGCGAACAACGGATATGTACACCAACATAGATCATACGAATGAAAAGTACCACATTCTATTCGGAGCCCTAATTGCTGCCACACTGTCGAAATGGGACAATTTTAACTTTTTTTTCTTTCTTAATAAACATATCATACACAAAAAAGTGCAAATAAAACAAACGTACAGTTAGTTTGTTACTATGGACAAAATATTGTTTTTTATTTTATGACATTCCAAATCAATACATTAACTTTAATTACTGAGGAGATAAAATCTGTAACAAAGACAGTTAAAGGAATGAATCCCAAAAGATAAAGAACAAACAGACTACAATGAAGCCTCAAGTAATCACGGTGCCCAGTGCAAAGATTGCTGTGATCTGAAATCTTGTGTTATACAGTCTGGGGGGAGAAAAAAAAACACAATTATGAGGAGCTTTATTTGTCCTCAACACAGGACGTGACATTCCCTACAAACCAAATGGAATGTTTGAGGATTGACTAAGAGAGCTTTGCTGAAAAAATGGAAGGGTGACATGAAGAGGCAGCTCTTCAGTCGACACGGTTCTTCATTATATAGGACTTGCAATACATCATGCTATATATATACACATATCATATTACAGCAATATATTCTGGCACACACCACAGCCTGACAGCAGGTAAGTATTCTACATGGGACCAGACACGGGCTGTTCAGCATTTTGTGTGAAGACAATGCAAAGGATTATGATATATAACACAGATATACGTATACTATGCAAATTTTATGTATTGATGATTTCAGAATACTCTGCTACTGTATCACAACTTCATATTACAGGACAATGGCCGCTCTCCACCGTGTATCTGTAGATGTCTTATAGGATGAGCCTTGTAACCAAATGTCTTGTTACACACATCACAGCAAAAGGGCCGCTCTCCACTATGTTTCGGTTGATGTGCTCGAAGATTTTCCTTTCGACCAAATGTCTTGTTACACACATCACAGCAAAAGGGCCGCTCTCCACTATGTGTCTGCTTATGAGTTATCAGATGAGCCTTTTGACCAAATGTCTTGTTACACACATCACAGCAAAAGAGCCGCTCTCCACTATGTGTCTGCTTATGAGTTATCAGATTAGCCTACTGACCAAACACCTTGTTACACACATCACAGCAAAAGGGCTGCTCTCCACTATGTTTCCGTTGGTGTGCTCCAAGATTTTCTTTTCGACCAAACATCTTGTTACACACATCACAGCAAAAGGGCTGCTCTCCACTATGTTTCCGTTGGTGTGCTCCAAGATTTTCCTTTCGACCAAACGTCTTGTTACACACATCACAGCAAAAGGGCCGCTCTCCACTATGTGTCTGCTTATGAGTTATCAGATGAGCCTTGTGACCAAATGTCTTGTTACACACACCACAGCAAAAGGGCCGCTCTCCACTATGTGTCTGTTTGATGTCGTGCAAGAGTAGCCTTTCGACCAAATGTCTTGTTACACACATCACAGCAAAAGGGCCGCTCTCCACTATGTGTCTGCTTATGAGTTATCAAATGAGCCTTGTGACCAAATGTCTTGTTACACACATCACAGCAAAAGGGCCGCTCTCCACTATGTGTCTGTTGATGTCGTGCAAGAGTGTCTTTCGACCAAATGTCTTGTTACACACATCACAGCAAAAGGGCCGCTCTCCACTATATGTCTGCTTATGAGTTGTCAGATAAGCCTTGTGACCAAATGTCGTGTACACACATCACAGCAAAAGAGCCGCTCTCCACTATGTGTCTGCTTATGATTTATCAGATTAGCCTTCTGACCAAACATCTTGTTACACACATCACAGCAAAAGGGCTGCTCTCCACTATGTTTCCGTTGGTGTGCTCCAACATTTTCCTTTCGACGAAACGTCTTGTTAACACATCACAGCAAAAGGGCCGCTCTCCACTATGTGTCTGCTTATGAGTTATCAAATGAGCCTTGTGACCAAATGTCTTGTTACACACATCACAGCAAAAGGGCCGCTCTCCACTATGTGTCTGTTGATGTCGTGCAAGAGTAGTCTTTCGACCAAATGTCTTGTTACACACATCACAGCAAAAGGGCCGCTCTCCACTATATGTCTGCTTATGAGTTGTCAGATAAGCCTTGTGACCAAATGTCGTTACACACATCACAGCAAAAGAGCCGCTCTCCACTATGTGTCTGCTTATGATTTATCAGATTAGCCTTCTGACCAAACATCTTGTTACACACATCACAGCAAAAGGGCTGCTCTCCACTATGTTTCCGTTGGTGTGCTCCAACATTTTCCTTTCGACGAAACGTCTTGTTATACACATCACAGCAAAAGGGCCGCTCTCCACTATGTGTCTGCTTATGAGTTATCAGATGAGCCTTGTGACCAAATGTCTTGTTACACACATCACAGCAAAAGGGCCGCTCTCCACTATGTGTCTGTTGATGTCGTGCAAGAGTAGCCTTTCGACCAAATGTCTTGTTACACACATCACAGCAAAAGGGCCGCTCTCCACTATGTGTCTGCTTATGAGTTGTCAGATAAGCCTTGTGACCAAATGTCTTGTTACACACATCACAGCAAAAGGGCCTCTCTCCACTATGTGTCTGCTTACGAGTTATCAGATGAGCCTTTCGACCAAATGTCTTGTTACACACATCACAGCAAAAGAACCGCTCTCCACTATGTGTCTGCTTATGAGTTATCAGATTAGCCTTCTGACTAAACACCTTGTTACACACATCACAGCAAAAGGGCCGCTCTCCACCATGTTTCCGTTGATGTGCTCCAAGATTTTCCTTTTGACCAAACGTCTTGTTACACACATCACAGCAAAAGGGCCGCTCTCCACTATGTGTCTGCTTATGAGTTATCAGATGAACCTTTAGACCAAACGCCTTGTTACACACATCACAGCAAAAGGGCCGCTCTCCACTATGCATCTGTTGATGTTGTGAAAGAGTAGACTTGTGACCAAAAGTCTTGTTACACACATCACATTTACATGGCCGCTCTCCACTACGTGCACAAGTCTGTTCATTCACTGGACTCTGGTCAAAAGAAAAGATTCATATTAACATACATCTTAACAACAATAAGTCTCAAATCAGGTATAAATGAGATAATTAATTACTACATTCAAACAGCTGTGTTCTTTACCAAATCACACTTTATGACTAGCAATATGGTGTAAAGTGTGCAGCCAAAATAACAGGCCCCATATAGCTTTCAGATGCAGACATTTCAGAGTGGTATGTAAGATGCAATTTGTAACTTTTCTTGGAAGAATTCAGTAAATGAAAGATTAACCATATATCTTCAGCACAATGCACCAGCTCACACCGCAGAACACTCTCAGCTATTTCTAGACTGTTATCATTTTAATAATAATATGAAATAGCTGCGGCTGTGAACTAGCCACAGCTGAATGTGTATGACTTTTATGTATGGGCACAAATCAAAGTCTGCATGCACGTTTTCAGCTCGAAAGATGGAAAGCTGTAATGTTATTCTAGAAATAGCTCAGAATGGAGATTAATGCATGTCACAGAATTTGTTACATGATTTGGATATTATGTACAAGTTTAAGATACCTCATCCCCATGCGTGTTAACACAGTCAGCTTGAACACTTCACTCCCACTGTAGTCCTGACTTCATATTGCTAAACCTGCAAAGGGTCCTCATCCAGTAACTAGCCACAGTGCTTAACCCTGAACAGCCATGATGGCCCCCAATTCCCACCCCCTAAAATGTCACCCCATATGGCACTCTATCAGTACCCTTCTCACATGTGATGCTGTTTAACCTGCCTAGCTGCATAATGCTCAACACACAGCCATAAAACTTACCTCAGGTTCCGTCTTCATTGTTCGAAATGGTATTGGCTCCGGATGTTCTTCCACCTTTATACCAGTCGCCTCTTCAACCTTTATACCTACAATCTCATTTCCATCAAAAGATGACCTCAGGAATGTCTCACTACATGAAACACGGTCACTTCTCAGTGAATCCACACAGTTCTGTAAAACCATCACACTACTGAAACCATAGCTGAGATCTTCAATACATTTTAAAACAAAAATAAAACAGAAACTTTAACTGTCACTTACTACAGCAAAAACAGATAGATGGAATGAGACACAGCTCATTATTACAGCAACTGAAAATGAAGTGGAAAAAGTGACGAGAAACCTGACGGGCAAATTTTGTGCGGGCTTTGACGAAATACCGTAGTGTGTAATCTAGTAGCACATACAGTAGAACCCTGTTAAGAAGTCTTTCAAGGGACCAGATGATTAGGGACTTCTTAAGCGGGAAGACTTATTAAGAGGGAAGCTTATTAAAAGCAATAGGATTTCAGGACTTTAAAAATCAGACTTCTTACAGGGTAAAACTTCTTATGTGGAGACTTCTTATCCGGGTTCTACTGTAAATATACTTAAGAAGCCTTTAGCTCATAATGTATCATTTTAATGAAGCAGTTTTCCACCAGCAGCTTAAAAACAGCTCAAGTTAAACCACTTACTAAAAAGGGGCATTAATATAACATACAAAATTATAGAACAATCTCTTTTAACTGTTTTTTTAACAAGTGTTCAAAGAAGTAATGTACAATAGGATAGAACATTTTGTATTAAAAGATGAGATCATACACAGCCCAAAAATGTTTCAGACAACATAGATCAACAGCAATTCAATATTTTCTTGGAAGTATACAGGACTCCACTGACAGGGGCACAAATTCACTTTCCACGTTTCTTTTTTCTCTGATAAAAGCATATGATTTTATATGTCATGAAATCTTACTGGCTAAACTACTTTGTTATGGCATAGGAAGTACAACAAACTTCGCACTTAATTTATACCTATTGTACTGAAAAGACTTAGTCGCAATAAACTAGTGTGACAGTAGAAATTGTGTACACAATAATTCTGCTTCTGCTTTTAAAGAAATGAATCATAGAGTGCTGAAAGGTGAAGACAGTTTTGTTTTTGGACAACATGTTGCTTACTGAAATATCAAAGATACCATCAAATATTAAATTAATAACACTGTGGAGGAGATGAAGTCATAATTTCATATAAATATTCTTAAGACAAATAAAGAACAAACAACAGCAATGTCACTGCATACCAGATCAAACAGAAATGTGTTAAAACAGCACAACTATTTTATAGTATAGTAACTGCCTATCAATCTGAACCCAAATTTCTAGGCATACACAATTCTGAAGACACGAAATGGGATGTTCATATTCAGTGACTATACTAAAAACTGACAAAGGTTCGTTACATTAGCAAATTCTTACAGGATGTAATGAGCCCTCATTCCATAACAAGTGTCTATTTTGCTTACTTTAAAGCTCATCTAGATACGATTTAAATATCTGGTGATACTGAAGGTACCGAAAACTTTAAACTGCAAAAGCGGATAATGAAAATTAGCCTCCTGATAAATGCCACTCCCTTACGTCCAAATATTCCCCTCATCACCCTGTCTTCAAATACCCTCAACATATGTTCTTCCACTCCAGTGACTTACCAAATTTCAAACCCATGCAAAACAACACAAACACAAAATATTCTGAACTGAATGGTAGGTAGCAAGCAATGCCTTTATTTAGTCTGCTGTTATTTCTTCATGAATGTGGTTCCTTTTTAGATTGTCTTAGTGTCTGATTAAATTGATCTTAAAAAAGACTTACAACAAATTGGACAAGTACTGTATAAGCAACATACCACAAAACACAATATTCTTGAGACATTTTCAAAGCAACTGTTCACAACCCAGTAATCAGAGTCCAAATTTTTCATGCAGACAGGCAGAGACAGAAGCATGCATTCATGGATATCTGTGCAATGTGCATAACTGAATACACAAGGACATACAACTTACCGCATCTACAGTCATTAGAAGTCGAGACGATGATGGCTCTCTTCCCTCTTCCTCAACTACATCTCTGACCCCTTCAACTTCTATACCAACAACCTCATTTGCAGTATCAGATGACCTCAGATGTAACTCAACATCTGAAGGAGGTTCACTTTGCAGTACAACCATACTGTTCTGTAAAAACACCATACACCTAAAATCATGGTTGTGCTTACTAACACATACAATATGAGACTTCATTATAATAAAATTGCATTTTATCAAACTGAACATAGCAGCTGTTTACATATTTACTTCACAACAATTTTCAAAATCATTACTAACAAACTCCAATCAACACTCTTCTTCTTCTTCGGAAGCTAACAGCTACTCAACTGGTCAAGAATTCCCTGCTTTCTACAGAACCTGAAGGGTGACTGCCATTTAAACAAATTGTGACTGAATACACCAAAAACCCGTGTAACTTCAATGCAGCAAGATAGTTCAATGTCCTGAAAGCAAATGTACAAAGGCGGAAGCAACAGAAGCAAATGCTGATAAACGCAAACTCCACCACAAATCTATCGGATGCCCCAGGCATGGACGTTAACAGGAGTCAGAACAGGAAATTGCTGAGTCTGTGTGCTTAATGAGACAAGCTGGAGTGCAAAGTACTTGTGCAGCAATAAAATATGAAGCACAAGAACTTGCCAAATCTCACATCACACAGCATCAGAGTCCCCAGTTAAGGAGCTCTCCCACGAAACACAGGGAAAATGAACAGTCACCGTCCACAGAGCCCACACAGACAGAAGGTGTACATACAACAGGGTGCACTTTTGTTTCCCCAAGTGGATCGTTTATGACGCTGCTATACTACTCCAGTACCTTGCTGCCTTCAGCACGATACATTCCACCTTGGCGTGACTGGACCAGAGCCCCGTTAGCCAGCATGTATCATAGTAACCCTCTACCGGGCACGCCCTACACACCAGTTACCACCTCCCATATGACCCAGGGTACCGATTGCCAGCACGTGTCAGAGTAACCCCCAATCAGGACAACCCCTCTACACCTGTTACCATCTCCGCATAACCCTGAGGTAAGCATGAGGTGTTGAAATTATGGGAGGTGGCACATGGGGATAAAACACAAATTATTAAACTATGTAAGAAGTAACAATGACACAGCTGGCACAGATCACTGAAAGTTTTAGATGAATCACAACAAGAAGTGGCAAAACGTATGATTTACAGTGAAAAAGCAACAGCTTAGCAGCAATATGAGCCACACAGGGTTTGCCTGCGACACATTAGTCTTAAAAGGCATATAGGTAGAAATGAAATTCACTGATTTAAAGCCTGTTTTATGAGTGCACATAAGTGGCAGTGCAAAACATACAGCACAACTTCCTGCCATCTGAATGTATCTAACTATGGAGAGAACACAGAACAATTTAATGCACTAATTTAAACACTGTGTATATAAACAAGTAATACACACCACTACAAAACAGTAATATAACAGTTAAACCAAATCTTCACTCTTCTGGGATGTTACACAGAGTTGAGTTTGGGACAGCCTATCAGTCCCACATTCTCTCTTCCGAGAGTGCTTCGGTGTTGAAGAGGGTACCACCTAAAGGCTGTCCCAAAATGCTGATATCTAACTACCATTCAACACTGCATAACATCCCAGAAGATTGAAGATTTAAATTTGCGGCACAAGCTGGAAATGATGCAACAGTGAAATTCGTCTCATGGAGTGTCCTCTTTGAGATGTCAATAGCCACTCAATTAAGACAAGAAATTTACTGAATTTTATATAACACTTCATCACCATGTTCATAAAGTCCATTACAAAAGACATACAACACATCCATCTCCTGCACCACACATAGTCCAATGTCTTTAACCTTTAGGGACAGATTTATTCTCTAGAGTTGCCCCTTGAAGATACATTTTAGTACCTCAATCTCACTATCTCTCTCTCTCTCACACACACACACACAGTTCTAGGAGTGCATGTGTATTTATGTCCATATAAAACAAGTTCAGGCTTTGGTTCTGTGTTAATAAACCAGGTAGAATTTGAGTTTGTGTACAGATATTAGTGTAGTCCTTACAGTGATTTCGCTACTGCCTAAGACATCTGGGAACTCGTAAATATGTTGCACACAGTGCTTTGAACTCTTTAATAATTTGGTTAACGCTTTTACTTCACAAGTACACCTACCATAAAACCCAATGTATCTACCCAAAATGTTACGTCACGATTAGCGACACAATGTGGTTTTAACGCATCGTCACTATAAGAATTTTTAACAATTTCACATCTCGTATTTAACTTTTAATTTATACCTGTGGTATATCGGATCTTTAAATTACTGTACAGCCTGCTACGAAAAGACGAAATGTGTAACTGAGGTGTTTAAATATACAAGTTTTACTCGACCCTTACTGTTAGTTTATATTTTTCAGCACTTGTTTTCTTACCCGATCACACGGTAGGCAGACTACGAAATCGTCGAAACGGGTCAATTATAGTATGAGAGCAGTACAAGAATCTGCACGTTGTTTGTATGAGTACTGGTACACAAAATGGAAACATACGAGACTAACGGCAGCTATGAAGCACGCGGAAACTATACTACACATACGCCATAACCCCAACACAACCCAACTTTTACCGCATTTACCTATCTGCGTACGTTAGCGCGAACCACGGATGATATGTCCACGAACATAGATTACATGACTGCATAGATCCAAATTTTTTCTGATCCACGGATTATACAGGTTCAGAACTAACTAACTAACTAACTAACACATGGAGCAGAGTCCTTCTTGAGAAGCTAACAGGTCGTAAACTTGTCAAGAAATTCCCCGCGTTTTATGGAACCCAAAGGTTCATTACCGCACTCACAAGAGCCCGCCACCTGTCCCTATCCTCAGCCATATCAATCCAGTCCATACCCCCCCCCCCCTCACACTTATTGAAAATCCATTTTAATATTATCCTCCCATCTACGCCTCGGTCTTCCAAGTGGTCTCCTTCCCTCAGGTCTCCCCACCAAAACCTGTATGCACCTCTCCCCTCATCCATACGTGCTACATGTCCCGCCCACCTCATTCTTCTCGATTTGATCACCCAAACAATATTTGGTGATGAGTACAGATCATTAAGTTCCTCGTTATGTAGTCTTCTCCACTCCCCTGTTAGGCCCAAATATCCTCCTCAGCACCCTATTCTCAAACACCCTCAGCCTATGTTCCTCCCTTAGTGTGAGAGACCAAGTCTCACACCCATACAAAACAACAGGCAAAATTATAGTTCTGTATATCTTAATCTTTGTATTTTTGGATAGCAAACTGGAAGACAGAAGATCCTGCACCGAATGAAAACAAGCACTCCCATACTTCAATCTGCTCTTAATTTCTCCCTGAATGGAATTTCGATTTGTTAGGGTTGTTCCCAAATATTTGAACTGTTCCACCCTTTCAAAGGATTTATTATCTAACTTTATGTTGTGATTTTGTCCTGCATTCTGATTGCGAGACATGACCATGTACTTAGTTTTCTCAACATTTACTTCTAGACCAATCTCCTTACTAGCGACTACTAAAGCTTCTGTGTTTTTCTTTATAGCATGTACGCTTCCATCCAATATATTAATATCATCAGCATAAACTAGAAGCTGATGTGTACCATTTAATTTTAAGCCCTCCTGGTTTGCCTGAACCCTCCTAATGGCATATTCCAAAGCAAAGTTGAAAAGCAATGGTGATAAAGCATCTCCTTGTTTCAAACCATTCTTAATAGGAAATGTGTCAGACAAATGTTTGCCTACCCAGACTCTGCTATAGGTTTCATTTAGACACATTTTTACGAGCCTTACTGGTTTCATAAGGATACCAAATTCAATGAGAATATTATACAAGACCTCCCTCCTAACTGAATCATAGGCTTTCTTGAAGTCTATAAATAGCTGATGCACTGCCTCCTTATATTCCCATTTTTTCTCAAGTATTTGACGAATGCAGAATATATGATCTGTAGTCGACCTGTTACGTCTAAATCCACACTGATACTCCCCAATAATTTCCTCTGCATATGGAGTTAACCTTGACAGAAGGATGTTGGATAGAATTTTGTATGTGGTTGACAAAAGTGATATGCCTCGATAATTACTGCAATCTGTTTTATCACCCATCTTTTCACTTCACCGAACACCTTGTGCTGCCTGAGACTACTGAGCACAGATTATCTAGTATACTAGTGCTGAGTACTTACTGAGCTATCTGACCTTCACCCTTTATGATACACAATCTTTAGTGCCAGAAAAGTGGGGGGGGGGGGGTGGGAGGAGTACAAAACAAGATGCATGGGCATATAACAGTCACAGACTGTATGTATACTATCCCCTTTCATAATGAATTGTTTTTAGGTAGCTGGGTCACCGACTAAATTTTTGGAACATAAAACAAAGTTCACATTCTTGTGGTTTGTGTGTTGTTATCACTACGGTACATTACTGTAACATCTGCAAAGTTTATCATTTTAGAATATTCATACTCAACAAGTGTAAGTGTTGCACTTGTAAAAGAAAAAAAAGCTCACCAAGAACAGGTGACTTTAGCTACAGAAGACAACAGCAGAAATAAAATGAGTGGAATGGACTAATCTTTGGGAAGTGCTGTTGAATTTCCTCAGTGTGACAAGCCTTGCATGAAAATGCCCCTGGCCCACATAATCAGAATATTACATGTCACTGTCGGCATCTGAATTGTACATTCCACTACTGACAACTAAGTATCATGGTTTGACAAGTCGGTCATTCTTTTTATGGCGAAATTTTCTATTTGACAAGCGCTTTAGGTCATCACTGATGGATCTTTCTGTCTTACAGTGGTCTTTGCCAGCTGAAGGCAACCAAAGATAGTATGTTCCAACACTGAATTAAAGGGGCACTGATGGACATTGAAGCATGCAGCAAAAGGCATTAACAGCATTTTTTAAACAATTCTTCTATAAGGAATTTGTAAGTGATACAGCAACTGAGGCTAATCATTATACAAAACAATTTACAAAACTAGAAAGAAGGGGTTCACTGTGACATCAAGTGGCTATGTTTATGTTGATGGGGATGTTAACCTCCTATCTGTGCCTAGGTCTTACAACTAAAATTCTGTATCCATTTCTTATCTCTTCCACAAATACTACATGCTTCATCTAGTGCATCCTCTTTGATCTGATCACCACATTAATATTTGGGAAAGGGTACAAATGGTGGTGCTCCATCCACATATGCATCTTTATACAAGCAGCTTTAGAGCAGATCCTATCCAATGAACCAATTACAGTATGTGCATATGGAAACAATAATACACAATGCTAATCAAAAATAGTTCATATGTCAAAAATCTTGTCTTTTTTATATAATGAATACAGTTTTATTCTGTATTGTTCTTCAAGCACCTATCTCATCATCCATGTTTCCTTTCCTCTTAAGGTATGGTTCTGCTAGAACAGTAAAACCACCCCAACGCCAGCATCAGACAGAATAGGCAAAGGTGCTGAATCTACTGCAGCAGAATACAGCAAAGATGATAATCAAAAGTGGCGGCACTTTACACTTTAAGGGAACAAAAATATGATGCTAACACTTTCACTGCCGGGTATTTAAATCCCAGAGGGTATTAAATTGCCAGGGATTTATTAAGTGTTAAACAACCAGTGCGTCATCTTATAAATTATAAATATATATAAAATGCATATATTTTTTCTAGTTGTCAGCTAGGGATTATAAAGATGTAAAATATGTTTCCTGAAAGAACTTATTGTGTGCGTGGCTTATTTAAGGCAAAAGAGCAGAGTAAATTTTAGATCGACTAAAGTCGACGCTGGCAAATTAAAATGTAAATACTTAAATCGACCATGGTCGACTTCGGCAGTGAAAGTGCTAATATCATTTGCTTGCTTACAATAAGGCCACATTTTTTTCAGAAAGGGCATGAGGAGGGACAAAATCCAAATTAATGACAAAGCATGGCACCTTCTCAATTCCCACTGCACATACTTCCTATTAATATTGCTATTTTATACTGCTGTTGTGAATAACTCATCACTCATTCTTCTCAAATCTCTTAGACCCCTGAAGATGAAGGAAATATGTTCCTTCGAAATGCTGGGAACCAAAAACCCTATGTCACAGAGTCATATCCCAGATGAACAGATCCTCAAGAACTCATTACTTCAAGTACATATTCTGCATCAAATTTAACACACGTAATCTTAAATTTTCACACTGCCACAACGCAAATGCTTACTTAAGAACAATATTTCATATATAATGTGTAAATTTATTTATATCTACTTCTGTACCAAATTTCACACAACTCTCGTACCGATTTATTTAATTATTAAAAAATGTGCATATTTCTCAGAGATCTATTGCTATATGTAATTTCAGGACCTCAAATTAAGTGGCACCAATGTCATTCCCATGTCACAAATGTACATGTCCATCGTATCATTATTATTGAGTATAGGTGATAAAACAATATTACATTGAAGTGGTCTCCAATGGTGTAACATTTTAACAAATTTCATGAAACACAGTCACGTCGTTAAAGAAACTGAAGTGGCAACACACCATGGTAGTGTTACAAGCTTACTAGAAAAGAAAGTAGGCGAGAAATGTCACTACATGACCTTCCCCTTCTGAATACATATTCTCCTTTATGTAATTTATCCTTAAACATTATATGATACACACTTCACCAACTTCGTTTCGTAGTCACAAGTAAACATTTACCATTCCTATGCAATGAAAACATAATGTGCCAATTACGAACACATCTCGTTGCTAATCACGGCAATGTACACACAACAGTTACAGTAGCGGACCCAGGCAAATTGAACTGATACTGTAGCAATGAATATGTCTGCTGGTGCAGCTGCTGCATGCAGCAGTCACATGGTTTTGGTGCATGAGCGGAGCCATACCTTTAAATGTTAAACAATATTTAGTATTGCAAACATTCATAAATGTGCATCACTTACATCTTTATAAACATGCTGTAACCAATATACATACGAACATGTGTACCATCTGAGTGGCTACTGGTGTAATTTTTGCATACGTAGGACGTCCAGAAAGTAAAGATACAAACGCAATAAAGTTTTTTAAAAATAGTTATTAACAAAATTGAGTGAAAAAACTCTTAACACATACCTTTAGCTATTTTTCAACATAATCACCACCTTTGTCAAGGCATTTGTTTAGCCTGGGTACGAGGTTTTGTATTCCGATGTCATAGAACTCCGCCGCCTGTGCAACACTCGTACAAGACGGGTGGGAGGGGAAGGGGAATCACCTCAGACCATCCTGCTCACAGCCCAGACCTCGCTCCCAGCGATTTCCATTTGTTTTTGCATTTAAAGAAATATCTGGCCGGCCAGAAGTTTCACGAGGACGAAGAGGTGAAAAACGAAGTCACTATGTGGTTGCGTGCACAGGAGGCGGAGTTCTATGACATCGGAATACAAAACCTCGTACCCAGGCTAAACAAATGCCTTGACAAAGGTGGTGATTATGTTGAAAAATAGCTAAAGGTATGTGTTAAGAGTTTTTTCACTCAATTTTGTTAATAACTATTTTTAAAAAAAATTTATTGCGTTTGTATCTTTACTTTCTGGATAACCCTCGTACTTCAGACAGAAGGAAGATAGAAAAAAACGAGGTACTACAGCAGCAACTGGATTCACAGGAAAGCTGATGTGCAGAACATAAGGTCACAGTTCCTGTTGCAAGCCATTATTTAAAAACATTAACATCCAATACGTTGCAACACTTCACTTGCCAACATAGTCTTCTCTACGTCTCTTCATTCTGTTCATATACATGATACACATTTACCATTCTACTTCTTTACTCAAGAAAAAAGTGCATATAACTTTCTTACCACAACACATTGGACACACAGTGCATTTTAAATAATGCTTTAACAACTAGATAAAATATAAATCCACTATTAAAATATTAGCCTTCCTATTACACTTAAAATTGTAATGAATTTTGAAGGAAGAATGATGTATGTGGCAAAGTATAACCTTCTATGGGTACAGCTGATACATGTATCCTTTTCACATGAACACTCTTCTTTCATAAATTCATTAACGTAACATGTTAACATATTATTTTTTTGTGAAATGTGGCTAATAAAATGTTGTACCTATTCTCCCAAATAGTTCCAAGCTTTAATCCACATACACAGTGTAACATCATTGCAACAAATGTCAGCACACTTCAATAATTATTTTGTGGCTGTGAAAATTCGATAAAATGAATTCTTTAATATTGGAAACAGTCGCGCAGAAATACTGTGCTGGTGTGAACCTATCTATTCTCCCTTTTGGTCCAGATATGCAAGTGCCCCAACTTTCTATCTCGGTTACTTATGTATTTATAAGTGGCTTTGGACACAGAGGTGTGAATGAAGGTAGACTGTAGGTAGGTCCATTATCACTGGACAGTATAACAGCCATCTCAAGGGTACACAGGTGTAGGATTAGATGAGGTAAGAAGTTAAGTGCTAGTGGGGTACATTTAGTCAAGAAAAATCAAGGATGATTACAGAGTTTGTAGTTTAATGGTCACCATGAAAGACTAATGAACACATGTATGCATCTTCACTATAATATGAGACATGCCAAAAAAACATGGAATAATAATGTTGAGTCGAAATGCAATTAATTTAAATGTTACAACTCTTGCTCCTATGATACAAATTTAAGAAAAGTACAGGTAAAGTTGTCACTCTGCATGCCATGAATGCATACTTGGGGGAGAGGAGGTGGAGTTCCATACATTCTTAACCTTGTCACAGGGTGGAGGTGAGTAGTTTGCTTTAACATCAGGGAAAGAGCCCTTGGTAGGCACTGAATAGGAGGCTGAGTGGGCAAGACAGCTGGCCTGGCCTCTTGTTAGAAGAGAAAACTCTCTTATATACCTGCAAGGAATTGAATCACACTCCTTGTCAGTCAACCAGCCCATTGCCTAGTCACTATACTGACTACTCTATTGCTGGGAAATCTGTGGTGGGCAGGTAAGAAACTGTCCAAAGTCCAAATTCACGTACCCAAGATTCAAAGACCTTGCTCAGTTCAATTCTATCAAGTGAGCAAGTCAAAAATCTTTTCTTGCTGTTAAGAGTTTGCAATGTCTGGAATACATAATCTTCTTACCCAAGTGGCTAATGACGCAGATCAGCCAGGGTCTTCAGATATAATTCCAAGGCTTCACAAAATCTCTAGCAGCACCCTGTGTAAATGAAATGCCTGGCTCTTCATGGCTGGTCAAGTTCCATTGCAATCCCATTTCAATTTATATTTGTTAAATTGAAATGTTCACAAATTTAAATTCTGTAATGAAGAAATTAATTGCCATATTCGGGGACACAAACAGGGAATGTCAAAGGTTTGGGGATTTGAAATCTCTGTTAGTGTTCTGTTCATTTTATCGACATTTCACTATGGTAGATGATTCGTATCACATAAAACAATGCTGCTGATCTACATATTATACTTATACAAAAAACTACAGTGTCATATCTCACAACTGTTTTGAATGTGTTCATACTAAGGCAAGTTTTGGAGCTCAACAATAACATACAGTAACACGGTACAAAAGAAAACCACCATTCATAAAGCACAAAGTAATGAAGACCCATCTGCTACTTGGCTTGTGTCAAACAGCTCCAAACATGGTGTACTGTACTTTCCTGAATATAAGTCAACCCCCCTCATAATGTTCAATTTTCTAGAAAATAGCCATACAGAACATGACTAACTTTGTGTGCAGTCATAAGGTGACCATGCCCCCCCTCCCCCAATGTTTCAGGTGACGAATTAGAAAACAATTGCGTCTTATATTTGGGTAAATATGGAGTACTGTATTAATAATTTCTTAAATAAGACTTTCAATAACATATACTATATACCCTTGACCCAACAGACATATGTACTTAGTTTTCAGCCAAGTTATGAATTACCTCAAACTTAATACCATATCAAAAAAACACAGCAGATAACATGCCACTTCACTGTTTTGCACTTCCTATGGCAGTAGGCCTAATCATGATCATGTCAATAAAGCTAAAACAATCACAAACTCTCACTGACTAGTACCTTAAAGAACAGAGCATGATTTGATTAATTGTTTTAAATGGTTCATTGTTTGCCTACAAATCATATAAAATAACATTTGCGATGAACTATGCAGGACCCAACCAGCCCTACTCCATGCCACAGATCAGAAGCAAAAGATATGGAGCAACACCACACTTATGTAGGGTGAGATCCTACATACAGTAAAGTCCATAGTAATCACTTGTAGCAGCAGCCCAACATTGGATGCAGCAACATAAATATATGTTATGCATGTGTGTGTGTGTCCATGTTCTTCAGGACATGGATGAGTGTGTTCCATGGGCACTGGAATTCCAGTCCAGACCCTTATACACCAGGGGCACCACTGTAAGAGAAAATGAAAACTTTGAATTTATAACAGTAATTAAAAGCACCTTATGGCACCCACTTTCCTTCAAATGCTTCAATCTGTACACTGAGACCACTGGTACTCATAAATCAATAAGTACACCATTTACCGTGTGGGGTGGGAGGGGATGTAATGCAATGCTGCTGAACCAGAATTCTTCCCAATCATTATATACAGTGAAACCTCTATCCATCGTTTTTCAGGGGACCGGAAAATTTGAACGATACATACGGGAAATGATAGTACCGGGAAACCATTAAAAATTATAGATAAGAACAATTTAATGATAATTATTAATTCTTGCTGAGAAAATCTTTCATTGACGTTTGTTTTGAGCAAACTTTACTCCTCCTCAATTCAAAGTACGATTTTTCAAGGCCTAGAACACTTTCACGATCACTGTCACTCGTGCTGTGCGCATAAAAGAAAGATCTTACTTTCATCAGCGCTTCATGCGTCTCAGCAAAGCTCGGCACAACTTCGGGTTCGCCAGCTTCTTCTCCATCCCGCTCCACACTCCCGGGCGCCACGAGGCTCACGCACAGCTCCTGCACTGTTTCTACACCACAGGTTGCCACGTGACTGTCCACAGAGACGTAGTCCTCGAATTTATCTTTGTTCATGCCATTGAACTTTTCCCAGTCTTGCCGGAAATCGTCGTCATCGTTCGTCAATACGACGTCACTATCGCCTGAAGATTGTCCCTGCACGTAACCAGCTTTCCGAAAACAATTTTCGATTGTCTGCTGGGTTACTTCTTGCAAGGCTGCCACAGTGTAGTGCAAAGCTTCCAACACGTTTATCTTCTTTTTCGTATCTTTGCCTGCATCCATTAAGCAAACAGCTGTTTGCACGAGGCGTTTTCTATAAAGCTGCTTATAACACTTTATTACCCCTAAATCAAGGGGCTGGAGCACACTTGTACAATTTGCCGGATACCGTATGACTTTTACATTTCTTAGAAACGATGTATCCTTTGGATGTGCGGCACAATTGTCCACAAAGAGGAGAATGTTCCTGTTTTGTGCACCCATACTTGCGTCTAATGAACGCAGAAATGAAGAAAAAATGTCTGTGGTCATCCACGCTTTATTGTTCGCGTGGTACTTGGTGGGTAATTTTTTTACATTCTTGAAACATCACGGTTTCGGAGATTTTCCGATAACAATCGGCACTTGTTTGTCAGTTCCATCACTGTTAACACAAAGTAAAACAGTAAGTCTGTCTTTACAGTTTTTCCCTCCATGACAAGACTCTCCTTTGAGAGCCAAGGTTCTATCAGGAAGCACGTTGTAGAAGAGCACCATCTCATCCGCGTTGTAAATATCACGTTGTTCGTAGCCCTCGAACAAAGATGGCAGTCTTTCCAGCCACGCTTCCGTGCTTTCGCTGTCCACTGCCACACTTTCTCCGACTAACTTCTTGTATACTAGGCCATGCCGGTCCTTAAACCTGCTAAACCATCGCTTCAAATTAAAAAAAAAACTATCAGTGCGGGAAAATGTTGCGTCAGGACCGTGATTTTTCAACTATTGGTGCGGGAAAACGACAGTTCGAGGAACAATGGAGGCGGGAAAAAATAGTGTTATTTATATGGGGCTAATTTCGGGACCAAATAAGGCAGACGATACATGCGGGCGAACGACGGTAACGGGAACGATGGATAGAGGTTTCACTGCATTACGTATTTCTGATATAAGAAGCTATATACAGTTTAGCTACAGAGCCACAATAGCATAGCCAAAATAGTGACTAGGTTACAGGCTAGATGATCCAGTGTTTCCATCACAACAAAGGCACGAGATTTATCTCTTACCCCAAAATGCCTAGAGCCTAGACTGGCTCTGGAGCCCATGGAAGTTGCCTACTCAACAAATACCAGGGGCTCTTTCTGCAGAGAAGAAGCGGCCAAGCCATGAGGCTGACCACTTTCGTCTGTATAGTGCCCAGGCTACTAGCGTATTCGGAAAGTAAGTACCGTTTATGAATATTTCCGCCGCAGCGCTGAGTTAGTGATTTTGCGCATGCATTCTCTCTTCTTTCATTCATTGGCAAGCCACAGACACCAATATGAGAAAAGCAGATAGTGTTTACGTATTGTTCTGTGTGTTTAAAATGTTCAAGATGATCGAGCGCCCCACCGACTGTGAAATACGGTCTGTTATCCATTTTTTGAATGCAAGAAATGTGAAACCGGCTGATATTCATCGTCAGATATGTGAAGTATACGGTGAAAATGCCATGAGTGATGGAATGGTGAGGAAATGGGTTAGGAAGTTCAACGAAGGTCGTGATAACGTGCATGACGAGTCACGGAGCGGCCGGCTGTCTGTGGTCACAGGCAGCCACGTTCTACGAGGAGGGGATACAGAATCTGGTGCCCCGTGATGATAAATGCCTTAATAATGGTGGAAACTATGTAGAAAAGTAGTTTAAGGTATGGTGAATCTGATATAAATACCATATTTTGAAAATAAATCATTTAATAGCCTAACGGTACTTTCCGAATATGCCTCGTATATCTCTACTCCCTTACATGCCTTCTTGGCATGTACAAGGACAACTGTACTTGCACTTTTACACTTTAGCTGTGTACACATTCTAGCATTCATGAATGCAACATTCTCTCTTCTTAAATACAAGTACAAATTACTATTCAGTGTACATAATTGCTCCAGTGAAGTGTTTCTTTTTGTTTGTGATCAAATGATAATACCTCTTTCTGCAGATGCTAAATTAGGAACAACATCAACACCACAACACCACCCACCCCCCAATATTTCATGTGTCTACAGACTGAAATGCAATTGATTTCAGGCTTCTGCCGCGATGTTGATGAAATGCAATTATTGCTGCCTTATATTGATGCAAAAATGAACTGTCACAGGAAGCCATTTCATATACTTAACCAATTTGACCCTCCACAATAAATCAGACTAATGAAGTCTGCCTTCTAACGGCTGAAAAGCTTGCAGAAATCCTCGCAGTATGCAACACCAGTTCTGGTATTGAAAGGTTTCCTACTCTGTTGCTGCTGCTGCTGCTACCAAGAATTTGGGCAATCTGTAAAATCAATTTCAGGCATGCCCAAAATTCTGAAGGGCTAGTCAACATACAACCGAAAGGTGCTCAAACAAGCTAAGTTCCTATGGCCAAAAGATTTTATGACTACAATTTTTCAGTTCTGCCTTCAATCAAGGATGAATCAGAAATGATTCACTTGTCTTCTCCACATTCATGATGGACATACTGCCTGGGCAGGGAGGTTAGGACAGCAGAAGCAAGGGCCATGTTCAGCATCAAGTAACTGGCTAATGCAGCAGCATATCGCATATCACTATGTCCAACACCTTAAGCACTTAAATCACAATTGTACATGTATACAGTTTAGATTCTTGCTACACGCTTAATAAAAATACAACTGTGCGTGATTTTAGGCTTCCGTCGCGGTGTAAGTGAGATCTTCGCTCTTCTGCGATGTTACATGGCGTAGATTGGTAATTACTACCGATGTTTCAAGACAAACTATTGGTCCCATCTTCAAGGGTCGAGCAGTCCATGAACTTGCACTGCTCGACGCTTGAAGATGGGACCAATAGGTTGTCCTGAAACGTTGGTAAATAACTACAAATCTACACCAAGTAAAATCCCAGAAGAGTGAAGACCTCATAACAAAACAACTGTTCTGTCTCATTCTTAACACATACAATTTAATATAGTCTTACATACTTTTAACAATCTTGATTTACACATATTGGATGAAAGTAATAAACATGTATCAGTTTTAAAACTTTCGCGGCAACATGATTCAATATAGTCTTCTCGGGCGCACAGCCGCGTCAATTCGTTTGAATACAACGTTTCGGGGACTAGCTCCGTCCCCATCCTCAGGCAAAACTGATTTGCCTGAGGATGGGGACGGAGCTAGTCCCCGAAACGTTGTATTAAAACGAATTGACGCGGCTGTGCGCCCGAGAAGACTATATTGAAATAAACATGTATGTTTGCATGAACAGAAACATTTACTTTGGTCCCCTCTCCTTTTCTAGTGTTCACAAGCACCTCACTGATTTTATAACATTTCCAATGTCCCTGCAGACTGCTGCAAACCTTTAGAACCAAAAATATGAAGCATACTTACACTTCAAAGAACTATTATTTGTTCACACTACTGGAGCAGAAAACCACAGCATTACTGAAGCACCAAACCAATCTAGAAAATACCAAATATATCATTGTAGATTGTACATTCACAGTCACATTGCAATACTATTGATAAACAGTTACAAATGTATTTACCATGAGAACATAAAAAATGAAATACCATTAGTAGCCTGACATATTTTGTTGACTTCAGTCCCTTAGGGCCATTTTAATGCTCATAATCTATTAATGTTTACAATGTCCACTTACACATCACATCAGTTGCATTATAGTATACCATAAAATTCATGTAACATTAAAATTCAGTAGAAATAATTTTTAAAAAAATTCATGATTGTATAAAATGCTTACGAAGGTGAAGTTCCTGCACCTCACTCAAATGTACCACTTGTGTTTAATGGGAATACAGAAAAGATGCGGTGACAAAAACGTTTAGGGAAAAGAAGTAACCAAATCTGAACATGTGAGACAGTATAATTTGGCAATGGTTGGGGGGGGGGGGGGGAGGTGTGTGTTCAGGTGGTGTATAAAGTTCCAAATGTGGCAGTTCCTAATGCCTATGTTATACTTCCACAACACCAGTAAATTAATTGGTTTTCAGACTGGATGTCACAGTCTCTTGTCTAGTGTAGCTGGGAGGATAATATTAAAATGGATCTTACTAGAAAGGTGTGGATGGGAGTCACATGGCTCAGGACAAAGACAAGTGGCAGCTTCATGTGAACATAGTACTCAACCTTCAGGTTCCATAAAATGCAGAAAATTTCCCACAGTGCTGAAGACGTATCAGCTTCCCAAGGACTCTCTTCCATGGCATAAGGCATGTTACACGCTTTTCCTGAAGTAATGAAACCCAAACCTAGGTTTAGCATTCAAGGACTTCCTATATTTTTTGGGTTATTCTAAGGTTCCAGAAAAATTCTGTTTGTCTTCTCTCATTCAACAATTTATCCATATTTTATGAACAAAACTTCAATTCCTACAGAAGTTTTTGACCTCAGTTTGGTATTAAAGGAAAATCTGCTTTGCATGTTTCAACTACAGCTTCTTTCTTTTCAATGTCACTAGCAGCTACTCAGAAGCCTCTGCAGTACGCTCTTTACATGTTGCAGTGTTTGTGCGTGTTGCATCATTATGAACTGTTTGCTACATGCTGACAATGACAATCATTTTCCCATACAGCTTCGTTCCATAAGCGTAATAAAACCATAAGAAAGGAGTCAACAATTCTGAAAATTTAGTGAAGCAGCTGCTGCTTTAGTGTAACCTGAGCTGTTAATTTTAACTTACAATTTCCCACAACACCCATTTAAGGTTTTCCTTGATTTAAAGTATTAAAAGCTAGTCTCCCAAACAAATGTTAGTATAAATAAGGAAATAATATAAATAGTTAACCATACCTTATTGGGTGGGATAGGTGGACAACGCCAATTGTAGAGATAGTACTGAAGATTGCCATCGCCAATTCCAAACTTCAATGCCTCAAGGAACTCCTTGTTCTCCATGAGGTCCAGTGCATTAAAAACATCAAATCCACTCTGTAATATAGAACTTATCTTAAGTCAGAGGCACGTCCAAAGAAACCTTTTACCATGTTATGGCACATTATTAAGAAATCATAACCAAAATGCAACAAAATCAGTATGTTCCAATAAGTAATGTTACACAAGCATTAAGTGTGATAAGAAAGTTTCCAGACTGGCCATAAGGTGACACTATTGCAGTTATCACAGAACTCACTTGCTAGGTGGAGGCACAGTGGAATCTGTGGGTTCATTTGGTGTTGATTTCAAAGTTCTAGCATGCATCACTGTGAAGTGTGATTCTGTATTATGCTCTCTATGACTTCTGCTCCCTCAAAAAATGACAGACTTTAAAGAACAGTACATGCGCATCAAATGCAAACCAATAAAACACCCACTGCCACCACACAACAAATTAAATCTGCATAACCAGACTGATATGATACTACTGTATCACTTAGTAACATAATCCAGCATTAAGCAGTAAACCAATGCTGCCAACTGCTGCACAAACACACACAAGTTGTTATTTCATTGTTTAACTTTGTATGTCCCAGGTATTAGAGTTCAAATAAGGGCAGTAGGTCTGTGTTGATAGCCATGACATGCTTCTCTTTTTGTGCCTAATGAGCTTGTACTTACATTTTTTGCAGAAACAAGAGCATCACCCATGAGATCAACCCAATTGGTTGCTGTGGAAACATTGTAGAATGAATACGCAGCCTTCAATGTCTTATGAACTGGGTGGTGCATAACAGTGGATGGTAATGTATAGTAGCTTACAAGGTCTGCCAAGAAAAGAGGTTAAAATACATTCAATAAGTGACCTCAGCACGAAGTTATTTAATCACATTATCACAAAACTCATTATGTTACTCAAGCTTACGAAGCTAACAGATTGAACAGTGGGATTTAATCTTCCGAGTTTAATTAGCACAGAAAGTTTACAGTGTTCTCAGCTGGGATGTGTTCCAATCCATACAAGAACAAAATTATAATATGTACTGCATTTTACAAAACTAGGAACATGTGCACTAAGTAACAGAAAAGCTGAGTGCAATCACTTGGTTTATATCATACTCCTAACCTGCATCTCCTTCAACAGATGCGAGCACAGCCAGTTAAAACTAAATCATGTACACCCTTAACTTGGGCAACAAATGAGAAAATTCCCAAAAATACTGTTGATAAAATTGAATTAAAAAGTTTTAATAAGAATGTATGTTTTGCAAAACCCTGAAAAGATTCCCCACCCAACCTCACAATGGTGTGTGTGTGTGTGAATATAACCCCTGAAACTAAAGAATTTAACAGATATTTTGAGAATCTTTCACTAAATGATGTGAAGTTTTGTGCTTTCCAATCAAAGAGATATCAATATTTTACATTTAACTTGTTGGTGGACTTCTGACCTAAATACACAACTGGTCATTGTTATTCACAAAAACCATATTTATTCTAAGAACTCAAAAAGGTACAGACATAACACTAAGAAAAGGTAATAGTCCAAAGAGTTTGAATGGAAAGATATTTAATTCCCAACAGTCATCATGCAATGTTTTAAAGTGTCTGATTCCTGTGAATTTGTTTGCTATGATCTTCTGTATTAACTTTTGGTCCCCATAGCCTATCACATTTCAAAGGATGTTACATTTCAATTTTGAATGAATATTAATATGTAATGACTCAACATTAACTTCCATTATGGTTTCAGTAAAAATTACTTAAATAATCAAAATCAATAATGACATATTTTCATCTACAACAACCAGTTCCACTTAAATGCCCTTTGTGCAATAACTCGTGAAACTAATTAAACTTGATATTCTGGAGAAGCACATTCTTTGAAAAGATGTCAAAGACAGTTATGGAATTTCAACTTCCTAGAATTGTGTGAAGTTTCATTGCAAGTTCACCACAATGCATGTGAATTTCACACTTCAAACTCACCTGTAAGCTCAGAGCCATTGTCCACAACAAAGCTGTCAACAATACCAGCCTGTGGTAGAAACCAATGTCGGAAATCCTCTTCCGAGAACATTGGTGCTAGGTCAAACCTCATCAAATACTGAGACAAAAGCCAAATACATGTTAAAGTATGTTATGTGCTCAGGATGGAGTAATAAAGTCAAGAATAAGACATAAGACACTGATAACAGAATACTACCGTATATCACATAGCATGCTCTGTCAGTAGCAAACAGGAGGTCCCTATCCCCAACTACATTTAAATATTCCTACACTGTCCCTCATCATTTCTAGGCATATTAGGTAGACCTAAATATTATGCACAAATGGGTACAACTCAGAGCTTAATAAAAAGTATAATATTTGAAGATTCATGTCTTCTGGGTGTCATTGGGTGAGTACTTCCTGGCATTTCAAAGGATCATACAGCCTTCAAAACATCAGGAATTACTTACCCAACAACATGTCACATCACAGAAGACTTGTATCTGCAAAACCCCGCTGTCAGAACGTCAAATCTCACAGCATAATCTTTGTTCATGAACGGATATTTTGTAAAATTTGATTAAAATAAATTTGTAATTGGCACACACCTTATATTGTATGAAAACTCCCTTGATTGTTCATTCAAGTCCATATAATTACAATCATAATATAATCTATCCAGTAACACAAATTACAATTTACCTCAGCTAGAAGTTTGTGCGCCCGAGGGAGGTCAGCAGCAACCATTTTGCGGAAGCCAGCTGTCCGCGTTTTCTCTGGAAGCTTGTACAGTTTCAACGTACGCTGCATGGTCATGTTACGGCTTAAATGTGAGAATTTTACTTCAATCAACTTCTTGGGGTTCAAAGATCGATGCCAGTACCTAAAGGTAATACATCCAATAAAACAAATTAAAACAAAAATGAACAGAAGTCACAAACGGAGAAATTAAACTGAATTCTAAAGCTCATTCTCTAAAAGCCTGTGAGACTGGTTGATTCATTATATCAAGATCATGTTATATAACCTCCATGGTCTGGTACACAACTAGTACGTACGTCTCCTGTCTTTAGTGAATGGAAATGTGACTATCAAATATACCTTGGACGATGTACAAAGTCAAGCACAGTATCAGCATAAAGGTACAAGTAAAGTTGTCTGATTACATGCCAAGCAAGCAAAGAGGGAAAGCAAAGGTATAGCTCCACCCATGCTCGAACCTGGCGCTAGAAGGGGGTGGGTTGTCAGCACCGCACCCTGGCCACTCTACCACCAGGAAAGAGCACGGTACCCATTGTATGGGAGGCTGGGTGGGCCTCAGGGCTGGTCTGGATAGGTCCAGAAAACCTCACCCCCACCAGGGTTCGAACCCCAGATGATCCAGCAAGTTTCTATACTGACAACAATATCCTGGCCACCCTGTGTCAGCATAAAGCTTCAGTATTATTTCCTCAAACATCTGAAGTTATCCACTTGCACTCTTTCTTTTATTATTTCTGATTCTGGAAAACAAACTGGTAGAAATATGACACAAAACTTAAAGTTAAGCAGTGTGTCTATCAGCTGGGAGACTGCTAATTAAACAAACAACTACTGCTAACAAACACAACCAAAAATCTAGAATTCCTAATTGCTGCAGTTCTGTAATAGCAAAATAGTGACTGCACTGACAATAATGTATGCAGTATGGTTACAGACCTGCACACAGTATGATGTTTCATTTATAAATGCTTTAATACACGCACTTTCGAAATGGTATTACACAAATATCACTGGCCTGAGCGGGAGCAGCAACTGGTCATTTCCGAGAAATGTGGTTACAGTCAGTCACGACTGTTCTATGTGTACACTTACGAAACAGTCAACTGACACAAATGGTATTGCTCATCACCCCCCACTACATTATGTTCTAAAGTTTGAATCACTAGAAGTGTACCTGGCTTTCATGTTCACCTTCTTCAACATACAGAACTTTTTAAAATTATGTAGCTGGCACAGACTAGTTACATATAGGCTACCACATTATCCAGACTATAAGGAATATCTACATTTCTGCCAGCTCTTTAAAGATAAACAGTGTATTTTATATGTACAATCTGTAACTCTGCTTCAGTCAAGATATATACAGAATTGCCTTTACGAGGTTTTAGGATATCTATAAGTTTGTTATTCAGTGAAACTGACTTTAGACTTTATACTCTTTTCATTTGCCCATTATGCAATAAATAAACCCAAGTGGACCACTGCTGGAGCTACAGTGATGCAAAAACAAAACAGAAATATCAGCTGCAAAGAAGCCTGTTAAACTCTTCTCAATTCAGAATCATGTACATATATTGTGAAACTGAATGCTTTTTTAAAACTGTAATTGATGGTACAAAACTGTGCTTATGGACCATCAGTATTCCTTACAAATTGAAGATCAAACTACAAATTTAAGGCAAAAAAAAATCTCTTCAAATCCCAATTTTCAATACAACAAATGTGCCTTGTAGTTTAGTACAAATTTTCTCTGAACAAGACAGGCAATGTACGTACAATGCAACACTGAGGCATGTTTGCATAACTACTGTTGCTGTGGAAAAGCAGTGAGTATTAAATATTATGTCTGTATTCTTGCCTTAGTTATCTGGCATGCAAATCACATCTTTTCTGCACTGTATTATATTGCCATCTGTGGCCAGTCTGGCTGTACCATATTTTTCTACATTATCTCATAAACAGCAAATTTTAAGAAAAAATGTACCGCACATAAAATGTGTGTTTTGACTATCTCTACAACGTTTGTCTGAAACATTTCTCATTCTAAGAAGAATTCGTTGAAATACTATCATAAATGTACATAGGTCTTAATGTGAAGTAGCCGTTATTCTTGTCAGATTTTAATCAAACTTGAATTCTCTTGACAGATTTTAGAAAAATCCTCAAGTATCAAATTTCGTGAAAATCTGTCCAGTGGGAGCCAAGCTGTTCCAAGCGGACACACAGATAGACCAACAGCCAGCCAGCCAGACGGATGGACAGACAGACATGACGAAGCTAATAGCTTCTTATTGCAATTTTGTGAGGCGCCTAAAAAGTCAACCAAAATTTACCACCATACTTCATAAACCCCTTAATTCACAAAAACACCACTGTCTGTTACTACAGCAAACTCAAATCCTATTTTCTCACACATGAAACCAAATTTCTTTCTCAAATCATATGAATCTGAAGCATTTCTTGTGTACAGTTGATGATCATGTACTTAATTTAGCCTGTGAAAGTCACATCCTTTGTCTTCAACTTGGAAGTGAACCTCTATTATGGAATTTTTTACTGGGTTGATGCAAGGTGGCACATTAGTCAATGGAGCAAAAAAAAGAAGTCCAATACTTTTGACGATACTGCCACAGGCATAGCAAGTAGCCTGCATATTAAATCACACCTTGGAAGGAAAATTAAAAGCAAGGAGCAGACATACAATGACAAAAATGTTCTTCCCCATATAAATGTTGGATAATAACTTACGTTTAGTGCAGCCAAACTAATTGTAGGAGTCTTACCTACAGGTTCCAACAGGTTTAGGTAGAACAACTCCTGCAGTATAGACAGCTTGAAATACGCCAGTAAGATTTACCCGCCGAGTAATTTCTCGAATCAATACTGGGGCTACTCTCTTTGAACGAAGCTTTTTATGCACACACAAGAAGTTGATTTCCACCATCTTCTGTGAACTGGATTCAAAACACACATAAGAAACTGCAACTCCCCACTCTGTTATTGGACTGCAATATATACACTGTTAATCTAATTCATACAATCCCAGTAACAAAGATTTCGAATTGTGCAGGATACAAGGAAATGCCTGGGATAGCGTGGTCGGTGTAGCGACTTGCTACGGGCTGGATGGTCCAGGAATTGAATCCTGATGGGGGCGAGATTTTCTGCACCCATCCAGACCGGCCCTGGGACCCAGCCAGCCTCCTGTGCAATGAGTACCAGGTTTCTTTCCCAGAGGAAAAGTGGCCAGGGTGTGGCGTTGACCACCCACCCCCACCTAGCACCAAGGTTAAAAAGAGAGTAGAGCTATACCTCTACTCCCCCTCTGGGCCTTCATGGCCTCTTGTAGGGTGAACTTTACTTAAAAGGAAATGTACACAAACACACATTCTCTCACATGCAACCAAATTTCATTAAAAAAGGAAAAAACGTGGGCCAAGAACACCACAACAATTGATTAACAAACTAACACACTCATGGATTAATCAGTTTGAATTTCTAGATGCATTTGACCATTAAATGAATAAACAAGCTCTTATTAGAAACAAAGGTTACCAGTGTGGTACTGTTAAGTAGCAGAGAAAATGCAAATATAAGATACAGCCTAGCAGGACCAGGCAGTTCACAGGCTCTAACCTTGCCGGAACACATGGAATAATTCACAAATGAACACCAAGATGAAATCTTGAAGGCTGCACTGTGCTGAACGCTTACAAGGTGAGGACTAGTAACACAGGAAAAGACCAGCAAGGGATCACGAAGGACAGGAACAAACATGGGAAGAAGGAACTAAGCATGTGATACAATGGAAGTGCCATGTGATCTGACACTTTCATAGCAAATATATTCCATAAAGTCTTCTCAGACTACCAGATGTGTCAAGTGCTTCAGGCATATATATAAGATATTCTGGATATCCAGACACATAAGACTCCTGACGATCTGAAATGTGGTGGTCTCCAAAATGTTGGTTTTCCTTCAGCTATGTGAGAAGACTTTATTGAATTATACAAATAAAAAAATTATACTGCACTGGGAAAGTGCAGAACATAGCAGAGCGAGATATGATGACCACCACTGAAAACTCTCAGCAACAAAAGTAATATTTCATAGCACACACGTAAATAAGCAGGGATTTGTGTCATGGTATGCAACATAAATTAGTTTGTTTATAAAAATCAGAAATAAAAATCTGATACTAGAAAAAGGTAGTAACAGAATTTAAAGAAGGATTAAGTCTTCATTTCTACATAATTTTCTTTATTTGTTTCTGTTTTTAAAACATTAGAAATATAGGTCCTTTCCCCATGTCACATCAGAATACTGGCATTTTATTCCCCACCATTTTGTGTGTGTGTGTGTGAAAAGTTTCCAATAACAACTTATTCAAGTGTGCATGATGAAATTATGACAGCTTTTTACTTGGGCAATGCATATTTGTACACAACAGACAACAAAATCAATTTGTTTCCAAACCCAGTAAATTGAACACATAATCAATATGACTTTTACAACAACAGATTTAACTCACTGGTTATATATCCTAAGTGTGGCAGGGATGGCACTAATGAAACCTACAAGTCGCCCGCTCTTACTCACACGAACGCCACAGTGCCAATCTCGACGCCATCCAGGAGGCTGAAGTGCCCTATCAACAAGACATCAGCATCACAGCATACAACAGAGTTTCTCAGCCTTCTATGCAAGTATCACTTACGCAAAATACTTTATACACTTATTAGCGGAAATCAATACTGGTGGTTGTCACTACTTCACCTCTCCTGTGAGACCAACATATACTACTAATACACTTTATTTCCCTGAATATAAGAACCCCCCCTTCACAATCTTAAATTTTCAGGAAAATACTTGTAGAGAACTTAACTTTGTGCATAGATGTAACGTGACTCCCCAAGTTTCAGATGATGAATTAGGGGGAAAAAATCTAATTCATATTCAGGTACATACAGTAATATGCATAAACATGAAAATACAAGCACCGGGTGGCTTTGTCTTACTAATGACTTGAATTTTTAATATACAAGGTGTGGTAGAAAAGTAATGAGACTGATTTTCTTTTAACCATGAATTTTATTCTTTTTACAAATCAAGGTTATCCCCTTCAAAATAGTTCCCTTGGGCAGCTACACAGCGACAGAGGCGTTGTTTCCATTGTTCGTAGCAGTGCTGGAAGGCTTCTGCTGGAATACCTTTCAGCTCGTCGGTTACGCTCTTCTGGATATTATCCAAAGTACCAAAATGGCGCCCTTTCAAGTGGTTTTTGAGCCGGGGGAATAAAAAGAAGTCACAGGGACTGAGATCCGGCAAATAGGGGGCTGAGGAACCACAGAAATGCTTTTGTCTGCCAAAAATTCATTGATGGAAACTGCCGTGTGACATGGGGCGTTGTCGTGGTGCAGCATCTCATGCCCAAATCCCGTGTTAAAATTTGATGGACGGTAAACCGGTTCAAATTTAACTCACTACTGATCATTCTCAACATCAATCGACGATCTGACCTCACAAGAGACCTCACTCTTTCCACATTGTCGTCCGTTTTTGAGGTTGAAGGTCTTCCCGCACGAGGTTCGTCTTCCACTTGTTCTCGGCCTTCTAAAAAGGACTTGTGCCATCTGAACACTTGTGCCTTGGATAGGGAATGTTCTCCATAAGCCCTTTGTAACTTTTCATAAGCCACAGTAGCGGATTCGCCAAGCTTCACACAAAATTTGATGGCGCAACGTTGCTCAAACTTTTGCCGGTCCATTTTCGTAACGCACCTCACAAACACAACTTCACTTCAGATGCTCTCAACAATCGCGTAGCAACTGTAGTAAGTTCAAACTTGTACTGAGTCTACGGCAGGGGTTAACCTAACTGCCATGTGAAGGGGGAGGCAGCATCGTTGTCGGTTCGTGCACAGCGTTGCCAGTCTCATTACTTTTCTACCACACCTCGTATATACTCCACATCTCAAATCACTTTACCCTTTTTCAGTATGTTTCCGAAGATCCTCTATAACACTGACTCCTTACACATTTTCATTAATTCTGTGGATGCCTCCCCCCCCCCCCAAACAAAAAAAAATATTTTAATTTGTCAATAAAAAGCATACTTAAACTTCAAAAGCCTTCACTGAGTCAATATAAAGATACCCTACAAAAAATACTTTTCCTAGAAGTAATTACAATAAAACTATATGGGTACTGAAAACGTAAAAGTAAAAAACTTTGATAGTAGAATCCACTCAACGCATGGACACCCAAATGTGAAACGATGTACACTGACAGTTTTATCTCTACTGCCAGTGCATAAATGATGCATGGAAGATCAGTCTAATATATGCCTGCACAAACTATGTGCAACTATAAGGGTAACGGACGAGTGGATGTCCAAAAAAGCAGCCAAGAAGTAGATGAAGAAGATGATTGTGGGTCATTACCACTTAAGAAATTCTGGAGGATAATCGAAGCGAAACATTGAATCATCATCCTCCACATAGTTTTCATTCAGCAGCATGTACAGCTCCTTCAGTACGAGAGGCTCGTCAAGGTTGAGTGTATCCCACTGGAAGCCGTCGGGCAGAGAATAAGGCTCTGGACGAATCTCTGAGATACCCTTCTCGGGTTCAATTGGTTCATTACATGTTATCTTCTCATCTGCACAAAGTATATTACTGTTCAGTCACAGCTGTACTGCCAGACAGCAAAATAAATTAAGGCACAAAAGAATATCTCATGTTAACAATTACAGAAACCACTAGACGTTTTACAGAAACTCATTATAAAGAACATCCTAAAAGCAAAGCATGTGCTGTACTCACAAAATCAATACTACAGTATTGGAAACCAGCAGTTTAGTACCATCACTACTAAAACAAGCCATTGGATATGATCACCAGTCAGTTCTGGCCACCTCCATCATCATCATAATCTATGTCTCCAAGATGTTTCCTCACCAGAATTCTGTACACATTGGTCTCTCCCATCCCAACCCAGGGGTGCATAACTCGTGGTTGCAAGGTCACCCGGGTGACTAATTTTGTATGGTGGCACCCAATAGTGTGGGTCCTCAGTATGGAACTTGTTTCATGTCACTCTCCTAGTACCTAAACTTTTGTGGTGGCTCCTACATTTTTGGAAAATGTGTGGACCCCTGACTAATCGCCTGCTTGGCTTGCTGGAACCACCTAGATATTACTGTAACAATACTGGGTGATTTGTGTATGTCATGAAGATTCTCATTACATAATATCATAAAATGCCCACTTAACTTTATTCTTCTTAGGTCCAAACACTTTCTCTATCACTTAGTATCACGCATCACTTATGTTCCTCCCTCATAGAAAGAGACTGCATTACAAACTAACATTCGGAAAGATGTAGTTAACATGCTGCCTGCCATTTTTGTGCCTTTCTACTGCTACCTTGAATTATGTTCATAGAATTTACATATTTATTACAGGGGCTATGTGCACAGAATGCAGAAAAATGTTTTTCTTTCAAGAGGAGATTTCTCAAGATGGGCTCTGGATGTAACAATTATTTTAAAAACATCCAACAGAACTGGAGAGAAGACAAGAGACATGTGGCTGATTAATACGCAAGTTCAAAAATAAAGAAATCAATTTCACACCCACGGCAGGGCGATTACTTAATTTTGATTGCCTTGAATATTTCTTATATAATAGTTCAAAAGTTTTTAATTTCATTTCAGGAGATTCGCTTATTAACTGTGGTTTAAAAAAAAATTTTTTTGCCTTGCTTTTCAGCATGTTTCACATTCAGGGACAATCATGTGAGAAAAAATGCAAACAAGAATGGCAAAATCACTCACCCATTTTGGGAACTGGTTGCGTATTCCAGAATTGATACTGTTTCTGAAGAGCCTCTTCTGTTGTCTTGGCTGGTTTCTGTTGGAATGACAAAACCTCCACTGCCTTCCGGATATCCTAGTGTTTTATAAACATGATAAAATTTTCCATATTAGATGGGACATTACTAACATACAATCAGCACCACACAGCCCCACTGTGTGTGTGTGTGTGTGAGAGAGAGAGAGAGACTGTGCTGTCACAAGTTCAATTTTGTCATGTTCCACAAATACTATTTTATTAATAATAAATGGTTTCAGCTCATTATGTCATTTGACAAACAACAATCAGTATAATCCTTTGGTGCCTAACATCAGGTATATTTGTCATGCAGTGTACTGCCCAAAATGCCAAACATCAGGTATAGGTGATGGCACTGAATGGCCTTTCTTCTGCAGCTCCCATTTAAATTCCAGTCTCCCGCACATCACACAGGTCATTTAATTCTCACGCCAAGGGGTTAAGTTCACTACCCACACATGACTTAATTACTCACAAGTGTATCTTCACCTACATACTACAATACTGAAATTAAAACTTATGTTAATTAAAATTAAAATGTCTGATACTGCTTGCAATACTTTTCCAATGGTTATGTATTATTATCTTTTCAGATACATTCTGACATCAGGAAGTCTTATAACTGTGATTCCACTAGCTGAGTTGTCCTGTTGATGAGACTAGCCCAATCAACAGGACCCACTGAGTAGGCCTGAAGACGGAAGAAGAGCCATCTTCCGAAACGTAGATTTTATATATTTTATATTTTACATTTTATTCACAATAAAGACGATGGACAAAGTCCTAGAAACAAGTGGTTCACAACCTTTCATAGTAGTCTGCAGCAACATCACTGAGTGTAGGACCACTTGCATTATCTTACACCTCTCACAATAACTGTCATCTCATACAACACAGGACCCATAATTATACTGACCCACACTGCACCAGATGCCAACTTTTGCATCACAAAATAGGATTTTATGAATAGGAGGTATGTCAATATTTCTGGTGTTCATGTGTCCATTCAAATTAAACCACACTTCATTCATTCATTCATTCATTCTGTAGTCTGTCTTACGACAGGTCCATAGCCTCTTCCAAAGTGAGTTCTCCACAGAGTGCGATCTAGTGCTTCCTCTTTCAATTTCCAGTATCTTCTCTTTTCCTTAAGGTCATCCAGTAACTGCTTACATCTTCTTCCTCGTCTTCCCGTCATTTCTATCCTTCCTGCTAACTTTCCTTCAATCACGTGTTTTAAAAGGCAGTTTCTACGCAAGATGTGACCAATACAGTTAGCCTTTCTTCTTTGTATTGTATGTACGATATTCCTCTCCTCCTTGACTCTATGTAATACTTCTTCATTTCTCACACGATCGGTCCAACTGATCTTCTCCAGCACAACATTTCAAAACTTTCCAGATACTTCTGATCTACTTTCCGAAGTGTCCATGTTTCAGCACCATACAAGCTATGCTCCAAATGTAGCACTTTCCTAGTTTCTTCCTTAAATTTAAGTCCAGTTTGCTGCTGAAAAGCGTCTTCTTCTTGTTGAATGCTGCTTCTGCCAAGGCAATTCTGGATTTAATTTCATGTGTACAATCATTTGTTATCATACTACCCAAATAATTTAAATATTCCACATTATCCAATTGCAACCACACTTCATATAAAAAAAAATTTAACTTGCAAGCAAGTATGCCTTCATGAAATTACTGCCCATAGCAGTAACAGCAGTAACAGTTCTGGTTATGTGAGGACACACCTTCAACAATTTCACTGTGTCTTGGGCAAGGTATATAAGTATAATATTCAAGCCATGCTCAAATATCATCCATATTTCACTGTGTTAAAACTTGGTACTGATGTTTTGGTTTTCTGACTACTAACGTGCCAGTTGAACTTAGTTTAATGACATGATTCTGTACATAGTTTCTGTGGGAACTTCAACCCTGGACAGGAAACGAACTTCCTTCTGAATTTTCTCTGACACTTCCTAGCAGTCTTACATTCCACTGAAGATTCGTATAAAACACTTGACACCCTACTGCAAACTTATTCATGTCTAAAACAAAAGGACTTTATAATAAATGAAACCACATATGATCATATAAAAACAGTTCTGTGCTCTATGTAGCTATGTGATCTAGTTATTTCTGTAATGGGTATTTTCAATTCAGTCCAGAAATGCAAGCTTTATCCCATTTAAACACTTCTTCAGAGAAAACATCATAGGACAAGAAAAGACATGTAAACAGACAGAAATGTTACTTAAACATAGTAAATCCACATCATATTCACAAACTTCCACTCCATGATGTGAAAGTTGGTGTTTGGTATGCACTGAATATATACAGGATATGATGAAATGTTTTAAGCAGATACAGTTCTAAGAGATACTACAAGCGGGACAGCAACCTTCACTCTACAGTTTGCTGTTACAGTCTCTCTATTGCCACAGCTGACTGAGTAGGAAGGGTGGAAACCAATGTAGTGCGCATATAACAAAAATGCTGCACCAACAAGCCTCCCTGCATTACTCAGCATTTTCCCCACTGAAATATGTATGCCTTTTCTGAAAAAAATAAAGGACGCGTTAAATCTGTTCAAACAGTGCAAAATTCATTCTGGAAGTAGAATTCCTTAAACGGCTACTAGTTTTAATGTTACTAACGTGAAGTGATATGTTGCATCCTGCCTGGATTTCCGATTCGTCCAACACTGAATCCAACATGTTGTCACCTCCTCCGCCACCTTTCTTTCGTCGATTTCTCTTCTTTTCACTATAGAAACAGTCATTAGATATTTAATTCAATACCTATCAAGGATGTTGAATTTACAGGAAATGACTGGTTATGTTTACTTATTACTCGAACATCCCACTGCAAAGTATAACAAAACTTACACATACACTGATTTGCGGTAATTATCTACGCACTAACAGACAAGGAACACCGTACATTATTAACAGCATGCAATGATAGTCGTTAACATACATCAGAGTATGGTTCTACCTACAGGACCAAAGCCGGAAAGACACCAACCTAATTACAGCAATGTTCCATTAATCCTTAACACCAAACAATTACTATAAATTATTATGCAGTAAATGTGCTCAATTAACATATACCTTTTAGATTTTGTTTCTTTCTCATTAACTTCCTCTTTGCGAGATTCATTTTCATTCTCTTCAACCTTATCGCCCATTTTTGCAAACCACTTCGCAGCTCACAATCAGAAGACTTCAAACCCAAACTCAGTGACTAGCTGCTTTTTATCATCAGCTCCAAGTGATGTAGCTATGCCCTCATTGTATTCGATGTATTGCAGGTATTCGTATTATCGAGTGGTTATAAAATATTTTTATATCCGTACAATATGAACTATATTGAGTTTAAGTTTGATCCGTTTACCGTTTCTTGCTAGTTATATCTTCACACATTACTTTCCTTGGACATTGCATGCTAGGTAGTAGACATGATACAGCCATGGTACGAGATTTAGCATGTCGGGACAACTAGTTTTACAATCAACGGTGTATAGCGCGCATGTGGTTATCCGCAGGTTTCGCCATCTTTTGTCCACCGCATGCAATAGTTAATACAACACTCTGAAGAGGCGTTGTAATCAATACGTTGTATGACGTCAGAAGCAGACCAACATGTCAAAAGCGAGGTGTAGCAGTATTATTTGTTCTTTCGAAGAAAGACGTTGAACCAAATGCCTGTTCCCTTTTGCAAATTCTTCATCTTTTGCGGTTATTGACTTTCTCGCATCTAAATATCGCCAATTATTAGTCATGGAAAACAAATCAACAGACAAATCTGCAGCTGACGAAAGAAGCTACATTTTGGAAGGACATACAGGGAATCAACAGGTAAATACATAATATAGTAAATCTAGCGAATTACGACTATAGCTAGTTATTTCATTTGCCGGGTGAGTACTAAACCATCTGCGTAAGTGCTGCAGTTCATCGTGCGACCAATAAATATAGCACATTTTCACATTTCCCCTCCGAAATTAGGAAATGGTAAATTGTTTTTAAATAGACTAATAACTTAACATTAGACATTCAAAACATGTTTCACGGCTGGGGTTTTAATAATTTCAAACACTATGTCCGTTTGATACGTATATTTTTTCGGTACATTTACTAGACGCGTTTTAATACCACGTACCATGAGCTACAAATACACGTCTCTTGAAACAATATGGGCGTCATTGTTGCTTTCAGAAGGAGCGTTTATCTATGTGAGTTAATTTTTACATCCACAGCCAAGAGTACCAGAAATTAAATTTTAATAACGAAATTTAAATGCAGCCTCAAATGTGTTCCACAGAAGCTTAAATTAGATGCCGTTCTTAAAATATTCTTCAAACCAGGGCAGTACTCTGATTCGGAGATAATGTAGGAGTGTAAGGCTCTTCCTCCACGAAAATTACTGTTACAAAGGGATGGTTTTCTGATACTTGGGACCATTTTTATTCATTTCCCGTTTATTTAATGACGCTCTCAGCATCGTAGATTATAATTCCAAATGACTGGATGATAGTGAATCATGAACTGGAAAGGATGTGGAAATGGCCGTAGCCTAATTTAAGGTACTGTCCCGGCATTTGTTTAAGTAACTAAGGAAAATCACGAAAAACCTTCGTCGTTTCCCCGGCCTAGATTCGAACTGGACACCTCCTGAATACAAATAAGATAGCTTCATCTCCTGAAACAACTTATTGAAAAAAAAATCAATTATGCAACTAATAAATACACAGTGGGAGTAAAACGTGTTCTTGCTTGGAATTCGAAACATATTCAAATGCCCGTCCGAAATCGAGCCCTAGACATGTCTCTGTTCCAAATGTACTTAAGAGGCTGCATTTCAGATTTGTCATCGGAACCATACTTTTCTCGTATCCTGAAATTTGCAAATTATTTGTCAGTACGCACGAACCTAATGGGACACGTTTATCTGACAGCTCTCATCCACTCTTCACTGACCTTTTCGCGTGACGGCAGACAGCGCAGCAATCGCCGCTATTCAAATTTGTTGTGCGTTGGGGTCTACATGTTTTAGTTCAGTGTCCTGGAGTTAATATCGGGCCTTTATTCACAATATTTAAAGAAGGCGCTTGACACGTTACGTTCAGCATGCAGATACGTCACATCTAGCAAATACGTTGTTCATTGTATGCCGAAGCTTTATAAGTTAAGCGAACCGACAGACGGGAATTGACTAACAAGAGTAAAGTTCTCTCTAGAACAGGCCATGAAGGCCCAGAGGGGGAGTAGAGGTATAGCTCTACTCTTTCTTTAACCCTGGCACTAGATGATGGTTGGTCAACTCCACGCCCCGGCTGCTTTACCCCCGGGAAAGAGACCCGGTACCCATTGTACAGGAGGCTGGGTGGGCCACAGGGCCGGTCTGGACTGGTGCGGAAAATCTCGCCCCCACCGGGATTTCTTTTTCTGTCCCATTTGTTCCTTTGATCAATTTTGTACCTTTAAATCCTTCCCTCCTTCTTCATGTCACTTATATTCCATATTACTGTCCTTATACAACAAACACAACACAAACATCCATGCCCCCGGTGGGATTCGAACCCACAATCCTAGTAAGCGAGCGGCCGAAGACCCACGCCTTAGACCGCACGGCCACTGGGATCGGCATGGGATTCGATCCCCGGACCGTCCAGCCCGTAGCTAGTCGCTATACCGACTACGCTATCCCGGCCCTGACTAACAATAGTTGTCAGATAAAATAATGTACCTGTGTTACTGCAGTTACGCCTACAACACGACGCCAAACTCCGCCTCTTCATCACGACAGAAAATGTGAACATTTACGAAGTAATGTAAAATCCCAGTTCCGTTTAGCACCTCCAAACAGAAGAACGTAACTTTATGGAGAAATAGTGTGCACTGCATTATATTCAATTCAAATTTAAAATACAGTAAGTTGAAATTGTACACAAGTAGATACTCAAAAACAAAATTTTTGGCCGGCCTCCGTGGTGAGATGGGGGCCCCACCCAGTCACAAGGCCGTATAAGTATATGAATGTGTTTAATACACTTTTCATAAAATTAGACTATCATTTATTCAAATAAAATTTAAATAGTGTAACATATACGATTTACGGTGTTTTACAGTTTACGCATTATTTACGGTTACATGACGCATAATTTTACCGTCCATCATTCCGTACTGTCTGTCTTACGACATGTCCATTGCGTCTTCCAAAGCGAGTTCTTCACATGGCACTCCGTGGATAATTTGACCATCGCATGTAAAATATTACCCAAACCGAAAAACAAATGGAATTTAGACTATTTTAAATATTTTCAAAGCCTTATTTTTGAAAATAATTTTATGACAGTACAGAAATTACCTGTCCGTGCAACACCAGAACTCATGTATGTAAATCGATAGCCCATTTAGCCCTTCTACGAACATTTTAGAGTGGTTGAAATTCTTCCGTGTGTTCATAATAAACTTTCCGCAGAGGATAATGAAACGGGTAGACACGAAAAAAGAAATTGTAACTGCTACATATAAATTTGGAATTACATTTCTATCCAACACGTTTTGTAGTAAAGCGGCTGGAGTGGGCTCTACTTTGAAGTTTGTTCAGTGAATTTTCTTTATAAATACAAGTCAATCGCATATTTCGTTTGAGATTTCCTTAGCGTACTTCGGTTGTAACCTTCATGCCACGGCTTTGATTTCATCACCAGTTCACCCCCTACTCTAGGAGAGTGGCGCGTGACCCTTCTTCATCCGCAACACCACATTTTAACAACTCATCGTAGATAATCCCAGCTTGTTTTCATGATAATTATTTCTTGTGTATTTAAACACACGAATATTTTTATATTTCTGACAAAATCGTGAAAAAAAAAAATTATGTGTGAAACTTTAACTTGTGCCTTGAGTGTTAATTAGGCCTATAATTTTCTTTAACGAAACAACCATAAAAACATACTTAATGTTATGCATATTCCGTGCAGTCGCTTTACATATATTTTTTATTATTACCAACCACTGCACAACTCTTTTTACTCCTACATGTTTCGGCTAACCATCGTAGCCATCATCAGGCGTCACTCTTCACAGACGTGCGGGCAGCGTACATTATGTAAATGAATAGAAATATGTACATTAACTATTTACAGTAGTATAATTTAACATGTAAAAAAATTATTGGTAATATATAGCAAATATTGCTATCGGTCCCATCTTCGGGACCGATAGGTTTGCCCGAAACGTCGGTAACAAAACTACCAATCTATGCTGCGTAAAATCCTAGAACAGCGCAACTCTCCATTTGGGATTTCAATTAAAAATGAGTCAGTCAAAACACAGTACAAGATACCAATACATACAGGGTGATTCATGACTTATGGACACAACTGCAGGAGATGGTTTCCTAGGTCTTTATGATCAAAAAAGTTAACACCAACATGGGTCCTATTCTCAGTGGTTACGGAGTTACAAGTGGTTTTTAATTCTCCTCAACGCCCTCCTGTGAACCGCGTCCCAAGTCTCACTACGCTACCTTAAACCAACTGGCTGGTGATTTAAGCATGTGGAGGAAAGTAGGATCAGAAGTCTTCCTAGCTCTTCTTGTACTATCATAACGTCCTGTTTCAATGTGACTTACTATTATATACAGGGTATACACAAAATAATGGTGCGTTTTATATGTATATATACATATAAACCGCACCATTCTTTTTTGTATACCCTGTATATAGTGTCACTACTGTCATGTGTATTTGTGAACAGACTTAAAATATTTTTTTTCACGTTACTATCACCCCGCATCTTCACTAATTAAACAATTTTTACACCAACTGATGCACTATTAAAACCACTTTTATTGTAGCTTTTTTGATATATACCCCCATACCAATATATACCTCTCGCGAGAGGGGGGTAAACTGTTCATCCTGTCCCAGCGTTGTGATGGGGTATATATTAATAAAGCTACAATAAAAGTGGTTTTAATAGTGCATCAGTTGGTGTAAAAATTGTTTAATTAGACTTAAAATATATTTCAGAAAGACACCAACAGCAAATAAAAAAACACGCAAGTAAATAGATATTTACGGGATCTACGCTTAAATTTCTGACAGTTCTGAGGAATCCATTTATCTTCCTGACGCGCAGTTCTGAAGTTCAGCGTTGTGATGAACTCATTTAATAACATGCCTTGGAATTTGGATCAATAAACTTGGTATGCCACGGGTTTATGTGCTGGACTGTCCCCACTCTGCTTTATTGCAGACAGTGTAGGAATTCTGACAATGTTGTTCATGTCTATTCAAAACCAAAAGTAACTGCCTCATTAAATCAATACTGAAAGTCTCTTTCTTTGCCAACAGGGTGAAAGCATTTGCTCTGATAACGGCCAGTCTGCGGATGACACAAAACAACTGTTCGCGGTAAATACAATCTATTTTCGATATAAAATTTGAAGTGGTACCGGTAGAAGATTTATGCATTTGTTGATAAATTTTTTTTAGTATAGGCCTACACTTTTATACAGTGAAATTATTAACCTTAGAAAAGTTTTAATGCTTTCAAACACTGGAACTGCAGCTCATTCATTTATGGAGTCATTATGTACATTATACTGTTGAATTAAAATAAATCATTTGTCAATTTGTATTGCTCAAGTAACAAAATTAACTCACCTCAGATAAGCAGGTGAAGAATGAATTTTTCAAGTAATGATATGTTTGGGTGCATGCTGCAGATATATGGTTTAGGTCAGGTATGTAGGGGATTGACATTAATGTCATTATTTAATTTGAATGTCGTGTTGAATTTTCCACTTAAAAGACTAGACAACTTATATCTGGAAAGTATGTACCTTAGTACTGCTCCATTTTTACCCATTCTGCACACTGAACTCTGCCAAATTAAATCTTTATGGAGGTGAAGTTTGGTTCTCATAATGCATATATATATTTCAAGGGGTCATGTTGTTGGAATATGTAATTTGATATAAAATATTTTTTTCTAATGCCATATTTCTGTACAGCCTGAGGATCACCAACCACAAAGCAGCCTACCACTGGCAAGTTTTAACTACATTAATTCCATTATTGGGAGTGGTGTTATTGGTAAGTTCAGCAAATTTATTACTTAAACATAATCAGTCATTAATATGTTTAAAAATTTCCTTTAGCCTATGGATAAATATATCAAAATATACATTAACCATTAAAACATGACACTCATTATTTAAAATAAATTTTAATATTTGTATTTTAAATGTAATTCTGAGTTTGGATCATAACTGTTTTTTGATGTGTTGGCAGTTATGAATAATTTGTTCAGTTCAGTCAAATATACCTATAAATTCTGACATACCTTACAACTTCCTACATTTTTAGAGATTAAAACACAGAACTCTGGTATGGTTCTTAGTATTGTATATCACACTATGTTTTCACTCAGCTGACATAATGGAAAAAGGCAGTGTTGCCAACATTTTTTCTTTTGAAACCTATTTAACTGTATTTTGCAATAAAAACATATTTATTACCATGTCTTACTCTTTTCCTCCGACAGGTATCCCGTATGCACTTCATCAAGCAGGGTTCGGCATTGGCCTGTTACTTCTTATTTTTGTTGCACTGGCTACAGATTATTCATTGGTTCTCCTCATACGAAGTGGGCACCTCAGTGGTGCTTTCTCATACCAGGGTCTCATGGAGGCAGCTTTTGGAAAGCCTGGTTTCATCCTTCTGTCCCTTCTCCAATTCATTTATCCATTTATTGGTAATTACAAATCATGACAGTCACGAAATTGTGTCATGGCTTCATCTATTTAATTAAACCTGTAAACTGCATTGCTTTTACTGTTCTGCACGAGGAATGACTTTTAAAGGGTAAGTTTGGAGGAAGCAGCAATGGCCTACATTAATGTATTTTGCCTGGAGGGCCTGGCAAAAGCCACAGAATGGGTGACATTTTGAAAGAGACCTCTTGAATACAAAGCTAAAGTAAAGATCTGTGTTTGATTAAGCATCATGCCATGAAGTCATATGGGGGAATAAACGTGGCACTAGATGGAGATGAGCAAACAGCTTTGTGGTCTAGCTACTTTACACCCAAAACAGCCCCCAAGTGCCCACCAAACTCCATATACAAAGAAGTGTTAATCATTACATCATGATGTTCAGTTCACTCTGCCTGCAGAGCAGTGATTAGCAGCTTTACTGTATCTGCATGAGAGGGAAAATAGAAGCCTGTCAAGATGCATGGAAGACAATAATTATATAATCCACATTCTTTATACATTTTTGTTTTTTTAATCAACAAGTAATTCCATGGCGCAGAGACCATTTTAAGAAGCTAATACAGCACACTTCTATGGAACTTAGGGTTCATTATCATTACACAAAAGCCTGCCACTGGTACGTACTCAGTCCACAGCCTCCAAACCTACTTCTGTAAGATCCACTGCAAAATTTGCCTCCTTCCTACACCTACATCTTACAAGTAATCTCTTGCCTTTAAGTTTTCAGACCAGAACTCCACAAACACTTCTTATCGCTCCCATCTCATCCTCTTCAGATTTGAAATCCTCATACTTGGTGAAGAGTACAAATTATGAATCAATTCCTTGTGCAGTTTTCCCATCTTCCCTCCAAGTATCCTCCTCAGCATCCCGTTCTCAAAAGTTCCTCAATTTGTGTTCTTCCCTTAGGATGAGAGGTCATGTTTCACACCCTCACAAAACAATTTCAGTTAACAGTGAGGGTCTCTAGTATCAATGCATGGGTAAAATATGAAACGGGCATTTTTATAATTTACATCTTTGATTTTATGGATGTAAAACATTATTTTAATGTATATTTCACTCTTGTCAGTAATTACAGTCACAACCAACATATATATTTTTAACACATTAGGCCACCGGTTTGAGCTCTACAGAGCCATCATCAGGCATATACAAAACTGTGAAAATCAAACTCTATACATTTAGTAAGAGGTATCCCCTTATTTTGTACAATTATATGTATAAAAACGTATAGTTTGATTTTCACAGTTTTTTATAGGCCTGATGATGGCTCTGTAGAGCTGAAACCGGTAGCCTAATGTGTCAAGAATATATATGTTGGTTGTGACTGTAATTACTGACAAGAGTGAAATATACCTTGCATGTACACACCAATGGAGATGTCTAATATTAAAATTATTTTAATCATGTGTAACGGTAGTCCCCTGTTCATGAAACTGGTCCACAGGGTACATTTAATGTTCTTTTACTTGCGGGGAAGTTAAATGAAACAAAAGTTAATATTACCTCATTCCACGTACATATTTTGGGTAGAAAAATACTACACAAACAGAGGAACCATTCAGCTGTTATCCATAAAAAGGCTAACAAATTTGCGCCAGTGTTGATTCAGGATCCTGAATCAACACAACCTTTTATACTCTCTTATTTGCAATTATCTATAAGAAAATTACTTTTATCATTCATTATAACCTGTATTATGTTTGCAGCTATGGTAAGCTACAATGTTGCTGTTGGCGATACCCTTACAAAGGTTCTGATGCGTTTGGCTGGAGTTGGTGCAGAATCTTTACTCTCTCACCGAGAAACAGTGGTAGCTTTTGCCACAGTGCTTATTACTACTCCACTCTGCCTGTACAGGGATATAGCGAAGTTGGCAAAAGTCTCATTCCTGTCCCTAGTTTTTGTAGCGTTCATCCTCATAGCAATATTCATACGTCTGGGAACAATGCATGACATCATGTAAGTCACCTTCACAAGCATGGATATTGGAGCATAAATGCATGAGTATTTTTACACTTAAATACATTTGCTTAAAGAAATTTATTTACACTTCTCTTCAGGTCCATTCATAATGTTAAATACAACCAAATGACAAATTTTAATTTTCTTCTGCTGATGTTTCAAAGCCATCACAGTAGCTAATGCCAATGGAATGAAAAGATATTCCATAGCCATCAAAATGTGCTAGTAGTTTTATAAACCCTTGTCTTTTCCCATTCAGGCAAGATCCCTGAAAAATATGTACTGAAAGGCTAGTCTGGTCTTGCTGGTGATGTAACTCCATAAACCTATAGCTCACAGGACAGTTATTGTAACATGGTTGTGTCTTATTCTGAGAGAGAGAGAGAGAGTATGTCAAAATCAGCATTCCTGTTCATCTCTTTTGAAGAAATTAAATTGAATAAAAATGGAGAAGATCACCTGATCAGGGAGATTTAGATTAAATAATAAGTTTATAAACAAATTCTGGTAGTGACTGCTGTAAAAATTAACACAAAACGACCCACCCTGTATTCAATACTGAAATCCATTGAGATGTTATAATAAAATACAATCTAAAAATTATATTTTGGGCCCATACTGGAGTTAGTAATTTACTTAGAGTGAAAGTCAATTAATTGTAGAACTCAACAAAAATTATTTTATATTATACATATTCCATGCAGTTGTTTTACATATTTTATACATCAGCCAGTTTTAGAAGATGGCAATCATTTTGTAAAGTTGATGGATACCATTAGTAGAGGCAGTATGGCACAGGCTCTGTTTACATTATTCAGTGACAGCAGACTTCACAAAATTAAATGGACAAAAATGAGTTTAAAGTTCAAAGTTGAATGTATGGCAGAATTTAAAGTGGAAAATACAGGTATTAACTCATTCAGAAATTATTCATGGACCAATAGTTTAGCATTACTATTTGTTTAAGAAATGTGTTTTACACGCTTGACATTTTACAGCAAATTTAAGACACAGAACTTACAAGTGCAAAGAGAGAAAGAAATATTTATTGTTCTATCATGCAAAGAACTGTTCATAACTCACTAAGTTAAAATATGCAAGTTAATCCTGAGTACTTGTCTTCCATTGCGAATCATATAATATGCTGAACATTAATGTACAGTATAAATACAAGATACTAGCAAAATAATTTAACTTCCTTTCCAGACCCAGTACAGAAGATTCTTGGAGATTTGCAAACTGGGGTATTGTTCCGTCTATCGGAATCATGGCCTTTGGTAAGACTTCTTACTAGTATGAGAAGGGACTATTATTTTGAGCATAGTGCTTAGTTTGTGCCTCCTGCTACTGACTTCACAATTTTTGTAACTACATTGCACTGGTTCTTCATTTAGTACAGAAAAGTGAATGGTAATGATACTTCCCCTGTGTCTATATAAAACAGTGCACAGTACAGGGAAGTGGAGGTGAAGCCCCATGCATTCTTAACCTCAGAACTAGCTGGAGCTGAGGGGCCAGCTTCTACTTCATGCACTTCACCTCTGTGAGTGTCAGTCAAATAGAGGATGGTGCACTTAAAAGTAGCACATACCTGTGCAGTCTGTTCGTTCTGTGAGCATATTTTACAAAGCTAGCACAGGCACATATCATTGTCATATCACCTATTTCACTCCTTCTGAGTTCCTAGCATCTGCATCCATGCCAAGGGTGCCATCTTGATAAAAATGGCTTTCTCTATTCCCAAACATGTCTCAATTGTGGAATTGATACGTGCTACCTTTATATGCACCACTCTGTACTTTGGCAAGCCATATACCACTACCAAATGCTAAAATGCTGATATGCTGCAGGGAATATCTCAATGTTGCTGCACCGTGTGCCTTGAAAGAACTGTTATATTGATTAATTTGACGTTGCGTTCACCGTGCATCTTAACATTCATCTTTAGTTTTTCAACCAACAAATGCACTTTTTATTTTCGTAATTTTCTGTTCGCTACACCCTACATATGTTTCAGCCGTAACTCGGCCATCATCAGGGGCACCTTGTTAAGTACACTTCACTGTTCACTGTCCATTTGGCACTATCACTTAACTGTTATTCCGTTAAAAGCTAATATTCACACTGAGAATTCCGAGTATATAAAATTTCTTCAAGTAGTTTCTTGAATTGTTCCGGTGTATATAGCATCCGTCCGTGTCCAAAGTATATAGTCCAGCACTACAATTTGTGATTGTAGGGCATTATGTCGTCGGTATCTGTTGGAATCGTCAAAATTATTAAAACTATTGTTATTAAAATACTTAAAACTGTTGGCAGCTGGTCATGTATACATGTTGAAGTCCGTATCCTACTGTTGTTTTTGTCTTGTTGTGTGGCTGTGACTGAGTTGTTATATTGATGTTATGATGTAAGAACACATCCGTGACAGCTCAAGTAATAAAATGACTAGCTACAGAATGGATGCACAGTGTTCAATTCCCAGCAAGGGCACTGCATCTTTCTCACAACATTCACAATTATTCTGAACCTTACTCAGCCTCCCAGGGCTTTTCCCTGAATCATGTGAAGGCAGCCAGAGAATGAAACTCCCACCTACCTCTTTGTAGCTCTCAGGTTAAAAATTTGTGGAGCTGTACCATCTCCTACGTACGTTGATGATGTGGTCCTTAGCCAGGACTAAATATTTTAAATATACTCTTTTGCTTTCAGCATTTATGTGCCACCACAACACATTCATCCTGTACGATTCAATTCAGGATGCAGATCAACATCGGTGGGACACTGTGACTCATGCTTCCATCCTCACATCCCTTGTGGTGTCGGCATTATTTGGAATAGCGGGATATGCAACATTTACTGGAAATTCACAAGGTTCATTGTACTACACGTAATATTGCTTGCCTGTACCATAACAACTTACTGAGGGTGTAATAACAGTAGCAAAATAACTATGACCAATTCAGATGTACTCACCAATTCACAAAATTTTTGTGTCACAGAATGGGTTCATCCTTGTACATCCGAAGGCAGTTGATGTAAGATGACTCTGTTTGTAACTAGAATTCACCTTGATGACCCCAATAGTGTAGGCAAACAGCTTCACAAAGAAGGAATGCCAGTACATACAACAGAATACAAAGTTCTATTTTGGTGTGGTCATGAGAGGAAAATTCACATCACAATTTGAGCATGACACATCATAACTGGAGGGAAAGGAAAACAAAATAAACCTTAAATCACTTTCTTTCAAAAGAAGAAATAGAGACATGACTTTTCCATCTCCTACACTACGATGTTATTGTGACAGTTCATATTATCAACTCTAATCAGTGTTAACAGTGCTTCATTTCTTCTCCTCAGAAAAGAAAACATTGGCACTGATGTGTTTGATAATATTTTAAAGCATTCCTAATCATGACTGTATTCATACTGCTCTGTGAATTCAACAGGTGACCTTCTGGAGAATTACTGCTGGAATGACGACCTGATGAATGTATCACGCATCGGCTTCAGTATTACGATCTTGCTCACCTTTCCCATTGAGTGTTTTGTGTCTCGTGAAGTCATAGAGAACAGTTTCTTTTCAAATCAGATGCCACCTGAGAGCAACTGGAGAAAGTTTCGCCACATTGGAATAACCATCTTCATTGTTGTAACTACATACCTCATATCTATGGCTACTGACTGCCTTGGTCTTGTATTGGAACTCAATGTAAGTTGACAAACTGTCATACCTCGTATTTACACAAATATAAGATGATAATTCCTTTCTAATTTTTCATCTGAAAAATGGGGAGTCATCCTATGAAACTTCAGGAACTACTTGCCCAGTGACACAATGTCACATCCAAATTCAGCTTCTACTGTGAGAACCTCAAATCTTGCAGTTCTGGGGTTTAAAAAAGAAATATTTAGTAACCTGAACAAAGTGGAACATTGCAGACAGCATCACTGAACAACAAAACATGTAAATTGTAGACAATGTTCAACGTCCTATCTCACCAATCTTACTTTATCATGATAAAGTAATTTATGATAAGTAAGATTGGTGAGATAAGACGCTGACCATATACCTCTACAGAGGATTAACATATGTACGTGTTTTGCGAACAGACAGCTGTGACCCCCTGAGGATGGCTCATTAATGAGCCGAAACATGTCGGGACTTTTTATCAAACAGTTTTAGAATATTTTAGTGTTTTTATAAGAAATGCAGTTAGTTGGTGAAAAACATTGTCTATAATCGAAAATGCACGGTGAAAATAGAATAAAGTATGTCAAATTGTGTTTTACTAAGCAGCACAACCCAATGCACATGCCATTCTAGTGCAAGCTGCGCAATGTACCCACTTTCCAGGTCAGTGGATAGAACCCATGCCCCCCAAGAAGTCCTGTCTTAATACCATTCAGCTTTTGTGTGTGGGGTTACATAACAGACATTGTGTATGCCAAATAAATTCACACGTTGTAGAATCTGCAGCACAACAATGCCTGATTCTGGGTACAGTGACAGTACATTTTCTCACACTGTGTGAGAAGTTTTGTAGTTTTTGGAATCTCATGCAGTAAAACAAACTACTGGGAGAGATGCAGATGGGAGAATTTTAAAATTTATCTTGGGGAAATCAGACCACCAGGATGTGAATGTTGTGGATTTTGTGTTAGTATTGGCATCTATTGGATTTTGTTACCAGATGATTAATTGGTTAGTAAAGAATGGGTTTCCCATAAAACGTCATTTTAATTTCTCTCTATACAATAGATGAAAATTTGTGGCACTCCTATTCTGTCCTCAGAATAAATTATTCAAACTCAATAAAAGAATATGACAGAGAGTTATAAATTTCTTCTCATTTTTCAGGGTGTGTTGGCAGCAGTTCCATTGGCCTACGTATTGCCAGCCGTTAGCTACTTAAAGCTAGAGGAAGGACCTCTCTTTTCCCACAAGAAATTTCCTGCTTTGTGTTTGGCTATATTTGGAATAATTATTGCAGTCCTGGGCATTGTATTGCTAATTACCAACAGCAACAAAGTAGATACGTGCAGCCATGGGAATGAACCACCATACTGCTTTGTAAATATAACTTTTCATTAAGTTATTCTGAGTGGTTTATGAAATAACTGTCCATTATCTGATAATTATGCTAATTTAACAATCACGTACAAGACTGTCTTGTGAGATGCTACTTGCTGTGACTGCAGATTTTTTTGCATGAGTTTACTTTTTCTGTACCTGTTTCATGTATTGAATTACAATGTGCTTTTTCTTGATTTGTTGTAAATGATCTCAAAATATTTCTCTGAATAGACCATGACAAAAGATTCATGTCAGTTTTGTACATTAGTGTTACCAAACAATCAAAAAAGAAATAAAACAACACAGGCCTAATGTCAACTAAGCCAATAAATAATGATCACATGGTGGTGTTCTGCGTTCTCAAAGTGTACGACTGTAGTACAACACCAATTTTCTGGAGGAACATGGTGTATAATTAGGTCTAGGTAGACAATGAAGTGATTTGGGGAAGGAAATGGGCTAATTATTTAGGTAGGTTGCAAGTAATGTGGCCAGTCAGAACCACAGAAAGTACAAAGGGGGTAGATCTTGTTCTGAATCAACAGGAACTGTGAGACAGTAAAGTTGAGAACATGGAGGCAGCACATTCCTCTGAAATATCAGTGTCAACCTACAATACTACATGGTGTCAAAACTCAGAAAATTAATTAATTCAACAGTGTCACATTTACCTGAACATAAAGCAGTCCCTCTTATCACAACTCCGGGCAAATGAACCCGCTCCCCACCTTCCATTTTTATTGCTGAGTAAAATTTTCTTCCCAGTCATTATTTAATTAATAACACAGTTCAATTATCAGCACCTCTAATATGGATAAAAATGCTACATACTGTACTATATCTTAAATCAGAAACAAGTTCTCATCTTATATTCTGGCGAGTGTAGGGATTTTTATGGAAAAAGCAAATGTTCTGACTGGATTTTAAGCACATGTCAAAAATATATAATGCTTATGTATTTAGCTACTTTCTATTTGTATGAGTGACAAGTATATATATATATAGGGCTATTTATGTCTGTCTGTCTGTCCACGTTTCATCTGGAGAACCAACAGACAAATTCGTACAAAATTTGATGAATTTTGGTTTGAACATTATACCATGAGGAACACCCCGCTGTCATACATTTAAGCCTCCTAAAATCAGCAATAAAAATGTGATGGACACATGACTTTATGAGGTGGCTGTGACACTGTGCAAAAACAGGCACCTTTTATAAAGGTAATTTTTGGTAAAATGTAAATCTACAAAATGATGGCTGCAAAAGATGAATATTTGGAGTTTGGTGTGATGACAATAAGTAAAGCACCAACTTAAAATTTGCCACTGGGATAGTTCATAACGTGTCTACAAATTGTGTCTGCCATATTGTTAAATGCAGGCCTGTCAAACATGTGGCCCATGGGCTTCATACGGCTTGTAGAGCTTTATGATGTGGCCCACTCACATTTTGATATTTATAAAGTTTTACTGCCCTTCTTATTACTTTTATTGCATAAAACACCACAGATATCCTGAAAAATTAAATGCACGGGGTATTTAACGCCCTTGCATTCTTCTACATTGAAAAATTTACGAATAAAAAACGGCGAGGGAATCTGACATTACATGTTGTGGCCTAAGATGTCGAGCTGGATTCTGGATGAGGGCATCCCCCCCCCCCCCTGTTCAACAGGCCGGATTTGATGGTAACAATTCCAAACATGATGCATATCTTTCAGTTTATAAGTGACAAATTTAACACAGAAAGAGCATGAACTTCGAATTCAGGGGCTTCCATGAATAATATAAATTATTCTATTACTGATAGTAAACAGTGTTTTTAAAAATTGTACTTGACTAGAATTTGCACTAGTATGGGTCCACCATACTTGTGCATGAGATGAACCGCATCGTGCTACCGGGTTATAAATTCCCATTACCTGTGATCAGGTTATCAAATTAAAGTTGTTTGTCTAATTTAAGATAACAAATTTTCAGATTATGAAGAACTTACGTTTCTCTTAAAATTAACAGGTGAAAAAACACGTGGAAACTGCGTATACTCCAGTACAGATTATACCTTTCCTGTCTTGTTACATGTTGGTCCCATGAAACAATATGACTGATACACGGCAATGACACTGTAAACCTGAAATTTAAAATAACTTTTTAATGTAGCTTTATTATCGTTAAAATTGTACCCCTACACGTGTTTCGATCCTAGGATCATCATCAGGGGGTTTTTTTAGCTGAAAGCTACAGTCACTTCAAACACATGATTTAAATATTCATACGGCACATTAAAACTTATATATTATAAGTTAAAATCTTGTTAAAATACTCGTTAAAAATTGTATAATTGTAAAGATTTTAACTTATAATATATAAGTTTTAATGTGCCATATGAATATTTAAATCATGTGTTTGAAGTGACTAGCTTTCAGCTAAAAAAACCCCCTGATGATGATCCTAGGATCAAAACATGTGTAGGGGTACAATTTTAACAATAATAAAGCTACATTAAAAAGTGGTTTTAGTGTGCATCAGTTGGTTTGTAACTTAATTTAATATGACGAAGATGCACGGTGTCAACAGTGTGAAATTTGTGAGATATTAATTTAGTGTCTGTTGAATATTACTGTACAGATAAGAGATTTATAAATGTTAGAAAGTGACATGCATTGCGAAACTGTGATCACTAAAATTATTTATAAATACACAGCATGGAGTCAAATACTTCTCATCTCTTGGTACGAAATGTTTCACATGTACAGCCATGTGGTACATTTGACAGAAGATATGAAGCTGAAATATTTGTATTATAATAATGCATCTGTTTGTTTTTGCTGTGGGTTATGTTTGTCACACATAAATATATCACATAATATCTACTAATTACAACATATCAAATCTCAAAAGAATCAGAATGTGAAGTGCTTAGTGTAATAAAGGTAAAATTGCCTCTGATTTTAAACCCCATTTCATGACAACATACACCCTGGCTGCTTCTTTTGTAGGAGAAAGAATCCTAAATACTCATGGGGTAGGAGGCTGGGTCATCCTCAGAGTCAGTCTGGACATACGCCAAAAAGAAAAATTCCTAACCTTACTGGGAATCAAATCCCATCATCCAGCCTATAGCCTGTCACTGTACTGCATGAGCTACAATCAAATTACTCTCCCTCTGAATAGAGTCAGATCTATCAACTGCAGCCATTATGATAATGTTACTTGAAATTGATATATACAAGTATTTAAGCTTTATTATTTATACTGTAAACAACATATACAATTACTGTAAATGCAAAATGTGATGTGATACATGTAAGTATAAATTTAGTTTAGTATTATTTTGCACGTCTTTGTATCATGGAAGTTAATAAAAACATGTACTTTATTCAATTACAGCAAACTATATTTTCAAATTTTCTAGGAATGTTTTATTTTTAGTTATAGACACCCCTACAGCACCAAGTGGTTATCGCTAGCAGTGATCAGCAGTAGTGGTATATAGTATAGTGCAGTGGTATTCAACCTTTTTTGTTCGTGTACCCCCAGATATGATTTCTCTTCAACTTTGTAGCCCCAAAGTTGTTCGTGCATAATTCGTTTTACATAGTCTATAATCTACATCTAAAATAAGTTAAATAAATTACATCCAAAATAATACATTAAATAATAAGTTTCAAATGAGAAAAAGGAGAATAAAGCTATTAAATAACAAATATATTATTACCTATCATATAAAAATTAATAAAGGAACAAAGGTACTTTAGCAAAGCAAAATTATATGCACCATGTGGAATAAAATGAAACTAGCCGCCCAGATAAGAATTGCATAAAGGAGAGAGAGAGAGAAAAAAATGGCGCTCCCAAATCACATGTCCTTACCTCCGGGTCTCTTGTGGCTAACCCTAAATCTGGACCTGATTATTCAGTGTTTATCATGAAATAATATATTCATCTCTTTTTTTAATTTTACGTACTCCCTAAGATGTCTTTGCGTACCCCCAGGGGTACGCATACCCCAGGTTGAATACCACTGGTATAGTGCACGTAGCAGGCAGATTCCACAATGCCCAAATGACAGTGAGGGGAATGATGAAGATAAGGATAATGGTTAGTACTACTGAGACAAATCAAGGGCTTGATAGTCCCCAATTCACAATGTTTTGACATTGTTAGAGATGGAGCTTGATATGAGAAAGCAGAAAAGTCTGTATATTGGATTCAGCATTGCCAAGCCTGCAGCCTTTAAAATACTAAACCATTGTCTTGTGCCCTTAGAACCTTACACTGGAATGAGGTCAGTGTATCAGCTTCCACACAGCAAATATGATACTCACTCAATAGACTTGCTGTCTTATACAAAGCTTATATTTCCACACACCTTTTACCTTCATACTCAAGAATGTTGATGCCACTGGTCATGTGAATTCAACTGATAGACGTCACACTTGCAGTTCCTGTGGTAATTTAATTTAATAAAGTGGTTTCATATCAATGCAAAGGTTTCTGAAACATCTGAAATTCATTGAATCATCCCCCACCCTCAGATAGAATCTTTATTAAAAGATAAACTCAATAATATAAATTCATTTATTACAGATATGAACCCTGTTCTAAAGAACACAGATAAGTTCTGTAGAAAACTGTCAACTTCTCTGCCCCATAGAGTTTTTCAATTTATGGCAGCAACGTGCAAGTTGCATCTTTGCGTTGTAACGAGGCTGCACAGTAGATTTCTGGAAGATTTTGTTGTTCTTTAGAGAATATTATTTTATCTGGAGCCTGACGACAGGGCGGTTTTTCCTATTTTATATGTATTTTAACTAAGGAAAATTTAATACTACACGATTATCACATTACCTTTTTCTGGCAGCACGCAGTACTGGTACCCTTCCCCTTTGCAGAAGAAAAGTAGGCTAAAAATGCACCAACGTCGTCAACTTTGCTTCGCGAGTACCGCCACTTTTCTTCCACCGAAAACGAAAAGAGCAGAGTTATATACACATGCAAAGAAAATACGCAGTATTATTCCGTTACGACATTAACGACTTGCATTGTAAGAGTTGGCAATCGCTGCATGGTGTCGTCACGGATTAGAGCTCATGGTGTGACCTCGTGTAGAGCAGTTTCCAAGTGGTATCGACGATATTTATGCGTGTCTGCAGTACAGTTTACATTAGAGAATGAAACGTTTATCAGACGAAAGAACAAAGTTACTTTTCGAAAAACTCTCAAAATAGTATGCATAAATGTCTTCCTACTCAAAATGTGAATTATGTATTCGGGTGTTTCCTCATGAGATTGAGGTTAATTTATTTTGCTTTCTTCTTTTCAGTATAGGAGCGAATGTCAAGCTGTTGATTGATAGGGCAGATGGCACTTATTGTTTCAGAGAGAACAAAAATAGAGTATACTACGTATCTGAAAAAATACTACTGCTTTCAACTAATGTACCACCAGATAAGTTAGTGACTGTAGGTACATGTTTTGGAAAATTCACAAAGACGGGAAAGTTCATACTCCACATTACAGCACTTACGTATTTAGCCCCATATGCACAGGTAAGAATACTGTATGTACTTACATCAGCTACTGGTGTACGAGAGAAACGAAACAGATTGAGGTAGGAGGTTACCTAAAATCAAACCCAGTTAACCTAACCAAGGAATTACAGTTGTTTGGGGGGGGGGGGGGGGGGGTGAAAAAGACGAAAATTGCCCTGAAGCATGGCATGGTAGGTGCTCGTACAATAATCTTCAATTAAAGTCAGCCATTTAACTCTTTTGCACAGTTGGAGGATGGCATTTTTCATACTTCATATATTGATATTAACAGATATGTGGATTCCCCAACACACCACTACATTGAGTTTTGTACATGCCAAATCCATTTGTGTCTTCCAATTCTAAATCTTAGTCATATTGTCTGCTGAATTTCTTGCAAACCAGTGTAGGTTTTAATGTGTAATTGGTGTATCCCATTGTGCAGAGGTCATAATGTTTGTGCCAACTGAGCTCTTTACCACACATTTATTGAGCAGAGTAGTTACATCACCTTTCAGGGATCTGTCATAGCATGCCATTCTTTCCTACACCATACCATAATTCCTCAAGGTTTCATGGACACATCTGCCCTGGGTATAGGCCATATACCAGATCAGGACAACTTAAGTTTGTAATTTTAATACTAGACATCCCATTGTGTTTACACAATCAAAAACAATAGTAATGAACTGGATTACTATGGTTCTTAATCTTGCACAAGTTTAATGTAGTAATACTTAAATATTGTAGAGGGGTTACAAGCATTATGTACATAATAAGCCTGCATAATTTTATTTTCAGTATAAAATTTGGTTGAAACCTTCTGCAGAACAGCAGTTCTTATATGGTCATCATGTACTGAAATCTGGTTTGGGTCGAATAACAGAAAACACTCCAAAGTATCAAGGTGTTGTTGTTCTGTCTATGAATGATATGCCCCTGGTAAGTGAAAGCAAAACACATTCAACAGGTAACAGTTGCATGGTGTTCTGTATTTTGTATAATCCTTGTACACACTTAAGTGTGCAGAAGTAACAATGCTATGAAATAATAATCCATCACCACGAAGCATCAGTGGTTGCTCCTTATGTCTTCAGTGATTATATAGGCATGGTCCAGCCATCCTTATGGTAGTTTTGAATACAGTAGAACCCTGTTAAGAAGTCGTTCAAGGGACCAGAGGATTAGGGACTCCTTAAGTGGGAAGACTTATTAAGAGGGAAGCTTATTAAAAGCAATAGGCTTTCGGGACTTTAAAAATCTTCTTACAGGGGAAAACTTCTTATGTGGGGACTTCTTATCTGGGTTCTACTGTAATTCCAAACTTCTTAGACTGGTCCCTTGCACTGACTGTTGCTGGCAGAATCACTAACAAGATGTGACCCTTATCCTAACAGCATACATGAAAAACACATAACAAACATTATGATACATGCATATTGACACAACACCATGTTTACTAGAAGAAAGCAGTTTTATAGATACAGGTATTTCTCGTTTTACACGATTTCGCTTTAACGCGACTTTAAAAGTTACGTCGCTTTTTGAATGTATGCAATAATTTTCATTTTAACGCACAGATGATCCATTGTGATGCTTATCTTCTGTAGGAGGCTAGCAGGAAGTGACGTCACTGTCACGCCATCAGTCACGTGTATGGGTTGATTACGTTGGTGATATAACCACACAGCTCATTTAGTTTCCTCTTCAACAGCATTGGCTTTTCTCACCCATATGAGTGAGAAATGTAAATCTGCATCACCTAGTGCAATCCAAGTGATAAATCGGTATTGAAGAGAAATTACATATAATAAAGACAACTTGAAAAAGGTGAACTAATTGTTGATATATGCCGTAAAGTTAGACTCGCTCATAATAGCATACATACAATTTGTGACAATGCTGATAGAATTAAAGAAAGTGCTCAGTCAGGAACTAAAGTGTTTGTTTGTATAGCAAGACTACCACAGTCCTATCTGAATAAACTGTACCAAAAAACTATGGATGTGAGTCTCTTACATTTTTATTGCATTAGAAATAAATATACCAGTGGTTCCCAAATTGGGTGGTACTGCCCCCTGGGGGGCAGTGGGATTACCGAGGTGGGCACTAATAGGTACGAGAGGTGGAAGGGGGCGCTAGTAGACAAGTAGTGCATTAATTTTTATAATAAAATTCAAATAAAGTAATTTTTGTGTAAAAATAAAAAATGAACTAAATTTCTTGGTATTTTAATTTATGAATCTTATTCAAGCACATATTATTTTTTTAATAAACTATTGATAGATGAATTATTGTTAATCATAAAAAATATAATACATTTTAATTTATTAATTAACACATAAAACATTAAGCTTAACTCTTATAATTTTATTTAAACGATTTTTTAAATATAAAATAAAAGTGGAAACAAAAGTGTGTTTATGTTTTTTAAAAAAAGGTAGGGGTGCGCTGTGGGTGTGTATATGGAACCAAGGGGGCGGTGGTCCGAAAAAGTTTGGGAACCACTGAAATATACTGTATAGAAATGTATACATACTGTATATACAGTACATATATACTCTACACATCCGTTTGTCCACTAGTGGTATAGTCATACACTATATAGGATGAGGTTGCGAGTCCCCTAACCCCCAGGAAATACATTGTTTTAAATGGGAATTTTGTATTTGATTTGCATGACGTTTTTCAGGAACGTAACCCTGGCGTAAAACGAGAACTACCTGTGATCAAATTTAAAAGAATGTACCACTAGTGACAGATGTTCTCTTTCAAACAGGGGTTTGGAGTTGCAGCCAAAACTACAGCTGAATGCAAACATGCAGACCCCATGTCAGTTGTGTGTTTCCACCAAGCAGATATTGGAGAATATATTCGGTCAGAGGATACTCTGATATGATTTCTCTGAAAATGTGCGAATGCTGGGTTTCTGATTACAGTGATTAAATTTGTTGAAAGCGTATGTGTGGATATACATTTGTATTCATCCTCAGTATTAAGGTGATGTACCAAGCTGGTTTAGCTCAGTGGCAACATACCTTACATGCATATGGACATCATTTTATCTGACAACTGTTTCCAGTCACTTCTTATTGGCTTGCCTAACTTGCTGTGTAAAAACTTAACATTAACAGCAGTACATTGGACAAAAATGCGTGGACCCCGACTCGCTGCAAATTTGAAGGGTGTTGAGCACCACACTGCCTGCCATCACACAGAATGGTCCCAGCAAAGCGCAGATGTGAGATGTCAGACAAAATACTTTCCTTGTATTTTGGAGGCAGCTGGTTTGAATCTCAGCTGGATGATGACCTATCCTGATTTAATCATTACTTCCACTTGCTACAGTTTCACTTGACTTGCCACTCAGTTCAAGATCCTACTCGTCAGCACTATATGACACACCATTGTTACATCATTTTTAACTAACCTGCAAATATATCTGATCATCAGTCAACCATGGATATTTCACACCCGTTGTAATGAAATGAAAGTTACTGTGGCTGAGCGCATGCAAATTATTTTGGTTTGTACTGAACAGTGTGGGCTATAAACACGTGAAACAAAAGTTGTTACCATTCCTACTAAAATCAATATGAATAAGAATGTATGCATACTTAATAAAGTAAATGAATAATTTTATTTTTGTTTTTTTGGTACTTTGTGATGTTTTCCTTTCTTTAAGACTTACGTGTAACTGGAGATGTCCTGTCAGTCTTCCACAAAATCCCCATTACAATCCACAAGCTTGAATATGCCACTGTAGTAGGGGTCCATTTATGCATTCTGTAACCATATATTCATGCTGTCTCACTGCTCACACCTTATGATCTTTCAAGGTTCTGAACAGGTGGTAGTGTGAAAGGGCCATGCTGGATTGTAGGGATCACAGCGGAGAACTTGCAAATCATACTTTCCATTTGCCCCAGACACACATGCAATGAGATGTCGTATACTGTCGTGTTTAAAGACGAGTCTCTTCATTTGGCACTTATCATGATGGGCACATCTCAGATTCTGGAGAGCTGAACAGAGCAAGTGGCACTGATGGTTCCCACTCTGGGCAAAAAATCAACCAATATGAAGCTCTTGGTATCTCAAAAGACAGTTTTCATAATATTATCAGCTGAGGGCATTGTTGTGGCCTTCTTTTTATTTGAAGATATGATGTGATGCCATTTCAGACTTGTCTTTTTGTTTTGGGGTTGCAACAGTGGCACCAGTCTTCATCACCAGTCACAATGTTCAGAAGGGCATCATCACTCTCCATGGCATGCGTTCTGATATGCCGTGAAGCCACAGTGGTACGTCTTTTTGTGTTAATCTGCAGCGAGCCCAATGGCAACAAACATTCCAGTAATACCAAAGCTGATACAATATCCTTCCAAATCGACAAGTTCTATAAAGTTCACTTTCAAACAAAGCACCATTTTGGTAAAATATACCATCACTTTGTTTTTTATGAAGATACATACGGTTCGTTTTAATATTTTTTATTCACTGATATTACGTTCAACATTTCAATGCGTCACTTAATCTGGGGAGAGAAGGCATGAAGAATATTTTGTACTACTACTGACCCTTTCTCTGACTTTCAAAACATGTTCATGACATGGACATATTGTTTACATCTTGTGCTTGTGAGGCAGGAGTTCAAAAATGGGATCTGTGCGGGTTATTCCCCCCCCCCCCCCCGAACTGCACATACAGTGGAACTTTGATATCATGAGCATTAGTGAAATTCAGAAAAATGTTTGTTCTATTGGATAGTCATCTAATTACAGTAGATGTATGTTAAGTCCATCTCCTAACTTGATGTCACTGATAACCTAACAATTACAACCAGGCTATTTTGCACAGGCTATGGACACAGCACCAATACAAATTTGAAATCCACATAAGGCTCTGGCCACACTTTAATATAGCACTGTCCTAAGCAAGCAAAAAGCGTTGGAAATTGGCATCTGAACTGTACAAATACACTTTTGGTCTGCGTAACTACTGTGGTCATTATTATTCAACTTGCCACATTAACTTCTTTGCTTCTAACAAAGAAAATGGAGAGAATACCGAATTAGCTAAAAACCGACTTTGTATTTTGTTCTTCGTCGGTATAGTGAACAATGCCAAAGATGACAATCCATAACTGTCATCTTTTGCCCTCTGATGAGGCATCTTCACACAGACACACTATTTAAAGCTGCATATTTAAGTATAACCTCTTCTGTTTTGCTGTCATAGTTAGGGCTGAGCACTTTTTAACTAAATGCAAAGCACAAGCACAGAAAAACTCATTTCTGTTCTCTAACCAAGAGACACAAAACACACAAACAAGCTAATGGACTAGAGAGGTCATTCATAGGATGTCACATGCTTGGCTAAAGATTCTGGAATGCAAACTTTCTCCCGGACAAAGGAGACACCAGACAGTACGTTAACAGCATCTTCATGAACTGCTATCTGTAAACAACTTCAGAAACACAACAAGTGCAGTCAGTGCAAACATTTAAGGGAGAATAGCAGTGGCTAGTTACGAATGCCTCCATATGACAAAGGGATTGTTTTATGCGAGCTCTCCATACAAACATTAATGGTGCTAATTATTTTGTTGCTACAACAAAGTCCTGTTATAAGACCATACTCATTCCATCAGAGTGCCACTGTATTTCAAGCCCTGCTTTAACAGAATATGAGATACAGATTAACTCATATGCAGTGGGATCTTGACTACATGTTACAAGTCCCATACCAGTATAATATATACCTATATATACATACACTAATATTATGTTAGTAGCCATATTCCATCACTTGTCAATTATTTCTGTACTTTGATGACTTTTGCCATGCTAACAACTTTACAGAAGCATGTAATAAAAAGGCACTAATCTTATTCTTTCTCCAGAAGGAATTAAACCCAATGCTTGAAGCAGGGTAGGATCAGGTGTGATGCCCTCCTGACTGGTAACATTAGAGGTTCCACGGTACTCACTCAATTATCTAGAAGTACACCAGTTTTATCCTCACATCTATTACACCATTGGACATATTTCAAGCTGGCCATATAAATATATTTTCCACCCATTTTCCGAACAGTCAAATTTACTAAACCACCGCCCTTGCTGTAATTATGTGACATTTCTGCAGAACAATCCTGCATACAGAATAATCCCTAAGCAATTAAATTTATTAACCTGTATAAAAGTTCTCAGTTGTCAAGGAATTTGAAGGTGTCACATTCCTAACAGCCCTACCTGCAACCAGTTCAATCCATGTCACTTTCTCACAGGCTATAATTAATTTTAACATTACTGCTTTCCCCCCCCCCCCCCCCCCATTCCAAAAAAAAATTGATTCCCTTTAGGCTGGTATATGGCAGTTCAATGCCTAATTACATGTAGGCCAAATAATAACCTTTGAAAATTAAGGCCTCTGGAACGTTATGCCATTTTTAATTGGTAATTAGTTATCAATGTTTTGGAGGTACCTGTTGTCTGTACCTTCACAGTAGTTTGAAGACAGAGCACCAAGTTCCTCCAAAACATCACTATCAGTGAACATGCCATCATATCCCAGATGACTTTAATTTTTCAACAACTCTGTGGAAACCTCAAATCATACACAAATAATCTTTTAGGTTGTAATTTTTCAACTTCAAGGACATCACAAATAATCCAACCACTTCATGTTCAGCTCAGAAATTTCACTAACTATCCCAGTTTTATTTTACTTCCAGCCCTGATTATACACCTAATCAATGGGAGGTGTACAAACTGCAACAAAGGACTTCCATGCAGTTTTAACATGTACACAAGGCTTCAAAATAAATTAATCATATAGTTCCTTAAGATTATACTTTCATATTAACATATAGGGTTTGTAAAAATGGATTAATATAACCATAATGCTTAGCACCAATATGGAACAGATATCCCAAAACATCATATACATATGTGTGTGTGTGTGTGTGTGTGTGTGTAACTCACAGTACTAAAGATTTAACTACGCATCCCAATGGCAGCTTTGAACAAGACTGACCAATTCCAATTAATAAATGTAAAGCACTTCTTCCAAAGGTACAGATTCTGCAATTAAGGTTCTACAAACTGCGAACGCCAAGACTAATAACAATTACAAGACAGAGACAGGAACAAAGAAGGAATGATAATTATAAAACCTACAATTTACAAATCAGATCATCAGAGGATTTCCATCTGAACTACAAGAACATACGCCAGCCAACCAGTTTCACATCAGTGAAAGCAAGGCATTCAATTCAGTATAAAAAAGGAGATACCTGAATCCTGAAGTCTGTTATTACTGAGAGGAATATGTTAATATAACACACACCAATCATGGATTTGATCATGTCTTGTTCTAAGCATCTAATGCAATAGGAGACAAAAAGATCCCAGCAATGCACATACCACTCTCCAACATTACAGTTGAATCTGTGTGGTTTCTTCTTTCACTACAAGTTACTAATCAATTCCAAATTCTTCATTCAGTCTCTTTAAATCCCTGTGGAAAGTAATAAAAGTGTTATCAGTTTTGATATGGTGAATAAAATAAAAAACTTATCTCTGATGAGAAATTGCATACTCTTCTGGGCATACATGAAAGGTAAAATGCAGAAGTATGGCATGAAAATATTTCAACCGTGTGTGGCAGAAAGTGGCAATGTGTGCAACTCAGAAACGTACTATGGTGCAGAGCCCAAGGACAAAGGATACAGTAGACATGCTGTCAGATGGTTTTCAAGTTTCTGGCTTCTAGATCATGTGTGGGCTTTCAATACCGAAGTAATTGTTACTACAGTGGCAAACAGAAACAAAAAGTCTAACCTACAATCTTCAAAGAAACTAAAAGACCGGGGAAAAACTGATCAAAGACATCAACTCCTGGTCATAAAATGCAGAGCTGTACATGATGTGTATGTTCAAAGTACAGCACATACAAGCATCATGGTTGAAGCCCCAATTTCAAAGAGGAAAAGCCACCTCCAGTGGCGCACTACACTAAGTATGAAACGGGGACAAAAATATACTTATAGTCTGACAAATGTACACTTTATTCACATTAATTGTGTAGCACGGTCCTACATGTTTCGAGTCTCAATTCTGGCTCATCTTCAGGGACTCGGTATTTTATATTGCACATTTTACATCAATTGGTACAACTGTAGTACAAATAGTAAAAACTTTTTATTATTTTAACCAGTGTATAAACACTATTGTAAAAATTCATGTTACTCAGTTTTTACTATTTTAACAATTGTACCAATTGATGTAAAATGTGTAATATAAAATACCGAGTCCCTGAAGATAAGCTAGAATTGAGGTTTGAAACATGTAGGACCATGTTACACAATTAATGTCAATAAAGTGTACATTTGTCAGACTATAAATATATAAAGAAAATGTACGGAATGAATAATATTAAGGGATAAAAATATCAGGCCACATGTTATATCCACTCATTCCAATTGAAATCTATTTGAAGTAGTACAAAAAAAAATTTAAAATTCTTTTTTCTTTGATTAAATAATGACTATGCTCTGCATCTCAGAATGTCCAAAATCTGAACTTAATTTTCTGAAGAAAGTGACATGAGTATTGAGTGATGGTAGAATTAAAATTACACAACAGTCACCATCAAATCCTGTGGAAAGATTAGTGGGCAGACAACATTTTGCCCACAGGATTCCTATAACAGAATTAAGCATAATGTGGGGCACAGTGTATGCAGACAAAAAAAATCATATTGTATACTTGTAATCAACATGAAATAGGTATAATGCAGGACAGTTTTGTACACTGTAGGCTTCAAATTAAACGTGTTAAATTATACCATCTAACATGGAAACGGTGCAGCTGGAAGATATATGAATCGAAAAAGCAAAAGATAGAATTACATAAATTACAGAAGAGCCAACGGTTTTTATACAAGCATCACAAAATGGACATAACTGGAATAGGTGGGAAACTGGATAATAGACCACAGAAAAAATAAAACTTCCATATCCATAAAAATGATTATACGTGATGCAAGAATGGTGGCAGTTAACACACAATATACACTGATTTTTACAGGAACAACTACTTGCTACTACAGATTGATAAACTAGGTGTGGCCTACACATGCATACTCAAAACTAGGATAGCATACAAGATGCTGGGTGGGTAGTAATAGAGCTCAACTTATTACTTTCAGATACAGTGGAACCTCGAACTTCGAACACAATCCGTTCCAGGAGACGGTTCGACTTTCAAGTTGTTCGACTTTCGAGTTAAATTTCCCCATAAGAAATAATGTAAATTGAATTAATCCGTTCCAGACCCCCAAAATTTACCCAATATAAAACATTTTAATTGCCTATTTCAAAAGATCATAATGATAAAACAAGTATATTTAATTTCAATAATTGAAAATTTTTATTTATAATAGTACATACATACAAAACATTGTATAATAATCAATCAATAATAATAGTAGGAGGGATATTACTGTTCACTGGAAGGTGAATTACCCTTCTTTCATCTGGACCAAGCAGAGAGAGAAGGCGACCACGTGATTCTTTGTTCGACTTTTGAGTTTTTGTTCCGAGTTTCAAAACCGGATTTTCCTCGAATTTTTTGAGTTTCAAGTTGTTCGAACATCAAACCGTTCGAAGTTCGAGGGTCCACTGTATTTGTGATTATTGCAAGGAAAACATTGTTTTAAATTACTTTTTTGGGGGGGGGGTGGGGATTTATACCACTGACCAGAGTTCTTCTTGACAAGCTAACAGTCACTTGGCTACTCAACAAACTCCAACTTTTAAGGAACCTGAATGGTCACAACTGTGCACTCCTCCACCCCTTTATTTCCATGGTCCCTAATATAATTTGTGGAAGCATGAGGTGCGAGTTACACATATCCACAACACAAACAGCATAACAATAACGTACCAATTTCATAATTATGATAACGAACGTAATGATACAAAGTAATAACGAATGTGCCTGTACTTACATACCTGCTGGCAGAACAACAGCATAGACATGCCCATATGACACACTAAATAACCAAGATACCTGGGCTAGCAGTATGGGAAACAAAATCCCCATGATCAAAACTTACTGGCCCACGATGCCAGGCCAGGGCCACCAACCTGGATGGCCAACCAAAACAGAATTTAGAAAGAGCACGAAACCAAATTTCGACCAACCAGTCCAACTGCCAGGATCACAGTGAAGAGAAGGTCAAGATTCCGGAGGTAGGTAGGCAGGGAAGGGGACAGGAACTGGAAATGGTTGTGCACATAATTCTGGAAGTTCCTAGATTGTGCCATGGCACAACTGGGCTCACAAAAATCTACTGGTCAGGTTCCCCATTGGAACCAGACAAATCCAGTCCACACCAAACCACACTTATTGTTTCAACATTTCTTAGAAAGAGGAACATTATCTTACCTATTATCAAGAGCATCATATAAATCTTGTCTTTCTAATAATGACATAACAAGTCGCAGAGTGGACCAAATAGAATCTGACATAGCAGACCACGACCTCTGCCCTTGAACACCTCTCCCTGCAGCCTGCTGATTTAATGCAGTCAGCAGGTGTTCTGCTGCCTCCTTATACGCGGCCAGATTTACACACGTAATTCCAAGGTTATATCTGCAACAGTTCACAAAGGCGATCTTCTGATTAAAACAAAATGACAGTAACCAAACTTCTACGTCTTTAAAACAATTACAGAGCCTAAAACCTCAAGACCATATGACAAACGCCAACATGCAGATAGTCCATTATAGAAGCATAAACGTGATGTAACCTCCAATGATGTGACGGTGAGTTTCTTAATACTGAGTAAAAAATCAATTACATCAGTAGAGAACAAAACAATTTGGTTAAATTAAAAATAACTAAATATTAAACTACCTGGAAAACTCATTTGGAATCGCAGGCCAGATACTAATATACTTAAACATGCACTGAAGTATGAAGCCTAGTTAACTCAGTCAGTACTGTGACAAGGCTGTGTTGGTCAACTGAGGAATGGCCGTTTGATTCCCACCGGGATAAGAGACTGGTCTATTCTCCAAAGCAACCAGACCACATCTGGGATGCACCCAGCCTCCTATTCAATAGGTTCCCCAAAGCTCTTTCTCCAGAGTAAAGTACTGAACGTCTTTATAACATACTTCACTGCTGACCATGCACCTCATATAACAAACTCAGATTGAACCATCAAAGTACACAGGAATTAGTAGTAACACCTACTTTATTGATATTGAAACATGTTCTGGTCTTGCTATAACCATCACCAGACACCTAACAAATAAGTCTATGTAGTCTGTATAATTTATATTTACCTAGCCCGTATGAAACCTGGAGAAAGCTGCAGTGCATTATGGTAGGCATCGACCGCCTCTTCCGATCGATTGCCATTTGCCAACGTTGCTCCTAGACGGTTCCACATTCGAGAGTCCTGTAACAATAAATTCTTACAATTACACTACCTTGCGCCAGGTCTTTTGTTAAACCAAAATTTAGGAAATAAACTTAAGTGTTCAGATTTTCACCTCCACTGACAAATAGTCTTATTATTTTATGGCCACTTCTGCAGACTGCATAGCAAAACAGTGACATGTAACATTTGTAACTGACGGCAAAGTAGTGTTAGAAAAGTTAAAAATAAACAGCGTAACACTAACCAATGATTACCATACAATTTATTGGTGTCATTCAATATAATTCTGACAGCCAAAACCAACCAGCCTTCACACAATAACACTACTGAATGCTCAGTGTCTAGCTACGGTGTCTAAATATATTTATATACACTTTCTTCATACCATTTCCACACATGCTTGCATTATATTGTATTTGAATATTTGACTTCAGGCACAGATATAAAGGACTGTAAGCTGAAATGATAGAAGACTTTCTTCTACTTCATTCTAGAGACCTATGCACCTGAAATGGTGACATCTGTGACACCACAGAACATCTAACTGAGGAAACACATCAGCCCTTAGAAAAGTTTGACTGGTTAAATGTATGAATGGGTAGTGAAATACACCCACAGTCTGCCGGACTTGCAGCGCAGCTTTGAAGCAGTCTACAGCTTTGTCATACTCGTTACTGAGGTTGAAGAGTACACCTAGCCCACACTGAATATCAGGATCAATTGTTGCTGACGGATGTCTCCGAGCAGCTGCAATGTACATTTCCTGGACTTCCTTGTGGATGTCACTGACGAACACAAGAAACAATACCATACACTGAGTGGTATGTCTTACCGTTAAGTACAATCACTAACCTTCTGGCCTTAGATGGCCACAACACCTTCACAATTTGCCAATGGTTCTTTTTCTTGGGTAAAAGCAGTGCTTTCAGACATGCACTACTGACTGTTACTAACAAATATTTTATTTTATGGAAAAAAAAATTGCTGGTACTGCACACAACTGTGTACCACGAGAAATAAAACACTGGCAAGAAAACAAAAAATGCATATCATGAGTTCCAAAAATTCTGCTTGGAATATTTTTCCCCATCCAACAATTTAAACAATGAATTATTAAAAATTAGTTATGTCCTCCAGTACAGTAGAACTCTGTTAAGAAGTCTTTCAAGGGACCAGATGATTAGGGACTTCTTAAGCGGGAAGACTTATTAAGAGGGAAGCTTATTAAAAGCAAAAGGATTTCAGGACTTTAAAAATCAGACTTCTTACAGGGGAAAACTTCTTATGCGGGGACTTCTTATCCGGGTTCTACTGTATATGCTATTCAAATTAACATTTTAGCATGAATTTTCACATGAGTCACAAAAACGTATGACATTATAAATTTATGAATACAACATGATATTTTTAGACACAAATTTAGGGTTTTCTGTACAATCGTAGTCCTAACAATTAAATTTCAAAACTTAAACTGTTTACACATTCCAGCTAATTCATAACATATATGTTCTGTTGTTTATATAATTTTAAACCATACAGCATTTTATGCCAGTACACATCATCGTAACATTCTCGCTACCTATATACGATCCTGACCTTACATATCAAATGACATTCAATATTTTTAAAGTTGCTTCTACTCACTTCAGAATTCACACACCCAGTAATCATCTTATGTCTACAAACATTGCACCAAATGTACAGCACAATTTCTACAATCAGTCTTTGAAAACCTTACCTTATTAGCAAGGATGACACATTTCCCATTTTTGAAGAACTCGGCATGTGCTCATTCTTTGGCACTAAATCTGAGTATTTCGGATTCCCACGAAGCCACTCCTGCAATTATGACAGGTGTTACTATGGCAGAACACATTAACAGCACAGACAAAGCACAGTATGAGTACAATCTTACCCTCAAAGCATGACAGGCTTGATTCTGATAGCTCTCATTGGTGTAGCTAACAGCAAGAGCCATTAATGCTACCAGGTTATTCGGCTCTAGTTCTATACACTTCTTCAATGCTGCAATAGCTGCTGGATCCTGCAACATTACACACATAATATTACAAATGCCATGATATAGCATATACACAGGTATACCTTAAATTACATGTTTTCAATGTGTTAATCTTTGTTTTTTTAAACATCCCCTATTTACAAGCAGTACCTCTGCATATATGAGCTTATTTAACATCCTATGCTTTAACATTTAAACAACCTCCACATGTAAAAAAAACACCCCTAGAAATTCACTTTATATACTTAGGCAACAAGGAAATTTACTGCACTTTAAGACATGTTGCATAATCTCTGTTTTATTTTCCACAAAATTCCATTTATTTCATACTTTTATCTTTTTTCTATTCAAATAATACTCACGTTTTTCATAAACCATGTGCTAAAATTTAAATACCAACCCGGTTGTTTAAAGGTTAACGTGACTGATTTGATACCCAGTAAGGAAATTAGATCTTTGCTCTCCGGGATGTTATGCGGCATTGGTTGGTAGTTAGTTACTGACATTCCAGGACAGCCCATCTATCCCATCTTCAAGGGTTAAGCAGTACAAGAAGAAACTTTCCTGGACTGCTTGACCCTTGAAGATGGGGCCAATAGGCTGTCCCAAAATGTCGGTAAACCAATCAGTGCTGCATAACATCCCAGAAGAATGAAGACCTCAACTACACCATAGCAGAAGCCTGTAATCTCGCAGCATAAGGACATGTACGCACAGCATAATTATTGTCATGTTCGCTACTATACAATTTGAATTCCATCATTTAAACTACACAGATACACACTGCATAATAATTTACCTTATAATGTACACTGCAAACCTTATTTCTTAATTCACTCATTCTGGACACATAATTCCCTACCGCAGTCACAACAGTGGTACATCCCCCTCAGTGCGGGCTACTGTGACTGGAGTCACATTTTCCAGCGTTCTACCTCATATTTGCTATAGGACATGAAGTGCTTTTCAGTTCTGTTTTCCCTTTCTTTTTAAATTTTTAAGGACATGTTAAAAAATACACCCTAAACATTTGTGACATTCCTGAGTAGTATCTTGAGATCCTGGTTCTTTTCATTATTTGCATGTCAACACATTACCTGTTCATTTTCAGCTTGTGTTGTACCCAGAAGTTGCCACGCTTCACTATTGGTTTGATCTTGCTGAACTGCAGCTTCAAAGCACAGAACAGCACTTGGTAAATCTCCTGCTTCCAGTTTCCTTTTACCTTCCTCCAAGGCACTTTCATTATCTTTCATAGGATTGTCTACTTCAAAACGATATTCCTGCAACACAGCCATAGCAATAATTCACTTTCCCAAATGTCTCAATATTACTTTCTGGAAGTTATACCTCAGGATCAAGAAAACAGTTTATGATAACACTTTTTTAAAATTTTGTATTTTCAATTCTATCACAAACAAACAAAAAAATTTGAGAGATACAGAATGCCATTTTCTGACACATTCCACACAACCACACCTTCAAAAATTAGTTTCCTGGCAAAATACTCTGTAATACATTACATCATAAGAAACAAAGAGAGAAGAAACAAACTGAAACCAGTTTCCACAGTAACAGCTATTAAAATACAGCAAAAGAATATTCAGAACTACAATATTGTAATGGAGTTACTAAAAAACAATTTTCGCAAGATATGAGACTGGAAATACAATTATGGATGCACAACACAAGTTCAGACCAGTTGTTATGGCAGTGAAACATGGGTGCTTAGAAATCATGATAATAAAATGGCAGAAACATCTGAAACAAGGTTTTTGAGAACAGTTTGAGGGGTTACACTGACGGACAAAGCGATAAGTGAAGATATACGAGAATGTCTAGGAACAGGAAATGTGTTAGCTTCAGTCCGACAGTACCAAAGAAACTGGAAGAAACATGCAGAAGGGATGACCTCCAATTATAATCCTATGGGAGGATGTAATTTGGGTCAACCAAGGAAGAGATAAAAGGAGCCATTTGATTGGCTTCAGAAAGGGATATTGGTCTGATCTCTGCTACAGCACATGGAGAACAAGAAAAACATGGCATAAACAAACATTATTGGCACAATTTATAATCATTTTGAGAAGACATCCTACCATCTTGATTAGACATGTAGTCAGCAAACCTGAAGGGATGAGAACATTTGGAAAACCTATCTGTGGATGGGAAGATAGGGGGTGGGGGAGGACCCATATATCCCACACTCAGTTCCTTCCAAGCAGAAAGAGAAGAACGTATTATATCATATTGATGTATATACTAAACACACTTAGTATTATACATCTTCCACGCAATTGGTAAAACACAGATAAGGTTTGTTCCAACTTATTGTACTGGTATATATCAACATAAAAACATAAAAGTGATTCCAACATGTTTCAGCTGATACACGTAACCATCATCAGGGAATACACACAAAGATCAAATTTAGTTAAGAATAAACATCCACTTATTAATATACCACAATGCACGGTGAACAAAGAATAAAGTTAATTATTGCCCAACAGGCAAAACCTTTTTATCACTATCAAAACATCAAAGAAAATTTTCACAAGACAAACGCATCCATTTGGTTTAACAAAATATGTAAAGCCGAACACCTCACACCCAATATATACACATCACAGTAAATGTGCAACTGTTGGTTAATAAGTGTTTATTAATACCACAATGTACGGTGAACAAAGAGTTTAGTTAAGAATATATAACACTGTCCATGGTAAAGGTAAAATGTACATTCCAGAGTTAATTACACTATCTTCGTATGCAGTACGCAATCAAGTATAAAGTACATAATATAAAATACAGAAAGTCCCCGACTTACATAAGTGGATCGTTCAGCAACCCTATGCGTTAAGTTGATTTTTACGTAACTCGGAGCCATGTTTTATTATATACCTTATACACAATAATAATAACTGACATAATAATAATTAATAATAATTTTAATAACAATTAATAACAAATATAATAATAATTAATAATCGAATACTGGAGTCAGGGGTGGGTGTGGTGGTGGTTGGAGTGGTAGTAGTGGTGGTAGTGGCACAAGAAGTTTTTTACGTAAGTCCGGATCTACGTATGTCAGAGCTACGTAAGTCGGGGTCCATCTGTACAGACAGAACTCAAATTCATAAAAATTATTTGCGTCAAAGCATGTTCTTTCCTAACTAGTAGAAAGTTCTGTATAGAGTGTAGATGTGTAAACATCAAGCGAATACTCTGTACTATATTGATATATACCAGTGCAATAAGTTGGAATACATCTTATCTGTATACTAAAAAGAATTTTATAAGATTTAACCTTTTGGCCCCGGAGCTGGATATTAAATTTTAGTGCTCTCTCTATGTAAAACGTGAACATTTTATGAACCAAACAACATTATGAAACACACAGCATTTTGGGAGAAAAAACGGAAACTGTGCAACAAGTCTCAAAAAATTCAGTAAGTATATGTGTTGACTAAATATATGAAATACTGTCATTGGGTGGTAGCTGTACTTGCATCATATATGTGGGTTGATCATTTAATTCGCAGAATGAACTCAAAAAAAAATTTAAGCTTCATGTGACAAATCATCTGACTTTTTTCCTTTTCAAAATGCTCTCCTTTGAAGTGTATGCACTTTTTCCATCGTTTTATCCATGCCTCGTAAGCTTCCTGGAACCCGTTGTTTGTGATGCTGCGCAGTGCTGCTGCTGTGGCTTTTTGGAGTTCTTCATCGAACTCAAAATGCTTCCCCTTAAGAATTTTTTTGAGCCGCGGAAACAAGAAAAAATCACAAGGTGCTAGGTCCGGTGAATATGGAGGATGTGGCAAGACCTCTGCTCCAGTTTTTTCAATCACAGACTGCACAAGGCCGGCTGTGTGGAGCCTTGCATTATCATGATGAAGCAACATCCCTTCCCAAAGTTCCGGGCGTTTCTCTCGAATGGCGTGGCGAAGCTTCTGATTAAGAACTTGAGCTTTGGCCTCCTTGTTCATTGTTGTCGCGTGTGGCATGAAATGAGTCACAAGAATGCCTTTCACATCGACAAAAACAAGCACCATTTGCTGACCGGCAGACCGAGTTGTTCAAAATGTTTTTGGTCTTGGGGAGTAAGAATGCTTCCACTCACTCGGACTGTTGTTTCGTCTCAGGATCATAATGATACACCCACATCTCATCCCCAGTGACTGTGCAGTTCAAAAAGGCTTGACCTTCCCTCTCAAATTGTTGCAGACTCTCCTTTGACAGGTCAACACGTTTCTGTTTCTGTTCTGGGGTCAGATTGTGTGGAATCCAACAGGCAAACATCTGTGACATTCCCAGACACTCTGTGACAATCTTGTGTGCACTTCCATAGGAAATGGTCATTCTCTCGGCCAGCTGTTCGAAGTGTAATTTGTTTGTCTTGATCCAAGATTTCCTGTGCTCGCGAAATTTGCTCAGGTGTTGTGGAAGATGTTGGGTGACCTGGTCTTGGGTCATCTGCAACAGATTCTCGCCCTTCTTTGAATCGTTTATGCCACTTGAATATTGCAGTTATCTTCAGACACTCATCACCATAAGCTTCACTCATTTCCTTAAATGTTTCTGAAGCATTTAAACCACACCTAATGCAGTAATGAATGACATAACGCTGCTCTTGCTGTAGATCATCCATGGCAAAGGAAATCAAAACGACAACAACTTGCACACTGACGACACAACTCGTCGCAAGCGCTAGGCACGCAGTACTAAGCTGGCACTGTGTAGGGCTACATACAAATGCATGAGAAAGCGCCCCTATCAATTGCAGCCCAAAGATCACACTGTAAACAAGGACAGAGCACCATTCCACGAATGAAATGATCAACCCACGTACATAGAACAGGTGGAGGCTACAGGTTAAATTAGAGAATTTTACACAAAACTGTCTACAGGTAATATTAGAGAATTTTACACAAAACTGTCAAGTCATTACATTTTCATTGACATCTGATAATTTTAGTGACCACTTTATGTGAAAAGCAACACACATTACTGCAAGCATCTTGAGCTGATATAGTAAATATAACACCATAACATTTGGTCCCTCACGGTTCAGACGAATGAATGTCATAAAGGAAGAAAGAACATTTCCAATATGCCACCACTTCTCTATGTACTGGATCATAAATTAAACCTATTAGAATGTGTGAGGTTGCATCATTTACCTTAAATGGATCATAATATTCAGAGAATTCAGATATCCAAGGATGCTCCCCCAAATCTCCGTCTTTAGCCAACTTCTCCCATTCGTCCTGCAGCTTTGTCCAGAACTGAGAACCGAAACTGCTAGCTTCATCCTGTTCCGATGCTGAAGTTTCGGTAGCAGAACTGGATAACCCCGAGCCATAGTTTTCTTTAAACTCTTCAGTGCAAGATGCTGCCTCATCTCTTGTTTCAAGGTCAGATTTTTGCAATGAAGAAAATTCTGAAGTCCAGGTAGTAGCCTGTTTGGTTGAATTCTGATCATCTAGTCCTTCTTTCTTTTCACCAATAACTTGATTACTCTCCACTGTAATCTCACCTTCACCTACCTGATGCATAAACTTCATGAACTACAAAGAAGAAAAATTCCAGAAAACAAAATTAAAAACAGCAAAAATACCTTGTTGTCATAGTGGCAAAGACAGGCAAGATGTTAAGTTGTACATATAAATAAGCAAACACTAATTTTTTACAGTCTTCATGATTCTTCTGTGTGTTCTGGGCCACTGGGCAAATCTACATTTGTCAGTAATATCAACTGCATATCTTGATATGTTACACAGACGGTAAATACCACAGCTGCAGTACAAGATTCTAAAACTGATTTTCCAAAAAGATGAAGCCCCACTGCACTTCCACAATACTGTGAGGTCATACTTGGTTGAACTGGTTTCTTATCAACATCTTTGGGGTGTAGCCATAAGAAATAACCCCACGATAACTCTCAGATCTCACACCAATTAATATTTCCTTCTTGGGGTGTGTGAAGGACAATGTCTGTGTCCCTTTGATGCTGACAACACTAAAATAGCTCAAGACATGGACCACATGTGTCTGTGCAAAAACTGACCAGGACACTTTCCAAAAATTATGGCAAGAAGTTTAATATTCATTTGAAATTGCTTGAGCAAGTTGTGGTGCTGACACTGAACTTTATTAGTTTTCATAAATTTGTTTTACCTCACCTTCCATACAGTTTGTTCTCCTTAGGCCACGTCCACATTAGTAAATATTTGTGTCGCGTGTTGAATGTGAAAATTCAACGCACAAATTTCCGCCACAAGGTAACTGTTCTTGCTACATAAACATTTACGTTGTGCGCTGTGCGTCTGCGCTCAACATTCAACATAAGCATGGCACATTCACAGATATGTCCACACTATTACTATATTGCGGTGCAAATCTCTTTGATGTTTGTCAAAACACCGATACTGAATGGATCGTGTGCGTTGAATGTCATGAAAATTTTTGTGTGCGTTTATATGCAGCACACACGTCCACACTACGGTAAATTTGTTAACGCACACACAAATGTGTGTCAAATACAACACACAACACAAATATTTACTAATGTGGGCGCGGCTTTAAATGTACAATGAACATGCTCTACATACTATGAAGACCGAAATTCTGATGACCATTTACAAATGTCTGAACGTAAATACAGTGAAGCACCTAGCCGTCATTTGTGAAGAGACTGCATGCATGAATGACAGTTGCAGGAAAGTTTTATAGGTGTCAGATTTACAGGGACCATAACAAATTAACGATACGTGTGGACAACAATGTACAGGAGAATGGTTGACAGACATTTAACTGTACAGCTACAGCATCTATTATGATACAACATATAGTCCTTCTGAAATCCACTAAGCAGGTTCCACAAGCTTCTGTCATGATACAGAGGCTGGTTTCCATCTTCTCCCATTCAGCTATACCATCTCCCTCAGATGGTTCATACACTGCCAGCTGGTCACATTCTTTGGAAACATTGCTGATAAAAACTACAAATATTAATGCAGGAGCAACATTTCTAAGCCTTCCACTGCCAGCTGTAAAGGAGACTGACAACAGTGAAATGTTAGGGAAAGCACCAGTCACATCATGCGAAGGGGAAATATAACTGTCTTCCAATAATACACGTATATATGATCTGCTCAGGCCAGTGGCTGATTCCAAGATGACCAATGTTAACAGAAGAGAACAAAAACAGTGCAAGTCCCACCACAAATCTCTCTGTAGCCTACGACTGACACTTTGATTGTACAAAAGCTCTTCAGCAAAAACTTACAAAGAACCCCATATTTACAGAAATCCTATTACAATAAACAAAGTTCATTCCAGTCACCATGCTAGATTAAAGAAATTACACTTAATTACAAAAACACTAAATTACAATTAAAGAAAATGTGTACACATGTTTCAACAAAATACACAGTGTTAAATGACTAACATTTTCAAACAATATGACAAAATGTGAAAATTTTCACAGCTTGAAGCAAGTTAAAATATCACAGGATCTAAGCCTACCTTTGGTATATCTGCAAGGGTTTCCAGGAGAGTGATCAGAGACTGGATATGTAGGAAACACAAGGGGCACTGGCAGTCCACTTGTGGACAAAGGCAGGCTAAAAGCTTTCTTCAAAGACCTTCTCCTGAAAGAGCTAAATAATTATTCAGTTTGAGCCAAAACTAGCTAAGCATATTGACAGGGCTGCTAACAGGGCACCATCACCTAAATGAACATCCATTCAAACTGGGGCTGGTAGACAATCCTGGGTGTGGTAGATGCAAGCAGGTGATTGAAACGACCTTGCATGTCCATTGTGACTGTGAGGCATTGGCCACATTAAGATTTAGGCACCTAGGTCGGTATTTCATGCAACCAGATGACTTTGAGGACATCTGTGTCAACAGGATACTGCACTTCGTTCAAGGGGTGGAGCTGCTGAATGTGTGAGCAAAAGGGCTGCACAGGTCAACATGACGTCCGCCCTTCTGTGCTGTATTCTGTTCTATTTTATTCTATTCCATTCCAATCCAAGTTAAAAAATAAAGATTGTAGCTCATTCCTGAACTCACCTTTGAGTAAGTGAATCTGGGGTCATCAACAGACTTAAGTAATTCATTTGCTGTGTCTTGCAGTTCTGTGTTATTACCATCAACTTCTTTTTCTGAGCCTGGTGACCACTCTGAAGTACTATCCCTGTAAATAAAAACCTGGATATAAGATGTGTGTACATGAATGTCACTACAACTAATATACAATAAGTAAAATTCAGAACTCAACACAAACAACATTAACACATTTTCTAACATATCCATCACATTACTCAATACAGTATAATTTAGATTTATTCCTTGCCTGACAAGCACTCAGATGTGTATGAAATCAACACACTTAAACACTTATGATTTTTATATCACATCACAATTATGCAATTTACTGTTCTCTTAATGAGTGAAATGACATTGATTGACGAATAAAAGTAAATTCAAGTGTATCAATGATTAATCTCTGCCAGCACATAAATAAATGAAATCAAAAACTAACTTAACAAAACCTAAAATTACAACTAACATAAACTAAATGTTCAGTATAATTCTTCAATACCAGACAGAATGGTAAAGATGTCAAGCATTAATGGCCAGACGTTTGAGGGTGGAAGTGGACTGAATCACAGTGATATGAAAGAGACATTAAGGTTTCTTTACACTAATTCATTTTACAGCTTAGAGAAATATTTTAATCACAATTAAATACTTTTATATTGTGTTAGGTTCATAATTTTGAAGACTGTTTTTACAAGAATTACTTTTAATAACAGACATTGTGTAGGATTGTATAAGGTTTGCAATTGATTCATACAGATGGTGATTACATTTATGACAATTACTATGTTCTTGCACTATGGCCCTGGGGTCGGCTCAGCCTCTAACAGAAATGAGTACCAGGAATCTTTCCTGGGGGGTAAAGGCGGCCGGTGCGTACAGCTGACAACCTTACCACCTTCATGTGCCGATTGTCTAAAAAATCTGGGAGCCTCACCCTCCTGGATCCCTAAGGGCCTGTCAAGGCCTGTAATGGGATTGCTTTACCTTTTACTATGTTCCTGTTCACTGGAATTGTATTCTATATTCTATTTTGTGTTGCTGTATGTTGTGCTGTGCGTGTTTTTGTTGTATTGTAAACTAGGACGATTTCCACATCCACATGAGTTTGTACTCCCGGCAGGATTTACGAAAAATGAATAAAATGAATGAATGAATGAATGAAAGGTATGAGAAGCTGTAAAGAACATGCTCTAGTGCTTGACACTAGATGGAATCCACATGAAACACTACCTAGCAACAAAAGAGTAGAACACTGTCTATACCTGAAATAAAATCACTGTGAAGGCTGGTACCAAACTTAGATGCTTTAAATAGCACAACGACTTATCAGCGTTTAGTCAACAAACATCTAAACAAAACCTAGGCGGAGCTCAAGTTAAATGACACTTTGTCCACAGATGTAATAATTATAATACACGACTTGGTAAATGACACTTACATATATAAAATTAATTTGATGTTCGCACAAAGGTACCATTAAAATGTGTACCATGTAGTTTGGTAGACATGGACCACACTCCAGAAGACAGTAACCTTCAATGAACTTAGACAGGCATAGTTACCACATAGAAACAGAAGAGTCTAACGGAAGAATGCAATCTATAGACAATCAATGCTTACAAAAATAATTTTCACACCCAGATAGAAAGATGATAAAAACTTTGTACGAGCTTCATCAGCATTAAAACTCAAAGCAGCAAACAGAGGATCTAGATACATCAATTGTGATGAAAACTGAATGATAACGCACCTGTGGTAGGTGTCTGAGCAAATGAGAAACAGCTTCATTACGTACTGCATAAATCATTTCAGGGCTCATTTCATGAACCGCAACTGATTACAACAAAATGCCAATTAGCAAACTACAGCAGTTTATTTAGAATGCATGTCCACAGAGGGCCATGACATGCAACAGTATCCATACCTGGCATTAACATGTCTCATCCACATCTCTAGTGTTTAATTTCTACTCATCATTCATAGATAGCAGAAAACTAGCCTCTCTGTTGCAGTATCGTCTATTTGTTACAATCCTTAAACCCCCCCCCCCCCCAAAACCAAAATAGTTGACGATTGAAAGTGATACAGCACATTTACATGGCTACTTCACACACCAGCTGCAGACTACTTAAATGCTGACACAAGGTGTTAACAGTCACACACAGGCAATGTCACAATTCTACTCCACACAATCAACTTACAGTTTCTGTTCACTGGCCTCCAAATATTCCTGAGCCCATTTTGGACCAAATCCTAATTCAAACACTTCTTCTCCTTCAGTCACACCTTCTTTTACGTCTACAACTGCTGATGCATTCCAGATTTCTTCCTCATGTGGCTGTTCCTATGGGCAGAAAACTAAAAATTAACTATTAATATGCAGAATTACAACTACAAAATTACAGTACCTAAAACAAATTAATACCAAGTCTTTAATGGCAACTTTGTTATGCTAGCTACATTGAACAGTCTGTTTCGTATTCATGTCACAGATGCAGAAAGAAACCTCAAGCTATGCACCTTCATTCATTATACTTTAACTGTGACTACAGAACCTTCTTGAAATCAGCCACTTGCAAAGTTGATAGTAAGATAACACAATTAAAACTATCAGCTAACGCAAATTATAATATGGTGATTAGAATCTTCTACACTCTTACATCAAAATGCTTTCCAGATTCAAGATATTGCTCAGCCCATATAGAATCCTCAGGTGCAAGTCCATCACGAGCCAGGGCTGCTACACCTGGTGCAGGGATAGGTGCATGAAGAGTAACTGCTGATTCAATTTCACGCATCTCCTGAAGTAATGAGTCCATACGGAAAGTTTGTGGAGAGGGGCCCAGAGTCTCCTCCAAGAATTGCTGAACCAGCTGTAACAAATGAACATAACTGACAGAAGAACAGATTACCCTACCAAAACAGACCTTCTTATTTGGAGGAAGCGTGTACATAAAATAAAACATACATCACTCACCAGCCTACTCCTTTCCTACAAAGAAAAAAGGTATGCTTATGACATCAACATTAAAGTTAAAGTTAGTGTAAACATTATGTCATTGGAAGATACCACAATACCATGTTCTAATTCCCTGCAGTCAGTCACAATAACATGGTAGATATGAAAACTTGTAATGCAGAGGCACCAGTAATGCCACATTCTTTTGCATCCTTAAATGATGGTAACAGATTTTGTGAAAATACTCAACTTCTGTTACAGTAATATCGTTGTGCTTTGACGAATAACAAGCAATTACATTATTACCTGATCTGAGTCTGTGTTTGAAAAGCCATCACCGTGTGGAAAGGGATGGCGAAGCCCTTCCTCCTTTAATCCCCTGTCCTGCACAAAATGTGATGTCAGCCTAACTAATGAATTTGTTCCACCACAGTCACCTTCTACCAAGTCGCGCAATGCCATTATGCCTGCAATAAATTTTAATTGGATACATCATCAATATCAGTGGAAAATGTATTTCACAGTTGTGATTTCCAAGAATTCCATACCATTCATAAGAATTTGTTACTGCTCCACACACGCCTTCTTCAAATTACCAAATCGTCACAAAATATTACAACATTAACAAAGGGAAAATAACATGACTGCTGACACTAAGTCTGTCACGACTTTAACGCTGATCGTACATCAACATTTTATCGTGAATAACGGTCAGCGTACAGCGACAAAAGTGCCAGTCTTATACTTAATATAGACATTTACCAGTCTCTCACCTTTGAAAACATGCAACTATAGGGATGCAAGTAAATATATGTGAAGGTGACTAAGCAAACCTCCAAACCTATGCAATCATTTTTAATTAATCACAACTTCTCCAAACTTTTATTTTTTTTTTACAGGTTTACAACATGCACAACATGCTTTCCCTTGCCAACACTATCACCACAGACTATCATTGACAGCAAGAAACGGAACATGGTTGGTATGAGAAATTGGTACCATGGAATAGAGGTTAAAAGCATGGATAAGGTACAAAACGTTCTTTGCACTACACATCGACATAACTCGACGTTGGTGCGATTCATTGACGTAGTTTAGGTTCTTCTTTATTTATTCATTATCATATTTGCCATATATATATATATATATATATATATATATATATATATATGGCAAATTCTACATACTATGGTTTGTTACCTATAATGGATATTATGGTTCTATTCATCATTCATTCTGTAGTCTGTCTTACGACAGGTCCGTAGCCTCTTCCAAAGCGAGTTCTCCACAGGGTGCGATCTAGTGCTTCCTCTTTCAATTTCCAGTATCTTTTCTTTTCCTTAAGGTCATCCAGTAGCTGCTTACGTCTTCTCCCTCGTCGTCCCGTCAATTCTATCCTTCCTTCTAACTTTCCTTCAATCACGTGTTTCAGAAGGCAGTTTCTACGCAAGATGTGACCAATCCAGTTAGCCTTTCTTCTTTCTATTGTATGTAGGATATTCCTCTCCTCCTTGACTCTGTGTTATACTTCTTCATTTCTCACACGATCGGTCCAACTGATCTTCTCCATTCTTCTCCAGCACCACATCTCAAAACTTTCCAGATACTTCTGATTTACTTTCCGAATTGTCCACGTTTCAGCACCATACAAAGCTATGCTCCAAATGTAGCACTTTATTAGTTTCTTCCTTAAATTTAATTCCAGTTTGCTGGTGAAAAGATTTTTCTTCTTGTTGAATGCTGCTTTTGCCATGGCAATTCTGGATTTAATTTCACTTGTACACCTGGCATCACTTGTTATCATGCTACCCAAATAATTGAAATATTCCACATTCTCCAATTGTTTTTTATCTATCATAATTTTCATTGGGGATGGTTGCCTTCAGATTTTCATTACTTTAGTTTTCCCACATTTATTTCCATTCCATAGCATCTTCCAATTTCAATTAGTCTATCAACCATGCCCTGTAGCATCTTTTCTTCCCTAGCCAGTAGCACAAGGTCATCTGCATATTTCACAGTGCGAATTACTTTTCCTCCTATTTTGAAGTCTCCAAACCCTTCAAGAGCTTCCTTGGTAAGGTACTCGCTGTATAAGTTGAACAGAATCGGTGATAAGCAGCAACCTTGTCTAACTCCTCTTCCAATCTTCACACTTCTCGTCTCCCCTTGGTCCAGTCGTACTTTGACACTCTGTTCCATGTACAATTTGCTGATCAATCTTCTTTCGCGCCAGTCTATCCCAACACCTTTTAGGATTTGCATTAATTTGGTCCAGTTGACACGGTCAAATGCCTTCTGCCAGTCTATGAAGCAAGCACACAATTTCTCATCTATGACCAAGGTTCGTTCTGATATTATTCTCAGCATCCCAATTGCATCCCTAGTTCCTTTTCCTCTTCTAAATCCAAACTGATCTTCTCCAAGTGCATCTTCAATTTTCCTCTCAATCCTTCTTCTAAGTATCCTCGCTACTATCTTTGCTGCATGAGCGATGATGCTGATTGTGCGATGGTCGCTGCATTTTGTAGCTTTGGGCTTCTTCTTTAAGGCAATCATTGTAACTTCAATAAAATCTCTGGGCCATTCTCCAGTTACATACATGCTGTTGATCATCTGAATGGTTCTATATGAAGATAAATATAGAACTAGTCATTGTGTACGTAAGGATGGGATCTCGTAAACCTTCCGTCGAACTGAAGTACATTGAACATACCTTTAGGTCTGTACTGTACATTTTTGCGGCAAGCGTAGAGTATTAAAAACTTTAAGGTAGCCAACATATCAAATTTGAAGACAATACATCAAATTAAATTGACTGACAGAAAGTTTCCTTCTTTCAAACTAGCTACCCCACCACGATTTGTCGTAGTCACACAGACAATCCCATGTTATTACGAAGCTACAGCAAAAAAGCAGAAGTTAGTTTGAATAATTATAAGTACTTAATTTAAGAAAAAAGTCAATCACCGATACAGTTTCATGTGAATAAATGAAATCGACCGCCATGCAAACCACACGGCAGCACCAACGAGGTGATGCATGGAACAGCTGTCCGTGGTAGTGGGGGGGTTATGATCGCAGATTAGGTTTAGGTTATGATGTGAATAAAGATGGCTGCGTGGAGTTCGTTGGGAAGAGTAATCAAAGGAGGGAGTCTGTTAAAGTGTATTGGAAGATCACAACTAACCAGTTTTGATATAGCGTTAGGTAAAGAACGCAGATTATAAGTATGGTTTAAAATAATATGTTTGTCGATATTTTTCAGTAAACAAAAATTCCTTTAAAAATTATTAAGTGAACCCGAATTGTCAAAGGAATGGAGTTTGGAAAGCAAATATTTGGTGAAATTTTGAGTGTGTCACGGCAGTGACTATTTAGAATGGTGTTGTTGGTTTTGTGCCGCCGCGTGGTCTGGTAAATGTGTGCGGCATCACACTCCAGAAGACTGCAATGTAAATAACAGTAATGCAAGATATGAAATGATAAACCACATGCAGGAGGAGAATAATACAAAGCAGGAAAGACTGTGATCATTCTTGATATGTGCCTGCCGTTGAGGGATAGAATCCTTTGTATTTGAATATTGCACTTCATTGTACTGTGTATTAATATAGTACTATTTGTATTGACAGTTGCTGTTCTAGTGCCTAGTTTGTAGTCACCCATTGTGAATGTATGAATATAACTTCTTGTTCAGCAGTTCAAAGATGCATGAGTGGTGGACATGGGCCTCGTTTAATGCCACTCACACCATCCCGGTGGCAGTGGCACAAGTTCAAAGACATGGCACATTACTACTTTATGGTTGGCCTCATACCTGTTGGACTGATTGTCTTCTATGCAAATGTATTCATTGGACCTGCTAAACTAGCTGAAATTCCAGAAGGTTATGAACCCAAACACTGGGAATACCATAGGGTTGGTATCCAAAGGAATAGAAAAGATTTGTTTGTTGCAACTTGGAAAATGTGAATAGGCCACTGATTTTCATGATTGTTTGCAGCATCCCATTACACGTTTCCTAGCACGTTACCTTTTGGCCAACCCTCAGCAGGAATATGAAAAATTCTTGCATCTAATCTATGAAGAGGATGAGAAAGCAAAGATAAGGTGGTATTATTTAACCCAGGAATTAAAATTGGTGACTAGTAGCTGGTAGTGCTTAAAACTGAAAGAATCAATCATTCTGTTTCAGACTTCTTGAGAAGAAAATTCGTTTGAAGATGGCTGAGCGACATGATTACCAGGGCTACTATACTCGTCCATTTGACGCAAAATATTACAGGATATCCAAAGAAGCAGCCGAGTACCTTCGTTCTCTTCGTGGAGATTAAAATAAGAGTTAATTTTTTGTAAAAATGTAGTTTCCCTGTAAGTTTGGAATTGTGTAATATAATAGTGACTTAAATAAAATATTTTAATGATTACTTGTAATTTCTTTTTATAGCGGTGCAAGTGTAAAATGCACAGGCTCTATAAGTGTTCAAAAAGCCTCAATCTGCAAGTTTCATTCTTCTCATTCTGTCATATGCAGTATCTCGCCTTATTACCAAAATATGATTACATTAAAGCGGTGTGTGTTTGAAAATGCCCTACTTCATTATGGTAAATCTTGTAGTCTAGAGTTACGTTGGTAATCGAGGTTTCTGTTTATGAAACTGTGATTCATTACCAAATATTATTTAGGTCAATAAATGGAGGAGGACAAGATAGGTAGCATAAATGGTATGTATAGGGGAGACAAGAAATTAACACAGTGATTTGGTGGGGAAATGATGGAAAAGAGACCAGTTGGATGGAAGACCCATGCATAGAGGGGAGGTAATAGAATGGATTGTAAACATAATGGGCTAGATTAACGTGAATGTACAGTTCTTATGTGCTTTTGATGCAAAGACTGCCCATTAATTAGATGTTCAATTATAGGATATATGAATGGTGAATAACATGAGATGAAGCCTTGAGAAACAGAAAAAATACAAGATAAAATCTCAGTCAGTAAAGATGGCCTGAACCAAGGCTAGAGCCTGGAATTCCGAACGAACATGAGTTACAACAATCTCCTTCTGACACGAGTTCAGTGCTCTTATTTCAATAATTGGCATGCTGAAATTAACGAAGATCAGGTCTCCACACATTTGTACTACTACTGCTAATGGCTTGAAATTTGCCTGCAGAAGTCTTGCAAAGAGTCCAACAGTCTCCATCAGAACAATCTCTTTTCACTGATACCACTGACACAATCTGTAATGGCATTTCATATTTCCTATATTCTTCCCATGTCTATGTATGTATAATAACAATGCTATGGGTTGCCAGATTTTGATCAAACTTGGCTTTACTGTCAATGACATTTATTGACAAACTGAATTTTGGACATTGGACAGTATGGATTATCACATTTTACAATATATTGTGGCTGAAGATTTTTGCTAATAAAACTAAGTCAGCAATGCTGTACACAATGTGTTGTGCTGTGACATTTTCTGTATCTGTTCTGTGAAATAACCAATACTCTTAATTTCACATGCTGGAAGAGAAGCAATCAATACTTACAGGTAAGAGAAAAATGTAACTGTGTATAAGAAGCATGTTTCTATTTTGGGTGTAGGGCTTTATTTCAAAACAACTTTTGTGGTACATTATAATATTATCCCAAGGACAGAAAAATGACAACATTCAATTGTTTTTATCCACATACTGTACAAATTACTTGTGCTTGCTGCATAATACATATCAGATATCATAGCAATATATTTGTTCACACCATCTAATATATAACACAGCTGCTTCAATTATTAGTTACTCCAGATTGGGTGGACATGCCCACAGTTAACACGACAGAAAGACAGAAATGAAGTATAACCCACACCCCATTTTTTTTTTCCTTGACAGACAAAAAGGTTCACTTTTATCGCAAATCTGGCCAGAAAAAATCTTTTCATCACTGACCACTATTTCATTTCAGATGCCTGGTTGTGACATGCTTTCTTTTAAATCTATCATTCATATTCCTGAGTTCTTCCTTCTAACAACCCAAAGATTTCTTTCTCTTTTTTTAATATTATATATTTATTGTTCAAAATTAAAAACTCCAAGGCTACCAGTGAATTAAGTACAACACTGAATAGGTTATTAATTTGTCTTAAAGAATCACCTCCCACTGTTGAAACCAGACCCTTCCTTGTTAATATTATACATGGCTATGAAACTTGAAAAATCTGCATATGAATCAGACCCTGCTTGAATATTTGTTGTAAGAAATATCTTAATCAGTTAGTGGACAAGTGAGTTTTGATATTAAATTTCAACAGCGAAGGTGAAACAAAGACTGATCTAGCATCTAATGTTCACATTCACCTCTCTAACTTGCTAACTATTTATACAGTACATATGTGTAGGAAATGTCAAAAACAAACTTTTTTTTTTTACCACCAAAATCAATTGCTCTTTGTTTAAGGGAATACTGCATAGATTAGTGAAGAACAGTGAGAGAAAACAGTTACTAACTGTTTAAATCAACACTACACGGTGCTCACCATTAGGTCAATCACCAACAAAATATTATCAATAAAATACTCACAGATGCCAATTTAGTATACAAACAACTTGTGACTGAATTATGCTCAGTCTGGAAATCTTCCCCTATAGAACTCAACCTACCACAAACTTATTGGAATGTTCTGAAAAGAAAAAAAGTATGGGGGAGATCATTTCCACTTGAACACTTACACAATTTCAAACATGGTTCTGTTTGACAGCTGATTATTGTGTCATACTGCAACACTTATATGCCAGAACTCAGTAATTTCAAGCTAGTATTTATCACATTCATGAATTTCACCTACAACCCCCCCCTCCCCCCCCCACAATCCGATAATTCAGAAAGTTATAATGATAATCAGTGTCGCATATTTCCATTTGAAAATGGCTCAACAGCAAACTTCTTAAGGATATGTTAGATGTGAACATGGAACACTACGCTTACTTCACTTAATGGTATTTACTATGGATTAATCTTCGACATCCACTGGCATGAAGCGAGGTGTCCCTTTTATCATGCCCTGAGCATAGCAGCTGTCATGAGATGTCCTAGCACACACAGACTTTCTAATGAAAAGCTGTCATGCTGAGGGACATGATAAAAGGGTCATCCTTTACTATTAAAAAAAAAAAAAAATAAAAAAAAAAAAGCACAGAATATCTCATTTTTTGTTTTAATGTCTCTGCTACAAGCAGGATGTCCAGTTATATTGCTGTTTCACAATACAGTACCAATATTTTACAGTGACAACCGTTCATGCCATTCTTGCAACAAACACATGGAAAACTTCCTGATCTTCATCACCCATAAATCCTTAAGCCAGATACAACAGAGATAAATATGAAATGTGTGTTTTTTTCATGTGGTACATATTTTTATTCTAATAATAAAAGCCTATATACTGTACTTGTTTTAAAATTCCATTAATATCTTTTTTAAATTTGTGTGTTCTTTGAATGTGCACTGTTTCAATGTTTTTAATACATACTCTAAGTGTATTAGTTAATTCCTGCAAGCCTAAATCATTCTAAGTAGAACAAAAATATGTTGCAAAGCTCCTTACTACAATATTGTTTCCATTACTTATAAGAGCATGATTAAGTTTCAATTATTATCTGTTCCACACCATAATAAAATATGTGGCTTGCATGTAAGTGTACACTTTGTATGAGACCATCATGCACTGATTAGTCATGTATACATGTAGTTTATTTTCACACAAGTGCAAGTATGGAAAAGTGTCATGCGTAAAGCATGTTTTTTAAAAAAAAAAAAAAACTCCTTACTACAGCTGCCTCTTTTGAGGTTTTGTATCTGCAACATTAGGACAAATTCATTTTCCTTATTTCCATTTTCTTTTTTTTTCCTTTTTTTTCTTTTTTGCACTCAGAAGCACAGTTTACAGACAAGTGTGCGGTTGCAGTGGTCAAACAATGTCTCTGCCAAAACCAACACGAAAAATACTGTTACATATTGCTTTTAAGAAAACACTAAAAACTAAAAAACCAACTCGTGTAATACATAATCTGTTTACACATGATATGCATATTTCAGTTTCTTATTTTGCAATGACATTTTGTAACAAACCTATTTCTTCTCAGTTCATGTGTACATCCGCAAGTCCAATTACAATTCTTTTGCAAGTTTCATGAAACTATCAGTTTCACAAATGCAAAGCTAACCTCACACCAAAAGAAGCTGTAATTTCTACTCATACTTTTAATAATTAATATAGATGAAATAAAAATAAATATTTGTTAAGGTAAGAAATTAAGCAATTGCTGTAGTAGATCTTAACTTCTAGAAGTTAAGTTGAATCAATGAAAGAAATGGTCCCATTCCTGAGACAAACTAAAGCACAAGACCAATCTTGGACATAGCAAGTATGGGAACAAAAATTGAACCTCTGCACTTTGAAGGAAGAAGCAGTAATTAGTTTTGAGCAAATGAAGATGGAATGTTGCTTCTTACTCTCCACTGTGTTAATACCCAAAATTACAGAATTCTGATCAGTCCTTCCAATCGCATCCTTGAAGTGTACAGTACTCCAGCTTCTAGAAGTTAATTTCCATTACATATAAGGTATTTAATAGTACAAAAACTCACCATGTACATCCAAATTCCAGGTTACTACATGTACCCTATGCATAAAGAATAAGTAATACTTATTTTGCATGATAAAAACTATACACAGCTACAAAAATAACATTTATATCAGAATGATCAAATCTTACCTCAACCTGTCATTTATGAACAGTTTTCAGTGAAATGTAAATACAAAGATAAAGTTTCAATGAAGCTGCCACTCATTCAACATAAAAATCACCTGAAACTGGCATGATCTTAAATAGAAGGTATGGAAACATAACGTTAGGCTTCAGTGATAGTATAACTTCTGTTACACAATAGGTAGCATGCTTGAAACTTAAACAAATTTGTTGCCACACCCCTTAGTTGCATAGTTCTATTAATATAATATACACAGTGCAGAGGAGCAATAAATTTGGTACCCTTCGTGGGACACATTTAACTGTGTTCAATAACAGCTTTATGGCACAAAGTATGTCCACTCCAGTTGCACCCTCAGTTCCAAGTTTTAAAAAAAGGGTACAAAAAATGCTGCAATACACATGCGAATGGCAGGGATGTGACACAAGTATTATAAAATCTTATATAAATTAGGATTTGTGCAAAAGGCAGTAAATGGTTATGTTAATTCTCATTACAAGCTCATTGAAACTTAAAAGACAAAATAATGCTATTGAGAAGAGATGAAACAGAAGCTCCCAGCACATTAACTAATATCCTGCTCATCTAACCTAGCGGAAATTGAGGTTTCACTTTTACAGGGAAACAAGAAATTCTCAGTTTTTACATTACCCCATTAAATGCATTGCACAAACAGTTACTACGACGGTCATTCTCTACACAACTTGACTAACAAAGTAAAATTAGTTAAAAAAATATATATTACAGGTCTTTACCTAATTTAAATGAACCGACCCTGGATTCTCACCCTATTTTCATACACAGCAATGATGTAATGGAACTACTTCATGAAAGAAACAGGAAACAGTGAATGTTTTGTTGTTTCAAAATAAAGTATTAGGATGCTCAAAAATTAACATAACTGCCATTTCACATTTTCCTGAATTTATAATATAATACTAATCGCCACCGGGAATCAACAAAACCATAAGAAGTATGTCAATTGCAAGATCAGTGATCAAACTATTCACTAAACAAAAACAATCCTCATATAAAAAGGTTCACAATTTCAAAATTACAATTTTTATATGATCACACTAGATAAAGGTACAGCTGCATAAATGTGGTGCTTAGTGATTGGTCAGAAACAAATTAAAATACATTATTAATTACAACTTGCCAAACTCTAAAAATGTGGGTAGAACCAAATGTTTTTTTTTTTTGCTTCCACAAGAAAGGGCAATGATTTATTTTTTCTATAGGACTGAATCCAACTGTGTCTTAAGTATATCAATTTGTTTATGAGAGACATACCTGGTAGTAAAGTCGAGTTTTGATGGATACTTCATCCAGACATTGGGCAGACCAGCTATGTCCGTAGGCAGTACACATATTCCACCTAGACGCACAAACTGCACTTTATTGGACGTTTCAACCAGATACTGGGCAGACCAAATGACAATACAAACAACTTTGGAATGAGCAAATGTAATTACATTAGCATGTGTTACACTGCCATGCTGCTTTGTTATAATTACAATTCCTTTGGCTAGGTGCTCTTTTGCGTCAACTGAATACAGGTGCTATTTCGCATCTGCATTTGTTTATGCTGCGACAACTTTTCATTCAGATATATACAGTAACAGAGCCTGTAAAACTTTAGTGCATATAAACAACCTTATTACCAGTTCATGATCTTCCATTTTCAACTTAATTCACTTAAAGCTATGTTTTTTAATTATAACATAACTGCAACAAGAAACTTAATTTGTTTGTCTTGAAATGTAATTGGTAGGAAAGAAATTATGTTTATCATATGGAACAAAACACAGAATAAAATGTACTTTGGATACAACAGTAAATGATCAGTTCTAATACATGTAACGTCCTTCTAAAATACTGCATTTACCCAAACATATGAGAATTTTTTCCTAATTCATCATGCACAGAAGTGAAACGTATTCTGTATAGGCATTTTCCCGAAAACTGAAGACTGTGAAAGGGGGCAGTCGTGCAGGCAGAGTAATCTTATATTTCAGTAAATATGATAAACCCAGACACTGTGTGTTAACATGAAATGTGCTAGGTTTCATTTGCATTCTGTTTTGCAGCAACCAATCAAAACAGAAAACCACAAACAACAGAGGTAACATTCAACCAAGTTGTAACACTCACCCTGAATTCTGCCCCTCTAGATGGCCAGTGTTGAGTTATCCCACTCAAGGTCCTTAACCTTTCCTCCTTCCGGACCCTCTTCTTCTTCCTCATCTGAAGAGTCCAAATCATCATCACGATAACTTGAACCATCATCTGATGAGTCGTCATCATCGCCGCCGCCACTGCCACCACCTACTATGCCACCAGTGCTTGCGTGATTACCACCACCTGTCCGACCTCCAGCCTGTCCAGGAGACCCATCCAACTGCTAAAAATATTTACTTAAATCAGTTCAGAAACTGTCACTGTCTTTTCTGGTATACAAAACACCAAAGATTAAGATATATAAATCAGTTAAAATGAGATACTGTTTTAAGGTTCATAAATTTGTTTTACATCATGTTAAAGTTTTGCAGTCTGACTGAATCCTTTATAACAGCAATGCATGACTTACGGCAAACTGCCTTATAAACTCCCGGACAGTACATATTCCAATTCCCCATGATGAACTACAGTGTTTTAATCAAATTATTTCAGGAGATGTGCAAAGAGTTCCATTTCACTGCAACACTTAATAAGAGGAAAGGCATGAAAAGATGTACAGGCATACCTCGCTAATACGGCGGGTTAGGTTCCAGACCACCACTGTAAAGCAAATATTGCCGTAAAGCGAATCACATGCTTTTTTTTTCACTTGCTAGTGCATACAATAATAATAATAATAATAATAATAATAATAATAATAATAACCATGGCTCGACAGCCCTATATGGGCCTGGGCCTCCTCTTTCCGAGGTTACGTGGTCTGCGCATTTGTGGCAGTTCGGAGACCAGCCGCTGTTCAACTCAATCCTGATGTGATCGCCAGAGCCATCTGGCAGGCAGTCAGGAGACTTGGGTGAGAAATGGCCGTATGGTTCTTTTACATGCCATAAATCTACGATATGGGACCGATGGCTTTACTTCCCCTCCGAAGGAAGTGGTGCTCCGGATTTTTATCACCCTTAAAAATCCATCGACCTCGGTCGGGATCGAACCCGCGAACCTTGGGTCCAGTGGCGAGCACGCTAACCACTAGTCCACCGAGGTCGACTTCTAGTGCATATAAAAGCCTTAAAACAAGTTTACACTATCATATATTAAGTGCGCAATAGAGCTAGGCCACAAAAAATGATGTGAAAGTAAAAATAATAAATAAAAACTCAGTTGATGTGCGCGTCATCGCTGTAAGAGCAAGGCAAGCGCTGAAAATAAAAAAAATGAATATAATTGAAAAGCGCCACATTAGCGAGGCGCCGCATAGCGAAGCGCCGTACAGCGAGGTATTACTGTACTTAAATACAAGCATGTGATGCAATTAACCCCTTCACTCCAAACATGCAATGTAATGGTGGCCATTTAAGTTTTCGCCACTTTCACGGCATTCTGGGCATTTACATCCAGTGCAAAAGGGTCAGATGTGGGATAAGGAATCTTTTCTAGAACACAATTTTTTTTTATTTATTTTTTCATTAGTTTTTAATGATGTTGACAGATCTCACATTACATAGCACAAAATTGTATGGAAATTAGTGAATAATGAACCAGAAAGAATGTAAAGCAGACGTGATCTAAATGTTGTACTATCCCAGCATTTACCTGGAGCAACTGCAAAAACCATAAAATGTATCAATCCCACCAAGATTCAAATTGGGCACATGTCAAATACAAGTATAATGCATTCCTAACTGAGCCCTCCTATTCAGTAATCAATACCGTATGTGTAAAACCGGTTATGGAAATGAAATGAGAAATTCCTGGTCTTGTAATTATACATTATCCCATTTTGTTTCTGTGACTTAATGCAGAGCACTCTCTCCTGAATCCAAAAATTCAACTAGGATTTCATTATATTCTGCCTTGGAATTAACATCAACATATTTTCCAAAAGGAAATTACACTTTGGCCTTGTTTTATGCCCTAGTTGTGTTCCTGAAAAAAGTGGGTATAAATATAAAAAGGCATAAATCCAAGATGATATTCCCATCAGAAAGAAGGGGTTAACTTAATAGAATGCAGCCAGCCAAAGGGCATTAAATTGAAAATAAGAGACTGCAAATTAAGAAGAGGTATCAATTGGTAAGGGGCATTAAAGCAAGAAAGGGGTAAAACAAATGGGCATAAAACAAGGCCTACATGTATACCGAGTTTCACCTGTCAGCATCCAACCAAAACAATTATTTTGAACTTCTGAAATGTTTACATCCCATGACTTACCACCGCCCCCCCCCCCCACCAGGGGGGGGGGGGGGGGGGGGGGGAATGGTGGGCTAAAATGGCCAACGTGCAACTTAAAAAGGTCAATCAATATGCAGCATCAGGCCACGTGCCAACATAAGGTAAAAGGCATCCTTGTCTGCGCCATGAGGGCATATATGGGCAGCTGAAGTACACCTCCACTCGTTCCTAACTTTGGCACCACACGGAGGTGGTGATCAACTTCACACCCTGGCCACTTTGCTCCTGGGAAAGAATGCTGGTACCCAACGAATAGGAAGCTGGGTGGGCCACAGAGCCTGTCTTGACAGTTCTGAGATAAGAAAATCTCTTGAATGCCCACATTAAGGGGATAAGGGAAGTCTGTCATTGGTTTCTGCAGATTCAAGCAAGTGAGAAACCAGACAAATGGTTTTCTTTTGTCTCTTTGTGCAACAGTTATGAAAATGGAGACAGGCTTCATTCCTACCTTCAGTTAAAATTGTCTGGCATGAACCAAAAGAAATTCCTACTTCTTCAGCAATTTCATGAAGTCACTCTTCTGACACTTCACATTAAACCACATAGGAGGCACTACTTCACTGTTTATGCAGATTGAAGGTCACATCGCTTTCAACATTCATCCTATGTCCAAAAGTCATTCGTAACAACTGACGATGTTTCAGTCGCAATTGTGGCCATGCCGCACATAACCTGCGAACTGGTCCGTAATGCTGGTTGTGGTCCTTTGGAAACCCCCCCCCCCCCCCCCAAACAAAAAAAGGTTTCATGCCCCCGCTTTAAACACGGATCACGAAAATCTGAAGCAGTGACATGCCCATACATAAAGAATCACGTCTTCTGGGATATGATGCCACGTGAACTGGTAAATAGTTATTGATGCTTCAACGGCTCTTGTTACTTCCTTCTTCAGAGCAGTCCAAGAAGGTGGCTTCAATCTTTATCAGCTGTCTGAAAGAACCTCCTATCTTGCATTATATATCTCTATGTGAAGGCTATGTTGCACTCTTTTTAGACTACCCTGAAGATGGAGGGAGGAAGCATCTCAAAAACAAAGGTAATTGTTTACCACTGTGAGAACTTCGTACCTCAATGCATGTACCTGTACATATAGTAATGTCACAACACATTCACTGTCGTACATATACTCAAAAGTATGAACTTTACAACCCCAAGTCCTTCTGAACAAGAATTGAAGGTAAAGCTCTCCCTGCCTATGTCATGAAAGCACACAGCAGGAGCAGAGGTGTGGCTCCACTTATTCTTACCTCAGCACTACTAGATGGAGGCGAGTTGAGAACTTCATGCTCCAGCTGCTTTATCCCCAGAAAAGAACCCTGATACACATTGAATAGGAGGCTGGGTGGGCCACAGCGTTGGTCTGGATGGTTTTGGAAAAAAGAAAATCTCTTGCTCCTGCCAAAATTTGAACCCCACACTGTCCACTCCACAGATAGTCATTATACTGACTACGCTATCCCGACTCCATTTCTGAACAAGCAAATAATTTAAAAAAATAATAAAATGGTAAGACAGAATCTAGAAGATATCTACCTCCATTGGATTCACTGTGATGGTAAGTGCAGAATCATCCCAGGCCATTTCTGTATCTGCAATCTCTTCCTGTGCGGCACGATGATGTGCAGCGCGGATACGGATCACACCGAGGACAATCATGAAAAGCAAGAACCCAACACACACCACAATGATGATCGTTACAGCATGACCTGTGAAGAAATACAAAACACCCCCATATACCTCACTAGCAGAGTTCCAGAAATATAACTTAATCTACTGCCACCACAGTCCATACACCTGCATTATACTTCATACAACACTGAATACCATGATCACAAAATAAAAATTCGTGGCTTGTGTACAGGGACATAACCGCAATCGTTTAAGGCGTGAATCCGTCTTTGTGTTATTAGAGGAAGGGTAAGATGTAAATGAATAAAGTCTTGGTGGTTATAAGTGAAGTATAATTTTATTTATCAAAGGCCAATGATAGGAGAAGTAAGATAGATATGGCATAGTAGCGGCACACTCGAAGTACTTGCGCCGGGGTTGACGCGCTCAGCTTTCTTACGCTCTCTATACAATCTGCATTGTTCGGCATTAGTCAATTTGGGCTTTTCTGATTCCTTTTGAATTTTTTTTTCCAATGATATACGTTTCTTACATTTCTGTTCATATTTCCTTTGCAATTTTTTCGACATTATGAAAATTTTCTTCTACTCAGCACACTTATCGGCTTGTAACTTTAAAAATTTTATTTTATCGGTTATTATTGCTAAATAATATTGTAGATCCTGTTATTCTTTACACATCGACACCAATTTCAACGTCCTATCTCTTGGCAATCCAAAGTTACACTGCCCAAACGCTGCGCAGCGTCGCCATTTTCAGTGTTCACGCGCAAGTGCTACCCCTCCCCCCCTCACCGCTGCACACCCCCACTACCCACCATTTTAGATACGGACATCAACCCTCTATCCAACAAAATTTAAGTCATTACATTATCATTTATAGTTTACGAGATATAAACGCGACAAATCTTGCCATTTTTTTGGTCGCTAGAGTTTTCGTAGACACCCCCCTACACCGGACCGAATTTAAAGACGTATTCACGTCAAAAATAATACATTACCTCAGGGATGCATGAATCCTAGGCACCAGGTCTCCAGGGGGACAAAATTTTGTACTGTGGGGACTAATACTGGTGGGTCTTCAGTGTGGAACTTGCATCATGGCACCCTCCTGGTGCCTAGAATTTTGAGGCGGCTACTAGGTTTTTTTGAAAATTCATGTACCCCTGCATTGACTTATTTCTGCACACTTCAAGTCATACACCAATTATTAAAATTTATAATAAAATTGCAGTAAGCATACAAATATAACCACTCTCCCATAACTTGCCTGTGAAAAAGTGTTTCATGGTTACGTTCAATTTTTGGAAGTCAACTCCCATTTTAACTCCGAAATTCATTCAGCATCACAAATGCACTGTGAGTAAGCTTGTTATTATTCACTGATTTCCATAACAGTGAAGATTGTGACTTAATTATATAGGTACAAAACATTTCTGCAGTTTGGCTTGGTTTATTAAAATTGTATTATAATTTTAACACAGTTTTAATAATAATACTATTCACTGTTATTTAATAGTAGAGTGACATTAATTCATACACTTTACCATTGACTATTGACAAGTGACATAACACGCTGTATATGTCTTTGAACATAGTAGACTCCTGAGGATGGCTACAGCTTGTAGCTGAATCATGCAGGAGTACTTATGTAAATCAAACATTGGTGCAATTACTTGGTAATAAACTTGTTTATATGTCACAACTGCACAGAAGATGTACAATACTACACTAAGCAAGCAATGTCAGATGTCTACAATGAGCTGTGTCATTCCTACAGGTCACCAACAATTGTAGGACAGTAAAATCTAGGCGCCTACAGGCACGTAGCCAGGATAGAGAAGAACATGAGGACGGATCTTTGAAACATAGGCTGCGTGGCTGAGATGTACACTGCCCTGTGTACAATGACGGGCTCTAGTATTAGTGGTGTTAAGCCTTCAGGATCCACTCCTACAGTACGTACTTCATTCTACATGCGAATTAAAGATATTGCTTACTTCCACCTGCAGCTACGGCTTGTGCGGAACCCATGTTTGTTGCCATATACACATCGCTGATGGTCTGAGCAGGTCTTAGTTCCGCATGATGCCTGTCCATATGTACGTGAGCTGGCTGTGGCTGCACTTGTGTTGATTCTGAAGCTGCAGCCCCACTGCTATGGTGACCTGACTCAGCTGCCTTCCTGTCGCTCTGTTGGCTCGAGGATGCTGTGGGAGTGGACAGCTTGGTGTTCACGCTTTTACTGGCTGGTAACCTTGGGTGGATCACTGTTAGCTAAAGAACGACAAACACCAAATTAAATGTTAATAATAAAATATATAAAACAAAATATCTTACTTGATACAAATATTAAAAACCTACAGACACACATGGTTCCACATATACTACTTCCACATTCTGAGATATGGAATAGGAATGTCGACATTGATAGAGAGATACAGATGTTAAGCAGGCTATAATGTAAAAATGTAAAGGTAAAGTTTTCCTTGTCCACGCCATGAAAGCATATAAGGAGGACTACAGGTAAGGCTTCACTCATTCTTAACCTTGGCAGTGGATGGAGGTATGTGGTCAACTTAATGCCCTGGCCACTCTATCTATGGGGGGGGAAAAAAACCCTTGCACTCAATGAACAGGAAGCTGGGTGGGCCCCAGAGCTGGTCTAGACATTTTGGAGAAGAGGAAAAAAAAAATGAAAATCATGGAGTATTAATACATAAACAAGAAGAATAAAATCTGGAATTAGGACATTAGGCAACATAAAAAATATGAGACATGGTGAAATAAAGGATACAATGGTATGGAGATGTGTTATGTGTGGGTAACAGATGATTCCTTTGAGTGCGCACACACACTATTAGGCTGTAATGACCATCTGGGGAGTCAGAGAAGATCCACATATGACAGTAAAGAAACGGGGGATAGATTCAAAAGGACTGATTATGGGATGACAAAGAAATATACATGGTAGTTTCATAATAGGGCAGCCCATTCAAAATCATTTTTAAGGATTCCTAAATACAAGAAAATGGTACGCATCACTGTATTTCGATATATCCATATGCATCCATACTGGCGTTTTAATTACATCTTTCATAAATGTTGCATAATTAATGACTTCACAATAACTGTGTTGTCCCATTCAAACAATAAAAGACATTAAAACTCAAATACATACTGTCTGCACATATTCATTGCTCATGAATCTTCCATTCAATTCTGAACAAGCGAGCTTGAATACACGGTTCAAATAGTAGGCCGGTTTCCTGTTGGTGTACTGAATCTGACGTAACACCTGCAAAACAAAATTGTTAACTATAATACAAAATTTCACACTGTTGACACCGTGCATCTTCGTCATATTAAATTAAGTTATAAACCAACCGATGCACACTAAAACCACTCTTTAAGTAGCTTTATTATAAAATTGTTAAAATTGTACCCCTACACGTGTTTCGATCCTAGGATCATCGTCAGGGGGGTTTCTTGCTAAAAGCTACAGTCACTTCAACACATGATTTAAAATATTCTATCTGCACTTTGAAACATAAGTTAAAATCTTGTCAAAAGATTCGCTAAAAGTTGTAAAATTATAAAAGCACTGTAGATGGTAGAATTGTGGAACTGCTGGCGTGTGGTATTAAAAGCATATGAAATGTTTTTGCGTGGAGCGGAGTGTACTACGTGTCGTGTGGTGTACTACGGTGGAGTGTCTCGACACTCCACCGTAGTACACATCTACTGACAACTCATGCGAGTCCTGACATGTACACAGAGAGGGTAGTAACAATATCATGTTAAATACTTGTCTAGGCATATATTAGGCAAGATCTGAGGTTCTCACAGCACTCACAAAAAAATTACTGTCTTCTAAAGTGTGACGGCAAGCAATGTTGTACATATGTATCAATGTTTTAGAGGACATCAGTGTAGACAAGCTGTATTTAGAAGCAACAATGTGGATATACGGACAGGGTGGACCAGGGGGTGTAAGGACAGCACAGAAACTACAGACAGCCCTTTTTACATTCACACTTTCCATAACGGTTCTCCTTACTCCTCTTCCTACTGGTCTCCATTCACTCCCATTTCTTCCTCCTTCCCAACCCCAACTGTTATTTCACTTTTTACATGTTAATTTCTTAAGTCTGTATTAATACTCTCCCCTCAATGATCCCCCTTTCCTTGCACTGTTCTTCCACCAACTCTGCTCCTATAAAATTTCTCTTTAGCCTTTATCGTACGGGCTTTTACATGACTCGCTTGCTCGGAGCCAGTTTGGAATTCTATTCAAAAGACCAATTCTGGTAAGTCACATTTAGCAGATCACACGTGGATTTTTACTAATCATGACTTAGAGGAATATGCAGTCTCCATCTTCTGATTTATGAAATTACACCCAGATAAATGCTAATGTCATCTGCAGAAAGGAGTGGGTCATTTACAGGTAGGCTGCAAGGAACATGCCAATGAGAACCAGAGAAGAGGGAGAGGGTACAAATCTTGGTCCAGGCCAAGAGAAGCATGAAACTGTTAACTTGAGAAAACCAGGATAATGCACGGTTTTTTTCTGCCCCCCCCCCCTACCCCAGAGGGACAAATGTGAATAAAGATACATGTATGGGAGAACAGGTAAGGTAGTGTCACCTTGGGGGGACAGTTCATGTTGTTGGGGTGTACCTCATTCTCTGTCACTTCCCCTACGAGCCAGTCCATGCTTAATATTGTTCTAATATAATTCTCTCATAATTTATCATGACTTGTAAATTCAAGATTAAAAACACAGGAGAAAAAAAAGTGTTATTTTTAATGAAAATAATGTAGGAAATGTCATCATGAAAAGATCACAAACAATGTTGAGAATGAGGTCTATTGGAGACAATCTACAGAAGAAGAAGAAGGAGGAGGAGGAGAAGTAGAAGAAGAAGAAGAGGAGGAGAAGTATAAGGAGGAGAAGCAGGAGAAGGAAAAGGAGGAGAAAAAGGAGAAGGAGAAAAAGGAGGAGAGGGAGGAGAAGAATAAGGGGAAGAAGAAGAACCAAGAGAGGGAAGAGTCATTATTCTTACTGTATACCATCAAATTTTCATTAATGAAACTTTATATTACATGTATTTTTCAAGTTTTGCACATACTTATGCACTTTCTACCAGCAATAAATAATATGTACATAGAATGTTTCATTGTCATTCAAAGCAAAATATTTGACAGCTGTAAATGTTGTACATACAGGGGGGGGGGGGGGGGGGGGGGGGGGAAATATATATATATATTTCCTTCAAAGAACACTAAATTCAGATTTTACTATATTATTTTCTTCACACTTACCTGTTCATAATTGTAAATCATGTCAGCTCCAGTAACAACAACACCATCCTTGTTCACTTTAGCAACAATTCCAAACTGAGTCAACATGTTTTCAGGCACTGTTACTGTCTCATGATCAGGATTCAGCGGAGGATACACCGACACAGTGCAAGAATCCAACTGTTTCTCAATTACACTTACAGGTTCTCCTGAAATTCCATATGAACATGTTAGTGTTAATATATACAGTAGAACCCTGTTAAGAAGTCTTTCAAGGGACCAGAGGATTAGGGACTTCTTAAACGGGAAGACTTATTAAGAGGGAAAGCTTATTAAAAGCAATAGGATTTCGGGACTTCAAAAATCAGACTTCTTACAGGGGAAAACTTCTTATGCGGGGACTTCTTATCCGGGTCCTACTGTAATATCAAAAAGTATGATTTATGATGTTACACAGCAACCAAACAAAAGAATTTTAAAAGCAAATTCCTACAACTGTGTGTAAAGGTTTTGGATTAAATGCCCATTTTTGCCAAATGTACAATTACGGAAATATGCTATACAGGAGACATTGAAAAGGTAAAATGTAATAATGGTAAAACAATTAACGTACAAAGTTCCAAATATTTTGGATACAAAATAGTGACAAACTGAAGACTACAAGCAGAAATTAAGCAAAGAATAAAAATATATATGAAAATTCTACCATCTGTATGGATATACATTGGAAATAGGAAATGTCAACAGAGGAAAAACAAGTTTAAAATGTGAGGAGGCATAAATTATATAAGTAAATACAACACACTGTGTTTAGTTCAACAGAATTTTAAAACAGCACTGGGTGAAAATCATATAAAATTTTATACCATGTTTCCACTGCTTCTGGCCCTTGACTTGACCAATAGTAATATGTACATCTGTGAACACTCGAACTCCAAGTCTGAAATCTTCGTATTCACGTGCCACATTGCCAGTTCCATTGATGTCAATACTGGGCTGCTGGGGCTGAAGTACCATAACGTAACTCTCGACACTAGGCACTTTCACGGGCCGACCATGTTCACACCTGAACACAATACATACAATTCAAAATATTTATATATCAAAATAAACATTTAGCATGGGTACTGAGAATATTTCTCACCAACCTGATTCAGGAATAAAAGTAACTCCCACACAAAACTGTAAAAACCATTTCCTAATCCATTAAAACTGAAATCTGTGGGGAAAAGAGCTTGCAACAACAATGTATGTATCAGAGACTTCATGGTCTCGTTATTCTTACTGCTATATGGTATTTTTCTGTAAAATGTATTCTGACGATACCACTTTATACTGCTTTCATACCTTGCACTTTTAACAATGAAAAAACTAGTGCCAATTGAAACTCACGTGACAGTTGTTGACAGATGCAGATTACGTCTACCAGGTGTAGGAAACTGACGTGTATTCGTGTAGCCAATCTTCCTTACTAGGATAACAAGATTCGTTTTGTTGTCACCCTCAATGCTGAGTTCAGTCAAATCTGCAAAAACATCACCACCATATTGACAAAGGAAATTCTTAATTACTTCTTTTTCATTTAAGATGTCATTTTTTTGTGTAACATACAGATAGCCACTGCTGGAACTTCATACAAAGTTACTGCAGGACTACTGCTAAGTCACTCCCAGTGTACCACTGATCAAGGTCACTGAACAAAACTGGCTGTGCTTGCAAGTCATCATGATGGAAAAATGGTAAAGAAAAGGACAAGTTTCCCTACTGTTGCACCAAACCATGGTATATAATGAGCAAAGAGGCAAAGCTCCATATTTTCTGAACTCACAATACTACACATTACACAAATTCCTATCTACGTTACATTATTAAATTGCATGACACATTAACATGATGACCGTAACACCATGTCATGCCAGCTATACACAGTATACTACCATACATTTTGTTACTTCAATATGTTGGGGATTACCCCCATCTCCTAAGTAGGATAAGAGCCACTAACCACTATTTGTAAGGAGCTCCATGCCAGGTTCAAGCAGTTCCATAGCTGGAACTTCAAGACTTTCCTTGCATTTGTGTAAACAGGTCAGCACCTCGGGTTTCTCAGTCTTGTGGAGGAGGACAGACAGACCAGCCAGATAGCCATGGAAATGATGTTTCATCTTGTTGTCGGACCCTGTACCGAAACAGTATGTCACACAGTTACAACATAAAATACAAACTAAACATAAATGCCAAGAAACATGTTCTGATGAAACAAATAAGTAGAAACACAGCATTTTTGGATAATGGATCTAATGGATACATTTTAAGCATAATCTGCTTCATATGATACACTATCTAACATTGCATGTACAAACTAAATAATCTCAGAAGCTGCAGTTCCCAAATTATGTTCCATATGTACCTTTAATGCCGTAAGTCTGTGGTTGCAGCATGGATAATTTAAATGTCCAGCATCTACAAAACAAGATGCATTTATATTCTTCATATAATTTTTCCTTTCTTTCTTTCTTTTTTGTGCTTCCATTTGTTAAATGGCCACATTTTAATAATTTATTACACAGGGACAGATGATTTAAATCGCCCCTACCTTCATTACCTTTTCACCTCATCTGGATCAGTCCCAGCCCTCTTCACAGCTCTTGATAATCATTTTACTGATCTCATTCACCCCATCACATTCCCTACTCTGCCTCATTTGAACTAGCCAGCCCCCATTGGTTACTGGCTGTTGACCAGCTCCTTCACTGTACATCATAACACTGCTCCTGTCACACCTTCCCCCACTGGCTTGCCCACATCTCTGACTAACCAGTATCATGACCACAAAATCCATGTGCTGCCACACTTCTATATTGCGTGTTCTTACACTGCATGACCCTTGAAAAGGAAGTCATGACAATCCTTCAAAATGCTAGGAACTGCTCTCTCAGTGACGCAGCTTGACATTCCAAAAGACCTGAATCTTAACTAGTGCTGACAACCAGATTTAAACTCAGGGCATATGATACTTGCAATCCAAAACTGCAAAGCTATGTATGCTGTATGTGCATACAGTTCGTTATGACAGTACAATAAACAGCTAGTAAAAGTCTAAGTAACTACAATCCCAATATGCCCACCTTGCCAGCAAGCCCCAACAGTAACCGTGGTGTTAATGCCCTTTGTAGGATGAAGAGGCCAGTCGTCAATGATTTCGGGGTTTTTCTTCTCAGCCTTAAAAAGCTGCCCATCAACATAAAGTGAGATCTCTGGGAACTTCACTGACACTGCATAGTGATGCCAATCATTGTCACAAACCTACAAAATTGAGAGTTCAAGGTAACAGTGAATAAAGATTTGTTTTTATGTTCATGACAATACTGATATATGTCTCTGGGTCCTACCACCACCCTGTTTTGGATGAAACAACAAATGCAACTCTTTTGGATACAATAATAATGATAAAAAAAAGATCTGGACTTTACATCAATTGCACAACAGTGTACCATTGCTTGTATCAGTGAACCAACCTTTCTTTACCTGTCAGCAGACCACGTCAACCAGCAGCACTAGTCGAAGTATGATAAAAATACAAGGTTAATTATTGAACATCACCTTCCATATGTTGCTCAGAGACATCAACATATTATTATAACATCGAAATTTTGCAGACCTCAATTTATCATTACAAGCAAAAAAATGACGAAAATGCTTGTATGTGTTAGGCGTACCGTGTCTCCTTTCAATTGCTCCAAAACAGAATGCAGAACTGTGGTGTGCTTATTACCTGAGGTAGCTTCCACCTCCATTCTGCTGGACGGAAGATGTTAAGATCTCCTTCAGAGAAGTCACGTCGCAACAAAAGAATCAGCCGACAGTTGCGTACAAACAGTGCATAATGGTGCCGATTCATCTCTGTAACATGATACAGCAACAGATTATTTTTGCTGTTAATTACAAACAGTATTAACTTAAAGGCAAATAATAATGTGCTATGAATGACTGGGAAAATATTACCCAAAACAGTAATATCGTGTGGCAGAAATGCCTGTAACACCAGGTATGTATGCTTTATTGAAGTTCAGATATTGTGTACTGTTATAATTTTTGTAAGTTACGTTATGAATTGTCTTTAAGATACATATACCTTTGAAGGCGTGGTTTAGGCAGTATCATACATATTAGTGCACAGAATGACCCTTCTAAGCCCAAAAATAATCTGCCAAAAATAAGGGGTCCTCTTATATTTGGAGCACAAAATGTGAGCCTGAACTCCTTAAAAGCTTGACAATTAACAATTGCTCTGTATCACTTATTGACTCCCACCATAACCATAACTGCAAAGCCAACAGGATCAACTCAACACCACACACTACTTGCAAAAGCTGACGTAGCATAAGCAAATACCACAGCAGAGTGGCAACCCAAACTATTACGAGAATGGGCATTAATAGCACAAATGGCACTCCAGGAATGAATTACTTTCAGTTTAAAAAATATTTTATAGTAAACGTTTCTGGTAAATATAGCACTAAACTTAGTTTTAACTGAAAATTCAGAGCCATTTTATGCACCATGTCACCATGTATGACTGTAAATATTCTACATGAAGGGGTGCATGCATGCATGCATGTGCACACACACACACACTTTATGCTTTTGGTAACCAAAAAAGTTTAACATGAATATTTCAAAATAATTACAGCAGATCTGTTCATTTAAAGGACTTACAAGTGATGTTTTATGGAGTTCATCCACAATTACAAACTGCTGACAAGCTCATTACAATATCTCTTTAACTGCATATCAATACATCTACTTTATTATACTTTATAACATTTTAGAACTTTCTGTCACAGTATCACTGTGTTATATTGTGTAGTATGTTATTATGAGTTTTATAAACTGTTTATTTCAGTGACATGCTATACTGATAATTTCTATTTCACTCATCTGCAGCATCGGTAGTTTCATACAAAAGTATCATGCATTTGAAACCATCCAATGACAATACTATATATTCAAAATCAGTACCACAAAGAAATAAGGTGGATGAGGACTGAATTCATGTGGTGCAGGATAGGGTCTCCCAGCGAGCTCATGTGAACAATCATGAATCTCCAGGTTCAGAATTTCTTGATTAGTTGAATGACTAATAGCTTCTCAGGAAAGACTCTGATCTATTTAGTCAAGTTTAAAAAAGAACAACATAAATGTTACATAAGGATGATTCTTAATCTTACTATGATCATCAGCAGAGCAAATGATGTGTTCCTTGACATGTTTATCCTGGTCAGGGTGTTGCTTGTGTTTCATCCAAGTTGCAATTGTGAATGTTGATGCAAGATTGTGGTCCAGGATATCAGATGGAATTGCAACAGCTGAGCTGGCACCATCAAACTCAAAAATTTGGTCCGACTCTCGTCCTTCATCAGTAGGAAGAGATTTAGTCCATTCGGAACCAATGCCAGGACTGGGAAGGAGATCAATGCTCTCCATACTTGCTCCTGAAAAATAAATCATACGAGTCTAATTAACTGAAAACATATGCAAGCATGCATAATGCACCCAGTGCTTATTCCAAGGAACTTAATAATTTGTTAGTTCACTTCACTCTGAGCAGTATGATGCAATAACCAAATTCAATGTACAGTGGTCTCTCAGTAACACTGATCCCCCGGTAGTTCAGACAATTTTGTGAAAACTACAGCCCTCTCTTTCCTCCCGGTGATCTGGTCATGGTGCAGATCACTCGCGGAAACCTGATGCAATCCGTACTCTGCAACTGGTGGCATGGGTGACACGGAAAGAGCCAGCCAGTCTTTAACTTCTCAGCAGCAAGGATGTGATCTCTCGAGTGTTGTAGCTCTGTCTTTTATTTCACTATTAGACTGAAATGACAGTGACAAAATAATGATGATGATGATGATGATGATGAAGAAGGCGACGACAATGACAGCGGTGTTATCGTAATTATTGTTATTATTATTATTTATCACCTTTACGCTTGGTATTCACAACTACATACCTGAAACAAACCACATTTCTAGATATATAGTGTTGCAGCTATTCTGTAGTTACAATGTATGGTACATGTAATGTTATTTCCCATGTTGAATGTTTTGTACTTTTATATTAGTACTTTCTGAAGAATGTGTGCAGTGCCAATATGGCTGTTTTCAGTACTTCCTTGATTTCATGCTTTACCAGTATGTTGCTCAGGTATTTTCTGAATGAAGATGGTTCCAGCTGTCACTATTCTTACTGGTATCATGTTTGTTTTTACATTCCACATGCACTGTATTTGTGTTGCAAGGTCTTTATATTTTAGAATCTTCAGTGGGTAGCAAACATCTTACACTTGTAATTTACCCAATCTGAATGCTTTTTATGTGACTTTCTATAGGAAACAGGGACAAAATATGCATGCCATGCCTCTGAATAAACAGGTAACAGTATATCAAAAATCAAGAACCAACTAGATGCACAATCACTATTAAAAACTTTAATAGTAGTATTACATTAAACCCGACATGTTTCGGTCAGGTACCTGACCATCTTCAGGGGTACACTACATTAAAATGCTATGTCCATATGTAAAACACACTTGAAATGTGAGCATATAAGGTCTAGTCGTGTATAATGTTTTTATAAAACACAGTTTTAAAGTCACTGAAAATCACTAAAAAAAGTTTTAAAAAAAACGGTCAACACTTGAAATCCCGCACTGGTTCCACGAAACATGTCGGGTTTAATGTAATACTACTATTAAAGTTTTTAATAGTGATTGTGCATCTAGATGGTTCTTGATTTTTGATATATACGAGATGCACGGTGAAAACAATATTAAATAGGTAACAGTATATTAATGTAAACTTACCTACTTTTACGTGTAACCACCGTCAAGTGCAGGCACCAATTATATTTCTAAGCAACGGTCACCGTTCTAATGATGATCATTAAAAAAAAAAACAGACTGAATATATGAAACTGGAAGGGCATGGCATGACATGGTAAGTATTCAGCGAAGTCCCCACTTAGCATTTCATAGTCATAAGCTTGCAAGTAACTCTTGGCCTTAAGTAAATATTTATTATGTAGGACATGAAACTCAGCAGTTACCACAAAGTTTCCGCTGACTCTGCACTGAATACGTGTCTCTATCACAACCCTTGCCAATGTGAGATGTTGCCAAATTCAATTTTGTCTCCACACTGTGAACAGTGCAGGGAACATCACAAAGTTCCAATTCAGCATCTGGGAACAGATCTTCTCTGCCAGTTCCTGGTGCATAGTCAATCCTTTCCGGGATGCCTAAGTAATACAGGAATTATTATAGTCACTACTAAAAAATAATCCAGATAACATTAAAATATATTTTTTTTTATTTTTCAAACTTCTTCAAAATGCAGTAATAATTCTTACATATGTAACACAGAACAGTCAGGGTTTGATTCCACCAAAAATGCTTACAAAATTAAACTTAAGCAATATACAGAAACTATATTTAATGGGACAAAGCCAATGATTTAATGTATGAAAAGTAAAGGTAACAATAAACACGACATATTACCCAAATTAGTAGGCAAAAAATCAGAACAGGTAATGGGATACAAACCAAGTGGTAGGTGTCATGTTCTGTTCAAATGTCACATAAATATATACGCACAACTGTTACACACCAGCTGGCCTGACATTTGTTTGGATTACTGTAGTCTTGAAAGTAACACATAACCTTATTTTTAATTATATAATTCAATTATATTTCTTGCCCACCATGGTTTTATTTAACTCATACCTTTCCAGCCAAGTTTGCAGATGCGATTCACTTTTATGGTGACCATAACTGGGACAGACTGCTTCATGCCACAATCATATGCAACAACTGATAGAATGTGATTGTGACTTCTTTCATAGTCCAGAGGTTCTGTGTTACGAATAGCACCTAGAAGGAAAAATTAACACACCCTACATTATTACTCAAATATCACTGATTTAAATCTTGGCTACCTTTTATCTACAGTACGTACACTTCAGATATTACACATATTACAATGACTCCATATCAGAAATTGTCTGACGGCAAAATAAAAATGGATTCACGTAATGGAAATTGGATCTCTGAAAAAGTAGATGGATGACTGGGGATAGTAATTTCATTGTAAGAAGCCAAATGCTTCATGTCGTAACACACAGAACTTTTACGTGTTGCTATTATAACACAACATATTTACTGTCCTCAAAATAAATTATGCCTTCTGTGTTACAAAAAGACTACTGCATTTATGGCCACAGTACTGCAATGTATTAACAGCAGAATTCAGGTGGTGTAGGGACGGTGGAACAACAAATTAATGCAGCACAACATTCTGAAACAGATCTCACTTATTTCAATGTCAACCTAGGGTAACAGAGTACAATTACACGAATACATGTAAATCTGCGCAATTACATAACTTTCCGTACAGGTAACATGCGTGTTCCATACCTTCATTATCAATTGTGAAAGGCTGGTCACTGGTCAGAATTTCATATTTACACACATCTCCAAATTTTGGTGTGCAGTCTCGATCAGTGGCCTCCACACGCACGATTTCTTCATACAAGCGGCCTTCATCCACTTGACATACGTAAGATGGATCCAAAAATGTCGGTGCATATTCATTGATGTCAACCACAGAGATATGAACTGTTGCACTGCAATACAGAAATGCAAAAAGAAAAAAATAACTGTTGCTTCTTGATCTACTTACTGTTCGAACATTCAAACGTCTCTGTTGGAAGAAACTAGTCCGACACTTAAAAACAGCTCCGACCCACAACAGCAGGAAAACCTTTTCAGTGTAACACATGACAAAAAGAGGTCCAGTTTACAAAACTCTGTAGCTGGGAAACCACAGGCCATGGACAGTGTTCAAGATATTACACATAATTACTACCACATTCCACAGTCAGATACCTTCACTCAGCCTACCCAAGTTACAAAGTGTCAAACGAGAGGGATAGGATAGATACGATAGTTGGTTCATGCAAGTACGGAAGCTGTCACGGACTTATCAGTATACGTCTGGAAGGATATAGGGTGGCCAGTTGTAACAGATGTCTCCTGTAAGCTGCAAACCAGAGATTACAATCAAATCCTAATTCACATTCGAATCTGAGCCATGCAGATAATAATATATACTGTTCAGTAACACTTCCACAACTCTCAGTCTTTTAACTGATGGAATAAAATCATATCTCAAGTGTTTAATAAATCTGGGTACACTCTTCGAGTGAAACAAACTGTACAGCACTGTTACAACAGGATACTTTCGTAATACGGATCAACGACATCTGACAGATTTTTAATGCAAATGCAACTATAATATATAATCTTATATACAACTAAACATTTTATGAAAACTAAATGTTAAACATGCTCATTAACTTTTAATTTTCTAATAATTGAAGTTTCAGTTATTAATTTATGTATATATAGGATCACTGTTGATCTGGCCAAACTGTGTCTAGTATCACAAATCTTGTAGGGATAGAGTTGTGCTCTTTAATGATAATGTATACTCATATATCTTGCTAATTCCTTGAATTGTAGCTTCCTGATGACGGCTTAGGGCCAAAACATGTCAGAGAAAATACCATGTAAAATAAAAAGGTACATATACTGCTTAATAAGTGTATTTTGTTGGAATTTAATAAAGCCCAAGATATCTTCTGAATCCCATCCATTCACCACTCTATTACAACTATACAGCAAGATATCACAAGGAATGCTACGTTAATTAAAGCTTCTGTTCAAAATATCAAGGGCACAATCATTTTAACCCTCTTAGCACCAGGTGTGTGTGAACTGTCAGCCACTGGTACTCTCGCACGTTATGCTGACGGGTGATGAACTGATCACCATCTTCGGTGCATTAAGCTTCCCTCTTGTCCAAGAGATTTCTGCAGCAATCACATCACGGAACAGCATGACTCTTTTACTCGCTGTATATCACAGTATTTCTCTACTTTGACAGGTTACTGACTTTTTGAATAACCTACCCATACAAACTGGCACTAAGACGTTAAGTATAGTACTATATCGTTTACAACAGTTCTATTCTTCCTCGCTGGTTTTGATAACATTGAAATCTGTATTTCCCCACACACAATAATCCAGACTATAAAAGGATAAATAAAAAACGGTAAATAAACGTCAATTAACACTTCCTGAAGCCAATAAGCATGGCAACAGAAAATCTTTATGTATCATTTCAGATACACTTCCATGCACAACTCATTCTCCATTTGCACTCCACAAAACAAATGTGAAAGATGAGTCCTCTTACTTGTCTGACACTTCACCGGTACAACTAACAGCAGCAATGTCAAATTTGTAGTTTTTCCTCTTCTCGCAGTTTAGAACTTTCCGTGCCCGAAGTTCAGCCTCCCCTCCTGGCTTCAATATGATCTAAAATCAAGACAAAAAAAATGGCAGTTTCATTCCTGGCAACCATTGCTGAATACTAAACACTTATAATAAGTGGGCACTTGAAGTCTGAAAAGGCACAATGTGACCAAGTCAAACATAAACTATGTCCACATAAAGAAGTCTTAGACCAAAAATTTTTTACAATTTTGATTAATTTAACAGAACTCTACAAAGTGTGTAAGCTACAGTCAAATGACGGACTATTGTAGACGATGAGATGCAAATGGCCTGCAAGGGTAACCTGCTGTATGCTGCTATCTCAGCATCTCTGGCAGGACTGAGAGAAAAACAATTACATCACAAGTCAGGATAGCTGGTTTCCAGCACAAGATCTGAACCTGGGACTTCCACAATAAAAAAGAGTTCAAATCATTAAACAGCAATTTTCGTTAAAGAGTACTGACATGGGCTGTGTGAAAACAATTTAGTTCTGAGGACAATCCAGTACTCAATACAGATTTTTGTAATTTCTTCTTTGGATCAATATCCATTATTATTTTCAATCACTAACAGCCGCTTAACAAAACCATAACCATAAGAAATTTCCAACTGATGGTGTAAAAATTTGTACTGTAGCTGTGTTCCAAATAGGGAACTAACTACAGTTGTATTGCATAATGAGGAAAGCAGCATTTAAGACAATCTACAGACAGATGACTTTATCCAGCTCCAATTTTTTCCCCCTCATATGTTTACAGAACTGGAAAATAATCAAGCAGAAACCATCTAATATCACTGTAAATCAGCCACAATGGAAACTGAAAACAATCACTGATTCAGAATAGTTAAAAGAACTGAAAGCAAAAAATAAAAGTACAAAAAAAAAAAAAAAAATACATTGTTTTTAGATATGTTTAAAAATCAACCATCACAACAGTTAGTTAATGCCATATTCTTAAACCTCTGTTACTTTAAACAGATATGGCAATGATGAAGAAGGGCTTAACTAAAAATGTAATACTGTACATTACATTAACTCTAGCATGCCCACCTGCTAGCCCAAAAGGAACAATCTGATCAAGACTGATTTGTAGTGAAATGTGACATAGAAGCCTTGTCATGCAAATTTCAATGAGGCACAGAAATCCATCTGAATGCCAGCAGAAAGAAATAAGGCAGGCAAGAAAGAACATGGGAGAACACAAAGAAATAAAAAGGAAAAAAAGAGGAAGAAAGAGAAAAGAAACAAAGGTCAATGTTCTCACTGAATACAATTTGTTTCAGCTACAGTTCCTGACCCACATTTTGTAAAAACCGATTTTAAACTTCACACCACCTTGCATAAAAAGATTCAATGATTTTGCACAATCACCACCTTACCAATAGAAAACTAAAGAATTAAAAATCACAATAACTACTGCATTTCCTGCCTTATAAACTGACTTTTTCCCGGAAAAAAAAAACACCCTGTATCTTAACACTTAACATAAGTTGGAGATTAAATCTGCAAAAAGACCTTGCTAATTACAGAGTATGTCTTATCACTTGCAGCATCTTATGAGGCAGAAAATATGATATTTCCTGAGGGGTAACTTTAAATGAGGGTATCAAACATATGGGCGGGTGGAGGAAGGACCACACATAATACCCTGACAAGATTTTAATAGAAGAAACAGGCAGACATGGGGAAGTAGACCAGCAGCTGATAATACTGGTCAGTGTACATAACAATCATGTTATATAGTTACATCAACATCCACAGCTACCATAAACCTGTGAGGTCACTTGAACGATGCAAGCAGTAACATAACACCACAGCAGCTTTTAACACTGCCTTCGATGTTCTGCATCTTCTGCTCCATAAGAATGATGAATTGGCATCACCAGATACCTGACTGAATGTGCAGCTTAACAAGAATAAAGTGATACTTGTTGTGCATGCAGTAAAGGACACTTTGAAATGTCAGTAACAATTTACCAGTCAACATGGCATATTATCCCAGAACACCTGAATCTCCATAGAAAGTACACATACAAAGACACAACACATTTTATCACTTTATATTGTTCATTCCATGCATTATAATCAGTAATCTACAATAACCAACCAACAAGATGCACACAATTTGTCATTTACACATTCACAATTATATCAAAACAATGAAACTCCTACATGTGTCAAATCTTATAGGTTCATCATCAGGGAGTACATCAAAGAGTTTTGTATAAAACACATCTAATTATTTTTTAGGTGGTTGAAGCTTGATCTCTTATGTAACGTGTAGAAAAACCTAAGCATCACTTAATCCTGTTGTGCGATTACATGAAGAACTAATAAATATCAGTTGAGTTGTGTTGTACAGATATTTACTGGTGCCTTAAGATATACTACTTCTTATACAAAACAATGGACATCCATTACAAAACCCTGAAGCATATCATGCAGAAAAGAATGCACAGTATCAGCATCTGATTACATAAGCACCATATGTTCTGCATCTAATATCCTATTCAAGAGGCAAACTGACTCAATAATACTAGCGTATAAACAGACCTACTCTGTACTGATAAAGGCTCCCAGGGCCAGGCCTCTGAATCATCAGTTCACACATGCCTCTGACGTCTTTTTATGTGCATGTTTCAAGTATGACCTCACACCTGGAGGGTTTCAAGATGTTACAAAGAGTACGATTAAATTAAGTTTCAGACCAACTGATGCACACTAAAACCACTTTTATTGTAGCTTTATTATAATTGTTAAAATTGTTAAAATTATACCCCTACACGTGTTTCGATCCTAGGATCATCGTCAGGGGGTTTCTTTGCTGAAAGCTACTGTCACTTCAATCACATGATTTTAAATAGTCTAATTTTAATAGTATAATTTTAACAATTTTAACAATTATAATAAAGCTACAATAAAAGTGATTTTAGTGTGCATCAGTTGGTCCGAAACTTAATTTAATATGACGAAGATGCACGGTGTCAACAGTGTGAAAAAAGAGTACGATGTTTCAGTAACACACCGTCCTCTTACAAATGCACCCACTTGAAAGTAAACTCCTACCGCTTCTCACTTGTATTTGACAACCTGGCACCCAGGATTTGTGCACCCCTGCCATCACATTTAACACTCAAAATCTTCACAAAGCATTTCAGTTTCTCCTCCAACTTTCAGCACGACTGTGAAGTGTGCTGTCAACTCTCTAATCAAGGTTTCAATGGCACATTAAATGACATGAACATTAGAACAATGAAGCATTTAAAAGTAAAAACTGAGATAGCTTGCTTGGGATCACAGAAGTTAAACATTAATGAGTAAAGCAGAAGGAAGTTGTACCCATGCACAACATAGAGGCATATGAGAGAGCTGAGGTACAGCTGCAGTCATTCCTAACCTCAGCACTAGTTGGGAGTTTTAATATATGCTTCGCACCCCAACCACTTTACGCTTGGGGAAAGGTACTCCGGCACACGGGGCACGCGGTGAAGTTGGTTGAGGCACCGTGCTACAAGCCGGAACGTCGCGGGTTCGATTCCCGATGGTGTCATTGGAATTTTTCATTCGCATAATCGTTTCGGTCGCACTATGGCCCTGGGGTCGACTCAGCCTCTAACAGAAATGAGTACCAGGAATATTTCCTGCGCGGTAAAGGCGGCCGGTGCGTAGGGTTGACAACCTTACCACCTTCATGTGCCAATTGTCTAGAAATCTGGGAGCCTCAACCTCCTGGAACCCTAAGGGTCTGTCCAGGCCTGTAATGGGATTGCTTTACCTTTTACTCCGGCACACACTGAATAAGAGGCCGGGTGGGACCCCGAGTTAGTCAGGATGCTTTCAAGTGAAGAAAAACCTCTTGCCCTTGCTGAGAATCAAACTGTGATTCCTTGGCCAACCAGCCCACAGTCTGGTCACTACACTCAACGCAATACCTGCCCTCCTAAACATCGATGAATGGAAAACTTAAATCAAATACACACCTTCCTGCCTTCCAAATGAACTTCAGCCTTACCTCAAACGGTGCTTCTCCATGGTGTTTGTTGACAATTCGGAAGCTGCATATTTCCCCACCAACTGCCTTAATGCGTGGTGTGACTTCCACAAGTGTCTCATTTTCCTTGACTAACCCATGATATCCACTTTCTAAACTAGCAAGGTCCAAATGGGGCACTGTAACAGAAAATCTAACATTAAAACAAAGGGAAAAAATACAAATTGGGCCTATACACATCTGAAAATGTTGGGACTGAAGAAAGAAGTGAGAAATTGAAGACAATATAATTTAAACAAGTCACCAAGTACTGCACTGCTAGCCAAATGAAGATTATAATGGGTTGAACATCCAGACTAAGGAAGAAGACATAATACTAAAGAATGATGGTACAGAAACCTTTCAGAAAGTTACTTAGGAAGGGGAAGGAGATAGGAGAATAAGATTAATCTTAAGGACACAGATTAGGATCAACATGTGAACTGGCTATGATCACATCCAATGCTAGACTTCGATAGTGGCACTAAACCTTCATGGACTTTTACTAGACAGCTGATTAGAACAAAGGTTATGGTGACTATTACTAACCCATAATAAGGACCCAACAACATTCAAACTATTCATCAATGGGGGGAGAGTTGAAGGTTAGGGGAGACTTCTTGACATTGTTTTGACAGTCAGCCATCTGATGAGACACATACAGTTTACATGTATATACAATCAGAGGCGGTAAGCACAGTACTCAAGTACTGTGCTTACCTCCGTATCATACACATGCTCTCCTGAAATACTGAATTCCACGTTACTTTACGATCACATCAACTTTATACAGCATAATTTTACATTCTACATTCTATGCTACTGCAGGCTGCTCAAGACAACAAGTTTCACTACAGCTTACTAGTGCAATTTTTAAACCTTGGTTTTACTTCATATTTTATACATATCCTATTGAAGTACGTTCTCCTTGATTATGGCTCATAAGGAGTCAACACATGTTGGAGATATTATGTTTTAAACTTTAAATAAAAACTTGCATTGACATATTTTGCATTTGGTTGGTTTTTTATAAGACAGTGATGAAGTTCAATTTGGACCATGTAGATTAGGAGTTACTACTGATTTAGCACACACCAAAATTAAATTTACTTCACAACTTTTAGTGTGGACTCTATGAGTAACTGTCACTGAAATCTACAGAGTGATAGAGAGATAAAACTGGCAAACAGACAGATATGATAATTTTGTTTATTTTGTGCAAAAGACATATAAGATGTGATAAGCTGCTTGACTCTTACAATGATGTTGAATAATATAAAGAAACAAAATAACAGAGCTTAAAAAGAAAACCGTATGAAATCAAAGAAGGACCAGAGCCATAAAATAACAGAATAATGAAGCTAATTTACAATTTTTTTTGAATAACCAAGAGGTAAAAAAAGACAATTTCAAAGACACAACATTGGCACAACCGTCACTTTTAGCATGTACACCACTGACATCCTCAAACTATGGTAGAATTAAAAAACAGATTGTGCAAATCTGTCAAAACTGCTGGTAAGTAATGTATTTCTGTACTGCTCAGCAACCAGATGGTTTCTACATACACAGAAAAAGCCTGTGAAGCTTATGCAATTCTTGTTTAAAGCTTCTATGGCAGTCACCTTCATGCACATTTCCAATCCTTCATGTGATTATCTTCACTATCTATTCAGAAACTGTCACATGAAGACACCAATATCACTGCATTCAACTGATGATGCAATTCACGATGGCAACGGTAAGGCTGTCCCTTTGTGCATTGTGTAGGCATGTGGGGGGATTGAACGTATCGCTAAACTTATTCTTAATCTCAGAACGAGATGGAGGCGAGTCAATTTACCATTGTGGATCACAAATTAAGCTCAAAGCTTTTAATACATAAATTATTTTGTTTAATTACACACTGTGAATAAGATTGCTGGACTCACCCACCCCACCTTAGCCACACCTAGGGTAAGTCAGTGGTGGAATAAGGTAAATGTGAAGTTTTCCCCATCCACACCAGGAGGGTATACAGGAGGAGGAGAGGTGCAGCTCCACTCATTTAACTTTGGCACTAGATGGAGGTAAGTCAACGATTTCATGTCCTGGCCACTTTACACCACTGGGTAGGAACCCTGATACCCATTAAATATGAGGCTGGTTAGGCTATGCAGCTGGTTCGGACATTTTGGAGATGAGAAAAATCTATTGCCCTTGTCAGGATTCAAACCCTGCATCACGCTGCATACAGCCTAGTAGCTATACTGATTACACAATCCCGGCTCCCACTGGTGGAACAAGGTTGCATATAACTGTCTAGTAATTGTATGCTAAGAAAATCAGAAGATTTTATGTTTCAAGCTGTACCATCATTTCAAATGCAACAATAACAACAAAGACAGGACCCAAAGACAACACTGCTGTGTTTTTTAAAATGTCCAAATGCCCCTCCAAACTGATCTTTCCTGTCAGAATTTTCGCAGTTTGAAGAAGCTAAGGTGGGTGGTAAGATGCATGCATGCCCCTTGGAGCATCAGTTTGCAGTCTTCAAATACTGGCAAGTATTCATAAATGTTTCTGTTTATGGACAATTCTAAATCACTTAATAGTGTTTAAAGATGTAATCACCGTTTAGTGCGAGAACCCTACAAAACACATGAACACACTTTGCATAAAAAATACACTTTTTTCATGATAAAGCCATTGGTACATCAAATAACCAACATGCTTTAATGGGTTAAATGATTACACAGTACACAGACCATGCCATGGAACAGGCAGTTTGTTGCTAACCTCCCACTGCAGAGGCCCAGGTTCAATTACTGGCCAGTCCATGCAAGATTTGTGGTGGATAAACTGGGACCACCCTACATTTTTCTCTGAGAACTTTAGCTTTTCCCTCTACAGTATCATTCCACCAATTCTCCATACTCACATTTCATTCATCTACCATCAGTGCTATACAATCTTAGTTTTAACTGACTACCTGTATGAACCACAGTCCAAACCTTCACATCCCTTTTTCTTCACGATATATTTAACATTATCTCTGCCCCACCCTTAACTAGGTCTGCCAAGTGGTCTCTTGCCTTGACGTCTTCCCACGAACTTACGAAGTTACTGGTCCTACTTATACCTCCATTCCTGACTTAATCACCCTAATAAAGTAAAGTTCACCTTATAACCTTCCACAAAGACAAGAAGGGGAGCAGAGGTATAGCTCTACTCTTTCTTTAACCTTGGCACTAGATGGGTATGGGTCTGAATCACCCTAATATAATACGATAAGTACAAATTGTTTGTCATTGTCATTATATTCAGGTGTTTGCTGTATTATTTGAATCTATCTCAGTGAATAATGACACCACTGTTCTTTGTCTTATCCTTCTCTCTCTGTCATTAATTCTTGACATTATGTCAATACCACTAACCCATCTCAATGGATAATATTAATGACATGGTGGTTTATTTCAGACCATCTTAGTATTCTGGAATACTTCAGGTCATGTTACAATGATCTGCATGTTTCAACTAAACACATGCATCTGAAATGGGCCTCAATTTAATACTGTCCATCAAAAGATCACCTAAACCATTTTCTTTATGCAAGATATAGTTTTGACTGACTGCCCCTCTTCCTCCCTTTTTAAACCATCTTCATAATAAAAGATGTATGTTACTGAACTCAAGATATCTTGGTGAAGAATTCAGTGTCAGGAGGAAGCAGAAATACACCACAGCAGAATTCACATTTAAGACAAACAAGTGCCACATGTAGCTTGTAACCTGCTGGATCCACCAAACCCAACCACATCAGTCCATAACTCAATGCACTTTCACAAAATTTCACTCAGAGTTCTCCTAGATAAACTCATACAAAACCATTTCTGTGAATTACAAAGAAAGTATGCGAACCTGGGATACAGTAGGCACTTATCCAACTTCATGTAAGGACAAAATAGAATTTTTTTTCAATATTATCAAACCAATTTGTTAAGTTCTCATTATTGTTTTCTGAATGAAAACAGCTGATTTTATTATTAACCTGAAAAATTACGATTTATTTTTATAAAATTACTGTTATGTGTTTTATAAATACACAAACCTCTGTTCCTTGGTCAGTGTTTCATTCAACAGAACCACCAGTGTTATGAGTTGACAGAGTTCTGTAAGTAGTATACACTAATAAAACACACTGTTGTGCGAGATGTTAAACTAATATAAAAGACTATCGTTTTTTTTTTTTTTGGTACCGATCACTACTCTTCCCAGTTTCTTATTCCTTCTTCCACAATCATAACTGTAGGAAACAGCAGAAATAACCTACAGCAAGAACAAGTTTAGCTTCTCATTCAATTATACTTGTAAACAAATTGATTCCCTGTAGCCTTTCGTAACTACAAGTGAGGTTATTCCGCATTTGCTCATGCTCAATGTATATCCACCTGGCAATAATACCTCTTCATTCTCAAGATATTTAGACCAAAAACATCAAGAAGTTCAAAAAAATACTCCGTTGTTTGACCTACATCATAAATAACTCACTAGTCTGAGACTTTAATATATCAAATTATTTCTCTTCCGTGAGCTTAAGGAGTCTAGTAAGATATCCAAGTTAAATGCACATTACGTAGAAGCTTTTGGGTTATACGGCAAATCCAAACACGGTTTATTACACACAGCGAAATTCTCTAGTTTTTTTTACCTCGCTTGGAATTTGTGTTTATAAATTATGAATGTACGAACTTATTTTCAGAACAATGTAACTTGTCAAATCTGGCGTCTATCATCTTCTCCATTACCTCCATTAAATTCTCATGCGAGATGGACGGTACTAAAACTGCTTTAATAATTAATCTGAATTATTACGAGAAGTGCAAACAGAAGCACTGCACAACCACGTAATAATATCAAAAGGACGGACAGTTTTCTAAAAAAACACTGCATGGAACGAATTCACTTACCACCACCATCTGCCGATGGCCCTGATGTGACATTTAATGAAGATGCAGCAAATCCCAGATATGCCGCAATTAACAAATACGTTCCAAGCATTTCACTTAAATGTGGTTTAAAACTTATCACAGATCGTGATAACACACAGATAATTGTTTTGTCGATAACAATACTCAAGCGATCATAATAAGATACGAAAGAGCTACTTTACTGTCCAGACCCGGATGGAAGAAAATCCAGATTGTGTACAACTTAGACTTCTTATAGCTACTAGTATATCCACATCCCATGTGCATTAGGTTATAAGATTCCCATACTAGGTGGTGCTAAGATCACACAGAATTTAGGTAAGTATATTGCAGCAAAGTACTGTTGTGATTGGCTCAAATGGAACTGCCATGCGTATTGCGCATGGCGGTTCTGCCATCTTGCGTTTACATATACGAACTAAATCACAACCCGTTTCGCCACCAAATTAGGACTCATTAAAGATTTAGAAACATAATCAAAGAGAAAATCTATGGTGCACTCGCGCACCTGCGCAAGTAATGTGACCTGTGACGTCACCGTATTGAGCGACAATGATCGAAAATTGGCACGCAAACGGTATCACGCACCTTGGGCATTTCACGCTTCGAATTGAGATTTTCACAACAGGACACGGCCGTGCTTTAGCTTTAGGCCTCTCTTAATATTGGGGAAGGAGAATTATACACTTTTTGGGCCTTTCTTTATGGCACGGCCCGCACAAGACCACTCCTTTCTTTTGTATAAAGGTAGAAACACAAAGAAAGGAAGGAACGGCCAAACACATTGCCCTACATATTCCTTTGCGACGTAAAAGACGGATTAAATGCATGCCAATTAATAATATGAAATATAGCTGTGAAAAACTGCATACTTGTGTGGCCATTCAATTAGCAAAACACTAAGCTGTAAAAATCACAGGCTATTTCATACAATGAAAACAACTTTGGTTTCTTTTAAACTCTTCCTTGGATTTTTTAATCTTTTTAAAACGTGATTTTAACAACAACAACAGATCAACACTTAAAACAAGATTTCTGTAATATGCCTAAAGTCTGGTTACTGTTATAGCATGGCATGTGCTCAAATGTGGGAAAATTAACATTGTATCATTTTCTTACAATTGTAATAAAACTAACTGCACATGAGGATGCTGTAACTGGAAGTAACCAAACTGAAGAGATAATCTCTAATGTTTGCTAGCCATGTTCTACCAACATTATCATTATTTGTTACCAAAGTAGTGGAAGCGTACATTTTTTCTGATTTTCACTTCATTATAGGTATTGACTGTCATTATGATAAAACCTTTAATGACAAAGCACAAATGAATGCAATGACTGATTAAAATTTACAAATACAGTTCAGTGAGCAGATGCCACCTCCAGTAAAACTAACAAAGTTACCAGAACATGAACAGAACAAGGCATACTCATTTCATGGCAGCAAATAAAAATAAACTGCTGTTTAACATCTTTCATGTAACACCGTTACATGGGTAAAACATACTGTACCAAGTATCACTCAATTTAAATCTATAGTTTCCTCAAGAAAGGTTACAAAAATGTGTCACTTTCAATGAAAACTGTAGTTCATCAAAATTAAATGTATGACAATGACCTTACATTGGCATTTAGGAAATAAATAATGGAAAGTAAATTTAGACATATGGCCCCCACAATGCACCCCAGACTGATAAATGACCAGTGTTTGCTACTTGAGGAAGTTATGGAATGTGAGTAAAGATATATTATAATTTCAGCAGACAAATTGCAACTGAAAAATAATTTTGAGGTGTGTATCCAAATAGTCAAAGTCAACTTTAAAAAAGGAAGATACAGTTGTCCATGCCATGAGGGGTAACTTCACACCATGGCTATGTTACTCCAGGGAAAGAACCCCTGTACCCAAAAACAGGATATTGGGTTGGTCCCAGAGCCAGTCTGAACTTTGGAAAACGGAAAAAATCTCTTTGATTGCCGGGAATAAAATCCTGGATCATCCAATCTGTATCCAAGTCACTGTACTGACTACAGTATCCCAGCTCTCAACTTCAAACATGTGCAATTACAGATTATGAGTTAATATACATCTCTCATAAAAGTTTTTGTCCTTGATAATGTATATCATATACAAAAGTAATGGGGAAAAAAAATTATCTTATCCCATATTTGAGCAAAAGTGGCAGAAAATTTAAAAACTTGTGGTTTCCATCTTAGTCCTACTAAATGCTATGTTAACAGACTTGTTGCAAAAGTCTAGTTTATCCCATTAAGCCACTACAACATTAGGGATAACTTTTTAACTGTGACAGTATCAAGTGGACAAAAAAGCTATAACTAACAAAATTAAATATGCAGATAAGCTGATATTCAATCAAAACTGTTACGGAATATCAGTTTTGGTGACTGTCCCAATAAACGACTATTCAGACCAACATTTCAAAACCTATACCAGAAATGCTGCGTATTAAATTACATAATGTAATACAGGGATCAGTCCTAAAACAGTCTTCACAAACATTTTCATAAATTCCATCAGGTCAATGAATATACACAAAGTGTGTCATTTAATGGTTTGGGAATATGCCACTTCACAACACCATGAGCTCACTAAACATATTGCAGATAACTTCATTTTGTGTTTCATGATTGTTACAGCTCAATCTGAACAGATTTGGTGAAAAGAACTTTGTCACATGAATAAACAGACATCAGGAACCACAATGTTACAATTTATGTACCAATGTCCCACAGCTAACATCAACAACAGTACATTCTGGTGTAGTTCAAATTGTATTTTAATAAAAATGGCCAGGCTACAACATGAATCGCAGAACTTTACCAAGACATAGTCTAAGCGTGTTACTTGTTATATAATCATTAGTGCCACATGAGAAGAAATGTGACCCAATGAATAAGTCTGAGAAGGTGTCTATGGTTCAATCTGCTCCTTATTTCTCGCTTCTAGTACATGGGTTGATTAGAAAAATATATTTTGGGGGCAACTATATTTAATGAGACTAGTGAGGACTTCAACAATGCTTTATATGGACAGCACAACTGATATGGATCCCCCTCTTGTTCTGAAATAAATAAGATAAAGGTCTACTAGAACTGTAGTTCAAATGAGGGAAGGAAGAAATACATAAAAAATTTCAGTTGGGAAAACTCTTGAAGAATGTCCACTTGGAAGACTGAAAAAACTATAAGTGTTGGTTTAGTGATAATATTTTGGTATTCTTCAGTTTTTTTTCAAACAATTCTTCTCTATTCATAATACATAACTGAAATAACTGAATTTCATAGTTTCTCAACTATACACACACATACACATAATTTGCAAATCATTACATCTTTAAAGAAAATAGGTCATGAGGAGGGCCAATACTATTCATCTGTCTCAGGACAATCCAATGGCAGATACTTATGGACATGTTAAAAGGAGCCTTTGAGTTGCACAAAGGAAATGCGGTTTCTTGACGACATTCTCAAAGACAATGTTCCACTGAGTTTGTGAAAATGTGTCATTATACCTCATCCAATCCTGTACTTTAAACCCATACAGTACAAAATACTGTAGCATAAATCAATCCCCTGGCTTCAAGGCTGGGCAATGCATTTGAAAACATAGCTTATGTGGATCACTGTTTCACAATATCAGCGTTGTTAATGTATGTTACCATCTCTTGACGTCCCTTCAGAAATCAGATAATGCAAATCATTATGCAAAAGTTTTCAGAACCTAAGTTTTTGGTTCTAAACACAGGCAGTACATTTGCAAAGTGTATGCCCTATGGTTAGACTAAGCAACATGAATTAACCCTTTCACTGTTAAAGTAAACACTGCCCCTATACCAAAGTGCTACAGTACAAAGTATTATATGGGAACTGGAGGTAATTTGTTATGCATTCTTAATCTGAATACTATATGTATGTGAGAAATTCATCAGCTTCTTCACCCACCATCACATTACAGCCATTGTAAAAGTGGTGACAAAAGAGACAATTTCTTTCCCAGCTAGAAGTGTATTCCTGCGGTCCAACCCACAGCTTGTCATTTTACTAGCTGACCCACCCCAGTTCCTTCCACTGTTGTTGACAAAAAGTGTGTCAGTCTACTGTGCAGTTATGAATATTCATCTTTATGCACATATATTTCACCTTCAAAATTCAGTCTGCATTTAGGACATTATTCTGTGAAATTTGAAAACACACAAGGATAATAAAACAACACCATATACATTTGGTGAAAAAAGTTATAGTTAAGAAGTTTTGAGTACTGAACTAAAAATTTTATAGGCATGCAATATTAGAAATCTGCAAGTAGCATTACTTTTCATCTTATAAATGATTACAATCGATTTATAAGGGCATAAAATCAGACTATGTGTCACAGAGAGGGACTTCCAACAGCATTACATAAACCAGAGATAACATACGAGATGTCAACTGAAGTAGCTCTGTGGAACAAAAAGGTACAATAAAACATGATTGCCCAATGTGGTCAGTAACATAATTGTTAGGGCTGTCAGTTTTGTATTCTAATTAAAAATGTGATGTGCAAAATAAAGTTGTTCCTGTGTTTCATTAAGCACCATACCATGAAGACATACATGGGCAAGGAGGTACAGCTCCTTGCATTTGTAACCTCAGCACTAAATGGAGGTGAGTGGTTGGCTTTATCCCCAGGAAAGAGCCGTCAGTATTCACTGGATAAGAGGCTGGGTAGGCTACAAAGCAACAAGAATTCAAGAACAGTAACATAGCAATTTTTAACATAAAACCTAAGTGTGAATAACATTGTAGAGAGACACTATAAATAGAAGATGGCATTTCTGAATGTTAACACATATGTTAACTGCAAATTTCTGCCTTTCAAGAGGAAACATAAGAAGCATTGTATAAAACTTTAAGATACAGCTCAAAACACAAAGGAAAAATACAGTTACACATCTGCATGATGCCTGAAAATATATTCTGGGCTTTTCTTTTAGTGAAATTATTTATACATGGATAGTTCCATACACTTGAGAAATTCCAAGTTACCCTGCTTATGCCCTGTGTATCATCTGCACCATGAACACTGAACAACAGACACAAAATACAAGCAACTGGTCCAACAAAAGCCACAAAATAATCAACAGATTTTGAAACAATAAATTGCTGGTGACACATACAAACATGGCAAACAGTCACATTCAAGCTGCACCTTCTTTTTTGTATCAAATATTCTGCCTTAAAAATTACAGTATTTTCAGAAGGCTCAAGAGTAAAATATTTGTATTGCTGATGTGTCATGATTGTTTATTTTCATATTAAAATCTTATGTTCATCACACAAGCCAAAAATTAAGGTCATATGAAACTTATCTGCAACGTAAAGTGACTACGATTATCATGAGGCACTAGAGCTCATCTCTTCAATCAAAATGGTTGGCTCATGTAAAAGTTTACATTATATACATGTTACAGCAAAATCCACAATTACCAGTTCTGACTTGTAAAACCTACAAATTCCCCCAAGGACAGTAGGCTAAGATAATATGCCCTAGTAAGTAACGGAAATTACCACGGCAGCCGAAATAAACTCAAGACCTAGAGTTTACTAGGTCTCCAGAGTTAAACTAAAACTTCATCTGCAGCTGCAGTAATTTGCAGTTAATGCTAGTTTTGCCTACTGCGCTTAAGAGTTCTAGCTTGACAAGTGAGAAGTGGTAGAAACAGATTCTTGGTTCTTACTGTCACATATACTAATACTATTTTAAAGTCCAACTACTAAAAAAATGTGATCACTTTGTCACCTTTTTAGAAATGAAACAGCACAGCAGGCTTATTACAGGAGTACACAATCATTCATTGGACTCAACATGACAAGTTCACAAATACAAAAGCATACAGGCTTACAATAAACCTTTTTCAAATTTCTGAAAAGTCACAAAGTGATCTAACGTTGATCTTACTAAGACAGCCACATACAGAGGTAATACAAGCCGTAAGACACATTAGCTAACAGTGCCGCATGACAACATTTCAGGGAAATCCACTGCAAATAATAAGTTCTTTGTGAACTCTACTTTGGATTATAATTATTTCTTTCTAAAACAAAAGTACCTACCAGTACTTTCAAAACCACAGATTCAACAAAGTCTCTAAAGAAGAGCATATGAGTAGTGATGTGAAAATAATGAAACCTGGCCCACTAACTCCTGAAAAATCCATTTCTGTATAAGTTTTTTTTTGACACATTCGAGTCCTCTTGGGTTCTGACAGTCTTGTCACATAGCCTGCTTATGCAGATATGGATACAGTACCTGACACGGACATGCAAGTAGATCAGATTTTGCATGCATGTTGCCAAAATGGCTATGGCAATGGCTAATTTTTTAAAATAATTTCAATCATACACAGAAGTGTGATAAATCCTAAACACAGTGGTGCAGCTTGCCTTCAGTATATTAACAGGTGTTAATATTTAATGGGTGGCAGGTAAACTATGAACTGGTAATATTAACACTAAATATCCAAGTTTAATAAAGGAAACAATTTTACATGAATTTATGTTTTAATATCTTGTACATAAAAATATGATAACTGCAGCCTCATATCCACTTCGGTATAACAAAACTAAAACAATTCGCTTCAACTTTAGTAAGACAATATTCCAGAAGTTAATTTCAGTGTCTACTCTATTTCAGTTCACATAATAATTCCCTACTTTTTTGTGTTTAGGTTCCATAATGCACAGGATTCAACAATGTCATGACAGTAAACAGCAATGCCTTCATGTTAAAGCAATCACTTTTCAAAGTATGAATTTCTAGTTTATTACACATATCATTGCCTCGATTTTGATTCACTTAATATCTTAGTATCACCTCAATTAAGTCTGCAACTGTTAGCAAAACAGTTCAGGATTTGTTGTACTGCAACAACACATACGATGGTACTAGGAAGTATTTTGCAACATTTGATTTTATTTTTTGTTTTTGCTCAGAACTGTCAATATTAATACAGTTTCAAGAGTGTGTTGTACGACTACGTGATCACTTATAAAGTAAGGAATTAAATTTTTTAACACTTCAGTTTTTTATACCACAATGTTAAGCATCTGGATGTGTTTTTTCTAGGTTACTTTTATTTACATATAAATATTTTGAGCAATTATAATTACTGTACTGTTTATTTTAAAAAATTGACTTCCCTCAATATAGCTCATATGAGCGGAAAGAAACATCTGGCAAAACTATTGCTAGTTCTTATTTGAAGCTAAAGTTTCTGCCTACTTCCCTAAAAGAGTCCTTTACTGAAAAAAGAATAGAATCTTGAATTATCTGTACATATGTTATACATTAAATTTTTAAGTTAATCTTCAGAACTGAAGTAATTCTTTAAGACTGTCAGCTGATCATCTCACACTAATTCCATTCCTCATAAAACACATGAAAGAGGCTTTCAGCATTGGCTGAAACTGTAAATGTTTCATCCTCAATATGCAATAACTACACTACAAGTCCAAATTCCTTGAAGTCTCTACCATATCTTTACAAACTGCAAGTTACACACAAGCAGATATAATCCTCTGAATCTTGCCCACTCTTCAAGCTGGTGCTGACCTTCTAAAATAGCATGAACTTATATTATTCAATAAGCTTGGGAAACAAAAGTAATGTAGCACACATATGTACATTAGAATTTTGATGAAAAAATACTTGAACTCAGAAAATTAAACCTTTAATTCAGTTACATAAAAATCACACACTACTTTTGAGTACAACGAACAGGATAAAATATGCCCAAATCCAAATCTGTTAACAATAATCTGGATAAATTTAGCATTCAGAGCTTCAAGGAGAATAAAAACTGTCTCCTTAGCCATCATACTGCACTGTTGCTCTATCAAATTTCCCTCATAAAATTAAGAGCACAGCAAAATACAAAGTTTTCCCTGTGCCCAAGTGATGTGCAGTGTAAGTAAAGCACCACACATTCTTGACCTTGGCATTAGATGGGGGTGAGTGGTCACCTCCAACTCGCAGCTGCTTTACCTGCAGGAAAAGAGCCCACAGACAGCATGTTCGCTGGGCCAACAGCCAGCCTGGACATGACAGCAACACAGAAACAAATTCCTGCTCTGGTATGAATCGAAATCGGGTTGTCCAGCTCGTAGTCCACTTACTGACACAGATAATGCAGCTTGTAAGTCAAAAGAAAGTAACACAATACTGCATGTCTGCAGGTTTGTGAATGGTTTGACAAGTCATCTTCACAGCTCCTGACTACAAGCAACTTCTATGCATGTATTAACACATTACTACTACTGTTCAACCACATGTTCCTTTCCATCTTCCTACCCTTACACAACTTGCTGATGAATCTGATTTGTTCAAAACTCGTTAATAAACTTAGAAGGAATGGAATCCGAACTAGAGGACACACCACTTCTTACACATGATTAAAATAATTTTTTCTCCATCAACAAAGGTTTGCCCATAAAACATGGTAATCATATTATTACTTACACAATAAACTGTAATCACCAATAAAAGTAAAATCATTCAACATATAGTGAAATATAAGACACTTAAAATTATGCCAATATGGCTTTATCTTAACCACGTTTCAATGTTCTTTATTCCAAGAAACATAATTAACAAATGGCAGGTGATAGGAACAGAGATGTGCTGACACATACTACTTAACAATAGTGGTGCATAATTTTGTTATAATAAACCAAACCAATTGTCAAGGTACATTTTGTTACTGCGAACGGTCGAGATGATCTTCATATTACATAAAAGACTGAAATACCCAGAAACATGGTAAGACAAGATCAGGACATCCATTCCTGAACAATCCCTTGCAAATTTTAATCACAAAAGATTCAGGAAAAAATTACTTAAAACATGGCCTTTACCTGCCCAAGTAACACGTAATTAAATTCATAATTAACAAGCAAAAAAATATTTACTGTTCAATAAAATATAAAGCACACATACATGCACCTACAACATTACAACAGGAATAAATGAATAAAATGAGATAATTTAAAAAACAACAAATACATATTAATCATTTGAAAATGGAAAATATAATAATAATTTAATTTCCACCTTTCCAAGTCATGGCCCAGTACAAATACATGGAACTGTGTTATACCAATACTCTATCATGTTTTAAACTCCATCCCCAGAATTAAACATGAATGTAAAGACATTCCCTCAACAGTGTCGAAGCATCTCGCATAAAAAATAAACAAAAACCGCTCATGTACGAAAAATATTTATACAACAGTCTTGCTAAATTCTGTTACTTCTGTTTCAGAGACTTTTTAAGTCATTTGTATATCTACCTCCCTGGAGCTGAGACCTCCTTGAAAGGCTAACAGTTTCTCAGCTAGTCAAGAAAATCCCATGTTATGGTATCCAAAGATTTTTTACCATGTTCACAAGAGCCTGCCACTTGCCCCTGTTCTGAGTGGGATGAATTCAGTCCATACCCTCGCATATGTTTCCTTCAGAACCACTTTAACATGTATGCCTAGGTCTTCCAGGACTTCTTACCACCTTCAGGTCTCCCTACCAAAACCCTGTATGTATTTCTCTTCTCCTCCATTTGAGACACATTCCCCACATATTTCATCCTAAATTTGATCACCCAACTAATATCTAGTGAGTAAAAATTCAAAGCTTTTCATAACACATTTTTCTCCAGTCTTGAGTTCCTTCCCCTGTGGCCAAAATATTTGCTTCCTCCCTCCTGGGCCCAAATATTGTCCTCAGCACCCTATTTTGCATGACAAATTACAGTCAAACCCTGACATAGCACCACTGTTTGCTCACCACAATTTGTGACGGTATGTTGAGGGTGCTGGTAAACTGAAATACAGTACAGAAGGAAATTTCTGTTCACATACTTCTGTAGGTGCTAAGCAAGGGTCATGTGGTATCGCACGTGGACAGTATACAATTACTTTCCTGATGTCTTCAAGTATACCAGGAATCCTAGCACACTAATACCAACCAGATTCATATTTTGTCACGAAATTTTAAATTATAGCAAACTTTCAGGAGTTGACAGACTTGGCATTGTGCCTGTAAGCTGCCAAGATTTGAGCCTTTGCTTTACACAAACAATGGCTCTAAAACTTGCATGTGCAGCATGCCATGGTCAGTAATAAAAGTGCTCCTGACCCATAGCAAAGGGCCTGTTTTACATAACACAGTGAAATTTGTTTACATTGTAGCGTGATTACCTTCATTCTTGATTTGTCATCCTTTTATTTGCACTGGCAATGAAGCGTAAAACAGTCCAACTGACAGAATGGGAAAGATGTACGAGGACATGTGGCGAGATATTTTATGGTACTACCCTGGCATGTGGGTAGCAAAGGAGGAAAACCACAAAGCCTGGGTCCAGGACATCCAAAATATGAAGCATGAATAATAACCACTAAATCACGACATCATCTTATCTCACTTATGACATTAACTTGTGTGTGTGTGTGTGTGTGTGTGGGGGGGGTTAGAGGTGTTTCAGCACCTTTGGCTATTTGTACCTTTCTAAAGTTAGTATGCAAATTCACAACCCAACACAAGGTTAAATAAATACATAACTGTCAATACGAAAACTGCAGTTTTCACAAACCAGGCAGAAATTGACCTTTATCATCCTACAAGACCATATCGCTAATAAAACAGTGATTTGTCAAAACCCACAGGTACACAGTTTTAAAGGAGATAGAAAAAACTTCACAGATCCTTAATAGAACAACACTTAGGCATGTTATTTTTTTACAAAAATATAAGGAGAAGCAATTTCTTTGTGGATACAACATTTTGACAGAAGGTGTGTTTGTAACCCAAAAGTCTAGTAATGCAGGAATCTCAATTTGACAAATTGCGTGGGTTACGACTAATTGCCGTTTATGAGCAATTAGCCAGTCTGTAAAATGTATTGGTGAATGGGCTAGCATGCCACATGCTGGTCTCTGTGTGTTTACTTGGTAGCAGTTTAAAAGTCTGTGTTAAGGCAGACCGACTCAGGCCACAAAGAGATACGAATGGTATTTAAATTTGTCCCCTACCGGTTAAATGTGTTAAAAGAATGCCAGTTCATGTCAACTACCAGCATCAGTGCTGTATGACAGTGCAGGTAAAATCATAATACAGATATTTTTCCAGTATAAAAGTTAATGTTAAAGAAACATAAAAACAAGACAAGTTAAAGTGACTGGGCAAGCCCAGTGCTGGGAACGAATGCCACAGTGTTAGACATGCAGCAGCAGTCATTGCCTATGCTGCTGTGTAATGTGCTCTGGGGATGAAATCTGTATCATTCATCAACACAAAATTGACATTCCACCAGACTGTGGGACATGGTACAGAGTGCCCTACAGTAGAAGCAAGCAGGTGGTGACTTTCCACGCAATAAATGGCTGTGTGTAAGGTGACTGAGACTGATCTCGAGACAAGTAATAACTGATGTCTTATTTTGCTACGATGATGAAGACAAAACCTTACCAGGAACAGGGCTGAATAAAGAAACATGTATAAATATGAAAACAACAATCAATTAAATATTTTTTAGTAGAAGGCACTAAGGACAATGTTCTTCAACAGGAGGCATTTAATTTCAAATTCATGGCAGCCCTTATAACAGCATTACTTTGATAGTGGGTAAGGGGTGGATTTTCAACATTATTCCATTTACATTATTATTATTATTATTATGCTAATGATTTTCAAGTACTTAACTTACGTACTTTACGTGAGAGAAGACACTGACTTGATGCAATTTTTGTCATTAATGTTCTTCTGGGCTCTAAATCTTGTCCATCTACCATGGACGTTATTGGTTTACAAGTACCCACTCAGAACCTCCGAGACTTTCCTTTGTTAGTTCATCCTATAGCAACTGTCCCTCCGGCAGGTGTGCAACTGCAGCAAATTCAGTTTGTAATCAACTGGATGTCTTCAGAAGGCAAATTTTCACACTTACTCAGATGTGATATTATTTTACTACATCATTACAAGGTGTCCTAATTAATTATTTACATATTCTTTTATTTTGTTTGTTTGTTTTTGTTGTGTCTGTTTCATTTTAGTCCTGTTCATTGTCCATTGTTGTGTCTGCACGTTGTGCTGGTTCTGTAATTGGCCATCTGACTGTTGACTTGGCACATTAATAAACTAGAATTCAATTGAATTGTAATTATTATTATTATTATTATTATTATTATTATTATTGTTGTTGTTACAGCTAAATCAACAATGGCAATGGCAATGACAACACTCAACCTGTATGAGGTTATAATCAATTCATGTTACATTTCAATATGTGAGAATATGTAACTAACATTCAGTCTTACACGCCTAATCACAAATTTCTTGGATGAAAGTGAAATTAGGTCTTAGTCCCAGCATATAAGGTCCCACACAAGGCTTGACACAGAGTCTGTTGGATTGCAACCAACGCATACTATAATGTGAAGAGTTTGATGTTGCCCTTTACTTAGAAAATTGCTTCTAAATTCACCACACCAATACCAAATCTAATTTAAAGGCACAAGTTAACAGCTGGTATCAACAGTTTAATATAAAATATGTCATGCTATTTTGTTATCTGTAATGAGGCAAAATATCATTGTCCAATGTGACAATGTTTACACTGTAAATTACAGTGAATAAATTAGCAAGCACAGCCAAAAAGCAGAAAATTTCATTGTCAGTAAGTCATTATCATTTTTAACTGATGGAAGGAATACCATGTTCTGTGTAGGCATGCTTCCAAAATTCACTGTGAAATACAATATATTAAAAATTCACACAAATACATTACAGCTACATATGCCAAATTTCAGTACTCTTTTATCTTAGCCCTTTGTGGTCCAGTGCTTATACCCTGTAAAAGTTAGTATGAAATGTGCTGCATGTGGTTTTTTTTAGGAAAATGCAAATATTATATGGAAAGATGATGCACATTTTAATTGAAAAGTAGAACTACCTCGTCATCTTAGAAACAGTATAAACTTAATATTATTCATTCCGTACATTTTCTTTTCTATGCTTATTATCTGACAAGTGTACACTTTTATTTGCTATTAATTTTGTGAAACACAGTCCTACATGTTTCGAACCTTATCCCGGTTCATCTTTAGGGACCTTAGTATTTTAAATTACACTGCCTTTTTACATCAATGGTACAATTTAGACACTTACCATTTTAACCAGTGTATAAATTGTACCATTGATGTAAAAAGTCAGTGTAATTTAAAATACTAAGGTCCCTAAAGATGAACCGGGATAAGATTTGAAACGTGTAGGACTGTGTTTCACAAAAATTAATAGTGAATAAAAGTGTACATTTGCTGGACAATAAACATAGAAACAATATAGTTAACTGGTTGGTTTCATTATGCTTGAACAAAATGTAATAAAGACACAATTCTTGCGACACTAGAACCTGAAAGAATTTAGGAACTAATTAATTAGTCCCATGCAATTACCAAAAGCATGCACTCTAACAGAGCACACAATAAATGCTCAAGTAAATTAAATGAACCAAATAGAGTAATCACAAAAAAGTACATGAGCAAATTACGCTAATGTAATAACTTGCACATTAATTTGACGTTGTGTTCACCGTGCATCTTAACATTAATCTTTAGTTTTTCAACCAACAAATGCACTTTTTATTTTCGTAATTTTTGTTCACTACACCCTACATATGTTTCGGCCGTAACTCGGCCATCATCAGGGGCACCTTGTTAAGTACACTTCATTGTTCACTGTCCATTTGGCACTATCACTTAACTGTTATTCAGTTAAAAGCTAATATTCACACTGAGAATTCCGAGTATATAAAATTTCTTCAAGTAGTTTCTTGAATTGTTCCGGTGTATATAGCATCTGTCTGTGTCCAAAGTATATAGTCCAGCACTACAATTTGTGATTGTAGGGCATTATGTCGTCGGTATCTGTTGGAACCGTCAAAATTATTGAAACTGTTGTTATTAAAATAGTTAAAACTGCTGGCAGCTGGTTACGTATAAGTGTTGAAGTCCGTATCCTTCTGCACTGCTGCATTCTGGAACTGTTTATCACACAAGGGCCTTAAATCTTTCAGTACTGGCTTGGAGGATAGGCCACGGCCCCTTGAATCACACACAGAACTTCTGGATGACTGGGCTGTTCGAGGAACACTGCCCAACCAGCATATAGGAGTCATGGGTGTCGCAAACTGTTGAAGATTTGAATTGCTGCGACTGTGCTGCGAAGCTGTGGAAACAGGATTGACAGCATCCTTAGCTGGAGAGGACGACTGAGTCCTGTTCCTTGACGGTCGTGGAACTGCGATTTCTTTACAGAACTTCGACTTCTGAAAGGAGGGAAGGTACACTACACTGATCACAGTTCAAAGTGACCTTCACCATCCTGTATGCACAATTATGTACATCTCAGAGAGTATTTGTTGCCTTTCAGATTGATAACTTCATCATTTCTTATGCTGTCAGCAGATTCCATGATTCACTGCAAGAGGTCTTTTCTTTCCTGTGATTTTTCCTGTAGATCACGTCCTTCATGTGCCCCCATAAGTAGCAGTCAAGGGGTGTGTGATAAGGTCACCTTGCAGGCCAGGCATATGGGCCAAAATAATATGAAGTATACAGCAGTATTCTTTGCCAAAGATCACAGTAAGCATGAAGGTGGTTCATACGAACCAATACCGCAGAATACTGTACAGTATCTTGAAACATTAAAATGCTCGTAGCAATGTAACGGTTGATAATGTGGCATATAGCATTTTTTACTCAAAATGACTTGTATAAAAACATCCGAAATTTTGGCACAGCTTAAGTGGAACACCCTATACGTGCAAGGTTTGTTTTAATTTAATAGATGCAATTGCAAATATCTGTCAGCAAACACAGAAGCATCTGTCGAGTGCTTCGCTCAGGAACTTCTCCCACAGGTCCTAAATATGACAACTGAACAGGGCATACAAATGTCTTACGTTTCCCAAGAGAGGATTTCTCCATCCTGAGGCTTGCACAGAACATGTCCAAAGCAACTACTGTCAGTAACACAAGCCCACAACGCGTTACCGCCTTTTTCGAGTACTCGAAAAAGGCGGTAACCTTGCACATACAGGATGTTCCACTTAAGCTGTGCCAAACTTTCGGATGTTATTATACAAGTCATTTTGAGTAAAAAATGCTATATGCCACATTATCAACCGTTACATTGCTACGAGCATTTTAATGTTTCAAGATACTGTACAGTATTCTGCGGTATTGGTTCGTATGAACCACCTTCATGCTTACTCTGACCTTTGGCAAAGAGTACCGCTGTGTACCCCATATTATTTTGGCCCATATGCCTGGCCTGCAAGGTGACCTTATCACACACCCCTTGACTGCTACTTATGGGGGCACATGAAGGACGTGATCTACAGGAAAAATCACAGGAAAGAAAAGACCTCTTGCAGTGAATCATGAAATCTGCTGACAGCATAAGAAGTGATGAAGTTATCAATCGGAAAGGCAACAAATGCTCTCTGAGATGTACATAATTGTGCATACAGGATGGTGAAGGTCACTTTGAACTGTGATCAGTGTACCTTCCCTCCTTTCAGAAGTCGAAGTTCTGTAATGAAATCGCTTATTCCAAGACCATCGAGGAACAGGACTCAGTTATCTTCTCCAGCAAGGGAGATGCAGCCAAGCTTGTTTCCACAGCTTCGCGGCGCAGTCGCAGCAATCAAATCTTCAACACATTGCGACACCTATGACTCCGATGTGCTGGTGTGGCAGTGTTCCTCGAACAGCCCAGTCATCCATTCAGAAGTTCTGCGTTTGAGTCAAGAGGCCGTGGCCTAAACTCCAAGCCAGTACTGAATGGTTCAAGGCCCTTGTGTGATAAACAGTTCCAGAATGCAGCAGTGCAGAAGGATACGGACTTCAACACGTATATGTGACCAGCTGCCAGCAGTTTTAACTATTTTAATAACAACAGTTTTAATAATTTTGACGGTTCCAACAGATACCGACGACATAATGCCCTACAATCACAAATTGTAGTGCTGGACTATATACTTCGGACACGGACGGATGCTATATACACCGGAACAATTAAAGAAACTACTTGAAGGAATTTTATATAATCGGGATTCTCAGTGTAAATATTAGCATTGAACGGAATAACAGTTAAGTGATAGTGCCAAATGGACAGTGAACAATGAAGTGTACTTAACAAGGTGCCCCTGATGATGGCCAAGTTACAGCCGAAACATAAGTAGGGTGTAGTGAACAGAAACTTATGAAAATAAAAAGTGCATTTGTTGGTTGAAAAACTAAAGATTAACTTGCACATTGTTATTATATTGCACATTTCTGTGTAGTACTCGTAAGAGTGAGGTTAACATTGCAGCAAAATGATTAGCATAAAAACTATGTGTTGAGAGCTTCAGACTGTAAGAACTCCCATTTTGTTAGTAGATCATCTGAATTCATAAATTAACCTTAAGAACCACGAGTCTGATTTACGAGTACATTGCAGTGTTATTCACATTTACTAGGTGCGCCCAGAAAGTAATGCAACGCATTTTTTTTCTCGGCCCAGTTTTGTTGGATAAAAATGATATTTTGCGTGCTGTATCTTTAAAGTGTCCCGCGTTTATGCGCATAGGTGCAATGTTTCCCGTTGGATAGCAGCGCAGTAGTGAGCTTTCAAAATGGAGTCTGCAAGTGACGTGCGTTCTAAACAGAGAGCAGTATTTGAGTTTCTTTTGGCAGAAAACGAAACGAGTGAATCAATTCACAGGCGCTTAAGAAAGGTCTATGGAGACATGGCAGTGGATAAAAGCACCGTCAGCCGTTGGGCGAAGCGATTGGCGTTATCAGAACAAGGACGGGGCACTCTGTCTGATCTCCCGCGCTCGGGCCGCCCATCAACAGCTGCGACGCCTGCAACAGTGCAACGAGCCGACAGTCTTATTCGAGACGATCGGAGAATCACAACCAGGGAACTCGCCGCTGTACTCGATATTCAAAGGTCTGTACCCGATGGGTCCCTCAAAACCTAACCGAAGAGCACAAGCAACAAAGAAAAGCCATCTGCTCCGAGTTGCTTGCTCGTTACGAGGTTGAGGGTGACGATTTCTTGTCCACCATTGTCACGGGTGATGAGACATGGATTCATCACTTCGAGCCCGAGACGAAAAGGCAATCCATGGAGTGGCATCACACGACCTCTCCTCGGAAGAAAAAGTTTAAAGCAGTTCCCTCAGCCGGCAAGATCATGGCGACAGACTTTTGGTACCGCGAAGGCATACATGCTCTCGCATCTCGGTGGCGTAAGGCCAAAGATTTAGAAGGAGACTATGTCGAAAAATAGGGTCAGGTAGCCAAAGATTCATGTAATGATGTGACATATTTGAAGTTTTGATAAAATCAATTGTGAATGAGAAAAAAAATGTGTTGCATTACTTTCTGGGCGTACCTAGTAATATCCCGCTTATCCGTACAGTGACCAATATATGTTAATTCAAATCAAAATGTCTTTGTGGTAGGCTTCAGAATACTTACCCTGTCACTTTTCTTACAGTTTATTAATATCCTCCTACTGATGCGTTTGCAATTAAAACTTATACAAATGCACATGTCAGCTTCACCATCTATACCCCTGTCTCTGTCTGTCTGTCCATCCGTCAATCTGTCCATCTGTGCAGAACAAGTGTGATAATATAGACTACAGGATCAAACCAGATCGTGATCACTGATATTTAGTTTGCATTGAACAACTTGTTGAGTTACGTTCTTCTAGGATGTACCACCATTCCCTTCTGTAGATACCAAGATTCTGAAGAAACCTGCCACCTCCATCTTCTTCTGAGTGGTGACCCTGAAGATGGAGGTGGCAGGTTTCTTCAGAACTGTCAGTACCTACCAACCAAACCATGCAATAGCACATGCCAGAAGCAAGTAAACTCAACACTCACCATGAAGAGAAATCCTATAGAGTACACTTTTTCTTGAATACAAACTGTCTGCTCATGGGTTGCCAGGAGGCAGGATAAACTGCTGTTATGGAACCACACACACAGGGTGCAGCAGGCAGTATTTTGTCACGTCTGACTTCAATAACTGATTTATCTTTACCATGACCTAAACTGATGACTGTATGACTCCTCAATAAACAACATATTCAGTCACTATCAATACCAAAACTTTGAAAATAATGCATATTTGTAGGCCTGCAGCAAACATTTAAATAAAAAGCAGGTGAATAAATGAAGGTGGTAAAGTCTGAGCCATAATCATTAAATTTTAAAGTCAATGTTATTTTATATAAACTTCCAGATGATCATCTCTACCTTTCAGATGCTTAACTGAACTCCCATGGAAACTTTAAACCACTTTCTTTCAACACTGTAACCGAATTCAAGTCTCAAAAAGGATAGATTTTACCTACAGAACACAAGTTGGGTTGCATCTTCTCCTTCTTCTAAAAGTGACAGGTTTCTATCCAAATTCTACACAGCTATGTATGCATATTTGCACATTTTGCTTGCTATCAATAGAAACAATGATTTTTCAAACATTGTTGTTTGGCAGTGACATTTCTTTTAAATATTTTCTTTCAAAATTGATTCATGGTTAGGGAAGAAACAATTATTAATCATATCTACATATATTACATAGGGTCATTATTTCATGTGACGACTACAGGCTGCCACTTCCTGTCGGCTTGTTTATTGTAAAAATAGCCAACTTAGATGACTGTTCACATGCATGGCACAGTAGCAGTGGGAAGTGACACATTATAGTTGTCATAATAAAATAATAACCCTGCATGAAACTTTCACAATAACATGAACCCAATTCATTAACAGACTGTGCATGGTGCCATAAGGAAAACTTTTGAAATAACTCCATATCAATAAACATTCCTAAATGCATTAATTGATCACAGCCAGAACTGGAACAAAGGTTTGATGTCACCCTGATTTAAACTTGTTACCACTGCTGGAATTCAATCCCTCTTCAGTCTAATGGACCCACAAGGAAAATATATTATCACTGATTTCTGAGTATCATAGACAAGGCCCTGATCCAACTGGAGAGACTGCAGCTGGCTAATGTCTTTCAGTCTGGAAATTGTGCAGAAAGACACAGACACCAGGAAGTACAGTGATTGTGTTTCATGGCATCAATGTCCTCCTCTCAAGGACTTGAAAAATCAAGTCTCAACTATATTAGTTTGTTTAAATGTGAGGACAACTTATAATGGTTCCACAACATGGGCTTTAACTCAACTATTCTTCTTCTTTGGGGGGCCTCAGAATTTAAACATTCATAACAACATCCATAACTGGTTTCAAACTACTATGATACGATGCACAATCTTTTACAAGTATTCCTGGAATCCAATCACATTTTCACATTGCTCCTAAAACAGGTTTGGGATCTACTTAATTACAACATGTCAGAATGTCTTCTTACACATTTATCACGTTATTTGATTTGCAATTATATATTAAGTGTAAAAGCCAACTGGGGTTAATACTCTCCCATAATAAGCACTCAACAAATGACATACTGCTCTTCCCAAATCTGAATGTAGCTTGTGGAAGTTATGACACCTCTTGAAACTTAAGTAATGCCGTTGAATGAAGCTATGTACAAAGTTAAGCACATTCTAAAGCAAATACTTTCACAAAATCATTTAAAAAAATCGGTAACTGCAGCATTAGCTACTGATACTATCTATAGGCTATGCCATCTAAACATTCCTAATAAATACAATTCAAAAAAGCACCTTGTTTTCTTTACCTACTTCATGTTTAGTTTTCTTGCATTTTTTAAAGTAAAACTGAATACTCGATTAATTAGGATACATCACGTGAAGTATCACTTCATTAAACGTTGGTGTCTGGTCTTATCATGAAATTTAAATTTTATAAAATGTGACTCGACTGTTACAATGATTTTGATGTGACAAGATTAGAGAGAACCTTGGTACATTCTTTAATGAATATCAATACAGTCCACATAAAAACGACAAGGTTTTTTTGGGGGGGTTTTAAAATTACAGCATGATACACACATAAAAAAGAATTAAAATTGTAGTACGTACATTTGTTTTAATGACTATAAACACGAGCTTTTGTTATAATGAAACTATAATGTCGGACAATGAAAAATTGCTGTTTCTTGAATGATATTTTGACCGGCCCAAAATCTCAACAATCAGCCAAACCAAGAAATTTTATCTGTGGAAAATAAGCAGATGCACCAAACATTCTGAGAAAATAATATTTCACATAACCTACTTCAACCTATGCAAAATTAAATTTTGAGAACAAATACTGATGTTAGCTCATTCAGATATTATAAAAGCCATTTCACTTGTCTGTGAGCTTGCCATGGCAGGCGCAAAAAATTTTATCAAGTATCAAATAACCAATTCCAACCACAGCAACATTTTATGTCTGAAGTCACTAAGCTTTTTAATTGGTCTCAGTCTGCAGCACATAAATACCTCATTGATAAGCCTCTCGTCATCTTGTGTCCTATTTAATTAATTACTTTTGCAGCTGCCAAGAACAGAACATACTGATAATCTTCTCAAACACCATAATTATACAGAACTGCTTGTAGTTACCAGGGGGTATCCATCAAACTAACATTGATGAGGTATTAGCATCCCTTGCATGCTTATTTAATATGAATATATTTGCGCCTTTTTCTTTTGTTCACTGTAACAACACTTCATAATTTTGACTGTTATTTCATGGTCCTGAAATTTCATCTTAGATGTAATTTTTAATGGATGTCACTCTCTGACATTCCATAAAAATGACCTAGTTGAATACTGTAAGGTATTCACTTATTTTACTTTTTGCTTTCCAACACTTCTTTGAGCCTCCTGGTAGCTTCTGTAGTATCTCTGATTATACTGGTAGTTCTTAAAGGCCTATGGAAGCCACATGTATCACCCTCACCTTACTGCTCACATATCTATTTTCCTAGTTTCCTCCTCCACTCTGTTTTGGTTGGCTTTGCTTCCTCTGCTGCTGCATGTGCTGAGTTCTTGTCTCCTGGACTGCTGCAACAAGTGTCCGCACTGCCTCTTCATGTCCCTCAAAACTGTCCGCCTTCTTTAAAGTCCCCACTTCACCCCTCAATGACCCTGACTTCCAGACTGCACTGCACGGAGTTCAAAACCACCCCGAAATGCATCTGGATCTCTACAAAATTTTCCAAACCCTTCCTGTTCATCTGCTTCTGTCCCCCTTTTCTTTGGTGGAAAGGTCTCCCAAGATCTCTGTTTCTGCATTAATCGTGCTTTAGCACCTTTACTACTAGTACCAATCACAACCACAAGAGTCTTCCTATCACCTAAATCAACAGATGACCGTCGACTATTCACAGATACTGTACTAAGAGTCAAACTCTCACATGAATTCGGTTTTTTTGCTTTACCTGCTGTCCCTTCCCGATCTTCTGTAGCATACAAAACACTGTCCTCAGTATCTGAAGCTGGGTACAGCCTCACCATCTTACTTTGGTGTTCACCACGATGTCTGTGTGGGGATGTAGGTGTACTAGCAGCTGTGCTGGGTTCCCGGTGAATCATTGCCCTCACTGCCTGTTTTGTAACTCCTGTCCCATCTGGTGCCGCAACAGGAGATGTTGTAGCTTCAGAAATGTGCTGGTACTCACTCTCCTCTGCCCCTTGACTGTCAATGCCCTTTTCTCCTACTGAACTAGGCCGAATTAACCGATGCCTCATCATTTCATGGAGCTTTTCCTTGAGGTGAGCTTCAAGCCTTTCTCTCACATCTAGACATCCAGCAATCTCTGCAGAAGTTATGTCTTCGTGATGAGACTGTGGTCTCCGAGATGTAGTTGGGGGTGGGGGAGGAGGCATTTGGTGGTGGCTAGTAATGGAGCCTTGTGCTGACATATTGAGGGCAGAAACTGCGTCAGTTCGATCGGAAGAATCTCGAGATCCCAAAACCTTTCCACTGATGGTGTGATAAAGAGACGCTACTTTTGATGCAGAACTTTCTCTTGAAGAGGCAGTAGAACTGTAACGCTGAGCAGACGATTCGCCTTTACCTATACGACACATCCCCAAACAAAAAACATAATCTTGAATTATGAATTACGTGAACAGGGATCACCAAGCAACACAATTATTGGTCTATGAACAGTAAAAATGTGGATTTGGAATGGTGAAAAAATGTTGCCATATAATGAACAAGAAGTAGCAGCAAGTAATTGCAACAGAGGCTACTGTTTATGATCATGAGCATTTATTTCTTTCATGCAAAGGCAACTTCGATGGTAACCAAAAACTGGAATATCTTCCATATCTTATTTCAACCAGACATACAAGGAACAATATTCCAATCAGATGCTGTGCCTCATTTTTAATTTTTAAAACACCGATTTGCTTAGATTTCCCAAGTTAGACACATAAGATGGATGATGTATGCAGCATAAATTTGAGGGGTTGACTTGCAACCTGACTTCAGTTTTATACAATCAAAATTACTACAAGACAAGTGATTTCTGCAATAACAGAGTTCATAACATCCATGACCCTACTCCATATGGTAACCAATAACATGCAAAAAAAACAAACAATTATTTAGCCATTGGAATAGTCTCTGGGAGATGTGTATGAAAAACATTCTACAATAAACTACAGAATGATGTAATCAGATTACAAATATGACAGACAAGGACAATAACAGATAGAATAGATGGAAAATGACTGGTATGGTATGGTCATGCTTGGCACATGACGGAGTAATGGTAACTGTGCCAGATACTGGAAGGGTTTCCAGTAGGATGCCAAAGAGGTAGCCCACAATGAATATGGAGTCCAAATATCACTGACAGCGTATGGTGTGTCAGAGGAGAATGTACAGAACTCAGGACTGCAGGAACTTTACGCAAGGAACCTGTATGAGAAAGCCTTGAATAATGAAATGAGAAATATACAACACACCTTATATTTGTGAAGCTACCCAAAATGAAATATTTTCAAGTACCATAACTTCTTATACAAAACAGATATGCCTACGTAACTCATGTGTCATAAGGATCACATCATTTCCTGTAGCTACAATTCTTAACTGTAAGCACGAACCATGGAACTTACTTGTTCTTACAGCAGCACCCTTTCCTCCTCCAACCGTTGCCTGTGACCTGCTGTCATCTCCCTGCTGTCCTGATACTAGTTTCGTTTTGCCACCTTCAACTACAGCAGAGCCACTGCTGCCCCGTCCATCCGACTTGCTTCGTTCTCTTCCAACCAATACCCTTGCTTCTTCTTGGACAGGAGATTTCTTACGATCCTCTTTCGTACGAACCTGTCATTTAGAAAAAAAATGTGTTATACTAGTAAGAAGCCTCTGGCATTAATCAGGCATTGTAGAAGCAAGATCAGTAATTGTGTAACTTCTGAAACGGTTTGAGTTATAGAATCATTCTAAGCTCTTAAACTTTTCTTGCTGTGCACACAGTATTTTGCTTAGAAGCACTGGACTTTCTAGCCTGGATTTGAAATTTGGTAAGATCACCTCATCATAAAAATAATACTATCACGTGGTCCCTACCCCATGCCAACTATTAAGTCTGCTTGATTATTTTATGAGTTCATGACCTATCAAAAAGCTCTTGCAACCAACATTTAGTAATGCTTTTCTGTTGCTTTAATTACTTTAGTATTAGTATTGTATTCCATCCATAAATCATTACAGAATTATATTGGACAAATCCAGAGAGTAGTTACAGTAAACAGTATAACAATTACAGTAAAAGCTAACAAACACCTTAAGAAATTAGTTCCAATGATTTTGTAAAGAAAATGTACAAAATATAGTAACAGTTATGAGCCAAGTATATACCGTATATTCTCGAATCTAAACCGCACCCGAATCTAATCCGCACCCAGTTTTTGGCGACTTCTTAAACGAAAAAAAAAAAGTTAGTTCGCGATTCTAATCCGCACCTTTCCTTCAACCACCCTTGCCCACGGGGCGACTGCTTGAATAATATTGGATGTTACCAATGCGTTAAAATCCGACGCTACGCCTGTGGCCGATGAGTCATACTGATAGAGGCGGGGCCTTTCTCAACAGACGTGCGCAATCTCGTCTGAAGCCAGCTGATCTTTAGTTGTTGAAACGTGGGAGGTGCTTGTTCCAATTTGTCGTGTACCGTAGTTATGGAAGAGGGACACCTGAAATCTAAACGACTCTCATATACGGCAAAGTTCAAACGTGAAGTTATTCGGTGCGCAGAGGAGAATGGAAACCGCAAAGCCGCTGCAATTTTTGGAGTTGATGAAAGCAACGTTCGATTATGGCAGAAACACAAGGCAGCGATCAGCGGGTATGAGGCTTCACGAAGGAAATTCACTGGACCCAAGAAAGGACGATTTCCTGAAATTGATGATGCAGTCTTCACGTTTTTTCAAGAGAGACGCAAGACTGGACTGTTTGTGAGTTATGATCTACTCGCGAGGAGGCGATAAAGAAGGCCAGATCTTTGAACATTCCTCGAATTATGAGTGATGACGGCGAGTCTGATGAATAATAAATTATAATAATAAATAATAAAATAATAGATTATTGTATTGTATTGTTCTTACATTGTTTATTAATTACGTTAATTACGTTATTGTTATATTGTACAGCAGCTCAATCATTTTTCCAAAATCCAGCTCTAGACCGCGAATCTAATCCGCACGCGAATCTAATCCGCATCTGATTTTTTAGCCCTCTAAAACTGTAAAAAAAGTGCGGATTAGATTCGAGAATATATGGTATTTGTTAAGACATTGAGAACATCTCAACTCCTTATGCTGAATTTCAAAGCTTAATGGATCACTAACAAACTTCCTGCTATGGATAAATATCCTGATTGTACATTTGCCAGTTAGTATCTGACTCTCAAGGTGGGATATTGTCCGAACAATAACTAAACATTTCAATATCTCATCTGCTTCAGATATTACTATCAGCATGCAATTTCTCATTTTCTATTAAATGAACTCCATATTTGACACAGTTTCATTAAACAAACAAACAAATAAATAATTCAATGCGTCTTTAACTGTCTAGCAATCTCAGCATATCTGATTTATCCCTCTAATTTACAGTAATTTAGATATCATGGGATATTCTGTCAGACCTCCTTCTCATGAATACAAATGCAGGCATACACTGCTACATGTATCAGTAATGTTTATTCTCAGTACCTTCTCCATAAGCTGACTCAGAACGCCTCGTTTTCCATCTCTCCCTGCATCAACATTTTGCAAATTCTGGTTAACCGCAGGTGCCTGCTGCTGTCGACTGCCATAGATGCTGACACCACTACCACCAACATCCAACACAGCTGCAGTTACATGCTGCTGTTCCCGTCCAGATGTACCTCGTGCGCGTGACACTTCCCTAACGGGCGCCTCTTTTCCATCCACTGGAAAGGATATTTTAAAATAGCATTTCTGTGTACTTTAAAATGTCAATAGAATCTGTGAGGGGAGGAGATATTAAATAAATAAATCACCAGATGCACATGCTTCACTCACAGAACCTAATTTAGATTCAATTTACAAAGAGGAATCTTCTGGGATATCAGGCCATGCCAATTAGTAAACAGTTACTGGAGTTAAGAAGGAACACAATGTCTTCATTTTCACAGAAAGGCAGGCCAAGAAGAGCAAACGTATTTAAATAGCTGTTAAAATATAAGTACACACTGATGCTGAAAGACATAACCCTGTGTAGTCTGGCAGAAGTGTACTGAGTGTACTGAAGTTTCAGAGGATCCTGCTGCCTCCATCATCAGGATGGAAGAATAAACTGCATATGGAACACACAGATGGATACAACGGCTTGGCAAACCATGGAAATCTTGGACAGAATCAATGTAAAGTGCAACAGAACAAAACGACATCCCAACAGAGTCATTTCTGAGTGCAGTCATAGGACACCAGGGAAAAAAGCAGCAAAAACTGACGGATGAAATACAATTAAAGGGAAAATTTAAATGAAATATAAAAATAGGTATAAAATACAATAAATAAAAATAAAAATAAAAGCATCAATGAGGGATAGGAAGGCAGAAAAGTAAGAGTAGTAAGTGAAGGGGTAGACAGGAGGCTGGTGGACTAACAGGGCTATAAAATAAGGACAGCTGGTGAGAAAAGACATGTGCCTGAAAAGTTAAGGGGGAATGTAATGGAATAAGGGCATAAAAATTAAAAAATATTAACACATTCACTGCCGGGTATTTAAATCCCTGAGGGTATTAAAATTGCCAGGGATTTATTGAATGTTAAACAACTATTACGAGGAAACTATAAGAGATAAAAGTTTGAAATTTTGAGCACACCTTTAGTAATGTTTCAGTGTATGATATTGTGTGTAGTAGCCTTCTGGATGGAGAGGAACACCGCAATGCATGCAAACAAATCTCATTTCTTTCTTGATATTTTTCCATATACACGAGTTTATGGTTTTTCAATTTTCCATCAAGCCTGCCAGGTGGGTCACTTTTCGGGGCTTGTTTCGGTGGAGTTGGTGTAGGCGTTCTGCTCAAGTCTTGCGACTCGTCTGATGATGATGGTGTTGATACATCTTCTCTTGTGTGTATAAGATTTTCACTGACATCCACTAAGTAATCTGGGAATGATTTGTGGGAATTGGGGTTGGATTTTGTAAATACAACATAACTATTGAAAAGTGCACAACACAGAAGGTAGAAAAAAGACTTTCTGAGGCCATTTTACAGTTTTACGGATGAAGGGGTAATAGGCAAGGTATTGGTCAGCTGTATCAACACCATGCATGTGTGTATTGTGATCTACTATGCATTTAGGTTTTTTCTTTGTGATGCCAGTATGTCTGCTCGAGTCATCTACCACAGCTGCAGTTGTGAAGTGTTGAAATCATGTTTACGAGTCTCTTATCTTGGTGCGAGACCAATGGTACATCCTGTTTCCTACGAAAAGTGACCTCACCCTTCTTCAACTTTTTTGCCTCTTCTATCATGTCCTTGGCCAAACCACGATTTACTCTAATTGTGCAACACACTCGAATTGATTTTTGAAGCAGTTCCTCAGCCAGACGAACACTATTATAATAATTATGTTGATACAGATGGTAACCCTTCCCTTCATAAGGCTCTAGACTTACTCTTTCAGTTAAAGGCCCGCATTTGCCATCATATATCTGCATGTTGCAAATATAGCCTGACATACTTTCACATACCATCCATACCAGTGTAATGAATGAATAATAGTGTTAGAATTAATTTTTTTAAGTTTTAGTAGTTGGTTGGAATTTTGTTCACATTGCCACTAGAGGTTAATACCTGCGGTGTAGTGAGCGTTGGCTGCGGTTCACCGCACTTTAAAGAATGCTGAGGCGGGAATTCCTTAATTGTTTATTTAAGGGAACTCCGCGAGGCACTCTCATTTACGTTTTAGTAATTTTGGTAACGACAACTTAAAGCTCCTGCAAGCTGTGGTGACGATGAAAAATACTGGTTTATGGCTGAGCGTCCAAGGTAAGTGAGTTGTGTTGAATTTTATATTTGTGTTGGCAAACAATTACTGAAACGGAGCACTTTTGGTGTTTTAATACTTTGGTGACAGAATTTGAAATTCTAAATTTATTTAGCAACGCGGCGCTAAAACTTATTTATTTTGATTAAGAGGGCAAGCAGTTAATTTAACTTTTACGTGGCAATTTAAATGTATAAATTGTTAACTAAATTTTGTAAATTTATTTGTTTTGTAAATAATACAGATTATTTTATTATAACTTAAAATTAACTGTATTACTTTGATACGTTCGCAAATACCTGTGAGGCATATCGAGCAAAGTGCAGGCTACTGTTTGCCTGCTGCTAAGAAACTGGACACGCCGGAAAAGGTAGTTTGTACTAAAAGGCAGAGCAGTAACCGATTGCTGCTTAGATTTAATAGTCGGTTGGTGGCAGCTAAATTAGAAATAGGGAATCCAGCGATTGCCTTATCGGACGCTACCGATAGAACCTCCTTCAAAAAATTGAGCTGCAGGGTAGCAACTCTCTGGGGGAGGCACTACACCAGCATACCACACTGTTATTTTACCAGGGGTTGTATACGCGAAAACGCAAACAACCTCGCCAACCAAGCATGCCTTCATCAAGTGCAATCTCTCTCTCGGGAATATAATTAGATTTGAAATTATTGATTACAGTGTATAATATTGGTCAAATTTTGTACAGTCGGTCTTCATTGGTTCCTATTGCAGTATTGTCGTTGAAGTGTAGGTATTGGTGGATAATTTGAAATATGTTCCTAGACATCGTTTGTGATAAAATAGGTGTTAGTAAAATGCCTCTTGTTGACCAGTACCATTCTAATTTTGGTTTTCGAATGACACCTGTAAGGAACATCAGACCAAGATATTTCTTCATTTCATATATTGTCACAGGTTTCCATTGTTCACTACGTGCATGTTTAGTAACGGGTCGCGGCATTGTCGCGATCTGTTGTGTGTATAAATTTGTCTGGTTGACAACAATTTGAATGAGTTCTGGAGTGATGTAATTATCAACATATTCCATCATATCTTTGCCATTCTGAACAGCAAATTGTACTGCTGGATTTCCTGTGAAGAGTGGAATACTTGGTTGACGGTCTTTTTTACAAAACCCGTCTACATTAGGGCCCGGACCCTGAGTCTGAAATGTCGTTCTCATCATCACTCTCCTCACTATTCGATATTTCCGGGACACAATCTGCGTCTGAATCACTATCATTCGCAAGTTCCTCATCAATAGAAGCCACTATTCTGCTTCAGTTCTAAGCAATTTTCTTTTTCTAGTAGCCATATTGCACTTTATGTATAACTAAACTCACAAACAACTTCACAGAAAGGAAATACTCTACTGACTGCAGCCTCAAAAATCACTTGCTCAGCTCGAGACTAAACATAAACGTTCCGATATATTTATGATATTTTTATACTCGAAAGTATGTGACCAAATGCATATATTTTTTCTAGTTACGTCAGCTAGGGATTAATACAGATGTAAAATATGTTAACCTGGAGACACATATAGCATTCATAGATTTTGAGAAAGCATTTGACCGGGTCGATAAGACAGAAATTATGGAATATAATGACAACTAAGGGATATCCCAAACACCTGATAAGAGCAATACAGAGTCTATATGATAACACCAAAGTAGTCCTCGATCTACAAACGCATATGACTAATGAGATACCAACTAACCAAGGACTGAGGCAGGGATGCAGTCTACCTCCTACACTCTTTAATATATATATAGACGATATTCTACAAGAATGGAGACATTTGGTAAGCCCAGGAATAAAGATAAAACATCGAGCATCAATAAATACTCTTCTATTTGCTGATGACCAGACTATTATTCAAGAAACAGAAGACAATCTCCAAAGATCTCTCCATCAATTATACCTGCTATGTGAGAACTATAATATGAAAATTTCTACGAAGACGACGAAAGTGATGGCTTTTTTAAGCGCCTATCCCGTGAGGACAAAAATTACAATCCAAAACAACCCAATTGAACAGGTGTCACACTTTAACTACTTGGGGTGTGATGTGAGCTACAAACCAGACAACGATATAAAGATGAAGCTTCATAAATACCAATACATCTGTGTGACAATACATAGAACACTTAAAAATAAAACGAGGAAAGGCACTATGTTGAAATTTTATAAGACAATGGCCACACCTGTTTTAATGTATGGATGTGAATCCTGGGTTCCCTCTCAGAAAGACAACAGCAGAATCCAAGCCACTGAAATGAAATTCCTACGCCGCGTGAAAGGAATTACAAAACTAGATTGAGTCAGGAATGAAGACGTAAGAAAAGAATTGGGAATATATGCAATGAATGATAAGATAAAACAAAAAAGAACAGATTGGCGACAACACATAGACAGAATGAATAACGAAAGATTAACTAAACAAATACGAGAATACAACCCACGAGGAAGACAAAGTGTAGGTCGCCCCCGTCGCAGATGGAGTGAACTTGAGGACTGATGTATAAGTTCGGAACAGGCATTAATGCCTAATCCATGAAGCAAAGAAGAAGAAGAAGAAGAAGAAGAAGAAGAAGAAGAAGAAGAAGAAGAAGAAGAAGAAGAAGAAGAAGAAATATGTTTCCTGACAGAAATTATTGTGTGCATGGCCTATTTAAGGCAAAAGAGCAGAGTAAACTTTAGATCGACTAAAGTCGACGCTGGAAATTTAGAATGTAAATAATTAAATCGACCAAGGTCAACTTTGGCAGTGAATGTGTTAAAATAAAAATAAAGAATACAAATGGAAATAAAATGCAGGGGAAATGTAAATGTGGCAAAAAATTAATAAATTTAACACAGGAAGGAATGATGGGTGGGAAGGGAGAAAAGTAGAATGTACTGGTCCAGTCAGTCAGTCTACCGCCGATCAGGCCATCCTTGTTGTCCATTTTGCGTGGATGCAGACTGAGCTCAGTAACCTCTCTGACGATGTGGTCCACGTATCTTGAATTTGTTGAAGAGGATACTGGTATGCTGGATATGGATCTGATGCCACCTGTTGATGCTATGCTCAGCCATGGATGACTTATCTGGCTGCTCGAGATAGCCATGCCAGTGATACACCTCGACCCTGGTCCAAATGGAATGGCTAGTCTGCAGGATGTAGTCAGTCGTAACCATGGTCACAGGGAATTATATATACACTCAGAATTTATTTCACGTGTCGATTGTTCATCTACCCTGATGGTAAAGGCAGCGGAAACCTCCAAATGTGAGTACGCTTTCACCACACTACAGTGTTACATCCCAGCAGACAGCAATCTTTAATCACCATTGTAAGAACCCACTTCCTCCTTTCAACCACTTCGCATCCACTTGAACCTACACATTTCAGTCACCCTGAAGATGAAGTCATACCTCCAAAATGCTGGAATAAACTCATGATCCTACATGATATAATAACCCAGAGGACAATCATTTAAATATTACTAACCTTTCATGTACATAATGTTTTCGGCAGTAGGAGAGGTCACCACCTGACCGGGATGCACACGGCATTCTCCCTTCTGTGCTCCTGATGAATCTATCCTGTAACTGAATTCAATTAAAATCCAACACTGTTTGCAGAGAATTCCATTCTCTGTGCTCCAGACGACTTAGTCCTGTAGATGATCTCCATTAAAATTCAACAACCTTTATGCCGGTCTCTTCAGTTGTATTCTGTGTTGAAACAACTTTCAATTAAATCAGAATCGTACAGCAGCAGTCACTTGCGTGCTATTCCCACAGAAAGTTAGGACTTTCAAGAAAGAAGGTAACACCCTTAGAAAAATATCATATGGTTTAACATGTGACTTCATGTTATGCAGATCACAGCATGTGAACAGTAGATCTATGATTGTAACAGTACCTGTTTATGATGCAGTCTCATCTGTACTGCATTACTGTGGTATTTGGGCCACTAAATACCGTATATTCTCGAATCTAATCCGCACCTTTTTTACAGTTTTAGAGAGCTAAAAAATCAGATGCGGATTAGATTCGCGTGCGGATTAGATTCGCGGTCTAGAGCTGGATTTTGGAAAAATGATTGAGCTGCTGTACAATATAACAATAACGTAATTAACGTAATTAATAAACAACGTAAGAACAATACAATACAATAATCTATTAATTATTTATTATTATAATTTATTATTCATCAGACTCGCCGTCATCACTCATAACTGAATCATTATCCGTGCTCTCCACCCAGTCACTATCATCTTTATCTTCAACATCGTCCTCCCATACAATGTCATCGCTGCCTTGTGTTTCCACCATAGTCGAACGTTGCTTTCATCAACTCCATAAATTGCAGCGGCTTTGCGGTTTCCATTCTCCTCTGCGCATCGAATAACTTCACGTCTGAACTTTGCCATATATGAGAGTCGTTTAGATTTCAGGTGTCCCTCTTCCATAACTACGGTACACGACAAATTGGAACAAGCACCTCCCACGTTTCAACAACTAAAGATCAGCTGGCTTCAGACGAGATTGCGCACGTCTGTTGAGAAAGGCCCCGTCTCTATCGGTATGACTCATCGGCCACAGGCGTAGCGTCGGATTTTAACGCATTGGTAACATCCAATATTATTCAATCAGTCGCCCCGTGGGCAAGGGGTGGTTGAAGGAAAGGTGCGGATTAGAATCGCGAACTAACTTTTTTTCGTTTAAGAAGTCGCCAAAAACTGGGTGCGGATTAGATTCGGGTGCGGATTAGATTCGAGAATATACGGTATTTTGAAATGGACCTCAATGGTTTTTTACAATACATCCTTTAAATATAAATAAATAAATTTACCCCTGGGAAAGAACCCCAGCACCCAATGAAAAGGAAGTTGGATGGACCCCCAGAGCCAGTCTGGACATTTGGAGAAGAGAAAAATTTCTTGCCCCTGTCAGGATTCAAACCCTGGATCATCCAGCCCCTAGCCTAGTCACTATACTGACTATGTCATTCCAGCTCTTTGATACAGGAGATGTCCACAAAAATTTACTGATGGCTTAATCAACTCATCCTTGCTGCCAGTCTAGTTATCTAATAGTCAGATCTTGCACACAAGCTTCTCTGATTTATAAACAACCATATTATTTCAATTTCCTGTCAAACACTCTCCATTTCTGAACAAATTTCCTGCCTGGCTGAAAAATTCAGAGCACAATATAACATTTTTTAAAATCAACTTACGGGGAGGCTGCATCAAACTGCAGCATACTGATATGTTCAAGGAGGTTCTGAAGCTGCTGATGTGATGAAATTGTTTCTTGCTGTTGCTGCTGCTGCTGTAATACATCATTAGAAGCCTGATTTCTTTCAGATGCAGCCAAAGACTTCACATATGGCTCCAGTTGATGTGCTACCAAGCTTAAGTGTTTTACTTCAGCACGTAACGTTAGAATGTCATTCATCTGAAAATGGCAACAAAAACACTGAAGTCATCCATTACAGTCACAATTCAAGTCTTTAACAAGACAATATGATAAAGTGTTTGGAAATAAATAAATGTCCCATCTTAAACCAATTATCTCGTTAAAAAAATGCTGTCCTGGTTTCCACTCCTGGCCGAAATTTAATTTTGAATGATTTTATTTAATCACTTATTTTCTTATTTATTTAGTTATTTGTTTATCTGGGTGTTGTCTGTTGGTGTGTCAAACTATACAGTATCAGATGGCAGTATGATTACTGAATATGAATCAGGAAGAATGTGCAAGCCATTGTGGCCTAATAAAGATCCAATGCCAGTACGGGCCTGAGGAGGGCTGAGGGAAACCAAAAAGAATAGTCTGCATCCTGGAAATCAGGCTCCCAAAACATGTCACAGTTGTTACTGCTTGGGTCAACTTTCTCAGTTACTTTGAAAGTTATGGCATTCTTTGAGTTTGTATGGAACTGCCTGAAATCATTGGTATTGGTTAAGAAAAAAGTGCCAATTGTCAGCATCTGTTCATACAGAAAAAACAATTTCCACTCTTCCTGAAAGGACTTTCATAAAATTTAGGACTGATGTCATTACTGACACAATTTTGTTTACATTTTTCACTTACAGATATCTCTATATTAGAACTTAACAATTTTGAAAAAATCTTTTAGTGTTCAACATGTCTATTTTGTCATGCAAAAGAAGTCATATTTTAGTTTGTTTGTCATCCCATTGTATTAGATATAGTAACAAGAGAAATAAATTGAAGTTAACACAACTAGTAAGTGTTGTACCTTTAATTTGGCAACATGTTTCGACCTCAGAGGGCCATCTTCAGGCAAATAGTATAAAATACATAAAAGGAATTGCGTACAACTGTATTAAGTTTTGAAACGACATCTCAGATTTACTCATCTACTATGTCAAGATACGACAGTACAATTCAAGAATGTTTTAACAATCACTAAACCATTTTAACCTTTTAACCTTGGCTTGCATATAAACGATTTGACACAGTAACATGTATTTTATCAAACTGTAAAAACTGAGATCTCAATTCAAAACTTAATACAATTGAACACAATTCTGTTGATGTATTTTACACTACTGGCCTAAAGCTGACCCTCTGAGGTCGAAACATGTTGCGAAATTAAAGATATAACGCTTACTAGTTGTGTTGATGGTAACATATTTCTCTTGAGTCACAATTTCTAGTTACCACACAATAGCCTGTCTGAAGTCCATTTAGTGTTTGATATCTTATCTCAGAAATATGAAAGAAATTTGTCTTAATAAGTACCACAATTTATGCTTGCTATAATTTTGATCTGACTGTTGCAAAAACAAAAATTTTAAGATTCAAGTCTTCTGGAATGAAATGCTGTGTTGCGTTGAGTATTTCCTGGCATTTCAAGGAATCATGATACCTTCAAAAGATTGGGAACTACACACACACACAAAACCATAAACCGCTACATCTCAGAGACTTGAATCTTCAGTAACACAGCTGTGCGAACCTCAAATCTTGCAAAATAATTTTAGATTTTAATTTATGTATGAATTCTTAATAGATTACACTTAATCAAAATATGTTAACCTATACTGGTGCTATCTGCATCTGAAAGACAAAACAGCAGAGACCAGACTAAGGTAATGTGGTGACTTCGTGCCAGAGTAACTGTAGCATGAGAGCTGAAAATCTGTTAAAAAGAATGAAGCATGAGATTCAGGGTTCTCATAGTGGTGATTATGGTAACTAATGTCTGCTGGGATGTGTCACAATGCAATTTGGTAGAACCTGCTGCCTCCTCATCAGAGTACAAGACTCAGAATATGGTGGCAGCTGGTTTCTCCAAAACACTGGTACCTTTCTAGCAAACTACATGGCATTTCATCTTAGAAAAAAATGATCACTGCAAGGTATAACTAAGAGATGAGGATATCATTTTTAGAATCCCCTGCATTGGAATATTTTTATACTGAAATCTGAGACAGTTATGAAATTTCCCTTCTAAGTTAACAGTGCAGTTTACCATGATGCATCAGTATGTTCTCTTGGCTTCTGAAAAGGAAGTATGTATTTTTGATAAACAGTGTATTATATTGAATTCTAAAAGGTTTTGACGATGGTATATGATATTGCAAACCACTTGTTTCTAGGACTTCATCCACCGTCTTTATTGTGAATAAAATGTAAAATATAAAATATATAAAATCTATGTTTTGGAAGATGGCTCTTCTTCTGTCTACAGGCCTACTCAGATGCATCCTGTTGATTTAGCTAGTCCATTAGCCAACCCAGCTTGGACATCTCTCCCATCTGGATTCCCATCATCAGCAAAGGGATCATCAATTCAAAAAGAAGTTCGCCATCATAAATAATTTCTGCCCCCAATCTACACTGCACATCATTTACAAGCATTTCATTTGATGCAGAGAATGTTGGTCTTCCTATTTATTTTTAATTTATGTCTGTTACTGCTTGCAATAATTCTCTAATGCTTATGTATTTATTATATTTCTCAGATACATTCTGACATCAGGAAGTTTTATAACTGTGATTCCACTAACTGCGTTGCCCGGTGATTGAGACTAGCCCAATCAACAGGATCCATCTGAGTAGGCCTGAAGACGGAAGAAGAGCCATCTTCCAAAACATAGATTTTTTATATTTTATTCACAATAAAGATGATGGACAAAGTCCTAGAAACAAGTGGTTCACAAGTGTATTATATTCCCCGACATGAACCAACTTCAACAAAACAGAACAGAAAGTACTATAAGATAATACAATAAAATGAAAAGTAAGAAATTCAACATAAAGTAGTCTTCTTATATGACAATGTAAAAGGCAAATACATGGATATTATTTTATCTGACTATTTACATCACTTTCCACTCTGACAATTTTGGGTGATGGCAGGCAGTGCGGTGCTCACTGCTATTCCAATCTGCCATGAGTTGAGGTCCATACATTTTAGTTCAATGTACTGCAGTTAATATTACATTATCACCTGCCATTGCTAAAGAAGGTGCTGGAAATTACTTCATCTTACAGACACAAATCACATATCACAAACACATTCACTGCATGTCAAGATTTTATAAGTTAAGTAAGGTGACAGGCAGTGACTACTGACAGTTGTCAGATAAAATAGTGTCCCTACTTGATTCAATCCTTTTCCTGCCTGTGAAGCAACATAGTCACTCACAGAGGTTCTGAGACGTCTGAAGGTTATGGACTGGTTTTCTATGTAATTCACACATACATTAGGAGATAGTATAATGATATAAAACAGCTGACTTTCTGCACCTCCTGCTTGTTTATCTGGGGCACACATGTCTCTCCTTTAAACACTACTTAATATTTATAAAACAGCCTGGCAAATTTCCTGCAGTTTGCAACACACAGAACCAAATGTCTGCCATTTTCCTTTCTTTTTCTATAATCTTCACCTAATGCACTTTACTGATTATTACCTGTGACTGGAAAATCTCTTGTTCCACATGGATCCTACACAACTGTTCTTCCCAGAGAGTATCAAATATATTCTTCAGCCTCTCCAATTCAACTTGATGGCGTTCCAATTGTTCCTCCAAAAGAGCACACTCTCTTGTCACATGTTCATAACGTGCTGCTAATGGTGGGGTGTGTGCTCTCCGCAGCAATGTTACATCTCGGTGAAGTTCTCCAAGACGTTCTTTCACGCCACAAAGCTGCTGACTCAGTTCCTGATTGAGTAACAAATATGAAAAGCACTTCTTATTAACACTGAGAATATTGGGATTATGAAAGGGTTGACCATGTGGAGAAACTTAAGTTTTGGGTGAAGGATAACCACTGTACAGTGGAGAAATCCTTGAACGATGACAATAATGATGACAATTATCATCACCTTTATGCAGGGTATTTACAATTATATACCTGAAACAAACCATGTTTCTAGCATATACAGTGTTGCAGCTATTCTGTAGTTACAATTTATGGTACATGTAATGTTATTTCTCATGCTGAATGTTTTGTACCTTTACATTAGTACTTTCTGAAGTATGTGTGCAGTGCCAATATGGCTGTTTTCTGTAGTTCCTTGATTTTGTGCTTTCCCGGCATGCCGCTCAGGTATTTTCTGAATGATTTTGAGATGGTTCCAGTCGCCCCTGTTATTACTGTCACTTTTGTTTTTACATTCCTTATGCGCTGTATTTCTATTGCAAGGTCTATATATGTTTTAATCTTCTCGGCTTTTTTCTTGATAACATTTCTGTTTCCAGAAACTGCAACATTTATTAACATACAATCCCTTTTCATTATCATGGATTATGATGCCTGGTTTATTGTTATAGATGGTTCTGTTGGTTTGCACTTTTTGATTCCATAACCTTACCTGCAGGACTTGTTTCTACCAATTTTGTTAAATGCTCGTAACAGTGTTCATTGTCTAATTTTATGCCCATTTCCTTGCACATGTTAAAGTGTAGTTGAGCACACACCCTGTCACATCTGTTTTGTGTATTGTTCTTTTGCCAATACTGGGCATGCTGATATAATATGTTCTACTGTCCCATCAAAGTGTTGACACACGTCTGCATTTGCTATCTGTTTCTGTTTGTAATATTTTTGTTGCATGACAGTTCGTTTGTAATGCCTGATCTTGTGCTGCTATTATTTCACTTTCAGTTTAAGCGTTCAGCTCTCCCCTTGACAGCCACAGGAAATATGTCTTCTTCACTAATAAGCTGTCTATCTATACTTTTAATACACTGGCTATGCATTACATTGCTTTCCCATTTTTTTCTTTAAAAGAACTCTCCTAATCTTGCTTATGTGTGTTGTATGCCTTCCTTTTTTGTGTCACTGTTTACATTTGATTGGTTTAATTCTTCTACGACCATTCTTCCGTTTTAAGTGTTGAATTCACATTTGGTTTATTATTTTCGTGGCTTTTAACAATATTTACAAACTGGTTTTCTCTATATTGTGTGTTCAGATATTCTGCAGTATTGATTACCTTTGCTTTGTATGTCACTTCAATTTGTAACAAGTCTTGTCCTCCTCCTTTCCTTTTTGCACATAGCCTATCTGTATCAGCTTTTGGGTGACACATTTTCTACACTGTTGGTATCTTTCTAGTTTTCCTCTTGACTTTACTTATTTTTTCTAATCTCCAATTAATTATACCAAAAGTGTATCTTAATACTGGGAAGACTAATGCTCCAATTGCTGCAATTTTATTCCTGGCATTCAACTCAGATTTCTGTATAATTCTTAATCCCCTGGTGTATTCCTTCTTCAAACTTTCTTTCATTTGTTGATGCTATATACCTTCACTTTCCTCAGTACCTAGGTACTTATAGGGTTTTCCCTGTTCAAGTTCTTGAATTTCTCTGTTGATGTCAAGTTATAAATTTTGTGAGTGAAATAATTTTCCTTTCTTGAGTACAATCTCCGCACACTCGTCAAGTCTGAGCTCCATAGGGATATCGTCAATGAATGTTCTGTTTGCATCAGTTTTTGGAGTTCTTCCTCTGTTTTACCAATCAGCTTCAAATCAAATCAAATAAGAGTGATATTTTTGTCTTTGTTGTGTGTTCCTCATATCCTGTGTTCAACTTGTTCAACTGTTCTGTGAGCAGGATTACACTAATGCAAAATAATGGTGGTGATAATGAGTCTCCTTGAAATATTCTGCATTTCATTTCTATATCTTCTGTTTCTATTAGCTTCTCTTCTGCACAGAACATACTTGTTTTCCAATAACTCACGGTGTTCTTAGTGAGAGATATTATTTTATTACTGATCCCAATTAACTCTTAAGGATTTGATATAATAATAATAATAATTAGGATTGGACAGCATAGGTTTAAAATAACAAGTACTGCATGTGGCTGAGATTAAAGTTTATGTTTCTCTGTTAATTAACGATTCATGTATTAATAAATTAAACCACTTCCACCTTACACGTAAGGAATGAAATAATTTTGGGTTAAATATATCTAGTTGTTTTCTGATTAGTCATAAAAAATCTTTTAACTGTAACTACTACAGAGTTACAGTAGTCTGCCTGATTTTTATACAAACATGAAGCCATTATATGCTCTCATGCAGTCCACACGCGTTTTATGCACGTCCTCAATCCAATAATGACAAAGCTAATGCTGCTGAGTGCAATTTGTAAAATGTAACTGGCCGAATGTTCCAACCTCATACATTCATGACATTCACTGTCTCCACCTTAGGAGTGCTACCTCTGCCTGTTCTGCTTGCATCAACACTGCCAACTAAGCACAGGACACACACAAATGACCACACAACTTAACAGTGCACACCTGTTGGATACAAATCATTGCATATTGTTACAGTGATCTATTTTCTTCATTCTACCATTCCTTGAATAGACTTCCAAATTAGCATCTAACAGACCAGAAAAGACAACCATCATTAACATATATTTCTTCAATCATATATAATGTATGTACACAATAACGCAAAATATCACAGTATGTCGGTCAATCTGAACATCTCTCTTTTGACCAGGAGTTGCTGCTTGTACTGCACGGTGCTGGGAGCTTTTGCCATCTGTTATTTTGTTTCTCCACTGTCTTACGCCGAGGACTAATTTACACATGATAAATCCTTGCAGGTTGAGGAAAGAAAGCTGGCAAACAAGTATGTATGAGATGTGAGGTTCTTACAGGGGTGCCAATAAATATTACCATTTTCTGGGATATGACGACATTAAGATTTGTAAGTGCCAACAATTCAGAGCACTCTGCTGCCTCAATCTTCAGGGTAGTGCACACAGAGAAGCAGTGGTCAGTGGGGCTCCCACATCAAACACGCTATGTGCTGGGTGCCTGAGTCACACTGCCTTATATTGAATTAGCAATAAAAAGTGGCAGTGGTTAAAAAAGTGCATGAATAATGAAACTACAGTAATTCCACTGCCCAATGGCTAATTACTGTCAACATGAAAACTAGGTCTATTTTCTGTCGATCTTCCCCGCAGATGGAAGTTGATAGTTTATCTAAAATACTGGTCAGCCAATTCACATGGTTTGATAATCTGCACAAGGAATATGAGTGACTAACAATGACCAGTGAAAATATACCATATTTACCCAAATACAAGATGACTCTAATCTAAGACGACCCCCTAAATAAAACACGTCCACCAAGGGAAAACGTATTTATCCAAATCTAAGATGACCCCCAAAAAATAAAATGTCTGCCATGAAAAAATATTTTCCTACTGATTACATACACTTAATACACAAAGCATGTCAGATTCTATCTACCTTTACCAATCAGTGTTACTGTCTCCATCTTCACAGTTGGAGCCTTTATCTTTCTCACACTCACTCCTAACATTCCCATCCTCTTCACTGTCATTCCACAACATATCATCATCAGTCACATCCACTGCACTGGATATACAGCACTTCTTAAAACCCTTCAGTCAATTCTGGTGAGATGTGCTGCCATGCCGTTATGATCCACACTGACTAAATAATACATTTACATTTCTTGGTTTATAAACTTACCTGAACACACGAAGAAGATTTGACAATTTTCTCCACAGATGGTGTTTGTGGTGTTAAGAATTTTAAATATGTGTGTTCTGGATTTTTCTGTTGTGTCTGTGGTCTGATCAGGTTGAATTCATGGCTCTTTCTATGGTTTTTAATTTGTGGATTGGTCCAGGTTTTATTTTTGAGTCTTGTAGTTAATTTTTTAATTTTTCAATAGGCATTTTCCTGTTACTACCCTTGGAATAGATCTGTTCTCAGATGCATATCTTAACAAGTTTATGGATGCTATGGTGCTCAGTGACTGAGAATAGCTCAATCTAAGGGGTCTTTTGTCTACATAAGATGATTTCGTGGCATAAGCCTTGGTTTGGCTCCACATGGTCTGGTTCAGAGCGAACCAGTTTGGTCCTTAATATGTGAGTTAAAGATGACCTCACATATTTAAGCACCAAATTTAAGGGAAAACCCTCGTCTTGCATTCGAGTAAATACATCACGTACTGAAGACTTCACATTTAAATTGCACACTTTCCTTTGCCAGTTCTCAGTGATAAACTGTACCTTGATCTGAGAATCAAAGCTACGGCAGTGGTTTGAGAATGGTCCCTCTCCTTCAAGAGCTTTCGCTCTCAGTGCTGAGTGCTGTCTTTTGGAGGGAGGTGGATGGAAATGTTGTGTGGCAGATGCTTGTGGACCACCATGTTGCGGTTGTGCAGGCTGCTGTGATTGCTGCACAGGTCCTACAGAATAATGTTTAAAATTATATATGACTGCTCACTTGTTGCACTACCTCCACTTGTTCGTAAACCTCCCAGATGTGTAACATTGGTTAAATATGTAACAATTCACAATGGGAAACTGTACTTGGTTGTTTTGATGTCTTACATTTTAACCACGCAACTCCACTGAAAAAGCTACAACAACATGACTTTATCTTGTACTAAAATCGGGTTTAGAGCGTTAAAAGGAAAATTACTGTAATTATTTATGTTGTGGTGTTTTGAAAAGCAGAATGAAACTAAAATTTGGACATGCTGAGAGGTACTTGCATGTAAGAAAGAACCTGTTTCACCTACAATGCTTAAAGACCAACAATATCTCAAACGAATTCTATCAAATTAACTAAACTACTACAGATTCATATAGTTTGTGCTTTCTTCTGTGTCATTATTCTAAACAGGAATACAGCAGCTGGATAGGAAATTACTTAATTTCACATTATATTCTCCGTGCATTCTGATGTCAAATCACAAATTAAAAAACCAACAAATGCACTGCAACAGTGTATTTGTTGATTTTTTAATTTGTGATAGGAAATTACTTGGTTGTGATATGAAAGAATTATTGAAACTTTCATAAAATCAGTGAAGACTACTGCCATTATGTAACTTTTGCATAATCTATACAAATGAAATGTATTTTCACCATAACCATGCCACAAAGGTGCATATGAGACATACACGTAAAACTCTATGTATTCTGTATCTTCACAGTTGATGACCATTCAGACATACAGTACTCACAGAAATCCTGGAAAGCAAACTGTCTTATCTTAGATAATTGAGAAGCCCAGTGGGTATATTTATATACTGTCTGCAATAAACATACTGGGACCAAAACTGCAAGAAGTCCTGGAGAAGAGTCATGGCAAGTTACGAATCACTGGTAATGACAAAATGCCAGAAAAAGTCCTTGTTTTGTGTAAGAATTGACCGTACATGTAAAAATAAGAAACCGATACTTCTGATAATTTTCGTTGCTAAAATGAAGTTCTTATTACAAGCCATACTCATTCTACCACTGTTACCCTGTATTAACATCCTTCATTGTCCAAGCGCTCAGCAAAATGTTGCTCACACAGCAAAAAACACAGACACAGACATAAATATTTAAACACAAGCATTTTTCAAGCTAAAACCTGCAAAACAATTTTTTTTTTAAATTAACAAGTCAAGCTAGTACCTCCCACTTAATTTTCTTCAGGAAAAAGTGCTGTTTCATAAATACAGTAAAACCCCTATTTAATTAATTGCTGGGGGATTAGAATATATTTCACTAAATCGAGGTTTTCATTAAATGGAGGTTACATTGTTTATATGGAGCTATTGTCGGGACATGAAAAAATCATCACTAAATCCGGGATTTCACTAAATGTGGGAACATTAAATCGGGGTTTTACTGTATATTTTATAACATTCCACAACATCTCACCTGCTGACACTTGTGGCCCCATTTCCCCACCTGCTTGCTGTTGCTGTGTAGCTGAAATGACACTTTTCCCAACCCATGGCTCCAGTGCATGAGAGAATTCACTACGATAGTTGGTCCGAATCTGACTTGACTGAACAGGCCTGAAACAGAGAATTTCAGTAGTCAAAACGGAAGTAATTCCTTCTGTCTGCATTCCTGCTTATTTAAAAACAAGTCAGGAAACGTCCACAGAGCACAACAATTCTGGCGCTTTTGCCCTGTTACTGTCCCTGTAAGTTTTTTCCGTGTTTTAGTGACAGATTTAGAGTTAATCACACTCAACTGTTATGTTTCAATCATCAACTGTTAATTCAGCCTCCATTTGTACCACACAGAGAACAGTCTGTCTCTATTATAAACACCAATAACATAAAAAAACACAGGTTTTCACATAAAGTGTCTGTCGCTTTTATCCAAATTGAAGCAAAATCAGAATGCACTGACAAATCTTAGTAAAAGTCTCAAATACAAAATTTCATGAAGATCTGTCTCATTTGAGTTGTGCTGTCACATGCAGACAGATGGACAGACAGACATAATGAGACAAACGGTCACTTTTTGCAGCTGCTCTGTAGATGTGCCTAACAAGACTAACGAGCAAAAAATCACAATGCCTACTTTTCTCTGAATGCTTTAATCTATACTGTTACGCAACCAAGTATTATTACATTAATAATCATAATAATGGTAGTATAAAATTGTAACCTACAGGGAGGGGGAGCACGTCTCTAGTGCAGCAATCATCATAACAAGTTTAATAAAATTTGTCAGTTTGTCAATACATACCCACAATTTCTTACATGACCATCCAATCCAATCATATACAGGTGTGGCAAACTGATCCTACCTAGGTGGTTGGCTAAGCTGAGTAACTGCAGTTAGGCGATCCATCATCGCATAGGCCAGGTCCAGGAACTGATACTTATTGGCAGAAGAAGAGAAAGCTGAGCAGAGCAGCAAGTGAAGCTGCAGAAGTGGCAGAACTGTACCCAGGCTGATTATTTGACCTCGAAACTGACGCTCCTTAGTCTCAAACTGCCTGAAAAATTACGAAGCTAATATTAATTTTCCTGCACAGGTCCTAAACTGCAAAAAACATACGAGTTACAGGGAATGGGCCTAATATATAGAGATTCAAATTCAGATATTTCATTGTCACAGTCAAATTCTTACCAGTAGACTGTCATACCCGCATTACAAGCATATCAATGTGATATTTGTGGTTCTCACAGTCATGCTGCTGAAAATACAAGTCCTCTGGGATGTTACACTGTGTCACTGGATAAACAGTTGATAGTCTGAAGGCACTAAGAAACTTCAAATTATCAGCAACTACTCACCCAACAACATGGCATCATATACCGAACACTTGTGACTTCCCTTCACAGAATTATTACGATTATGCTCTACGTCAGCGTTTCTCAGTTTGTCTTTTGTCAGCAGAACATGTCCTGCCTCAAAAATGGTGAAACAGCAAAACAAACCTAAATACATTACCATTTTCTATGTACTCTTTAAATATCAGACAGTATAAGACATTATTCAAGAAAGTTTACTAGATAACTGCTTCACAGCAGTGTATCAAACCAAAATATGTAGAAGTCAGAACATTATGAGGAATTCTGTGGCTCAACAGAAATAAAGTGGAAGATGAGCTTTAAAATTACAAAATGCTGTCAGTTAGACTCTGCAAGCCCTGTACACACACAGAAGGCCAAGATGTTTGACATGCTACAATGACCATCTCCAAGAATATCAAGTGATGCACCACAAGAGTAAGTAGTATGACATTTCTCACCATAATACAGGCATTCCACCACGAGGCAAAACAGGGAGGGGCAAACCACAACCTGTAGTTGCAATTTCAAAACACAGGAAGTATTTTTTATTACCAGAGTACTTGCAGTATAGTGGGCGACATTTTTGCTGCAGTGCATATGATGATGCTTCCCGCTCTGCAGTGCTCAATCCTGAGATAATATTCTCTGTAAGTCTACATGTTAGGCAAGTGTGACCAATCCAACAGTATGCAACTATTATTTCCTTCTTCCTACTGGAGCAGAAGGACTATCACACTTGCCTGGCTGGTTTTGCCATTCACTATTTGTAGCCATGCATATTGGCCCATTCATCTTGCCATGAGGATAACACAGTGTGAAGGACAAAAGTAAATGTCAGTAGGTCTGATATAAAGTGTCCAAGCAGAACTGCGTCTTTAGCAGCTGCAGTGGTAGCTCTGATGGTGGCTGAGCATCCAGGTACCCAGCAAAAGACAGTTTCCCTCAAACATACGCTTTATCAATATAACAGCCATGTATTCCAGACAGGCAAAAAGGAAGAACACTGTCTTCTGGGATGTGACAGCATGTAGTCTGATACAACCTGCTGACATTCAGAAAAACCTGTTTGCCTCCATCTTCCATGATGAAGACAGGAAACAGCAGGTTCCTTCAAAATGTCCGTAAATTTCTGCTGTCACATCCTAAGTCTCTGCTGTGAGAATCCCATATCTGACACAGGCTGAATGGATTTGTGCAAAATACTTGCTTTAGGCAAGGGCAGATGTTTTGCTTCTCACATTGGACCAGTTGAGGGCCACAGAACAGAGGTACGATATGCCACAGTGGAACAGGTAAGAGTCTACTGGATTTGCAATTAAAAAAAAATTGCTGCTGAAGAAATTTAAACATGGAACCCCTGGGCATAACTTCCAGAACTTGGTACTCTTCAGAACAATTACAGTAAAGCTGCAGGTCCATATTTAACACTCACCTTTGCACTTCCATGATCATACTAGCGTGAGTCTTAGCTATAGCCTCCTGCATCCCCTGGCAGAAACTGTTGATGGTATGTTTCTCGGACTCCATGTTGTGTCGCAGCTCCTCCAGGAGTGTCTTGAACATAAGCACGCCCTCATGGACTGAATTCTGCAGGTCACGTACTGACTGCAACCAAGCCAAAGAATAAGCAAAAATTCCTCACATTATAATACCATATGTGCTATGATGGATCTTCCTCCACGGGGAGCCGACTTCCTTGCATGCACGTGCACAGGACTGATCCTTGTTAAATCATGCTGTCCCTTGTAAGGAGAACTAAATCTTACTGCAAAAGGATGGCAGAGTCTGCATGTCTGTGTTAACCAGGGACTTTTGCCAAAAGAAATATTTATTTAATTTACCTCTAGGTTTGCATTTTTAAACAACTGAATAACACATTAATTTGGTCTGCAGAACTTGTGGAGTTCAGTCTGGTTTTCTGTCAACGGTCTGATTCAATCCTGGTCCTTTTGTATCTGAATCAACTGAAATAATGGTTTGATATGTTTGGTTTGTGAATTTCTTACACAATCTATTCTCCTTTGCAGTTACAATGTAGTTAGTTACAGTCCCTGCACTTAGTATAGAAGAAGATGACTGTGGTATAAGTGTACACTCCTTTGCAAGATTTAGTATTCCTTACATCACCCTGTCTAACTGTTTATGTTATAAACATCCTCATACTTGTGCATGGTACCTTCAAGACTGAATATATGGTCATCATTAATGATATGTTTAAAAGCAATACAGTACATATTTATCTAATCTAACAATGACCATTTGTTTCACATCTGCCAGGGGGAGGAAAAAGAAAAACCAGAATGTATCCATGCTGGTTAATTACTCTGAAGCCATCACAACACAAATGAAAAGGCACTGTATGGGGTATGATTATGAAGTTTTTATATTTACTGATAATTAATTTTCTAACAGCATAAAAATAAGGGCATAACTGATGAATAGTGATGCAGCAGCAAGGTATTAATGTGTAAATTTAAAATATGGAACCCTCAATTATCTGTGTCACTGGAACGAAGAAATGTAATGCATACCTCAAGACTGAGGATAATGCAAAATAATATTAACATAATCACATTCACCAACAAATGCACATAACAGGGTTACAAACTGTGCATGAATTTTAAGAACTCCCACATATTTCAGTGCCTAGGCACGGTTCTCTGGGAGGCACAATCACAAAGGACTACAAGCACCAATACATCAATCTTGGAAGTAAAATGCGAAGTATTAAGATATTAAAAATGTTAAAATAATAACATATAAAACAGTAAGTATAAAATTACAGTTTATTGAAATTATGGTTATCATACAACTGACAAGTTCCAGGCCAAAGTCTAGCGTCTGTTTACCTAACACACATAATGTATGTACATTACGTACATAGTTAAAATTGGGAAACCTACTCCCAGATAATTGAGAGCCCAAAACATACTCAGTTACTGAAATAGTTCCAAGGTATGAAAATTATGTTTGGTAGATAAGCAAAGTGAAAACAAGCTTAAAAGATGACTGTTTAAGCATGATTCATAAAATAAAGTGTATGAAAAGCCTTGAAAATCAAATTTAGAACACTGTTGAAGTTATACGAAGATATGATTAGAGAAATGAAACAAATATGTACAAACAAACAAAATTTCTGGCAGGTGTGAATGTTGGGAAGAGACAAAGGCAATTACATACCATGATGCCTGCTTATGTGAACAGAAATATAAAACATTCTGTAAATGTCATAAGCAGAAATAGTTATCCTGAAGGGAAAATTGGTGCGAACGGTTCAAACAATACACTAGACTAAAGTAAGGGGCTATGAGCAAATGGGTTATATCAAACTAAGGAACTACAAGCTATGGTAATTTACTTCTACTTCAAAACTACTGTACATGGAGCAATAAAACAATGTACCAACTACTAAGTATAAGAAATTATGAAGGACATCACCTATGGCTTCCATGATGGCATGTGGGAGCACACTTACCAAAATTGCTCGATCAAGTTTTTTACATCCCTGCGTATAAGCAGTGTCAATGTCAACACAGTGTAACCTGGCCTCTGCTGGTGTATCGCGGAAGCAGTTGACGCATAACATGGTCTTTTGCGTATTGGAGAACATAATGTACTGCTCCCCATGAACTGCACACTAAATTATAAAGAAAATGAAGGCATTCTTCAGAAATGTAAGCTAGAAATAGAACACAAGATGCAATAAACTTCAAAACATATGCCACAAAATTAACATGCCAGTCCCATGACCAGGAACTTCTAACATAACTTTCAAGTGCTAAATGTTTTAACATTACAAATCTCTCATGTAAATCTGTTCTTGTAGTTTATGTAACAAGTGGCGGATGAAGAGCTGGCAGAGAACAGTTCACGGAATAGTTAAGAATAAAACGACATCTGCACAAGACAACAACAATCTTAATGTACAATGACCAAAAGTAACGTGCTGTATAACAGTCACCATCACCAAAAAAACCTTTTCTTCACATGTTCTTTTGTCTGTCTAATGACCAGTCACCCATACAAAACCTCCCTCATTCTGTTACCTGCTCCACTCCCCTTGCCACCCACCCCCAAAAAATAAGGCCCAGTACAACAGAGTCTAACATTTGAGACCTACTATTACAACAGGGGTACACAAATTTTTGAAAAACCTAGGAACCACCTCAAAGTTCTAGGTGCCAGATTGGTGACATGAAGCAAGTTCCATACTGTGGACCTGCAAATATTAGGTGCCATGACAAAACATTTAGCTGCCTGGGCAAAATGGTGGCCAGGATTTGAGCACCCCTGTGTTAATGGGGTTTCAAATGGTTGATGTTCTTTGGTATTTCTGATGTGCCATACTTGTGCTGTGGTCATGGACAGGTACTTGAACAACGTAACTGGAGCATACATTGAACTTACCCGACGATGGCCTTCTTTTGAACACTTGGACATGTGGACAACTTCGTGTGTTGAGAACATTTTGGCTCGGTGGGTGTTCTCACGGCAGTGGTTACACAAAGCCTGGCCTGATAGAGATCATACAGCATATTCATAAGAGCATTTCACAGTAACTTTTATAATTTAAACCACTTACTGTAACATACTTTTAAACTGAATACTGAACACTTCATTCACACATACATTAAGTATCCAAAGCACTAACCATTGGCATGGTGCATTTAAGGTTCTGAAGGATCAGACCTTACATGCTTCTATGCTACTCCTACCAGACATTTTTATTTATTACCATACAAACTTGTGTGTCAAATTATAAAGAAGCATATCATTTCATTAACAAACCAAGATATTTTGGAAATCATGGTGTTAATTTTAATGTTACTAAATATTTCATGTAACATTTGTACGTCAAACCCCAACATCAATCAAAACCTCAGAATCTCACAATGAATGGAAGCAGTTTTGTTCCCAATTCACAAATCTTCATGGTTGTTACAGTTCATACTATTTACAGAAGGAAGTTAAAATTAACCATGATTTGGTCACCTCAAACAGAAGTTTGTTCAGCCGCCTAGTTACATGAAAACGAGTTAATCGGTGCATGTCATACAATGTTTGTGATCATTATGGATGAGCACACCCCACCCCCCAAAAAGCAACGGGAGGAAAAAAGCAAAACACAAATATAACAAATATATAAACTTTTTCTGCGATATTCATTTGACAAAGGAATAGTGAGGAAAAACTCCCACACACTTGACAACAACATACCAGCACATTATCTTGTGTTGGAGATACCCTCTCAATTTTCTGCTCAAGTTGTACGAACAAAATTCTTTCATTTTTATTTAAACTTTATAAATTTTCCTGAACACCTGCATGAATCGTTAAAAGACAAAATACCTATCACGGTGTTTTGTCTTTTAAAAGTTCCTGCATTTCTCAGTGAACTGAAGGATGAAGGTTAAGTGGCTGTTGGTACGGTTATTGCTTAAATATAAACAAAAACTACTGCCATTATTAAACTTTCAAGTCTCCTGGCATGTTACGTGACTTTCTGCAATACCACTATGAGAACCTCAACTCTCACAATGCTGTCATTCTTGTCTGTAGGATGCTAAAGAGGTAGCCACCTCCAGAGATGGTGCAACAGAATATTCATGCATGTACATAAACTTAAAGACTGAATACGGAGTACACAACAGGCTACCACTGCACCCTACCCTCAGTCAGCTCAATTCAGACCACCCTCACAATCTACCAGTGTGTTTTTAGCATACACTTTAATATCATCTTCGGTGCGTAGGGCTGACAACCTTACCACTCTCATGTGCCGACTGTCTGCAAATCTGGGAGACTCAAACTCCTGAAACTCTCAGGCCCATTCCAGGCCTGTATAGGGATTGCTTGTCTTAATATTACTCTTCAATCTATGCATAGTTCTGCCAAGTGGTTTCTCCATTTCAGGGCTTATGACTACAATTTTGTATGAAATTCACATCTACCCCATTCCTGCCACATCTTGTAGTGGTATTAAAGCTGTGACCTACTTTCAGACCATTCTGAATATGAAAAGCATCAAACAAATGCTTCTCTATAAGTACTCTGCTAAAACTAAAGTTTAAACACATTTCAATTAAGGTACCTAGCGAATTATTTTTAAATACACTAACTATACATAATAAACAGAAAATAAATAAAAACAAAACCTTAAGCAATCATGCAATATGTCCTCCTCCATTCCACCTTCATGTCACACCAAACAGCCAATTCTTGGATCTATTCACTGAGTCTAAAAAATAAAAATACAGAGTTACTAAAACATGACATGAAACACATTAAACTAACTGCACAGATCTACTGCCAGAATATGTCAGTTGCAAACAATTCACATAGCATAAGACAATTCAAGGTCTGACAAAACACACACTTAAACATTTTACCACACTAGCCATGGCATAGTAATGTGGAGTGCAAAAGTTAACCCTCTGGCACTGGAATTAAGTGCCCAGCGTAACCTGCAAAATACCAGGATTTAAATGGGCTAACCATTACCTTGCGTGTCACTGTCGGACAACTACTGTCATCATTCGACTTTCTCAGCGTTACAATACCCGATGACTACAGACATCCTTCCATGCCAAAGGGTTAATTAAGTTATACTAATAATTTCTGACTGCATGATTTTAGAATCTAATGCTAAAAAAAAAAGAGTATAACAAATTTTTCTGGTATTGATATCATCCAAAGAGCTGACAGCATGATTATGCCACATGCATTCACATACGTATTTGATGGTAAAATGATTAAGCAAAAAATAAGTAAAAAATAATTAAATGAAGGAACAGTAAGAAGCATTACTAAATTCAATTTTGTACCATATAAAGTAAAAGAACAATATATTAAAACAAAGAAAAAGGGAATGGAGAGAAAGTTCAAAAGCACTACTGTTACTTTGTAGTACTTCAAATGAGGAACTGCAACATTGATGTCAAACAAATATTTCGGACACAACTCAAGCTTACAATAGCTCAAACAACATACATTCCAATATGCAGATATCACACGATGAAAGAAAAACATAACGTACACTGAACCTGTACTTAAGCTGTCTATGGGTGAGGCTCTACAGTGTTAACAAATATGGTAGTTAAGAATGACAATGATGGAGACTATGATGATGATGACGATGATATACTAACTCCATGGAACAGAGTTTTCCTTCAGAAGAGAACAGCTCCCCAGCTACGCAATAAGTTTCCTGCATTCCATGGAGACTGACGGTTCATTACTGGTTTAACAAGAACACATTAGTAATCCCTATCCTCAGCAGAATGAATCCACTCTGCCCACCCCCATAATCCTGTTTCTTTAATGTCCATTAATATCATCCTCTCAACAAGGTTTCAGTCTTCCAAGTGGTGCACTGAGCACCATACATGTTTGACCATTATTATTAGCATGTGTTTGTCAAAAAGTTGTTTTCTGGGGATTGGGATGATATTTTTTTTTCATTTATACAGAATACATATTTATCTGTGATTTCCTACATATTTAGGCATATATGTGCAAACATGAATACATTCTTTTTCACATGAATGGTCTAAATTGGCCAGGACTCAAAAGTGTTAAGGCAGTCAAGTTTGCGCTACACCAGACCAAATTAGAAATGAAAATATCAGGGAAGAAATGAGAATAAAATCAGCATAAAATAAAATGATACACGTGAACAAAATCAAATAAACCACTGGATAAGAGGACAGATGAAAGAATGAGTATGTGAAGATGGAACAGGCTTCACTGCTTATAAAGAGGAGAAGGATGACAATGATGACGAGGAGGAGGAAGATCAATATAAAAAAAGTTACAAACTCTACCAACTTACAAGTATAAAAAAGCTATGAAACAGATGGATCCCAGAACAGTGCATTACAGTGAAACACTCTTAAGATATTTTTGGAAAAACTGAACAAATCATGCTTACTGGGAGGGAAATATTCTTAAATCAGTGGACTTAAAAAAATTGTATTATTTTGTAATCCTGTATAGAAACTGACACTCATGTTACTAGAATATTATTCCATACAAATTCTGCATTAAATGATTTTCACCAACATTATAAAACTGTGAACAACCATGTTTCCAGATGACACAGCAATGTGAGTTCTGCAGTTTTTGTGCAAGCAACATTTGGAGTAACATCCAGCTTGCTTAAATGCCCACATTTCTTGAATTGAGTGGCTCATGTTTTATGCAAGTTTGTGATGTAGAAGAAATGAACAGGCTTCACATGTGGCAAATGCTTCACAAGACTAAGCCATGGATTTGAACACATTATGGTCTAATACGCTAAAGTAAAAATATAATACACAATAAATATCTACTTAAATTTAAGGCAAAAAATAATTGTATCAGAGAGCCGTCACCATTCTTACATACATGACTTTATGACAATTTTTAATGAGAAAAATTTCTGTACACTGTAGGAATAAGGTAACAGATACAGGAGTACAACAGTAGCCATGCTCATCAAACGTTGAATAATTAACTGCTCTATACAGGGCAAAAAATGTAGACATGCAATCTGAAGCAAACAGAAAATTTGTACAAATTTTTCATACAGAACACTTTGAAGTAAAACAGGCCCACACTCACAAGATGCTCCACTAAACCCACGCTTCTTCACGCTGTAGATTCCTCACATGCTACGAGGTTGTGTGCCTCAGATTTTTAAATTCTGTTCAAAGCTATTAGCAAGACGTTGACTGTTTTGGGCCTTAAACTCCCTTGCTGACTGGTATCATAAACATACAAATGATTGAGAAAAACATATTATGACGACGCGTAACAAGAACTGGTCTAGAACACTGACATGCTCCAGAAGCACTGCTACTGGCCAATAAGACAAAGACAATGGCCATGACAAGGAACCACATGTCACATCCTACGAAATCACAAGTGTGTGGAGACAAGCTTGGAGATTGTTCTATATGAACTGAGTTCCATTTTGTTAGTGCATGTTTGAAAGGAAAACTAAACTTGGGGAATAGTTTAAGATGTACAGATTTTGATGCAAAAAAAGTATTAGAAGTGACAAATCTGTTGTGTCAAGAACATACTGAGTTTCCTTTTAAATGAGCGATGCATTAAGTGGTCTACATTGGAAAGTTTCACTACCAAATTATTATAATACCTAATTCAGGAATACATCTTTAGAACTGTCATCTTAACTGAGTTTCACCATATACTTTAAACCAATTTTAACATTTAATGCCAAAACATGGACCATCACATAGAGAAACAAAGGCAAAATTCAACCAACAAATACAAAATTTCTGAGAAGTATAGAGGGGAAAGCAAGATGGAAGAGACAGGAAACTTTAATCCAAAACATGTTAACAGAGACAGAAGAGAAACAACTAATGCTTGGCCATGTAAAAAGAATGGACAGAATAAAGACACCATAAAGGACAGCAGCAGTAAACGTCAAGGAATTAAGGGATCAATAAGACGGTTCAGCTCAGTACTAAATAACATAAAGATGAGAGGAACAAGCTGCCAAGAAGCAAAAAAAGAAAAAACTGCCAGAAGATACACGAGACTGAAGAACTTTCATCCATCAACTTACATACAACAGCAAAAGTGCTAGGAGAAAATTGAGAAAGGGGTGGGGAGAGGGAATGTATTACTCTAACAAGACCATGAATAGTGACCGTGATGCTGTGTTTCTCTGCTGCAGGCTTTCTTCTCTAAATACACTAAGAGGTTGTGTAGAGACTTTAGATAAAACCATTATGCAACAAGTAAACAGGCAGTCTTATTCACTGTTACTGTCCTCCATATCACACTTGGAAAATCTCACATTCATGACTTTGGAAAAAAACTTGTCGAAGTAAAAGCAAAAGTACATAATTTTTGGCAGACATCCTAAAAGTTCAGAAAAATACAAGATGTTCTCAAATCAGAACGAATGAGCCAAGGGAAATTTCTGGAAATTCAGGTGGGCCATGTCATTAACACACTTCTGAACCAGTGCTGTAATAAATGGTCTTGTAACTGCCATTCACAAAAATTCTGTAAACACTAACATCATTTTAAAATATTAGCAACTCTGTGTCACTTCCTACAATGCAAATGTCAGCAACTAATTCACTCTAAAATTATGCTAAAGCAAACAATTCTGCACTCACAATAGCATAAGTAACCTACCACATGTTGAGCAGAAATACATTGAAGTCTTGTCTCGTTTGTCACAATTAGCACAAGGAGGATTTTCTGCATTGGACAATTCAATAAGCTGCCGCATCAGCATGTCTGCAGGTGGGAGGGAAGTCCCTTCTTTTAGTGTTGTTTGGTGTCTGGATATGTGGAGAAAGCAAATAAATTACACTATACTGCAAGCATGTAATTTCAATACCAAACATCCCATTTTGTGTTTCAGACTTCCACACTCAAAGCACTATGGTTAGGAAAAAACTGCACTCAGATTCTAAGGACCCAGCATCCCTAGTTCAAAACAATGGTTCCCACATTTCTGTCTGCCCCCGTGTTCACCCTTCTTAATAATGCCAGTACTACTAATATAACATCCTAAATCCAGTAGAGTTCCCTTCAAAACAAGTGCTAGATATGAGAACGTCTGTATATGCACTTTGCATGTTCCAGTTTGTTAAATTATTAACACCCTAATTATGGAGTACCACGCCTATACTATGATAAAATTGATAAAACATAGTTACAGCATTATAAAGTAATAACTTTCAGAAGATTAAAGTCTCCTACGATATGACACTGTGTTGATCAGTAAATAGTTACTGACATTTCAGAGGACTTTGCTGCCTCCATCTTCAGCATTCAAGAAATGAGAGTATTTAATTTCTTGGACCCTAAAGATAGAGGCAGAATGCTCCCCTGAAACATCAGGGATTACTTACCATTGTGAGAACCTCAAATATTTCATAAGCAATTTCAGTTACTTGTAAACCTCAATAAAAAAAGGATCACATGAACACTCTACTTCAATAACTGAACCTATAATTGGCTGGAATAATGTCAGGGAGAGAAGAACACACAGTGCAATCCTCTTATATTAGTAAACAAAAAAAGTGGGCCAAAAATGAAATAACATTCGTGACATGACAATTCTGCATTGCAGCTCCAAGCTGTCTACACTGTCTCTGTCACTCTACCACTAATATGAAGAATTTGAACGTGAAAAGTGTTATGAGCATGTGTCAGAGAAAGGATAATCAGCTGTCCTACAATTAATATCACCCGATGACATGAACTGTAACAGTAGGATACAAGAAATGGTTATTGTGTAATGGATCAACTAGGCCTGCTTCAGTATAATCTGCACATGGACTAAGTTACTAGTATACAGTTTTTAACAACACAAATGGAATACTATTCTTTCAGAATCCACGACATACAGACTATACCTAACCCTCTTCCTATCATAAGAAGCACTGTACAGCACTGTATTTTGGTAAACAATCTTTCCACACAAACAGGTAGTCATACTCTGTGTACAATATTAGCACTACAGACATGACTTTACCAATAACGTTTATGTTAAAGTAATACACAGCACTTCAATATTACATACCCACATAGCGGGCAGGTTAGCTTTCCATCGACATCTCTTCCTCGAAGACAACGAGAGCAGAAACTATGGTAACAACTGAGTAAACAAGGCTCCGAATAGTAATCATCACACAGGAAACACAGCAGTGGGTTACGTGGCTGAGGAGTGCTCTCCCCTGGTGCCCCCTCAGCCCCAACGCCCTCTGGGGGGTGATATGCACCCCCGGACATCATTCGAGAACCTCCACCCAACCACCAAGTGTCACTTTAACCAACTATCATCAGCGGAAATCATCTTATCATAAAACCACTGAAAATAGCCAAGGGGAAAATAATCAGAGAAAAATACTTCAAAACAAATTTTAACTCATGCAATGATAGCAGAGTCCTACCTGTGCATTTTAAACATAAAGTACGGACAAATGATTATCACCAAAACTGCCGTATTGCATTACATGATTAATAAAAAACTGTAAACAGGAACGTGACCTTTCATATCTGCCAGGCCCTTGGCGAACCCCAGAGCTACCACCAGATGATTATTGATGAAAATTAATTCGTACTTGGTATCCATTTTATGTCTATATTTGGACAGTGTATCTACGACTTCAGTAGCGAAATATATTTTTGTTACGGGCTGTCATCTTTCGCTAAATAGAACAGTTCTACAGATCGTCTCAGAACTTCCACGCCTTTCAAGGAATTTCGTATTCCTTTTCTAATTAACGGTACTACGCTCTATTAGGCACGAAACAGGTATGCAAAGTGGATGTGTATTCCTCCGCCGTAACATTCTCGTTATATTTAAATACTTCGCAACATTGTCGGAAATAGAAGCCACTGAAGAGTGTGTAAATCCGAATGCTATAGGTTTCGTTACACATAAAATGAAAATGCATATTAACTACTGTAACTTTTACTGGTCCCGCTTATAAATAACTGACCAATCCCAACCTATATTCCGACCACGAGGATCCTATATACAACATAAATTCTCGGTAGCCATTTTAGGTCCGAGATGTAATTAGAAATGTAGGTCAAAGATCAAATATTTCCTTTCAGCCAACTTGACCCTACACGAATACCTACCTTTTTTCTGTACTGATATGCTAGAAACTAATAAACTGGGAATCCATATATTAAAGTTTTAAAAATATTACCTTTATCATCTCAATATTTTTTTCTTTATCCCTGTTTGTTGCTAACAATAAAAATCTGTTTAAGGAAAATTTTGAAGTACACAACATTAAAACTAGGAATAACTCTAATCCTTTTCAACCATCATCTCATTTAGCGATTTATCATAAGGGACCCTGCTATTTAGGCATCAGGGTGTATAATAATCTTCCCTCAGAAATAAGGAAACTATCACATAATATTAAACATTTTAAAGCAGCTCTTAGGGATTTTCTAAAAATCCATTCCTTTTATACTTTAGCGGAATACTTTGATTGTTTTTTTATATTCTATTATGTACATGTTGTTTGAGTTGTGATGTGCTCCTTTGGTAAATTGGGATGAGCATTTTATACATATTTTGTATTCTCTGATGGGATAACACTCAATTGTTCTCTTGAGAACATTGTTTTGAATGTTGTTACTGTTGTGTATTGTATTTTTGTGACTTGTATTACATGTATTGTGTTCTTATGATTTGTATTGCCTGTATCCTAAGGCTGGATTGCCTAACTTGGATTTCTGAACGTGAAATAAATGAATGAATGAATGAATGAAAACTCATGCAGTATTATATGTTAGTGAAATATCCTCGGTAACTAACCCCCCTGGGCACAATCCTGGTGAAGCCACTAGGTCCTCAGCAAGGAACAAATAAGACAAAAAAATTCCTTTCATTTATTGACCCCTATCCTAACAAGTGATGCAAGGTGTACACGTGAAATTAAATCCAGAATTGTCATGGCAAAAGCAGCATTCAACAAGAAGAAAAATCTTTTCACCAGCAAACTGGAATTAAATTTAAGGAAGAAACTAGTAAAGTGCTACATTTGGAGCATAGCTTTGTATGGTGCTGAAACGTGGACACTTCGGAAAGTAGATCAGAAGTATCTGGAAAGTTTTGAAATGTGGTGCTGGAGAAGAATGGAGAAGATCAGTTGGACTGATCGTGTGAGAAATGAAGAAGTATTACACAGAGTCAAGGAGGAGAGGAATATCCTACATACAATAAAAAGAAAAAGGCTAACTGGATTGGTCACATCTTGCGTAGAAACTGCCTTCTGAAACACGTGATTGAAGGAAAGTTAGAAGGAAGGATAGAAACGACGGGACGACGAGGGGGAAGACGTAAGCAGCTACTGGATAACCTTAAGGAAAAGAGAATATACTGGAAATTGAAAGAGGAAGCACTAGATCACACCCTGTGGAGAACTCGCTTTGGAAGAGGCTACGGACCTGTCGTAAGACAGACTACAGAATGAATGAATGAATCCTGAGTCACATGAATCCATTCGACACCTTCCCATTCTATTTCTTTCACATCCATGGAAGAAACACTACAAAAAAACAGTTCAGCGAAAGTTCAGTAATCCAGGTACAGAAAGTTGAAAATATACAAGCGCAATGCTTTAATACATCTTTTATACAAATACATTTTCTCATAATTCTAAGGGCTTAAACAGTTATTACAGCATTGGTCCCAAGTGCAAAAATTATGCAGACATTGCACACAATGACATAGAATTGTTCAGAATGGGACTATTAAGTATTCTATCCAATCACAAGCAATACACTTCACAGACACTGCATTTCCAAGTACACACCATAATATAACTAAAGCCATTGTATATGTATATATAAGAAACATTTCCTATGAAAGTTGAGCCGCAATTCAGTGACAAATTCTGATCTGGAGGTCAAGTCTAGCAGAAGGGTACAAATGCAGTGTTGTAATGTTCCACCAGACCTGGCCTCTGGATCAGCACTTGCCACTGCAGCAATTGCTTTCCTTGTGTAACAAAATTCGTATGTAGTGAATTCTCTCAGTGGCAGCACATAATTTCAATGAGTAATTAAGTGTAGGACTAAAGCAACATTTTGAAAATAACAAGATATCCAATAGTTCTAGTAAAGCAATTCTGGTGCATCTACGCCCTAGTTTAATTATCTTGACAACTATAAGGCTTACAAAAGAAGTATACTGGATATGAAACAACATGTTTCATTTTTGTGTACATCCTCTTCCTAATACTTTGTATTCTGATAAGCATATAGTCAGTTCTGTGTCAAACTCAAAGATGTGCAGAGAAATGCATGTACGTCTCAATGTCGCCTGAATTACTGTTGTCCAATATCAACCAAAACTGGAATCAGCTGACAAATTTTAGTCAAGTTAATATTAAATTTCATGAAAATCTGTTCAGTTGTTCTATAAGTCTTTCATGTGTACAGACAGGCAGCGACATTCACAGGCACTCCACAGCATGGTGAATGGGCCTAAAAATACTGAATTACTGCTGATGCTTATGTAATCCATCATTATTTATTTGAGTGTTTTAATAACTTACCTGGAAATTGAAACACAATATTTCTGCCACAGCCAGTATGCTGTTAATGTGTCTGTTGTCAAACGAGTGGATTCATTCAAGCAGTTTTCACAGGTGGCATGAATGAGTAAAACTCATTTATGAAGACTGGTTAAGGCCTAACTTTCGAAATGTAAATACATGAGGATTTGATAAAAAGAAGTCTTTACCGCCATCTTATATGTCTGATAACACTGTTTTTGTCAGTACAATAATTTAATTCAAAGGAAATTTTATATTACATTTTGGGCAGAATTCTTTTTAACAACCTCTAAAACCCTGAATGTGAATTAGCTGTAATTGTACTATCAGTGTTTTAACATGTGTAACAAACAAATATTACAGAAAGCTTATACAAAGCACCTTAAAAAAAAGTAACAAAGTCTAAAATATAACACTGTAAGTGCATCACTAGAATGTTGAAAAATTGTATCGCTGTGCTTTTAGGCTCTGCAAGTATTACATAAGATGGATCACATGTGACATTGTTTATTCAGTCACAACTAACTGTTTCCATGAGATGAAGGAAAAAGTTTATGTGTTAGAAGCGATCTCCTGCATGTTCATCCTTCTGGCATTGCAAGCCTTCATACACTGTAGAGGCAAACTCTCTTAAGTTGACATCTCATACATAATACAGGCGAACTCTTGACGTTGACACCAAAAGGTCATCATCAAAAAACTTAGTCTCAATAACAACATTCCCGCTGTAAGAGAAATGAGGAAACATTCTACAGTTCAGTGTAAGACTTTTCAATCATCCATCTTAAGTCACATGGTTTCAGGATAACTGCAAACATACTAGCTGCTTATGAGAAAAAAACAAGTCATGTACAAATCGTTCTATGAGGGTTGCTCACAATGAAACCCATTCAGGGATTGTTCTGGGCGAGGGAGTAAAAGCCATTAAAATAGTCCCCATGGACATTGACGCAGCCACAGGATCTCTTCCCCAAAGTACCTGCTGGCTGCTGCTGCAATCACTCCTCCACCATCAGCATCTTCGTCCAGCATAAATTTTGAACCCTTTAGCAGTTCAGCATTCAAGGCCATGACATCACCAACAATGCATAACACTAATTTGGTACTGTACTGCCAACAGCAAGTATTCCAGCACGATAACAAGGCGTGGCATGCTGTATGATGTAGACCAGCGGTCGCCAACCGGTGGTCCGCGAGAAAATTTTGGTGGTCCGTGGAGAAATTTGGACATTATTTGCAATTTTTTCGTTTATTATACTGTTTCATTATATTCTGGTTCGTCTTCGTGTCACCGACACAGGATCGCTGACAATTTTCGCCTTATTACGTTGAATCAAATTTCATATTAATAAAATGGAACTTTTATGATCATTATTTTATAGATGTTTGTACCTTTTTAAAGAAAATTCATGTTAGCGGTCCGCGGGATTCAAAATTGTGAGTTTAGTGGTCCGTGAGGTCCGAATGGTTGGCGACCGCTGATGTAGACTACAATCTACACATTATAATATACAAAAGGCAAAAGGTAAAGTTGTCCCTATCCACACCATAAAGGGAGGTGTGGCAGTACAGCTCCACTCATTTTAAACCTCAGCATCAGATGGAGGTGTATGGGCAACTTCATGATCCAGCTGCTGTACTCTCAGTAAACAACTTCCTGTACCCATTGAACAGGAGGTAGCGAGACAGTCTGGACGTTTTGGAGAAGAGAAAAATCTTGACGCATCTGGATTTGAACCCCCGACTGTCCAGCCCATAGCCTAGTCACTATGCTGACTGACCTATGCCGGCTCCTCCAGATTATAATACACACTTTTAGAAACCTGGATAATGCTGCTTAAATTCCCCTTTGACATATACAAAGCCTGAGAAACATCTAGTGTTCAGTGATAGGGACAGGTGGCGGGCTGTTGTGAGTGTGGTAATGAACCTTCGGGTTCCATAAAATGCGGGGAATTTCTTGACTAGCTGACGACCTGTTAACTTCTCAAGAAGGACTCTGCTCCATGGAGTTAGTTAGTTAGTTCAGTGACATTTCTCTGTTCATTAAACAGACAACACAATATGGTCAGTTCAGCTGTTAGAGTAAAACACAAAAAAAAGATAACTTTTTCCACTATCATACAACTTATTATATGTGCATAATCTTCTACATTATTCAGCAACAGAGGGCCATATTCAAGTTAAATGTTGCTTCCCAGAGTCATGCACAGCTAAGGTGGTTTATTTATCATGTAGCTCATGAAAATGTGTGGCCATAATGCAATCAGTGCAAAACAGATGATGATCATCATCTGTTAATGTTTCCATGAAGTGCATCACCCTCTGATATAGCCTTCTCCAGACCACCATAAGCACACATCATTATCTGTGTTCACACTTTCGCTAATCCCTTTTGTACTTCCGACCTTATTTGGTTTTTTCACACCGTCCATGATCTCTCTACCAATAATTCATTCAACATACAAAGTTTTCACATATCATAAACTTCAAATTAAAGGCGATCAACTACGTGAAAGAATACACAAAGAGAATACTTCAATGTCCCCAAGCCAAGAAAATAATATGTGAATAAAGGAAGGTGTCACTTCATTTTGTTCTGTTTATACTACTGAATTTGAGTTGTGACACATACAATAAAATAACATTTTTTCCTACCTTTGTCATCAGAAATTCTGTTATGTCTAATGATCCGGCGTGTCAAATGTCCAAAAATATATTGCAAATAATACATAAGGCCATAGACAGCTAAATAGCATATTTATACATACATTTTGACTTCTGATAAATGGTGTAGTTTAGTACATAAAAGGCTCTTATTCAACTGAAACACTATTAATTAGGTCGGGGGGGGGGGGGGGGGGGGGGGCGGAGTTCAAGTATATGTCTCTGTGCACAAATACTCTGCATGTAAAATGCCACACCTGAAACTAAAATATATATATATATATCAATATGCTCACTTCAAAACATTTGCAGGCATCATTTGTGATTCTGGGGCTGCTTCTATTAATGACTGCCATGTATTTGTAGAATTCGGAATAACAAAGCCAAATTCAAAGAACCATTCTTCTAGACATCGTCCCTGCAACAAAACATTATTTTTGTTAAATCATAACAATTTTACTGACCATCAAGGAAATACAACATTTTTACTGCGTTCATGAACATCCAGAGTCACTAAATTCCACTTCCTTCACACAGTAATTAAATATTTTGACACGAATAAATCTCGTCTTCCAGATGAGTCACATATCTGAAATTAATGACATGCTATTGTATTACATACTGTCTATTACTGTCTGTCCTCCAACATGTGTAGATGCACAGAGCGTAACGAGTTGGCTCCAGCTGTAATGCTTCTGACTTCTATTCAAGAAGCGCTTGGTATGAGCTCTAACCAGGAAACCAAACATCCTGAGTATGAATGTTCATGGTTTTCCTCAGTCACTCCAGGCAAATTACAGACAAATTTGATATATACAGTCTGAGTTACTGGCATCATTAAATAAACCACAAACCTCAAACAGATGTAGTACAGATAATTTTACTTTAACTATTGGAAGTACATTACAAGACCACAGCCTAAAACAATTTAAATTGTATGTAAAAGAACAGAAAGAAACTACCATATTAAGATCTTACACACTATATTCTGACATAGTGTGAGGTAGAAAGTGTCAATACTGTAATAAGTACAGACAGGCAATAACAAATCAGAAGCAAGAAGATGGAATGTAGCTGCTGTAAAATATGTCAATGACCTCAAGATGGCATTTTTTTTTTCTGTGGCACAACAGCCCAACTTGGGCCCAGGCTGCCTCCTTGTTGAGGTTTCTAATCACACACACTTAGACACACACACCCATCAGGACTCCTCTGCATGAGTGATCAGCCCATCACAGAGGCTGCTACCTACACAACACACAACAAACACAAGGAACAAACATCCATGCCTTGAGTGGGATTTGAACCCACCATCCCAGCATTTGAGTGTCTGCAAATGTACGCCTTAGACTACGCAGCCACTCGGATCAACCAAGATGGTACTTAAATGTGCTTAAATATATATTGACCAGAATTAACCAAGTAAACTTTAATACCTGCAGAAAGTCTGGCACATAATACAAGTGCCAAATTTGGATAATGCAAAAGTTAATCAAATCAAAGTTAATACAAACATGATTCTGTAATTCTTGTGTAGCAGTATGGACAAATGCTAGTCAATCACATGGCACTGCATACATGGGTTTCAACATTCCACATTCTAAAACCAACAAGTCGGTACGGTTGTTTTCTCTTAGCATGCGTAGCTCCTTTCAGGAGTGCAGTTCTAAAAGTTATACATATTTATATTTTGCATAACCTCCCAAGCTAGCACACAGTCTGTAAGGAGGGATGGCAAACCAATGGTACCACTTGGCACAGACTCTGGGTTTAGCAGGCACCACTGATTATAGGCTCTTTCATCAGCAGCAACTGAAGCCACTCAGTTGCTGAAAGTCCACTTTACACAAACATATTATCTAGCACAAACCTCTTCTCATAGCTGAGAAAGCCATGTGTGTGGAAAATTACCTGCGACCGACATCTTGTCAGAAAAATTATCTACTTCTGACAACAGTCAGTATTTCTGGCTCATTGTGGAAAATTACCTGCGACCGACAGCTTGTCAGAAAAATTATCTGCTTCTGACAACAGTCAGTATTTCTGGCTCATTCCCTCAATTGCCTCACAATCCTCAGTGCTCTAATGTACTTGTGGGGTTTCATATACACAACTGTTTTGTTCAAATCTATAGGACTCTGACAATGGTATATGAGTCACTGACATAATCTTCGTTTTTTGGACTATTTTTTAATGACACATAATGTTTCAGAAGCTGGCTCTGCTTCCAAAATACCATGCTTCATTAAAAAATTTGACGTGTCACAACTGTTCTTGTTTTTGTGTAAAAGTACTATACTTAGAAAAGTGTTATTTTTCACATAGAAGAAAGTAAACTGAGGAAGTCAAGCATGTTAGTTATGGCTCAGTTTGAAGATATCCCAGTATTTTGTGAGTTTTACAATGGTCTTCTCCAAAAGCATGGTCACTTTCAATGGATGGAATAACATATATTTTCAGGACTGGTAAATAAACATGACATACTGTGTCAAAATGTGATGGTGAGGTGTTACGTCTGTGTTGCTCTGAATCTGGTGTTTATAGAACCTTTAATGTCAAACAGGGCATAAAACTATTAAACAAAACTGATGAGGAAATCAAAGAAAGTTTATCTCAAAAATTAAAATCATTTAACAATCCATGAAACGCACTGCAAAAATTTACAAAAACTGTAACCAGTGCTGCTGTTCGAAGTTATCAGTTTGCTAACATCATTGCCATGCATCAGAAACCAATGTCTATGACAGACCATATAAAGAGACATTGTGCAAGTTCTTTACTGGAATACATTAGTGATAAAGCAGGATTGCTGAACATTCAAAATTGCCATGCAGCAGCAATACAACTGAAGAAAGATTAAAAAAAGTGTGGCCACATATATTGAATGCATAAAGTAAAAATAATTTCCTGAAAAAGTGAATACCTAAGGACAATACTTGTGCCTCAGAATTTGCAAATGTACAGCAAATGGCTAAATTAAGTCACCTCCCAAACAGATTGTGCATCCCAGGATATCAAAGCACTTAAACCTTTTGGTAAGTGGGCTAGAAGACAAGAGATGCCTGGGAGTAATATCTCTAACAGTGACTAAATAAGAACAGCAAAGAGGAAATATCCTACATTTTTAAACTTAGGGTAAAGTATATCTGTTTTTTGATACATTTCAAACTCACTGAATTTAAACAAGTGACAGAACTGCTTTAAGAATCTCAATTATGCAACCATAATAGCCTTAAATCCAACCTATGGTACAGACAGAATTCCTTGGTCTCATTTACAGAACTATTTAGTAAAGGTTAAACCCTTGTGTAACTGACGATTGGTAGGAAAGCTACCTGAAAGTAAGTTCAATTCAATTCAATTCATTTATTCATCTATTCAGTCTACATCGACCTTGGACAAGTCACAATAATTCACAATAATTCTTACAACATGCAAGCAAGGCCAAATATTAATAAATTTCAAATCACATCTGTACAAACAATAAAATCACCACTATATAAAATACAATTAATGTACACAAGCAGGCATCTCTGTTTAGGTCTAAAGGAATTCGGACTTAAGAAACTCATCAATCGAAAAATGGTATTCGAGATCAGCATTAATTTTACCTCCTTTTTAAAACATCTAAAATTTTTCAAAGTTCTTATTCTTTCCAGTAACTTGTTATGTAATCTAATTGCCTTATTTAAATTTCACTGTTCTGATAAAGAGCTGTGTTGCATGCTTGGATAAATAATTTATTTTTACCTCTCGTATTATAATCATACATCTTGAAATTGCATTTAAAATTACCTTCCAATTTTTTGATAAAACATAGTACTTCCAAGATGTAAAGTGAAGGCAGTGTAAGAATTTTAAGTTCTGAAAATAAACCTCTACAAGACACTCGTTTATTAACCCCCGCAATTAGTCACATCATCTTTTTTTGTACGAGAAAAACCTTCAAACTATCTTTTACTGATCCCCAAAAAATAATCCCATATTTCAGTCATGACTGGAAATAAGCATAATAAATTGATCTGATCATGTGATAACTCATAGCATCCTTTTAGAGTTTTGATAATAAAATAAACCTTACTTAGACTAGAACCTAAAGAATTAATATGGGTGTGCCAATTTAAACTTTCTGTAATATTAATTCCACAAAATTTTACAACCGATTTATAAGAGATTTCAGCGCCGTTATAGAAGATACTTGGTTTGCACACTACTTCCCGTTGTCTTGGGTGAAATGACAGAGCACATGACTTCCTAATATTTAAAATTAATTCATTATTATTGAACCATGTCTCTAAGTGATTCATTAGATAAATAGCCATAAATAAAACAAAAAGTGGACAGCGCACAGTGAAGTGTGTATATATATATATATATATATATATATAGATACCCCTGATGATGGTCATGTGGTGACTGAAACATATGTAGGGTAATTTTAAGTGATAATTTACTTCAATAGTGCAGTTGTTGGTTGATAAGTGTTTTTCATTAGATATGGTATTTTACATGTAAGCGTATTTTCATCTTTATCAACAACAAGTATGTTTATGTCGTCAGCATAAAGAACCATTTGAACATCTTGTACATATTTTGGCAGTCATTTATATATAATAGAATAAAATGGGTCTGAATGCGTCTGAAGTACTATTTTGGTGTCATGATTAAATCACAATGTAACATATACATTAATAAATTACAGGTAACCTTAAATAGTATCTTCTGTTCCAGCCTAAATTTTTCCATGGGTTCAACGGAAGAGAAGTTTATTTCTCGAGACACAGCTCGACATTTCAGCACCTTTTTTGGAACCCGTGCTTCATGCTCTATTTCAGGAACAGACCTAGAAAAATGTGTTAACATACAGATAGACATCGTGCATTTCATGTATCCTGATATCACTAATGAAGATACAATGGGCACAATAAACAATAAGTCATTTACATTAATCACTATAATTATTGTTACAACCGTTTTATAACATACTTACAGGTCCTCATTTAACTGCCATAAAATTTTCCCAGTGTCAGCATCTCGCAAGTTCATCCAGTTTCTGTATTTATGGTTAAAATTGATACCGTATGCAAATGCGAAGACACACTAACCTAACTTTGATGTGACATAACATGTAAACAAGCACTAAGTTACATACAATTTTATCCATAACGTCATATAAGCTACATTATGACAAAAGTCACATATAACTACTGCGAAAAAAGGATACACCTGAAAACCTTTCAAAATATCCTCCCCTTTAGGTGCCATTTTAGCATCTACACTCCACCTCCACTGCAACAATACCCCTTCTCCTTCCCGCATGTGCAAATGGCACTTTACAACTGTTGTCAAAAGTTTATCATTCCTTCACTTTCGAGTTGGTGTGGAGTGAGATTTCATTGTTATTCTTCTAATAAAATTACAATGACAGCAACGTTTAATTAGAATTCTTAAATATCTGAACAAGCCCAATAATATGCCAGCTTGTTTAACATATTCCCGTATCTCGACTGATAAGATTTTATCTGTCTATACGTATCATATTATGACGTTCCTTTTGTGTTTGCTGTGCTGTCAGATGAATTGTTAGAAGTGGTGGAGACGCATTTGGTAACTTTGCTGCTTTAAAAAAGTAGCTTAGACAAGAAAAAGAACGAGCAGATCGAATATTTAACATACAATTATGGCCGCTCCAGAAGTGGAGATAAGACCAGTGATGTAAAATTCAACATTCGTGTAGTGCACGATGCCTTCTCTGCGTCTCTTCTAGAAGATGATGATGTAGGAATGGATGATTATTTATTAGCGTATAAAGAACTGTATAAGTGAGTGTATATTTTATGAAAAATACTCTATGCAATGAATATTGGTGACTGTACGGAGTATGGCACACGGGAACACAGTGACAAATTTTTTCTTTTCTTGCATTGTATATGGAAGAAACGTCACGGAAGGGCGGATCGTATATAAAAGCCAGTTGTCACAGATTGATAGATTTTTTATGTACTCTATGCTAGCTGAAATCCGTTGTGTTATTCCCTCCCATCCCCCACTGTCAACACGATGAAATGTGTAACAGGTTAGGTTTGGTGTAGGTATCCCAGCACAAAAAGAGTCGCTTTTAGGAATTCAGAAATTTAAAAACCAGAATTTTTTATTAGGTGAGGCAGGTTACAGTATATAACGGGGTGTCGATTGCTGAACATGTAATGACAGACGCGTGTAATAACACCTGGGTTAACTGTTGGTACATTTCTGGTTGCAAACTAGATGAACTAGGTTCAGTTGCAGGATGCAGCAGGAACTTCTCTTTTTGTCTTAATGCCTAGACTACCTGTGGGGCCCACACATCCTTCTACTTAACGGGTACATGAGGCTAAAATGAAGTTTGTCATTAATATCTGTCCTGTGAAGAGGTATTGAAAGTATTGCTATTTCACACATTTATTCTGTGGTTCTTAAACACTGTGGGTCGTTAACCTTTCTGCTTTATGTATATAAATATTACTGGTTATTTTAAATACAAGGTAATATTAGTTTAGTACATTGCTGTTTTCTTAAAGTATATGATAATAGTGCACATCCTGTCACATGCACTGTCCTTTTACCAGTGCTTTTGAAGGGGTGGCAGTACCTGAAGGATTTCATACATGTCCCCTATGAAAGATTATGTTAACTGATTTGTGTCACATACAGTAACTACACAGCGTATATATACCATGGAATTATGTGTATTATTTTACATTTTTGTTACTTTAGGTAACAGTGAATAGTTCTAGAGACCCTTCATTGTCATTGAAGCCAAGATTTTATAGTTCTTTACAGATAATGAAATCAGTGTATTATGGTGAAAAGGGCATGGAAAAGTGTATTTCATTCCAGTACTTAACCTGCCATTAATATATAAAGCCAAATTTCACGGAATGTAATTGATGTTTAGAAGCTAACACTAACGTCCCGTTACTACATAACATTCTCGTTTGGATTACTGGACACCAAGTTCTCCAAATAACCCATGGTAGCTGACTTTTATATCATTTATACATTGCATGTGTGCAAAATTTGAATTGTGCCTGCTTCTGTATAATTATTTATATTTTTAATATAACTAAAATTTATATTATTACTTCCAGTTTTTTTCAGCTTATGGGGAAAGTATTTGGCTTTGTTGCATCAGATATTAAGAACAAAATAGAAATCTTTGAAGAACTTCGTCGAGGGGAAAATGGAGAACATTTTTCAACTTTAAAGAAAATGATTAAATATGAAAGTGAAAATGGACTTTTAAATAAGTCTGATTACACTTCTGGTAGTCGTACCTTGCTGCGATTACACAGAGGATTAGGTATGAACCTGAAGATTATTTGATCTCTGAAATCCAGTAATTGTAAGTTATGAACAACAGCTGACCAAGTTTGGGATAACGTGTATATTATAGTTGCTTATATTTGTAGGAGGAACATGTCACTGAAGCAAGAAGCTACTCATTTGTTTGAATTGTGTTCCAAGAATAGTAACTTAAATTAGGGTTGATAACAAAGCATTCATTGAATTTATGAGCCCGTTGAAAGAACCTTATCATGACATTTGAATCAATCTTAATTGTTTAAATTACACTACTGACAAATTACATGTAATGCATACTTCTGTTGAAGATTTCATCCAGCTATTCCTGCAGAAAGTAGGTGATCTTCGTGATGAAGACAAGACATGTGGTGTTTGTCAGGAAGCTTATAATTCCACGCTAGCCAATTATCATACCTGGATTGTACGTAAGGGAGCAACTGTGGCTATGTATGCCCTTCCTACCAGGGGTGGCTTGCTGCAGAAGGTCTGTTCAGATACTGGATTAATTAAGAATCAGTTATATGTTTATTTTCTGAAACAGTTGAAGACCAGGTGTTACAGTTAGAGGTTAGCACTCCTTGTTCCTGTTCAGGAGGTTGTGGGTTCAATTTTCAGGAGAGGGCAGGTATCCTGAGATTCTTTTGGTTTTCCTTGGCCCCGTGAGGCCCATGCTGGGCTAATACCTTAAGGAAGGTACACGACTGCTTCCTTCTTTTCACCAACATAACCAGTGTTAGCTCTGAAGATGACACACACATAAGCATCAAAACGCAATGTCGTACAACAGAATGTTATATAGTGTTAAGTGCAGGTGGAATTCAAATTGTGTCTACCAAGATATTACAGTTGGTGTGACACACACTGACTGTAATTATTGCTTATGTACTCTTGAATGCTGCAGTCCTCCCAGAATCATGGGCCTCCATTACAACAAATATGCATTATGCTCTGTTCTTTGCCTTGTACCTCCATCTGTTCACTTTGGGCTCATATAAATCATTCTCTTCAACTTCCAGCCATCTCATTCTGGGCTTTCCCACTTTTCTCATACCCTCTGGCTCACTTTAATCTTCTTCTAGCCACCCCGTTTTAATCCATTCTACCCATATGCCCCAGCCATTCCAAGATTTTCCTTTTAATATCCACCATTAGATCACAGGGTTTATACAAATCCCTCATTCTTTGGTTGGTTCTTATTTTCCAAACCCCAAGGTCAGTTTATGGTCCCCACATATTTCTCAAAATTTGTTAACATTATTTTATTGTTCTCGCTTGTGGGCCGTGTATTCTCATCCAAATGACACAGCTACTTTTAACATTGCTTTGTATATTTTAATTTTTGCTGTTCTACTTCTGGGATTAAAAGTAGGTTGTACACCATAAGTATGATGATTGCCTATAAGAACTGTCACCATTATTTCTCCACCAATTTTATTTTTCCCTAGAAAAGGTTCTACATAATATAGGTTTCCTCCCCCATGCTTAATATGGTATAAGGGTTGGTGTGGAAGAGGTGGAAATGCATATATACTTTTCATTATTCAAGTAATCTAATTCAACATTTGCCAAACTTGTAAGAGAAATGGCTGTCAAAGAAAACTGTTTGTGAAATTTTGAGTAACCTAAAAAGTTTATAACTGTTGCATAAATGTTGTGTTGTCTCATCACCCAAGTCTAAGCTTAATACTGTAAGATCACGTACATTTAAAAAAATTACAGTGGCAGTATCCGTACAGATTTATGAAAATCACTAATGAGCATAACTATAAGATTAGTCGTAGATTATGTGATAAAAATTGTAACAACTAAAATTCTTCTGTAGGTATGTGGTCCTGATGAAGTAAAGCATGCAATAGCTTTACTACCCAAGATGTTACAAGTGACAGGTGATGCTTATGACCGCACTCAGAGATGCTACACTGAAAATGACCTTCATGGCCTGCCTTAGCTTGCTGTATGACTCTCTGCACATTGGGTTGTGTGTCCTGAAATTGGGTCATTTGACATGGCATTATGCAACATCAGAATGTTAGAAGCTTAAGTGGTATATTCTAGGGGAAATAATCAGAATGGAACTGTTCATGTTTGTTGGATGCATTTGTAATGTAATTACAGAGAGAACGATTACTTTTACTGAAAATTCATACACTTTAATGAATTTTCAGTGTGTTTTACTTACATGGCTTAGAATGGACAATGGGAGAGAAATTACATATTGGAGAAAAAACAATCTGTAATAAAATTTTACTGTGAATTGGGGGGGGGGGTTTAATTCGTTAGGTATTAAATCTGAGATTATCATAATATTGACAGCTCTTATTTAGGAAGACTGCAGTTTCTGAATGGGTACTTGGTGATAAAATGAAGGAGGCTGAGATGGGTAGGGCATGTTGCATGTATAGGAGGGAAGAAATATGCATACAAGGTTTTAGCAGGAAAATCTGAAAGTAAGGGACTTCTTGGAAGACCTAGTTATAATATTAAAATGGATTTTTATGACAGCAGATGGGAAAGCATGGACTGGATTCATATGGCTGACACTAGGGACATGGGGCAGGCTCTTGCAAACATGATAAGGAACCTTCACATTCCGTAAAACGTGGGGAATTTCTTGTACTAGCTGACGGTCTAGTAGCTTCTCACAAAGACTCTTTAACAATTGTTAACCTTGACAGTAGATGGAGGTAATGCTCAGCTTCACATTCGAACTGCTTTGCCACTGTGGAAAGAACACCTGCTATTCACTGGACTGGATGTCCCTGCCAAGGATCAAACCACAGTTGTCTGTCCCATAACCAGTATTTTTTTTGACTTAGCTACATGAACTCTAAATTGAATTGTGTCATTATGTTTAAAATTTTATATTGAGGGAATACAATGTACAAACATGAGGATACAGTTGTGCATGCACAAATTAAATTCTATATATGAGAACAGAATATATATCAACACTGTACTTATTTCCCAGTAAAGTATTATGGGTCCTGTTTCTTTTTTGGTTTTATGTTACGGACATGCATCTATAACTCTTTTCTGTTCAGTGTTCATACGTTTAGACACTGTGTTCCAACAGAATGAGGAGCAGTAGCGTGTCTACAAAATGTGCAGTAAGTTGCAGTACTAATTGGTTTCACGCGAAGATCTCTTTAATATTTGTGAATTCAGAATACTGGCTTCCATGACTGTAGGTATTTTGGAAGGTCCTAATAGTATTTTATGGTACAAAAGTAAATACAGTATTCTTAATTTGTATACCCTTGATGCAATTAAGTTTTTTTTTGCAGTAAAAGTTAGAATATATATTTAATTATTCCATAGGAGGTGTGTATGCTTTAGCTAAAAAATGTAACGCATACAAGTTACACAGTTCCAGCCTGTATGACTGTGTTAATTGTAGTTGTGTGCATGTGAATCTGGCTCATGTGCTTCAGCCTTGAGTGTAAACTGTATTCATCAAATATTTCTGGGGTTTTGTCTCTTGCACCAAATTATGTGTAAGGGTTACCTAATTAAGTAACAGACTGATGAGGTCAATTCTGTTCTTACTGCTTATACTGAAATTCAGAGGAAAACAGAAAATTTGGAATTCAGTTTAAAAGTTCAAGGTCTTTTACTCTGCTGTCTGTGGTATCTTTGAAAAATTCCTCTTGATCTTATGTTTTTGCCAGCAGCATCTGCTGCAGAGTTTAAATTGCAGCAATGGCACTGCCCTGCTGTATGTTAACAGTTGTACATCTCCCATATCTTGATCTTACCTCAGAAATATTTGGTAAAATCACCCTCTTCAGGTTTTTAAGAGAGATGTCTCATGATGCTGAAAAGGAACCTAACATTCCAGAAAGCAAATCCTGAATATAAAACTTATGTTAATTTTTTTTGGCTTGGTTTGCTAATTAAAGAAATATAAAAGGTCATACATGGAGGTGGCATTATCAACTGCAGAGACATGAGATTTGAGTTTCTCATAGTGGTGTTGATGGAGATTCGAGTCTTCTTGGATGTTAAACCACGTCAACTGGTAAAAATATACCGAGATTTTGAAGGAGTGTAACTGCTTCAGAACTTCAGTATCTATTGGCCTATCAGCACATGGTAACATCCCAGAAGACTTGAATCATAAACTTCAAAGACATCTGAAAATTAATCAGTTATTTCAGTACTAATATCATTATTAGTGTTTATTAAAACCATTTTCCTTTACTTATGAGAAACTACGTACAGTGCGAGTCGGTTTAATTTCTCAAACTTTAACATATCGCATTGCTACAGGATATTCCTTACATGCCACATCATGAATATATTTCAGAATTGCAACTCTTATAAACAGAGCAATTCTGTCCTTCCTATATAATGCAAAATTATTATCCCTTCGCTACCTAAACAAACAATGTGCAGCTCTTCGCTTGTTTTCTGATGTTTGTAACAGTTTATCTAAGCCATTGGGAAACACTTATACAAGATCTTTGTAACACCTTTAAATTAATGATTTGGTAAATCAGGAATACTGCTTTCAGTTATGAAATGACATGCTTAGCAACAGTTATCAAGATACTTTGAAGCCTATACATTAAATGAAGTCTTATTAACTGTCAAAATAAGGTGTTATCTGCATGCTTGGAATTACATAATGAAACATGCTTGCTTCTGCTGGTATGGTTTAGCCTTCCCAGTAGGTTTCATCTTGATTGTGGTATATGTTATAGACGAAGCACATTTTGACACATCCACTGCCATCAGACTTTAAATAGTGCTGAGAACATTTGATTTTAGGCTACTGTTATGAGGTGTGGGGGAAGGAATCTGTTGTTATTTTTGCATGTGTGGGTTTAGGTATGGATCAGGTTTTCATGTTTGTTGCTCTCTGTAGAATTTTGAAGAATCTGATTATGGCATTACTTGACAGTTTTCTGTGGTATTTTTTATACACTTAAGTCATTTATTGCAATTGCTGCACTACTTCTGAACTTCTTTTATAAGAAATGTTAGTGTGCTTCCTTTTGTCTGTATAATCCACGTTCATAGTTGGGTTACTTCCACAACTAATTGTAGAATCAGTTATTCTGGATAAAATTTGAAAAAAAAAATCCCTGTGTAATGCATATCTCAACTGTTTTCCAGAATGTCACACACTTGGCAGTAGATGTGTTTAAGATTAAACAGTCCTTAAAGTGGGGAATTCATGCACTGGAAATTTAGTTTGTATTTCACTTGTTTTGGTAATGGAAATAAGTAATCATTTTTACTTTAATGGTTTTCTGGAATGCTGAAATATCTGGAAAAAGTCACATTTTATGTGTTACTAGTGAAAATGCAAATTTTAATCTTATTTTTTAAATCTGAAGGCTGAAAAGCTTTAATACACATGAAGTTTATAATTTCTACTTGACATTCCATTTCTAATAGTATGGCATGAAAGAAAATTATTCTTGTGTTCCAAGTTAAAATTATGAAGTTTTATTAATATCATTTATTTTATTGTTACAATTTTGATGTCAGTGCACCAGACTGTGTATGGTGGTTTTTAATTAAACTTTGATGTGGCTGACTGCTGAAGAGAATTTTAGTGAACTGTATCTTGTAACTCTCATTTTGATTTCACTGCCAGAACACAGTGCTCAAAATGAGCCTTAATAATGAACACTGTAACTGTAGTGTATGTAGTTCTGTCAGTTGAACTCATGAATACAGATATGCACTGTTTGATGTATGAGGGAGCAAATACTCTTGGGTATTAACTGGATGGGCATAAAGTACCAGTTCAGGAGGAATATTTTTGAAGTTACACTGTATTTACTGAATCTGTAATTTAAAAAGTTAATAATTTACAAGAACAAAGAAGTCAGTAATGAAGTGATGTCAGTAATTAAGTTGTGACATGTGATGTACACAAATTAGACACAAATATTTTAAAATTTTGTATGGAATTCTATTTTTAACACTGTCCAGTCACAAGGTTTTAATTTTGGGTGCATATAAGGTAAAGGTTGCATGTGTCAATGTGTTGTATGACAATTCCTAAGTTAAACAGGTTTGTGAATGGTTTATAAATGAAATAAAATATATAAACGCTTGTAATATGATTTAATCTCTTGTTATGAAAAATAAAAAAAAAAAGATGATTGATAGCCACTATAGCATAACAATGACTGTATGTACAAACACCTAATTTCAAACAGTCTTCATCAATCATCTGTATCGGCTGCCATCTCCAAGTCACTGATTGGTGTGACATAATCATGATAAGAACTTAATTATATTTTCATGATGAACTGATTTCAATCATCCAAGTGTACAGCAACGTTTTTTTAGGAAACATTCAGATTCTGCATTCACCACAAAACTTTTTTTGTGGGGTATGTCATAAATTCAGATTGTGGTCTTCTAGGTGAAGACATCATGTAGTTGTGTAGGTGGTTACCAACCTGTGTTTGGGAGGACCTTTGTCTGCATATTGAGAGTAAATTATGGATACAGCATGTTCCTCTGAAACATTGGTAACCATCTGTGGAACAAAGCAAAGGAAAACCTGCTGGAAATAATCAGTTAGTTACCTTGCTGCACTTTTGCCCATGGTTTTCAGACCAAGGTGTATGTACTTAGGTGGAATGTACATTCATCCATATCCTCCTCTGCATCAGTATTTTGAGAATCATAATTGGTTTATAAATTATAGCACTTGCAATGATGCATTAAAAACTGGCACCTTGTCATTTGGGAAGTAATGGTTTGGCATTAGCATACCTGAAAATAAACAATAAAAATTTTTTGTTGAATTATCTACTTACTGTCATCAGCTTAGCACAAAAAGTAATACTGATTGCATGTATGTACATTGTATTCAGCTGTGCATGTCTGTGCACCCACACCCATATTCCCCACAAGCAAGTGCATGCATGTGCACGCACATATAAACACAGTGTCTGAGATTTCCACCGTAATCATATTGTGCTTAACAAGAAAGAAAAATAAAAGTTTCACACAACCCACATAGCCATTCCTGTAATCTGTGAACATTTTACCAAATGATCATCAGTGAATCAGATCAATAAATATCTGCAGTTAGTTCAGTTATGATTACTATAAAAAATTTTGTAACTGAATTTCCATCGAAATTGTCACTTATTATTCTAACTTACGCAACACACATTGTTGTAAGTCTAGGAATATTATGAAATTAGTGTACTTTCATTTGACAATTTGGACCAGACAATGTACAGTAGACAGTCATAGCAAACTGTGAGTATTGTAACTTGGGTTCTGACATTGCCATGGTAGCAACATTCATTGTATTGTCGTTAATTAATAATAATTCCAGTTAATTATCTTATGTTCCTTCTATTATTTATGTTTCATTTATTTGGTTAATTATTTAGGTAGGAAATGTACTACATTTGTACACACAGTGGCACCTGTGTTGATACCATCTCAAGAATTAACACGGTTATTGTATTGGGTTCAATAGTTCATTCTAAGCCTTGGGGTATTATTTCCATGAGGCCTGAGCTCTTAATCATGTTTCGTAATGATGTTGGTGGTGAAGATAACATAGGAACAGAAAATGTGTGTTTCGTTTTATCTAAAACTTTTGTCTGAAACATTTCTCATTCTAAGAGGAATTGTACAAAGGTCTTCATTTAAAGTACCAGTTATTCTTGTCAGCTTTAGTGAAGCTTGAATTCTGCCGACTGATTTTTGAAAAGTACTCAAATATCAAATTTCACGAAAATCTGTCCAGTGGGAACCGAGTTCCATACAGATGTACAGACAGACATGATGCAGCTAATAGTTTGCTTTTTCAATTTTGCTAATGTGCTTAAAATGAGTATAGTAATAAATAATATGAAATGCTCTGAAATGTATTATGACATGCCCCACATGAAATTAGGGCCAGAAAATTGAGATGTAATTCTCATAATCGGGGGCCTCCCTCTTACTACCTATTAACGAAGATACTCCAAGAGCTCATTGTGACAGAGATCCAGAATACTACCTCCTGTCAGAAGAACAGAATTCCGAAAGAACCCACAAGTGTTAGTATTCTGTATGTTTGGGGGCTCCCCACACCATGGGGTCTGTGGGAGCCTCATCTACACCACTGGGGACAATACATGAACAACAGTTACATCTGCAACATACCGGCAATGCAGGCAGTGAGAAAGCAGGTTGCAGAGCCTGCAATGAAGGCTCGAAATGCTACTTCTGTTATAATACTCTTCTGAGTGGGAGCCAATGTTGTCAGTACTCCAATAGAGATACCAACAGAACCAGGGTTTGAGAATCCACAAAGAGCATATGTTGCTATCATTTCTGATCGTGGCTGTAATAAAGTTGAATATTAGGTTTTAATGTATTATTAAAACTCTGTAAGTAACATTCAAATTAACTTTACAAAATAATTTTATCATCTAATATTTTAATATTATAATACTTGAAATATATTTGGGCAAATAAACAGGGTATGAGGATGTGGAATGATTTCCTTTGGCTCTGGAAAGGGTCCAATAGTGGGCTCTTGTGAATGTGGTAATGAACTTCAGATTCCATGAAAGACAAGGAATTCCTTGAAGAGTTAACCAATCACAATGACCAATTACAGCCACAGGTGATACTAACATAATGGTCATAGGTGATGGAAAATGATATGACTCTGTAAATCACAGTGTGTTCAGCTTAACATGGAACATGCTCATAGAGTGTACATGAACAATTGTATAATACAGGGCATTTTCTTTTAAGATGGGACTGCTTATCATAGAGCAGAGGACACCACTGCAGCTTGCGACAGATGAAGCCACCTGTTGTGCAGTGCTGAGTCAAAACAGTGTAAAACAACATGACAGGCATACAAGAACATTCATGCAGTGTTCATTTTGGGAGGAAAAACTAATGGACAATTGGAATTAGGAATATGAAATTTGGTCTGAAGGTAGATTATAAACATTCCTAAAAGTTATGTGTGAAGCACTGTAAATGAACAATTACCCTTGACAACTAGTATTATATTTTACATGTGATTACCACATTTATTTTATATATTTATATTATTACTACTACTATTAATAAATATTGTTATTGTTTTAATATGACATATGCTTTCTAGGCATATATATTTTATACAGTTTATTATATGTATATACTAATTCCACATCCATCAGGTTTTTTTTACCTACAAGGATCCATGGAATGTAAAATGAATGAATAAATGAATTACAAACACAGTAACAGTGCAAAACTTTGAGGTTATGTCTGACAAATGTAATGTACATCAAACCTGTCTTTAAGTAGTACACTGCTCCCAGAAATCAAATACTACTACTACTACCACCACCACACACGGTCGCTGCTGATATTACTACTACTACTACTACTGCTGCGTACTGCTGCTGCTACTGCTACTACTGAAACCAAATTTTAACAGCAAGACAGTAACATATTTATCATTGCAAGATATTACTCGTAAAAAAATCAACTTGAGTACGATTCAGGTCTGTGATCATGTATACACAACCCTAGCATACTACCTATGAAATAAAATATATTTTATTCTGTTGATTATTAACTAATATTACATATTTCAAAGTACAAGCTTTGTAGAACTAGAAGTCTAGAGGTAGGTAGATACCTGGATATATTAACAGTTCAATTAGAAATTGTCTTACCGAAAGTTTATTGGCATTCTTAAGCTTTCCAAGCTGCTCATAGGCTACAAACTCATTCACTATAGTCTTCAGTCCAATGAGATGAGCCACGGCTTCACATTCTTGCCATTCTACACCCATAACCCATGCCAGTGGAATGAAAACTTTGCTGAAAATGTACTGAAACCAGTAGTTTTAATATGTAAGTTAGAAGGCTTCAAAAAGATTTCTACAATTTAAGTAAGGTGTGTCTTCATATGTATTAAGAGACTAAACTGATATGAAAGTAAAAAAAGTAATGAGAACACCTTAATAGAGCAGTATAGACACAGCGTCAAAGTATTTAAAATGCAAAAGATCAAATAATCAGAATAATAACTAACTCAGGTAATAGGGATTCTTGTAGGAAGTTGTTTAAGAAAATGGAAATATTGCCCTTTTATTCACAATATTTATATACACTAATACTATATATGGTGAATAATAAACACCTATTTAAGGCAAATATGGATGTTCATAATTATGAAACTAGAAATAAAACAAATTTTCACCAGCCATCAGTCAATCTGGCAAAATATTACAAGGGACCCTATTACTTTGGAATAAAGGTTTTCAATTGTCTTCCAGTTGATATAAAGGAATTGTCTGATGACATAAAATGTTTTAAAAATGCCTTAAAGAGGTTTTTTCATCTACATTATTTTTACTCAGTGGAGGAATATTTTAATTATAATATAATGAACTGAACAATATTTATTGGTTTCAAATGTTTTTATGACAGTGCTAGGTTTTAGCAGTATTCTGTATTAATTGTTTTGCTATTATGTTTTGTGCATCGGGTCTATTTTGCAGACTGCCTTTGTTGTTTGACAATGTGTATATTGTATGACTTGTTAGTTCATATGTTTGACCAAATCCACATCCTGTTTTGTCTCCGAGACTGTATATTGGATTTACGGATTGTGATGAATGAATGAATCTTACCTCAAGAGTTATTCCGTTTGCACCCACAAGCATGCCAAGCCAGGAGAGAATGCCATTGAGAAATGCAATGAATGAAACAAATGCAATGATATTGGCAATAATTCCCAGCACCAATTGAATAGCAGTCACTGCTCCTTTGGTGGCTGCATCCAGAACACTAGATTCATCACTGAAATTACAATTATGAAATACGCAAAACCAATTATTCATGTTCTACATTTTTTGCACTCTAAAAAAAATGTGGGTGCATATTCTTTCAGGCTGTCAACTGCATGATTCTTGAAATGTCAGTATTTTAAAAATTTATATCTAAAGTACGCGAGATCCAAAACTTGACAGTTGTTAAAAAGAATACCATATTCTCCCATGCTCTTCATTGTAACTTCCTGTCACCTCTCTTATGTAAAGTTATATTCATCAATCTGTTACCTAGTAACTTTACAAATAGATTTTTATAAATGTTATTAAAATACAGACTGAAAATACTTTTGAAACAGTCTCATAAGTTTCTATGACTATCATTTTAGTTGGAAACCTAAGAGTATTGCAAAATAAATATGCATACTGTATAGTGTTTTTATTAACATATATCCTTCAATAATTATTGTAAAATGTGCCATATGTGGCCTTATGGACTCACCCCTTCTCTATTATCATGTTCTCTGCTTTGTTCATACTCTCTTCTGTTTCAGGATAGAACAGTTTAGAAAAACACAGGGCAGCTGGAGCAGACATAACTGATGCTGTTACAAGATGAGCAGGTGAAACTCCAAAACTAATGTACGCTGCCAAAACTGTGCCTGGAATATATGAATGTAGCTCCTGACTGTTCCGTGTAATAGAATCTATTCCTCCATTATCATTAGCTACATTCATTGCTATCTGATGACTGAATATTTAGTTTCAAGTTGCTGATTGTACTCCTGCACTAAGATCAATGCAGTTAAATGGCTTACCCTGGGTGTGACTTGAATTGTCTGTATGGGTTGTCTTCAGACTGCATAATATGTTGAGCAAAGAAACTGGTATGGACCTGAGCCCATGTGTGTAACAGCAAAATTAATATTTGTTCCCAGTTTTCCATACTTTCATACTTAGCCTTTATACATATATATATATATATAAATTATATACATTCATATATGTATCATGTACTATGAGAGAAGCCTATCTTCACATTAACTATAAGTGTATCTGTGAATTTACCTGCAACTGTAGCAAATCCTCCTGTCATGATGGCATGCATCTCTGACTTTGTGAGATCTTTAAGATAAGGCCTGAACAGCAGTGGTGACTCTGACTGGAAAATAAGAATACAGAAAACTATCTTTTACTGATTAATTCATTTACAGAAATACTGCTGTGAGAACTTAAAATCTTGTAAGACAAAGCTTGCTTTCTGCAGCTCTGATCATGATAAAATGTACATCTCCTTATTACCATGCCAAGAAATACACTTGCAGCAGCATTGACAGACTCACAGATGGTGGTTCCCATTGAGACTTGAATAAGCCAGCCCAGCTTTATGACAACCCACTGCATGATACCATAGAAGTACAAAATCTGCACCACAAAACTCAGGAAAAAGATAGCTGATAGTGCCTGTAATGAGACAAAACAAGATGTAAAAACAGCTAATTATATGATACATCACTGCATGACAGGGTTGCGCCCAAGGAGGAGGGACTGTGGCTTCCGAAGTCGAAATTTAAAAGAACACAGGTTTTATAGATGCAATGATATTGAAGATTGTACATGATTTACCCTTCAGCCAAAATCATTCACTGAAATCGGTTGATGATGAGTACATTATAATTTTGAAAAATAAAATAAAAATCTTAGGATGTCTTAAATTAAATTAAAAAAAACAAGAACATTAGACACTGTGATTTAAATTAGGTTAGTGAGTCATGTAAAATGTAGTTGTGAGTGTGTGTATATGTAAATGCAGTTGCAAACAATGTTATGTTACAGTTATACCCGTGACATGATTATAACATAGTTTTTAAAATCAAACAAATTATGTATAGCCTCAGGGTCAGCCACGCTCCCCCTCCCCCCCCTTCCCCAGTGAAAAATTCTGGGTGTGCACCTGCTGCATGTGGAGCACTGTGACTGGATGAACCGTAGCTCTGGATTATGGTGACTTCATTATGATTATGTAGAATGACAAGTTGGTGGGTAACTATATCGGGGTGTGCATTAACATTCATCAAGGGACACAGAAATTTCACACTTGAATATAGCTGTAAGTGACCACTTGGAGGTTTTGAAAGTCATAGTGTGTACAAATTGTATTCTTGTGAAGAAATGGGGTTAGACATGTAGTCGGTGTTTCCTTTTGAACTGTCAAACAAAATACTGTAGAGATTTTGGTCACAGTCATGACTGATATTTTGGACACTGTCCATTGTGACATAAAAAATTACAACAACATTAATTTGTCACAAAACTGTCCTTTGTCTTAGGTTAAACGCCTACAACCCTTCAAAAGCTGGATCTACCTTCATCTTTAATAGCTGAGGGATTTTATCCCAGGGGAAGTTACTGCAGGGTGCACAAATCCCAGGTCACCTGTGTGACTAAATTTTGGATGGTGACACCAAATATTTGTGGGTCCTCAGTATGGAACTTGCTTTATGTTACCCTCCTGGTGCCTAGAATTTTGAGGTGGCTCCTAGACTTTTGGAAAATCTGTGCACCCCGAGTTATTGTATCATCATAAGTCATCAAAATCACCTCGATCCTTTGAACGTGAGTTTAGTCTGGTCTTGCGTTATGGGTGAGTTGACTTTTTCACTGTATGAATGTGAAAGGATTCTGAATATTGGAAGACTTAATAAGCAACAGTAGACACATTAAAAAGAGAGAAAATACACGTATTAGAGAAAGAGAAAATTAATTTCTACACTGTGTTTATGATGCTGAAACATGTGTATGGGCCAAAATAAAATGAAGTCCACTAAAAATATCCCTCAGCAACTGGACATGAATACAAATATAGGGACAAAATCACTCTTTTGTAGGAGGAGGAACAGAAACACATTGTGTGCTGCAGTCGTTCTTTATTGTAAAATGTTCCACATACCTTAGAAATAATTTGGTAAATATAATTCCTCCAGTTCAGCTGGTTATCAATTTACTAACCAAAATAAAGAGATTAACAAGATAAATTACTGTCTAACAATGATGACAGCTGCATTACCAACCTGATCACTGTTGCTGCTAATAAAACATAATTACCAATTCTGTAAGTTAACAGGTTCTTGTGCAAGGAGGTTACATATACACGCTCAGACAGGCATTTTAATACATCAATGTTATTGGTTAGTTATAAAATTAAACTTCTTGAAATGTGAATCGTAACATATCTAATAGGAACGGATCTATGACTTGAACTAATTTTGTAGATACCGAAAAAGAATATACTTACTTGAAATGCAAATACACCTTTATCAATGAGATCTCTGCCATAAACAAACCTTGCTCCTTCATTGCTATAGCCAAGAAGTATGGTTACTCTCTCGCCAATACACTGGAAGATGTTACGTCCAACCGACCACCGAATGGTGATTAATCCAAGTAAAAACTGGATGACTAAACCACTGAGAACTGGATGCCATTGTATCTGAAATATAACATCAGCTTTATTCACGTAAGTTTTAAATTTCCAGCAAATCAATGATCCTGTTTGTTACAAAAGCACAAAAATGAGGTGCTCATGATAAAGAAACAACTCATAATAATTAAGATCTAGACGGAATTTGATTTAAATATAAACTGTGTTTAGCAATACATATATTTTAGTTGTAACTGCTAGGATATGGTGGTCTGTCAATAAACTGTACTGAATATCGAGTCAAGTTGCAGGTCAGATGTGAAGCCTGAAACAAGAAATAAAGTTGTGATAATGAAGCTCTTGAACAGCATAAGGGTAGTACAGGTTGAACATGGAGCAGGAGTTAAATATGGCTTTGCATTGAAGAATTCAGATAAAAATGTATCCTATAGCCTTTGTCCACCCAAAACACCACATTCACTGCATTGTAATCGGACCTGAAGCTCTGTGGTGAGATGGAGAAAGTGTTTTATGCTAATATAATGTTGGTAGTAGTGAGGATAATGTTGGAGAATTATGGCACATAGTTTAAGATCTTAATGAAATGCTAATAAAGTCAGAATGTACACATCATGTAAGGTGATTCAATATTTGAAATCTGTGGTCTTCTTGGTTATTACACGGCGTCGTGTGTGGTAATTATTTACCGACGTTTCGGGACAACGTATCGGTTCCATCCTCATGGGTCAAGATTCCGACCCATGAGGATGGAACCATCGACCTCGGTCGGGATCGAACCCGCGAACCTTGGGTCCAGTGGCGAGCACGCTAACCACTAGTCCACCGAGGTCGACTATTTGAACTGATGTGTATCAGAAATCAGTTTAGTGTTTTCCACAGCAGTTTCAAAGTGACAGTACATATACTACACAACAATAGCATGGCACATTAATCTGAGGGACCTTACCTGTGCACGATATTTCGAGAATAAAAATCCCAGACTCATGATCACAACTGTACCAAGACATGAAATAAGTCTTTCAGTGCTGCCAATTGTATCAATGCTGAGGAACACAACTATTGCAATAAAAGGCAATGAGCATATCACAATTTTTCTGTACCTGAAACAGAGTAATATAAATAATTACACAAGAATATTAGATGAAGAAAAGAAGGCACATCTGTCAAAATACCTTGAACGTGAATATAAGATGTAGTGACTGGATGGTTAGCACTCATATTTTCTTTTTGGGAGATCCCAGGTTGATTCTACCTGCTCAGAGGCCAGCTACACAAAATGAGAGTTTTGGGACTGCCTTCAACCCATGTAGATAGGGATCAGTGGCATGTGACAGGCTCTTGTTAATGCAGATATAAACCTTGAGGTTCCATAAAATGTGGGGAATGTTTGACTGTTTGAAAAACTATTAGTTTTTTTTTTTTTTCAAGAGGAACTCTATTCCATCGAGTTAGACAATTTCTCAAACCATCCAGACGAATATTAAAATAGAGCCTTAAGAAATGCCACGACTGATATCATCATTTATAAGTACCCTCCCATTTGATGGCACATAATAAATGAGAAAAAATCTTTAAAAAAACTAATGGACAAAGCGAAACCTGGTGTACATCATCAGTACTGCTCTGCAGCATAATGCATTCAAACATTAGTGCCTTGAGGCACATTCAGCATATAAACCCAAACCAGAGTCCAGAGGGGCAAAAATTTATGACTGAGTTTTCGTCATTACAAATTCAAACTAGCCAAATGAATCAAAGAAGAAAACTATTTTATTTTTTAATTTACACTTTCTGATATAGATAAAATAGTGCCCTGTTTATATCAGTAGCATTCAGGGAATATTCTTGCACTCTTGGCATGAAATCAGATGGCTGGATAAACTATGGCAAGATATCATGCAAAGGCCAGGGTAGTGGCTTAACCTAAGAACCGTCATGAGATTGCGCTGTTCTAGGATATTACGCGACGTCGTGTGGTCATGGTTGTGTACCTGTGTTCCAGTAAGATATTTGAATATTTATTTATTGGCTTCAAAACATTGTTATATAAAGTCTTGCCATAATGCTTCTTTATGATGTGGTAATACAAAAGTCCAAAATACACCAGAACCACTATGATAATAAGCATCCCCAGTCCATCACACCAGTCCATATTACATTCATCTGCAACATAGCGGTTTATTTCAGTCTTTGCAACACACAGAAACTTACCCTAGTCATGAAATTAAGTTGACCCAATCATAAAATAATAATAACAAGTAATAATAAATAACTTAAGACATGTAAAATGTAAAATTGTAGTCCCTGTATATTATTTGAAAATATTTGACATAATATATTTTTAATTACTCTAAGATATTCTTTTTCAATCTACTGTATACTGTATCTGGGAATGGAGTATGAGATGGGCATGAGTATAACAAACAGTATATATGAAATGTTTATGGTGTATTAATAAATGAAGAAGAAGGGGTAAAATAATCTTAAGTGAGTAGCAATAGTCATGATAAAGTAGATACTGGTGGTGATGGTGGTGGTGTATAAAGATAAAGGCTGTCCTGTAACATGCCAAGCAGTCACAGAGGGGAGGTAGAAGTACGAGTATAGCTGTACCCATACTCAACCCTAGCACTAGAAGGGAGTGGGTGGTCAGCACCACGCTCTGTCCACTTCCCATTGTACAGGAGGGTGGGTGGACCTTGGGGCCACTCTGAATGGGTCTGGAAAATCTCGCCCCCAACAGGATTCGAACCCCGGACAGTCAGTGGAATCAGAAGCCAGAAAAAGCCATATTGGCATTGTGGAAATGGTAAAATATTGGAATGAGTAAGATGATGAATCGTTTGGGCTGTGCATAATACAAGTATAGAGACTTACACTTGTAGCAGAACAAATGTTCCTGTCTGAACAGGCAGAAATCAAGGCATTTTGATTTACAATGGGCAACACTTATAAAGGATAAACTTCATCTGTAAAGTCAGGCCATATTAAACATGAAACACTGTTCAGGGTAATGTGCAGTAAGTTGGCATTACCATTTGGCATACACAGTTCGAAAACCTGGCTGAGAATATCTGTTCTGTTCATAAGTTTTTGTTAGAAATATACTGACTGTCGAGCAGAGTTGTGTATGAATAATTCAGCAATATGGCACGACATAATGACTTGATGTTTGTTTATGTAACAGTGCTGTTTCAACAGCAGTGGTTATGTAATGATGACAGAGGGTAGAAGATAAAATATGACTGGTGGGTAGAAATGTATTTGGAAGGGAAAGGTTGTGGTCTGTTTGAAGGATCTGTAACTGCTGCTCTCAACTAAAGTTTAGATATTTTGTCTTGAAGATGAAAAAAGGCAGATTCTGAAGAATAGTTGAAGACTGCCACAGTACTGCATCATCACCTAAGAATAGTAATAAAAATAGCTGAAATGTTAATGTTGGTTGCTGTAGACTTATTTTACTGACTCAAGAGAAATTGTACAAGTAATTCAAAGTCAAATCCAAGCACAGAAGAAACCCTTACTAACACACTGTTGCTACTGTGTAATAATAAATGACATGAAGAAGAATATAAAATTCTGCAATGTGTTTCGATATCCATTATAAATTAACTTAGAAATCCAGTACTATTTCAACAGACATCACGGTGTTGTTCTGATTAGCAGTCCTGTTTCATATTGTGGAGTTCTGAATTGGAATCTGAAGTTAGGGAATAATCATCTGGATTTTTTTGTGATTTCAGCAACTCTCACATGAACTCCGGTCACAACAGCTTTCTTCCTTATTCTTCCCAAATCATAATCATTCTGTCAATCAATTGCATATAAATCTACACAGCTGATAAACAAGATAGGATGCTGAGGAAGGTATTTGGGTCTAAGAGGGATAAGGTAACAAGGAATTGGAGAAGACTACAAAATGAGGAGCTTCATGCTTGTACTCCTCACCAAATACTATTCAGATGATCATATCAAGAAGACTGAGATAGGAGGGGCAGGTGAGGGAGAGGGCAAGTGTGTACAGGGTTTTGGTGGAGAAACCTGAGGGAAAGAGATCACTTAGGAAACCTAGGTATAGATGGGAGGATAATATCAAAATGGAGCTTCAAGAAATGGGATGGGGGGGGGGGGGGGGCATGGACTGGATTGATGTGGCTAAGGACAGGGGACAGGTGGTGGGTTCTTGTGAATGCTGTAATGACCTTTCTGGTTCTACAAAATGTAGGGAATTTCTTGACTAGCTGAGGGCCTGTTAGCTTCTCAGGAAGGACTCTACTCCATGGAGTTGGTTGGTTGTTTGGTTGGTTAGTTAGTCAGCTGATGAACAAGTAAAGAAATATGCATTCATGATCTGTATAATTTCAATCTAATATTTCCATATAGGCTCATCAAATTTCCTCACCTTTAGATTTCCAAAACCTAACTGCAACTATGACATACACAAGTACGCATAGATGTACCGTCCAGATAAAGACTCTGTGTGCAGTACTCCTATATGCTGACAAATTGCAATACCAGAATCTTTTGCCTTCAATTTCTTTCTTACTTCCCATTATCATGTCTGGTTTTGTTGATGGCATTTCTTTACTCTGAGGAGGAAAATATATAATAAATACATTTATAAATACAACTCTGTAAGAATTTCAAATTTCATGATGCTTATATGTGTCAGGTGTTTCTGCCTGTAGGAATAATTCAAAATATCTGTTACCTTAAATGACGTTTCTTCATTGAATTCTGCATTGTTATCAGACATTCCAAGTTTCAATGAGGCAGTTCTTCTGAGACAAGGGTCTTTGACACGTTGGTCTTCACTTATACCAATATGGTGTTCATCAGGCATGTCTTCCATGTCCTGTGTTGCTGATGATACGCACACTGGCATGTCCTGCAGGAGACTTTAAAATATTAGTCACTAATTGACATAAATTATACACATTTTAACGGACTGCCCGATACAACTCCAGGATATACACAGGATGAGCACTGATCTAAAAACAATATTAAACAACAACACATTCTGGACAACAGCAGAGCAAGTATATAGGAGACATCGTGCCATCGGCTGACAGCTGGAAGTACGTAAGAAGAAGAAGAAGAAAAAGAAGAAGACGTAAATTATTATATAATACTATGTGTGTGCAGAGAATAATTAATGTCTGTTAATAATTTCCATTCAACACATATTCTTCGTTTAGCTGAACACCATTTGAAAGCAGTATGCTTACTATGGCCGATCCCAGTGGCCGTGCGGTCTAAGGCATGGGTGTGCTGCCACTCGCTTACTGTGATTGTGGGTTCGAATCCCACCGGGGGCATGGATGTCTGTCTCTTGTGAGTTTGTGTGTTGTCAGGTAGAGGTCTCTGCGACGAGCTGGTCCCTCGTCCAGAGGAGTCCTACCAACTATGGTGTGTCTAAAAAGTGTGTGATCGTGAAGCCTCGAAAAATGAGGCAGCCTAGGCCCCCAAGGGGCTGTCGAGCCATAGAAAAAAAAAATAATCTGAGAGGTAGCTTCTGCAGAAAAAATTAAGTACATGAATGAGTATTTTATTTAAAAAACCCAAATTTAGTCAGATAGATGTAATGTATCTCTGTAAAGAATAGGAAGTAGATTGCCTTGCTGCAAAACTATATATATTAAACATTCTAATTTATGTGTTTTGGCAACATATGGAATGCTGTCAGAATATTTGAAAATTGTCTTAAATAATTTAGACAGCATTATGAACCACCTTTATAAACTTACAACTAAATCTGTCATCTTAGTGCAAAGGAGGATCTATGGAATGTCAAAAAGTTCTTTTCTCTCCTATTCTAGACACTTAATATTCCTGGTTTATTCAACACTTTTCAGCAGCATAAGTTACAATTATTGAATAATTCTTAAATATTAATTTAGAGGTGTCTGGAAGAAAGTCGTACAAGCCTATCTGAGCGATTGTCACAGCATTTGACTGTACAGACTACGAAAAACCGTGAAAATTCTCAGTCAGGGTAAAAGGTAAAGGCAAAGTTCACCCTAGAACAGGCCATGAACGCCCAGAGGCGGAGTAGAGGTATAGCTCTACTCTTTCTTTAACCTCGGCGCTAGATGAGGGTGGTCAACGCCACGCCCCGGCCGCTTTACCCCCGGGAATGACCCGGTACCCATTGTACAGGAGGCTGGTAGGCCCCAGGGCCGGTGTGAACAGGTGCTGAAAATCTCGCTCCCACCGGGATTCGATCCCCGGACCGTCCAGCTCGTAGCGAGTCGCTATACCGACTGAGCTATCCCGGCCCAATCTCAGTCAGGGTAGCCATAATCAATCCCAGAACCTAATTAACATGAAGCAAGGGTGCTGACCTCTCAAATATAAAGTTAATTTCAATCTGTGTACATCCCTCTTTCCAACATATTATAAATTTTATGTCTGTAGATGGGGCACAGAAAGATAAGAACGTCGCAACGGAAAAGCATATTAAATTAAGTTTCAGACCAACTGATGCACAACTAAAACCACTTTTATTGTAGCTTTATTATAATTGTTAAAATTGTTAAAATTATACCCTTACACGTGTTTCGATCCTAGGATCATCGTCAGGGGGTTTTTTGCTGAAAGCTACTGTCACTTCAATCACATGATTTTAAATAGTCTAACGGCACTTTAAAACTTATATATTATAAGTTAAAATCTTGTTAAAAGTCTTTGTTAAAAGTTGTATAATAGTTGTAAAAGTATTGTAGACAGTTGATTGTGGAAGTGCTGGCATGTAGAATCGTGGTATTATGGGCATATGATATGTGTGTCTTGTGGGGAACGAAGTGTACTATCTGTCGTCCGGTGAAAAGTACTATGGTCATTATACAACTTTTAACAAAGACTTTTAACAAGATTATAACTTATAATATATAAGTTTTAATGTGCCGTTAGACTATTTAAAATCATGTGATTGAAGTGATAGTAGCTTTCAGCAAAAACCCCCTGACGATAATCCTAGGATCGAAACACGTGTAAGGGTATAATTTTAACAATTTTAACAAATATAATAAAGCTACAATAAAAGTGGTTTTAGTTGTGCATCAGTTGGTCTGAAACTTAATTTAATATGACGAAGATGCACGGTGTCAACAATGTCAAATGGAAAAGCATATGTTATTTCTAAATAAGTGTTTTTCTTTCTGAAAGGCTAATGTAAACATCTCTTACGAATACGTAGCTGAAACGCGCTACAATAAACATAAGAGCAACATCTGTATCCCTGTTCTGTCTTGTAGACTGGCTTTAAAGTAATATTAGCATGCAAAGATTTGTCTCACGACATATTTCACTTAGGAGGATAACATAAGGGCTGTAGATGGGGGGGGGGGGGGGGGGGGCGAGTGGTGCAGCCTCCCCGGGCGGCAGAGTCCAAGGGGCGGCAAAATGAATATTTTAAACTAAAAAATCTGATTTTCTGCGCTCACCAAATTCTAAATTATTGAGCCAAATAAAAGTAAATTCAATAAGTGATTGCATTTTTTTAAAGTTCATAATTTCTGTTACGGGCGGCCATTGTGATTACTCGCCCCGGGCGTCGCAAAGCCTAGCTATGCCGCTGATTATATATATATGAAGGGGGGAGGGGGATGGGAGTGAGGGGGTTCATGAAACCACCGTTCCAGAAAGCATTTTTCGCACCTACAGTAAGTAATGAAAGATTTAATGCTCACGTGCATTTGAAGACTGTCTTCATCTTGTACTGCAAATGCTCGGTTTGTTCGTCCTTCCATGTCTTACACTGAAATAAATGTAACCAGAATTAGCTCACGAAAGATTTCCAGAAGAGCACCAGTATTCATAAACATGATACTTTGATATAAATATTTTCTTTTTGGCTGATTGCTCTTGAAGCATTCAGTGAATCACAGAATATTAACCTGTCATTACCTTAATATATTACTTACATAACCTACATATTGCACCACAATGTAACTAACTAAGTTTGTCACTTAACCCTACATATGTTTCGGCTCAAAATGAGCCATCATCAGGGGTTCCTAGTTTTTTAGCTTCCACTAGATCACTTTCTTCGGTATAACTTAAAAAACATATACTGTGAGTTCTGTTGGAGCCATGGTTTGGACACTGTAACACTGCGCACTATAATACTCGTAGTTTCTTGTTGTTGCGGTCGGCTGTCATTACCTGTCAGCTTCTACACAGTCTTTGATCTAATACTTCAATCTCCTCAAGTTAAAAGCTGTTTCGCATACGTATGAGGCAGGACTACAGTAAAATCTGCACTACACTACGCAGTGCCTCTTAGAGACTGTCTCTTGTAATGCTGACGACAACAAATATCTGGGCATGACAATGGGTAATTTGACTGGGACTGTAAAAACAAACAATAACCATAAATCATGCAACATTCGTTAAATGTTTTTTTTTTCAGCTGTAGTGACGCAAGTAAGAATTAACAAACTACTGACACAAGTCTTCGACTTGCATTTGCAGAAACAATATTTGCTGTATGTATCAGCGCGCATAGCCACACTAGTAATTACAGTTTGACTTAAATTAGGGTCGTCTGAGTGTTTAAACATAGCCGACGAGGCCAATGAGTTTGTTCGGACTTTTCGGAGGAACATACTGCCTCCATCTTCAGGGTGAGTGGATTTTGTTGAGATGAATGTTGAAGTGATTGGGAGGTGAGGATACGTTGAATCAATAACAATTCGTTACACAATATTATATAAAATTCATAAGACCATCGTGTAAGCAACAGCTGCTTCAAAAAGCCCCCCCCCCCCCAAAAAAAAAAATTATACAGGAATTCAATTCTTTTCTGTATGAAATAGCAGAGTTGTCTAAACACAAGATGACTGCCTGAACATCTTGGTGTAGTGGTTAGCATTCCTCCTTCATATTCATGAATATATATGACGTTAAGAGTAAGTGGAACTATACCTTACTCCCCCCCCCCCCCCCCCCCCGGTACGCCTTAATGACTTGGAGAGAGACGACATTACATTTACTTCATCTCTAAATTCTGTTAAAATAAACAGGTACGGTTTAGTCACTATTTATACACACCAACTGGATGCAACTTTATTTAAAAAACTGTATAGTTTTTTAAAACATATTTAAAAACTTTTTAAAACCCGACATATGTTTCGGCTCTTATAGAGCCATCTTCAGGGGTTTATTGTCGTCAAAACTGCATATATTAAAACGTCTTTTTCATTGGTTCACTCTTAGGCAAGGTTTTTCACTTTTTCACTGCTTGGTATGCACAGACACTATTTGTTATTCGTACTAAAATAATATGTTAATGTTGGTTAATGTTGGTTAATGTTGGTTGGTTAAGGTTTTAAAAAGTTTTTAAATATGTTTTAAAAAACTATACAGTTTTTTTAAATAAAGTTGCATCCAGTTGGTGTATGTAAATAGTGACTGTGAAAAGATGCACGGTGATTACAGAGTAAGGTACGGTTTACTCCAACTTCTTGTACTGGTATATCAATAAAAAATTATAAAAGATAGCCTATTTCAACACGTGTCGGCTGACACACGTGGCCATCATCAGACAGTACACACAAAGGTAATTCTTAACTAAACGTGACCTTTGTGTGTACCCCCTGAAGACGGCCACGTGTATTAGACGAAACATGTTGGAACAAAGTTTATACTTTCACTCTGACATGCACCAGTAGTGTAAGATGGATTTAATCTTATGTGTGTATTGCCGGTTGCACGGAAGATATATCGCATTCTGTTAAAACACTTTACCAACCCGGCAAATACGATGTATTGAACAATGCGGCTGCAAAATAAAATTGTCATTTGAAATTCTTCGCTTTTATTATGCCCGTGACGCTACTCGGAATTTTTACGACGTGTAGCAACTGAAAGTTCTTTTCAAGGACGCGTTTCGGAAATCGCAAGTGATTCCTTTAACCTGTGACGTAACTCGAAACGTAATTATCTGAAGCTAAAGTCACGCAGAAGCCGTCATCTGACTAAAAACATTTATGGGACATAACAGGGTCTTTTATGAGGCTGATCAATGACAATATAGCTTCACGTCACAAAGGAAGGCGTGAACACTATTTGCGCCTGCGCGCACATTATACACATACATACATACATACACGTATGTGTATATTTAATGAAAATCCGTCGAGTGGAAGCCGAGTTGTTCCATGCGGAAGGACACATGACGAAGCTAATAGTTGCTTTTCGCAATTTTGCGAACGCGCCTAATAACAGGCAAGACATTATACAGAATGATTACAAATTGTCTTCACACTCTTAAAAATTGATTATATAAATGGAAGCTCTGCACAATGAAGAAATTTGCAGGGCATAGACTACATCAGTTAATTTTAAATGCGCTGTTCTTTGTTGCATCAGCAATCATAACATGCCTATTATGGTCTAACGACAGAAAATTTGTGACGGCAATACAGAGACAGTTTAGAAGACAGTTTGGGATAAACCCACTTAATATGCCACACAGTTATGCTTGTCACAAGCAGTTTACATAGCCTGGTTATCTGCAGAGCGCAGGTCTTTGTACACTGCGACAGGCATTCCTGAGAACTGCGGGAAATTTCAACAAGACTGGGGGCTTTAGTCGACAGTTTGGAAAACTGTCAGGAAGGGCCTGAAATCAAAGCAACAAACATTTATAATTTCAAAAAGACTTAAACCAGACAGTAGTGCTAATCTTTGTACATTTTGTGCTGAAATGATGGGAAACATTTCAATCGGTGATTATTTACTGTCAAAAGTTGTATGTCAGCGATAAAGCCACTTGGTACATCAAGAATGTGTCACAACATGTAGAAGTGGGGCACGGAAATCTCTCGCGAAAAGGAACACGGCGACAAAGACAGACGGAAGGTGAATATTTTCTGTGCTTTATTCGCGAAAAAAAAAAAAATGTGTAGACCCTTCTTTTTTTCGTGTAAAAGAAAATTACAGACACTGCATACCTCGACTTGATGGTATTGTGGGCGATGCCAAAGCTTGAAGAAGACCAGAATAACACAGTCTTCCATGAACATAGGCACCGCCTCTGCTGCGTGACAGAATGTGTCAATAGACGTTTATTAACCTTTTAAAGCCTAGTGGTTACATGATGAACATACAGGTTAAATATTCAAAAAATATATATTTAGCCTACATTGTATTTATGTGTTTTGTATTTATCTCAGAACAAACAGAAACTTTTACACTATATAACATAAACTGATTGGTTTTTATAACCCACGGTATAGCGACTCGCTACGGGCTGGACGGTCCGGGGATCGAATCTCGGTGGGGGCGAGATTTTTCGCAGCCGTCCAGACCGGCCCTGGGGCCCACCCAGCCTCCTATACAATGGGTACCGGGTCTATTTCCCGGGGGGTAAAGCGGCCGGGGCGTGGAGTTGACCACCCACCCCTATCTAATGCCAGGGTTAAAGAAAGAGTAGAGCTATACCTCTACTCCCCCTCTGGACCTTCATGGCCTGTTCTAGGGAGAAATTTACCTTTACGTCACATGAAAAGTGTTTACTGCGCGGTACGAACTGGGTTTTTAAATAAGCTAGTTTACGCTTCGTCTTTAAAGGGCTAAGGAGACGGACCAAATGAGGGAGACGTTTAGAGTGGCCCCTTATGTACCAAATCTAGCTCGTAAGATACGAAATTTTTGCCGGATATGTTATGGAAAATGTCTACAGTACTACGCCTCAGAATTTGGACAAAGTCAAAAATATTCCGAGCTGATTGTCAGTACACTGATCCAATGTTTGGAATTGGATTTGACGTACGTAGAATTAGTAATAACGGCCACACTGAAGTCCGGTGACACTCAGAAAACTTTACGCTTTACAAATTTCGTTACTGTAATTTTCTTAGACTCAATTTTTGTGAGCAGTAACATCACTTACAGTAATTCGGTTTACTTGACTTATCAACTGGTTTTGATATTATAATTTGTGTTGTAATTTAAGAAACACGGCAAAGACAACGACGGCCAAGCTGGCCCCGTGATTAAACGCCGTAGCTTTAATTTAAATGTTATTTCGATAGCTGGTCAGCTTAATTCGCGTAACAACATACAAAATAATAAACAAAAACCTCGTCTCAAATAACCGTTCACTACAGAAAACGTCAAATAATATAATAATTAATATTATTTAACTAAAGAATTCCATAAAAAATATTTACTAAATTTACTATAAAGTGGTGGAAGCTCAACAAATTCTGAGCTAAAGACTGCATGGAATTTGGTCAGCTTCGCACTTTCGCTTTATTATCACACAGGAAGGAGTAAAGGTAAAGGTAAAATTCATCCTAAAACAGGCCATGACGGCCCAGAGGGGGAGTAGAGGTTATAGCTCTACTCTTTCTTTAACCTCGGCGCTAGAGGAGGATGGGTGGTCAACGCCACGCCCCGGCTGGGTGCATATAAGTACAACAACTAATTACAAGAGAAATATTGCACACGCACTGAATTGTCCATTAATTAAACACGATATTAAGTAGAAAACTGAAGATTCGTGTCTTCTGGGATGTGACGCAATCACTGGGTAAGTGGTTCCGGACGTTTCGAAGAAACGTTCATGAGAAATCCTTCAGGAACCTTGAAGATGGTGACATGTTCCTTCGAAACTTCAGGAACCACTTACCCAGTGACGCAGCATTACGTCACAGAAGAGCGAAATCCTCAATTGGCCTATACCGCTGTGAGTACCTCAAAACTCACAAAGAACCAAAGCACTGCCTTAAAATCTATTTTATCTAGCTGTATATAGATTATGTAAGTAGGAACAAGACAGACAATCTACGTAGAAACGTAAGATTGAGGCGCGTTCGCGTAACCACTGTTGCCGTGGAAAAGCAATAAGTATTACATATTATGAGTGTGTGTCTGTAGCCTTAGTTATCCAGCATGTAAAGCGCATGCGCCGTATTCAATTGCTACCTGTGACCTGTCTGGCTGTACCATATTTTTCCACATTATCTCATAAACGGCACGATTTTCAGAAAAAAAGTTATTGAACATAAAATGGTGTTTTGATTTTCTCTACAACTTTGGTCTGAAACATTTCTCATTCTAAGAAAAATTCAGCGACATATTATCATAAATGTACATAGGTCTTCATGTAAAGTACCGTTATTCTTGTCAGAGTTTAATGAAACTCGAATTTTCTTAACAGATTTTTTTAAAAACACTCAAATATCAAATTCCATAAAAATTTGTTAAGTGGGAGCTGAGCTGTTCCATGCGGACGGACGGACCGACATGACGAAGCTAATAATCGCTTTTCACAATTTTTCAATCTCGCCTAAAAACTGACTTCACAAATTCTTGAATAGTAATAATACACGTTGTATGGGTGGTGTAGTTAAGTAGTAGTAGTAGTAGTAGTAGTAGTAGTAGTAGTAGTAGTAGTAGTAGTAGTAGTAGTAGTAGTAGTAGTAGTAGTAGTAGTTAGTAGTAGTAGTAGTAGTAGTAGTAGTAGTAGTAGTAGTAGTAGTAGTAGTAGTAGTAGTAGTAGTAGTAGTAGTAGTAGTAGTAGTAGTAGTAGTAGTAGTAGTAGTAGTAGTATTAGTAGTAGTAGTAGTAGTAGTAGTAGTAGTAGTAGTAGTAGTAGTAGTAGTAGTAGTAGTAGTAGTAGTAGTAGTAGTAGTATAGTAGTAGTAGTAGTAGTAGTAGAACATCAAGACCGCCACTGCCGCCAACCTTTGAAGGTTCAACATTCCCCATTCTTGACCCTTAAATAGACCCATTGGCTCGGACTAACCTTCTGCTCCTCCCATAACTCTGATTGGCCACATATCCTCCATCTTTCCCGTATAATTGACACATTCTTTTCGTTCCAACAATTCAGCATCCACCTGAACCAAATTTAGTCACCGTGAAGACGGAGGCAATACGTTCTTCCGAAACGTCGGAACAAACGTCTACCACACGGCGCAGAAACCCAAAATAAGACTGCCAACAGGTTAACCTTTCATCACACACCACATTAAAATTAAATTAAATTAAATTATGCTATTACAAGTGACAAACTAATGTAAATAAAGGCCAAACACAGTGTGTTATATCAGCATCATCTTCCTGTGTCATTAAATTTTGCATAGAGGTCTGTGATATCTAATTAAATACAGCTGTGTCTAATACTGCATTATATTAATTAAGTAACTAGTCTATGGGCTGGACGGTCCGGAGTTCGACTCCCGGCAGCGACAAGAGACTCTGCTTTTCTCCAGAAACATCCAAAATGGTTCTGGGGCCCATCCAGCCTCTTATTCGACAGGTACCGGTACTTCATTCCCCGGAGGTAAAACAAACGGGGCGTAAAGCTGACCACTCAACTCCATCTACTTCCGAGGTTAAGAATGAGTGGAGCTATACCTCTACTCCCCCTACATGCCTTCATGGCGTGGACAAAGAACGGAAGGTTTACGTATATGTATTACAAATTAACACTCAGTGTTAAAAATACAACAATTATGTGATGTTCCCATAATTAACAAATAAGAAAAATGTTATCAATATTAATTATAATACAAATTAATTAATACTTTGTTAAGTCTTACTGTACAGTACTTAAGAAGCTTTCATGGCAGGTTATGTATCTTACAACAACAGCAATGCAAGAAGTGATCCATAACACACTACAAAGTCTTGTCAACAAGAAGTTGCCTTTACACGAAGTTTCAAATTTAAATACTTCACAATGGTGTGAGTTAAATATTTAACCACTTCCATGATTTTCATTGCACTAAATTTTCACAGAATCATACACTAACGTAACAATACGTTCACAGATAACTTCGATTATATGGCTGATTTACGTACTGTGTCAATGGCCACGTAGAACTTTACAAACCTGTCTGACTACAGGCATAAGAAGTTTCTCAGTAGGTAAGAGAAAGCTGGAAACTTGCCAAGTAGTGTAGACAGAGTCTTGCTGCAATGAGAATTACATAGTAGGCAATACAATGCAGTGGGGAAACAATATAAGTGTACAGTCATCAGAGAGATATAATGACATTTTGAAGTTGTCCTTGAGGCAAAAGATGTAAACACTTCTTACTCCATCAGTACACTGCTGAATGGACTGTATTATATACAGCTTTTACTGGGTTCTAAAACACTTAACAGTGTTCAGTTGATACTTGAAGGGTAGTGTAATATCATGGAATGGAGAGGTAGGAACAATTATTGTATGCATCAGGAAACTGCATACCAGAATAACAGGATTGGGTAAGGTATTCATTCATTCTGTAGTCTGTCTTACGACAGGTCCGTAGCCTCTTCCAAAGCGAGTTCTCCACAGGGTGCGATCTAGTGCTTCCTCTTTCAATTTCCAGTATCTTTTCTTTTCCTTAAGGTCATCCAGTAGCTGCTTACGTCTTCTCCCTCGTCGTCCCGTCATTTCTATCCTTCCTTCTAACTTTCCTTCAATCACGTGTTTCAGAAGGCAGTTTCTACGCAAGATGTGACCAATCCAGTTAGCCTTTCTTCTTTTTATTGTATGTAGGATATTCCTCTCCTCCTTGACTCTGTGTAATACTTCTTCATTTCTCACACGATCGGTCCAACCGATCTTCTCCATTCTTCTCCAGCACCACATTTCAAAACTTTCCAGATACTTCTGATCTACTTTCCGAAGTGTCCACGTTTCAGCACCATACAAAGTTATGCTCCAAATGTAGCACTTTACTAGTTTCTTCCTTAAATTTAATTCCAGTTTGCTGGTGAAAAGATTTTTCTTCTTGTTGAATGCTGTTTTTGCCATGGCAATTCTGGATTTAATTTCACGTGTACACCTTGCATCACTTGTTATCATGCTACCCAAATAATTGAAATATTCCACATTCTCCAATTGTTTTTGATCTATCATAATTTTCATTGGGGATGGCTGCCTTGAGATTTTCATTACTTTAGTTTTTCCCACATTCATTTCCATTCCATAGCGTCTTCCAATTTCAATTAGTCTATCAATCATGCCCTGTAGCACGTTTTCTTCCCTAGCCAGTAGCACAAGGTCATCTGCATATTTCACAGTGCGAATTACTTGTCCTCCTATTTTGAAGTCTCCAAACCCTTCAAGAGCTTCCTTGGTAAGGTACTCGCTGTATAAGTTGAACAGAATCGGTGACAAGCAGCAACCTTGTCTAACTCCTCTTCCAATCTTCACACTTCTCGTCTCCCCTTGGTCCAGTCTTATTTTGACACTCTGTTCCATGTACAATTTGCTGATCAATCTTCTTTCGCGCCAGTCTATCCCAATTCCTTTTAGGATTTGCATTAATTTGGTCCAGTTGACACGGTCAAATGCCTTCTGCCAGTTTATGAAGCAAGCACACAATTCCTCATCTATGACCAAGGTTCGTTCTGATATTATTCTCAGCATCCCAATTGCATCCCTAGTTCCTTTTCCTCTTCTAAATCCAAACTGATCTTCTCCAAGTGCATCTTCAATTTTCCTCTCAATCCTTCTTCTAAGTATACTCGCTACTATCTTTGCTGCATGAGCGATGATGCTGATTGTGCGATGGTCGCTGCATTTTGTAGCTTTGGGCTTCTTCTTTAAGGCAATCATTGTAACTTCCATAAAATCTCTGGGCCATTCTCCAGTTACATACATGCTGTTGATCATCTGTGTCATTAGCCTTAGACCACCTTTTCCCAACAATTTGAGTACATCCCCAGGTACATCATCATCTCCTGTAGCCTTCTTATCCCTCATCTCCTTGATAGCTTTTTCCACTTCACTTTGCAAAATACACGGGCCTTTCTCGTCTTCATCTACTTCATCTTCAGGTTCGACGTCTAGATGTTCTGGTCGATTAGCTCGATCGTAGAGCTCTGTGATATAATTCTCCCAAATTTGCAATACTCGTCTCTGATTTATTATTATATTGCCTTGAGAGTCTTCGATGCCAATGTTTTGAATCCCATGGTTTTCTTTCCAACCTAGTTCCTTTGTCTTCATGTACATTAAATCATAACGTCCTATTCTTTGAAATTCTATGATCTCGTCGCATATGCTCTCCAGATATTCCTTCTTGGCGTTGTCCGTGGCTCTTTTCAATTCGTTCCTCAGTCTTCTGTAGTTCTTCCTTCCTTCTTCATTGTTGACATTCTTCCATTTCCTTCGTTCATCCATTTTACTGATCATCTCCTGTGTAATCCATGGTTTTCTTGCTCTCCTCTCGACTTTTCCAACCAAACCACTCATAGTATCTAACACACATTTCTTGATATTGTTCCACTGCACTTCCACATTCCCACTTTCAAATTTGATTGCACCAAGCTGTTCTTCTAGTCTATCGTGTACTACCTGTCGTTGAGCATATAGCTTCTCCAAATCCCATCTTGGGTTTTTTCTTGTGGAACCTCATGATCTTCTTCAATCTGGTGCAGATCTTTGCAACCAGTAAATTGTGGTCAGAGTCAATATCTGCTCCAGGCAGTGTCTGCACATCCTTCACACTGTTCCTGAATCGCTGTTTCACTAGTACATAGTCCAGCTGATATAGATTCCTATCTCCTGGTGATTTCCACGTGTACAATCTTCTTTTAGGTTTTTTGAACCATGTGTTTGTTATAACAAGTCCATTTTTTTCACAGAAGTCAATAAGCATTTCACCTCTCTGATTCCTCCTTCCCAGTCCATATGGTCCAACAGTGTTGTGATGTGCTTTATCTCCAACCACACTGTTCCAATCTCCCATTATAATCGTGTTTGTCGCACCCTTTCCATCCTCTTCAAGAATTTCTTCAATTATATCATACAACTCTTCCACTTTGTCATCTTCATAGTCCGATGTTGGCATGTACACTTGCACTATCAAAATACTTACCGGTTCTGCCTGCAATTTAATAGCAACGATTCTGTCACTATACACACTCTTCTTAACAACACTTTTCACTACGCTTTTATGCACTACTACTGCTACGCCTCTTTCAGCACTGTCACCCCCAGAATAATACACTGTATAATCACCACTTTTTATTTCACCTTGACCCTTCCACCGCACTTCACTAACACCTAGCACAGACACTGCGTTCTTCTGCATCTCTTTCTTCAAATTTTCGAGTTTTCCTCCTTGATTTAAGGTCCTTACGTTCCAAGTGCCTATCTTGAAGCTGTTATGTTCATTCTGTGTCTTCTGCTTTTGTCTGTAGTCATTACCGCGTGGTGTCTCCCCTAGAAACACTCCCCCCCGGAGATCCGAATGGGGGAGTATTTTACCTCCGGAATGTTTTGTCTCCAGAGGAAGCATCTCGCATTTGGCATTTGTCTCTGTTTCTGGAAGAGACTATCCAGGAAAAGTAATAATGTGGTAGTTTTTCCATTTGCTTTCCACATCGCAGTACAGCAGCCGATCAGACCACTCTGGTCACGCCTGTTGCTACACGATCATGAACCATCTCGAGCATCATTTTCTCTGTGCTTCATGTCGCTACTGATGTCGCTGCTTCCGGCATCAGGGGAGTTTTTATTCGGTTTCCCATCTCCTAGGCATCTCTCTTCGTCTGGTTCCTACCCTTTTGATCTGTCCGGCTTGGGAGACCCTACTGGTAGCAATGCTACCGCCGGCTTAGCTCTCAGGGTCACTGGAACTCACAAGCCCCTCTACCACGGCAAGGTGAAGATACCAACAAGGGGGGGGGGGGGGGGGTAAGGTATAAGTCAAAGTAAATTAAGTTCAAATGCCACAGCTGGTCTGTATATGGCTGATGAAAGAACCAGCATATAACAAGTTCCTGGTAATCTGGTACTGCAATTTTGTTAACTATGGGTACATTTATTTTCAGATATAATATTCATTATACTACAGAAACATATAAACTAATTCTTCTCATCATAAATTGGTGGCAATTTAATGTTCCGTGATTTAAGAGCCCCTTATTTATTTTAATCATATTAAACTGATTTAATTTCAGGGAATAAAATACACCAATATTTAAAAATATTAATTTGTAAAGCCAGTGGCATAGTTATGTTTTTTTTGGCACCTGGGGGCGAGTAGTCACAATGACCGCCCCTAAGAGAAATTACAAACTTTAAAAAAATTACAATTATTTATTGAATTTCCTTATATTCGGCTCAGTAATTTAAAATTTGTTGAGAGCAGAAAATCAGATTTTTCATTTGAAATATTAATTTTGCCGCCCAATTTACCGCGCCTTCGACTCTGCTGCCCGGGGTGGCTGCACCACTTGCCCTCCCGCAACCCCCTCCTCCCCTATTTATGCCTCTGTGTAAGGTTAATGAAAATTTTATTTTCTGCCTCCGAACTTTTGAAACATACATATTCTGCTTGTAATTTGGAGAGGTCTCGATTATTTTCCTTTCCTTTGAAATAAATTTTAATGTGATAGAACAAACTGAACTAGACAAATACAAAAATTGTTTGTGCAGTGTATATCGTACAGTAGCTGCAAGAGTTTCTCACGGTCAGAGATGAAAATGTGATAAATTTAAAGAGAAATCATCACGCCCTGGCACTTTACTGCCGGGAACAAAGCTCCTGGTATCCGTTGGGTGGGCCCCAGACCTGGTCTGGATGTTTTGGAGAAAAGAGAATTCTCTTGCCCTTGTCAGGAATTGAACGACGATTCCTCAGCCGTTCAGCCTCAAGCCTGGTCACTATACTGACTGAGCTACCCTGGCTCCCTAATATTTACTTCAAATTAATTTAAAAAATGCTTCTGCTGTGCCTAAATACACTGTCATGAAGATGTATATCGGTGGGTAGGTAAAACTCCATGCATTCTACATCTCAGCACTGCACATTCCAACTGCTTTATCCTAGGGGAAAAGTCTTTGGAATATATTGAATAGCAGGTTGGGGGGGGGGGGGGCAGAATTAACATCAGATTTTAATAAATAATCATGAAAACCATGACCAAAAATTACTTTAAACTTTTATTTGGAGTTGCCCTGGTAAAATCTGGGCTGGGACACTAAGTGTTCAAATCCGTTATTCACAAATAATTCTACCATTTGATGCCACAGTACGAGTTACTGACAACATTAAATAAAGCCTTAATAAGTAAGCAAATAAATACGCACTTCCACATTTCTGTATCAGGGATAGAGGACAGATATATGGAACTAAATATTTAATGTATGACTCGTAGTATGTGGTTTTGTAGGCAAAATAATATAATATAACATAACATAACATAACATAATATATATAATAGAGGGCAATATGTGAGAAAATCGTTTACAATGACAGTGACTTAAAAGAAAACTAATATAAATTATATACTTACAACTACGAGACAATGGAGAGTAACAGAAACGTTGCACACCTTGACTGTCACCAAAGGACACATGATAATGAACAAGAAAGGTAAGACTTCAAACTGATAAGAATGTAAATGTGGTTGGGTTGGTTCACTACACAAACAGCTGATAGAATCAGGTGAGTGTTATTTTCATTTTGAACACAACAAAAATGACAGTGCAAACACACACATAATAAAACAGCCTGTAGATTATAATTTTTAAAGAATAACACGTGCCCAACCACAATATTTTGATTTGAAGGATAAAACTAGGGAAGGTATTGAAATTTGGCTGATAAAAGTTTCCCAAATAAGACTACCCGAGACATTGCACACAGGTAGTACTTAAGTCATCACATATATCCACATGTTTGCATGCAGACAAAACCTAACATGTCCATAAACGGTAATACAGTGAGTGGTAGTTGGAATTTTCTTCTGACATAAATATTCAAAAGTACAGAATTTCAAAGAAGCCATACCACTGAAACACTTGGGTTTGTTAAATAGATAACATTAAATTAATTCAAAATATAACTGCTATAAATACTATAGATACACTCCATAAGTAGTTGATAATTACGTTTCATTGCACACATTTTATTCAAATAAATTAGGAATCCCTGATTACGAGGATGGGAGACGGTTGCTTTGTTTACAGTTTAACCACCTGACACAGCTCGTAGCCTAGAGTCTTATTGCATTCAGTCGCTGTGAAAGCATCAGATTATGTTACATACGTTATTAAATATATGTTTTGTATAAAAGCTGGAGACCTTGTTAAGATGTAAATTGTATGCTGTACACAGTCCTACCTTTCTGATGTGGTAGACATTTGGAAGGTGTGTTACCAGTTTGGAGCTCATGTGATCACTCTTCGTTTCTTCAGTCACCATAGTTTTTATAATCTGCATTTCATGCCATATACAATTGTTTGGACCAGATCTTACAACAAGTACTGCATTCCATGTACATGGGCAGGGCAGGATTTATGTATAAGCTAGACAAGCTACAGCTTAGGGCCTCACATTACAAGGGGACTCACTAATATGTTTTAAGTAATTTGAATTAATAATTCTTATGGTATCAGTAAAACTGTTTAATAATAATAATATAATAATAATAATAATAATAATATTAATAATAAGCATGAAATAAAGGAACTGTAGAAAACAGCCATATTGGCACTGCACACATACTTCAGAAAGTACTAATGTAAAAGTACAAAAGATTTTAACATGGGAAATAACATTACATGTGTCATGAATTACAACTACAGAATAGCTGCTACACTATATATCCTAGTAACATGGATTGTTTCAGGTATATAACTGTAAAAACTCCGCATAAAAGTGATAAATAATAATAATAATAATAATAATATAATAATAATAATAATAATAATGTATTATTACATCAAAAGCAAAAATTATGTGTTTTTAGCTTTTTAACAAAAATAATAACGTTATTCCTAAATTTTTATATTATTAATTTAATTGTTAATCTCATTATTATCACAAAAACCAACTTCTTTCGTTTCTTATTATGATTGTTATTATTATTTTAACAATTATTATTGAAAATTATATGTATGTATATGTAATGTACCATTTTATATGTACAATTCCACATGCATGAAAAATATTAAATCTAAAATTTAAATCTAAAATTGCACACTAGTTACACCTGTAACTAGTGTGCGATTTTAGATAATGTGTCCCTGAAGATGAACCCAGGTTAGGGGTTCGAAACATGTAGGACGGTGAAAGTGCACAAATAGTGTGATTAAATTGTACATGTGTCGGACTTTAAATATAAAGTTAAAATGTACGGAATGAATAATATTAAGAAATGATATGTGATAAAATTTTACAGTTAGTGTATTCCCATACTCCTGTATGGTCGCAGAAATTGGGCCACAATCTTTATTGCTTCACAACATCCAATTTACTTTATGCTATATAATTTCTTTGGTCTTGCATTGTCCTAGTTGCTTGTACTTAAGTCAGAAAACCAAGAATGGAGTAAAGTAAGATCCACAGTTGATTTAATTAGAAAATTGCAGCAATCATGTATCAAAAACTGGCATTGACGCAACTGAGGACTCAAGATCTTCGTTTGTAGTTAGCATTCCTAGAAGGGGGGAGAAAACAGTTGAAATATGGATTAAGAAAATTGTAAAATGGTATCAGAATATTGTATAATTCTATGAATGTCTTCATTGGCATCAAAGTCTAGAATTCTTTGAGATACTTGTAAATCTGGTCGAGATTGACTTCGGCAAGCAAAGCATAAGTATTCCATGAAAAATTATTTCTCATACCTGTTCCCTAGCATAAGTGAAAATGCACTGGACAACACGATTACTATAACAAATTATCATTACGATTTGTTTGAACGATGTGGTCTGTGCTTATGAATCAGAATATATGAGATCAAAGTGCTGACATCACAGTAATGTGAGTAGTACAGTTGTGTACACTTGTGCTGAAAATTGGTGTGTCCAGGTTCCTATTCCTGGTTTTCTACTTCTGATGATCACTTCATAAAAGGTCTTTTTTACTAGAAGTGTCATGGCTGGTACTAATAAAGCACAGAGGCACAAATCCTGGGCACCCAGGTCGCCCAGGCAATTGCATTTTTTACAGTGGCACCTAATGTTTGTGAGATCTCAGTACGAAAGTTTATTCATGTCACCTTTCTGGTGCCTGTAATTTTGAGGTGGCCCCCAGATTCTTGAAAACTCTGTGCACACCTATACTATATGACAAGAGCAGCAAGGGTGACTGTAGAAATAACTAAATATAAAAACTTACCAGCTATGCTTGCAGTCAGGAAACATGTAGCACTGCCTGCAATGAAGGCTCGGAAAGCTACCTCAGTTATCACATTCCTCTTTTCGGGAGCCATTGCGACAAGTGCTCCAATCAAAATGCCAATTGATCCTGGGTTTGAGAACCCACACAGTGCATATGTTGCTATCAGTTGTGATCTGGGCTGTTAGGACATAGTATTCTGCTGATACTACTGTGATACATACACACATAGACAGAGCAGGAAATGCAAATACTGTTATTTGTAGGGCTGCTTGGCAGGTAATAACAACATCATTAATAATTTCTATCAATACAAACAAACAGTGTTGAGATGCCTTTCTCATGTATGAATATATGTACCCACACACACGCGCACGCACGCACGCACGCACGCACAGAGTGAAATATGCACATGACCTTGTGCTACTGGCTAAGGAAAGAAAGATGCTATAGGGCATGATTGAAAGACTAACTGAAACTGAAAAATGCTATGAAACGGAAATGAACGTGGAAAACACTAACGTAATGATAATCTCAAAGCAACCACACCCAGTACAGATTATGATAGACCAAAAACAACTGGAGATTGTGGAATATTTCAAACATTTGGGTAGCATGATACCAAATGATGCAAGATGTACATGTGAAATTAAGTCCAGGATTGCTATGGTAAAAGCAACGTTTAACAAGGAGAAGACTCTTTTCACCAGCAAATTGGACTTACGTAAATTTAAGGAAGAAACTAGTAAAGTGCTACATTTGGAGCATAGCTTTGTATCAATTTATTCGATTTATTGTACCACCCAAATGCATATTTCTAAATGCATATGAATTTTAAAGACGTAGCTCCAACATTTTTTGATACAAGTGTACCATTCATTCATTCATTCATTCATTCATTCATTTTTCCGTAAATTCTGCCGGGAGTACAAACTCATGTGGATGTGGAAATCGTCCTAGTTTACAATACACAAAAACAAGTACAGCATAACATACAGCAACACAAACATATAATATAGAATACAATTCCAGTGGACAAGTACATAGTAGGTGTCATAAATTTAATCACCATCTGTATGAATCAATGGCAAGCCTTATACAATCCTACACAATGTCTGTTATTAAAAGTCATTGCTATAAAAACAGTCTTCAAAATTATGAACCCTAACACAATATACAAGTATTTAATTGTGATTAAATTATTCCTCTAAGCTGTAAAATGAATTATTGTAGAGAAACCTTTTTTAGGCTGGCCTAAATAATTTTACATTTTTACACTTAACATTCATTCATTCATTCATTCATTTATTTACCTTCCATAAATCTACAGATGTGGAAAAAGTCATACAAACACCAAATTGAAGATATATCTATATATACATACTAAAGAATGCAAAGCACTTGTCATATCATCACAATGTTATCATGCAAGCACATTAAGTACAACAAATAATATACAGCAGTATACAACACTCTATGCTATTCATCCTCTACAAATCCTACTGGGAGCTCAAACCCATGTGCATGTGAAAATCGTTCCAGCCCACAACACAAACAAAACACACACAGCACAACTTACAGCAACACAGAATAGAATAATCTTCAGGGAGCACAATATGCCAGGTTTAAAACCAATTGCCAGTGATATTCAATTATTTACCAGCTTATACAGTGTGTAGTAGGCTCCATTGTTAACGTCACTTATGTATAAAATGTACAACTTGTACAGTTTTTCAAGACTTATGGTTAAGATACGATTTAAACATTCCTTGCATATTAATTATGATTTGTATATATTTATAAATATGATTTATACAACCACAACATTCATTTTTATTTGTATAAATCACATTATTATGTAAGGAATGTTTAATTACTTCTTAACCATAAGATTTTAAAAACTGTACAAGTTTTACCTTTTATATATAACTAAAATGAACGGAGCCTACTACAGACTGTGGAACCTTGCAAATAGTGGCTTATCAGTCACAACTGGTTTTAAACCTGGCATATTGTGCTCCGTGATAATGATAAACTTGTACTGAAATATGTTGGATCTACGTCTTCAATATTCATATGTATTTAATAACGTGCGTTTGGTTGGTACAATAAATTTAATACATTGATCTAAAAAATTCACAGAATGGATAACTTTAAAATAGTTTTGTATGTTGCTGAAACTTGGACACTTCGTAAAGTAGCTTAGAAATACTTGGGAAGTTTTGAAATGTGGTGCTGGAGCAGGATCAGTTGGACTGATCTGTGAGAAATTAAGAAATATTACATAAGAGTCAAGGAGGAGAGGAATATCCTATGTAAAATAACTGAAAGGGAGGCTACCTTTATTGCTCACATCTTGTGTAGGAACTGCCTTCTAAAACACGTTATTGAAGAAAAGATAGAGGAAAGGATAGAAGTTATGGGAAAACAAGGAAGAATATGTAAGCAGCTATGGGATGACCTTAAGGAAAGGACAGAATACTGGAAATTGAAAGACGAAGCACTAGATCGCACTCTATGGGGAACTCGTTTTGCAAGAGGCTATGGACCTGTCATAAGACAGACTACAGAATGAATGAATGAATGATGAATGAATGAATGAATGAATGAATGAATGCACACCACACACACACACACACATACATGCATGAACCCCAGACACACACATAACATATTTGCATGTGCACAGTGACACACACACACACACACACATTTCCTCCTTAGAAACAGGCACAACTTTAGTTCAGTTTATTACTCATCCAGTTCAGTCACACACTGATGCAGAACACATCAGTTTCAGTCAATTTGAGTTGACAATCAGTTTCAGGCTTTTACATCCCATGTGTCTTGAGATTCTCCCATCTGCATCAAGGGCATACAATTTTATAAAGATGTAAATAACAATGGAATGTTCTGCAAGAAACTCTAATGCTAATAAATCTGTGCTATTTACATGAACATTTTCATTTGTTGCAGCACTACAGTGATTTCATCAATATTAAATTAGATAACTTTCACTGTTTAGCATTGTCATGTAAGTTAGTTCTGTGGTGGACTTGTTAATCTTCACAGACACTTGAAAAGACTGCAGAATAAGTGTGAGATATTTTAGTTCAAAAAAGAACAAACTAGATAATGGTGTATCTCAGAAAATATTGCATCTCTGCATATGACAAGCCTGGAGGAATTTATATACTACATTAACTTATATACAGATTTTAAAAGTGTATGTGCGTGAAACTTCATCTCTCACATTGAAGGAGGAACATAGGCTGAAAGTGTTCAAAAACAGGGTCCTGAGGAATATATTAGGCTTTGTGGGACGACATAACAAGGATCTGGAAGCGACTGCATAATGAGGAGCTTCGTGACCTCTACTCTGACCAAATATTCTTTGGGTGATAAATCAAAAAGGATGAGATGGGTGGGGTATGTGGCATGTATGGAGGGAAAGGAGACGTGCATACAGGGTTTTGGTAGGGACACCTGAGGGGAAGAGACCACTTGGAAGACCTATGCTTAGATAGGAAGAAAATATTAAAAAGGAAATTTAAGAAATGGGATGGAAGCGTGGACTCGATTGGTGTGGTTCAGGATAGGGAGAAGAGGCAGGCTCTTGTGAATGTGGTAATGAACTCATGGGTTCCATAAAATGTGGGGAATTTCTTGATTAGCTGAGGAACTATCGACTTCTTAAGAAGGACTCAGCTTCATGGACTGAGTGAGTGACTTAGTTAGTTAGTTAGTTAGTTAGTTATAGATTTTAAAAGTCTGGGTCCTGTTTCCCATAAACATACAATGGCAGACTGTTACTTACATTTAGCAGACCAGCAAGTTTGCTCTCACCGAAGTGTTGATAAGCCACAAATTCATTCACTATAGTCTTGATGCCAACAAGTCGCCCCACTTCTTCGCATTCTTCCCACTTTACGCCCATTATCCATGCCAATGGGATGAAAACTTTCCCAAGGATAAACTGAAGACAATCATAACATAAAATTAAAACAATAACTACTTACAAATAAAAATTTGTGAACGTTAGCAATTTTAATACTAATTATTATTAAAATTATTATTCAGCTCTCCCAGTCAGACTCTCTGCCCTATTCAGATTTGAAATCAATTCTGCAACAGTGAATGCTTCAGACATGTATCAGAACTCCTCAGTGTAAGTCTTTAAAAGGCCTGCGTCACAGCATGGCCTAATTTGAGACCTTATCCCAGAATTTGCTTGGAGTGACTGAGGAGAACCACAACAAAGCTCAGCCTGGATTACTGCAAGAAGATACTCTGACGAATGTATGCATTGGTAGCTGCATGTACGTCAGGCTGCCTAATGACATTAAGCCCATATGTATGCAGTAACTGACAAAAGTAAATCTTACACCTGATGAAAACTGACATTTCGTCACATAATGTTTTTTTTTTAAGGTAAAGAGTTGTTAGCATCACATCCAGCCCTCAGCTGGACGTCTGCTAATTGTCATGTTGGTCAAAATTCTGAACATCACAGACATTTTATAATAAATCGTTGTTCTGTCTGTCATACATTATTTGGTTTTCAAATTAATCACTGTAAGATTATGCAAGTAAATACAGGGTGTTATTTTTCCCTACCTGACCGATAGGCGCCGGCCCAATGCTCTATTGAGTTTTTATTACACTTTCTAAAAGTTACTATCACTGCCATCATTTATCTAGCTCCCGTCATTGAATGTTAAACCTCCCCGATAGGCGACGTACGACACAACGCTGGCAGAGCATCAAGCAGAGTGTTAGACCAGTGCTTATCAGTCAAGCAGGAAAAGAAACATTCTATATATGTGTATACAGGTTTGTATATATATATATATATATATATGTAAATGAAAGTGGGCTAAATACTGTACATGTGTGTGTACATCCTTCAACTTTGCTTTCATTGTAATACACTTATATTTGCTTGACTTTCAATTTGTATCACATGCTCTGTCCTTGGTCGTTTTCTGAAACTAGCTCTGAGACTACAGATTTCTATTTATAAAATGAATGGACAAAGTGGGCCATGAATGACAGCTCTAGGAACGTTATTACAGAAATATTTGTGAAATTCTCACTAATTCAGAATGACTGATGAAGAAAGTGAATGTGATTAATTAGAAGAAGTGTTGTAGACCAAATTTTATGTTTGCTGGAACACTCAATATGTACAAAAATGACGAAAAAAAAAAGTGTTAAGTAAAATCAAATATATACAGATCCCCATTTAATTTACCATAATGGAAAATGAATTTTCCCATAACTCATATTTAACTGTAGGGGGGTTATCAAATAAACTGTGACTCTACAGCGTTACAGAACTGGATTAACCTGTTTTACATTTCCCACAAAGTAATATACCTAATCAGTGCTGCAATATTTACACAATAAAAGTTATTTTCACAGACACAGTTCCATGTTTAGCAGTTTGTTTCTCAAAAACACAGATGAATTAATTCCATTTCTAACAGGTGTGTAACTCACCTCCAGAGTCAGACCTTCGACTCCTACAAGCATGCCAAACCAGGACAGCATACCATTAAAAAAGGCAACAAATGACACAAATGCAATAAGGTTGGCAATAATCCCGAGCACCAGCTGGATCCCCAGCATCGCCCCTTTTGTCGCAGCATCCAAAACACTGGTTTCATCACTATAACAAAGTATAAGTAACATGTATGCTGCACTGAGTAGGACTCTTGGAACTGATGGCATGCTGACAGTGGCCAACAAACCTCCACACATTACCACCACTGTCACAGTACCACAGCTTCACAGGCTAAGGATTTTCACTTTCCATATAACTGGAATATGGTTGTGATAATTACAGTGATGAATTGCACTTCGTGTAATTTATAATGACCTGAGATTATTTAATATGAAAATAAAAAAATGTAGCCACTACACAATTTTTATTGTGACAAAATAAAACCCAGCAGTCATTCTGAGTAACATTTTTCTTGCAAGATTTCAGGTTTCCTCTGTAATGTGGTTGAGGTCTTCACTCTTCTGTGATGTTACGTGGCATAGGTTGGTAGTTGGTTGTGACATCCAGAAAAGCAAGGGCATCAGGGTTTTTCTTCAGAAAGAAAAGTCCTGGTAATTTTAAGTTTCCAACACAAAATAAATGTTTACAATGTCAAAACACATTTTTTTTAAAAGTGAACCAACCAATAGAATTAAAAAATGTTTTATTTTTTTAAAAATATCTTAACATTTGTAAATTAATTCTGTGTTTTATAAAAGATGGTGCCAGTACAAGATAACACGTCCCAAAATGATTGAGATGAAGAAAATTTCCTATATGTAATGCTCCCAAGCAGTTACCACAGTGAAATATCTTGGAGACATGTGCACAAACATTTAAAATTTACATGTGTTCATTGTGCACAGTACAAACCACATGACAAGTATCTAGGCAGCATCTAAGTAGAAGAACCTCAATCAATGAAGAATTTGGTTCCTGACTTTTGTGCAAATTTCTTTAAATCATACTGGGAATTTCTCTTTTCACTGACACACTGTGAATGATTTCACTCAGAACTGCTAAAGCAGATTCTATTTGAGTCAGTAACAGGAGCACTAGGAAGCAGGATTCCTTTCTTGACAGTTTTCTATAGTGCATAGTGCCACATGATAAAGATAATTACACTTGCCTATAATTGTTTCTGTAATTGTGCTTCTTGTTTTGTATGGATTTGAAACTTGTTCTCTCACTGCTGTGGTGGTATCCTGCAGCGGATTCCATAGAAACAATGTGGCCTGACTAACATGATACTCCACTGCTGACCACCTAATAAACTAGGGTATGGAGGAACAAACCTTGTTAGCTCCAACTTGTCCAGGTTCCCTTGGGTTCACGATTAAAGGCTGCGTAGCATAGCCTAGTATTATGCCGTGGGTAAGACTTTGGGTAGTGTTTGTGGAAGCAGGACAGTGGGTGCATTTTCTCCCGAAAAAGTAAGCTTTGATTTCTTACTAAAAACTATACTATAATATTTCATGAAGTAACCTTATACATGCTCCTTTCTGACCTAACTTCACACAGTAAATCTTCCACAAACAGAATCAGAGCCTTACCATGCATCAGACTGAAAGGTTTCTGAATGAAAGTTGTAGACAGAACCACAGTACACATATTTTGCCAGTACATTTGTCTTGAAGGTCTTGCAATTTTGTCTGATTACTGCATATGCTAATGGACATTTATGTAACATTAATTTTTTATGATTCCTGTACGGCTGTTGCAACAGTATGTATTACCACACACCACGGAACAGAGTACTTCCTAGGAAGCTGATAGTGGCTCAACTAGTCCAGAAATCCCATGCCTCTTATGGAAACTGAAGTTTCAATACCAAATTCACAAAAACCCACCACTGGTTCTTATCTTGAATTTAGAAAAATCCAGTCTTCATCTTTATATCCTTTGTCCCTAAAACCCACTTTAACATTATCTTCACATCTAACCTTAATCTCTGCCCAGTGGTGTGGCTAAGTTTTTTGGCGCCTGGGCAGCACCTAACCGAATACATAAACTTTAAAAAAATCATATTTATTGAATTTCTTTCATCTCAGTAATTAACAATTTTTGAGGGCAAAAAACCACATTTTTTTCATTCAAAGCATTCATTTTGCCGCCCCCTGGACTCTGCTGCCCGGGGCGGCTGCATGACTCGCCACCCCTCCTCCCCACCCGTCTACAACCATCTCCCTGCCCTTGATGTTTCTGCTCAAAATTATTTATGTATTCATTTCTCCCATGGATGATGCATGACTCATTGATATCATAAATGAATCGACAATTTTAATGCAGAAAGCACAGATTAGATTCACTGACAAAACAAAGACTCACCCCTTCTCTACAGTAATGTTTTCTGTTGTTGTTATGCTCTGCTCTGTTTCTGGATAGAAAAGCTTCGAAACACAAAGAGCGGCGGGAGCAGACATAATGGAAGCCGTCAGGATATGTGCTGGTTCAGCCCCAAAATTGATGTATGCTGCCAGTACCGAACCTGGTATATGAAGATTGACAAAAGTTTATGTAGATACAGAAATACTCACACAGTTTCTGATTATGATGTAACTTTACAATGCCATCGGGTTTGATGTGCACAGTGCACATCAAACCCGTACAGTACGCACCATAGCAAGACAACATAGGAAATAACAGTAATACACAGCACCATGATTCTTCAACATATCTAACAACACGCGATGCTATAGACTCTCCACCATAAAACACAACGAAAACAGTTCAGTGATAGTGCACGATATATTTCACAATTTTAATATTTCTCCATTTTATTTGTATTTTAACATATGGTGCTCACAAGTGATACTATAAATAGCAGGTGTAAAAGTGGTGAACTGCATTGCGGATGCTGATAGACAAACGCATGGACGTAATTTGAAAAGTGCAATTATGTGACCCCCCCTGATGATGGTTTTCTAGAAACCGAAACATATGTAGGGGCTTTTTAGACGATTTTAAGAAACCTTATATTGGTTTTTTTAAATAATGTGCATTTAGTTGGTGTGAGACATTGATTTGTGAAAATGCACGGTGAACCTAGAATAAAGTCTGAAATACATGTTGCAGATCTCAATAATGTCTACATTTTCTGTTCTGCAGTAATCTGTTTTTGCGTTGTTCTTCTTCAACAAGCATTTACTTTCCAAATGTACAGAATCTTTCAACTTTTCAATATCTGACACCTTATTCTGCTCAGTAGCTTTATAATAATTCATTTTTATTTGCAATAAATAAACATCAAACTAATGAGGACTGCAAAATCATAAACAATACATTTTGAAATACATACATGTATGAAAAATTGGAGCACATTTTTCACTTTTGTTTGAATGTAACTAAAGAGGCGACATTATGCATGCTAACATGTAAAGTGCCAACACAAACTGGTCCCTTAAAACTTACTTTAAGTCTTCTGAAACACATATCGATCTTTATCTACCATCAGTGTTGCAGTACATAATTGTATGATCTAACCAAAATCATTTAGTATTTACGCACCAGACACTGTAGCAAAACCTGCTGTCATGACAGCATGCATCTCTGACCTTGTGAGGTCCTTAAGCAGTGGCTTGAACAGCAATGGTGACTCTGACTGCAATTAACAAATGACACAAATATAAGCTGATATGTCATTACACATTTGTGTGCAAGGTAAATAAAGTGAATACATAAAGGGAAGTTCTAAATTAAAACTCTCACAACAGTTAAAAGTTGAAGTTGCTCACATTCTTAGGTGTTGGCACTGGGTGGAAGTGGGCTATGGTCATGATATAGAACATTTACTTACTTACTGTATTTACTTTGGCCCTGAAAATGGCTGTGGTAAGTTCCTCTGAAATATCGAGAACATAAACAGTGCCAACAGCCAGGAAAAGCTCAATTTCAATACAATGGGAAAGTCACAACTGCTTTCCAAATGTACCCTATGGATTTTGATAAAACTTAGTATTGTGAATCTGTACTGAAGATTGTTAGGAGAATTTAGTTATTATTGACAATTATTTTAATACTTTCCATGATGTCTAAATTAACCACTATAAATTTCCTCACAACTGGCTCAGTAAACAAACCATTAGTACCCAGCATATACTACAGCTACAGAGAGACCTGTAATTCTTATTTGAAATATCTCTTGATAGACTGTGTATCTGACAGAAGCCGGGATAGCATAGTCAGTACAGTGCCTTGTTACAGCCTGGATGCTTGGGGTTATAGAAAACTACAAGATAACCAATATCCTGGTTCAGATTCGAAATTGGCATCTCCCCAGCACAAATTTAAAGCATTTCAACTACACCAATATGCTCAGCAAAGTAGTCCTTAAATGTTTTTAAATAATTACCATGCCAAGAAAAATACTAGCTGCTGCATTAACAGATTCACACACGGTTGTTCCCATCGACTTTTGCAGTAGCCAGCCCAATTTCAAAAGAATCCATTGCATAGCACCACAGTAGTACAATATCTGCACCATGAAACTCAGAAAGAAGATGACTGACAGAGACTGTAAAACACAAAAGGGTGCAAAATGGGTTAAAAAAACTTTAACATTACAACTGTTAGCACCATAATCACATTTGACATTTACACCTTTCACATAAAGAAATTTATGTTTTTCATACTGTGAGACTTATGTAATTAAATGTATTTGCTAAGTACCAACAACGTTTCGTCATAATGGTGTGCCCCAAGATTTATTACTTGTCCAGTGGCATAGCGCCACACCACAGATGACTTGAATCTTCAGCAACACTGCTGTGAGAACCTAAAATCTCACAACTGTCAATTACTTGGAAAGACCAAGCAATACATAACATTTAAAATTAAAGGTTGTAAACAATTCAATAACACAATTTCATTTTTTCTCACAAAGTTGTGATTATCTATATTCTCAAAAGTATTTCCCATGTATTTTAATTTGCAAGAAACTTACTAAGTACAGATTACAGATACATTAAATTTCTTGGCTATAACCTCAAACTTTCACACTGTCACCATGTTTATAACTGTTGACTTACAAACAGTACTTCATATACCAGGGGTGGCCACAGCGCAGCTTGCACATGTCAATAGTGCGGTTCGCGCAAGTTGCCTGTAAAAAATAATACGTACTTACATAGTTTACATGCAGGCGTGCAGACCATGAATGGCATTTTAAAGGAATTTCTATAGAAATGAGACTCATAACTAACTGAAACTAACCTACTGTATGTGGATGAACAGAAAGAAGAAAAAAATATTTTATTTTATTAATGCATGGCTCTTGCCTAAGTTGCCCCTAAAGCACAACCACCAAAGCATGTCTAGCTGGCCACCCCTGTCATATACAGTGTGTAGCATATGCATGACTTTTCAAACATCCATTACCATGCGCCATTTCAGTACTCAAAAGTATGTGGCACTAATGTAGAGTAACCAGATGTCCAACTTTAATGGGATTGTCCTGTTTTACACTGTTGTGTCACATTGCTCCTGACGAATACAGAACAGGAAGAATATTGTATATTTCAAGTACCATTTTTGTAAACAATAAACATTTGAATAACTTTCTATCATAATACAGTGTCCTATTTTTTATTTTCCAATTCTGGTCACCCTACACTAGTGTCACTCCCAACTCACAAATTTGTGCATCCATGAAGTTGGGATGTCCTGCAATGGCAAAATGTTAATACCAAGGTTTGTAAAAGAAAAACAGTCAAGAAGAGGTTAATGAGTTGAAATGGAAGGGGACACACACAAACAGCCTCCACCCACATCAACACACACAAAATATACTCTCATAAGCCTACTTCCTTTCATTTCAGGAAAAGGAGCTAGCTAAGAACTGTCTTGTGTATACAAACCTTGAATGCAAAAACTCCGATGTCAATCAGCATATTACCATATACAAACGAAGATCCTGCATCACTGTAGGCCAGAAATGTAGCAACCTTATTACCAATGCACTGGAAGATGCTGCGACCAACAGACCAACGGACGGTGATCAAGCCAAGTACAAACTGGATGTACAATCCCCACATAACTGGCCGCCATTTAATCTGAGACAAAATGCTGTGTCATTTCTCTTCTACCTATTAGTTGTTACTTACTACACCACACACGTACTTCAAACAACATATTCATAATATTGTAATGCACTCATCTTTAAAAGTTATTTGCTGAAAGAGGTATGCTGTCTCGTGATACATATTTCTTAATGGCCGAAAAAGAATGCACTACCCTGTTATATCACAATGTTATTAATGTTGCTTGATTACACAATGATTATACACGTCAGATTATCTTTTCGTCAGTTTGAACAAGTATGCACTAATAGTGAAGAGTTGAATGTAAATTTAATGTTTTCTTCCTACCAAAGAGACTCAGAAAATAAGGCAACTAACACTCTGATGCCAAGAACTTTATTCTGAATTTGACATATATTATATGGCACATGGGTAGCAGATGGCACACACCAGACTTCCACGTAGCCACCATTAATATTTAAACATTTGTCCTCATGAGACACAAACGCTTGTATCCCTGCATAGAAGAAATGAGTGTCAAGCATCTAGCCTGGAGGTGACAGCCTGCTTCATATCAGCATCTGTTGCAAATTGCTTGCCAGTCAGATGTTTCTTGAGGGATCGAAAGAGACAGAAATCGCTAGGCCCCATATTGCCAACCAGACTTTTGACTGGATACTACACTCCAGCTGGGAGGTTACGGATCACACGCCCAAAAGTACCAATTTTAGCCCCAGCATTTTCTATTTCTTTGTACCAATAAAGAAGCATCTGACTGGTAAGCTATTTGCATCATATACTGATATGAAGCAAGCTGTCATCCTCCAGTTATGGATGACTGACACCAATTTCTTCTACTCCAGGATACAAGCCTTGGTGCCACAAAGGAACAAACCCTTTAAATTTTAATGGCGATTACGTCGAAGTCTGATGTGTACCATCTGCTACCCATGTTCCATGTATACATCACAGTGAGAATAAATATCTGAGCATCAAAGCGTTTGCAACCTTATTTTATGTAGCTCTTTGTATAAGAGAAGATATCATCACAGTCTTAATTAATTACTTATTTACAGTTCATATGATTTCTCTCATAGGGAATTTGTCCTGTAGAAGACACACTTAAAATGCTGACAGTCATCAGTGTTTTGCTTCAAATAACCTGTTGTCTAGTATTTGTAAAAGAGGATCAACAGTAAGCCTTCATGGATTGAGAATCTAGACAGCAAACCAGCTACAATTCTTGCATTTCAATTTCAATTTCAATTTAATGTATCTTCCAGAAATCGTTTGTATTACGTGTAGATTTCCCAGTCTGTTACAATTATAACTCAGCAGGCCTCTTATAGCAGATTCATGAAATTCATGCATAAGTGTGGGTGTTACCTTTGAACCATCAATAGACACAGGAATACCAAATGAGGCACGTACCTGTCCAGGATACCGTGAAAATGCAAAGCCTAATACTAAAATCACAATGACACCAATACACGATTTTAGTCTCTCAGTGTCGTCAGCTGAATCCACAGCAAGGTACACTATTATTGCTACCAATGGCAATAAATATGCTGCAACTTTCAAATACCTGAAACAAAAAAAATTGGTACTCTCATATTACTGACATGTTTATTATACAAGAATTTAATTTTCCTTAAAAAATAACTTTTAAACTACTTATCAAGTTCTCAGACAGAAACTAACTGATATGTTAACATATATATAAGCAATAAGGGGCAAATTAATTTTAGTTTCTCTGTGCATGTTGAGTTTTTCTATCTTCTGAACACTCAACTGACATTTGCTTTTCATCAATTCACTTTTTCTTCATTTGTATCAGTTCTGTAAGTTTTTGGTTGACTGGATCTTGTCTTTCATTTCCATCCTGAAACTGCTTAATGCAAACAAATCCCTGTACTTTCCATATACTTGTTTTAAGTCCCAGTGACATTTCTCTCCGGTTTCACTTAAACTTTGAACTTCATTATACGTTCTAACAACTGGCCTCCCGTTCCTTTTTAACAATGCCAATGAAATACTTATTACACTAACAAAACTAATCCAAATGATGTTTTGACACCCAACAGCTAAATCAGGTAGTAATGTGATCAAACTGATTGTTGCTATAGTGAAGCCTCAGCAAGAAGTCCCATGGAAGGTGGGATGAAACACTGGAAGCTTCACCCTTTCTGTACATTGTCATATTCCCCTCCAGTGCCACCTCGTGTATTCAAACCAATTTGAAGCACTTTATGCCTGCAAAGATTATGCTATTCACTTTAATGTGAATAGATACAGAAGGAAGTATGACTGAACAGGACACATGCCTGTTTGAGGGGACGTGGATATGTCAATCCATGTGAATCCTTTGCATGGCCTGAGTACAGGACAACTTACAGTACAATTGATGCATCAGTCTACAGCCACTATGGTGTTGTCACCAGTTAACTAGGATAAAAGGATTAAACTTTATAGGATCAGTGTGTCTTTTAAGCAGTGTTGTCCCTAGCTGACTCACAATGGACTGAAAGACACAACCTAGCACAGAGTTGGCCTTTAAACTGGGCCAGCAGGGGATAGAGGTCTTTGAATGCCTGGTACTTTAAAGGTAAATGCATAAAGCTACGTACTTGATATTTACAACCTTTATCACTATACACACTGATAAGTAAGATCACATCCATTCATTTCTACAGCCTGAACTTAACAGAACAAAGAATAGGTCAGTGCAGTGCAACATCATAGTCACTGTTTACATTACTAAAGAAGGTTATTAAAGCTACGTGACATAATGAACTTCATCTGCATTCCCTTGGTACAGTTTATTTAAAAAGAAACCTGTGAAAAGCACTGGTACTTCAGCTTGCCCTCCATTACATTTTGTCACTACCCATGTCTCTTTATCTCTATGTCCCTGTGTCCCACCATCTCCCTCTTCTTCTCTGTTAACATCTCTTTTACTCTTCCTTCTGAGTAGACTGTTTGAAAGGATTCAGTTTCAACTGTGGCCACTCAGAAACAGTATTCATGACTGAAGTGTTCATGGATTAAAAGAGTGATTCCAAATAAATGCAAAAATAAAATCAAATAAGAACAAGACAGAAATTTTTAATAATATAAAAACAAGCTTCACTATCATCCTTGTAAAAAATATAATTCAATTTAAGACTGAACTCTTTCTGCTTTGAAGGCTTTCTAAACTCCTATTCAGATAGAAGGCCTCCACAACTCTGCAACGTCAAATAACACAAATATTCACGCAAACTGAATTCAAACTGGAGATCCCAGTACTCAAGCAATTCAGTATTCTGTTACATACCTCACTATGAACCATCTTTTTATGTATAAAGATGGTGAGGTATGTAACACGTTTATAGTGTTTTAGTTTATAGTATTCAAATTGCTGACTGACTTGTCCAAGTGTTGCCATGTAGCAAACGGATGAAAATAAATACAGTACAATACAATACAATACAATACAATACAATACAATACAATGTAAAATTCTATAGTCTGTATAGCTGTATCTTTGTATAATATGACTTATTCTACATCCAGTTGTCAGTTCGACAGACTTATGGATCCATGGAATGAATGTATGTATGTATGTATGTATGTATGACTTAAGACTGCAAAGCCACTGATATCTGCTTCACAATTATATAGAGAACACAAACATTTCAAAATCAACCCTGTTCACCTGTAAGTCATTAGCCTGTTCCACCATTCAGAAACTGGTTTCATTATTCTCCTGTAAACCAGTTGGCCCAACTGTTTCTTGATGATGTGGTAGTATAGAAGTCCCAAATATAAAAGAGCTATTAGTATGATAAACATCCCCAGTCCATCACACCATTCTAAGTCACAATCTCCTGAAAAAAAAGCAAAATTACATCAGTTTAGACAGTACCTTCTCTAACATAAATACACACATTTTGTAACTTGTTCTGGTAAGAGGTAAAAAGCTGTATTTTTCCCTGTTCACGCCATGGAGGCATATAGAGGAACTATATAGCTCCATTTGTTCCTAACCTTGGCACTAGATAAAGGTGAGCATTCAACTTTATGCCTTGGCTGCTTTGTTTTGGGGAAACTCATGCTGAGCCAATATTTTCATGTCAAAGGAATCAATTATGAATTTCTTCATCCAAAACAAACAGAGATTCAAGAACTACATATAAGTTTTAAACATTAACACTTTCCCTCCGGCCAGCATTTAAACTTTTAATGGCTCAACTCTTGGACCACTGTTGTTTCCACTATATATAAATGATCTCCCAATAAATATTCAGAGAGCAAAATTAGTTTTATTTGCAGACAATATAAACTTGCTGGTTACTGAAACGGATTAAAGTGCTTTTCAACATAAAATTAAAAATGTTATGATGGAATTAGAGTCCTAGTTTTACAAAAACAACCTTCTCATTAACACAGAAATAACAATAGCAGTGTCACTCCATACTAAACAAAACAGAAATCCCTTAAACCACAAGTTACTTTTAATAATACAGATATTGGCTATAAATCAGAATTAAAATTTCTAGGCATATATATCACAAAAAACCTGAAATGGAATGTCCTGGTAAGGCATTTAAGCCAAAATTGAGTAAATTATACTAAATTGTTAAATCTCTAAAGAAAGCAGTGATCCCATATACAATAAGAAGTATTTATCATGCAAGTTTTCAGTCACTCCTGAGATATGGTATACTTTTTTGGGGTGGGGATAACAGGAGTATTAAAATATTTAAATTGCAAAAAGGGATTCTGCAAATAATGAGTGATGTTAGTAAACATACGTCCTGTAGAGAGATATTTAAGGATTACAGTATACTCATAGTTTTCTTGTTTATATATACTTGACGTAGCATATTACATTAAAAAACACAAAAAATCTCTGGAAAAAGAAATGCACAAATTTACAAATATGATACGCAAAGAAAATTGGATCTACATGTTCATTTCTGCAATCAGATTTTTTCAGAAAAAGTGTAATAAATAGAGGAATTAGGCTGTATAACAAGGTCTCAGATTACATTAAAAATTAGACAAAGACAAAGCTTTGAAAACAGAGTTGAGATCCTTTCTGTTACAACAGGTATTTTATTCAATGGATGAATATATGTCATACTAATTGCATGTGTTTATATGAATATGTGAGTTTTATAGCTTATGTCTATCTGTTTTAAAATGGTACTGTTATTTGTTATACATTACTTTAATGTAGATATATTGTAAGTTTTGTAATTCTTACTGTAAACTGAATTTGACATGTCTAATGTCACATTTTGTGACTAAATGGATGACTGAATAAACTACACTAACTAAACTAAACTAAAGTAAATTTATCACGAAAAACCAAGTCCTTCATGAAAGTGGATTTTTCATCATGAACATTTCCCTTTCCGCACAGAAACTTCAGTAAAGCAACTGTTGGTTAAGAAACAAATAAGAATCCTATGTAACTACTTTTGCTCTCTGTGACATGTTTACAATTTCCTTGGCAAGGTCTCATTCTGAATGTCTTAAGAACACATTCAGAGCAATCTGAACACAATATTTAAAGGGCTTCAAGACATGATCTGCAACAGTCTCTTAGCATGGGAAGCATATATAAAGCTTACAGACAAATACTTTGAAGTAGACCTTTCCTACTACATAACTTTCAATGATGCTGTGGTTTAAATTCCAGCTATAACCCATTAGAATGGTACCATTCTAATAGCTTGTATATAAATAATCTTTCTTTATGCATTTTTTACCTTGCCTGATGATGGCTTTCCACAAAAGCCGAAACATTTAGCAATAAATTAATACAAACATAGCTGAGATTGACGGTTTCTACTTCCTTATTGCTAAGAATACTGTCTCCCATGATGCAATGCCAAGTTGTGGTAAAAATTGTAGCAAAATTTTGGAGGACATGCTGCCACCATCTACAGAGTAGAAAAACTGATGATAAACCATGAATAAAGAATGCAGCAGGATACTCTGACAAGTTGGTAACCAGAGTGCATGGCATCACATCCGATAAGAGAGGAATTTTTATTTCCATATGTTGGAATGGTTACCAACATTTAAGCTAGAAGAGTATGAACATACAATTATCAACGACTTTGCTGCAATCAAGGATGAAACCACTGGCATGCACACTAACTCAGTAGACCATGTACCTATCTATGAAGACAAAATTTCCATCCTACTGCATTTGGGTACACAGAGATACAGACATTTGGACAAAAGTAACAAATTGAAAATATATTTCTTATATTTCTTAAAATTATGAGAGATATTAGGTAGTTCACTTTGTTGTACAATACTAAAATTCTAACTGAAGCACTAACCTAACCCTGCCTAATGAAAACTAAACTAACATAACCTAACTTTCACCCATACCAAATGTATTCATATTTTGGAACATATATCCAAACCCCAGTGTCTGACCTATTCAAGTTTTGTGTTTTAGGGAAGTTGACAGTACAAACACAATGCACCATACTCTCAGGCAAAAAAGCATTATAAACGCACCTGTCAATACAGTCTGAAGTTTAGCCCATAAATCTGTCTTATCATATTATAATAAACTTACCTTGGGCACTCGAAAACATTACTGCAGTTATTAAGTAGGCAAACACACATGCGTTTAGAATTACAATTAAGGCTCTTCGTATTATATATTCGTGCTGTGAAAAGCACTTAAAAATACTCCAATAATTGTCATCACTGCTTTCCATATCTGCTAGATTGACCTGTGGATCAAAGAATTGTAATTATTTCAATTTCAATTTATTTCACTTTCCATAGATCCATTACAGGGTAAAAGATCACATGGATATAGAAATGGTCAAATTTAAACCAAATATGCTACGATTATTAACTGTTAGATACAGAGAAATCAGATATTTACAGTATTAAAACATAGGAGTAACAATGTGTACACTTAGACTACTTCATACAATACAGGATTATCGTATGCACTACTATTTATAATGTATCCTTATATAAAAGTACTAAATAAAGCTGCGTAAAACAACTAACAATATAATAATTTATAAATGTTAAGATTTCAACAGTCTATACAATTCTTCCAAAGAATAAAAAGAATTCTCATATAAAAATTTCTTCAAGATAGAGTCAGATTTCTTAGGGTTATTAGACTCTTGTTTTATATGCACAGGCAGAGTATTAAATATCTTTATACCATGTAGTGAACCCCCTTCTGATATTTAGACAAAGTAGCGGAAGGTTGATAAAGATCTAAATGTTGTCTAGTACAAATGTCATGACTTTCATTATTTTTAGTAAATAGTTCCTTATTATTAACCACAAAACGGAGAAGAGAAAGAACATAAAAGGAGGACAAAGGTAAAATTTTAAGTTTGATAAACAATTTCCTACATGAGACCCTGCTTCTACATCCCATCATGATTCTTATTATCCTTTTCTGCAATCTAAAAACTCTTATACTATACATGGAATAACCCCAAAATAACACACCATATGACATTATAGAGTGAAAGTAGAAATAATAAATTAGTTTCAACATCTGTTGCGACACATATGGTTTAACAGACTTCATGGCAAAGCATGCGGAACATAATTTCGGTAAGATGTTATTTATATGAGTTTTCCAAGATAAAGTATTGTTTATGTATAAGCCCAAAAATTTTATATCATGAACTTTAGGGATTTGATTAGCTCTGAGGTGTCAACACCAGTGAACATTTAGATTGTGGTCTTCTCTGTTGTAACCTCATGTAGTCTCTCCCTGAAAATGGAGGCAACAGATACCCCCAAAACACTGGTGACCACCAATAAGACTAAACAATGACACAACCTAGAAGACTACAAACTGAAACAGGAAAAACTGAAGAACAAAATCCAGGTTTTATGGCAGATAAAGGTTTTCTGTGTATTATGGTTTTCAAAGTAATTAAATGATGGTAAGCAAATATGTGACAGTATTGTTACACTATGTCCTCATTTCTTAACAACAACAACAACCTCCTTCTTCTTCTTCATTGCTTGTTAACTGTAATGGCCTTCACCATGTTTTCCTGTTGTCTTACACGGTTAATACAGCATGCTACAGAATGCTGCAAACAAAGCTAATCTAAAAACTGAATTGACATAACTCAAATAGACCTTCATGGAGAATGGGTACTTCTCCAGACAGATTTGTAAAGAATGTCATCTTAGGATTCCCTGCCATAATAGGCAAAAACATATCACAATTCCATTGTCTTTTGGCCATAAAGTTAGAGCTTATTAACCTTTAAGAGCCGGCGATTTAAATGCCCTGTACTGTCTGCGGACCGGAGTTTTCTCTGGGGATTTAAACGTTTGTTGCAATGGTTAGGAAAATTTTGAATATCTTGAAGAATATTAACGCTGGATCTGTGAAATAAATCGTAATTACTCAAGTGAAGCATGGAGAACACGGTAATGTACATCATAGTTTATTATAAAATATTTTGATGCAAAATAAGAATGAACCACTTCCCTAAGAGACAGAAATTTTAGTCATCTTTTGTTTCTTTATCGTGTCTGGACCATTAATGGAATTTTAGTAATATGTTATGTTTCGTTCTCTTTAGCCTTAAATTCTGGCTCCTTTCTCCTGAATTCGTCCCCACTTTCAAGGGAAAATATTTCTGTGAGGTTATTTTAACAACAGCGAAATGCTTTTCGTTGGTGTGATTTCTGTAAGGGTGTACTTACAAAGAGGTTTACAGTTTTACAACCATGAGGAATCTGACCTGCGAAAGGAAAAGTACGTTTCTCGGTATTCCTACCAGTGGCCACACTCTTTCAGTGTTTGTCGCCCAGTGTAGTGACCCTGTCGCTTGTGAAAATTATTTCTTGTGAGTACATAATCAGCATCATGGCTTGTAGAAGGCATATTCGTGATGAAGATATGAATCACAGCTGATCTGTGATATTGATTCGGATGAGAACATCTAATAATAAGGTATGTAATAATTTCTGTAACAAGTAACTTCCTTCTGACGACGCATCATACACTGCCTTTCTCGGGTGAGCTATGTTTCATTCTTCCATCAAGTACGTAAGGGTAAATACAGCCGGAAGCTTTTAATTTCTTCGTATATTTGGACAAATATATTGTGAAAATGTATTGAAAATTTTTCTGTGAGTACAAGCACGGGCTAGAACAGTGAATAAGTTATACGATCACCAGAAAGGAGATCAGGGTTCGGTTCCCGGAAAGTACATAAATATATCTATAGACTCGTATAAATCTTAACTCGATTCTACCGGCTTTTTAATCGATGGGTATCTGGGGAACATGAATGTACAGATGCTGGAGCAAGAAGCTGAATACGCTCTAAACAGTGTTAAATACATCATTTTATGGTATATTACCTCCGCGCCCCAATACGCCCCCTTGATATGAGGCACAACTCTAAAATTACCTTCAAGTCTGCTGTATGTATACATAATATTTACACACGCTTATTGCCCCGCCAATATCGTATTTAATGCGAAAAGTTTACATATATCTTTTTGGACAAAAATGTCCGTTTCGGCATTCATACCTACACAAAACGATGGACAAATTTGTCCGTTTCGGCTCTTAAAGGTTAACTACATCAGAAGAAATATAGCCCATTACAGCATCAAGTCCATATAGCTCCCACTACCCACAAAAGTCATAGCATTCTCTGACTAGTTAAGGACAAGTGAAGTCAGATATCTGAGGAAGTCCATAGGATGCAGTGTGAATGGAGAGACGTCTAAATTAGAGAATTAATTCTTGCAACAGAGGATTAACATAGCATGTAGACAATCAGGGCCACCACATTCAGGCTGAAAACATGTCATTGTCAATGAGACAGCTTCATTACACCAACAGAGTCATTCATGATGCCACTGAAATCAACCTGCTTCATACCTCAGTTTGGCCTGGAAGGCAATACAAAACAGGCATGATGATTATCTTTTGTCAAAGTGCACGTTCTGCTCAGTGCCTGATACTTCCAACCCACCTCTCCAGATGTAACTTGACTTTTAGTGGGGTTACCAGACGAGGCGCAAGAGGTGACCATTTCCTTTTGTTCATGCTGTTTTCCCTTTTCCTCCTCTTCTATGTTATCCCCACTGCTGTTTTCCTCTTGCTTGTACCTTTCAGTTATGTTTCACACATCTCACCTGCTCTTCAGATTGAACTTTTCTTCAACAAAACTTCCAGTGTTCATTTACATACAAGAGTTCTCTCCCCAGTTTTTGCAAGCCCTAGATAGCGCCATATAACAGCTGTGCTAGTAAATGTACAATGATTAACTGTGTGTGCGTGTGCATGCACAAAGACACTCTCATACCCCCCCCCCCCCCCCCACACACACACACTCACACACACACAGAGTCTGTATATCACTTTAATGTAACATTACCTGAGAAGACGTGTTTCTTTCATTCGAAATCGTAACATTATGTAAAGGGTCTGGCTCAGGATGTGGTGGATTTGGTAAGGTTTCCACCCATTCCTGTAGAACAAACAGAATTATATTGAACATATGACTATTTTTCACTTATAATTTAATAAGTGCTTGTGGGAAAACAACATTTAATTTTATGGTATGCTTGTATTCCTGTTAGGTGTCTTTTTTTTCCCCTTATTTGTAGAGTGTTAAGCCTGTCATGCTGGCATTAATAGGGTTCTAGATTAAATTCTGATCACTGCCACAAAAAGAAAATATAAATACATAAAAATTACTAACTTTTAATACACTGTCAAAGCCTGAAGATATACGTTACTGTGTATTCTACCAGACTACATTGCATAATGTCACAGAAATCCTCAAATGTTGTAACCTGAAAATGAACTTGTAGAAAAACAGATCTTCCACAGAAATTAATATTCATGTAAATCCAGATGAACATCATATGGAAATAAGTGAGCATTAGATATAAACAACTATACATTTTAAAAGAGACGTTTCACGAGAGATTGAAATAACATAAACGAGGCAACTACAGCCAAAAATAATAACATGAGTCATGACTAATCAGCGCAGATAATATTCTTCTGAGGCAGCAGCTATGGTTATAGACTTACACAGGAAAAAGATGGTGTCCACATTTGTGGATAAAACTACAGATGGAATCAAATTATGCAGTGCAAGACAGGGAAGTATCTATTGAACAAAATGATACAACCAATAGCCAAAACACATTCAGAGTGCCCATATCAATCACCACATCACTGACTACATGTAATTTAATAACAGTATGAAAATAAAACAAAATTACTTCTACTTACCCACATGTAGGCAACTCATATCATATCAGACCGGTCATTAAGACACAGAAATGGTCAAACAGATGATTTAATCAAAAATGGGCAAGAGGTTAATATATTCAATATACACATTTTTGACACAAAGCATTTGTTCCATGTCTGTACTTCAACATAGCTTCAGTCTTTTTTGTGTTATTTAAAGACATTAAATTGATAAGATTACACAGCATTGGTTATAGACAATGGTAAAATGACACTAAAGCTAAAGTACATGGAGAGAACCCTGTCCCAGTACCACGTTTTCCACCACAAATTCCACATGAAATGACCTTACGATGAATACAGGAATCTGCAGTAAGAGGCTGCTGACTAACATTACACTTTCATTTCTGAGAATAGGTACACTATGATTTTATGAAAATACTCGAGGCAATATTACGAAACAAGCAACAGGATATAAAATTTGGTGAGACGTATGAGAGGTGGAGGTACCAGATTGGGTAGCCTTCTCTGCCAACAATGGCACCAGAATTCTCCTGCCTTGTCCAGTAACATATTTCTGAAGTTTGACTGTTAAACCTATCATCATTTTCTTCCCAACTGAGAGCATGTTTAGTACTTACTTAAATGACTTGTTACAGAGATCAGAAGAAGGACTTCAAAGTGAAATGGTTTATGAACTCATAAAACTTTTTATGATATACAACGTGTCTTGGGATTTGCATTTATTGCTTACTTTAAGTTCTTGTGGTAAAAAGCAGGATCAAACCCAAAGCTTTTTGCATACTAGTCTGTGTATGTTAACCAATTGTCCTCAATTGTATAAAAAAATTAATTAATTAGAACATACAGCAGCAATCGGTATAACTTAAACAATTGGAACAGTATGGATATCAAATGCACCTCAGTCAAAAATTAACACTTCATATGGAACATGCACAAGGCACACACTACCTCACAGCATCAAGAGATTGTGGGCTTTATTCCCACCTTGAAGGCTAGTAATTCTGCAGTTTTTAACGGCCTGTCTGAGTCCATCTAGAAAAATGCTGGGATAGTACCTTAAATATAGGCTGCAAACAGTTCCTTTCACATCCTTCACCATTAATCACAAGCAGTCACCTAGTTTTACAGTGAGTAATTTTTAAAATTGAGAAAATTAAGAAACTAAACTAGATCAGGCACAGGGACAAACATATACAGAGTGACTTTGATTGTTCTAACATAAGTGTACCCAGACACATAAAACATGAAACTCACCTGAGTGAACTGGTTTTTTGCATTGTTTAAAGTGAAAGCAGGATTTTCAGCTCCTTCCATACTGTGGCGCTGTAATAAACAAACACATACTATTACACGAAATACGTTAAATTTATTATATCTCACTCTTTTCAGTGACCATATTACTTCCAAGTCAATAAAGGTATTATAAAAGTCTTTTGATATTTGAAACATGAACAAATAATGGAACTATTAGCCACACAGAAGTCATGGGCTGACATATAATTCAAATGACTGTCCTTTAAGGAACTGTCTTTATTCTTCAAACACTTCATCACAATAAAATACAAACAATTAAGCTTACTTCTTATTACTAAATCATATAAGTGTAGCTGATCTGCACATCTGGTTGTGTGTCCAACATCTCTTCCTTCCAAAGGTTTGTATTTCAGCACATGATTTAAAATTCTTATTTTCTACATTTTTTTTGTACTTGCTTTAGCCAATTCCTTTCACGGTCTTCAATTTCATATAAGTATTGGAAATTTTTAAATTTACCTTGACGTCAGTATTTCACTGATAATCAATCCATCTTACATTCAGAATAGTTTATAGAAACCCAATCTCTATTGCTTCCAGTCTTCCTGTGTCCCTCTCCATTAAGAGCCACAACTCACTACCACATTTCAAAGTTGCTGGCAATGTTAACTTCACTTAGTGTTATTTCTGATAACATTGTTCACTGTAATGCCTTCCTTATGTTATTTACTTTGTTAGGTTTGTTTAATTTTATTTACAGTTCCCTTCTCTGATCTGATATCATATTCCATAAATACTCCAGATTCAGAAGATTAATCTACATTATTTCAAACTTTTACTATTTAATACCCTAAAGGAAAGTACTATGGCACTAATATTATAAAAGGTATTCTTTATACCTGCAATTTGTTTTGTAGAGTACCACTGTGTGCGCTTTGAACCGTACTAATGAATCACTATCAATATATCTACAACTTCTAAAACAGCACAATCTTATCTCACTGATTAGAGTAATGATAAAATCTCAGTTACTATACGTAGGTTGTAAAATGAAACACATTTCCTCATGCAGATTACAGTGTTCTTCACGGGCGTTTTGCAGGATCCTGCTGTCTACATCTTGAGGATAGTCAAAGAAAAGTTCTTCAACTAACAAATTACCAATCAACACGGTGCCATACCCAGAAATGTGATCTTCACCAATGGTGTGAAAACTTCAAATTGCACATTATATGATACAAAGAATTCATTTTATTCTGTGAGCAGTTATGTGTGGTTTCTCTGTCATGGCTTCCCTCATAGCAATCATACTTTACAGTCATAAAATTATATCATAATGGGCCCTGAAAAAAAATTTGAGTGGGCCTTACTCATATAGCTTAAAATGTTTTAGTATTATCATGACATATCAATAATGCAATTGACGTTATTATTAAACTTATAAAGGTACTATGTACCTACATTTTATAGCAATACATACACACTTGCACACATAGTCTAGTCTTTCAAATACTCAACCTATTCACCCTTCACAAATATTTGCCCATCTCATTTTTGCAAAATAAACACTCACAATTTAAACGGTGTTTTGAAGTAACTTGGTAATTGACAAATCTAACACAGTGGTTTTATATCTTGACAGTAAGGAGAAATTCAGAATCTAGTAAAATGTTTGTCTGTTCACTTCAGCAGACTTAACTCTGTCCCAACACACAAGTCACTTTACAGGGAAGTGGTAAAAGCTGTTGCTAATGACAAAGGCCATTTGAGCCTCCTTTCCATTGGTATTGGGGGTTTTCCCCCTGGGGATGAAGCAGCCGTGACATGAGGCTGACCACTCACCCCCAAGCAGTACTGAGGTTAAGAATGAATGGAGTTATACCTCCACACCCCTATATGCCTTCATGGCATGTACAGGTACAACATTTATTTGAAAAGACTATGTATTTACCCATACTAAAAACAACACAAAATAAAAAGATGCTGGTGGTTCTGAACAGAAGGCAAATACTGCTTTAAATATGAGGTAAGAAAAAAAGTATTTTACTTCAAAAGATAACATATACAAACAAAAGGTACAAAGTATGTATAAATAATTACAGACAAGAAAAAACACAAACACAAGGTGACATTTAACAATTCAAGATACTGTACCCTGCTATTTCACACATATTAAAAATGAGAGAGGAAACTAAGATACACTAAAAAATATTGAGTAAAACATGATGGTCTGACTAAACTTTTAGTCAAAAACTACTTTATAGCTTTTAGAGATGCTTTATTGGTGCTACTTTTGACACCAGTGACATTAAATTGCCTTGGAAACCAGACTGAGACATACCCAATTCAAGACAAACAAATTTTAAAGCTCTAATTTCTAGTGTATTATTTCTTTACCCCCTTTATCCCCTTCTTTCCTTACTTCTTTCTTTCCAAATTTCTTCTTGTTTATTTCTTTCCTTCCTCTTTTACCCATCTTGATGTGGGTTTACTAAATCAAAACCCCCTATTATCAAACGCAGTTAACCTACATTCTTGAACTCTGTTACATTTGCTGTTTGTTCAAAAAGGCAGATTGTTTTTATTTTGATCTTAGTCAAGCTTTTGATGAAGCCCCTCATCCTCGTTTATTGAATGCAGTTGATGATCTTGGACTTTCGTTGCATTATAATACATGTTCCAAACTTATGTCTTACACAGATTCCACCCCACCCACCACTTTTTTTCTCCCTATATAATGGATGTTTTCTTCCACTTTTCCTATGCATGCAGCTACATAGACTGTGATAGCCTTACACAATTCCAGAAATAACCTTCAAGGATTTATCAACCAAAATCAGAGGCACGTAACAATTACGTGGCATAGGTGAATACATGGATAAAATAGATGAGTGGTTGTAAACAGTAATGCACACAAACTGCAAATCCTCAGCAACATCAAAACCTAACAACATTCAAGTCAAACCTTACACACCATGTTTTTGTGGCTATGCTTACTGGGTCAGCTGAAATTTTGTCCCATATACTAATGTTTATTCTATGCTACACTACTGCTTTATTGCATTCAAATTCAGACACTCAACACGTAGACATGTACCAAATGACTCTCAGTACTGTAAATATAGCAAGCTATACATCGCTATCAAAGCAGTGTTACTGTTAGAAATACACATCAATTAATATTCATAAAAAACATACTTCTTCTTTGCTCATAATAAATACAAGAATCAACAATTTGTCACCCTACATGTAATGTCATGTTATGTCCCTGAGCCTGACCTCTCAAAATACTTTTATTGTTACTACATGAACGCATATAATACTATACTTAGGCCCACTAAGGCTACCTACAGTTACTAGATATTGCCTATGATTTTAAAAATAAGCTCGCCATTTATAAGTTCACCTATAAACTATATATGCAATAAAATGTTAAGGGGAGGAGTATTTCCGGATAGATTAAAATATGCATTATTAAAACCATTACATAAGAATGGTGATATATGTGATGTGTCTAATTATAGACCTATATCACTTTTAACAACTTTTTCAAAAATATTTGAAACCATAATGTATTCAAGAATTTTGGATCATCTCAATAAATATAATATTTTAAGTACTGAACAATATGGATTTAGGAAAGGACTAAAAACAGATAATGCAATCTATAAATTGACTACAGAGATTTTAAATGCTATGAATAACAAACAAATAGTAGGAGGTATTTTCTGTGATTTGGAGAAAGCTTTCGATTGTGTTGATCATGACATTTTATTATCTAAACTCAAATTTTATATGGTATCAATGGGAAAGACCACACACTCTATGAATCTTACTTAAATAACAGAAACATTAGAACAGTAATGCATAATAATAACAATAACAATAACAATATAGCTTCAGATTGGCTTAAAGTTAGACATGGAGTTCCACAAGGGTCTATATTGGGACCTTTGTTGTTTCTATTATACATAAACGATTTACCCAATATAATAACTAAATTTTCTACACCTATAATTTTCGCTGATGATACTAGCATCCTATTTTCTCATTCTAATATAAATGACCTCAACAAACACATTCATATAACATTTGAAAATATAAATAGATGGTTCAGAGTGAACAAATTATCATTGAATTTTAATAAGACACATTACATTCATTTTAAAACTAATAGAAAAATGTCAGATACTCTCACAATAATTTATAATAATAAATTCATTAATAATATTTTTTGTACTAAATTCTTGGGAATTATTATTGATGGTGCCTTAACGTGGAAGAACCATATTGATCTACTCATAAAAAAATTGAGCAAGGCTTGCTATGTAATCAGAAATGTGAAACCATACATGTCTACCTCAGCACTAAAGGCAATTTGTTACTCTTTTTTCCACTTGTTAATGAGCTATGGCATCATCTTTTGGGGAAATTCATCTCATAGTCACACTATTTTTCTCCTTCAGAAGAAGGCAATTAGAACAATGTTGAGATGTGGCAATAGAGTCTCGTGTCGAAATATATTCAAAGAATTAGATATTCTGCCGTTGGCATCACAATATATATTTTCTTTATCAATGTTTGTATTACAAAACAAAACTCTTTTCCCATCAAACATTGACTCTCATACTATTGATACTAGACAAAGACAAAATTTGTATTTACCCCAAGCTAATTTAACTATTTATCAGAAAGGAGTTCATTACGCGGGTAATGATGGATGTGTGGATGAGTACCTCATTGGATAACTGCTACAATAAAAAATACTAGATTATATTGTTGTTTTTAGTACTCTGTTTTGTTTTTGATGTGATTACTTAATGTATGTATTTTATGCTTTTATACTTGAGTTTGTGACGTGTTCTATATACACTTATTGATTTCTGGAACTTATAAATAAATATAAATATAAATACTTAAACTGTAAAACATTCACAGTGTTTCAGTTAATGTGAGTTCTTGTAACGTATGATTAGAATGTTTTTTGTGGCAGGAATGATAAAAAATGTAATATTAGGAAAACCTAAGGAAAACATTTTGTGTTATATTGAACTATTTTATTTTAATAATGTGTATTTTTATATTGACATGTCCTATATCAATGTATTTTGATCAACAGGATAAATAAAAGAAAATAAAAAATTACTAGTGTGTATTAATGCTGAGTAGTGTCAAATTCTTGGCCTATACTAATTAATGCTTGAAAAATAAGCAAAAATAAATATTTACAGCATCACGAGGGCATAAAATACTGTTCATGGACGTGCAAAGAAAAGTCTTTGGTGCACATCAAGGAAGGAACTGACAATATATAATTTGTTAGGAGTGACCAGGGTCATAGCCAGAGGGAGGCAAGTGGTGCATCCGCCCTGGGTGGCACAGTCCAAGGGGTGGTAAAATAAATATTTGAAATTTAAAAAAAATTCATTTTCTGCACTCCACAATTTTTTAACTATAAAGCAAAATACAAGGAAATTCAATTAATGATTGCGATATTTTTAAACTTCATAATTTCTGTTAGGGGTGGTCATTTGTGATTACTCACCCCAAGCACCAAAAACCTGGCTATGCCACTGGTCAAGACCTACACACTAGTGTTGTGTATGGAATGTAAAGAATAAGAGCTCTTTCCACAACAGTGGAATAACAGTAAGGCTTGCTGACATTCATAAAACCTGAAGTGGGCTTAAATGCTGTTCACAGGAATAAACATGCAATAATTCGTGCAAGACACAGTGTTCTCACAGCAGTGCTGCTGAAGTTTCAAGTCTTTTTGGATGTAACGCTGTGTCAATGGGCTAGTTCCTGACGTTTTGAATGATCATAGTGCCTCTAAAACATCAGCAACTATAAGCCCAACAACACAGTGTCACATCCTTAAAGACTTGAATCTTCATGCAGTAATTCACATAAATGATACATACATGGCTGAAGTTGCAGCTCTCAGTATTTACCTTTTCCAATTACCCAATGTACCGACACCCCTGGCCATCAAGCAAAAGCCTAAACAAGGGCAATGCACTCTTGGACAAGCCACATTTGTGTTGTAAATTTGTATCATGTACATTGTAAAAAGCATAACTAATAACCAAATTCCTTTGTTGGGTGGTCAGCATTTTCATCCAGCAGCAGATCTAGCCATTGGACATAATTTGATCTTTATTGCTTCACAACATCCAATTTACTTTATGCTATATAATTACTTTGGTCTTGCATTGTCCTAGTTGCTTGTACTTAAGTCAGAAAACCAAGTATGGAATAAAGTAAGATCTACAGTTGATTTAATTAGAAAATTGCAGCAATGATGTATTACAAACTGACATTGACACATCTGAGGGCACAAGATCTTCGTCTGTAGTTAGCATTCCTAGAAAGGGGGGAAAACCAGTTGAAATACAGATTAAAAAAATTGTAAAACGGTATCAGAAGATTGTATAGTTCTATGAATGTCTCTATTGGCATCGAAGACTAGAATTCTTTGAGATACTCATAAATCTGGTCGAGATGGACTTCGGCAAGCAAAGCATAAATATTCCATGAAAATCTATTTCTCATACCTCTTTGCTTGTATAAGTTCAAATGCACTGGACAAGACAGTTACTTTAATAAATTACCATCATGATTTGTTTGAACAACGTGGTCTGTGCTTGTTAATCAGAATACACATGATCAAAGTGCTGAGATCACATGTGAGAAGTACAGTTGTGTAAACCTATGCTGAAAATAGGGGTGTCCATTTACATTTTACATTTATTTATTTTCATTTAATAGATCCTTACAAGAGTTAAAACAACATATAGGATGTAGAATTAGTCCAATATATACAATACAAGTACAATGACTAATCATATAAGTCAAAGTTACAAAAAATACATCAAGAGAAGGGGCACAACATAATTACAATAAAAATGAGACAAAATGAAAAAGAAAGTAACAGTCACAAGTGTAAGTGTAAGTGTAATTTAGACATCGCAGATAATGCATTCAAAATCAAAAAATTTCAAAAGAAATTTAATTGGAAGTTCAGTCGAATTTTAAAATTTAAAATTAAAAAATCTAAAACTAAATTTAAGTTAAAATTTGAATTAATTGTTATTAGAAATGATTATCCAGGTTCCTGTTCCTGGTTTTCTACTTCTAATGATAAATCATAAAAGGTCTTTTTACTAGATATAACACTGCTAGTACTAATACAGTACGGGTGCACAAATCCTGGGTGTCAGGTTGCCCAGGCAATTAAACTTTGTACAGTGGCGCCTAATGTTTGTGAGATCTCAGTACGAAAGTTTATTCATGTCACCTTTCTGGTGCCTGTAATTTTTAGGTCCGAGGCTCTTTGTAGTATTTCATAACATGGTAATTTTTTACGGTGAGGAGTTGTTAGCACCTCGCCCAACCCCCAAGCTGGAGGACCACCCCTTGTCGGCTGTCCGCGACTGCATATTCGCAGCTACCCTCCATATTCGGAGGCCGTTCCTCCATCCGCAACCCGAGGACGCGCCATGCCGTGGTGACAGGGACCCACTAATCATGTTAGCTTCTCAAGAAGGACTCTGCTCCATGGAGTTAGTTAGTAATTTTGAGGTGGCCCCCAGATTCTTGAAAACTCTGTGCACACCTATACTATATGACAAGAGCAGCAAGGGTGACTGTAGAAATACCTAAATATAAAAACTTACCAGCTATGCTTGCAGTCAGGAAACATGTAGCACTGCCTGCAATGAAGGCTCGGAAAGCTACCTCAGTTATCACATTCCTCTTTTCGGGAGCCATTGTGACAAGTGCTCCAATCAAAATGCCAATTGCTCCTGGGTTTGAGAACCCACACAGTGCATATGTTGCTATCAGTTGTGATCTGGGCTGTTAGGACAGAATATTCTGCTGATACTACTGTGATACATACACACATAGACAGAGCACGAAATGCAAATACTGTTATTTGTAGGGCTGCTTGGTAGGTAATAACAACATCATTAATAATTCCTATCAATACATACAAACAGTTTTGAGATGCCTTTCTCATGTAGGAATATATGTACACAAACACACACACACACACACACACACACACCACACACAAAACAGCACTGTGAAATATGCACATGACCTTGTGCTACTGGTTAAGGAAGAAACAATGCTACAGGGCATGATTCATAGACTAATTGAAATTGGAAGATGCTCTGGAATGGAAATGGATGTGGAAAAAACTAAGGTAATGAGAATCTCAATTCAACTATCCCCAGTACAGATTATGATAGATCAAAAACAGCCGGAGAATGTGGAATATTTCAACTATTTGGGTAGCATGATAACAAATGTTGCAAGATGTACATGTGAAATTATATCTAGGATTGCCATGGCAAAAACAGCATTCAACAAGAAGAAGGCTCTTTCATCAGCAAATTGGACTCAAATTTAGCAAAAAACTAGTAAAGTGCTACATTTGGAGTATAACTTTGTATGGTGATGAAACGTGGACACTTCGGAAATAGATCAGAAATATCCTGGAAAGTTTTGAAATGTGGTACTAGAGAAGGATGGAAAAGATCAGTTGGGTGGGTCATGTGAGAAATAAAGATGTATTACATAAGTCAAGGAGGACAGGAATATCATACATATAATAAATAGAAACAAGGCTAACTCGGTCACATCTTGTGTAGGAACTGTCTTCTAAAACACGTTATTGAAGGAAAGATAGAAGGAAGGACAGAAGTGATGGGAAGACGAGGAAGAAGACGTAAGTCACTTGATAGTCTTAAGAAAAGGAGAGGATACTGGAAACTGAAGGAGGAAGCACTAGATCGCGCTCTTTGGAGAACTCACTTTGAAAGAGGCTATGGCCTTGTCATACACAGACTACAGAATGAATGGATGAACACACACAGAAACACATACACACATGCATGAACCCCCAAACACAAACATACACATTTGCATATGCATAGTGACACACACACTCACACATTTCCTCCTTAAAAACAGGCACAACTTTAGTTCAGTTTATTACTCATCCAGTTCAGTCACACACTGATGCAGAACACATCATTTCAGTCAATTTGAGTTGACAATCAGTTTTAGGCCTTTACATCCCATGTGTCTTGAGATCCTCCCATCTGCATCAAGGGCACACAATTTTAAATACATAAATCAGAACAGAATGCTGTGAGTGAAAATCTAATGCTAAAAAATCTGTGCTATTTACATGAACATTTTTATTTGCTGCAGCACTACAGTATTTTCATCAATATTAAATTAGACTACTTTCATTGTTAAGGATTGTAATGTAAGTTAGTTGAGTGGCGGACATGTTGTGGTTAATCCTCACAGATACTTGAAAAGACTGCAGAATAAGAGTGAGATATTTTAGTTCAAAAAAGAACAAACTAGATAATGGTGTATCTTCGAAAATACAGCATCACTGCATATAACAAGCCTGGAGGATTTTATCTACTACGTGAACTTATTTATAGATTTTAAAAGTGTATGTGTATGAAACTCGGTCTCTCACCTTAAAGAAGGAACATAGGCTGAAAGTGTTACAAAAAAAGGTCCTGAGGAATATATAAGGACTTAGTGGGACGACATAACAAGGGTCTGGAAGAGAATGCATAATGAGGAGCTTCATGATCTACAGTCTCACCAAATATTATTTGGGTGATAAATCAAAAAGGATGAGATGGGTGGGGTATTTGTATTTGTATTTGTATTTGTATTTGTATTTTATTCACAATCCGTAAATCCAATATACAGTCTCAGAGACAAAACAGGATGTGGATTAGGTCAAACATATGAACAACAAGTCATACAAAATACACATTGTCAAACAACACATACAGTCTACAAAATAGGCCTAACGCACAAAACATATAGTATAACAATTAATACAGAATACTGCTAAAACCTAGCACTGTCATAAAAACAATTAAAACCAATAAATCTTGTTCAGTTCATTATATTATAATTAAAATATTCCTCCACAGAGTAAAAAGAATGTAGATGAAAAAACCGCTTTAAGGCATTTTTAAAACATTTTATGTCATAAGACAATTCCTTTATATCAGCTGGAAGACAATTGAAAACCTTTATTCCAAAGTATGTGGCATGTATGGGGGGAAAAGTGAGATGCATACAGGGCTTTGGTGGGGAAACGTGAGGAAAAGAGACCACTGGGAAGACCAATACATAGATCGGAGGATAATATTAAAAAGGATATTCAAGAAATGGGATGGGAGGGTGGACTTGATTCATGTGGCTCAGGACAGGGAGAAGAGGTGAACTCTTGTGAATGCGATAATGAAACTTCAGGTACCATATAATGTGGGGAACTTATTGACTAGCTGAGGAACTATCAGTTTCTTAAGAAGGACTTTGCTTCAAGGAGTGAGTGAGTGAGTGAGTAAGTGAGTGATTGAGTGAGTGCGTGCGTGAGTGAGTGACTGACTTAGTCAATCAGTGATTTATTTAGCTAGTTTCAGTTAGTTATAGATTTTAAAAGTCTGGGTCCTGTTTCCCATAAACATACAACGGCAGACTGTTACTTACATTTAGCAGACCATCACATTTGCTCTTACCGAAGTGTTGATAAGCCACAAATTCATTTACTATTGTCTTGATGCCAACAAGTCGCCCCACTTCCTCGCATTCATCCCACTTTACGCCCATTATCCAATGCCAATGGGATGAAAACTTTCCCAAGGATAAACTGAAGACAATCATAACATAAAATTAAAACAATAACTACTTACAAATAAAAATTTGTGAACTTAGCAATTTTAATACTAATTATTATTAATATTATTATTCAGCTCTCCCAGTCAGACTCTCTGCCCTATTCAGATTTGAAATCAATTCTGCAACAGTGAATGCTTCAGACATGTATCAAAACTCCTCGGTGTAATTTTGCACAAGGCCTGCAGTCCCAATCATGGCCTAATTTGTGAATTTATCCCGGAATTTGCCTGGAAAGACTGAGGAGAACCACAATAAAGCTCAGTCTGGATTATTTTAAGAAGATACACTGACGAACATATGCAGTAGTGGCTCAGCTGTACATATGTCAGGCTGCCTAAGAACATTAAACCCATATGCATTAAATAACTGATAGAAACAAATCTTCTGCTTGTTTAAATACTAACATTTTGTAATGTAATGTTCTTTTTTTTATGGTGAGGAGGTGTTAGCATCACATCCAACCCCTGAGCTGTAGGTCCACTAACTGTCATGGTAGTGCAAAATTCTGAATATCACAGATATTTTAAAATAAATCACTACTCTGCCTGTCACACATTCCTGTTTTTCAAATTAAACACTGTAAGATTATGGATGTAAATGTATGTGTACATGTAAATAAAAGTGGGCTAAATACTGTACATGTGTGTGTACATCCTTCAACTTTGCTTTGATTGTAATACGCTTACATACGCTTGACTTTCAATTTGTATCACATGCTCTGTCCTTGGTTATTTTCTGAAACTAATTTTGAGACTACAAATTTCTATTTATAAAATGAATGGACAAACAGGGCCATGAATGACAGCTCTAGGAACGTTATTACAGAAATATTTGTGAAATTCTCACTAATTCGGAATGACTGATGAAGAACGTGATTGTGATGAATTAGAAGAAGTGTTGTAGACCAAATTTCATGTTTGCTGGAATACTCAAAATGTAGCAAAAATGACGAAAAAAGTGTTAATGAAAATCAAATATATGGATGCCCATTTAATTTACCATAATGGAGGAGGAACTTTCCCATAACTCATATTTAACTGTGGGGGGGTTATCAAAGAAACTGTGACTCTACAGCGTTAAAGAACTGGATTAACCTGTTTTACATTTCCCACAAAGTAATATACCTAATCAGTCAGTGCTGCAATATTTACACAATAAAAGTTATTTTCACAGACACTGTTCCATGTTTAGCAGTTTGTTTCTCAAAAACACAGATGAATTAATTCCATTTCTAACAGGTGTGTAACTCACCTCCAGAGTCAGACCTTCGACTCCTACAAGCATGCCAAACCAGGACAGCATCCATTAAAAAGGCAACAAATGACACAAATGCAATAAGGTTGGCAATAATCCCGAGCACCAGCTGGATCCCCAGCATCGCCCCTTTTGTCGCAGCGTCCAAAACACTGTTTTCATCACTATAACAAAGAATAAGTAACATGTATGCTGCACTGAGTAGGACTCTTGGAACTGATGGCATGCTGACAGTAGCTAACAAACCTCCACACATTACCACCACTGTCACAATACCACAGCTTCACAGGCCAATGATTTTCACTTTCCATGTAACTGCAATATGGCGGTGATCATTACAGCAATGAATTGTGTATAGTGTAATTTATAATGACTTGAGGTTTATTTAATACGAAAATAAAAAAGATGTAGTCAGTATACAATTTTTATCACAACATAAACAAACCAATACTCATTCTGAGCAACGTTTTCCTTGCAAAATTTCAAGCTTCCTCTGTAATGTAGTTGAGGTCTTCACTCTTCTGGGATGTTATGTAGCACAGGTTGGTAGTTGGATACCAAAGTTTTGGGACAACACATCACTTCCATTTCCGAGGGTCAAGCCGTTAATTTTTTCTTGAACTGCTTGACCCTCAAAGATGGGACTGATATGATGCCCTGAAACATTTGTAAACAATTATCAACCTATCCATACATACAAATACATAAATGTTTGGGTGCAATGAAATAAGAACAAATATAACCATAATGTACAGCAAGAGACAAATGTAAACAAGACATGTATATTTTTAACCTAATTTCAGCTTCCATATAAACATGACAGTCATTAATGTTTTAATCAAATGATGTTTTAAGTAGTATTTCTTTTATGCATTACTGATGTTGATATGTTTCTGTACAATAAGAATTACTTTGTGTTAAAAAAAACTTTCCCTAAAGATCACTAAGAATAGCCTAAACATGTAGGAGATTGTAATGTGGAATTATCTAAATATATGATTGATACCTCATGCACAATTATTTGGAAATAAATACCAGTCAACATGTCTACTGCAAGGAATAATTATTATATAAGAGGGAAGCCATATTTATCACAGCATGGTAGAATAACGTCACAATGGAAGGCAGTTGCTGTACGAAACTACACAGTGCCATAACCCAGAACGCTCATATTGATTGCATGCATCACAAGCCTAATTTATTAACATTCATCAGATCGAAAACTTTTGAACAAATGTTGTAGACAGAACCACAGCACACATATTTTGCCAGTATAACTTGCAGGTCTTGTAATCAGTGAGTAATCACAGTGGCCGCCCCTAACCGAATTCATAAACTTTGAAAAAAAATCCCATTTATTGAATTCCCTTTCATCTCAGTAATTAAAAATATTTGAGTGCAAAAAATCACATTTGTTCGTTTAAAATATTCATTTTGCTGCCTACCTGGTTACACCCATCTCTCTGCCTTTCATGTGGTTCCTGCCCAAAATTATTTATGCATTCATTTCTCTCATGGATGCTGCATGAGTCACCCATATCATCACTGAATTGACAATATTAATACAGAAAACAGAGATCAGATTCACTGACAAAACACAGACATACCCTCTCTCTATAGCAATGTTTTCTGTTGTTGTTTTGCTCTGCTCTGTTTCTGGATAGAAAAGCTTCGAAACACAAAGAGCGGCGGGAGCAGACATAATGGAAGCCGTCAGGATATGTCTGGTTCAGCCCCAAAATTGATGTATGCTGCCATTACTGAACCTGGTATATGAAGATTGACAAAAGTTTATGTAGATACAGAAACACACGTTTCTGGTTATGATGTAACTTTACAGTGCCATATTATTTCCCTTCTTTGATTGCTTGACCCTGAAGATGAAGGCATTACAATCACTTGAAATACTGGGAACTACTCGTCCAATAACACAGCATCTCATTCAATGACACAGCAATCTCATTCAATGACACAGCATCTCATTCAATGACACAGCATCTCTTTCAATGACACAGCATCTCATTCAATGACACAGCATCTCATTCAATGACACAGCATCTCATTCAATGACACAGCATCTCATTCAATGACACAGCATCTCATTCAATGACACAGCATCTCATTCAATGACACAGCATCTCATTCAATGACACAGCATCTCATTCAATGACACAGCATCTCATTCAATGACACAGCATCTCATTCAATGACATAGCATCTCATTCCAAAAACCTGAATCCTCTGCAAAACTACTGTGAAAACCAAGCTCAAACAAATTTTCTATTGCATCAATCACAAAATTTTTTATGCCTCACTGGGATTTATCTTTCTTATTATGAAAAAGGAAATTCTGAAATACATGTTGCAGATCTCAATAATGTCTACATTTTCTGTTCTGCAGTAATCTGTTTTTGTGTTGAGTTCCTCTTCAACAAGCATTTACTTTCCAAATGTAAAGTATCATTCAACTGCAAAATTTGTCATTTTTATTTACAATAAATAAGCATCAAACCAATGAGGACTTAAAAGCCAAAAAAAAAAATACATTTTGAAATACGCAGATGTATTCCAAATTGGAGCGTATTTTTCATTTTTGTTTGGATGTAACTAAAGGGGCAACACTATGCACACTGACATGTAACGTGCCAATACAAACTGGTCCCCTTAAAATACTCGATATATCAGTCTTCTGAAACACATATCGACCCTGATCTGTCATCAGCATTGTAGTACACAATCGTATGATCTAATCAGCATCATTTAGTATTAACGTACCAGCAACTGTAGCAAAACCTGCTGCCATGACAGCATGCATCTCCGACCTTGTGAGGTCCTTAAGCAGTGGCTTGAACAGCAATGGTGACTCTGACTGCAATTAACAAATGACACAAATATGAGCTGATATGTTGTTATGCATTTCTGTGCAAGGTAAATAAAGAGAACACAAAAAGGGAAGCACTGAATTAAAACTTTCATAATTACAGTTTAAAGTTGATCACAATCTTAGGTGCTGGCACTGGGTGAAAGTGGGCTATGGTCAGGATATAAAATATTTAATTACTTGCCCTAATTCGAATCCCACCGGGGGCATGGCTGTCTGTCTCTTGTGAGTGCTGTGTGTTGTCAGGTAGAGGTCACTGCGACGGGCTGATCACTCGTCCAGAGGAGTCCTACCGAGTGTGGTGTGTCTAACTGAGTGTGATCTCGAAACCTCAATAATGAGGAGGCCTAGGCCAACGAGGGCTGTCAAGCCATGATAAAAAAAAACTTACCCTAATGACTTTGGTCCTGAAGATGGATGTGACGAGTTTTTCTGAAATATTGAGAACATAACCCGCTTCTACACAGTGCCAAATGCCAGGAAAAGATCAATTTAAATACAATGGGAAAGTCACAATTCATTTTCAAAAGTACTCTATGGATTTTGATAACATTTAGTAAACAACTGACTTACTGAATGGCTTACTCCATGGAGCAAAGTCCTTCTTCAGGAACCAACAGTTTCTGAACTAGTCAAAAAATTCCCCACATTTTATCTAACACAAGGTTCATTACTGCATTCACACGTTACCACCACTTTTCCCTATACATACACATTGGAGGCTATGTTACAGTGGTTTAGGCAGCAGCCATAGGAATTGCTTTGCAGACAGGATATGCTGGCTTGTGCATCAAATGGACTCCTGTTGAATTGTCTATGGTGAGATTTTCTAACCATAGGCGTAACTTGGGGGGTGCAAGGGGGGGCAAATGCCCCATCCCCAATATTTTTTATAATTAAGAATCATTTTTTGGGCTACTGAGTTGAAGAGGGGCAAACAAAAAAAAAAGAAATATTTTCTATACGATTATTTTGGTGGTGTAAAGAGAGATAAAAGTTAAAAACCTGCATCTTACAGGATGCAGAATAGAGGCATGTTCGAGTTTGCCCCCCAGTGTTATTAGCCAAGTTACGCCTGTGTTTCTAACTGCTGTAATACCTTCACTTGTGAGCATCTTCAAACAGTTTTCAGTTGTACATATTCATGAATGGGAGGATATTTTAAAATGGATTATTTTTAAATAATATATAAGGGTGTGGACTGGATGAATCTGGCTCAAGAGATGGACTAATGGTAGGCTCTTGAATTGCTCAAAAACGTGGAGGGATATCTTTACCATCTCAGAGACCATTAGCTTCCATAAGACTCTACACCATTGAGTTACTCTGTCATACCCCAGAATGGAATTTGTACGAAGGACTGACAGCTGCACTGCTGTTACATTGCCTCTGAATCTTGTTCTGTTACAGACATAAAATTCAAGGTTTCGAGGATATGAAAAAATACCCTTCCTCTAGACGAAAAAGTGCTAAATATTAGCTGGGACCGTACAAAAAGTGCGCAAAATTGAGGAAAGCCCTAAATGCAGAAACTTAAAATAAGGGTTTTACTGTAATAGCCTCTCTACATTAAATATTATTTAGTGGTTTGTGGTTTGTTGTGTGGTTGAGGATACCGCCAGTATCTCAGTCTATACTGCTTTGAATTGAAAGATGACTGGCAAATGACAAAGAGATTTTACAGAAAGCAGTCATAACATAACTTAATTAAAAGTCCTATATTAGAATTTGCTGGGAAGGGCTACGGAAAACTACAAGATAACCAGTGACCTGGTTCAGATTCGAAATTGGCATCTCCCCAGCACAAATCTCAAGCATTTCAACTACACCAATATGCTCAGCAAATAGTCCTTAAATGTTTTTGAATAATTACCATGCTGAGAAAAATACTAGCTGATGCATTAACAGATTCACACACGGTTGTTCCCATCGACTTCTGCAGTAGCCAGCCTAATTTCAACATAATCCATTGCATAGCACCATAGTAGTACAATATCTGCACCATGAAACTCAGAAAGAAGATGGCTGAAAGAGACTGTAAAACACAAAAGAGTGCAAAATGGGTTAAAAAACTTTAACATTGTAACTGTTAGAACCATAATCATCAGATTCTTCATTTACACCTTTTATATAAAGAAATTTATGTTTTGCATACTGTGAGATTTATGTAATTAAATGTATCTGCTAAGTAACAACACGGTTTTGTTGCTTGTCCAGTGGCATAGCTTCACAACACAGAAGACTTGAATCTTCAGCAACACAGTTGTGAGAACCTAAAATCTCGCACCTGTCAACTACTTGGGAAGACCCAGCAATACAGAACATTTGAAATTAAAGATTATAACCAATCTAATAACACAATTTCATTTTTGTCTCATGAAGTTGTGATTATCTACATGCTCAAAAGTATTTCCCATGTATTTGAATTTGCGAGGAACTTATTAAGTACACATTATATATTGTACATATATTAAATTCCTTGGCTTTAAACTCAAATTTTCACACTGTCACCATTTTTGTAATTGTTGAGTTACAAACAGTATTTCATATACCAGGGGTGGCCACAGTGTGGCTTGTGCATGTCACTGGTGCGGTTTGCACAAGTAGTCTGTAAAAAAATAATAAGTATTCAGGTAATTTACATGCAGATGGGGCTGACCGTGAACGGTGTTTTAAAGGATTTTCTAAAGAAAAGACACTCATAACTAACTGAACAGAAGGAAGAGGCCATCAAATGAGGAGAAAATATTTTATTTTATTAATGCATGGCTCTTGCCTAAGTTGCCCCTAAGTGCAACCCCCAAAGCATGTCTAGCTGGCCACCCCTGTCATATACAGTGTGTATGCATGACGTTTTCTAACAACCATTACCATGCGCCATTTCAGTACTCAAAAGTATGTGGCATTAATGTAGAGTAACCAGATGTCCTACTTTAATAGAATTGTCTTGTTTTACACTGTTGTGTCACATTGCTCCTGACGAATACAGAACAGGAAGAATATTGTATATTTCAAGTACCATTTTTGTAAACAATAAACATTTGAATAACTTTCTATCATAATACAGTGTCCTGTTTTTTATTTTCCAATTCTGGTCACCCTACACTAGTGTCACTCCCAACTCACAAATTTGTGCATCCATGAAGTTGGGATGTCCTGCAATGGCAAAATGTTAATACCAAGGTTTGTAAAAGAAAAACAGTCAAGAAGAGGTTAATGAGTTGAAATGGAAGAGGACACACACAAACAGCCTCCACCCACATCAACACACACAAAATATACTCTCATAAGCCTACTTCCTTTCATTTCAGGAAAAGGAGCTAGCTAAGAATGGTCTTGTGTATACAAACCTTGAATGCAAAAACTCCGCTGTCAATCAGCATATTACCATATACAAACGAAGATCCTGCATCGCTGTAGGCCAGAAATGTAGCAACCTTGTTACCAATGCACTGGAAGATGCTGCGACCAACAGACCAACGAATGGTGATCAAGCCAAGTACAAACTGGATGTACAATCCCCACATAACCGGCCGCCATTTAATCTGAGACAAAATGCTGCGTCATTTCTCTTCTATCTATTAGTTGTTACTTACTACACCACACACCTATTTCTAACAACATATTCATAATATTGTAATGCACTCATCTTTAAAAGTTATTTGCTGAAAGAGGTATGCTGTCTCGTGATACATATTTCTTAATGGCCAAAAAAGAATGCACTGCCCTGTTATGTCACAATGTTATTGATGTTGCTTGATTACACAATGATTATACACGTCAGATTAACTTTTTGTCAGTTTGAAAAAGCATGCACTAACAGTGAAGAGTTGAATGTAAATTTAATGTTTTCTTCCTACCAAAGAGACTCAGATATAAGGTAACTACCACTCTGATAGCAAGAACTTTATTCTGACTTTGATGTATATTATATGGCACATGGGTAGCAGATGGCACACACCAGACTTCCACGTAGCCACCATTAATATTTAAACATTGTCCTCATGAGGCACAAACGCTTGTATCCCAGCATAGAAGAAACGAGTGTTAAACATCTAGCCTGGAGGTGACAGCCTGCTTCATATCAGCATCTGTTGCAAATTGCTTGCCAGTCAGATGTTTCTTGATGGATCGAAAGAGACAGAAATCGCTAGGCCCCATATTGCCAACCAGACTTTTGACTGGATACTACACTCCAGCTGGGAGGTTATGGATCACGCTCCCAAAAGTAACAATTTTAGCCCCAGAATTTTCTGTTTCTTTGTACCAATAAAGAAGCATCTAACTGGTAAGCTATTTGCATCAGATACTGATATGAAGCAAGCTGTCATCCTCCAGTTATGGACACCTGACACCAATTTCTTCTACTCCAGGATGCAAGCCTTGGTGCCACAAAGGAACAAACTCTTTAAATTTTAATGGCGATTACGTCGAAGTCTGATGTGTACCATCTGCTACCCATGTGCCATGTATACATCACAGTGAGAATAAAGATCTGAGCATCAAAGCGTTTGCAACCTTATTTTATGTAGCTCTTTGTATAAGAGAAGACATCATCACAGTCGTAATGGTAATTACTTATTTACAGTTTGTATGATTTCTCTCATAGGGAATTTGTCCTGTAGAAGACACACTTAAAATGCTGACAGTCATCAGTGTTTTGCTTCAAATAACCTGTTGTCCAGTATTTTTAAAAGAGGATCAACAGTAAGCCTTCATGGCTTGAGAATCTAGACAGCAAACCTGCTAAAATTCTTGCATTTCAATTTCAATTTCAATTTAATGTATCTTCCAGAAATCGTTTGCATTACGTGTAGATTTCCCAGTCTGTTACAATTATAACTCAGCAGGCCTCTTATAGCAGATTCATGAAATTCATGCATAAGTGTGGGTGTTACCTTTGAACCATCAATAGACACAGGAATACCAAATGTGGCACGTACCTGTCCAGGATACCGTGAAAATGCAAAGCCTAATACTAAAATCACAATGACACCAAAACACGATTTCAGTCTCTCAGTGTCGTCAGCTGAATCCACAGCAAGGTACACTATTATTGCTACCAATGGCAATAAATATGCTGCAACTTTCAAATACCTGAAACAAAGAGAATTGGTACTCTGATATTACTGACATATTTATTGATTGATTGAATGATTGATTTATTTTATTCAATTGGATCCAATGCAGGTTTAACAACCAAAGGATATAGAATACGTCATTCATCTACCATTATATATGAATACAAAATCACAGAAATTATATAAAAACAGTCCTTTCTATAAACATCATAGTCAAAATTCAATTAAACATTTGAATCAATATTCTTCCAGTACAGTGCAATATTACATTTACTGATATAAAATATTATGTCAACCATAATTCATGTCCCAATTACAGCTCCTTGTGTTGTGGGTGGTTGTTCTAGCTGTGCTGGTTGGGTTGCGTATGAAGTGTGCGTCCTAGTTTGTGTCTGTTTGTGTCAACATAAGGAGCGCAGTACCAGACTCTTCCAGCATACTGGCATTCAAAAATTGCAATCATATCCTCCAACGGAAACAACACGATGTCCACATCTCTACATTATAACTGCTAATTTAAACAGACAAAGGAGACATAATAGCAAAAGTGAAAACCGTAACTATATATATATATATATCTACATTATAACATCAAAAACTGCTAGAAATATCACTACAATAGTGAGGGTGTAGACAATATACTTTAAAAGTGTACAAATACTACGAAGTGCTTCTAAGAACGCATCTGTCCACATAATAATAATGGTGATAAGCCTAATGAAATACGATGATGACTATACATTTATATAGATGAACAATATGTGTACGTGTTTTTAATACAAGCAGTTGTGACATACCCCCTGAAGATGACCTATCGATAGGTCGAAACATATGTAGGGGTTTTAACTAACAATTTAGGAACTATTTAGTGTTCTCTTAAATAAACAAGTGCATTTCGTTGGTGTAAATGATATTCACGTCAAGAATGCACGGTGAAATCAGAATAAACTACGTACTCTATATTTACAAGCTGTATCACTATACACACTGATAAGTAAGATCACATTCATTCATTTCTACAGACTGAATTTAACAGAACAAAGAATAGGTCAGTGCAGTGCAACGTCATAGTCACTGTTTACATTACTAAAGAAGGTTATTAAAGCTACGTGACATAATGAACTTCATATGCATTCCCTTGGTACAGTTTATTTAAAAAGAAACCTGTGAAAAGCACTGGTACTTCAGCTTGCCCTCCATTATATTTTGTCACTACCCATGTCTCTATATCCCTATGTCCCTGTGTCCCACCATCTCCCTCTTCTTCTCTGTTAACATCTCTTTCACTCTTCCTTCTGAGTAGACTGTTTGAAAGGATTCAGTTTCAACTGTGGCCACTCAGAAACAGTATTCATGACTGAAGTGTTCATGGATTAAAAGAGTGATTCCAAATAAATGCAAAAATAAAATCAAATAAGAACAAGACAGAAATTTTTAATAATACAAAAACAAAGCTTCACTATCATCCTTGTTAACAATATAATTCAATTTAAGACTTAACTCTTTCTGCTATGAAGGCTATCTAAACTCCTATTCAGATAAAAGCCTCTACAATTCTGCAAAATCAAATAACACAAATATTCACGCCAACTGAGTTCAGACTGGAGATCCCAGTAGTGAAGCAATTCAGTATTCTGTTACACACCTCACTATGAACCATCTTTTTATGTATAAAGATGGTTCATAGTGAGGTATGTAACACGTTTATAGTGTTTTAGTTTATAGTGTTCATATTGCTGACTGACTTGTCCAAGTGTCACCATGTAGCAAACGGATGAAAATAAATACAATACAATACAATACAATGTAAAATTCTATAGTGTGTATAGCTGTATATTTGTAAATTATGACTTATTCCACATCCAGTTGTCACTTCGACAGACTTATGGATCCATGGAATGTATGTATGTATGTATGTATGTATGTATGACTTAAGATTGCAAAGCCACTGATATCTGCTTCACAATTATATACAGAACACAAACATTTCAAAATCAACCCTGTTCACCTGTAAGTCATTAGCCTGTTCCACCATTCAGAAACTGGTTTCATTATTCCCCTGTAAACCAGTTGGCCCAACCATTTCTTGATGATGTGGTAGTATAGAAGTCCCAAATATAAAAGAGCTATTAGTATGATAAACATCCCCAGTCCATCACACCATTCTAAGTCACAATCTCCTGAAAAAAAGCAAAATTACATCAGTTTAGACAGTACCTTCTCTAACATAAATACACACATTTTGTAACTTGTTCTGGTAAGAAGGTAAAAAGCTGTATTTTTCCCTGTTCACGCCATGGAGGCATATAGAGGAACTATATAGCTCCATTTGTTCCTAACCTTGGCACTAGATAAAGGTGAGCATTCAACTTTATGCCTTGGCTGCTTTGTTTTGGGGAAACTCATGCTGAGCCAATATTTTCATGTCAAAGGAATCAATTATGAATTTCTTCATCCAAAACAAACAGAGATTCAAGAACTACATATAAGTTTTAAACATTAACACTTTCCCTCCGGCCAGCATTTAAACTTTTAATGGCTCAACTCTTGGACCACTGTTGTTTCCACTATATATAAATGATCTCCCAATAAATATTCAGAGAGCAAAATTAGTTTTATTTGCAGACAATATAAACTTGCTGGTTACTGAAACGGATTAAAGTGCTTTTCAACATAAAATTAAAAATGTTATGATGGAATTAGAGTCCTAGTTTTACAAAAACAACCTTCTCATTAACACAGAAATAACAATAGCAGTGTCACTCCATACTAAACAAAACAGAAATCCCTTAAACCACAAGTTACTTTTAATAATACAGATATTGGCTATAAATCAGAATTAAAATTTCTAGGCATATATATCACAGAAAATCTGAAATGGAATGTCCTGGTAAGGCATTTAAGCCAAAATTGAGTAAAGTATACTAAATTGTTAAATCTCTAAAGAAAGCAGTGAGCCCACATATAATAAGAAGTATTTATCATGCAAGTTTTCAGTCACTCCTGAGATATGGTATAATTTTTTGGGGTGGGGATAACAGGAGTATAAAAATATTTAAATTGCAAAAAAGGATTCTGCAAATAATGAGTGATGTAAGTAAACATACGTCCTGTAGAGAGATATTTAAGGATTACAGTATACTCATATTTGCTTGTTTATATATACTTGATGTAGCATATTACATTAAAAAACACAAAAAATCTCTGGAAAAAGAAACGCACAAATTTACAAATATGATACGCAAAGAAAATTGGATCTACATGTTCATTTCTGCAATCAGATTTTTTCAGAAAAAGTGTAATAAATAGAGGAATTAGGCTGTATAACAAGGTCTCAGATTACATTAAAAATTAGACAAAGACAAAGCTTTGAAAACAGAGTTGAGATCCTTTCTGTTACAACAGGTATTTTATTCAATGGATATATATGTCATACTAATTGCATGTAGCTTATATGAATATGTGAGTTTTATAGCTTATGTCTATCTGTTTTAAAATGGTACTGTTATTTGTTATACATTACTTTAATGTAGATATATTGTAAGTTTTGTAATTCTTACTGTAAACTGAATTTGACATGTCTAATGTCACATTTTGTGACTAAATGGATGACTGAATAAACTACACTAACTAAACTAAACTAAAGTAAATTTATCACGAAAAACCAAGTCCTTCATGAAAGTGGATTTTTCATCATGAACATTTCCCTTTCCGCACAGAAACTTCAGTAAAGCAACTGTTGGTTAAGAAACAAATAAGAATCCTATGTAACTACTTTTGCTCTCTGTGACATGTTTACAATTTCCTTGGCAAGGTCTCATTCTGAATGTCTTAAGAACACATTCAGAGCAAACTGAACACAATATTTAAAGGGCTTCAAGACATGATCTGCAACAGTCTCTTAGCATGGGAAGCACATATAAAGCTTACAGACAAATACTTTGAAGTAGACCTTTCCTACTGCATACCTTTCAATGATGCTGGGGTTTAAATTCCAGCTATAACCCATTAGAATGGTACCATTCTAATAGCTTGTATATAAATAATCTTTCTTTATGCATTTTTTACTTTGCCTGATGATGGCTTTCCACAAAAGCCGAAACATTTAGCAATAAATTAATACAAACATAGCTGTGATTGACGGTTTTTACTTCCTTATTGCTAAGAATACTGTCTCCCATGATGCAATGCCAAGTTGTGGTAAAAATTGTAGCAAAATTTTGGAGGACATGCTGCCTCCATCTACAGAGTAGAAAAACTGATGATAAACCATGAATAAAGAATGCAGCAGGATACTCTGACAAGTTGGTAACCAGAGTGCATGGCATCACATCCCATAAGAGAGTAATTTTTATTTCCATATGTTGGAATGGTTACCAACATTTAAGCTAGAAGAGTATGAACATACAATTATCAACAACTTTGCTGCAATCAAGGATGAAACCACTGGCATGCACACTAACCCAGTAGACCATGTACCTATCTATGAAGACAAAATTTCCATCCTACTGCATTTGGGTACACAGAGATACAGACTTACATTTGGACAAAAGTAACAAATTTAAAATATATTTCTTATATTTCTTAAAATTATGAGCGATATTAGGTAGTTCACTTTGTTGTACAATACCAAAATTCTAACTGAAGCACTAACCTAACCCTGCCTAATGAAAACTAAACTAACATAACCTAACTTTCACCCATACCAAATGTATTCATATTTTGGAACATATATCCAAACCCCAGTGTCTGACCTATTCAAGTTTTGTGTTTGGGGAAGTTGCCAGTACAAACACAGTGCACCATACTCTCAGGCAAAAAAGCATTATAAACGCACCTGTCAATACAGTCTGAAGTTTAGCCCATAAATCTGCCTTATCATATTATAATAAACTTACCTTGGGCACTAGAAAACATTACTGCAGTTATTAAGTAGGCAAAAACACATGCGTTTAGAATTACAATGAAGGCTCTTCGTATTATATATTCGTGCTGTGAAAAGCACTTAAAAATACTCCAATAATTGTCATCACTGCTTTCCATATCTGCTAGATTGACCTGTGGATCAAAGAATTGTAATTATTTCAATTTCAATTTCAATTTATTTCACTTTCCATAGATCCATTACAGGGTCAAAGATCACATGGATATAGAAATGGTCAAATTTAAACCAAATATGCTATGATTATTAACTGTTAGATACAGAGAAATCAGATATTTACAGTATTAAAACATAGGAGTAATAATATGTACACTTAGACTACTTCATACAATACAGGATTATCGTATGCACTACTATTTATAATGTATCCTTATATAAAAGTATTAAATAAAGCTGCGTAAAACAACTAACAATATAATAATATATAAATGTTAAGATTTCGACAGTCTATACAATTCTTCCAAAGAATAAAAAGAATTCTCATATAAAAATTTCTTCAAGATAGAGTCAAATTTCTTAGGGTTATTAGACTCTTGTTTTATATGCACAGGCAGAGTATTAAATATCTTTATACCATGTAGTGAACCCCCTTCTGATATTTAGACAAAGGAGTGGAAGGTTCATAAAGATCTAAATGTTGTCTAGTACAAATGTCATGACTTTCATTATTTTTAGTAAATAGTTTCTTACTATTAACCACAAAACGGAGAAGAGAAAGAACATAAAAGGAGGACAAAGGTAAAATTTTAAGTTTGATAAACAATTTCCTACATGAGTCCCTGCTTCTACATCCCATCATGATTCTTATTATCCTCTTCTGCAATCTAAAAACTCTTATACTATACGTGGAATAACCCCAAAATAACACACCATATGACATTATAGAGTGAAAGTAGAAATAATAAATTACTTTCAACATCTGTTGCGACACATATGGTTTAACAGACTTCATGAAAAAGCATGCAGAACATAATTTCGGTAAGATGTTATTTATATGAGTTTTCCAAGATAAAGTATTGTTTATGTATAAGCCCAAAAATTTTATATCATGAACTTTAGGGACTTGATTAGCTCTGAGGTGTCAACACCAGTGAACGTTTAGATTGTGGTCTTCTCTGTTGTAACCTCATGTAGCCTCTCCCTGGAAATGGAGGCAACAGATACCCCCAAAACACTGGTGACCGCCAATAAACAATGACACAACCTAGAAGACTACAAACTGAAACAAGAAAAACTGAAGAACAAAATCCAGGTTTTATGGCAGATAAATGTTTTCTGTGTATTATGGTTTTCAAAGTAATTAAATGATGGTAAGCAAATATGTGACAGTATTGATACACTACGTCCTCATTTCTTAACAACAACAACAACCTCCTTCTTCTTCTTCATTGCTTGTTAACTGTAATGGCCTTCACCATGTTTTCCTGTTGTCTTACACGGTTAATACAGCATGCTACAGAATGCTGCAAACAAAGCTAATCTAAAAACTGAATTGACATAACTCAAATAGACCTTCATGGAGAATGGGTACTTCTCCAGACAGATTTGTAAAGAATGTCATCTTAGGATTCCCTGCCATAATAGGCAAAAACATATCACAATTCCATTGTCTTTTGGCCATAAAGTTAGAGCTTATTAACTACATCAGAAGAAATATAGCCCATTACAGCATCAAGTCCATATAGCTCCCACTCCCACAAAAGTCATAGCATTCTCTGACTAGTTAAGGACAAGTGAAGTCAGATATCTGAGGAAGTCCAAGGATGCAGTGTGAATGGAGAGACGTCTAAATTAGAGAATTAATTCTTGCAACAGAGGATTAACATAGCATGTAGACAATCAGGGCCACCACATTCAGGCTGAAAACATGTCATTGTCAATGAGACAGCTTCATTACACCAACAGAGTCATTCATGATGCCACTGAAATCAACCTGCTTCATATCTCAGTTTGGCCTGGAAGCAACACGAACAGGCAGGATGATTATCTTTTGTCAATGTGCACGTTCTGCTCAGTGCCTGATACTTCCAACTCACCTCTCCAGATGTGACTTGACTTTTAGTGGGGTTACCAGACGAGGAGCAAGAGGTGACCATTTCCTTTTGATCATGCCGTTTTCCCTTTTCCTCCTCTTGTATGTTATCCCCACTGCTGTTTTCCTCTTGCTTGTACCTTTCAGTTATGTTTCACACATCTCACCTGCTCTTGAGATTGAACTTTTGTTTATCAAAACTTGACTTGTTCATTTACATACAACAGTTCTCTCCCCAGTTTTTGCAAGCCCTAGATAGCGCCATATAACAGCTGTGCTAGTAAATGTAGAATGATTAACTGTGTGTGCGTGTGTATGCACAAAGACACTCTCAACCCCCCCCCCCCCCCACACACACACACACACAGAGTCTGTATATCACTTTAATGTAACATTACCTGAGAAGAAGTGTTTCTTTCATTCGAAATGGTAACATTATGTAAAGGGTCTGACTCAGGATGTGATGGATTTGGTAAGGATTCCACCCATTCCTGTAGACCAAACAGAATTATATTGAACATATGACTATTTTTCACTTATCATTTGATAAGTGCTTGTGGGAAAACAACATTTAATTTTATGGTATGTTTGTATTCCTGTAAGGTGTCTTTTTTTTCCCTTATTTGTAGAGTGTTAAGCCTATCATGCTGGCATTAATAGGGTTCTAGATTAAATTCTGATCACTGCCAAAAAAAGAAAATATAGATACATAAAAATTACTAACTTTTAATACACTGTCAAAGCCTGAAGATATACGTTACTGTGTATTCTACCAGACTACATTGCATAATGTCACAGAAATCCTCAAATGTTGTAACCTGAAAATGAACTTGTAGAAAAACAGATCTTCCACAGAAATTAATATTCATGTAAATCCAGATGAACATCATATGGAAATAAGTGAGCATCAGATATCAACAGCTATACATTTTAAGAGAGACTTTTCATGAGAGATTGAAATAATATAAACAAGGCAAGTACAGCCAAAAAGAATAACATTAGTCATGACTAATCAGGCAGGTAATATTCTTCTGAGGCAGCAGCTATGGTGATAGACACACAGGAAAAAGATGGTGTCCTCATTTGTGGATAAAACTACAGATGGAATCAAATTATGCAGTGCAAGACAGGGAAGTATCTATTGAACAAAATTATACAACCAATAGCCAAAACACATTCAGAGTGCCCATATCAATCACCACATCACTGACTACATGTAATTTAATAACAGTATGAAAATAAAGCAAAATTACTTTACTTACCCACATGTAGGCAACTCATATCATATCAGACCGGTCATTAAGACACAGAAATGGTCAAACAGATGATTTAATAAAAAATGGGCAAGAGGTTAATATATTCAATATACACATTTTTGACACAAAGCATTTGTTCCATGTCTGTACTGCAACACAGCTTCAGTCTTTGTTTGTGTTATTTAAAGACAATAAATTGCTAAGATTACACAGCATTGGTTATAGACAATGGTAAAATGACACTAAAGCTAAAGTACATGGAGAAAACCCTGTCCCAGTACCACTTTTTCCACCACAAATTCCACACGAAATGGCCTTGCAGTGAATACAGGAATCTGCAGTAAGAGGCTGCTGACTAACATTACACTTTCATTTCTGAGAATAGGTATACTATGATTTTATGAAAATACTCGAGGCAATATTACGAAACAAGCAACAGGATATAAAATTTGGTGAGACGTATGAGAGGTGGAGGTACCAGATTGGGTAGCCTTCTCTGCCAACAATGGCACCAGAATTCTCCTGCCTTGTCCAGTAACATATTTCTGAAGTTTGACTGTTAAACCCATATTCATTCATCATTTTCTTCCCAACTGAGAGCATGTTTAGTAGTTACTTAAATGACTTGTTTACAGAGATCAGAAGAAGGACTTCAAAGTGAAATGGTTTATGAACTCATCAAACTTTTTATGATATACAACGTGTCTTGGGATTTGCATTTATTGCTTACTTTAAGTTCTTGTGGTAAAAAGCAGGATCAAACCCAAAGCTTTTTGCATACTAGTTTGCGTATGATAACAAATTGTCCTCAATTGTATAAAAAAATTAATTAATTAAAACATACAGCAGCAATCGGTATAACTTAAACAATTGGAACAGTATGGATATCAAATGCACCTCAGTCAAAAATTAACACTTCATATGGAACATGCACAAGGCACACACTGCCTCATAGCATCAAGAGATTGTGGGCTTCATTCCCACCTTGAAGGCTAGCAATTCTGCAGTTTTTAACGGTCTGTCTGAGTCCATCTAGAAAAATGCTGGGAAAGTACCTTAAATATAGGCTGCAAACAGTTCCTTTCACATCCTTCACCATTAATCACAAGCAGTCACCTAGTTTTACAGTGAGTAATTTTTAAAATCGAGAAAATTAAGAAACTAAACTAGATCAGGCTCAGGGACAAACATATACAGAGTGACTTTGATTGTTCTAACATAAGTGTACCCAGACACATAAAACATAAATCTCACCCGAGTCAACTGGTTTTTTGCATTGTTTGAAGTGAAAGCAGGATTTTCAGCTCCTTCCATACTGTGGCGCTGTAATAAACAAACACATACTATTACACGAAATACGTTAAATTCATTTTATCTCACTCTTTTCAGTGACCATATTACTTCCAAGTCAATAAAGGTATTTATAAAAGTCTTTTGATATTTGAAACATGAACAAATAATGGAACTATTAGCCACACAGAAGTCATGGGCTGACATATAATTCAAATGACTGTCCTTTAAGGAACTGTATTTATTCTTGAAACACTTCATCACAATAAAATACAAACAATTAAGCTTACTGCTTATTACTAAATCCTATAGGTGTAGCTGATCTGCACATCTGGTTGTGTGTCCAACATCTCTTCGTTCCAAAGGTTTGTATTTCAGCACATGATTTAAAATTCTTATTTTTCTACATGTTTTTTGTACTTGCTTTAGCCAATTCCTTTCACGGTCTTCATTTTCATATAAGTATTGGAAATTTTTAAATTTACCTTGACGTCAGTATTTCACTGATAATCAATCCATCTTACATTCAGAATAGTTTATAGAAACCCAATCTCTATTGCTTCCAGTCTTCCTGTGTCCCTCTCCATTAAGAGCCACAACTCACTACCACATTTCAAAGTTGCTGGCAATGTTAACTTCACTTAGTGTTATTTCTGATAACATTGTTCACTGTAATGCCTTCCTTATGTTATTTACTTTGTTAGGTTTATTTAATTTTATTTACAGTTCCTTTCTCTGATCTGATATCATATTCCATAAATACTCCAGATTCAGAAGATTAATCTACATTATTTCAAACTTTTACTATTTAATACCCTAAAGGAAAGTACTATGGCACTAATATTATAAAAGGTATTCATTCATACCTGCAATTTGTTTTGTAGAGTACCACTGTGTGTGCTTTGAACTGTATTAATGAATTACAAACAATATATATACTTCTACAACAGCACAATCTTATCTCACTGATAAGTGTCATGATAAAATCTCACTTAACATACGTAGGTAGTAAAATGGAACACATTTCCTCATGCAAATTACAGTGTTCTGCACAAGCGTTTTGGAGGAGCCTGCTGTCTACATCTTGAGGATAGCCAAAGGAAAGTTCTTCATCTAGCAAATTACCAATCAACACGGTGCCATACCCAGAAAAATGTGATCTTCACCAATGGTGTGAAAACTTCAAATTGCACATTATATGATACAAATAATTCATTTTATTCTGTGAGCAATTACGTGTGGTTTCTCTGTCATGGCTTCCTTCATAGCAATCATACTTTACAGTCATAAAATTAGATCATAATGGGCCCTGAAAAAAAATTTTGAGTGGGCCCTTCTCATTTACCGTATATTCTCGAATCTAATCCGCACTTTTTTTTACAGTTTTAGAGGGCTAAAAAATCAGATGCGGATTAGATTCGCGTGCGGATTAGATTCGCGTGCGGATTAGATTCGCGGTCTAGAGCTGGATTTTGGAAAAATGATTGAGCTGCTGTACAATATAACAATAACGTAATTAACGTAATTAATAAACAACGTAAGAACAATACAATACAATAATCTATTATTTTATTATTTATTATTATAATTTATTATTCATCAGACTCGCCGTCATCACTCATAATTCGAGGAATGTTCAAAGATCTGGCCTTCTTTATCGCCTCCTCGGGAGTAGATCATAACTCACAAACAGTCCAGTCTTGCGTCTCTCTTGAAAAAACGTGAAGACTGCATCATCAATTTCAGGAAATCGTCCTTTCTTGGGTCCAGTGAATTTCCTTCGTGACGCCTCACACCCGCTGATCGCTGCCTTGTGTTTCCGCCATAGTCGAACGTTGCTTTCATCAACTCCAAAAATTGCAGCGGCTTTGCGGTTTCCATTCTCCTCTGCGCACCGAATAACTTCACGTTTGAACTTTGCCGTATATGAGAGTCGTTTAGATTTCAGGTGTCCCTCTTCCATAACTACGGTACACGACAAATTGGAACAAGCACCTCCCACGTTTCAACAACTAAAGATCAGCTGGCTTCAGACGAGATTGCGCACGTCTGTTGAGAAAGACCCCGCCTCTATCGGTATGACTTATCGGCCACAGGCGTAGCGTCGGATTTTAACGCATTGGTAACATCCAATATTATTCAATCAGTCGCCCCGTGGGCAAGGGGTGGTTGAAGGAAAGGTGCGGATTAGAATCGCGAACTAACTTTTTTTCGTTTAAGAAGTCGCCAAAAACTGGGTGCGGATTAGATTCGGATGCGGTTTAGATTCGAGAATATACGGTAGCTTAAAATGTTTTAGCATTATCATGACATATCAATAATGCAATTGACGTTATTATTAAACTTATAAAGGTACTATGTACCTACATTTTATAGCAATACATACACACCTGCACACATAGTCTAGTCTTTCAAATACTCAATCTATTCACCCTTCACAAATATTTGCCCATCTCATTTTTGCAAAATAAACACTCACAATTTAAACGGTGTTTTGAAGTAACTAGGTAATTGACAAATCTAACACAGTGGTTTTATATCTTGACAGTAAGGAGAAATTCAGAATCTAGTAAAATGTTTGTCTGTTCACTTCAGCAGACTTAACTCTGTCCCAACACACAACTTACTTTACAGGGAAGAGGTAAAAGCTGTTGCTAATGACAAAGGCCATTTGAGCCTCCTTTCCATTGGTATTGGGGGTTTTCCCCCTGGGGATGAAGCAGCCGTGACGTGAGGCTGACCACTCACCCCCAAGCAGTACTGAGGATAAGAATGAATGGAGATATACCTCCACTCCCCTATATGCCTTCATGACATGTACAGGTACAACATTTATTTGAAAAGACTATGTACTTACCCATACTAAAAACAACACAAAATAAAAAGTTGCTGGTGGTTCTGAACAGAAGGCAAATACTGCTTTAAATATGAGGTAAGAAAAAAAGTATTTTACTTCAAAAGATAACATATACAAACAAAAGGTACAAAGTATGTATAAATAATTACAGACAAGAAAAAACACAAACACAAGGTGACATTTAACAATTCAAGATACTGTACCCTGCTATTTCACACATATTAAAAATGAGAGAGGAAACTAAGATACACTAAAAAATATTAGTAAAACATGATGGTCTGACTAAACTTTTAGTCAAAAACTCTACTTTATAGCTTTTAGAGATGCTTTATTGGTGCTACTTTTGACACCAGTGACATTAAATTGCCTTGGAAACCAGACTGAGACATACCCAATTCAAGACAAACAAATTTTAAAGCTCTAATTTCTAGTGTATTATTTCTTTACCCCCTTTATCCCCTTCTTTCCTTACTTTTTTTTTCCAAATTTCTTCATGTTTATTTCTTTCCTTCCTCTTTTACCCATCTTGATGTGGGTTTACTAAATCAAAACCTCCTATTATCAAACGCAGTTAACCTACATTCTTGAACTCTGTTACATTTGCTGTTTGTTCAAAAAGGCAGATTGTTTTTATTTTGATCTTAGTCAAGCTTTTGATGAAGCCCCTCATCCTCGTTTATTGAATGCAGTTGATGATCTTGGACTTTCGTTGCATTATAATACATGTTCCAAACTTATGTCTTACACAGATTCCACCCCGCCCACCACTTTTTTTCTCCCTATATAATGGATGTTTTCTTCCACTTTTCCTATGCATGCAGCTACACAGACTGTGATAGCCTTACACAATCCCAGAAATAACCTTCAAGGATTTATCAACCAAAATCAGAGGCACGTAACAATTACGTGGCATAGGTGAATACATGGATAAAATAGATGAGTGGTTGTAAACAGTAATGCACACAAACTGCAAATCCTCAGCAACATCAAAACCTAACAACATTCAGTCAAACCTTACACACCATGTTTTTGTGGCTATGCTTACTGGGTCAGCTGAAATTTTGTCCCATATACTAATGTTTATTCTATGCTACACTACTGCTTTATTGCAATCAAATTCAGACACTCAACACGTAGACATGTACCAAAATGACTCTCAGTACTGTAAATATAGCAAGCTATACATCGCTATCAAAGCAGTGTTACTGTTAGAAATACACATCAATTAATATGCATAAAAACATACTTTTTCTTTGCTCATAATAAATACAAGAATAAAAAATTTGTCACCCTACATGTAATGTCATGTTATGTCCCTGAGCCTGACCTCTCAAAATACTTTTATTGTTACTACATGAACGCACATAATGCTATACTTAGGCCTACTAAGGCTACCTACAGTTACTAGTGTGTATTAATGCTGAGTAGTGTCAAATTCTTGGCCTATACTAATTAATGCTTGAAAAATAAGCAAAAATAAATATTTACAGCATCACGAGGGCATAAAATACTATTCATGGACGTGCAAAGAAAAGTCTTTGGTGCACATCAAGGAAGGAACTGACAATATATAATTTGTTAGGATTGACCAGGGTCATAGCCAGAGGGAGGCAAGTGGTGCACCCGCCCTGGGTGGCACAGTCCAAGGGGCGGTAAAATGAATATTTGAAATTTAAAAAAAAATCATTTTCTGCACTCCACAATTTTTTTACTATAAAGCAAAATACATGGAAATTCAATTAATGATTGTGATATTTTTAAACTTCATAATTTTTATTAGGATTGGTCATTTGTGATTACTCACCCCAAGCACCAAAAACCTGGCTATGCCACTGGTCAAGACCTACACACTAGTGTTGTGTATGGAATGTAAAGAACAAGAGATCTTTTGACAAAAGTGGAACAACAGTAAGGCTTGCTGACTTTCATAAAATCTGAAAGTCGGCTTAAATGCTATGGGTACTTAGCCATGCACAACAGCAAAGACTCCTTGCCAGATACATTCAAAAAGTGAAAGGGATTTTCTTTGCATTAATACATAATTATGTAAATGATCAAACAACAGTAGAGCCCCCATAAACAAAATCACAGTTTGTGGGCGCAACCACAAATTTGCATATACATGACAACCATACAAGAGTTAGATTAGTTAGAGTTTCTGTAATGCTTAAAGACTTTTGGTAGGCCTACAGCTTGGTGACGCAATTTGTATTTACATAAAATATGGCATAAACTATATATGTGAACTGATGTCAGAATGAAGTGTGTTTTCATGCAGAAATTCATTTACCAATTAACTGGTCAAATCAATATTTATTATATTAAAATATTAATTATTCAATGTGCACTGGGGTTATGTCCCCGAGGATAAAGCAGCCAAGGCTGCATATAGTGACAAGGTTAAGAATGAGCGTAGCTATACCTCCACTTCCCCATATGCTTTTGTGGCATGAATAGAGACAACTTTAAATTTACTTTTACTGTGATGCTATAAGCACTACTTTATTACGGTTTAAACTTTGTGTCTTTTTACCTTCTGTTTGTCTCACAGTGAAAAGTTGCAAAAATGTACCTAGTGGCTTTGTCCTGTATGTCTGTCTGTCTATATGTAACAACTATAAACTGCTAAATGACTCTCTGTGAAGTTTTAGTGGCGTTTTGCTACATTCCAAATTTCGTTTAAAATGAGGCAAAAATGACAGACACTTTACATGTGTTTCTATGTACAAGTGAAGTGTAACTGGCTGAATGTCTATTGGAATGAAATATGCTGCACAAAAATTACATACACATATTTCATGAAAAGCATACTATTTCTGTGAGTGTTTATGAGTGTTGACACAATTAGGTATAGCCCACATTACCTAGCTTGCTTTCATTTCATTTATTCATTCATCCATTTAGTCACAAAATGTGACACTGGACATGTCAAATTCAGTTGACAAAACCAACTTTTATTATATCTGCATCAATCTCTTGCCACAATCTAATGTTGAGTTTAAGGAACTTCACTTATACATATATTAATACTTTAGTGCTTTGGCACAGGGACACTTCACCATTCTTATTTTGTTTGTAAAACTGTATAGGAACCTGCAAGTTGTTTTCTTATACTTGCAAAGCAAGAGTGAATATGGATGTGAAGTTAATCTCTACACATGCAACATCACAAACCAACACCAAACTACACATCCCTACTGGACAGTAGTGCTGCAGAAACGTTACCCTGAGAACTAATCTTGACAGCATTCTCATCCTTCATTTGTTCTTCCTTGAGCAGCAATTTGCATGCTCCTGGATTCTTGCTCTTGCATGTGGCTGCTGTTGGCTTGGACAAAACAAAACTGTGTGGCTGGGTTGTTGTCTTCTTTTCAGTTCTGCTCACTAAGCATCGGTACAGGACGCTGACCAGCATGCCCATTCCCACCGTCAAAACAAGGGACAGTAGAGAGTACCACAAGAATGACACTCGATACAGAATAAATGCTAACTCACTGGGCCTATATAGGGATAAAAGTGACAATTTCACATAAATATGCACTAAATATTGATCTTCTCTAATGCTAATAAATGCAGTGTATTATATACAATGTGTGGTTTTGTCATGCATCACATTTCCTGATGCTGGATAGAGGGGCACTCTCCAAAATATTGAGAAATCATTCCAATGGCCCCACTGACATGTACAATCAACCAAAAAGATTCTTCTGTAATTTATGTACAGTACACCCCTCACTTACACAGTGAATTCATTCTGATGGTGTCTTTAAGTTGAAAACTATGTAATGAATAGTGCTTAAATATATTTTTTACACGTTAGTTTCGATGGCTAGTTTTTAGGCTCGTTCACTTAGTTGCCTCCGATTCAATGGTTAACGGGGACCTTTAGCCGGGAATAAAGCGGCTGGGACGTGAAGATGACCACTTACCTACATCTAGTGCCAAGATTAGGAATGAGTGGAGCTGTACCTCCACTGCATCATATATATTCATGTCATGCACAGGGATTATTTCACGTTAAGCGTGGAAAAGTGTTTATCTTCTGATGCAAATTTACAATCTGGAGTGAAAATGAGCCTTTGAAGCATGCACAACATTCGTCATGCCCAAAATATCAGTAAATAATTACAAATCGACACGGTGTCACATGCCAGGAGGCTTTAATAAACATTAGTTACTTTCTTTTAAGCATTTTATTTAAAAATTCTGTCAACTGCTAAGATTATATGATGTTCATGATAGATGAATGAATATAGAGCATTGGTATGAATATAGAGCATTGGTGGAAAGATAATGAATGGGTAAAACTAAGTACTTGGAAAATAACCTGTCACAGTGCCACTTTGTCCACCACAAATCCCATACGGACTGGCCTGCAGTTGAAACTGGGCCTTCATAGTGAGAGGCCAGTGACCAACTGCGTAATCAAATAGCATGGCCAAAATTAATACTCTCACAGAGCCAACACAAAATTAATGTCACTGGGAAGCAGTAGAGTTCACTGTAAGCACATAACCCATCTATCCTTAAATCCCCTTGAAAGGTTAAACAATAGCAACTCACTTTCTGTGACCTGCTGACATTGTGTCATTGATCATGGAGCAGCCCTCAGTTGACAATGGCAGAGGTATTGAAACTGCTTGTCCTCTGTCTGACATAACCTGACCTCCAACAGCTAACCAACCGACAGCACCAATTCCAAACATCAAGCCAGCTGCTGCGCCCTATTACAGAATGCTTGTGTATCATACAATGTGTACAGAATCACATGTCTAATTGTAGAAGCACTTCAATGAATTTCTGAATATTAATGTGAGTATAACTTTAAATAAACAAATACTAAATGGTAATTTTACTATAGGTTAATTATAGAAATATATTTTGGTACTTACGACAGTATTTGCCCAAGGAACAAAAATGCCCAGTATAAACAGTCCAAGGAAAGAGCCTGAGAAAAAACTTGACAAAGAAATTGCAACCTGAAAGCAATAAACGCACAGTCAGAAATACAACACCTAATAATATAAAATACTGTTCACATTATATGGTGTTATTAGACACTATCTGGAATAACTCACTGGAGCCAGTCCTCCCATATAGGGCACAACATATACCAATGCATAAGACAGCAATCCAAACAACAGGGCCAGGAATTTGACAGTAAGCCCAGATCTGTGTTGAGAGACAAATTTTTTCAATGCTGTACCATCTAATTCAGCCCACCATATAGCAGCAAGTGAGTTCAGGCCAGTTGACACAGTACTGGAACAGAGACGACAGATGTGAAATACTGACTGTCATAATCTTTTCTTAGTAGAAACTGTCTGTACATATCATTATTTAAAAATAAAAAGCACATGCAGAATAAATAGGACTGCCACAATTAATTTAGCTAGTCTGATTAATCAATTTCATTGCAAACCAAACCAAATTTAGCTCAGCATGTCAAATGCATTTATAGACATAAGACGTGTTCTCTAACTGAAGCAAAGCGTCACTGGAAGACTTACGCACAGATGGGATGACAATATGGAGATGGATTTCAGTGAAATCATAAATGAGGTTGTGAACGGATTTTTTCAGATTCGGGACAGTGGTCCAGCTTTGGATTCTGGTGAGCATGATATGAAACTTTGGGTTCCACAAAAGGCCAGCAGTAGCTTGACCAGTTGATTGAATAGCTATATGTGTATTTACATCTCTAATTTTATAACTTAGGTAATTCATCAACGTCTATCTGTACTAAGCAGGGAATTAAAAATTAACAAAACAATCAATTATAAATAGTCCCAGTAATAAGCAATTTTAACATCTATCATTACCTTACTGCCATCAGGACTTCAGAAGAAACTGGACTAACCTCAAACCCGCACTGAATATTCCTGCCACGAAAAGACCTGGGAACCCAACATAGTCTCCTAGTGTGTCCATGACATACAGAGGAAACAGCTGGTCCGGTTTACTCAAAACCTAATAGAATATAAATGTACACATCACCTACCTCCAAATTATATGTGTGTGTGCAGTCACCTCTCTTACACAAATTAAAATAAGATATTGACCATGATGAAGTAATGGAAAGAATAAATATATCAGTCAGTCAGTCAATCAACAAATAAAATCAGTTAGCATGGTAATTGATTATAAAGGTATGACAGAACTACAGAGTAACACAACATCTTTAAGAAAACAAACTGTTTACTTACACCACGTAACAGCGGATCACATTTATAGTAGCGTGCAAATATCAACATGCCTGCATAAACCGTCAGAATGACTACAGCAGTCCAACCAAATGCGTTGATCCAGATCATCCTACAAACAAAATTGTAATCTTTAGTGGCTGACATTGTAAATTCTGACTAAAAGTGGATGGACCAGTTTTTAATTCCTTTTTTGAATTTCCCACGTGTAGAAGATCTAAAAAATGAGTTACATATTTTGAATTTTTTAAGTGAGAAAGTTCAAATGCAATGGATTTTTAAGAAAGACTCTGTTAAGGATTCTGGTCTTCTGGGATGTGACACTAAATCACTGGGTAAGTGCATCCTGATATTTTGAAGGAATCAATTACCTTCGCCTTAATGGACCTTGAACATATGACGACGAACATGACACATTCGTTTGAAATGTTGGGGATTACTTAACAGCAAGACACAGTGTCACATCCCAGGATACTTGAATCCTCAATTAATATTCTTGGTTTCCACATAAACATTACATGCTTTGACCGTTACTCAGTCATTGTCATCGTCAAGCAATAACAGTTGCACATACTGAGTTACGATACTTTAACAAGAAATTATGATCAAGGAAACATTTTGACTTACTTGCGTGCTTGAGCAACTGTAGCCACTGTACGATACCGCTGAACTTGCAACTGATTGGCTCCATACACCGATATATGTAGAAAGGCTGAACCAATTAAGGAACCCCAAAGTGTATACCGTTCTGTAGGATCAATATTCCAGCTGGAAAACAATTAATTGTACTTATATTTCAAACAAACTCAGTTTTAACAATAAGTTCTGGTAGAACTTACGATGCTTACTCTAATATATGTAATAACGCCAGCTGCAATTACACATTAATAGTTGCAGAATTCATTAATATATTTCATCTATTATACCTATTAACACAGATTCTGACAACTCAAATTTGTCAGTTATGCTCTAGAGTTATGTACCATTACCACGTTTGTGAATATGTCCATTATATTGCTACATGTTTCAGCTTTTATCAAAAGCCATTGTCAGACATATATAAAATACTTGCAGGAAGAATGCCTACATACAACACAATAATTTTTCCCCCTCTATTGTTTACTTGTATATCACAATGGGATGCCACATGTGAAGACACTTTTCATGCTTGGCTTAGCATTCACTAGTTATTGCTGTCAAAGAGGAAGTGCAGTATACATTTTTAAGAGTGATCATGTTGTTTTGCACTCTAAAAAATACGGCCTCAGCAGAGGCCTCTAGTAGCATGATATTCATAACATTATGATAATCCACAGACTGATTTAAACCTTAGTAACGATAGAGGATGGCTGTGGGGTCACAATACAATCAGCCTATCCTGTTTTATATAAAGTTATGTTAAAACAATCTCATCACAACATAATTTCATGCTTATGAAACATGGTACCAGAGGCTCACTACTTTTAAGGTCACATTTACAAAACATAATTGTATGAACACATCGCATCACATCTATATGCATGAATGACATATGATTGAAGTTGTATAAATGTATGTCACACGCATGACTGTTTGCATGCACATAGTGTCACCTCTGGATGTAATGTCATGTTTGACACCAGGGCAATGACTGAATGGTTGTTTGATTTCAACAGACAATGCTTCAGTTACAGCACTTATATGCTACTGAAAGGAACAGGAATATGATCATGAATGGTGAAGAGGAAACAGTCTGAGAGGTTGTGATTGTATCATGTTTCAAGGCATAATTACAGCACATACCTACAGAAAATGAGGAAAAACACAAATTAACACAGTTAAGACAGCCTTTACAGAAGTAAAATGCCCCTGTGTACACCATGCAGGCAAATGTAAGAGATGGGGTATAGCTCCATTCATCCTTGACCTCAGAAGTAGGTGGAGATGACTGATCAGCTTCACACTCCGGCTGCTTTACTCCCAAGCAGAAAGCCACTGGTACCAATTGAATAGCAGGTGGGTGGGCTCCAGGGCTGGTCAGAATGCTGTGTAGGAGGGAAAAACCCCTTGCCCCTGCTGGTAATCAAACCAGAATTCACCAGGAATTTAGCCATCACTATAGTGACTGAACTACTAGCCTGTACTGACACTGATTTAAATTGGATACCTCCCAAATGCACATATAAACATCACTGCAGTTGATCCATAGTTATGTAAAGTGTATAATTACTGTGGCTTCACATGATCATGAGGCAAGAGAAGTGAACTGTCAGCAGTGTTGTGATGTGTACCAAATGTCACCATCATTTGTTTAAACACTGTTTGATTACCACAACGTACTTGAAGAAATCCGAACGTCCTCTTTGGTTATTGCGTTCCCAAACTATATCAACTCCACCAATATCTATGGTTCCCTTTACGAGCACAGCAAACATTGAAGAATACAGAATCAGAACTTGGAAACAGTCTGTCCACACCACAGCTTTCATTCCTCCCTGTCAATGATATAAGCAATACTCAGTTTCACATACAAGGTGCAGGAAAGTGCGATTACAGTGGATTTAATTTGGAATTCTGAAATAGAAATGTTACAATAAGGAAAAAACTACCAAACCATCCAATGCTAGGTTTATTTTTCTCATATAAACAGCAATATGCTAAGTTTGTGACACTTTTTTGCTAAAATGTCCACATGATGGAATTCAACAGCCTATCAAAAGCACTAATATGACCTCACATCATTATAAGAAGACTTTGCAAACAGTGTAGTAAGTTTGATTTCAGGCTTCCGCCACGATGTTGATGTAATCTGTAGTCTTTTGGGTAATTACACGGCGTCGTGTGGTAATTATTTACCGACGTTTCGGGACAACGTGTCGGTCCCATCTTCATGGGTCAATATTCCAAGATGGAAAGAAAGCTTGTGACAAGGAAAATTGGCAGCAAGGCGGGGTAGGGAGCTGTGCGATGTGACAATGGCCAATAGGCTGAGAGGGTGGGGGGGTTTGGATGCAAGGTCACAATATGTTGTACTGCGGCAGGGTGAGAAATGGGAATAATTACCACATGACGCCGTGTAATTACCCAGAAGACCACAGATTAGTGTAGTAAGTGTTAATTGTTCGATTTGTTATAATCTTAAAAAGAATATCATTTTACATTAGCATAATCTTCTCCAAACATTCCGTATTTATCCAAATATAAAATGATTTCTTATGGCATATCATCTGAAAAATTGAGGGGTTGCCTTATAGTTTGCATACATTTAAAACTATTCTGTTTATGTATTTTCCTGAAAATTGAAAGAGGGTCGTATTATACATAGCAGTGTCATATTCAGATAAAGTCAGCATTCTGTAAACAATAACCTGTTATGTAATTCAATCATTTTCTGAGGGCCTCCATTAAACTCTTAAAGTAAAGAATTCTATTACTTCTTGAGATGCCGTAAACTGAAATTGTTGATGTGCAGGCACTCTTGGAGGCCTTTGTGAACATGTCCCTGAGATCTGCCTGTTTCACTGATTAAACTTTTTTTCTGGTGAAATGTAAAACTTCCAGTCTTGGGACTACTCTCCTCAAGTGCTGGATTATCAGGATTTCCGAATTATCAGACGTCGGATTAAAGGAATTTTCTGTACATTATAGTTATTTAAAGTGGGCTGGGATAGCGTAGTCAGTATAGCGACTCGCTACTGGCTGGATGGTCCGGGGATCGAATCCCGATGGGGTCGAAATTTTCCGCACCCGTCCATACCGGCCCTGGGGCCCACCCAGCCTCCTATACAATGGGTAATGGGTCTCTTTCCCGGGGTAAAGCGGCCGGGGCGTGGAGTTGACCACCCACCCTCATCTAGTGCCAGGGCTAAAGAAAGAGTAGGGCTATACCTCTACTCCCCCTCTGGGTCTTCATGGCCAGTTCTAGGGAGAACTTTACTTTATAGTTATTTTAAAATACATAACAATTCCATATCACAAAACTGTGACAACCAAAACTACAATTACATTTTAGTAACTGTGTTTTTTACATAGCAATACTCACAACTGTTGTGTAGAAGATGACAACAATATACATCATGGTAACGACAGCGTAAGTATCAAGACCAGTCACTGAAAGTGAGAAGAAATCACTTATTAAACTATCTGGGTAATAAACCCTAAAGCAACTTACACAAAGATAAGGTGACCTGGTTATCATCGTGAATAAAAATTACAAAGATGGCAATGGTATGATTTTTTGAAATGACACTTTACAAATCTCTCATAATGTACATGGACAGAAATTAGCAAAACCTTTAAGCCGAGATTCCTCAACAAAATAAAATATTATTACAAAAACACTGAAATTTTTCTCAACTTATCAGTATGGAGTGCCATTAATTACAGAACACACAATGACACAGACGCAAAAGCAAACACACATGTACACACAGCACATACATAACACACATGTACACACAGCACATACATAACACACATGTACACACAGCACATACATAACACACATGTACACACAGCACATACATAACACACATGTACACACAGCACATACATAACACACATGTACACACAGCACATACATAACACACATGTACACACAGCACACACATAACACACATGTACACACAGCACATACATAACATACATGTACACACAGCACATACATAACATACATGTACACACAGCACGTACATAACACACATGTACACACAGCACACACATAACACACATGTACACACAGCACACACATAACACACATGTACACACAGCACACACATAACACACATGTACACACAGAACATACATAACACACATGTACACACAGCACATACATAACATACATGTACACACAGCACGTACATAACACACATGTACACACAGCACACACATAACACACATGTACACACAGCACACACATAACACACATGTACACACAGAACATACATAACACACATGTACACACAGAACATACATAACACACATGTACACACAGCACGTACATAACACACATGTACACACAGCACACACATAACACACATGTACACACAGCACACACATAACACACATGTACACACAGAACATACATAACACACATGTACACACAGCACATACATAACACACATGTACACACAGCACATACATAACACACATGTACACACAGCACATACATAACACACATGTACACACAGCACATACATAACACACATGTACACACAGCACATACATAACACACATGTACACACAGCACATACATAACACACATGTACACACAGCACATACATAACACACATGTACACACAGCACATACATAACACACATGTACACACAGCACACACATAACACACATGTACACACAGCACATACATAACACACATGTACACACAGCACGTACATAACACACATGTACACACAGCACATACATAACACACATGTACACACAGCACATACATAACACACATGTACACACAGCACGTACATAACACACATGTACACACAGCACATACATAACACACATGTACACACAGCACGTACATAACACACATGTACACACAGCACATACATAACACACATGTACACACAGCACATACATAACACACATGTACACACAGCACATACATAACACACATGTACACACAGCACATACATAACACACATGTACACACAGCACATACATAACACACATGTACACACAGCACATATATAACACACATGTACACACAGCACATACATAACATACATGTACACACAGCACATACATAACACACATGTACACACAGCACACACATAACACACATGTACACACAGAACATACATAACACACATGTACACACAGAACATATATAACACACATGTACACACAGCACGTACATAACATACATGTACACACAGCACGTACATAACACACATGTACACACAGCACACACATAACACACATGTACACACAGAACATACATAACACACATGTACACACAGAACATACATAACACACATGTACACACAGCACATACATAACACACATGTACACACAGCACGTACATAACACACATGTACACACAGCACATACATAACACACATGTACACACAGCACATACATAACACACATAACACACATGTACACACAGAACATACATAACACACATGTACACACAGAACATACATAACACACATGTACACACAGCACATACATAACACACATGTACACACAGCACGTACATAACACACATGTACACACAGCACATACATAACACACATGTACACACAGCACATACATAACACACATGTACACACAGCACATACATAACACACACATATCACATGCCTATTCAGAGCTGCTGTTATGCTGTCATGTGTGTGAGCATGTGTGTAATTTTCATGCGACAGTATTTACATTCCTTACGGAATATATTTCCTCTCTCTGTGTGTAATTAAATATATTTTTACTGAATGTCTATGTTGTTTCCCGGTTTACTTTTATGTGTTTATTTGTGGTTTATTTATACTCGTATGTTGCAGCCAGTATCATGCGATTATAGCACTGAATAAAAGGATGATTAGTAAATGATAAAGTGAAAAAGATGTGGAGAGAAGGAGTCATGATACAATCTGAGGTACAATGCCAACAGTCACCTGGAGGGACTGAGGAAAAACATGAAAATTATCAGTCAAGATAGTCAGTACACTAGCCAGGATTCGAAGTGGACACCTTCAAGACACAAGTCAGAAGGATTAACACCTCATACAACTTGCCCAGTTCCCTGGTTTAAAACCCGAGCTGGAACTAAGGCTCACTCTCTGCACATTACTGTAAACGCAGAAGGTCTTATGGAAAACAGGCCCAGTTTTGTAACTGACATCAGCATATCAGCCATGAAGATCAAGAAAGTCCCATGCTATGACTGGAAGCATACAAATGGAAGAGAAAAAGACCCACACATCGTCGACACAGAAGTGGTCAGCAACAGTCAGCTTCACCTTCTAATCACTCTGTTCCCAGAGCTTCCCTCGGTACTTGGTCTACAGGATGATAGTAAGGCCTCACAGAGAGTACAGACATGGTCGTCGTAGTCATAATAATAATAATAATAATAATAATAATAACGTAACCTGTCTTACGACAGGTCCGCAACCTCTGCCAAAGCGAGTTCTCCAGACAGTGCGATCTAGTGCTTCCTCTGTCACTTTCCAATATCTTCTAATTTCTTTAAGATCATCCAGTAGCTGCTTACATCTTCTTCCTCGTCTTCCCGTCAGTTCTATCCTTCCTTCTATCTTTCCTTCAATCACGTGTTTCAGAAGGCAGTTTCTACGCAAGATGTGACCAATCCAGTTAGCCTTTCTTCTTTTTATTGTATGTACGATATTCCTCTCCTCCTTGACTCTGTGTAATACTTCTTCATTTCTCACACGATCGGTCCAACTGATCTTCTCCACCCTTCTTCAGCACCACATATAGACATGATGCTGACGAAACATTTCTGTTTGTGCTGGCAATCGAACCACAGTCATCCAACTTGTAGCTAGCCTCTTTACCAACTGAGATATCCTGGCCGATCTCTAAGTTATGAGTCTTACGTCATAGCAAACAACTTACCTTGATGTAACGCAAGAGCTGGTGCATATAGAACCAGTGCCAAGTAGAGAACCATTTGGATAGAGAACAATGTGGATGCAAAGAGTTGAAGCCAGCGGTTAAAACGCTGTCCAAAATACTGAAACCAAAAACAGGAATGTGTTGTTCTAAAAACTGTAATAGGGGGATCAGTGTGATAAACTCTACACCACTTAATAGATGGAATTTGATATGATTTGCCACACTACCTTGGCAAAAGTTAAGGTAAATTTGTACCATGAAGGCACATGGGGAAGGGAAAGCATACCTAATTAAAGTTAACCTAAAGTAACGTAAACTAACACTATTAGCATAACCTAATACAACCTAACCACGCCTAGCCCAACGTTAACAACCAAAACTAACTTAACCTAATCTAACTTAACCTGACATTACCTAAGCCAACATAAGCTAAGCGAAACTTAAGTAAGGAAATAAATTACATAATTTAATTACGTTAACTAATAAATAAATTAATAAACTGCATAAACATCTGTATCAATTAGATTATAAAATAATGAATGATTTAACTAAAAATATACACAAATAAACTACTTAAATCTCAGAAAATAAATCAGATAAATAAATTAAACAAATGAAGTAAATAAATGTATTAAATTAACAAATTAATTTAATAACTAAATATATTAAATAAATAAATTTACAAATACAAATAAAGTAAATGAAATATATAAAATAAATATATTGCAAAAGTATTAATTTAATAAATAAATTTGGCGACTAACTGAAGTGACTGAATAAAAAATTCTATGAATAAATAAATCGACATAAATAAATTAAAAATCAAATCAAATAAAATTATTTAACTCAGAAGTAAATATGTATATATATAACAAATATAAAATAGTTAATAAAAATAAATATGCTGCGTATACAAATACGTAAGCAAATATATACGGAAATATAAAAAGAAATTAATATAAATGAATAAATAAGCACATACGTGCCTACAAATAAATCTGTAAATAAATGAATATATAATCATACAAAACAAATAAATAAACTAATTAATTAATTAATTAATTAAAGTAAATAAACCGATGAACAAATATGTGCATACATAAGTACATGTATAGATAAATGTGTGTAAATAAGTAAATAAATATGTATTCATGAATATATATATATATATACAAATTTACGAATCAGATAAATACGTAAAGATACATAAATAAGTAAATACATATTAACAAACAAATAAATAAACATATAAATATATATAAATAAATTACAAACGTAATTTAACCGAACTCAGGCCAACCTATCCCATTCTAACCACACCTAACCTAAACAAGCCTGACACAAGCAAACCAATCCGACCTAACCTAGCCTAGCCCAACGTAACATAACCGAGCCTAACCCAAACTAACCTTATAAATGAATGAACACTTACATAAATAAGCATATATAAATATACATGGATATACATACAACACAGCATCAATTTTTCCATTCAAGTATGTACCTCATATGCTGAGGTGAACTGCATTTTGCAGTAAAATGGAATAAAGATATAGTTAACAATGGGAATGCAGAGAAAGCTGGCCAAACCAAACAACCATAGTTGTGGTCCAAACAGATACACCTCTGCAGGTTGACCCATCAAAGTTATGGAAGACAGAAATCTGAAAAATGAAGAAATTATGTGTTATTACTTGTTCATAATTCTATTAACAAACTTGCTGTTTCCACCATAAGTAACATGTATATTGTAAGGCCAATAAGCTTAGAAGAACTCTATACGCCCATTCGTAAAAATGCATGCAATTTTTATAATTAAAACTACTGCACTTACTATTCTGCATTACAAAGCAGGCTAGTGTGGCAACGATACTCCGGACTTGATTTTTTACAATTCATTTTTCCGTTGCACTGAGGTAGATGGGCGCTATGTGGAAAACTTTTCCGAAAAAAATATATGTGTATTTTGCATAATAACATTCTTGGGTTAAAAATAACGGAATTTTAGAATTCTAGAATTGTAATATTTCATATGCTTTACAGCACTATGAGTTACAGCAGCTTTTGTTCCTGTGTGTCAACAAAGTAACTGGCCAATAGGAAGTAACTTAAAGCCCAGTGTAAACCTGTGAATACAATTTACTGTGTCCCAAGAATAGTGGATCATCGATTCTACGTACTTCAGGGTACATGGGACCATATTAACACGCAATTCGCCATATTTGTCTGGTCAGTTTTCCATCACACTTCTGGTCTCTTATATCTCAACCTTCTTCCCTTTTAAATGTAAGAATAAATCAATGGTGGACGGTCATTGCGCATAACAGTTGCGCATGTTGCCCCTACTACCTGACACATGGTTTGGTTTAAACGTTACGTTACGCCACTTAGCTGAGAGATGTAGGTGATACCAAAAGAACGCGTAACTCAAGTGCCACAGTATCTGTTATACCACATATAACTACGAAACTCTGCAATTCAAGACCTTCCTCGTCTCCACTTCCCACGAAATGTGCCTCCATATCTGTTTCTATTCATAGCTAATCATACGACGAGCTAACGTCGTCTGTCAGGACGCCATCGTCCCACGAATGTGCGTCTTCAATTTTTATTGTTTATTGAACCAACAGTTGACAGCTGTATAGGCAGTGACATGCATAAGGCCCCAGCAGACCCCACGGCGCGGGGAACCCCCTCCCCCCACACTTACAGAACACTAACATTTGTTGTGGGCTCTTTCGTACTAGATTCCGTTCTTCTGACAGAAGGAAATATTCTGGATCGCTGTTAATGAGATTCGAGAGTAACTTTCCTTTTAGTTACTGGAGGGCCGCCGATTATCGAGGCGGAAGATGGGAGGGGGGGGGGGGGGTCCGACCGGTTATCTACGGTACTGTGTGTAGGCCTTATTTGTAGTGTGGTAGGATGAGTGACAGCGGTCGTGGCGCATTTTAAGTTGCTCAACATGTGCGTAAAGGGACTTGGGAAAGTTATTTAAACTCAGCCTTTCAATGACGCCGGGGTTTAAATTCCGGCTACAGCTCGGGAAGAAGGCGTTTTTAGGCGCATCCGCAAAATTACGAAAAGCGACTGTTAGCTTCGTCATGTCTGTCTCTCCGTCCGTCTGTCTCTCTGTCTGTCTGTCAGCACAGAATAACTCGGCTCCCAATGGACGGATTTTCATGAAATTTGATATTTGAGTATTTTTCGAAACCAGTCGACAAAATTCAAGTTTCATTAAAATCTGACAAAAATAACGGGTACTTTACACGAAGACCCATGTACACTTATGATAATATCTCGCTGATTTGTTCTTAGAATAAGAAATGTTTCAGACAAAAGTTGTAGAAAAAAAAACACATTTTATGTTCAATAATTTTTCCCCCCACGAAAATCATGTCGTTTATGAGATAATGTGGAAAAATATGGTACAGCCGGACAGGCCACAGATGACAATATAATACGGCGCATGCGTTTTGCATGCTGTATAACTAAGGCTACAGACACACACTCAGAATATGTAATACTTACTGCTTTTCCACGGCAACAATGGTCACGCGAACGCCCTTCAATGTTACGTTTATAAGTACATTGCCTCTCTTGTAAATTTATTGTACCCTTAAATGCATTGACGACCGTACGCTGCACCGAGGTCGGCAAAATGTCAAGAATTAAAAGATCTGTATAGCACGTGAACATCTCTGTGCTGATTTAGTTCCAAAATGAATGCCCCCCCCAAAGGCGAAACAAGCTCAGTGCAGAATCTCCCATCGTTTCTGAGCAAGAAATCTGTACCTTTTCACGGAAAGTATTAGGCAGCATACTCGAAGGTAGTAATAACTAAAATAATCTACTATCTACTAACTAATAACTAAATAATCACAGCATTTACGTATTCGACGAAGTGGGCCGTATGCTATACTCACCCGCGCCAGCATGGATATTGCGACAGGAATGGCGTTCATCTGACCACTGGCCGTCAAGAAATCTCCGGATTCACTCCGTACTGGTACATTCTTCTTGCCGCATACGAAGCTCAGACTGCATCCATGATACAGGCCGATAGCAGCGGACACCAGAAGCATGGTGCCGAAGACGGTGTAGTCGGCCCAAGAGAAGTATCGCACTTCTGGAACTGTTTCCACGCTCGGAGTCTCCATATTGCAGATGAACTACAAACAGAAGACTTTTTTTTCTGTGGCGCAACAGTCCAAATGAGGCCTAGGCCCCCTCACTGTTGCGGTTTCTAGAGCACACACAGAGACACACACACACACACAGACACCCGGTAGGACTCCTCAGAAAGAGGGATCAGCTCGTCGTAGGGGCCGCTACCAATATAACACACAAAAAACACAACAGACGAACACCCATGCCTTCAGCGGATCCGAACCCGCGATCGTACGAGCCAAGCGGTTTCTGACCTACGCCTTAGACCGCAAGTGATGTATTACGTGACGGAGTACAGAGACTTTACGAGGGCATTTTCACTTTCACGATGTCATACGTTTTCACGTAACGTAATTTGATTAACATCCGCTAGTAAGGTACAACTTTCTCTGGCGACGACTTTCACGAAGCAAACATATGCTCGACGAGCAGATACCTTAGGCCGAATTTCACCCAAATCGGGGAATAAATGCGGGCAGTGAGGAGAAAGATTCATTGACGCCGCCAAGTGAAGCCAAGCCTTCAGTGCACCGATATTTATAACACTCGCAACGACTGAATAAACTCTTGTGGGCATCTCATCTACAGAATTTTATTCGAATTCGACGAAAAAATTGCAGAAAATTCGGGAAGATTTTTCAATTACGCCCTTAAATACTGCACCGATATTTATAACGCTCGCAACGACTGAATAAACTCTTGTGGGCATCTCATCTATAGAATTTTATTCGAATTCGACGAAAAATTGCAGAAAATTCGGGAAGATTTTTCAATTACGCCCTTCAATACTGCACCGATATTTATAACGCTCGCAACGACTGAATAAACTCTTGTGGGCATCTCATCTACAGAATTTTATTCGAATTCGACGAAAAAATTGCAGAAAATTCGGGAAGATTTTTCAATTACGCCCTTAAATACTGCACCGATATTTATAACGCTCGCAACGACTGAATAAACTCTTGTGGGCATCTCATCTACAGAATTTTATTCGAATTCGACGAAAAAATGCAGAAAATTCGGGAAGATTTTTCAATTACGCCCTTAAATACTGCACCGATATTTATAACGCTCGCAACGACTGAATAAACTCTTGTGGGCATCTCATCTACAGAATTTTATTCGAATTCGACGAAAAAATGCAGAAAATTCGGGAAGATTTTTCAATTACGCCCTTAAATACTGCACCGATATTTATAACACTCGCAACGACTGAATAAACTCTTGTGGGCATCTCATCTACAGAATTTTATTCGAATTCGACGAAAAAATGCAGAAAATACGGGAAGATTTTTCAATTACGCCCTTAAATACTGCACCGGTTTTTCACGAAGTTCATAATCAGTGGCATTAAGTGTGTTTTCTGTACCGAATTTTATCCAAATCGGACAAGAAATGTGTTAAAGTACTGGTTACATTTGATTTACAGTTTTAAGCAAAATACTTTTTTTTTATATGGCTTTCACCGTGCATTCTCAATTCACTATACATATAACCAACTAAATACACTTTCACTTTCAACTTTTAATAGTTTACAAATTTCCCCTACATATGTTTCGGTCTATACATCGACCATCATCAGGGGGGCACACAAACTACACTTTATTTACATCCACAGGTTCACTTTGTCACCATATTCATTGTAGTTGTATTCAGTCTTTTATGTTGGTTGTAATCACTTTCTAAAACACCTTCCAAAAACACCTTCCAAAAACACCTTCCAAAAACACCTTCCAAAAACACCTTACCACCTTCATGTGCTGATTGACTAGAAATTCTGGGAGCCTCAAACTCCTGGAAGCCTCAGGGCCTGCCCACGTCTGTACAGGGACTGCTTTACATCTTTTACATTATTATTATTATATTATTATTATTATTATTATAGTAGTAGTAGTAGTAGTAAGTAGTAGTAGTAGTAGTAGTAGTATAAAATGTTAGGTGCAGTATTTCCGCGAAGGACTTTTACTTTCTAATGTGTGTACTTGTCTTTACTGTATGTATTTTGTTTTGTATGCGTATGGGTGTTTTTGTAAGGTGTGGAAGTTTTTGTAAGGTGTGGAAGTTTTTGTAAGGTGTGGATGTTTTTGTAAGGTGTGGATGCTTTTGTAAGATGTGGATGCTATTGTAAGTTGTGGATGTTTTTGTAAGGTGTGGATGCTTTTGTAAGATGTGGATGCTATTGTAAGTTGTGGATTGTTTTGTAAGGTGTGGAAGTTTCTGTAAGGTGTGGATGTTTTTGTAAGGTGTGGATGCTTTTGTAAGGTGTGGATGCTATTGTAAGTTGTGGATGTTTTTGTAAGGTGTGAATGTTTTTGTAAGGTGTGGATGTTTTTATAAGGTGTGGATGCTATTGTAAGGTGTGGATGTTTTTGTAATGTGTGTACGGTGTTCTAATGTGTGTACTTGTATTTACTGTATGTATTTTGTTTTGTAATTGTGTATAGTTTGTTTTGTATTGTTATTTTTATGTATAATTATATGTCCATTTGTATTGTGTGTACTAGTGTAAGGACTACTGCCACTGGGTGAAAACATCTGTATTGTGTGTACTAGTGTAAGGACTACTGCCACCGGGTGAAAACATTTGTATTGTGTGTACTAGTGTAAGGACTACTGCCACCGGGTGAAAACATTTGTATTGTGTGTACTAGTGTAAGGACTACTGCCACCGGGTGAAAACATTTGTATGTGTGTACTAGTGTAAGGACTACTGCCACCGGGTGAAAACATTTGTATTGTGTGTACTAGTGTAAGGACTACTGCCACCGGGTGAAAACATTTGTATTGTGTGTACTAGTGTAAGGACTACTGCCACCGGGTGAAAACATTGTATTGTGTGTACTAGTGTAAGGACTACTGCCACCGGGTGAAAACATTTGTATTGTGTGTACTAGTGTAAGGACTACTGCCACCGGGTGAAAACATTTGTATTGTGTGTACTAGTGTAAGGACTACTGCCACCGGGTGAAAACATTTGTATTGTGTGTACTAGTGTAAGGACTACTGCCACCGGGTGAAAACATTTGTATTGTGTGTACTAGTGTAAGGACTACTGCCACCGGGTGAAAACATTTGTATTGTGTGTACTAGTGTAAGGACTACTGCCACCGGGTGAAAACATTTGTATTGTGTGTACTAGTGTAAGGACTACTGCCACCGGGTGAAAACATTTGTATTGTGTGTACTAGTGTAAGGACTACTGCCACCGGGTGAAAACATTTGTATTGTGTGTACTAGTGTAAGGACTACTGCCACCGGGTGAAAACCCAATTGCAGTAAATAATAATAATGACACTTTACAATTGAGTGATGATTTTCCCTTCGGTGGTCCGGATTCCCGGGTTATCCGGACACACCCTCCCCCCATACAGTCCAAATGACAGTGGGACTACATCAATTAGCCGGTTCCTTTGTAAATTTACAAAATTTACTCTTCTCAAAATCGCTCAATACAAAAGAACCTCTGGAGGCACCCCACAACGACGACCCTGGAAAACACAAGAAGCATAAATTTTGCGTACGTGAGAGCTCATCAGACCTGCAGACTGTCAGCAACAACCGGAGGCAACCAACAGCTACAACAACAAGATGGTGCTTCACAGTACAAATAAACAAAAAGGTTACCTAGAAACAACACATTCACATAATGTCTCTACGCCTGAAGACTAATAAAGGAGATCTGTGTTTAAAAAAACACACGAAAGATCCCGTCAGCACGTGCGAACTAGAAAATAGCATCCAACCAACAGCAACCTATCAAACACACCGCAAAGCAAAAGGGTATATATATATATATATATATAATAATATTTTAAATTATAAGAGCTTTATTTTCAGTTTTCCAACAATTATACACAAAAGATCTACATTTATTTCAAGCCGTGCCATTTACCAGCTTCTGGAGCCTCTACTTGGGGGGCCAGAGCCTCCCCTGGCATTTAATTAACAATGAACAACTGATAAGTATTAGAGTAGTGAAAATTAACAAAATAGCATAAAAACACTACCTGACGGGTATATATTATGTCGACTCCAACCTACAGAGAAACATACACGCATAAAAAATCGGGCCCTTCACAGGGACACAGTTCCCCAAGTGGGATGACGTCAAAAGCCAAACATACCAATATCTGCAAATTATAAAGTGTGAAATGAGACTCATTGGTTGAAAATTGAAGCAGGTATGCAAGTGTAATTTAAAATACTGAAGTCCCTGAAGATGAACCACGATAAGGTTCGAAACATGTAGCACTGTGTTTCACAAAAATTAATAACAAATAAAAGTGTACATTCGTGGGACAATAAACATAGACTAAGATGTCTCTTGTGAGTGTTGTGTGTTGTCAGGTACATGTCTCTGCGTGGGCTGATCACTCGTCCAGAGGAGTCCTACCGAGTGTGGTGTGTCTGATTGTGATCGTGAAGCCTCGATAATGAGGAGGCCCTGGCCTACTAAGGGCTGTTGCGCCATGGGGAAAAAAATCCACTTGTGTCATATTGTAATTTAACGTAATATCCGTTACTGTGTGGAACTTTTTAATGTACTGTCCCGCCATTTGTCTGAAAATTTTGAGGAAATCTACAAATTGCTGTAATGTGCAAAGCAAAGGGTAAAGCTATCCCTATACAGGCCTGGACAGATCCTTAGATCTCGAGGAGGTTGAGGATCCCAGAATTTCTAGACAATCGGCATATGAAGGTGGCAAAGTTGTCAGCCCTACTCACCGACCGTCTTTACCCCCCAGGAGATATCCCTACTCATTTCTTTTAGAGGCTGAGTCGACCACAGGGCCATAGTTGGGCCAGAAGGAGTTAAGTCAATGAAAAATCCCAATGACCCCAGCGGAAATCGAACCCGTGACCCTACCGGCTTGTAGAGCAGTGCCTCAACAAACTGCGCCACCCCGTACCCCTGTAATATGCACAATATCAGCCCTAACGACTACAACAGACACACAATCGACATAAACCTTCGGGAAAGTTTGCCGTGTTCCACAGTTTCTGGTAGAATTAGTTTTTGTTTGGAGACACACAATTTATAGCTTTCATAACAAGATCATACACTTCTAAAGCCCTCATACGAGGTGTAATAAAAGTCAGTGGCTGTGATCTGCAGTCTAGGTCAAACATCCCGGTGAAATCAAGGCCGTGTACAGGACGTTATAATACAGGATTTTCCATTATCACAAATAACACGCAATATAATCCAAATTTACGTCGTTAAAAACAAAATAAATAAACTGAAAGAATTTGTAATCAAGAACTCAATCGACTCAGTTCATGGAGTAGAATCTTCCTTGTGAAGCTCGAAGTTGCTCAGCTGGTCTGGAAATTTCCTGCTTTTTATAGAACATAATGCTTATTGCCGTGGCCCATATTCTGAACATCTCAGTCCAGTAACACACTTCAAGGTCGACTAACAGTTCGCATGCAATTCTCAAATACACACGCGTGCTATATTTCTTGCCCATCAACACTGTGTTGGGTGCACTGCAATTGATAAATAAAAGGACGAAGAAATGAAAACAGAACCGGATATTGTTAAAAACAGAACGAAATGATAAAAATCTGGAACCAATAAACAAACTCGCCCCCCATTTAAAGGATGGGGTCACAAAACGCAGGTGGCTGGAACAGGTCATAGTTCAAACCATGCACTAAAGGAGAACAAGAGAAGGTCGTATTTGTTTTAGTGACAATTTAATGATATGAACAAGAAGTCAGGCTGCTACAGAATTCAACCCGTTCTTTAAAATAAGTTCAGGTTGTTAAAAGATTTGTACATTATACAAAATATTTATAACTGCGTGAAACGATCTCCTGTGTGATATACACATATCTCGATAAATGTCAAGTTTATCCTCATCTTCGACTCATCAGACAGTCGGTATTTTCCTTATCCTTCTCTTTTATTAAATATTCAAGACAGGTCTAGAGATATTGTTTCAAAGAGGAGTTTTAGATGTCTATGAGACAAATAATTTGTGATGAACAAGCATTTTATAGCACGATCCATTTTCATGTTTCAAGGAAATATACAGCTGCCTGTAAAGAATCTTCAAAGACAACATAACCTCAAAGTTCCAAATCACTACATACTCGCATTCGATGCTGCCTGAAATTTGCAGTATAACCAGGGCCATTAAATAAATTAGGAACTAATCTGTATATATATATATATATACCAACATGTATTGCACAAAATTATAACTAGATAAACTTATCACTTAACCCGACACGTGTTTCGGCCCAAATGGACCATCATCAGGGGTTTCTGGTTTGTATTCTTCACTGTACACTTCCTTTGGTATTGTTAAGAGCTGTAATTTTGCTGGTGATATGGTTATAACACGTGTCGGGTTAAGTGATAAGTTTATCTAGTTATAATTTTGTGCAATACATGTTGGTATATATATATATACATACAATTTATCATAATGGTGCACGGTGAAAGTAATGTCAAGTTAGGAACTAATCATTCAAATTTCTGTTGCACATGCAGTGCCACAAGATGCTTTGAACAACAGTCCACTAGCAACGCATGTGAAATTAGTATGAAATCACCTTCTGATACCGGCGTCTGGAATTCTTGAAGGCTGATTGCTTTATCTCCTCCACACACACACACACACACACACACTTCCTTACGTGGTGCATAGGCAGTCAGGTACATACCAAGACTGAAGGAAGTAGATGTAGTTTAATGCGTTATTTATTATGTTTGCAAGGTTCGTTTCAATGTTGTAACTCTCAGTCTATGACTCTAATTGCCAAGATTCTAATGTAATTGCTTTTCTTCCAGTGCCTTACGTATTTTACAGTGTCATAAAAGTTACAAGCTAAGGTAATATTACTTCCACTAATTCACTGCTATAGGTTCTAAGATAGTGAGCGAGTTGTAAATCTGTTAGCAGTCAGCGCTTGCGTGGTGCATAAAAGGAATCCGAAGTATTTCATCTAGCAGGCAGTGTCGTAAGTAGGTTTTTTTTTTCTTGGCGCCTAGGGCGAGTAATCACAATGGACGCTTTTAGCAGAAATTGTGAACTTTACAAAAAATCCAAAATCATTTACTCATTACTGCATTTACATGAAAATCTGTTTGATTGTTGAAATTTGTAACTCGTCTTCAGAGTTAACTGTTATTTGATAATCTGCTTATAATATTGTTTGAACTGTTCTGTTAACGAGCCAGTTTGGTCCCATTTATTGCCCTGTGTTCATTATTATATTATCCACTTCACACATATTTTCAAAACGCGTTCTTTATAAATTTTGCATACCTCATTTGGTCCAGTGTTCTTTGTTGAAGGTACAAACGTAATTTTACAGAATTAAACGCATTACATTGCGTCATAGAGTCAGATATTATATCCCTCGATATCCCTCTATTTTGTTGAAGAAGTTTCCAATAGACATTGATTTTAATAAGACGCAAATTTTATATCTTGTGCCAATTTCTCTACGATGAACATTTTTTTTGAGGACAGACCAATAGGATTTGAGCTTCGTATAAAATACAGTTTATTGTAATGACACTGACTGAACAATGTCTAAATGCGGCATAGAAGTTGTCAATGTAGCGCTATTCCAAATTTCATAAAAAAAAATCTATTAGTAGTTTAGAAAATACGGACAGACAAGCACGACTTACAAATGACGCTTGATTTCAGGCTTCCGCCGCGATGTTGATGTAAGCTGTGGTCTTTTGGGTAATTACCACACGACGCCGTGTGGTAATTACCCAAAAGACCACAGATTACAAATGACGCGTTTATTTAATGTCATTCGTGCGAAGGAAGAAAAGAATACATGAAAATAAATTTCTATGAAAGGCAAAGTAGACGCAAAGACGTCTTTGGGCACTACATGAAGATGTATGGTGAAGTGGAGGTACATCTGCACTCATTATTAACCTCGTCACTAGATGGGGTGAGTGGGTCAGCTTCAAGGCCTGGCCGATTTCCCCGGGAATATCCCCAGGTAACCACTACGTAGGAAACTGGGTGGGCCCCAGGGCCCGTCTTCACGTTTTGGAGAGCATATAAATAAATTTCTCCTGCCGAGAATCAAACCACGATTCGTCAGTCATCCAGCCCGTACCGACTGAGCTATCCCGGCTCTGAAGCAAAAGTTAAATGGCGGATACGGAACGATAATAATGCAAATATAAGAAAGCTAAACGAGGAATTCCAATACGACGGAAGAAAGGATCTTGCAAGGCAACTGTTAAAGTGAACAACCATTATGAAGTGTATTTTCGCTTTCAGACGCCTGACGTTGCATGGTGAAGCTTCAGGACTATGGGCTGTGACGTAAACTGAGGTATGGAAGACTGACAGCATTTAATGTGCTCTTTCCGACTCCACAATTCCAAACACAAATACAATAGACCTTCGGTAATACGGACAGTGTGGGAGGGGTGGTCTGATATACCGGGAATCCGGACCACCGAGGGGAAAATCCGTGGTACAGGTGACATAAAACATATAATTACTCAGTGCTGAAGTAAAACTCCTAAAAGCGAAAATATTGTATCTAACATTATGTGATGAGGGGCACGCGGTGGCACAGTTGGTTGAGGCACTGTGCTACAAGCCGGAAGGTCGCGGGTTCGATTCCCTATGGTCCGCACTATGGCCCTGGGGTCGACTCAGACTCTAACAGAAATGAGTACCAGGAATATTTCCTGGGGGTAAAGGCGGCCGGTGCGTAGGGCTGACAACCTTACCACCTTCATGTGCCGATTGTTTAGAAATCTGGGAGCCTCAACCTCCTGGAACCCTAAGGGTCTGTCCAGGTCTGTAATGGGATTGCTTTACCTTTACCTTTAACATTATGTGATGATAATATACTGTAATTACAATTTGAATCGTAATGCTGGGCTATAGTTGGCCCAAAATTGCCCGGACCACCCGGGGATCCGGATTACCGGGCTACGGATTCCGGATTTCCGGATTACCAGGGTCCAGATTACCGAGGGACCACTGTAACCTCTCCATAGCCGATATGTATATTGCACCTACGGACTTCCCCATCACACGGCTAATGATCTAACCTGGCACAGCAGACCTATTCCATTATAGTAACACTTACAGTCCGTCACCAACTGGCTTACTATGTAGGCCAGAAAAATGTTATTAAATATTGCTATTATTTCAATAAATTTCTATCTTTAAATACCAAATGTTTAACACTTGCAGTCCTCTTGTTATTCAAAATACGCCCTGTATTTTCTATGCATCCAGCGTCTGTTTGAAAGTTTAAATAAAATTTGTTCAGAATAATTTGATTTAAATTTCTGCGTATTATACATTTTAACTCCTTCCTATCTTCGAAAAAAAAAAAAGAGACTTTTCTTCTTGCAACGCCTAACACGGCGAAGCGTTCCGGAATGAAATTCCTGAGATAACATCGGTATCACTGACGTCTGGAAGGCTTACTGCAGAGACGTGCTTATTCCTGTTAAGTTAGACAAGCCTCTGGTCAACAAACACAAGACTGCTTTATTGCCTCAAGTCTAGTCTACGGTGCAAATATTTTCCAAGCGGTCTGCTACACCCTGTTCAGCGTTCAGTTGAGACTATCTACTTATCTACTTCAAATGGTCAGTCACCGCGCTTTTAACAGTCAGTATAAATACATTCACTGTTGCGTGGCGTTTGAAATGTAACAAAGGAAAGCTGTAATTTTCTCTAAAGATTCGTTGATTCTAACCGATTACCATCGCAAGCAGCAGTAGCAGCAACCATAGGGATAACTTGGCGAATAGCACTGGGGGGGGGGGGCATAATCAACAATGGGTATTAGGAACATTAATTTACGAAGGAGTCAAGTCAGAAAGAGGGGGGAAATTGGTTTGAACCAGTCCTCAATATACACATATATAAGATTCGGGAAAGGGGTATGTATGTATATATATATATACAGTGTGTCCAAAAAGTCCCTTCGGGGTTTTGAAAAATTGTGGCGCGCAAACAAATTGAGCTAGCCACATGCGGTTTGCGGCAGATTACAGTGAAACTCTGGAAGTCCTTTACTGACCTCAGTAGACCTCGATGTGGGCTCCCTTGGTAGCACGGAGAACGTCCAGACGATATTCGAGCTCTTGCCATGTTCTGTGGAGCATGTCCGCTGGAATAGCCGAGATCGCATTCCTGATACGGGTCTTCAGGTCATCAAGTCATCTGTTGGCGGCAAAAAAAAACTTCCAGAGTTTCACTGTAATCTGCCGCAAACCGCATGTGGCTAGCTCAATTTGTTTGCGCGCCACAATTTTTCAAAACCCCGAAGGGACTTTGTGGACACCGCTGGAATAGCCGAGATCGCATTCCTGATACGGGTCTTCCAGAGCTTCATTGTAATCTGCCGCAAACCGCATGTGGCAAAAAAAAACTTCCAGAGTTTCACTGTAATCTGCAACAAACCGCATGTGGCAAAAAAAAAAACTTCCAGAGTTTCACTGTAATCTGCAGCAAACCGCATGTGGCAAAAAAAACTTCCAGAGTTTCACTGTAATCTGCAGCAAACCGCATGTGGCAAAAAAAAAACTTCCAGAGTTTCACTGTAATCTGCCGCAAACCGCATATGGCTAGCTCAATTGTTTTGAGCGCCACAACTTTTCAAAACCCCAAAGGGACTTTGTGGACACACTGTATACATATCCCATTCCCCACACCTACCCGAATTTTTTTATTTGCCTCTCTTCAACTCAGTAGCCAAAAAAATCCTCTTAGGTAGAAAACATATTGGAGGGGCATTTGCCCCCCCCCATGCCCCCCCCCCCCCTCCAAGTTACGCCTGTGTGCAGCAACGATCTCGCATCACCTAATTTAGGTGCCAGCGATGTGCGATATTAAGGAGAACTTCTTGACCCTTGAAGATGGGACCGATAGGTTATCCCGAAACGTCGGTATAGAACAGCCACTCAATACTGAGTAATATCGCAGAAGAGCGCAGATCTCGTCTACATAGCGACGGAAGCCTGAGCTCACGCAAGTAGGACACAGGTTTGCTTTCGTGCTGTCTGTCTTCGCAGGACAAACACTGTCTGCATTGAACACAGACACTGTGGGCTAGTTACCATTAACCAACCTTTGATCCGCGTACTTATTGGGGGATCCGTTACTGCTCTTAAAACGTTCCGTCCTACAGCACGCTGTCTGATATTTATGAACGACCTCGTGTCTCGCAACCGCTGATATGCGCTGCCAAATACCGTCCCTCTTCCTATGGTGATGTATGAGAAACATAAGTTGTATGCTTCCACACCAATTCGTGCATCCTCAGCAATCGGTACACGAACTGCGTACCGTTAAACGTGACACGTATTCACCGTCGCTCAAGAATACGAGCAGCTACACGCAGATCACATAACTTTCTTTCCACGACGACTAACACTGAAGATGGGCCGCGATAGCTCAGTCGGTATAGCGACTCGCTACGGACTGGACGGCCCGGGGATCGAATCCCGGTGGGGACGAGATTTTCCGCACCCGTCCAGACCGGCCCTGGGGTCCACCCAGCCTCCTATACAATGGGTACCGGGTATCTTTCCCGGGGCGTGGAGTTGACAACCCACCCTCATCTAGTAAAGCTATCCTATTACAGGCCTGGACAGGCCCTTAGGGTTCCAGAAGGTTGAGGCTCCCAGATTTCTAGACAATCGGCACATGAAGGTGGTAAGGTTGTCAGCCCTACGCATCGGCCGCCTTTACCCTCCAGGAAATATTCCTGGTACTCATTTCTGTTAGAGGCTGAGTCGACTCCAGGGCCATAGTGCGACAGAAAGGATTATGTAAATGAAAAATTCCAATGACACCATCAGGAATCAAACCCGCGACCTTCAGACTTGTAGAACAGTGCCTCAACCAACTGCACCACCGCGTGCCCCCACCCTCATCTAGTTTCAGGGTTAAAGAAAGAGTAGAGTTATACCTCTACTCCCCTTCTGGGTCTTCATGGCCCGTTCTAGGGAGAACTTTACCTTTACCTAACACTGAAGAGGTAAGACACAATATCCGCCGCGAGATTTCAACAATTTCCGGTGCAGAACTCCAGAGACTTAACAAAAACGCGTTCCGCAGGCATACTGACTGCATTCGGTTATGAGGGCAAGATTTTCAGCATCTGCTGCAGCACTGGTCAGTTTTTACTACACTTTCTAAAAACTATCATCACTGTGACATTGTGTGTAGCTCCCTTCGCCGACTGTTACCCCTCCCGACAGGCGACATACGACGCAACACTGGCGAAGCGTTCAGCCGACGCCTCTCGGTCAAGCAGTAAATGGCCCACTCTGTACCTGCCAAGTAGTGGGCGTATGCACATGGCCCGGGCGAGTTCTCTGTCAAAACTAGTGGGGACGCCCGCAATGACGTAACGACTGATTTTCCAGCACTTTTTCACCCAAATGACTTAATGGATAACGCCCTGACATTTGTAAGATATGACGTCACAGCAGTAATCATGAAACTTCTCACGTCTTCTCTTATGTTACGCTGTTTCGTTGGATAAGTAGGTACCGACGTTTCGAAGAATTGTAGCCCATTTACCTTCATGGTCAAATAGTCCAAGACATTCCGAAAGACCTGAATCTACCTGTAGATTGGCAGACGTTACGTGTATGACGTACATAAGTTTTTCATTTAACTGTCCGTCAAAGCAAATATCGTGCAGTGACCTTGTGACTGCAACACTTATATTCCTCTCATTACAAACCTTGGTTCGTTTGTACGTTGATGAGTGTAAGAACGAACAAGTTGTCCTAGTGCAGCATCTCAAGGTTCTTCCGTTTTCATCTCACATTCTCTGAATCACTCTCGTGCATGCTGCATGGCCTGCAGCTTGGAGGAGCACTTAGGGAACATATATCCTGCAGTAAAGTGATTTCTACTTCTATTTAATTGCAATAGCCAAGGGTCGGTCTCATGGCTTGAGTTTTAGTGTGGTTCTCTCCAAGGCATTTCACTTAATTGATAAGAAAGGACTTCCAAGTAATCGGCACCGTATTTATTTATTTTATTTTTTTTTTAGTCGTCCTCTCCTACCTACTCCGGATTTCCGGTTTCAGTGTCGAGGTTTGGAACTTCTTTTGATCACACTGAGAGACACACCACAGTCGGTAGGACTCCCCTGGACGAGGGATCGGCTAGTCGCAGAGGCCTCTACCTGACAACAACACACAAACACTCACAAGAGACAAACATCCATGCCCCCGGTGGGATTCGAACCCACGATCCTAGCAAGCGAGCGGCCGAAGACCCACGCCTACCGTATTTATTACGGCAGCCATTATGAAATGAAATATATTAGTAGCAAGTAAAATCAATGGCCGATCCCAGTGGCCGCGCGGTCTAAGGCGTGGGTCTGCGGCCGCTCGCTTGCTGGGATTGTGGGTTTGAAACCCGCAAGGGGTATGGACGTCTGTCTCTTGTGAGTGTTGTGTGATGTAAAGGTAGGGGTCTCTGCGTCGGTCTGATCACTCGTCTAGAGGAGTCCTAACGAGTGTGGTCTGTATAACTAAGTGTGATCGTGAAACATCGATTTATGTGCATTAGTTGGTGATTATTGAACATATCTCATTTGAAAATGCACGGTAAATACAACGTTAAGCTCGATAATGAGGTTCTGACCCCCTAGGGGCAATTGCGTCATGAAAAACAAAATATTAATTTAGCACGAATTTTCGAAAGGTCATCAAAAAAATATTTTCGCCTATTTGATAATGATTGTTACGCCTGCATCCTATTCGGGATATCTCGGATTCTAATTCGGCCCTCAGCCCGGATAACCTGGCTCACTATTTTCGGGTTCTCCAGGTAACATTTAAAATAAGTAATCTGTGCTTCCTCTCAGAACTTTCTAACTGAACAGGCACAACGATCCAATCACCCGACGTTCAAAACGCGCAGGGAAGTAAATTTCCTTATCAAATATTCTGGTGGAAGATAAAAGAAGATTCGAACCATTAAGTAAACCGATGTCAATCGGTATCCCGATAAACGTTCATAGGACATTTGATACAAAATTTCCTAAAGCACACATTTGATATAAAATTCCATAAAGCACACATTTGATATAAAATTCTCTAAAGCACACATTTGATATACAATTCCATAAAGCACACATTTGATATAAAATTCCCTAAAGCACACATTTGATATAAAATTCCCTAAAGCACACATTTGATATAAAATTCCCTAAATCACAAATTTGATATAAAATTCCCTAAAGCACATATTGATATAAAATTCCCTAAAGCAAACATTTGATATAAAATTCCCTAAAGCACAAATTTGATATAAAATTCCCTAAAGCACACATTTGATATAAAATGCCTTAAAGCACACATTTGATATAAAATTCTCTAAAGCACACATTTGATATAAAATTCCATAAAGCACACATTTGATATAAAATTCCCTAAAGCACACATTTGATATAAAATTCCCTAAAGCACACATTTGATATAAATTCCATAAAACACAAATTTGATATAAAATTCCCTAAAGCACAAATTTGATATAAAATTCCCTAAAGCACACATTTGATATAAATTCCCTAAAGCACAAATTTGATATAAAATTCCCTAAAGCACACATTTGATATAAAATTCCGTAAAGCACACATTTGATATACAATTCCCTAAGGCACACATTTGATATAAACGTCCCTAAAGCACACATTTGATATAAAATTCCCTAAAGCACACATTTGATATAAAATTCCCTAAAGCACACATTTGATATGAAATTCCCTAAAACACACATTTGATATAAAATTCCATAAAGCACAAATTGATATAAAATTCCCTAAAGCACACATTTCATATAAAATTCCCTAAAGCACACATTTGATATAAATTCCCTAAAGAACACATTTGATATAAAATTCCCTAAAGCACACATTTGATATAAAATTCCCTAAAGCACACATTTGATATAAAATTCCATAAAGCACACATTTGATATAAAATTCCCTAAAGCACACATTTGATATAAAATTCCCTAAAGCACACATTTTATATAAAATTCCCTAAAGCACAAATTTGATATAAAATTCCCTAAAGCACACATTTGATATAAAATTCCGTAAAGCACACATTTGATATAAAATTCCCTAAAGCACACATTTGATATAAAATTCCATAAAGCACACATTTGATATAAAATTTCCTAAAGCACATATTTGATATAAAATTCCCTAAAGCACAAATTTGATATAAAATTCCCTAAAGCACACATTTGATATAAAATTCCGTAAAGCACACATTTGATATAAAATTCCCTAAAGCACACATTTGATATAAAATTCCCTAAAGCCACATTTGATATAAAATTCCCTAAAGCACACATTTGATATAAAATTTCCTAAAGCACAGACCTTCAAGAAAATTACAGTAAACTAGATAGCTAAAGAATTCTAAGACATCACAAGATCCATTACCATATTTAAAGGAGCCCCCCCCACCAAGGGATCCTATCCTGAGACTGAAAAATCCAGTTTTCATAATGAAACTCTCTTTCTCACGGTTTACCTTTACATTGACACATCTGTGCCAAGACATTACAAATCCTTTTAAAACTGGTGAATTTCTCATTTCTCCCACATAAAACTGAAAGGAAGGTTAGTCTAGCAGTCAGCTCCGTTACGTTAAACTTACGATAACAAACTCTGAAGGACGATATTACAGTTTCCGTTTAATAATTCCAATTGAACACTCAATACCAGACTTGAATACCATCGACGATAAACAGAACCTGGAGACTATTCTGTACAGTCGAACTCGGTTATAACATCATTAAAGGGACTGAATACTTTGTGTCGTTATAAACGAGTGTTGTTATAACCGAGGAGTAAAATGTTATGGTTAACAGCGAATAATTAATTGGTACCACAGAATATCTGACGCTACAGGCGAGGTGACGTATAAACCGATGTCGTTATAACCGGGTTCGACTGTATTTCTAGGTTGAAAATGAAGTTCCAAGCAGAACTCCTTGTGCAAAGATTTCCAGTTCTATACACCTATCAGTAGGTGTCATTGGTGTCTCATTTAATTGCTGTGAAGGAATTTTTACTTGAAGCACAAATTCTGTTAAATTATTGAAAATAAAATATTCGGATCGTCGGCAGAATTCATACTGTTGACATACAAATATTTTATAAATTTTTGTAAATCAGAAAATTACACTCACGACGACGATTAGGAAATTTTAAGTTCAATGTCGAATAACTTTTTTTTTTTGCTGGATGAAGGGCCCTCGCACCACAGCCTTAAGGCTTTTTGTGCAACCCCAATGAAGATGAAGATGAGCAGTTTTTTTTACCAATTTTTACAATTAATGGAGCACCAGTGGAATGAAATCGACAGGGGAAAACCGACAACTCGGAGAAAAACCTGTCCCAGTGCCACTTTGTCCACCACAAATCTCACATGGACTTGACCTGGGACCGAACCCCGGTCCTCCGTGGTGAGAGGCCGGCGACTAACCGCCTGAGCCAGGCACGGCCTATGTCGAATAACTTAGTGTACACAGAATCTGTATTTAAGTAGCAAGCTAACAGCTTCATGGTATATTACGACAATAAGTGTGATAATGATACAAGGCAGAAGTAGACATCCATGCAATAGGACAGTAGGATCTGCGATCTATTCGCAACCACTTGCTGTGTTATACAGGATGGCGCAAAAGCCACTTGACACTCGATTAATCGAAGATGCTTTGAATGACACTGATGACAACAGGCAGTGTCGAGGCAAAACAGTGTGTCAGTGTAGAAGGAAGACACTTTGAACATTTCAAATAGTCAATAAATATCCCTATCTCAATAACAGACCTAGCAAGCAATTAAATTTTCCCTGTCTAAGTTATATTTTTAATAACAAAGGCATATTAAATAACAGATTTGGCAGAATATACCTTGATTTCAGGCTTCCGCCGCGATGTTGATGTAATCTGTAGTCTTTTGGGTAATTACACGGCGTCGTGTAGTAATTATTTAACGACGTTTCGGGACAACGTGTCGGTCCCATCTTCACGGGTCGAGATTCCAAGAAGGAAAAAAAAATCTCGACCCTTGAAGATGGGACCGACACGTTGTCCCGAAACGTCGGTAAATAATTACCACACGACGCCGTGTAATTACCCAAAAGACCACAGATTACATAGGCCGAAATTTTTTTTTTAAATAAATTATGTCAAATATGTATGTATTAGTAACAGTGACGTCTATCATTAACAGGAATTTTATAAAATACAGATGCAATGTAATGAATACATGGATATTCCTGCAGAAAATTTTGCTATATAGCGAGACTTATTTCGATGCTTCTAAGTTTTCATGCCTAAGCTGGAATGCTAATTAGATATCCTAACTACATAAATCCCTTTCACGCAGCCATTTATTTTACATATATATACCACTGCCCTTCCACAAGACAACTGGGGGGTTCCGATTTCCTCTATATTTGCATAACATGTTGAAAGAGGGATTTTAAATATCTCAAAATTCCCTCCCGATGTTCTGAATTCCTCCAACCACAAACGCCTCTGACAGCATTAACTGCAACAGCCAGCTGATACGAACAACAATGCAGTAGACAACATGCAGGTTATGTAACTGACGGCTCAGTGAGTAAATGGAATAAATTTATTTGTTAATAACTTAAGTATAATATTGAAAATCTCTAGCAAAATTTACACGCCGAAAATTGTAGCACAGAAAAAAAAAATCACTTCTGATTCACTGCGGTTGCAATACTCGGCCCAAAGATGGGCCGTTCGGGAAAATTATTAAATATCAGCTAGAAAATATTCATACAAAATAAAGATATGCGAAGCTAGCCCAATATGATAAAGTGAGGAAATTATCATAAAGGTATCTCCTAATTAAATATACTCCTAAAAAAACTGCATTCTATCATCCTGTAATGATTGAAAATCTCTTTAAGGGCCCATATTATCCTCTGTGAGTAAGAATAGGCCACGATTTTACACAAGTTCTTCACAAACTAATATAACCAAAGTATCAATCCGCAAGATCATACAGATGTCTACACAATAATACAGAGCATGCCAAAGGACACTTTTTTCCACAGCCACAGCCTTCTCAAATCATCTTTCATAATCATCCCCGTCTCTCGACACTGCAAGATCGAACCGACACAGAAACAATAAAAAACAGACCTACGGAAAAAGCAGTAAGAGGCTTAAAAATAATAACACACATTGAATGAAGTGTTAAGTTTATACGCACTGTCTGTGTAGTCACCACAACAGTCTGCACCAACCTTGTAGCGGTGGTAAAATGAGGAAAGTTAGTCTTGGCGTGTCTTATTTATAAGGAGCTTAGTCGTAGGTTACTTGAACTGCAGTGGTCTAGTATGGGTCCACTCAGCATCTCACAGCGATGCTAATTGAAAGGCACTGGAGAGAGAAGGGAATTCAGTAAGAACGACACACAAGCCTGGGACTGCTTACTGGATACTTTAAAGAAACATCATACTATAACGTAAGTTAGGTTTGTCACTTCCAAATACAGTGAAGCATAAAGTAGCAAATCATTCAGATGGAAGTCTTTGAGGGGAAGCATTCCCTGGAAGTCGTTCGCTTGCAAATATAAAATTCAAACCCTTTAAAGACTAATGCACAATTAATCTGAAACACATATAAAGACCCAGCTCGTACCGCGCAGTAAACACACTCCATCTCTGCTATAAAAACCAATCAGTTAATGCTGTATAGTGAAATAATCGCTGTTTGTTCTGAGATCCACACAAAACACATAAATACAGTCCGTACCACGCAGTAAACACACTCCGTCTCAGTTATACAAACCAGTCAGTTAATGTTGTACAGTGAAATAATCGCTGTTTGTTCTGAGATCCACACAAAACACATAAATACAGTCCGTACCGCGCAGTAAACACACTCCGTCTCAGTTATACAACCCAGTCAGTTAATGTTGTACAGTGAAATAATCGCTGTTTGTTCTGAGATCCACACAAAACACATAAATACAGTCCGTACCGCGCAGTAAACACACTCCGTCTCAGTTATACAAACCAGTCAGTTAATGTTGTACAGTGAAATAATCGCTGTTTGTTCTGAGATCCACACAAAACACATAAATACAGTCCGTACCGCGCAGTAAACACACTCCGTCTCAGTTATACAAACCAGTCAGTTAATGTTGTACAGTGAAATAATCGCTGTTTGTTCTGAGATCCACACAAAACACATAAATACAGTCCGTACCGCGCAGTAAACACACTCCGTCTCAGTTATACAACCCAGTCAGTTAATGTTGTACAGTGAAATAATCGCTGTTTGTTCTGAGATCCACACAAAACACATAAATACAGTCCGTACCGCGCAGTAAACACACTCCGTCTCAGTTATACAAACCAGTCAGTTAATGTTGTACAGTGAAATAATCGCTGTTTGTTCTGAGATCCACACAAAACACATAAATACAGTCCGTACCGCGCAGTAAACACACTCCGTCTCAGTTATACAACCCAGTCAGTTAATGTTGTACAGTGAAATAATCGCTGTTTGTTCTGAGATCCACACAAAACACATAAATACAGTCCGTACCGCGCAGTAAACACACTCCGTCTCAGTTATACAAACCGGTCAGTTAATGCTGTACAGTGAAATAATCGCTGTTTGTTCTGAGATCCACACAAAACACATAAATACAGTCCGTACCGCGCAGTAAACACACTCCGTCTCAGTTATACAAACCAGTCAGTTAATGCTGTACAGTGAAATAATCGCTGTTTGTTCTGAGATCCACACAAAACACATAAATACAGTCCGTACCGCGCAGTAAACACACTCCGTCTCAGTTATACAAACCAGTCAGTTAATGCTGTACAGTGAAATAATCGCTGTTTGTTCTGAGATCCACACAAAACACATAAATACACTGTGTGGGCAGAACGTAGAACATTTTTAGTTTTAAACCTGTGACGTACATGAAGTATCCACTGGAATTTATAGGGTTAAAGCCTCTTGCCTGTATTATCAAATGCTCCTGTAGGCAGTATGAACACAGGACAGCTTGAGTAATTTTATAATTCGAGATAAGAACAACGTTGTATTTCAGATCGACTGATAAGTGACAGGAAGGGATCGTAGCCCATTTAAGACACTACGATCCTGTAAACACAACACACAACAAATTTTAGTTTCCTGTACGTTTGGGGGGTTCCTGTCCTACGCTCCCCCCCCCCCCCTACTGCGCGGTGGACATTATCTACGACACTGCCCTGTACCAATAAAAGGTCCTTACTTCTCACCAGACTACGTCCATGTAACTTTTCATTTTATGACGCCAGACTTAAGCTTTTAGAGCCGATACAGAAAAAAAAAACGAAAAAAAATTCAGGGCAGATCTACTAGTCCTAAAGCATGCTTTACAACTGCATTGGCTTCCAGTGCCACAAATATTGAGCCGTTAACACCAATACTTAGATAACATAAATTTATAAAAAGTAAAATTCACCCCTATAACATGCCATGAAGGCACAAAGGGGGAGTAGAAGTGTAGCTCTACCCTTTCTTTAACCTTGGCGCTAGATTGGGTAGCTTCTCAACTCCACGCCCCGGCCAATTTACCCCCAAGAAAGATCCGGTACCCATTGTACAGGAGGCTGGGTGGGCCCCAGGACCGGTCTGTAAGGATTCAGAAAACATTGCCCCCACAGTGGTTCGAACCCCAAACAGTCCAGTCCGTACCGAGTCACTACAGCGACTACGCTATCCCGGCCCATAGCAACGTGAAACGAAGCTATGGGGAATATTTTCAAGTTCGTCTACATACCATCGTTTCCTGGAAATCAAGGCACTAACCAATGTTGAGTGGCTGGGGATGCTTGAACCCAGTTTCGGAGGTCCCGAGTTCCTATCTCAGTCCCTATTCTGTCACGTTTATCGTCTTCTCTTCAATGCGTATACGTAAATGCCGAGACAGTAACTTAAACCAGGCTACGATCGCTTTCTCCCAAATTTTGTCCCATTCATTTTTAACTAATCATCCAATGATTCAAAACCGTATTATCTTTACAACAAGACAGGCAATGTACGTATAAACGTAACATTGAGGTGCGTTCGCGTAACCATTGTTGTCATGCAAAACAATAAGTATTACATATTCTGAGTGTGTGTCTGTAGCCTTAGTTATCCAGCATGCAATGCGCATGCGCCGTATTATATTGTCATCTGTGGCCTGTCTGGCTGTACTATATTTTTTCACATTATCTCATAAACGGCACGATTTTCGGGAAAAAGTTATTGAACATAAAACGTGTGTTTTGATTTTCTGTACAACTTTCGTCTGAAATATTTTTCGTTCTAAGAAGAATTGAGCAGGATATTATTATAAATGTACAAAGTCTTTATGTAAAGTACCAGTTATTGTTGTCAGATTTTAATAAAACTTGACTTTCCTCGACAAACTTTCGAAAAATACTCAAATATCAAATTTCATGAAACTCCGTCCATTGGGAGCAAAGTTGTTCTATGCGGACGGATGGACAGACATGACGAAGCTAATAGTTGCTTATCGCAATTTTGCGAAGACGTCTAATAAACCAGTCATCATATATAAACATAACGATAAACAGACAGGAAGATGGTCATAAACAGCACATGTGTAACAGCCAGAAAGGAGGAACTGCGCCACAAAACAGGTACTGACTGTGAGTGTACCACCGGAATCTTCACGCAGGGCAGTCTATGAGCTGGCCAAGATTAGAATCTGGTAACTTCAGAACACACTTCACGAGCGCAATGACTTCATTGACTGCTCTCTGTTACGTAATAATTTACGTAAGTGTGAAAGGCTTGGATTAGACCTTACTGTCTAACCTTAAACTTGAATTTCCCTTTCACCATTCTTAGCCTACACATTCTTGCGGCTAGACAATGTCAACATTTGTCATTGGCGGAACAAAGAGATCCGAGGAAACGGGCAACTTTAACCGTAATGCTGTGAATGGCTCAAATGTAAATAAACTTTCGATAATTGTCATTATAAACACCACGGCAATATCAGTTTTCAGGAGCGTTCGCAAATTTGCGACAAGCGACTATTAGCTTCGTTATGTCTGTCTGTCTATCAGCCTGTCAGTCCGCACGAAACAACTCCGCTCCCACTCGACGGATTTTCATTAAATTTAATATTTGATAATTATTCGAAATATGTTTAGAAAATTCTAGTTTCATTAAAATCTGAAAATAATAACTGGTACTTTACATAAAGACCTATGTACATTTATGATTACATCTCGCTGAATTCTTCTTAGAATGAGAAATGTTTCAGACAAAGTTATATAAAAACCAAAACACACCTTTTATATTCAATTTTTTTTTCAGAAAATCGTGCCGTTTATTAGATAACATGGAAAAATATGGTAGAGCCAGAGAGGCTACAAACGAAAATATAATACGGCGCATGCGCATTGCATGCTGGATAATAAAGGCTAGAGACACGCAGTCAGAATATATAAATACTTATTGCTTTTCCACGGCAACAATAGTTACGCGAACGCGCCTCAATGTTACTTTTATAGGCACACTGCCTGCTTTGTTATTAATACCATCTACAGCAACAACAACAACAACAACAACAACATCATCATCATCATCATCATCTCCAGACACATAATGAACTCCGATTCAAGAGCTATCCTTCCAGCACGCCACTGGTTGCTAGTAACTGTATTAGTCATCTAATTATAAAAAATTCAAAAGTTATATTTACGTTTATTTCATTTTTAAGTGTTATTTAAGGATGCCGTAAATTACCAAGCTTATTAAATTGACAGGTAAATAAGTAGATACATAAATTCGTACATAAGTTACTGTGAACCATTGGTGGAATGATAATGACAGGGGAAAACCAAAATACTTGGAGTAAAACCTGTCCAGGACCACTTCGCCCACTATAAATTAGACACGGACTGGACCATGATCTAACCAAGGCCTCTGCGGTTTAAAGATGAAAATATACCTGAATTATATTTAAAGGTACAGTCCGTACCGCTCAGTAAACACACTCCGTCTCAGTTACACAAACCAATCAGTTAATGCTGTACAGTGAAATAATCGCTGTTTGTTCTGAGATCCACACAAAACACATAAATACAGTCCGTACCGCGCAGTAAACACACTCCGTCTCAGTTATACAAACCAGTCAGTTAATGCTGTACAGTGAAATAATCGCTGTTTGCTCTGAGATCCACACAAAACACATAAATACAGTCCGTACCGCGCAGTAAACACACTCCGTCTCAGTTATACAAACCAGTCAGTTAATGTTGTACAGTGAAATAATCGCTGTTTGTTCTGAGATCCACACAAAACACATAAATACAGTCCGTACCGCGCAGTAAACACACTCCGTCTCAGTTATACAAACCAGTCAGTTAATGTTGTACAGTGAAATAATCGCTGTTTGTTCTGAGATCCACACAAAACACATAAATACAGTCCGTACCGCGCAGTAAACACACTCCGTCTCAGTTATACAAACCAGTCAGTTAATGCTGTACAGTGAAATAATCGCTGTTTGTTCCGAGATCCATACAAAACACATAAATACAGTCCGTACCGCGCAGTAAACACACTCCGTCTCAGTTATACAAACCAGTCAGTTAATGCTGTACAGTGAAATAATCGCTGTTTGTTCCGAGATCCATACAAAACACATACGAGTAAATGCACTGTGTGGGCAGAGTGTATGTAATCTTTGGATATTAAAACTTGTTGGTCCAACACAGCACGTTCATCCTACTGCCATCCTCACAGCCTTTGTGCGAGGCTTGAGGTTCCCACAACCGTCTTGCTGAAGCTTCATATCTTCCCGGATGTGACGTAGTGTCACAGGGCGAGTAGTTCCCGACGTTTTGAAGGATGGCAGTATCTTTATCTTCAGGGACAAGCACTCATCTTCAGGGACAATCACTCAGCTTCAGGGACAAGCACTCATCTTCAGGGGCAAGCGCGCATCTTCAGGGACAAGCACTCATCTTCAGGGACAATCATCTTCAGGGACAAGCACTCAGATTCAGGGACAATCACCCATATTTAGGGACAAGCGCCCACATTCATTGACAAGCAATCATATTCAGGGACAAGTACTCGTCTTCAGGAAAGAATCACTCATCTTCAGGGACAATCACCCATCTTCAGGGACAATCACCCATATTCAAGGACAAGCACTCAGCTTCAGGGACAATTACTAATCTTCAGGAACAATCACACATCTTCAGGGACAAGCACTCAGCTTCAGGGACAATCACCCATATTCAGAGACACTCATCTTCAGGGACAATCACCCATATTCAGGGACAAGCGCTCATATTCAGGGACAAGCGCTCATATTCAGGGACAAGCGTTCATTTCTGGGACAAGCACTCATCCAGGGACAAGCGCTCATATTCAGGTACAAGCACTCATATTCAGGGACAAGCGTTCATCTTCTGGGACAAGCACTCTTCTCAGACTGCTTGTCCCAGAAGATAAAGTAATAACGAAACATCAAAAAGTCTTCAGCTACACGCACAACGGCACGGCGTACTTCCAAGAAGACTTGAATTTTCATTCATCTTAGCGTTTTTCCCATCATTCCCGCGCGTTCAAGTGGAATTTTCCCAAAGAAAAATCCCAAACAAAATTATGTACGCATGTAACGCAAGCCGAGATTACGTAACTAGAACACTTGGCTCCTATAGAGGCTGTCCGGGCTCGATTCCCAGTGGTGCACGTGTGGTTCGTATAGGAAGAAGCTTCTCCGAGGCAGAATTTCCTCCGAGTACGTCGGTTTTCCCACGGCAACAGAGGGTTGCCTATAAATACCATCTGATGCACTTTGTATTCCAGTATTTCTCCATAATCATTATCCTCTCGCTTTCACCTTCACCATTACTTCATATCGCAGCTGCACAAGCCGTGTGCCAAATACGACTTTCTTTAATACGTAAATTGCAAATCAAGTACTCTGGAATCCCAGAAGGCGGCGCAGAGGACTAGAATTCATTCAGTTCATGTAGACTTTTAACTTGAATGTACGAATATACGTTATTATCATTTGTAGTCCCCCTTAAACTACACGTTTTTCTTCACACTAGGATCTCCGGATTATTACGTCATATAAAAAAACTCGACGAAGTCCTTCGTAAGAAGCTAACAGGTCATCAGATAGTCAAAAAAATCCCCGCATTTTATAGAACCCGAAGGTTCATTGCCGCATTCACAAGCGCCAGCCACCTGTCTCTATCCTGAGCCAGAGCAATCCAGTCTACGCCTCCCCATCTCACTTCTTGAAGATCTATTTTAATATTATCTCCCATCTACGCCTAGGTCTTCCAAATGGTCTCTTTCCCTCGGGTCTCCCCGCCAAAACTCTTTATTACATCATAATAATTCATCATTAATATGAAGATTCAAGTCTTCTGGGATGTAAATCGGTAAATAGTTAGCAACAGTTCGAAGGATAGTACTGCTGTCATCTTTAAGGTCAAGCAGTCACTCTTCGTAAACCTGTCGGCCCTGAAGACAAACTACGATCCGACGACATTTGTAACGACTTACGAGCATACGCAACGTAACATACCAGAAGATGTGACTTTATATTACCACCGCTATGAGAATCAGAAATCTCACGAGTGTTAACATGCAGCTACATTGTTGCTTAGTAATGATTATAGCATCCATTGTTGCCAAGGTCCCAGTGCTTTTCCTGTAGAGCAACGCCATTGTAAGGAAACGCGTGACCTTGAGTTTTCGCGCATTCAGCGACATACGTAAAAGCGAATGGTGTATGCATTTTCGGCTTCCGCTCAACGAAGGCCACGCGTTTAGTCACAGCAATACTGCTTTAAGATAAATAATTAGGCAGTTTAATTTACGTGGAACCCGATTGATGTGTTTAACAGCAGAATTAACAACTTGTATTAGTTGTCATTCCTAAAACGAAAATCGTTTGTACACAAATTTTCCCGCTAATATAGAGCGTTTATTTTATCGTGTTGCTGTGTATCGCATCTGCCGTGAGACGTCCTGGAAGGTGAAGAATTTCTATACGATAAAGCTACCGTGCCCGGTGCAGCGATAAAAGAAACACTCTGTATTATTAGTTTCAGAGATACATAGCATGACGGATGGTTACTGTAAATTATACAGAACGCATGTCATTACTACGTATATGTATTTATAATTATACAAAGTTTTACGTATTTACGGCAATTATCTTTACAACTTTGGCCTTGTAGAAATATATCGGATTTAAACAGCATTAACATATTTTCTGCCAAGTAACTTGTTAGCTTCACTGTATTTAAACATGCGGTCTTTATGTACGTGTATATCAATAAAGAGGAAAAATACGTAAACCAACATCCATTGCTCATTCCGTTACATGTAGAAGGTTAACCTCGACGTGAAGGCAGTCTGAGTTACGCATTACACCTTGACAGACATCGAGAAACGGAACCTAGCAACAGTTCCCAAAAAACTTTCTGCATGACGTAAAATTCTGAAGGGTAATTCCTTTACTTTACTTTAACTTATAAATCATAAGTTTTAATGTTTTATGAATTTTAAAATTCAGATATATAAAACTAAAACAATATTAAGACGTGAGTTTTATTGGACCCTTCAAAATATGCAGTTGAAGTGACAGTGGCTTTTTAAAAGAAAACCCCTGATGATGATCCTAGGATCGAAACACGTGTAGGGGTGACAATTTACAATAAAAGACCACAAAAAGTGGTTTTACGTGTGCATTAGTTGGTGTAAAGTAAATTGAATTAAATTAATTCCAGCTGTTTATAAGTGATCTCACAGTAACAACAGTATATATCGTAGCATTCACTTATCAGCCCGTGTCACCGGCCAGAAAATTAAGGACACGCACTGAGCTCACGTGTCTCAGGGAAAGTGTAATGTGAATTTACTGGTAATAGAGGGTCAGCCATGTGATGTGCCAACTTTCTTTTACTAGCCATAAATATGCGTAACACGTGGGGAAAGATATGAGCCTGGATACAATATTCAGTACAGCGACTAGGCTACCGGCTGAACGGTCCGGAGTTCCAATCCCAGCAGGGGAAAGAGATTTTTCTCTTCTCTGAACCGTCCAGACTGACTCTGGGGGTTGTTTCCAGGGGGTACAGCGGGTGGGACATGAAGTTTTGTAGCCGAACATTGAGTTCGAGCCCAGTCGAGCATCCCCACCCCTCTACGTGAGGAAAGGGAAATATTTGTGTGTGTGTGTGTGTGTGTGTGTGTGTGTGCGTGTCCAACCTCAGCCTGAGGAAGGAACCTCTGACCTTCTAGTTTCGCTCTACGATATGGATGGAGGAACAGGGCATTAAGAAAAGGGAGCGAGGTTGGAGCCGTGATAAGTCGGTCCCTGTCACCACGATAAGTCGGTCCCTGTCACCACGATAAGTCGGTCCCTGTCACCACGATAAGTCGGTCCCTGTCACCACGGCATGGCGCGTCCTCAAGTTGCGGATGGAGGAACGGCCTCCGGATGTGGAGGGTAGCTGCGAATACATTGAATGAGCAGTCGCGGACAGCCGACAAGGGGTGGTCCTCCAGCTTGGGGGTTGGGCAAGGTGCTAACGACTCCTCACCTTAAAAAATTACCAAGTTACGAATCACTCAACAAAGCCTCGGACCTGGACTGATTCTTTGGATAGTGACAGGTGGCGGGCTCTTGTGAGTGCGGTAATGAACCTTCGGGTTCCATAAAACGCGGGGAATTTCTTGACTAGCTGACGACCTGTTAGCTTCTCAAGAAGGACTGTGCTCCATGGAGTTAGTTAGTTAGTTAGTTAGTTAGGTAGTGAGGTTGGAGACAAGGATGGGGGGAGAGTAGAAAGAAGGGCAGAAGAAGACCCGGCGACCGGCAACAGTCGGTTTTTAGAAAGAAAAGTCAGCGGATCCACGTTGTAGCCGGCTCTGATATATGTATTGATGTGACTAAATAAAGGTGTGAGCCCAAATCGAAAGCAAGCTATCTCGCCGTTGAGGTTGGTACAGAGACCAGCAATGAACGGCGACAGTTTACCACACACTTCCACTTAGCGCAGAAACCCAAAATAAATACGGCTATGCCTCTACTCCCCATAAATGCCTTTATGGCGTGGATAGGACCAACTTTAATTACCTACAGGAAAATGTCGCATTAACGGAAGGTGGAGAGGGGGGGGGTTACGACGCTGGCAGTATGCAGGCGATCATTGAAGTGGAATTTGGAAGTGGTCATTGCTTATTCGAGGTAATATCCCGCCTTTTGTATGAGACTGAGTAAACCCCCGAAAAGCTTCAGGCCCGGCTCACACTTTAACTATATATGACTTTATATAACAACAAGAGAGTCAATATATATATATATATATATATATATATATATATTGAACGTCAGACAGACAGATTAGTCCCGGTGTACCACAAAACAAATATTTTAGGCCTACAAACCTTCCTGCGGGATAAATTCGCTAAATGGGCAAGCAATGGTAGTTGCGTTGAGGAGATATGGACTAATTTCAAGGGAATTGTATTCGAGAGTATCGAACGTTTTGTTCCACATAAAATACTGAGAAAAAATACGGACCCTGAATACTACAACAAGGAAGTGAAACGGTTAAAGTCAAAGGTCAGAAAAGCATATAACAGAAGCAAATTAGGAGAGCATTACCAAGAGGAACTGAAACGTCTATCCAAGCAGTTGCTAAAAGCCAAAAAAGATGCACAGGAGACATTTTTAAGGTCAGTTTTAAGAAACGAAGGTAAATGCTGGTCTGAGTTTTACAAGTATGTAAAAAGGCGTAAAGGAAATAGGGAAAATATTCCTGCAATTAAAGATTGTAATGGACGTCTTATTATAGATTCGATAGAAAAGGCTAACTCTCTAAATTTCTATTATTCTTCTGTATTCAGTTGCGAGCGTAATATCCAGCAAATAGAATGTTCTAACTCAGATGAACCCTTCGAAATTAGTACTAAAACCATTAGGAAAAGGTTAGCAGCCATCGGGAAAAACAAATCAATAGGGCCAGACGGCATTTCTGGCGAAATTCTGAAACTGGGTGGGGAAGCCATGATTCCATACCTTGCGCGATTACTGGACATAACAATTAATAATGCTACTATCCCAAGTGATTGGAAAAGAGCCATAGTGGTTCCTATTTACAAGGGGGGTGACAGATCGCTAGTCACTAATTATAGACCAGTCAGCTTAACCTCTGTGGTCTGCAAGCAAATGGAGCACGTTATAGCATCGTATCTAAGGCAGGTCTGGGATAAAAATGATTGGTTATACGAGGGTCAACACGGTTTCAGGCCGGGATATTCGTGTGAAAGTCAAGTAATCACGGTTTGCCAGGACATTGCCGACTCTCTGGATAATGGATACAGGGTAGACGCTATTGTAATAGATTTTTCGAAGGCTTTCGATTTAGTTCCTCATGATCGGCTGCTTGCGAAAATTGCGGCCTCGGGCGTGGATTTTAGGGTAGTTGTATGGATAAGAGAATTCCTTTTGGGTCGTACGCAGAGAGTCAGGGTAGGAGGGCAATTATCAGAGGAGGTCAGAGTAACGTCGGGTGTACCGCAAGGAAGTGTATTGGGCCCACTTCTGTTTCTAGCGTACGTTAATGACATTTGGAGGAACATTGACTCAACTATTAGACTTTTCGCAGACGACTGTGTAATATATAGGAAAATTGTAAATAAAAATGACATAAAAACGTTGCAGATAGATCTGGACAGACTGGGGGAATGGGCGGTAGAAAATGAGATGAAAATAAATGCAGGTAAAAGTAAGGCAGTTAGTTTCACGAGAGCCCGGGCGAAGGATCCACTAAGTTACTCTTTACGGGACGAATTAATTCCAGAAGTGAGCAGTTGTAAATACTTGGGAATAATCTTACGCAGCGATTTAAGCTGGACTGACCAAGTAAATTACACGGTGAGAAAAGCTTGGAAGGCACTTCATTTCATAATGCGTATTCTCAAAAAGGGAAATAGTAATACTAAAAGCTTAGCCTACACGTCACTAGTGCGTCCGATTCTTGAGTATGGGGCTGCGTGCTGGGATCCATACAGGGAGGGACAGATAAATGCGTTAGACCGGGTACAACAGAAAGCGGCTAAATTTGCAAATTATACGACCGATTTGAACTGGGAAACTTTGGCGCAGCGCAGAAAGACAGCACGCTTATGTGCTCTCTTCAAAGCATACACTGGCGAACGGGCTTGGAAGGCTATAGGTGACAGACTACAAAGGCCACACTATCTGAGCAGGGTTGATCATAATCGGAAAATTAGGAACAGGAAGCAAAGGACGGATATCGGAAAATTCTCCTTTGTAAATAGGACCATCCAACTCTGGAACAAACTACCTGCAGATGCTTTAGGGACTTTCCCTTGTAAGCCGAGTACTTTTAGGAAGAGGGTTAGGAAAGTGATAAGTGAAGTGAAGTGAAGGGTATAGAGGGTGGGGAAAAATATCTATTAAGACAGTGAAGTGAAGTGAAGGGTATAGAGGGTGGGGAAAAATATCTAATAATACAGTGAAGTGAAGTGAAGTGAAGTAAAGGGAGGCAAAACGGGGAATGCCGTGATGTGTATATAAGCGTAGTGAAGTGATGGTGCAGTTGAAATGTGTGTGTATCATTTTTTGAAAACGTGGAATTTTATTTTTTGTATAGTGTTTGACTCATTGCTTGGTATACGAAATTACTTTTAACTCTGATTCTTTTACGTTAGGTTTTAGGTTAGGCTTAACAACTCTTTCTTTTTGCAGTATGTGTGTTTTGTTGTTTTTGTATTATTAAATTTTGGGGTTGTTTTTTGTAATGTGCGTGTGTTTTGTTTGTATTGTGTGTGGGTGTTTTTGTAAGGTGTGGATGTTTTTGTTAAGGTGTGGATGTTTTTGTTAAGGTGTGGATGTTTTTGTAATGTGTGAATGGTGTTCTAATGTGTGTACTTGTATTTACTGTATGTATTGTTTTGTAATTGTGTATAGTTTGTATTGTATTGTTACTTTTATGTATATTTATATGTCCAGTTGTATTGTGTGTACTAGTGTAAGGACTACTGCCACCGGGTGAAAACCCAATTGCAGTAAGTAATAATAATAATAATAAAAAAAATAATAATAACGTAACATTAAGCCGCGTTCGCGTAACCACTGTTACAGCAGAAAAGCAATAAGTATTACATATTCTGTGTGTATGTGTCTGTAGCCTTAGTTATCCTACATGCAGAGCGCATGCGCTGTATTATATTGTCATCTGTTGCCTGTCTGACTCTACTACATTTTTCCACATTATCTCACAAAAGGCACGATTTTCGAAAAAAAAAAAAAAAAAAAAGTTATCGAACATAAAATGTGTGTTTTGATTTTCTCTACAAACTTCATCTGATACATTTCTCATTCTAAGAAGAATTCAGCGAGATATAATCACAAACGTACATAGGTCTTCACGTAAAGTACCCGTTATTCTTATCAGATTTTAATAAAACTGGAATTTTCTGGGCACTTTCTTTTTTTGAAGAGTTCTCAAATATCAAATTTCATGAAAATCCTTCCATTGGTAGCCGAGTTGTTGCAATCGGAGAAACAGACAGATAGACAGACAGACATGAAGAAGCTAATATTCGCTTCTCGCAATTTTGCGGATGCGCCTAAAAAAAACCAAAGAAAAAAAAACAACCCACATAGTACATTTCCTTCGCAAAATAAAACAGAAAACCAAATAAAATGTCGATTTATTTTGCCGCAATTATGTCTACATCATTCAGTGTTGTTCTAAATACGTATTATCTGCTATTGTTACTACTAACATTTCACACCAGCTTATAATAATCAGATGCTGACTCATGTGATTGTATTTTCATACAGGAAATTGCAATTTCTTTGTAAGGTGTTAGATAATCAGACAGATACACCTGAACAATGCATCACAAAGACAGACTAACTAGTTACCGTGATTTATACGTTTTGAACAGTATTTCATAAAAATTCTATTTTTATTCCATTGTCATTTACACTGCTTGCAATTCAGTGAGCTTATTCAAGTTACATAATCACAGCAGAACTTGTCTTTAGTCGGCATCTGCAGCAATAAATGTCACTTGCTAATCACTGTCCTTCAACAAACACAGAACTGCATATATTTTGAGAGATATTTCTCAACCAAATGTCTACTGATGTGAAACACACAAGAGTACCTACAGCAGTTCAGTTAAAGCCTACAGTCCATGTTACCAACAAACACAGAAAAGCACATACTCGTATTTTGAGAGATATTTCTCAACCAAATGTCTACTGATGTGAAACACACACGAGTACCTACAGCAGTTCAGTTAAAGCCTACAGTCCATGTTACCAACAAACACAGAAAAGCACATACTCGTATTTTGAGAGATATTTCTCAACCAAATGTCTACTGATGTGAAACACACAAGAGTACCTACAGCAGTTCAGTTAAAGCCTACAGTCCATGTTACCAACAAACACAGAAAAGCACATACTCGTATTTTGAGAGATATTTCTCAACCAAATGTCTACTGATGTGAAACACACACGAGTACCTACAGCAGTTCAGTTAAAGCCTACAGTCCATGTTACCAACAAACACAGAAAAGCACATACTCGTATTTTGAGAGATATTTCTCAACCAAATGTCTACTGATGTGAAACACACAAGAGTACCTACAGCAGTTCAGTTAAAGCCTACAGTCCATGTTACCAACAAACACAGAAAAGCACATACTCGTATTTTGAGAGATATTTCTCAACCAAATGTCTACTGATGTGAAACACACACGAGTACCTACAGCAGTTCAGTTAAAGCCTACAGTCCATGTTACCAACAAACACAGAAAAGCACATACTCGTATTTTGAGAGATATTTCTCAACCAAATGTCTACTGATGTGAAACACACACGAGTACCTACAGCAGTTCAGTTAAAGCCTACAGTCCATGTTACCAACAAACACAGAAAAGCACATACTCGTATTTTGAGAGATATTTCTCAACCAAATGTCTACTGATGTGAAACACACACGAGTACCTACAGCAGTTCAGTTAAAGCCTACAGTCCATGTTACCAACAAACACAGAATAGCATATACTCGTATTTTGAGAGATATTTCTCAACCAAATGTCTACTGATGTGAAACACACACGAGTACCTACAGCAGTTCAGTTAAAGCCTACAGTCCATGTTACCAACAAACACAGAATAGCATATACTCGTATTTTGAGAGATATTTCTCAACCAAATGTCTACTGATGTGAAACACACACGAGTACCTACAGCAGTTCAGTTAAAGCCTACAGTCCATGTTACCAACAAACACAGAATAGCATATACTCGTATTTTGAGAGATATTTCTCAACCAAATGTCTACTGATGTGAAACACACACGAGTACCTACAGTAGTTCAGTTAAAGCCTACAGTCCATGTTACCAACAAACACAGAATAGCATATACTCGTATTTTGAGAGATATTTCTCAACCAAATGTCTACTGATGTGAAACACACACGAGTACCTACAGCAGTTCAGTTAAAGCCTACAGTCCATGTTACCAACAAACACAGAATAGCATATACTCGTATTTTGAGAGATATTTCTCAACCAAATGTCTACTGATGTGAAACACACACGAGTACCTACAGCAGTTCAGTTAAAGCCTACAGTCCATGTTACCAACAAACACAGAAAAGCACATACTCGTATTTTGAGAGATATTTCTCAACCAAATGTCTACTGATGTGAAACACACACGAGTACCTACAGCAGTTCAGTTAAAGCCTACAGTCCATGTTACCAACAAACACAGAAAAGCACATACTCGTATTTTGAGAGATATTTCTCAACCAAATGTCTACTGATGTGAAACACACACGAGTACCTACAGCAGTTCAGTTAAAGCCTACAGTCCATTTCACATTGTTGACACCGTGCATCTTCGTCATATTAAATTAAGTTAGAAACCAACCGATGCACACTAAAACCACTCTTTAAGTAGCTTTATTATAAAATTGTTAAAATTGTACCCCTACACGTGTTTCGATCCTAGGATCATCGTCAGGGGGGTTTTTCTTGCTAAAAGCTACAGTCACTTCAACACATGATTTAAAATATTCTATCTGCACTTTAAAACATAAGTTAAAATCTTGTCAATAGATTCGCTAAAAGTTGTAAAATTATAAAAACACTGAGATGGTAGAATTGTGGAACTGCTGGCGTGTGGTATTAAAAGCATATGAAATGTTTTTTCGTTGGAGCGGAGTGTACTACGTGTCGTGCGGTGTGCTACAAACACATTTTTAAAGTTGCAGAATGTATAATATCACCTCATATTCAGTGTTTGAAACGAACTGCTTTCATTGTTTATTGTTATATCACCAACTAATTGCACTTTTATTAAAAAACACTATAAGGTTTATTTAAAACGTTTAATAAATAATAATTAATAATAATAATTAATAAATAATTAGTGAAAAATGCACGGTGAATTTAGAATAAAATTTGTTTTCATTATATTCTGTCCTGCAGTTTAAATAAGCGAGCAGGATAAATATGAAAAGAAGATCAGTGGTATAGTGAGAAGCAGCATTATATTCTTCCTACATATCTGACAAATCTTGATTTTATCTTTTTAAGTTCAATGTTTCTTATAAATACGAGGGGCAGTCAAAAAGTTCCCGGAATGGTGGTATTTCACTGTAATGGTTAGGACATACGGCAACGCTTACCTATCACCTACAAAGTAGGACCCTTGCGCACAAACACACTTGCTCCATCGATCCTGCCATTGTTGGAAGCACCGGCGGAAGGCTTCTTTTAAATCTTCCGGAGTTCGGCCGTCGCATTCGATTTGATGTCCTCCATGGTTGCTAAACGTGTCCCCTTGAGGCCCATTTTCATAGTAGAGAACAGCCAAAAGTCACTGGGCAGCGAGATCCGGAGATACGGTGGTTGGGTGATGACAGGAATGTTTTTCTCGGCGAGGAATTGCTGCACAACAAGCGATGTGTGGCTCGGGCCGTTATCGTGATGCAGGAACCACTGTCCATGCCATTTGTGAGCCGCTTCCTCCGAACTGCATCGCGCAACCTCTGCAAAACTTGCCACCTTGGGTAAAGGGCACATGGGGCGTGGAGGTATTTTAGGGTGTAGGGGTGACGGTGGAGGTCGGCTCCACCGGTTCCTACACCAGAGGGGTCGCGAGTCTCGTTGTGCGCACCCTAGATGCTGAGCTCCCCACCATAACAATGCGTGCGCTATCTTATCTCTCATTCTCCGTCTGCAGGGGAATTCCGGGAACTTTTTGACTGCCCATCGTATATGCACTAATGACTTTACATGTATATGCAGATCCATAGTGACACTAGAAATTAGAAACAATCTGAACATATTTCAGTCTACATGAAGTGCAGTGAATGCAAAAAACTTCTAACTCTACACCACAAAACATAAAAGTGACCTGACTGACTGACTGACTGACTGACTGACTGAAGCAGCGCAAATCTTGAGCAAATAACAGTGAAAAAAACTAGTCAATAAAATTCACGAATATTTTACACAAACCGAAATTCCATTACCTTTTGCGCAAGGGCCGAACACTTGTCCTTCTCCTACTGAGCCAGGTTTAACCCAGTACATAGTATCCCAACTTATTTTATGTATCGCTCATTTTAATATTATTCTCCCAAGTGGTTTTTTTCCTTCGGGTTGCCCCACCAAAACCCTGCATGCATTTTCTTTTCTGACAGTCACAGAACGGAATATTTGATATAGATTTTTAAGTGGCCCGAGAGCTGTTTTACAATGAACAAAATAAAAAAAAAAAAACTAAATTGCTGAAGTTTTGAACCTATTATCACACAGAATTTCGGAACTACGTGAAGTGACCTTAGTAAAGGGCGCATTCCGGACTGTTGAGTCAGAACGTAAATACATTTGACTGTATTATTATTTTATTATTAATTATTATTATTTGAAAAGTTTCGTATAAATCCTGAAACGTTCCATAGTAAAGCTACACTAATGGTCCATACGTATGTTGGAAATGCGCTATTTACTATTCTGCAGCCCCAGTGTCTGTTGTTACAAAACTAACTGCAGTACAGATATCAAAATGAACAAAATCATGACCAATGTGTCCTTGTGTTTCGTTAAATGTCTACCACATCGAAAAATCTGTCACACGAAGGTAGTAAAAAAAAAAAGAGAGATTTCAGTTTTAGGTAATGTACAAAATTTTGCAAAAATTGACCATTTTTTTTTTTTGGAACGAATCTATGGCTTTCGATTTAATCTCTTAAGGATGATTTATATTGAAGCAATATTAACGTAAATTAAAATCTGTCCAAAATATTTAATGTAAAATCCTTGAATAAAAATCACTAAAATCCATTCAGTATTTTTCGGAGATAAATCAAGCAGACAACGCTAAGATGGGCACGCGTCACCCCCCCCCCCCCAGTCCCCCCGTCCCCACCTCCTAATTATAATATCTTTAAAACGAACGTGCTATAAAGAACTGATAAAGAAAACGCAGTACATTAATCAGTCAGTACATTATATTAGACTTTTTCTGATGTGCAATTTCACGGTTATCTGACTGTGTTTACTTAGCCGGTAATGAGTTTCGCTCCAGGTTTTATAGCCGCAGTTATCTCTGTGTATCTCTTTATACTAAAGGCAAATGCAGTACACGGATACAGAAAACAGTGAAGAAAATTAGCATCAAGAAAGCACAAAAAAGACACCACATGTAACTGTAAGGAAGCAAGATTTCCAGAATAAGCCGTGCCAAATCACGTCCAAACCTCTAAACAATTTATTCTTTTCTTACAGAAACACATTACGTGAACCACAAGGACAGTGACGTAAGCAAAAGCACTTAAATCCGGTCACTCTGAAACATTGGACAAAGCGACAAAAATTCACCGGTATATCTGGTACAAAAGTAGAGCAACATACAGCACCAAATGACTGTCAAGGACAAAGGAAGACTGCGTCCGCTTCCCCGAAAATAAAATAATTATTGTTATTATTGGTCTTGATTTACACGTTAATAATTAATGTGAGATCATTAACTTTTGTTGCTGAATTTAAATTTTCTTATACATTTGTCTCTCGTTTCTCTCTTTTGTAATTCATTCATTCATTCTGTAGTCTGTCTTACGACAGGTCCGTAGCCTCTTCCAAAGCGAGTTCTCCACAGGGTGCGATCTAGTGCTTCCTCTTTCAATTTCCAGTATCTTTTCTTTTCCTTAAGGTCATCCAGTAGCTGCTTACGTCTTCTCCCTCGTCGTCCCGTCATTTCTATCCTTCCTTCTAACTTTCCTTCAATCACGTGTTTCAGAAGGCAGTTTCTACGCAAGATGTGACCAATCCAGTTAGCCTTTCTTCTTTTTATTGTATGTAGTATATTCCTGTCCTCCTTGACTCTGTGTAATACTTCTTCATTTCTCACACGATCGGTCCAACTGATCTTCTCCATTCTTCTCCAGCACCACATTTCAAAACTTTCCAGATACTTCTGATCTACTTTCCGAAGTGTCCACGTTTCAGCACCATACAAAGCTATGCTCCAAATGTAGCACTTTACTAGTTTCTTCCTTAAATTTAATTCCAGTTTGCTGGTGAAAAGATTTTTCTTCTTGTTGAATGCTGTTTTTGCCATGGCAATTCTGGATTTAATTTCACGTGTACACCTTGCATCACTTGTTATCATGCTACCCAAATAATTGAAATATTCCACATTCTCCAATTGTTTTTGATCTATCATAATTTTCATTGGGGATGGTTGCCTTGAGATTTTCATTACTTTAGTTTTTCCCACATTCATTTCCATTCCATAGCGTCTTCCAATTTCAATTAGTCTATCAATCATGCCCTGTAGCACGTTTTCTTCCCTAGCCAGTAGCACAAGGTCATCTGCATATTTCACAGTGCGAATTACTTGTCCTCCTATTTTGAAGTCTCCAAACCCTTCAAGAGCTTCCTTGGTAAGGCACTCGCTGTATAAGTTGAACAGAATCGGTGACAAACAGCAACCTTGTCTAACTCCTCTTCCAATCTTCACACTTCTCGTCTCCCCTTGGTCCAGTCGTATTTTGACACTTTGTTCCATGTACAATTTGCTGACTAATCTTCTTTCGCGCCAGTCTATCCCAATTCCTTTTAGGATTTGCATTAATTTGGTCCAGTTGACACGGTCAAATGCCTTCTGCCAGTCTATGAAGCAAGCACACAATTCCTCATCTATGACCAAGGTTCGTTCTGATATTATTCTCAGCATCCAATTGCATCCCTAGTTCCTTTTCCTCTTCTAAATCCAAACTGATCTTCTCCAAGTGCATCTTCAATTTTCCTCTCAATTCTTCTTCTAAGTATCCTCGCTACTATCTTTGCTGCATGTGCGATGATGCTGATTGTGCGATGGTCGCTGCATTTTGTAGCTTTGGGCTTCTTCTTTAAGGCAATCATTGTAACTTCCATAAAATCTCTGGGCCATTCTCCAGTTACATACATGCTGTTGATCATTTGTGTCATTAGCCTTAGACACCTTCTCCCAACAATTTGAGTACATCCCCAGGTACATCATCATCTCCTGTAGCCTTCTTATCCCTCATCTCCTTGATAGCTTTTTCCACTTCACTTTGCAAAATATAAGGGCCTTTCTCGTCTTCATCTACTTCATCTTCAGGTTCGACGTCTAGATGTTCTGGTCGATTAGCTCGATCGTAGAGCTCTGTGATATACTTCTCCCAAATTTGCAATACTCGTCTCTGATTTATTATTATATTGCCTTGAGAGTCTTCGATGCCAATGTTTTGAATCCCATGGTTTTCTTTCCAACCTAGTTCCTTTGTCTTCATGTACATTAAATCATAACGTCCTATTCTTTGAAATTCTATGATCTCGTCGCATATGCTCTCCAGATATTCCTTCTTGGCGTTGTCCGTGGCTCTTTTCAATTCGTTCCTCAGTCTTCTGTAGTTCTTCCTTCCTTCTTCGTTGTTGACATTCTTCCATTTTCTTCGTTCATCCATTTTACTGATCATCTCCTGTGTAATCCATGGCTTTCTTGCTCTCCTCTCGACTTTTCCAACCAAACCACTCATAGTATCTAACACACATTTCTTGATATTGTTCCACTGCACTTCCACATTCCCACTTTCACATTTGATTGCACCAAGCTGTTCTTCTAGTCTATCGTGTACTACCTGTCGTTGAGCATATAGCTTCTCCAAATCCCATCTTGGTTTTTTCTTGTGGAACCTCATGATCTTCTTCAATCTGGTGCAGATCTTTGCAACCAGTAAATTGTGGTCAGAGTCAATATCTGCTCCAGGCAGTGTCTGCACATCCTTCACACTGTTCCTGAATCGCTGTTTCACTAGTACATAGTCCAGCTGATATCGATTCCTATCTCCTGGTGATTTCCACGTGTACAATCTTCTTTTAGGTTTTTTGAACCATGTGTTTGTTATAACAAGTCCATTTCTTTCACAGAAGTCAATAAGCATTTGACCTCTCTGATTCCTCCTTCCCAGTCCATATGGTCCAACAGTGTTGTGATGTGCTTTATCTCCAACCACACTGTTCCAATCTCCCATTATAATCGTGTTTGTCGCGCCCTTTCCATCCTCTTCAAGAATTTCTTCAATTATATCATACAACTCTTCCACTTTGTCATCTTCATAGTCCGATGTTGGCATGTACACTTGCACTATCAAAATACTTACCGGTTCTGCCTGCAATTTAATAGCAATGATTCTGTCACTATACACACTCTTCTTAACAACACTTTTCACTACGCTTTTATGCACTACTATAGCTACGCCTCTTTCAGCACTGTCACCCCCGGAATAATACACTGTATAATCACCACTTTTTATTTCACCTTGACACTTCCACCGCACTTCACTAACACCTAGCACAGACACTGCGTTCTTCTGCATCTCTTTCTTCAAATTTTCGAGTTTTCCTCCTTGATTCAAGGTCCTTACGTTCCAAGTGCCTATCTTGAAGCTGTTATGTTCATTTTGTGTCTTCTGCTGTTGTCTGTAGTCATTACCGCGTGGTGTCTCCCCTAGAAACACTCCCCCCGGAGATCCGAATGGGGGAGTAGTTTACCTCCGGAATGTTTAGTCTCCAGAGGAAGCATCTCGCATTTGGCATTTGTCTCTGTTTCTGGAAGAGACTATCCAGGAAAAGTAATAATGTGGTAGTTTTTCCATTTGCTTTCCACATCGCAGTACAGCAGCCGTTCAGACCACTCTGGTCACGCCTGTTGCTACACGATCATGAACCATCTCGAGCATCATTTTCTCTGTGCTTCATGTCGCTACTGATGTCGCTGCTTCCGGCATCAGGGGAGTTTTTATTCGGTTTCCCATCTCCTAGGCATCTCTCTTCGTCTGGTTCCTACCCTTTTGATCTGTCCGACTTGGGAGACCCTACTGGTAGCAATGCTACCGCCGGCTTAGCTCTCAGGGTCACTGGAACTCACAAGCCCCTCTACCACGGCAAGGTGAAGATCCCACTCGGACTCTTGACCCGTGAAGATGGGACCGACACGTTGTCCCGAAACGTCGGTAAACAATTACCACACGACGCCGCGTAATAACCCAGAAGACCGCAGATTTAAGCCTGATGAAGTGATGAACTATTTCCATTTAGAAATCTGGTCACCCCACAACGATATTTAAAACACAAACACGTCGTAAAAATATCACTTTAACTGATTAACTATGGTGAAAGACAATTAGAAATTAGAATGCAGAATAAGTATGCCTTCTGAAGCTGACAGAAATACGAAGGTAGCCCAGCTGTCTGTACAGGGCATACACAAAAGAATGGTTCGGTTTCAATAGTGATTCCTATTGAATCCGCACTATTCTTTTGTGTATGCCCTGTATTAAAACAATATACTCCCAAGAAATCATTCGTTTGGTCTAAGCTTACTTTACAGTGACACGAAATACTACAAATTCCCTTGATTGGCAATGTAACTGTAGTCGGATTTTCTTGTGATACCGGAGTCTTATAGGTGGAAGGTTGAAAACAAAGTTGTTTAGTATAAGGGAAACAAAAAAAGCGAGTAAAATTTATAACATAATGATTTAAACCTTGATTTCAGGCTTCCGCCGCGATGTTGATGTAATCTGTGGTCTTCTGGGTAATTACACGGCGTCGTGTGGTAATTATTTACCGACTTAATGTTGTATTTACCGTGCATTTTCAAATGAGATATGTTCAATAATCACCAACTAATGCACATAAACTTTTTCACAATAGTTTATTCTTAAAATTCCCCTATACGTATTTCGGTGGTTTAAACCACCATCTTCAGGGGGTCGTGGAGATTAATATGCATAGACTTATAGTTATTACATATGTGGTTACATTCATATATGTAGAATATGAGTGGGCTAGTATTGCTCACTTCGTACAGTATGTAAAATTATGTAAAATTAGTATAAAATAAATTAAAAGCTGTTAAAATGATTACATAGTTTGTAGTTTAGCCTGAAAATTAATCTCTACGACCCCCTAAAGATGGTGGTTTAAACCACCGAAATACGTATAGGGGAATTTTAAGAATAAACTATTGTGAAAAAGTTTATGTGCATTAGTTGGTGATCATTGAACATATTTACCGACGTTTCAGGACAACGTGTCGGTCCCATCTTCACGGGTCAAGATTCCAAGAAGGAAAGAAAGTGACCCATGAAGATGGGACCGACACGTTGTCCCGAAACGTCGGTAAATAATTACTACACGAAGCCGTGTAATTACCCAGAAGACCCACAGATTATAATGATTTAAAACTTATGCATTACTGATAACCAATAAATTAATTCCTGTATACGAGAAATAATTTTCAGGAAACAAGAGACAAAAATCATACCATTCACTCTGCTTATTTTAAATGCTGTCCAGAGAAACGTATTCTTGACAATCTGTAATTCCATACTTCGTGAAGTTTAATATTACCTATCCTTCAGCCCATAAGTAATCGTCCTTTCTCCTACCTTCCGCGCGGTCCATTATGCATAATCTGCCGGTAATTATGAAATAATTAAGTTTATGTGCCTCACAACATACCGTCCTACTTCCTGATTGCATCAATTATATTGGAATTTGATCTATAAATGGAGGCTTGCATCTTTTAAACCGTTCAAAAAGCAATCTCATCTTCCAAGGTTCATAGGCTTGGATAGGCATACTTGGGGCACAGCTCTGTGTATTTCAGGCTGCCTGACTTCATTAACCGCATTTAAAATCAACAGATAACAGAAATAATTCCTCCATATAATAAAAATAATATGGAATCTTCACGAAGATCACTCCTCTCACCTGTATGGAGTTAGTGTTACGTTGGTAACCCATAGTAAATTCCTTTATATTTGCACCCAATTTTCTAACATCCTTTTTAGATACTTTATTCTGTAATCACCGTGCATCTTTTCACAGGACGGGACGACGAGGAAGAAGACGTAAGCAGCTACTGGATGATCTTAAGGAAAAGAAAAGATACTGGAAATTGAAAGAGGAAGCACTAGATCGCACCCTGTGGAGAACTCGCTTTGGAAGAGGCTACGGACCTGTCGTAAGACAGACTGCAGAATGAATGAATGAACTGGATGCAACTTTATTTAAAAAAAACTGTATAGTTTTTTTAAAACATATTTAAAAACTTTTTAAAACCCGACATATGTTTCGGTTCTTATAGGCCATCTTCAGGGGTTTATTGTCGTTAAAACTGCATATATTAAAACGTCTTTTTATTGGTTCACTTTTAGGCAAGGTTTTTTTTTCACTTTTTCACTGCTTGGTATGCATCAACATTAACATATTATTTTAGTACGATACAATAGTGTTGTGCATACAGCATGAAAAAGTGAAAACCTGCTAAAGTGAACAAGAAAAGCTTTTATTATGCGTTTGACGACAATAACCTGAGATGTCTATAGACCGAAACATATGTGGATTTTTAAGTTTTTAATATGTTTAAAAACTATAAGTGTTTAATAAGTTGCATCCAGTTGGTGTATGTAAATAGTGATCCTTTTTAGAGTTTGTTTCAAAATCATTACATTCCCTTTTCAAAAAATCCTTTTTTTATCCTAAAATGTTTAATAATTTTGCGTGTTACATTTGTGCTATTTCTTATTTACGAGAAATCGTTTGTGCCAAATACTGAAAACCCATATAAATTTCCAAAATACCTTTAACCGTTGGCACAAATTGTTTAACGGCATTTATGGCGCTCTCTGCACTGACCTTCATGTTAAATAATTAATCGATAAATAAAAAAATTAAAATTAACAACACAGTAATGTTACTCGATAATCTTCAATATTACATGAAGAAGGAAGTGGTTTAATTGCTGGGTGGGATAAACTTTCCCTTCTCTAAAAATAATAAATATCCTTGAAATACAAAGCAAACACATTCAAAACTCCTCCGAGCAAAAACTCCAGGTCACGTCTTAAATGCCGATTGGTAAATTATGATATAAAATGCGTGCTACTTACATAACCAATGGACAGCGCTGCGGCCGGACACGGACAGGCATTCCACCATATCGCATGCTGAAATTAATTGAAATCTATATGAGTTAATGAAAGAAAACTTCCACATTGAAAATTAACAGATGATATAAACTAAAACCCCGTCATTGAAGGAATCCTTACCCCGAGTTTTCGAAACATAATTCAATAAGCTTGGTTGTCAAAATCTGGAAGAAGTCAAACCACCAAATAATCCAACCACACTTCCAGATTGATAAGTCAGCTTCTTTGAACAAAAAGTACTTATACTTGTACAATCGGAAAAAATAATTACTTTACTGTAATAATAGAATAGGGACAAAGGACATTGCTCCAAAGCACATGGATAGACCTTGATTTCAGGCTTCCCGCGATGTTGATGTAATCTGTGGTCTTCTGGGTAATTACACGGCGTCGTGTGGAATTATTTACCGACACGTTGTCCCGAAACGTCGGTAAATAATTACCACACGACGCCGTGTAATTACCCAGAAGACCACAGATTACACATGGATAGAGTTCACATCTGTAGACCCTCCTGTTATAACTTGACAGCTACATCTGGCAGAGTATTAACTGCCTATTCTCTTTTAATAGTTATCTAAAAGAAGATATTTGTAGTATTTACAATATACAGGGCATACACAAAAGAATGGTGCGGTTTCAAAAGTGAATAAAAAATTTATGTCTCACATTACACGGGCACAACATACACCGTCAGCGGCGGCAACTGTCCAAGTTTCTCATGCGCTACCAGCAGTTCGCTTCTCATGCTTACTGCGTGGCCGCGGGGCCAGTTTCAAAGATGGCGTTGCAGCAGGAGAAGGCTTTCTGTGTGCTCCGTTTTGAGGTGTCCAGATCTGTGATTACAGTGCAGCGTGCGTTTCGTGCACGGTTTAAAAAAGACGCACCACACAAGAATAACATAAGCAGGTGGTACCGACAGTTTGTAGAAACTGGATGCTTGTGTAAAGGCAAGAGTCCTGGTCGACCTCGTGTGTCTGATGAAAACATTGAAAGATTGCGTGAGGCGTTTCAGCGAAGTCCCGCAAGTCAGTGGCTAAAGGAAGCAGGGAATTGGGCATGCCAAAAATGACGGTGTGGAAGGTGTTGCGTAAGCGGCTATGTTTTAAACCGTACAAGATGCGATTGGTGCAGGCCCTTAAACCAGCAGACAAAGTGAAAAGGCGTGACTTTTGCGAGGAGATGCAGTTGAAAATGGAGGAAGATGGGTTCGTAGAAAGACTGATCTTCTCCGATGAAGCCACATTCCACATCAGTGGCAAGGTGAACAGACACAATGTCCGTATCTGGGGAACCGAGCAACCACATGCACAGATAGAGCACCAGCGTGACTCTCCAAAAGTCAACGTTTTCTGTGCGGTGTCCCGCGAGAAAGTGCACGGCCCATTTTTCTTCGCTGAAGCAACTGTGACTGGCGACTCATTTTTGGACATGTTGGAAAGCTGGTTGTTACCCCAACTGAATACCAATTATGACGATTACATTCTACAACTGGACGGAGCTCCCCCCCCCCCCCCCCCCCCCATTTTCACAGGAATGTACGAGTGCTTCTCAATCGTGTTCTTCCACAGCGATGGATCGGACGTGCTGCTGCAAATGGAGACAAGAACCTTCTCCCTTGGCCACCCCGTTCGCCAGATCTTACACCGTGAGATTTCTTTCTTTGGGGGTTCGTTAAAGACAGCGTTTATGTACCACCATTGCCCACGTCCATCCATGAAATTCGTGATCGGATAACGCATGCACTGCAGGCCATTACAGCGGACATGCTACACCGGGTCTGGGATGAGTTTGATTACCGTGTGGATGTGTGTCGTGTGACCCAGGGTGCACACATTGAAGGATTGTAATTACCAAATGAGAAACTTGGACAGTTGCCGCCGCTGACGGTGTAAGTTGTGTCCGTGTAAGGTGAGAAATAAAATTTTATTCACTTTTGAAACCGCACCATTGTTTTGTGTATGCCCTGTACAAAGGAAAATCACAAAATTGTTCCTGTAACCAATTTAGCTCAGTTAACAAAGTTAAAGATAGGGAAATATAAATAACATCAGCGAAAAAAATAAACTAGGCCTGATAGTAAGCTGGTTACAGCAGGATATGTTTCGGTCGTTTATGTTTGTAAATTTTCTGTAAAGAGTTCAGGTCGTGTAGAGCGTAATTTCTGATTTGTTGGACCAGGGTTAGGATGGGATGGACACTTAGCAAAACATTTGGCCGTATGTGGGTGGATGAAGTCTCGGATGGGTTCAATATTAAGCCTATTCTTTCTTTTCCTCTCAAGTAAACCTATAAAAACTTACCATATTAATTTATGAGATAGAAATGTAACTAAAATAAGAAGAAGCTGATAGAATGGCTACTTTGCTATGTAACCCAGTGTATTCCGAGACAGTAACACCAAAAGTACATTAAAAAAACGTTTATTGACCAGTCAACGTGTTTCGACTTAACTGTTGTCCTCAGGGTAAGCATAAACAAAAACTACAAGGTACTACGCTAATCAACAAACAATTATTCACACAAAAACTATAAGGTACTACGCTTATCAATAGACAATCATTCACATAAACAAAACTACAAGGTACTACGCTAATCAACAAACAATTATTCACACAAAAACTATAAGGTACTACGCTTATCAATAGACAATCATTCACATAAACAAAAACTACAAGGTACTACGCTAATCAACAAACAATTATTCACACAAAAACTATAAGGTACTACGCTTATCAATAGACAATCATTCACATAAACAAAGACTACAAGGTACTACGCTAATCAACAATCGTTCACATAAACAAAAACTACAAGGTACTAGGCTAATCAACAAACAATTATTCACATAAAAACTACAAGGTACTACGCTTATCAATAGACAATCATTCACATAAACAAAAACTACAAGGTACTACGCTAATCAACAATCGTTCACATAAACAAAAACTACAAGGTACTACGCTAATCAACAAACAATTATTCACATAAAAACTACAAGGTACTACGCTTATCAATAGACAATATTTCACATAAATAAAAACTACAAGGTACTACGGTAATCAATAGACAATCATTCACGTAAAAAACTATAATGTACTGCGCTAGTCAATATCAAATCATTCACATAAACACAAAGTACAAAGTGTATCATTTAATGCATAGAAAGCCTGCATGTACTGCGACATCTTGTGAGAGGTGCGGCATTCAGAGAAACGGTAAAATGGACACTGTATTTCAACAGATTTCCAAAATAGTAATGCTTGAGCAGAAGAACTCGTACTAAAACACGTGAACCACAATCCAAGAACTGTTTTCATGATTTCACAGTTTTTTTTTTTTTTGGTGGAGAAGAGCCCCGCAGCAGAAGCTACAGACGCACCGCAGCCTTAAGGCTTATTGTGCAACCCTGTGATGAAGATGAAGAGAAAGGTGATCACTTTTTTCATTGTTCCAAGTAATGGAGCACCGGTGGAATGAAATTGACAGGGGAAAACCGAAGTACTGGGGGGGGGGGGGGGGGGACCTGTCCCAGTGCCACTTTGTCCACCGCAAGACAAACGTTTAGTATACAGTGACGGTATAAAAGGAAACAACCCAAAAAAAAATTTAAGCAACATACGACCACGGCGGAAGCCTTCAATTACATATAATAAATCTATTTTTTCCTAGAGAGGGCTCGCTGGTCGACCATACCCTGCCTCATTGCGACACACATCTCTAATTTAAAACTAACCAAATAACAAGCTCCGCCAGGCACCGTACTCCTTAAGACAAATACTTCCTTAACCAGTGAAAAAATTTCCCACATTTTATGGAACCAAGGCGCCCAATGCCGTGTTCATAAAATACCGTACTTGTCCACATTAGGCTATCAAAATCCAGTCCACACATTCCAATCTATTTCTACACAGTATAAGACACGTTTTAATATTATCCTCCAATCTACGCATAGGGTTTCAAAGCAGGCTCTTGCCTTCAGGTATTCCCACCAAAACCCTCTACGCCCTCTATGAATCCCACCGGGGGCATGGATGTCTGTCTGTTGTGAGTGTTGTGTGTTGTCAGGTAGAGGTCTCTGCGACGGGCTGATCACTCGTCCAGAGGAGTCCTACTGAGTGTGGTGTGTCTGAGTGTGATCGTGAAGCCTCGATAATGAGGAGGTCTAGGCCCCCCAAGGGGCTGTCGAGCCATTGGGGGAAAAAAATATATGGTTATGCTGGGAGAAGTGATGATTATTCGTAAAGACTCTATCGCAGTATATTCTGGAACGGAACTGGAAAACCACAGTTAAATGAGTTACGATAACCAGTAATATGGCCTGTCATGTTATGATGTATCCAGTAATATGGCCTATCGTGTTATGGGATAACCAGTAATATTGCCTGTCATGTTATGGTGTATCCAGTAATATGGCCTGTCGTGTTATGGGATAACCAGTAATATTGCCTGTCATGTTATGGTGTATCCAGTAATATGGCCTGTCGTGTTATGGGATAACCAGTAATATTGCCTGTCATGTTATGGTGTATCCAGTAATATGGCCTGTCATGTTACGGTGTATCCAGTAATATGGCCTGTCGTGTTATGGGATAACCAGTAATATTGCCTGTCATGTTATGGTGTATCCAGTAATATGGTCTGTCGTGTTATGGGATAACCAGTAATATTGCCTGTCATGTTATGGTGTATCCAGTAATATGGCCTGTCGTGTTATGGGATAACCAGTAATATTGCCTGTCGTGTTATGGGATATCCAGTAATATGGCCTGTCAAGTTATGGTGTATCCAGTAATATGGCCTGTCGTGTTATGGGATATCCAGTAATATGGCCTGTCGTGTTATGGGATATCCTTTAATATGGCTGTCGTGTTATGGGATATCCTTTATGCCTGTCGTGTTATGGTATCTTTATATGGCCTGTCGTGCTATGGATATCCAGTAATATGGCCTGTCGTGCTATGGGATATCCAGTAATGTGACCTGTCGTGCTATGGGCTATCCAGTAATATGGATTGTGCTGGCTCAGGATAGAGACCGTTGGTGGGCTCTTGTGAATGCGGTAATGAACCTTCGGGTTCCATAATATGTGTGGAATTTCTTGACTAGCTGACGACCTCTTAGCTTCTCAGGAATTTCCCTGCTCCATGGAGCTATTATTATTATTATTATTATTATTATTATTATTAATTTTGTGCCGGGTTTATAATTCGCCATTGCGCCTCTTAAGTAGCACGTTAATAAAGGAGAAATTATTATTATTATTATTATTATTATTACCAGTAATGTGAAGTTATAGGTCTATATTAGTCCCCAGGATAGTTTGTGCTTATTGCGCAGCCGCAGAAGCCGTTCACTTGTCGGGTTACTTGGCATTACTTAACTGCTGATTTCATTTGTGTTTGTCATTAAAATGCGGCAGGAAAGTTGTCAGCGGGCACTGCGATATGATCTTTTGAAAGGGAGTGATGTGGGATTGTACGTGTTTTGTGAACCGGGGTAGCTGAGTCACTAGCGTGACTGCCTGCAAGCTTGGCATTGGGGTTCGGTTCTTGGCAGGTGTAGAACTCCTCCTTCGTCTTTTTTTTTGCGTATTTATGTATAACACTTCATAAAACATAAACTATTCACTGTTAACACAAGTTATTGGTACTGATAATGGCTAGTACACAAGACCGAAACACGTCGCTGTTTTTACTGTATAAGGATAACTGTAAATTCTCCTGATTATGCGTGATTTCAGGCTTACACCGCGGCGTAAATGAGATCTTCAATCTTCTGGGATATACGCGGCGTAGATGTGTAGTTTTATACCGACGTTTCGGGACAACATATCGGTCCCATCTTCAAGAGTCAAGCAGTCCAAGAAGAGTTGGAGTCTTTGGCCCTTGAAGATTGGACCGATAGGTTGCCCCGAAACATCAGCAAATAAGTAACAATCTATGGCGAGTAACATCCCAGAACAGCGAAGATCTCGGCTCCAGATTATGTTCATTCGCCTATGGTTGAAGCTATGTAGAGATACTGACAGCGTCGTTAAATGAACAACGAAAAAACTACTACTCTACTACTACTACTACTACTACTACTACTACTAATGGCGACGAAATAATTGTAATTTACAGCTGCGGCTTGAGCAACAAGTCGTGATGCGCAAAAGTCCTGCGGTCCCCTGTTACCTTACTCTCTTTGGCCCAAATATCTTTCTTAAACCCCTATTTCAAATACCCTCAGCCCATGTTCCTCCCTCAAAATAAAAGGCCAAATTTCACAACCATATAAAAGAACAGGCAAACCTGTAGCAGTAAATAGAATGCTTTGCTGCGTATACGATTTCTCTTTTTACAAAATACACAATAGCCTTACATTGTGCGTTGGTTGGTTGGTTGGTTAGTTAGTTAGTTAGTTAGTTAGATATGTCTGCAGTTTTGATACGTGGTGCTGCAGAAGAATGGAGAAGATCAGTTGGACCGATCGTGTGAGAAATGAAGAAGTATTACACAGAGTCAAGGAGGAGAGGAATATCGTACATACAATAAAAAGAAGAAAGGCTAACTGGATTGGTCACATCTTGCGTAGAAACTGCCTTCTGAAACATGTGATTGAAGGAAAGTTAGAAGGAAGGATAGAAATGACGGGAAGACGAGGAAGAAGACGTAAGAAGCTACTGGATGACCTTAAGGAAAAGAGAAGATACTGGAAATTGAAAGCGGAAGCACTAGATCGCATCCTGTGGAGAACTCGCTTTGGAAGAGGCTACGGGCCTGTCGTAAGACAGACTGCAGAATGAATGAATGAATGAATGAATGAATGAATGTCTGCAGTGAGACTAGATCAAGCAACCAGATGTTAAACACTGCTGTGGAAGAGTGTCTTTCTGTAACCGCTGAGCTTAGCCTTTTGTGAACCCAAAGCTTCCTTATGGTGTTCACTATATTCCTTCACTTAGCCTTGTCCCTTGCCACCACTGTATTTTTGCACGTATCTGCGTAACGCAGTTGCGAGATCCGAGGGTCTCACAGCACTGATGATGAAAATACATGTCTTCTGGGATGTTATTGTCTTTGCAACGTCGATCAGTATTGGCCAATCGAAACGGCGTAAAATCTCAGGAGACTTGAATATTCTGCAACGCATATTTGTTACAATAAATTACCTCCAACGTAACAGCGACGCAGGATCTGCTAACTAGTTGTTACCCCAACGTGTCCTGTACCGAAATAGTCCTCTTGCAGTCAGTTTAACCTTGATACCCATTGTTCACTCTACGAGGGTCTTCAAATATTAGCTCTGTCATCCTCGGACACACCCATAGATCGTGAGCCCTTTTCGTTTACTAATCATTTGTCCACACTTAAAACGTAAAATGAAATGATTTACGCCATTTATCTCATGTTTTCTGAACAAGAGTGGCTTATCTCGCTTTTGTAGACTGTTAGAGACTGTAACAATTGTAACATTTTAGTGATATTTCAATACACATATAGTGTATGAGCTCAATCAGGACTCAAAAACAATAGACTAATATTTTAATGTTCAACATTTTACTCATATGGATGTAACATTTTATACAATCGATGTATAGTCTGTGCTTTTAACACTGTGACCCCCTGAGGATGGCATTCTGAATGCCAAAATACGTATAAGGGTGAAGTAATATTATTGTGAAATTGTGCATGAGTTGGTATGATAAATAAATAACTTCCATAATTGATTATTTGTACCAACAAATGCACTAAGACAGTTTTTTCACTGTTTTCTTTATTATAAGGATGCCCCAATACGCATTTCGGCAATTATTTTGCCATAATCAGGGGGTATTAGAAGTGAGTTTTTACATAGACCAATTCTTTGGTTACGTCATAACAGTGAGTCAGTATTTGTTACCACATCGTATAAAATTTGTATAATTAGTGGTATTGTTAAGCTGCTAAAAGTTATTAAATTTAAAATTACAATAAAATCAAGTAGTATATTATACTACCCTCTATAGTATAATTATTAATTAATGGCAGCGTGGTCCTATTTTCAGCGTGTATTCCAGTTATCTGTGTGTTATGTTGTTGGTAGGACCTCCTTCCCTCCTGTCTGTGTGGTTAGTGGTTATTTCATATCAGCTTCCATGCTGAGGATATCCCATGCCTTAATAGCATATTGCGGTAGGAGGAGGCGGCCTTAAATAAACCGTTAATATGTGGAATAAACAATAGCTGACAGCTGACAGTAGGTGGTCTTCAAATGTGAGGGCTCGGAATTCCCCTTAATATGTATGTAATAAGGAGGATGAGATGGGCATGGAATGTGGCACGCATGAGTGGCCGCGCGGTCTAAGGCGTGGGTCTTCGGCCGCTCGCTTACTGGGATTGTGGGTTCGAATCCCGCCGGGGACATGGATGTCTGTCTGTTGTGAGTGTTGTGTGATGTCAGGTAGAGGTCTCTGCGACGGGCTGATCACTCGTCCAGAGGAGTCCTACCGACTGTGGTGTGTCTGAGTGTGATAGTGAAGCCTCGACGAAACGAGGAGGCCCAGGCCCATATAGGGCTGTCGAGCCATACACAAAAAAACGTCTAATTTAGGACAGCTAATTGTGTGAATGATTTAAAGGGCAGCCTGTGGAATGAAGCACCCCTTGTCATAGGTTACGATAGCCTTCTATCACAGGATCTAAAAGGAATAACTGAAGAAAACAACCAAAGCCTTGTTCAGAACATCCGTTTCTGGGCAGACAGTCTGAACATGCCATCCCGCATACGACAGTGCTGCTACCTACTGGACCGAATCCATCAACATATCTTTCCTTTTTCGTTGCTTCTGTTACATAATTTATGGCCAAAAAGTGAAGGTCAGCGGACAATTCATTTTAGTGATAAAATTTCCTTTGAATTAATAATATTAATAAACAATCTGCCATAACCACTCCTTATTTTGTTCGAAAACACGAAATGAAGTACAGTCAATACAAACTCGAGCGTTATAAATGCAAGAAATTAGAAAGTATGTTTCTAGTAGCATTAGGGAGAAGTTATATCTTTGCAGAGTGCCAAAACTGATAACTAAGTTTCAGCATAGAATGTTTACTGTGCAGGCCTACGCGTTAAGCGAAAGCTGTCTAAAAACTGGGGCCGGTTTCCGATTTCGCGAGGCCCTCAGCTAAAGATGAGGCCCCTGTGTATGTTAAGAGGACAGACACACCCTGCTTACGTAACAGTTACGTTAGGGAAAGCCCAGCAAGTAGGATTTTGTGCAAGTAGCAAATCATTATATGGTGAAATATAAATTGCACATACTGTACACACTGTAGCTACACACAACCACACACGCACAAATATATATATATATACTATATATATTGTATGCGGGCCGGGATAGCTCAGTCGGTATTGCGACTACGCTATAGTCTGGACGGTCCGGGGATCGATTGCCGATCGCAGTAGCCGCGCGGTCTAAGGCGTGGGTCTACGGCCGCTCGCTTACTGGGATTGTGGGTTCGAATCCCACCGGGGGCATGGATGTTTGTGTTGTGTTTGTTGTATAAGGACGTAGCATGGAACGTAAAGTGACATGAAGGACGAAAGGATTTAAACAGTACAAAAATGGATCAAAGGGGAAAAACCCTGGACAGGCAAAAAGAAAATCTAGGTGGGGGCGAGATTTTCAGCATCCGTTCAGACCAGCCCTGGGGCCCAACCAGCCTCCTGTACAATGTGTACCGGGTCATTCCCGGGGGTAAAGCGGCCGGGGCGTGACGTTGACCACATACCCCGTCTAGCACCCAGGTTAAAGAAAGAGTAGAGCTATACCTCTACTCCCTCTCTGGCCCTTCATGGCCTGTTCTAGGGTGAACTTTACCTTTACCTTTATATATATATATATAATGTATATTTATGTACGTGTACACAGTACGGCTATCAACTTTCGAATATATAAAAATACATAAATTATTCTGAAAAATTTCTTAAATCTGAAATCGCGTAACTTGAAATTAAGTAGGTGTGCGTCCGTAACTTATACAAAAATTATTAGTTTTTTAAAGACTAAATTAAATTAAACCTACAGTATACGAGTATATATATATATATATATATATATACATACATATTCAGTACGCACCGCGCAGTAAACACAGTGTGCTTACATTACATAAATAAATCGGTGAATGTCCTATGTAAATACAATGTTTACTGTGAGCATCGTATGGAACACACAAACACACAATGTGTATAAAATACTGTATTTTTAAAGTTAAACGTGGCGGTACATGCACTAATCATTCAGCTTTGAAGAGTTAACGGAGATTTTTCGATTCTATATGTATAATGTCATGGGCAGACTTCTATATGACAGAAGATGTTTTAACAAAATATACAAGCCCACAATAATGCGATGCAGTCAGCCGTGTGATATTAAGTGTGTTACAAATACCTTTGTGTTTATGTGCCGACTGACGCCGTCTGTGTGTCTGTGGGCCTTTCAGCTTGCTATGTCCCAAGCCTCATAGCCTATTTACACGCTGACAATGAAACCACACGTCAGATGTCACTACATAATGGATGCGTGATTTCAGGCTTCCTCCACAGTGTAAATGAGATCTGCGCTCTTTTGGGATTTTACGCAGCGTAGATTAATGGTTACAGACTTTCGGGACAACCTATGGGTCCCACCTTCAAGAGTAAAGCTGTCCAAGCAGTCTTGGATTGCTTGGACAGCTCCACACGCAGTAAACACACTCCTTCTCAATTGTTAATGCTGTACAGTGAAATAATCGCTGTTTGTTCTGAGATCCACACAAAACACATAAATACAGTCCGTACCGCGCAGTAAACACACTCCGTCTCAGTTATACAAACCAGTCAGTTAATGCTGTACAGTGAAATAATCGCTGTTTGTTCTGAGATCCACACAAAACACATAAATACAGTCCGTACCGCGCAGTAAACACACTCCGTCTCAGTTATACAAACCAGTCAGTTAATGCTGTACAGTGAAATAATCGCTGTTTGTTCTGAGATCCACACAAAACACATAAATACAGTCCGTACCGCGCAGTAAACACACTCCGTCTCAGTTACACAAACCAGTCAGTTAATGCTGTACAGTGAAATAATCGCTGTTTGTTCTGAGATCCACCACAAAACACATAAATACAGTCCGTACCGCGCAGTAAACACACTCCGTCTCAGTTATACAAACCAGTCAGTTAATGCTGTACAGTGAAATAATCGCTGTTTGTTCTGAGATCCACACAAAACACATAAATACAGTCCGTACCGCGCAGTAAACACACTCCGTCTCAGTTATACAAACCAGTCAGTTAATGCTGTACAGTGAAATAATCGCTGTTTGTTCTGAGATCCACACAAAACACATAAATACAGTCCGTACCACGCAGTAAACACACTCCGTCTCAGTTATACAAACCAGTCAGTTAATGCTGTACAGTGAAATAATCGCTGTTTGTTCTGAGATCCACACAAAACACATAAATACAGTCCGTACCACGCAGTAAACACACTCCGTCTCAGTTATACAAACCAGTCAGTTAATGCTGTACAGTGAAATAATCGCTGTTTGTTCTGAGATCCACACAAAACACATAAATACACTGTGTGGGCAGAACGTAGAATTGTCCGTACCGCGCAGTAAACACGCTCCGTCTCAGTTATACAAACCAGTCAGTTAATGCTGTACAGTGAAATAATCGCTGTTTGTTCTGAGATCCACACAAAACACATAAATACAGTCCGTACCGCGCAGTAAACACACTACGTCTCAGTTATACAAACCAGTCAGTTAATGTTGTACAGTGAAATAATCGCTGTTTGTTCTGAGATCCACACAAAACACATAAATACAGTCCGTACCGCGCAGTAAACACACTCTGTCTCAGTTATACAAACCAGTCGGTTAATGCTGTACAGTGAAATAATCGCTGTTTGTTCTGAGATCCACACAAAACACATAAATACAGTCCGTACCACGCAGTAAACACACTCCGTCTCAGTTATACAAACCAGTCAGTTAATGCTGTACAGTGAAATAATCGCTGTTTGTTCTGAGATCCACACAAAACACATAAATACACTGTGTGGGCAGAACGTAGAATTGTCCGTACCGCGCAGTAAACACGCTCCGTCTCAGTTATACAATCCAGTCAGTTAATGCTGTACAGTGAAATAATCGCTGTTTGTTCTGAGATCCACACAAAACACATAAATACAGTCCGTACCGCGCAGTAAACACACTCCGTCTCAGTTATACAAACCAGTCAGTTAATGTTGTACAGTGAAATAATCGCTGTTTGTTCTGAGATCCACACAAAACACATAAATACAGTCCGTACCGCGCAGTAAACACACTCCGTCTCAGTTATACAAACCAGTCAGTTAATGTTGTACAGTGAAATAATCGCTGTTTGTTCTGAGATCCACACAAAACACATAAATACAGTACGTACCGTGCAGTAAACACACTACGTCTCAGTTACACAAACCAGTCAGTTAATGTTGTACAGTGAAATAATCGCTGTTTGTTCTGAGATCCACACAAAACACATAAATACAGTCCGTACCGCGCAGTAAACACACACCGTCTCAGTTATACAAACCAGTCAGTTAATGCTGTACAGTGAAATAATCGCTGTTTGTTCTGAGATCCACACAAAACACATAAATACACTGTGTGGGCAGAACGTAGAATTTTGAAACGTTAAACTTGGTGGTACATATAGTGACCAATAGGCCTTAAAGGTTAAAAATATTCCCCACGCATTTTGGACAATAAACGTCCGTTTTAGTACGCGGAATCTCAATTATTTCCCTAAAATTAACGTTGACCATTTTGCTAAAAATCAAATTATCCTTCTGCTAAATATGCATCAGCTGCAAATGCGGTTTGCAGACACGCAAACACACTCCTATGTACAAAACACATTACTCAGATTCAACGTCAGCTGTCTCTGTCGAGGCTGCAAGATCAACATTTATGCGCTCAACATATTTTTTTCCCCCCAAACATTTGTTCAGGAATTTGTCTCCGTTTGACTTATGTTTTGTCCCTTTGTTATTGTTTTTAAGATACGCGTTTGTGCTGACTTCGTAACTGGCCTTCACGCTGTTGAGTCAGCGCGTTAAAAATATAGAACTGAACTGAAGACAAGTCGCCAGAGTACATCGTCCTTATAATTCGTTAACACTTCATCAAACACATGCACTTTCTGGTTGCAGACGTCTATCAGTTGCTAAATGTTAATATACACACAGTCGAACTCGGTTATAACGTCATGAAAGGGACTGAATAGTTTGTGTCGTTATAAACGAGTGTTGTTTTAACCGTGGAGTATAATGTTGTGGTTACGTAAAGCAATCCCATTACAGGCCTGGACAGGCCCTTAGGGTTCCAGAAGGCTGAGGCTGCCAGATTTCTAGACAATCGGCACATGAAGGTGGTAAGGTTGGTCAGCCCTACGCACCGGCCGCCTTTACCCCCCAGGAAATACTCCTGGTACTCATTTATGTTAGAGGCTGAGTCGACCCCAAGGCCATAGTGCGACCGAAAGGATTATGTAAATAAAAGATTCCAATAACACCATTGGGAATCGAACCAGCGACCTTCCGGCTTGTAGCGCAGTGCCTCAACCAACTGCGCCACCGCGTGTCCCAATGTTATGGTTAACAGTGAGGAATCAATTGGTACCACAGAATATCTGACGTTATAGACGAGATGTCGCATAAACCGATGTCGTTATAACCGGGTTAGATTTTATACCTGTCCTGGGTTCCAAAAGATAACCCACGTTTTAAGTAGCTAGAAAAACGTACAGTGAACGACAGACGAGGATCATAAGAACGCACATCATCTGTAATATCAGCATTTCGTGCTCCAGAAGTGACATTTCTGAACTTCTGTGTCTTCGACTTCTGTTGGTATCTATTTCTATAGCATCTTAAAGAAGGACACGAGCCGACTCTGTTAATACGTCCGCATCCTTAAGGCTTTCATGTGAAAAATTTTCTAGAAATTTTCCCCCACAAAATTCTGTATGCATTTCTTCTCTCGCCAACAAATTTGCACGCTTTATCTATCGCAATTGCTTTGGTTTCACTAATCTTATAGGCCTATTAGGTGATCTGTGTAAATCAAAGTTCCCGTCGCTACAATATTTATAACTAGAAACTTATTACAGTGCCCGGCACGAAAATAGTCCCGTCAAGGTCACTGCCTACGAACGCAGTGTTGCAATGTTCTAACGACAGACAGTGTGCAACTAAACAGGAAGCTGCACCACGGGGGAAGAACTGTCAACAACGCAGGGCGGCGGGGAGCGGGGGTGTGAGTCAGCGGCTTGACCTTGACGGGACTATTTCCGTGCCGGCAACTTTAGTACCTATTACGTATTAATCCTTAGTAGTACAGTACTTCTGTATTGGCCATTGGTTTAACTGCCATTAGGTCCAGATGTTGTAAGTACCGGATTTACCAGACTTGAAGGCCATTAAAGCTTCAGGAAGAAGATGGGAAGGTCATGGCCCGAATACGGGCCGAAAAGCCATAAAGTAGAAAAGTAAATGCCATTAAATTAAGAAATTAGAGAATCGGAGGCAGAGGTGAAGTTCTGAAGCTTGCTCACAACAACATACGAGGGAAAGAAACTGATACATTATTGTGCTCTAGTACGGACTGTCTTCACTTGCAATGAATATACAACGAAACATTTTTAATTCTTTCATTACACGTCATTGTAATTTCACTTTAATTTCGCATTCACGATTTAATTTAACCTTCGTCCTCATTCCTATGCACGCAGTGACACCAAAAAAAAACTTGTCAATTCCTTAGAATGTTTTTACCTATACACAGCACCCTCTGACCACCTGACACGTACAGTCCCTTTGTAATAGTATCATTACATCGCACGTCGTGTCCACCTTAACACGCGTGAACAACAGCGCATTTCTATTCAAGTAATGAATCACACAATGCATCCTGTTTGCAGAGTTTGCACCGTCAACTGCATGCACCTCTAACTTACCATTGTGCGAAACAAATTTACGAAGCCTAATTAGAAACTGACTATAACATTTTACTTTTCATTAATCTGAAATATAAATTGACAAACTGCGTGTTACGATAAAGTTTACCCTACGAGAGGCCATGAAGGTCCAGGAGGGGAGTAGCTCTACTCTTCAATATGACGCTATCCATCCCGTTATGTATACAGAATTACACAAATAACACTATGTATTCCGTCTGACATAACCTTTATTTATTTATTATAATTTTCTCAAACACTACATGTTTCGATCAAGCCGATCATCAGGTATTTTATTTTATAGAAAAACTTAAAATTCAAGGTCAAAAATGTAAATTTTTGCGACATCTCACAAATAACGTAAAATTTAAATTACAATCGACTTCTGTTAAATGACACGCCATCAAAAATTATTTAGTTTCCTTTAAGATGGGACCGATAATTTGTCCCGGAACGTCGGTAAAGGATGATCACTCGACGCTGCGTAACATCCCAGAAGAGCGTAGATCTCTTTATAAAGTGTCTCACCGAATTCGTAGTGCGGTCTTTCAGAGCAGTCTAAAGAAATCCAATACATTTTCATACCCCACTTTATGCACACGTTTGTAGTTTCTTACATAGAAATTACATGATCAGTGTAGCGTAAAAACACGCTTCTGTAGTCTATCAGCCTTTAGCGTATCTGTCATTATAGACCAAGGGTGACCAAACCGCGGCTCGCGAGCCACGTGCGGCTCTTTGACATATAATGTGCGGCTCGCGGAAATATGTTGGCTGAGCTCCTTTTTGCATTATAATTCATATAAAAAGTAAATAAAAAATTTTCAAGCTTTACAATTATTTACCGGTATAAACTGAGAGTCCGCTGGATTAAAACGTAAGTTTAATATTCATGGTGAGTAAATATATTTAAGAATTTTTGTAACAAAATGTGCGTGTAACAATAAAAACGTGTGTGTAATATTTGTTTATGTCTTGCGGCTGTCAAACATCTGAAGTTTATCGTATTTGGCTCTTACGTTAAGCACGTTTGGCCACCCCTGTTTAAGGCTGTCGTTTTCATGTAGGCCTCTAAGACGATTATCGACAATAAATATGAAGGCCAAGTGAAAAATTATTGTTTTTGCAACGTCTGTCACAGTTCAGGTGTCTTTGTCCAGAAGTCCTGTCACCATCAGCCTTTGCTTTACTTCCTTCTGTACAATTATCATTTGTCCAGCGAATGCGACTTTGAACAAGCATCGCTGGAGAACAAAGAGTGTTTGATATGAGTTTTTGTCATTGAACAAGGCCACGAAGAACCGCGACCACAAATTGATCCAGTTCATTGAAACTTCGCCAGATGACGCTTTGAAATAATACCTTCCAGCACATATTGACGCAATGGAAATTTCCAGCAGATACCGACAAAATACCAGCGATTACCCCAAGCATTTGAAAACGAGAGGTGAAGTTGGACAGAACGCTCGTCAACAGTCAGGGCACACGTCATAAGGCCTTTTCTCCTGCTGGCCAAAACAAATATAAATTTGCATTACAAATTGTAAACCAAATATTATTTTATTTACCACTAGCGTGCCCGCGCAGAGAAATCTGTACTCAGTACTTGATTTTTCCCGTGTTATAGCAACGGTGCTACAATGGGGCGTTGAACTTTCCCCAGGTGAAATATCAATCGACCTGACGTGTTTCCTTGTAACTATAGATTAGTCTTTCTCTTGGTTTTCCTCTGAGTAACAGTCTAACGTTTAATTTACAAGTTCGCGCGGCCGCCATGTTGTTATTCCTTACTAAGTAATTATAAATAAGGGGGTTAGGATAGACTCTGGTCGCATATGTTCATAATAACTTTCATGAAAATCTGTCATGTGTTTCAAAAGCATGATTTGGAAGCACAACAGACATACACACAGGCATCACAGTAATATCCTAAGGCTATTGATCAACTCACACCACTAAATGCACCAAAACAAGTTTTGTCATTGATTTCTTTATTAAAAGATTTAAATTATTAAGAAATTCAGTGACAAACTTGTTTTGGTGCATTTATTGGTGTGAGTTGATCAATTGTACAAAAATGCACGGTGAATATAACGTGAAAATCATAAGACTAATTTTAAAAAAAGGAAAGTGGGCTAAAGACGAATAGATGTAGAAAGAATTAATGGAGGCCGCGCGGTCTAAGGCGTGGATCTGCGGCCGCTCGCTTACTGGGATTGTGGGCTCGAATCCCGCCGGGGGCATGGATGTTTGTCTCTTGTGAGTGTTGTGTTTTGTGCGGGTAGAGACATATGTGAAGGGCCGATCCCTCGTCCAGGGGAACCTACCGAGTGTGTGTGTGTGTATGGACTTCTTGACCCTTGAACATGAGACCGATAGATTATCCCGAAACGTCGGTACAGAACTACCACTCAACGCCGCGTTACACCCCAGAAGAGCGCAGCCAGAAATCACTCATTCTTAAATTTAATTTCAAAGGGCACAAAACTCAGCTAACAAACCGTATGATTAAGGTATCATACTTACGCAGCTAACAAACCGTATGATTAAGGTATCATACTTACGCAGCTAACAAACCGTATGATTAAGGTATCATACTTACGCAGCTAACAAACCGTATGATTAAGGTATCATACTTACGCAGCTAACAAACCGTATGATTAAGGTATCATACTTACGCAGCTAACAAACCGTATGATTAAGGTATCATACTTACGCAGCTAACAAACCGTATGATTAAGGTATCATACTTACGCAGCTAACAAACCGTATGATTAAGGTATCATACTTACGCAGCTAACAAACCGTATGATTAAGGTATCATACTTGCGCAGCTAACAAACCGTATGATTAAGGTATCATACTTGCGCAGCTAACAAACCGTATGATTAAGGTATCATACTTACGCAGCTAACAAACCGTATGATTAAGGTATCATACTTGCGCAGCTAACAAACCGTATGATTAAGGTATCATACTTACGCAGCTAACAAACCGTATGATTAAGGTATCATACTTACGCAGCTAACAAACCGTATGATTAAGGTATCATACTTGCGCAGCTAACAAACCGTATGATTAAGGTATCATACTTACGCAGCTAACAAACCGTATGATTAAGGTATCATACTTGCGCAGCTAACAAACCGTATGATTAAGGTATCATACTTGCGCAGCTAACAAACCGTATGATTAAGGTATCATACTTACGCAGCTAACAAACCGTATGATTAAGGTATCATACTTACGCAGCTAACAAACCGTATGATTAAGGTATCATACTTGCGCAGCTAACAAACCGTATGATTAAGGTATCATACTTGCGCAGCTAACAAACCGTATGATTAAGGTATCATACTTACGCAATAAAGGACTTTTGCTACCAGGTTCCAACTCGCATAATGGAAACATAATTACGTGTACTTTCATCGAATAGTTTTATTGTATATCAACTACAAAGCAGATATACAATACACTATTTTCATCGAGCTGAATATAAACTCTCAAGGCCTGCGCAGTCATCCCTGAACAGACGCGCGTTTAATGTTATAGATATACATTGACACAAACCTAACAAATCCGTAGCTCAGTTGGTATGCGACTCGTACGGCTGAACGTCCGGGATTGAATCTGGTCAGATTTCTTCGCACCGTAACGTGGCAACCGCTCTGTATAAATGGTAGGTTCTTCCTGGTAAGCGGCCGGGCGAGCTTGAACACAACCTCATTCTAGGTATCAAACAAAGGTCAGCTAAACCTCCCCTTTAGGATTACTTGGATTGTGTAAGAATTAATTTCATATTACCTTACAACTGATGCAATAAGTTATGTAATGCAGTAAAGTGTTGTACATGGTCACAGCGTCGCAATTATATAGACTTTGTAGCCCTATCCTCGCAAAGGAAAAATCCATTACTGACAGGCCTTAGGTTCACAGGAGTGAGGCAGTTTCTAGACATATCGACTGAAGGTGTAAGGCTGTCAGCACTACGCACGCGCATTTATCCCCTCTGAAAATTCCTGGTACTTATACTTCTGTTAAGTGTGAGTGACCTAGGCCAGTTGGGTGAGCCGACCTACGGTGACGTCAAGGAAATCTCCAGATTCCCACCGCAGCCTCGACTCCGGCTTCTAGGGTGCCCACCTCTGCCCCGTCGTCAAACATAGACAGGTTCCTTTCAACTGGACAGTCGGTACTATTGTAGGGACTAACAATCGCTTTTATATTCTGGGATCGCAACAAACCCGTTAATACACCTTGTGAGAATTCAATTTTGTTCAGAAAGAACGTGGTTACCTCTGTCGACAATAAGTTGTGTAAAAATCTTTGTGCCAACCGGAATGTATATAAGCTATTAAGCTGAGTAAATAATGATTACATGCGTGGAAGTTCTTGTATTTGTGTTGTGGCTTCTTTCTAGACAATCCTATTAATCACTCTAAACCGCACACTACCCCAGGTAAATTCCAATATTTCGTTGCTGCACCCACATGCACTTTAAGATTTAGCAAGACAAATTCACAATTCAACGACACATAACCTGACGTTGTATCTAGCGCAGTTGCTTGCGTAGACTGATCTGCCGACAACAGCGTTATTTCATAGTAAAGCCATTTACAATGACTGGTCGGTTAATATATCTGAGGGAAACAATCGAGGTGTTTATTGGCGCGCAAACGGCTGTATAATGTGTTTTGTGTAGTGGAATTTTCAGAACAAACACGTTTTCATTTGTAGCAACAAACAGAAGGTTGAAAAATCTTGGTCCAACCGAAGGGGATATAAGCGGTGAGCTGACGTATATTGTTATGCGGTTTTGTTTTTGTGGTTCGTCGCCAATCGCGATTATTCCTTTAAACCCATTAACAACCGGATTGTTAACTATTCACAAATTCTACGTTCTGCCACGACTGTATTTATGTGTTTTGTGTGGATCTCAGAACAAACAGCGATTATTTCACTGTACAGCATTAACTGACTGGTTTGTATAACTGAGACGGAGTGTGTTTACTGCGCGGTACGGACTGTATTTATGTGTTTTGTGTGGATCTCAGAACAAACAGCGATTATTTCACTGTACACATTAACTGACTGGTTTGTATAACTGAGACGGAGTGTGTTTACTGCGCGGTACGGACTGTATTTATGTGTTTTGTGTGGATCCAGAACAAACAGCGATTATTTCACTGTACAGCATTAACTGACTGTTTGTATAACTGAGACGGAGTGTGTTTACTGCGCGGTACGGACTGTATTTATGTGTTTTGTGTGGATCAGAGCAAACAGCGATTATTTCACTGTACAGCATTAACTGATGGTTTGATAACTGAGACGGAGTGTGTTTACTGCGCGGTACGGACTGTATTTATGTGTTTTGTGTGGATCTCAGAACAAACAGCGATTATTTCACTGTACAGCATTAACTGACTGGTTTGTATAACTGAGACGGAGTGTGTTTACTGCGCGGTACGGACTGTATTTATGTGTTTTGTGTGGATCTCAGAACAAACAGCGATTATTTCACTGTACAGCATTAACTGACTGGTTTGTATAACTGAGACGGAGTGTGTTTTACTGCGCGGTACGGACTGTATTTATGTGTTTTGTGTGGATCTCAGAGCAAACAGCGATTATTTCACTGTACAGCATTAACTGACTGGTTTGTATAACTGAGACGGAGTGTGTTTACTGCGCGGTACGGACTGTATTTATGTGTTTTGTGTGGATCTCAGAGCAAACAGCGATTATTTCACTGTACAGCATTAACTGACTGGTTTGTATAACTGAGACGGAGTGTGTTTACTGCGCGGTACGGACTGTATTTATGTGTTTTGTGTGGATCTCAGAGCAAACAGCGATTATTTCACTGTACAACATTAACTGACTGGTTTGTATAACTGAGACGGAATGTGTTTACTGCGCGGTACGGACTGTATTTATGTGTTTTGTGTGGATCTCAGAGCAAACAGCGATTATTTCACTGTACAACATTAACTGACTGGTTTGTATAACTGAGACGGAGTGTGTTTACTGCGCGGTACGGACTGTATTTATGTGTTTTGTGTGGATCTCAGAACAAACAGCGATTATTTCACTGTACAGCATTAACTGACTGGTTTGTATAACTGAGACGGAGTGTGTTTACTGCGCGGTACGGACATTTCTACGTTCTGCCACACAGTGTATTTATGTGTTTTGTGTGGATCTCAGAACAAACAGCGATTATTTCACTGTACAACATTAACTGACTGGTTTGTATAACTGAGACGGAGTGTTTTACTGCGCGGTACGGACTGTATTTATGTGTTTTGTGTGGATCTCAGAGCAAACAGCGATTATTTCACTGTACAGCATTAACTGACTGGTTTGTATAACTGAGACGGAGTGTGTTTACTGCGCGGTACGGACTGTATTTATGTGTTTTGTGTGGAATCTCAGAACAAACAGCGATTATTTCACTGTACAGTATTAACTGACTGGTTTGTATAACTGAGACGGAGTGTGTTTACTGCGCGGTACGGACTGTATTTATGTGTTTTGTGTGGATCTCAGAACAAACAGTGATTATTTCACTGTACAACATTAACTGATTGGTTTGTATAACTGAGACGGAATGTGTTTACTGCGCGGTACGGACAATTCTACGTTCTGCCCACACAGTGTATTTATGTGTTTTGTGTGGATCTCAGAACAAACAGCGATTATTTCACTGTACAACATTAACTGACTGGTTTGTATAACTGAGACGGAGTGTGTTTTACTGCGCGGTACGGACTGTATTTATGTGTTTTGTGTGGATCTCAGAACAAACAGCGATTATTTCACTGTACAGCATTAACTAACTGTTTTTTGTAACCGAGACGGAGTGTGTTTACTGCGCGGTACGAGCTGAATCCTTAAATATAATTCAGATTATTTATTATATATAATTCCAACTAACTGCATTCTTTGACAAAGGAAAAATACGTTGCACTATTTTATATTTTACATTCCCCTACATGTTTCGGCTTCAATAAGCCATCTTCAGGGCAACTCATATAAAAATCAGTATATTAATTTAATTTTTTTAATTTTTTATATTTTCCACTCAGTGCAATATAATTAAATTTCTGTAATATTAACCAACAAAAGCACACAACTGTCATATATTCACAATGATATATTTAAAACACTACACTTCTACATGTTTCGGGCCTTACTGGTCCATCATCAGGGAGTACATTAATTTCGCATACAACAATTACATGACAATATCTTGATCTGTTGCGTATGTAGAAGAATTGATGGAAATTCTTGCGCGTAGAGTGAATATGTGTAGCGGACAGAATTGTAACACAGTAAATTGGAGCAGGTGTGGATGTGTTCGAGGTGTAAGTTCCGAAACATGTAGGCAATAGTACTTTTAAAAATGTTATTGTGAACCTATGATAATTGTGAGCATTTTTTTGGTTAATATTACGGAAATTAAATTTGTTTTTAAATTAGTTTAGTGTCAGACATCTATTAAGAGAAGTATCGGGCCGTTCCATGTTTTTCTTCATAGCAGGAAGACACGAGTGTCGCGATATTGATAGGCATTGTCTATGCCTATGTCCAGCCGACAAGGGGTGGTCCTCCAGCTTGGGGGTTGGGCGAGGTGCTAACAACTCCTCACCGTAAAAAAATTACCATGTTACGAAACACTATACAGAGCCTCGGACCTGGACTGATTCTTTGGATAGGGACAGGTGGCGGGCTGTTGTGAGTGCGGTAATGAACCTTGGGGTTCCATAAAACGCGAGGAATTTTTTGACTAGCTGAGGAACTGTTAGCTTCTCAAGAAGGACTCTGCTCCATGGAGTTAGTTAGTTAGTTAGTTATTGTCTGTGTCACCTGTCTTGATTAGCACCCAGTAGCAGTAAATACCGGACACCCAAGCACTACATTACTGTCTACAGTCGTGCAATAAAGTACAGGTCGAAAAATTTTCCAAAAATCTTGGAACTACCTCAAAATTCTATGGGCCAAAATGGTGATATGAAACAAGTTCCATAATGAGGACCCACATATTTTCACTTTAAAATAGAAAATTGTCATCATTATGGCTGGTGCACTGCCCAGAACTTCATGTATTTAAATGATTAGAGATTTTATCTGTTCCATGCCAATATATATTTTCGTTAATGTACCTGTCAGTAATCAAGAAACCTTTCAAACAAATTCATCTACACACAATATTAATACAAGCAATAAGCACCATCTTCATAGACCAAATGCCAACCTATCTTGTTTTCAAAAAAGTATATTTTATGCCGGTATCAAAATTTTCAGTAGTTTACCACGCAGTCTGACAATCCTTAAGAATGAAAAGGCAAAGTTTAAATTAGCCTTCAGAAAATACTTAAACACACACTGCTTTTACTTGTAGATGAATTTGTTATGTGTAGAGATGATCTATAATTCTGTTTTACAAAACGTTTATAGCATTCTACACTGTAAAAATTGTGTATGTTTGTGTATTTGTGGCTTGTAGCACATCATGTTGTTTTTGTGATACAATTATGGATATATGGAGTGTGTGTATGTATGTGTGTATGTATGTACCTATGTATGTATGTATGTATGTATGTATGTATGTGTGTATGTATGTACCTATGTATGTATGTATGTATGTATGTATGTATGTATGTATGTATGTATGTATGTACGTACGTGTGTATGTACGTACGTGTGTATGTATGTGTGTATGTATGTACCTATGTATGTATGTATGTATGTATGTATGTATGTATGTACGTACGTGTGTATGTACGTACGTGTGTATGTATGTATGTATGTATGTATGTATGTATGTATGTACGTACGTACGTATGTATGTATGTATGTACGTACGTGTGTATGTACGTACGTGTGTATGTACGTACGTGTGTATGTATGTATGTGTGTATGTATGTATGTATGTATGTATGTATGTATGTATGTATGTATGTACGTATGTACGTATGTATGTATGTACGTACGTATGTATGTATGTATGTACGTACGTATGTATGTATGTATGTACGTACGTGTGTATGTATGTATGTATGTATGTATGTATGTATGTACGTACGTATGTACGTATGTATGTATGTATGTATGTACGTATGTATGTATGTACGTACGTATGTACGTAGGTATGTATGTATGTACGTATGTATGTATGTATGTATGTATGTATGTACGTATGTACGTAGGTATGTATGTATGTATGTACGTATGTATGTATGTACGTACGTATGTATGTACGTATGTATGTATGTACGTACGTATGTACGTAGGTATGTATGTATGTACGTATGTATGTATGTATGTATGTACGTACGTATGTATGTATGTACGTACGTATGTATGTACGTATGTATGTATGTACGTATGTATGTATGTACGTACGTATGTACGTAGGTATGTATGTATGTACGTATGTACGTATGTATGTATGTACGTACGTATGTATGTATGTATGTACGTACGTATGTATGTATGTATGTACGTACGTGTGTATGTATGTATGTATGTATGTACGTACGTATGTACGTAGGTATGTATGTATGTACGTATGTATGTATGTATGTATGTATGTACGTATGTACGTAGGTATGTATGTATGTATGTACGTATGTATGTATGTACGTACGTATGTATGTACGTATGTATGTATGTACGTATGTATGTATGTGTGTACGTAGGTATGTATGTATGTAATTATTTTATTTTACAGCATGCTCCATTACAGTACAGTAATACTACATGCCTCATGTAATCATGTTATACAATAATATACAATATTTACAATTACAATATATACAATTATTAATTTTCCTTATTCTTAATTATTGGAATACATGTAATTTTTTGTTTTACAACCTTTCGAAATCTATAGATTCGGTAAAGTGAATAAAGTGTTTTCTGTGGGTCTTGATCAACTCTTCTTGAGTTGCTGGCCAATTTCCGGTTTTTAAGACATTATTCTTGAGTGTTTGGCGCTCTCTTTCCAGCAGCCTGCAGTCGTATATCAGGTGTTCAGTTGTTTGGTCTGCGCTATTGCATGGACATGTTGGGTTGTCTATTATCTTGAAGCGATTGAGGTAGGATTTAGTTTTTCCGTGTCCTGTGACTATTGCCGTGAAGTTTGGTGTGAGGTTCATCTTAATTTTTAATCTCTGGTTTACGCTGGGGAAAAATGATTTGGTTGCTCGACCTTTGGTGGTTTTATCCCATTCTTGTTGCCACTTTTCTTTTCCTTCTTCCTTCAATTCACTTACAATTGTGGATTTAGGAACTTTGTAGTAGGAGATTATAGCTTCTTGATTTCTTGCCGCTTCTTTAGCCAGTCTATCCGCTAATTCGTTGCCGTATATTCCTACGTGGGCTTTGATCCAGGATAAATTTATTGTCCAGCTAAGCCTTTCCAAGATGGTCACTTTCTTCCGTATTTCTTCTATTAATCTGTTGTGCGTTCTGCTGTTCGTCAAGCAGTCTATTGTGATCCTGCTGTCTGTATATATTATTGCTGTCCTTTGGTTTCTAGGTATTTGTGTTGTTCCTTCTATCTCCTCTAGTGCTTTCACTATGGCCAGTTGCTCAGCCTGGTTGTTTGAGCATCTGTCGTCCAATTTGAATGTCAGTTGTTTCGTCAGTTCGTTTCCTGTATGTATGTATGTGTGTATGTACGTACGTATGTATGTATGTACGTATGTATGTATGTATGTACGTACGTATGTATGTACGTATGTGTGTATGTACGTATGTATGTATGTACGTACGTATGTATGTACGTATGTGTGTATGTACGTATGTGTGTATGTACGTATGTGTGTATGTGTGTACGTAGGTATGTATGTATGTGTGTATGTACGTATGTATGTGTGTATGTATGTGTGTATGTGTGTACGTAGGTATGTATGTATGTGTGTATGTATGTATGTATGTGTGTATGTACGTATGTATGTGTGTATGTATGTGTGTATGTGTGTACGTAGGTATGTACGTATGTGTGTATGTACGTATGTGTGTATGTGTGTACGTAGGTATGTATGTATGTGTGTATGTACGTATGTATGTGTGTATGTACGTATGTATGTATGTATGTATGTATGTACGTATGTATGTATGTATGTATGTACGTACGTACGTATGTACGTATGTACGTATGTACGTATGTACGTATGTATGTATGTATGTATGTATGTATGTATGTATGTATGTATGTATGTATGTATGTATGTATGTATGTATGTATGTATGTATGTACGTACGTATGTATGTATGTATGTATGTACGTATGTATGTACGTATGTATGTATGTATGTATGTATGTACGTATGTATGTAGGTATGTATGTATGTATGTATATATGTATGTACGTATGTATGTATGTATGTACGTAGGTATGTATGTACGTACGTATCTATGTATGTACGTACGTGTGTATGTATGAATGTATGTATGTATGTATGTATGTATGTATGTACGTAGGTATGTATGTACGTAGGTATGTATGTACGTACGTATCTATGCATGTACGTACGTGTGTATGTATGAATGTATGTATGTATGTATGTATGTATGTATGTATGTATGTACGTATGTATGTAGGTATGTATGTATGTATGTATGTATGTATGTATATATGTATGTACGTATGTATGTATGTATGTATGTATGTACGTAGGTATGTATGTACGTACGTATCTATGTATGTACGTACGTGTGTATGTATGAATGTATGTATGTATGTATGTATGTATGTATGTATGTATGTACGTATGTATGTAGGTATGTATGTATGTATGTATGTATGTACGTATGTACGTAGGTATGTATGTATGTATGTATGTATGTATGTACGTACGTATGTATGTGTGTATGTATGTACGTATGTACGTATGTATGTATGTACGTATGTATGTATGTACGTATGTATGTACGTATGTATGTGTGTACGTATGTATGTATGTATGTATGTACGTACGTATTAGGCACCACCGTATAAAATGCAGTCACCCGAGATTTGTGCACCCCTGCATTAAGGCAGTATTGTTCCTGTTACATTGCACGACACAATGTGTCATGCATCATGCCTTAATCGACGTGACGCGGTACGTGACGCATCACGCCTTCCGCTACGCACAGTAGTGCTTAAAGTGCGTGATAACCGTGAGGTGCTACAAAGCTTTCTTTCTTCGTGTTATCAGCTTGAGAAGGTTTATGTTTAGCCGTTTGCTGCCGTCTGACATTTATGACACTACAGTAGGGTGTTTGCCTGTCACAAGTGAACGAGATAAACTTGATAGCGAGATCGCAAGGTCAATAACCTTCGCATGCATTGAAGAAAAAGACAAAATACTCATTATATGTGCTGATATTGCCATGGAAATGTCTGTCAGTCGGAAAAGACGCATTCGTCATAAGAATGGATGAAGCTTTGAAAATGGTCGTCTTCCATCAAGCTTTATTTTTTTATCACTAAAAACCCTTTTGGATTTTCTATCTGCCAACATTTGTCCATCTTTTTTATTGACAAAATTGGAAAATTTTATTTAAAGGTCCAAAGTTTTGAAATTTAACCCTTTAATGACTAACATTAAACTGCATTCTATTTAAATTACAGTCCGTACCGCGCAGTAAACACACTCCGTCTCAGTTATACAAACCAGTCAGTTAATGCTGTACAGTGAAATAATCGCTGTTTGTTCTGAGATCCACACAAAACACATAAATACAGTCCGTACCGCGCAGTAAACACACTCCATCTCAGTTATACAAACCAGTCAGTTAATGCTGTACAGTGAAATAATCGCTGTTTGTTCTGAGATCCACACAAAACACATAAATACAGTCCGTACCGCGCAGTAAACACTCCGTCTCAGTTATACAAACCAGTCAGTTAATGCTGTACAGCGAAATAATCGCTGTTTGTTCTGAGATCCACACAAAACACATAAATACAGTCCGTACCGCGCAGTAAACACACTCTGTCTCAGTTATACAAACCAGTCAGTTAATGTTGTACAGTGAAATAATCGCTGTTTGTTCTGAGATCCACACAAAACACATAAATACACTGTGTGGGCGGAACGTAGAATTGTTGAACGTCGAAACCTGGTGGTACATATAGTAACCACTGGGGTTTCAATGGTTAACGCTGTTTTCATCAAAATTTTCTGATGTTTCTTGATTACATTCAACAGCATCTCGCCGATACTGTCTGTGTAACAATTACGATTTTCCCGGCAGACGCAAGTCTCATTTCATCAACATCTCGTCCAGTTTGTGACTGTTGTTCACAATAATCAAGGAAATTGTCAAACAAATTCATCTATACACAATACTAATGAAAGGAATAATCACCATCTTCATACGAGTAGACCAAATGCCAACTTATCTTGTTTTAAAAAGTGTGTATTCTATGCTTGCATCAGTGTTTTCAACAGTTTACAACGCAGTCTGACTATCCTAACACTGAAAAGACAAAATTTAAAGTATAATTACGAAACTACTTGAACCACACTGCTTTTATTCTGTACATGAACTTTTTATGAGTAAAGATATCCATAATAATGTTTTGTAAAATGTTTATAGTATTTTACACTGTAAAGATTGTGTATATTTGTCTATTTATGACTTGTTCCACATCCTGTTGTCTTTGTGATACAATTATGGAACCATGGAATGGATGGAAGGATGGATGGTTGTATGTACTGTCATAAACCATCATTTCTGCCATCTGTACTGCATTCCATCTTCTCGTATTGACAACAGACTGCTGACTGTCGACCCAGGCATCAGCTTCGTCTCTATTTAACTGTTTCATTATATATTAAGTACTTTCATAATAATAATTGACTTCTTTTGTTATTTCCTATTTGTTCAATCAATATATCCACCAAAAATGCACCTAATAAAATACAATTCATAACAAATTATAAAACCCCTACATGTTTCGGCACCGGAGTTCCATCATCAGGGAGTCATAAAAAAATGCTCTGAGGATGGCACCCCGGTGCCGAAACATGTAGGAGTTTTAATAATTTCTTATAAATCGTATTTTATTAGGTGCAATTGTTGGTGGCTATACTGACTGCAAAAATAAGCACGGTATCAATAATATAAACTTTGTGTTCGTCCATTTTAATCTGCCACGGCCAAATGCAAATGCTTGCTTTTATGGGCCAGAACCTTTCCGGCTCACTTTCCATGTTGGCGCTATAATTTCGAACTTCATATAACTGCTCGATAGATGGTACCACTGAACGACATAGCCAAAAGTTAACTTCACTTCCGACAACAGATGGCAGCAAATGCAGGTACGCTTCTCAGAGCGGGCTTCCAGAGATTCAGTGGCATATAGGTAACCACGTCGACTGATAGTTAACGACGTTTCGGAAATACTTGCTGCCCTAACCACTCAGATGCTACGTATATATTGAAGGTGGAGTTATCAAGATAATAATCTTAAACGTCGATAATTATTTACAAATTACACGGTGTCATATTACACAAAACTTGAATTTCCAGTGTATTGTGTCAGTGGGGTTGGAGTTCGTTTGTGTTACCTCGCTGTCTTTAGTGATTCATTCATTGACAGGAGTGAAGTCGGCCTTAACTATTTAGTCACTAGGATTAAATCGAACAGGCTTAAACAAGACTTGATTAGATTAGAAAGACGGAAACGACATGTCTTGTGATAATCTACAGTAAAGTAGTGTATAAAATACGAGCAAATTCCAAGAAGGAATTTACCAGTAATGCACTAAGTACACTCACAGTTGGTATTTACCGACAAACAATAGGTGTATTAACGACAACAATAGTTGTATTACGACAAACAATAGTGGTATTAACCGACAAACAATAGGTTGGTACTAATCAACAAATATCTTTCGTGGCACAAAAGCGTATTATGTTCACCGCAAGTCTTTGGTAATAACTGGCTCGAAGAGAATTCGCCAAACAGCCGCTGTTCATCCAAGAATCACAGTACAGTCAGTCGAACACAAATATTCATTTATTCAGTATTACATCAACATGTTTCGGCCCAGTGGTCCATCGTCAGGTTGGCAAGAATGGAAGATAAATTACACAGTTTGGAATGTAAATTGAGACCTCCATCTCCATTCCTTAAATTGATATATATATATATATATATATATATAATTTAAATATACATAAAGGAGGAAAGTTAAGTAATAATGTCCCACGATGTTGAAGGCTAGATTTGTAAAGTCAATAAAATGATGTTAAAAGTTAAAATTAAAATTAGGAGTTAAAAATCAGACACCACAGAGAAGATTAAAATCGCGGAATAGCTTCCTCGGAACAGTGCAAGTTGAACCACCTGAAGACTCCCCCTTACCCAGATTTTCCCTGGTAGCCACCTCCTTGATTTCAATACTTGGAAATCTCTTAACCGCATTAGAACAGGGGTGGAACCAGTAAAAACAAACATGGTGAAATGGGGCAAAACAAACTCCGACGACCTATATTGTGGCTGTGGAGAGGTACAAGATATGGGACATCTCCTGTCATGCAGGGACTGCCCCCAGAAATGCACCCTCGAGGATTTATGGCTTGCAAATAAAAAAGGATTTGACGTAGCCCAATACTGGGCAAAAAACCTTTAACTTGACGGTCCGGACACGATAAAGAAAGAAAGTGCAAAACTAGACACTTCTCAGACAGCTATACATGTGTTCTTGTTTCTCATAAAGTTGAATGATTTCGAAAAAAGGAAACTGTGTATTTAAGCTTCTATTCTTGCCAACCTGACGACTGTCCACAGAGCGGAGACAAGTTTTTGATGTAATACTGAATAAATGAATCGTTGTGTTCGACTGACTGTACTGTGATTCTTGTTGCCTAAAACACAACGACGCTGCATCGTCTTAAAATAGCCGTTCAGTTCATTGCGTATTCTGTCTTACGACAGGTCCACAGCGAGTTCTCCACACAGTGCGATCTAGAGCTTCTTTCACCTTACAGTATCCTCTCTTTTCCTTAAGGTCATCCAGTAGCTGTGTACGTCTTCTTCCTCGTCTTCCCGTCACTAATGTCCTTCCTTCTAACTTTCCTTCAATCACATGTTTCAGAAGGCAGCTGCGTACGTCTTCTTCCTCGTCTTCCGTCATTTCTATCCCTCCCTCTAACTTTCCTTCAATCACATGTTTCAGAAGGCAGCTGCGTACGTCTTCTTCCTCGTCTTCCCGTCATTTCTATCCTTCCTCTAACTTTCCTTCAATCACATGTTTCAGAAGGCAGCTGCGTACGTCTTCTTCCTCGTCTTCCCGTCATTTCTATCCTTCCCTCTAACTTTCCTTCAATCACATGTTTCAGAAGGCAGTTCCTACGCAAGATGTGACCAATCCAGTTAGCCTTTGTTCTTTTTATTATTGAATATAAAAAATAAATTATGTCAAAATCCCAAGGTGGTGCAGATGTAACACTGCTGGTGGCCCTAATATAGAACACGAAGGCTATCTTTTGATATGAAATTATTATTATCATAACGTTAAAATTATAGTCTTAGGAAACGATAATAATACCCTCAGTTAAGCCAATGACAGCCCATTTCAAAATTTACCTACTTTCCATTTCAAGACAGTCTTCCCCTCTCAAGAAGCTTCGTAGTTGTAACTTATATACTTGAAGCAATGTCATTAAATAACCAACAACTCAATCATACCATTATCCTGACACCTTATCTCTTTCGTATCTATTTTAATATTTTACCCCGTCTACACACAAATCCCACGTGACCTGACCTCATCAGGTTTTCCCACTATACAGGGCGTACACAAAATAATGGTGCGGTTTTAATAGTGTTCACTATTAAAACCGCACCATTCTTTTGTGTATGCCCTGTATATTTGTCTTCTCTGCGTTTCTTAACATTCGCGTCTTGCTTGAATTATTCTCTGGATAAAGGTAAAGGTAAAGGTAACGTTCTCCCTAGAACAGGCCATGAAGGCCCAGAGGGGGAGTAGAGGTATAGCTCTACTCTTTCTTTAACCCTGGCACTAGATGGGGGTGGGTGGTCAACTCCACACCTCAGCCGCTTTACCCCCGGGAAAGATACCCGGTACCCATTGTACAGGAGGCTGGGTGGGCCCCAGACCCGGTCTGGACGGCGGCAAAAAATCTCGCCCCCCACCGGGATTTTTTTTTTTTTTTTTTTACATTTCACACTCATACAAAAAACAGGGAGAGTGACATTTTGTATACATTAAGCTTTGTCTTTTGATAGCAGGCAGAAAAACAAAAAAATTGTCCTGAATTAAAAGGTAGCAGCAACCCATAATTTTAATCTGCTCTGAATTTCTTCATGAACGAAGTACTAATCTGTCAGAGTTTTTCTGAAATATATGAACATTTTGTCTCCCAGCTGTGGCACACGAAGCTTCTTTCCAAAGTTCACAAAAGCCCACTTCTGAATCCGATCACGAGTCACGTAAGTCCAGTGCACATCCTCACACCCTGTTTCTACAAGACTGACTTCAATAATTTACTCCTAACATAATGGAACAGTAAATTCTCATTTCAAACATACAACCACTAAAATAAATCTATAGCAAGGGGCTGCAGCAGCTTCGATTCGATCCCCGGACCGTCCAGCCCGTAGCAAGTCGCTATACTGACTGAGCTATCCCGGCCCTAAATATTCTCTGGATTCCTAATGTAGTTGTTGTTTGTGATACGACGCTCTGACATCGGTGTTGATGAATTTCAAAGTCTTGCAAGACGCTACGTCGTAACCTTCCGCAAGACCTGAATCTTAGCATCTTAGTTGCACCGTAGCGCCTGCAATTTTGGCAACTGCTCTAACCGCGTTCAGTTTAACGGCTTGCCCTGCTCCACACTTGATTCTGACACAATGAATCTTCAAACATTTGGCAAGACTCCTTGGACGGCGGACAGACCCATCCTTACGGCTCCTACGCGAACTACAAAACGTCGACATACATCCTACTACTAAATTATTTGTGCAGCGGTCTAAAAAATACCAACGTACATGCTTACTTCTAGAAAATGAGGTGGAATACTCGCTACGGGCTGGACGGTCCGAGGATCGAATCCCGGTGGGGGCGAGATTTTCAGCACCCTTCCAGACCAGCCCTGAGGCCTATCTAGCCTCCTGTACAATGGATACCGGGTCATTCCCGGGGGTAAAGCGGCCGGGGCGTGGCGTTGACCACCCATCCCCATCTGGCGTCGAGGTAAAAGAAAGAGTAGAACTATACCTTTACTCCCCCTCTGGGCCTTCATGGTATGTTTTAGGGATAACTTTATTTTACTATACATATTCTGATGTCAGTTTAAACTGATGTGAGATCAGACCCTGAAGATGGAGGCAGCATGCTTCTCCTAAACGTCGGTTATCATTATTTGACACGGCGTCATATCTGAACAGACTTAAGGCGCCATCCACTTAATGCCATGCAAGCGTAAAGTGTTTAAAAATTCAGTTATTACATAACAGACAAGGTAAAGGTAAAGCAATCCCATTACAGGCCTGGACAGGCCCTTAGGGTTCCAGGACGTTGAGGCTCACAGACAATCGGCACATGAAGGTGGTAAGTTTGTCAGCCCTACGCACCGGCCGCCTTCACCTCCCAAGCAATATTCCTGGTACTCAATTCTGTTAGAAGCTGAGTCGACCCCAGAGTCATAGTGCGACAGAAAGGATTATATCAATGAAAACCTTTAATGACCGCAATGGGAATCGAAACCGCGACCTTCCGGCTTGTAGCGCAGAGTCACTATGTGCCCCCCCCCCCCCCATTATATAAAACAGTCTCTCGAATTAGCGTGATTTCAGGCTTCCGCCGCGGCGTACATGAGATCTGCGTTCTTTTGGGATTCAACGCAGTTTCTTGCCGACGTTTCGGGACAACATATCGGTTCCTTCCTTCAAGGATCAAAGTTCACACTTGGAGAGCCCGATAGGTTGTGCCGAAACGTCGGTAAGAAACTACCATTCTGCGCTGCGTGAAATCCCATAAGAGCGGAGATCTCAGAGTTCACACTCCAAAGACTAGCCGCTTATTTCAACTCTATATGGCTCTGGCTACGGTGCACAACTTAGTTAAACAAACTTCTTTTTGTGGACTTTGTCCACCACCTTAATGCTTTAAAGAATTAGGAGGACTTACTGTACCACATTGTATGTGGCATTACTACTCGTTAAACACGTCACATCAGGTATTGAAACATGATAAAAAATTATAATAATATTATAATTGTTATCACTGATATTATTCATTCATTCAGCTCACTTATAGTTCATAGCTTAGACTAGGGGTGGCCAGTTAGACGAGATTCGGGAGCCGCAATTTACGCAGCAACTTAGGATACGGCCATGCGTTAATAAGATAAAATACAGTGGAACTCGGTTATAACGTCATGAAAGGGACTGTATATTTTGTGTCGTTATAAACGAGTGTTGTTATAACCGAGGAGTTTTAATGTTATGGTTAACAGTGAGGAATTAATTGTTACCGCAGAATATCTGACGCAATATACGAGGTGTCGTATAAACCGATGTCGTTATAACCGGGTTAGATTGTATTTTTTTTCCTTATTCGACCTCTTCTTATTTCCGTTCATCCTACTACAATCGGCTATTTTCAGTTACTTATGAGTTTCCTTTCTTTAGACAATCCTTTAGAACGCCGTTCGGCCGTGCCATGGCTCAGGAGGTTAGTCGCCGGCCTCCCCCCCCGGGTTCGATCCCTGGTCAGTCCATGTGGGATTTGTGGTGAACAAAGTGGCACTGGGACAGGTTTTTCCCCGAGTAATTCGGTTTTCCCCTGTCAATTTCATTCCACCGGTGCTCCATTACTTGGGAAAATGAAAACAAAACTGATCATCTTTCTCGTCATCTTCATCACAGGGTTGCATAATAAGCCTTAAGGCTGCGGTGCGTCCGTAGCTTCTGCTGCGGGGCCCTTAAAAAAACCCGCCGTTCGCAGTCAGCCCCGTGTGCATGTAGCTAAACCACCTGAATATTATTTTTTATACACAACTTGCGCAACACACATTGTGGCCGTCCCTGGCTTAGAATGTACACAGTCAAATGGTAGATCAAATGGTGTAAGATGAACTAGAAAGGACGTGGAAGGAAACGGTGGTGGCCTAATACGTGGTATTACCTGGTAACTTCAGTTCGGATACCCGATAACACAAAGGAGGTTCAAACTGGCACTTTACGAACATATCAGAAGGATTACGGTTTCAGCCATTTCCAGCCGCTGCCATGTACAGCTGCGCACAAGAGACCAAAAATGTACCCAGAATTTTGATAAGGGAGACCTCATGGAAAGCGGGTAGTAGGGAAACCAAAAAGGCGATGGAAGGGGAACATTAAGTAAAGTTCACCCTATAACAGGCCATGAAGGCCCAGAGGGGGAGTAGAGGTATAGCTCTACTCTTTCTTTAACCCTGGCACTAGATGGAGGTGGGTGGTCAACACCACGTTCCGGCCGCTTTACCCCCGGGAATGACCCGGTACCCATTGTACAGGAGGCTGGGTAGGCCCCAGGGCCGGTCTGGGCGGGTGCTGAAAATCTCGCCCCCACCGGGAACATTAAGTAAAATATGAAGGAAATACGAAGGTGACTGGCACTGTTTTTGTACGCTGTTCAGTAGCGAGCTGTGACACTAACAATACCGAACATGCAGCTGTTAGAAGCTGTGACACTAACAATACCCAACATGCAGCTGTTAGAAGCTGTGACACTAACAATACCCAACATGCAACTGTTAGAAGCTGTGACACTAACAATACCCAACATGCAGCTGTTAGAAGCTGTGACACTAACAATACCGAACATACAGCTGTCACTAGTAGAAGCTGTGACACTAACAATACCGAACATGCAGCTGTCACTAGTAGAAGCTGTGACACTAACAATACCGAACATGCAGCTGTCACTAGTAGAAGCTGTGACACTAACAATACCGAACATGCAGCTGTTAGAAGCTGTGACACTAACAATACCGAACATGCAGCTGTCACTAGTAGAAGCTGTGACACTAACAATACCGAACATGCAGCTGTCACTAGTAGAAGCTGTGACACTAACAATACCGAACATGCAGCTGTTAGAAGCTGGACACTAACAATACCGAACATGCAGCTGTTAGAAGCTGTGACACTAACAATACCGAACATGCTGCTGTTAGAAGCTGTGACACTAACAATACCGAACATGCAGCTGTCACTAGTAGAAGCTGTGACACTAACAATACCGAACATGCAGCTGTTAGAGAAGCTGTGACACTAACAATACCGAACATGCAGCTGTTAGAAGCTGTGACACTAACAATACCGAACATGCAGCTGTCACTAGTAGAAGCTGTGACACTAACAATACCGAACATGCAGCTGTTAGAAGCTGTGACACTAACAATACCGAACATGCAGCTGTCACTAGTAGAAGCTGAGACACTAACAATACCGAACATGCAGCTGTTAGAAGCTGTGACACTAACAATACCGAACATGCAGCTGTTAGAAGCTGTGACACTAACAATACCGAACATGCAGCTGTCACTAGTAGAAGCTGTGACACTAACAATACCGAACATGCAGCTGTTAGAAGCTGTGACACTAACAATACCGAACATGCAGCTGTCACTAGTAGAAGCTGTGACACTAACAATACCGAACATGCAGCTGTTAGAAGCTGTGACACTAACAATACCCAACATGCAGCTGTTAGAAGCTGTGACACTAACAATACCCAACATGCAGCTGTTAGAAGCTGTGACACTAACAATACCCAACATGCAGCTGTTAGAAGCTGTGACACTAACAATACCCAACTTGCAGCTGTTAGAAGCTGTGACACTAACAATACCGAACATACAGCTGTCACTAGTAGAAGCTGTGACACTAACAATACCGAACATGCAGCTGTCACTAGTAGAAGCTGTGACACTAACAATACCGAACATGCAGCTGTCACTAGTAGAAGCTGTGACACTAACAATACCGAACATGCAGCTGTTAGAAGCTGTGACACTAACAATACCGAACATGCAGCTGTCACTAGTAGAAGCTGTGACACTAACAATACCGAACATGCAGCTGTCACTAGTAGAAGCTGTGACACTAACAATACCGAACATGCAGCTGTTAGAAGCTGTGACACTAACAATACCGAACATACAGCTGTCACTAGTAGAAGCTGTGACACTAACAATACCGAACATGCAGCTGTCACTAGTAGAAGCTGTGACACTAACAATACCGAACATGCAGCTGTCACTAGTAAAAGCTGTGACACTAACAATACCGAACATGCAGCTGTTAGAAGCTGTGACACTAACAATACCGAACATGCAGCTGTCACTAGTAGAAGCTGTGACACTAACAATACCGAACATGCAGCTGTCACTAGTAGAAGCTCAAAGACATTGCTTTTGTTTGTGCTGGCGATTAAGAACACATCCGAGCACAATCGTTAAACGGGAAAGATTTTAAACATTTGGGTATCGAAGACAAAGTTCTGAGATCACTTTTAGGACTGACAAGGTTAGACCGTCCAAGGAATACAACAATTCGAGAAAAAAAAATTAAAGTAGAACACATAGTAGATGAAATTCAGAGCTACCAAAAGCATTAGCTACAACATGTTAAAAAGATCGAACACTCACGAATACCCATGATAGCACTGGAATACAAACCAAAAAGCAAACGAGACATAGATCGACCTAAAACAAGATGGACAGACCGACAGCATCTTCAAGATTTGAGTTTTCACAGGACAGGACCCAGGTGTGCTACATCTGTTTACGTTCATGACGATGATAATAATGATGACGATGATGATGATGACGATGATGATGATGACGATGATGATGATGACAAAGTAAAACGTAAAGTAAAAAGAGATAAATGACACAATTCTCTTGCTTTTATTTGTACAATAGACTACACAGGTCTACACTAGCTTGCTGTATTACAACTGTGCATCACTGTAGAACTGTAGAACTGTAGAACAGAAATGAGACGTAAACGCCTTCTCCATAATAACATTTTCTGCTAGTTACTCATTCCCCCTCCCCCCTTCCCCCCCCCCCCCCCCCCCCCCCCCCCGCCCTTCTTCGAGTAATGTCATCACAATGCCATATCAAGTTTCCTGGATGTTGGCGGTACCAGACAGCCAGACAGTCAAACAGCCAGACAGCCAGACAGCTACACAGACCAGACGGCAAAATGCACGTCTGCTTTCCCACGCTCCGCCAGCTTCCTGCACCGACACATTTTATTTTTGTCATCTCTGATGATGATTTGCTGAGTGTAGCGAGATTCATTCGTACTTTGGTCTATCACTTGTCTTTGGGAGGTTAACTTGTGTCCTTCGACTGCGACTTCATTTTCCATCATACGTAATTGTAAAAACGCGTTCTTTGTGAATTTGCTTGTCTTGTTGGGCTACGTGTTTGTTTATTGCCGATATAAACGAACGGCGCCAAGACTGATCAAGCGACAGACACAACACAGCATACATTATGGAATTATTTCCCACTGTAATCCTTTACATATTCATCTCACTGAAAAATGTTACAAATAAAAGACTATAGATCATATTTTGTGACACACACACATACACAGGGCGTTCCTTTTATCACGGTCCTGAGCATTGCAGTTGTCACGGGATATGCAGGCGTTCTACGAGGTAAAATTCCTGCGCTGTGCAGCGTGAAGATAAAAAAAAAAAGGCGCGTTTACCCGATTACAGATTTTTTAAAAAATCTTAAAATCAGGATTTGGACTTCATGTAAATTACGGATCTTACTAAATCATTACGAACAAAATTTATCGTATACGGCACAGTCTAAACCTCAAATAAAAAAATAGATTTAATCAAAATGCGTCGAGTAGTTTTTGTAAATGAAATGAGCAGGTACAGAGATGGACGGAAGGCCGGACACCACCTGCCCTTTAGACGGCTACTTTTGAATAGTGTGTTCTCAAAAACGCTTACCAACACACGAAATTACAACACAATATCGGACATTTAAATTCGAGAAGAAAATTGCATATTCCGTCTTCATCTGTTTACGCATTAGATGCTTAATACGAAGGCATACTGAGTAACGCTTGGCATCGGTTAAGGCGTTTATGTTTGATACTCTTGATTCCTTCTATCCTGAATATGGAATCAGCACCTTACCCCCCCCCCCCCTGAAACTACGTAGCACTACACCAACGTGAACACCAGACAGCTGTTCCTTCAAAAAACGACAGTAATATATCCACTAACACAAATATTAACAGCACCACAGAATAACAAGTCATTAAAATCACACTAAAGTCTAAGAATTTCACAAAATGCCTGAGCTGAGAATTTTGTTCCTATAACCACACACTGGTACCATCTTCTAGAGTCTTTCGCAATTCTAATGTAAATACACACCATAAGGAAGAGCCTGAGATCAATTTTTGTTACCAAACAGTGCAACATCAAAACGCCAAGTAACATTTATATATAATTTTAATATGTAATCGGATTTTAACACAGTTTCAGGCTAAAATAAAAGCATAGCTCATATATGTTGTTTGTAAGATTGTGACCTCAATCTTTCTTAAATGACTTATGTGGTGCTGCGCCTGACACCAGGTTTTTTGCAGTTCGCAGTCCATTCAGTCTTAATAGAAAAAGAAATACCCTTAATCTACTTGCGCAAATCTACTAATTGTTACAGACTTATAATACCCCCTCTTCACCTTCTGACTGTTTTGTGTGGTGCTCCCACTTACATCTGACTTTGTACAGAAATGTGCATAACTGCCTTAGATCTGTAGTTTTGGAACACCTCATAAGTTTGCTAAAAGCTACCGCGTCATTCATGTGTAGCCACTTCTTGCCCAGATATTTCTCCCTCCATCTCTCTGTTTCCTGACAGTTTAAGGGTATGTGAGTGGCGCTCTCCTCACGTGGTCATAAGGGGCAGGTTCCTCTCCCTACCCCACCCCACAACCCCCTCAATTTCCAAATCCCCATCCGAAATTATGTGTTGTATATAAGTTCTTTTTCTGTCATATTTTTTACATTTGTGCCTGGTGAATAAGCCGAAACATGTAGCAGTCTATATAATGAGATTTATTGTCTAAAAAATAGTCGACTGACGGCCCATTTATTATTCTGTTTACTTATACGTCACAACGGGATGTGTCACTGTAAGATTATAAGGTAAACGATAATCTGAAATTGCGTGTCGACAGTATTTTAAGACACATTTCTGTCCTCAATCGAGCCAATAATTGTTTCTTTGTATCAAAATTTTATATATTGTATCTAAAATAGTAAGTGCTTAAATTTTTAAAGACTAAAACGAAAGTAAAAATACTTTTACGTCCAATGTTTCCCGATATCCGAAAGAGTATTTTGCCTGAAGGTGCCCAGGCTTCGCCCACTTGTCATTCTGATAAAAGTAGTATTAAGATAAGATGAGTATGGAACATTGATGGACTGATACTGAGAGGGAAGAACTGAAGTACTCGGAAAACCCCCTATCCCAGTCCCACTCTGTCCATCAGAAATGTCATATGGACTGGCTTGGAACTGAACCCGGGCCTCGGAGGCGTGAGGCCGGCAACTAAGGACTAGTACAACCTTGGAGACCGAAATTTATCAAAATTACGTATAAAAAGCAACTTCCTGTTTTACACAGAGCAAACTCTGTCTCCACCACAAAAGCCTTCAATGCTGTTTGGGGAAAATGCAGTGTTGACTGAAAATCATACAAAACAAATAAATACACTCTGTGGACAGACTTATTTTTAAAGAGAGAGACAGTCTTCTGAGACCTGTATCATCACCCTACATCATCAACCTGTATCATCACCCTACATCATCAACCTGTATCATCACCCTACATCATCAACCTGTATCATCACCCTACATCATGAACCTGTATCATCGACGGTTTAATCAACCTGTGTCATAAACCGGTATCATCATCCGGTATCACAAACTTGTATCATCAACCTATATCGCCGAACTAGTATCATCAAGAGGTATCATCATCCGTTATCACAAACTGGTTATCAGCAACCTATATCACCGACCAATATCATCAAATGGTATCATCAACCCGTATCAAACCTGCATCATAAACCTGTATCAACAGGTATCATCAACTTGTATCATCATGTATCATCGACCTGCATCATCAACCTGTATCATCATCCGGTATCAAACTGGTTATCAGCAACCTATATCACCGACCAGGATAGGAGTATCAACTGGTATCATCAACCTGTATCAAACCTGCATCATAAACCTGTATCAACAGGTAGCATCATCTTGTATCATCATGTATCATCGACCTGCATCATCAACCTGTATCATCATCCGGTATCACAAACTGGTTATCAGCAACCTATATCACCGACCAGTATATCAACTGGTATCATCAACCTGTATCAAACTTGCATCATAAACCTGTATCAACAGGTATCATCGACCTGTATCATCAACCTGTATCAAACCTGTATCATAAACCTGTATCAACAGGTATCATCGACCTGTATCATCAACCTGTATCAAACCTGCATCATAAACCTGTATCAACAGGTATCATCGACCTGTATCATCAACCTGATCAAACTTGCATCATAAACCTGTATCAACAGGTATCATCGACCTGTATCATCAACCTGTATCAAACTTGCATCATAAACCTGTATCAACAGGTATCATCGACCTGTATCATCAACCTGTATCAAACTTGCATCATAAACCTGTATCAACAGGTATCATCGTCCTGTATCATCAACCTGTATCAAACCTGCATCATAAACCTGTATCAACAGGTATCATCGACCTGTATCATCAACCTGTATCAAACTTGCATCATAAACCTGTATCAACAGGTATCATCGTCCTGTATCATCAACCTGTATCAAACCTGCATCATAAACCTGTATCAACAGGTATCATCGACCTGTATCATCAACCTGTATCAAACCTGCATCATAAACCTGTATCAACAGGTATCATCGACCTGTATCATCAACCTGTATCAAACCTGCATCATAAACCTGTATCAACAGGTATCATCGCCCTGTATCATCAACCTGTGTCATCGACCTGTAAGTACGTCAGATTTCGCAGTTTCAGAACGATAGTGCAAGTAATGCAAACAGTTAGCACTTGACTTCAAACGGTTAAACAAATATTCTGACCGATAATTGTAGTATTATTTTATAGGTGGTAACTTCAATTGTCTCAGTTCAAATGAGTACGCCGTCAAAGAAAAGTCTGATAAACTCTGATCTATTTCAATTACACAGATGGACGGAATGGCAGAGCGACAGACAAGTAGGCGGACGGACAGACGTGTTTATTGAATCCATCAATTCTGTAGACAGGCGTGTATCGCAGCACCATATGCTAGGCATTCTAGCGAGAAAAAGTTGCACGCGTTTCTCATTTATTTATCTATTTATTTATCACCACAATGTAATATGTAACGCTATAATTTTTCGTGACGTTAAGCTAGGCACCACGTATAAAACAACGCCTACAAGAGATGTACAATCAGTCCATGTTGTCACTGTCAGACGACGGAAATGAGACGCAAAACGCAGTCATTCGATATTGGAACAAGTGTATCATTAAAAAAAATAAACTTGTAACTTGGAAGACAGCCCGAAGCAATGAAGGGCTAGACAGTCTTGAGTTCTCGCCCGGACACGATCAGGAATGCAGAGCGCGCGCTAGACAACGTGTATATTTAACATTAAATCACGCGTGCCAGGTCTGTGATGACTACAAGAGTGGCTCACGTGCAAGTTGTCTCACATACCGTGAATGCTTACAATCTCCGTGGTGTGAGAGGAACAGCGGCTTATGGCCGTGCCATGGCTCAGGCGGTTAGTCGCCGGCCTCTCACCTCGGAGGCCAGGGTTCGATCCTGGGGTCAGTCCATGTGGGATCTGTGATGGACAAAGTGGCACTGGGACAGGTTTTCCCCCCAGTACTTCGGTTTTCCCCTGTCAATTTCATTCCACCGGTGCTCCATTACACGGAAAAAGGGAAAAAAACTAATAATTTTCATCACAGGATTGCACAATAAGCCTCAAGGCTGCGGTGCGTTCGTAGTATCTGCTGCGGGGCCCTTCACCACAAAAAAAAAAAGACCAGTGGCTTATATTTCAGTCATTAGAGGAGTAAAATGCGAACTACCCAATACCGTGTCACGAACTGGACTTGAAGTATGGCTGAAGACTTTGCACACCCTGATACACATGGGGATGAGATGTCATCTTCAAGCTCCGGCTGTTTTGCTGGGTACCTTTTAGGTTAGAGTTGTGGTGGGCTCCAGAACCCCGATGATTCAACAAACAGCCAGTACCTTTATTGACTTATCCGGCCTTAATACTTTACATGCTGTGAAGAACTCAAAATTGGCTTACATTAGTGTACATTAGTGTACATTAGTGTACATTAGTGCAGTGAACAAAGCAAACACATGCCATTTTCAGTTCATTTTATCTGTGCTACGAACCATAATCTGTTTCGGATCCAGGGTGACCCAAGAACCTCAGTGTAGAAATCAGAAATTTAACGACGCTGTCGACTGCTGAGATTATATAGCGTCGGTGACAAATGAATGACTATGGAGCATATGAGTGATGATGCTAACAGGGGATACTTCGACTGGGCTAGGATTGATCCCGGGCCTCCGCGGTCAAAGGTCGGCGACTAAACGCCTGGGCCATGACACGGCCAGCTGGGAAGAGGTTGTCCTGCACTACACAACGGCGGGAGGGAAAGCGACGAGACCGACTTGTTACGATAAACGTTCAATTGCAGTGCAAGTGATAAAATTTACCTGCAGAATGTTGGTACAACTGATGCTTCTTCAACAAAACCTTTTTTACCGATTTTGGTGCGGAAATTTGAAGACCTAGTTCTGTGTTAGATAATCCGAAGAGTGTTGCTGGGCGTAAGCGAAAAAATAAGAAACGTGAATCCGTGGGACTTGTGGAGGAAGCAGTTCAAATAAGTTCAATGAAATATCTGCAGCATAGCAGGCGTCGGAAACGCAACAAATCGGCTAAAAGCGGTGTGCTTTCGACACTAAAACCAGCCAGCCTAGTTTGGAAATTTCCTCCATATTGATTCTTACTGAAAAAACCTGATGTTAGGCGAATAATTAGAAGTAGTTATACTGAGAGTTTGTTCGGATATTAAGAGCTTTTTCTATAGCAGTGGTATTCAACCTGGGGTAACCGTACCCCTGGGGGTACGCGAAGACATATTAGGGTGTACGTGAAATTAAAAAAAAAAAATCTATTATTTCATGATAAACACTGAATAATCAGGGCCAGATTTAGGGTTAGTCATAAGAGACCCGGACGTAAGAACATGCGATTTGGGAGAGCAATTTTTTCTCTCTCTCTCTCCTTTATGTGATTCTTATTTGGGCGGCTAGTTTCATTTTATCCCACACAGTGCGTTGGAACATGACTGAACACTATTGGACGGGATTTACGTTTTCCCTAATACTGTTTTTCACTTATTTTAACCACGCAATGAACCTACTTCAAAATACTGTTGTGGCAATAAACAAACAGACGCACTCCTTCATATTACCTTGTTCTTTGACAATTGCCGCTGCCGTCATTTAATAGCTTGACTCTCCTTTTTCTCATCTAAAACTTATTATTTAATACATTATTTTGGATGTAATTTATTTAACTTATTTTAGATGTAGATTATAGATTATGTATAACTTGAATTATGCACCAACAACTTTGGGGGTACAAAGTTGAAGAGAAATTTTATCTGGGGGTACGCGAACAAAAAAGGTTGTTTACCGCTGTTTTATAGGATCCAACAGAGTAGATACTGACCCTTACTCACGAGAATGCAGTGGACCTTCACAGTGTGTGTGTATGTGTGTGTGCGCGCGCGCGCGTGCGTGCGTGCGTGTATAGTCCCTTAACACACGCAGCGACAGTCGGGGGGGGGGGGGACATATAGATCCTGTCAGAAAAATGAGTCTTTATCACTGCATGACCTTCTTTCCATTGGTCGCCATTTGATTCGTGTTTCGTTTGTTACACGCCTAAAGTCAAATTTATGCGCAGTTTTAAACACATAGAACACTACAGGAAATAACTTTAACTCACACGCACAAAACACGACTGCACTTCATTTCATTTTATTTGTAACTGAAATACATCGGTCACCGGACACAAACAAGTGGGGGCCGGCTTTCCGTAGCGCAAGCAAGTGACAAAGTCAACTGCAAACTCCTAAGTCAGTATCAGCACCTCCCCGCCTAAAAGAAACTGATACCATTCTATGTAAAAATTATCCATGTGCTGGCCATGAAGGCACATGGTTGAGTGGAGTTCCACTCGTTACTAACATCGGTAACTAGACAGCGGTAAGTGGTCATACGACTCAGGTGCTTTACCCCCAGAGAAAATGCTCGGTACCAATCGTGTAGGAGGCTCGGTGAGCCCCAGGGTCGGTCTGGGCTCTGCCGTGAATAGAATCACAATTTCTCTGAAGTCCAGAGTGTAGACTAGTCACTACATTGACTAAGCTATCGCGGCTTTCGCGACAGAATCACATTCATTTTCCAAAATGATGTACTGTTTTTGGAACCCTTAACGATGGAAAAGTCCACAAACCGAATAACTGTAATCAGACACTGTGTTTTAGGGGTTAAGCTTGTGTGGCTAAGAGCCAATTAAGGACTTCCAATTAACGTTTCATGTCTATAAATAGGCCTATATCTGCAAGAAATAAAGTCATCGACCGAAGTTACGTTGTAATTGGTTCCGAGACCGATGACCTTAGCCGAGACGACGCGGATCCGATCAGATTTTCCTCTAAACGCAATGTTAAAGTGGGGAAGTTTTGGTTCAGACAATCTGTTTTGACCAAGGAAAAAACTGTTTATACTTAAGAAAAATTTACAGTAATATTAAATCTGACAAATGACAATTTAAGGAAGAGGCACTTCCCCTTGGACTGTAAGGCAGGTCATCTGGACCATCGTCTCCAATATCCAACAGATGGCGATGCACGAGGCCCTGAATACGACTTGAATGAACAAGTACTGAATTCCGGCGAGATAAAGACCTCCTCTTCTCTATCAGAATCTCCTCACAGCAAGGAAGTATCGTTATAATTCCCAGTCCAGTTGTTGTCGCCCTCTGCCCGTTTCAGTCAGTATCCTCAAGGACCTTGATGCCAGCTTTAATTAGTCCAAGCCTCTTAGTCAACTTAGTCAACCTCAGGCTCAGGTTAAGGTTAGGCCACTCTTTCAACGGCGTTTCGCTTCTGAATTTCAACAACATCGTCGAGGGCGAGCTCTTCATCATGGGAGCTGAGCAAGTCGAAGATATGTTCAGCATCGCACGTATAAATGTGCGCGCTTGCCTGCCTTAATATATTGGGTCTGGGGACAGACGAAGTAGGTCGCGGGGTTACTGTATACAGTTCTTGAACTGTGAGTATTCTTCTAGTCACCTTTATTCCGTGACTGCAACATGAAACGTTTTACTGCTGAATTTATCTGTCTTCTTCTCTTCTTCTTCCATGGCGTTACACAGCCCGGGGTGGGCCAAAGCCTCCTTCTTTTGGGATTTCATCACGAAGATTCTGTAGTGAGTGACCGGCTCACTGACCGCACAAGTTTTTGCTCGATCCTGATAAGACTGCCAAAGCCATCTGGCAGGCAGTCAGGAGACTTGGGTGAGAAATGGCCGCTTGAATTTTGCTTACGGACACTACTAGTTCCTATTCATGCCCGAAGGTTCTTTTACATGCCGTAAATCTACGACATGGGACCGACGGCTTTACTTCCCCTCCGAAGGAAATCCATCGCCTTCGGTCGGGATCGAACCCGCGAACCTTGGGTCCAGTGCCGAGCACGCTAACCACTAGTCCACCGAGGGCGACGAATTTATCTGTCTAGATTACATAATGTTAGATAGCCAGATGGAACAATGCTTCTCGTTAAAAACCACTAAGAGACTTCACCTTTGAAGAGATGACTGGAATACACAACTACATAGAAATTATAATACAGCGTAGTAATTACTTATCTTCCTACAAACTGTGATCAGACTTGACACTCCGCTTATCTACTTAATTTCTGATAGTATAAATTACTATCGCCTACAAGTGTCCAGATAATCTCAAGAGTTACGCAATGTCACCATGTTTGTAATTTGTAACGTGCACATACGGCAAAACCCACACACTCTTCTGCAAAGTGAAATCTGCGGTCTTCTGGGGTATTACGCGGCAAGCAAAAGGACTACATTCCCATGAATTTGCCGCTGATCTCCAATCATTACGCAGTTTCTGTACTAACTAACTAACTAACTAACTCCATGCAGCAGAGTCCTTCTTGAGAAGCTAGCAGGTCGTCAGCTAGTCAAGAAATTCCCCGCGTTTTATGGAACCCGAAGGTTCATTGCCGCACTAACAAGAGCCCGCCACCTGTCCCTATCCTGAGCCATATCAATCCAGTCCATGCCCCCCATCCCACTTCTTGAAGATCCATTTTAATATTATCCTCCCATCTATGCCTGGGTCTTCCAAGTGGTCTCCTTCCCTCAGGTCTCCCCACCAAAATTCTCTATGCACCTCTCCCCTCACCCATACGTGCTACATGCCCCGCCCATCTCTTTATTCTTTATGTGATCACCCGAATAATATTTGGTGATGAGTACAGATCATTAAGTTCCTCGTTATGTAGTCTTCTCCACTTCCCTGTTACCTCGTCCCTCTTAGGCCCAAATATCCTCCTCAGCACCCTATTCTCGAACACCCTCAGCCTATGTTCCTCCCTCAGTGTGACAGACCAAGTTTCACACCCATACAAAACAACAACAAAATTACAGTTCTGTATATCTTAATCTTTGTATTTTTGGACAGCAAACTGTAAGACACAAGATCTGCACCGAATGATAACAAGCATTACGTGACTTCAGTCTTTGTACTGTCAAGTCAATATGCAAACACCTTAACACTTCCAATTAGCTGCTGCCAATTGCCGCTAAAGTAGCGAACACTAAAAACGCCACCACTAGTTTACAGCGTCTTTATGTAATTCAAACAAACAAACAAACAAACAAACGCGATTACAGTCGTCCTGTTCCGACGGAATATCTGACAGGTTTCGCGATGTTTCACTGATACAGCTACAGCGACGGGACGAGTTTAGCGATGCCTGTCACAGAGGGAAACTTCGGGAATCGAACCCCTGTAGACCTTAGAAGTTAACAGTTTGATTGACCTCAAGTCGCCGTATGTACGTAGTAATGGTGGAGAACTTCTGCCATGGTGTAAGACTTCCCATAGACTGTCGTACATGGAGGGAGGAAACTGTCACAGTGCAGCAGTAACAGGCCTAGTGGAAATATCTAAATGTAAACAATAATATAATAATAATATAATATAATATAATATATACGATATAATACAAAACAATACGATATAATACAAAACAATACGATAAAATATGATATAATACGATATAATACGATACAACATATGATATAATATAATATAATATGATATAATATAATATAATACAATATAATGCGATGTAACACGATATAATACGATACAACATATGATATAATATAATATGATATAATATGATATAATACTATATAATACGATGTAATACGATATAATACGATACAATACGACACAATATATGATATATGACATAATAAAATATAATATAATACGATATAATAAGATGTAATGCGATGTAATACGATATAATACGAGACAACATATGATATAATATAATATAATATATAATACAATACGATGTAATATGATATTATACGATAAAATACGACATAATATATGATATGATGTGATATAATAAGATGTAATACGATATAATACGACAGAACATATGATATAATATAATATAATGATAAGCTACATTTACGTCCTAGATTTTCCTTGAAAACTTTTTTTAAGGGCCCCGCAGCAGATACTACGGACGCACCGCAGCCTTAAGGCTTCTTGTGCAACAACATTTATTTAAAAATGGTTACTTTCAAGGAACGGTCCTGCTTGCTGTCAATTAGCGAATAATACTTGCAGATCACAAACGAAATAAATATCGATTGTGTCGCTTTCAGAACGACCACGAATCGAATGACTGCCTGAAATGTGTTTCATTAACTGCACCTGAATAAGGACGATGCCTGGCACAACTTGCACATTGGTAGGTAAGTAACTAGTGGAGTGTTCTTTGGCACCAGTCAGTGCAAAGGTTTGCCATCCCTGACCTAGGATGATAAGTAAGTCCGCAAGTATGTCACTGGCAACAGATAACATCAGTTATTCAAACCCCAGCGTTTAGACTTTGTACTAACGACTATTACATTCAAGACTTTACAAGATACATACAAACTACACAATCATCTTCTGGGATATTACGCTGTGTAGACTGATAAAGAGTTGATTTCAGGCTTCCGCCGCGATGTTGATGAGATCTGCGCTCTTCTGGGATATTACGCGGCGTCGTGTGGTAATTGTTTACCGACACGTTGTCCCGAAACGTCGGTAAACAATTACCACACGACGCCGAGTAATATCCCAGAAGAGCGCAGGTCTGGTAAAGAGCTTTCAGCGTTAAGAAGGATCGTAGTGACTTCATTTGAAGAGTCAGTACTGCTTTGCACTGAAGACTATTAGCTTCTAAGAGGAATGCTCTACGGAGTCAGCTATTAGTTATTCAGCCAGTGAGTTACTTAGTCTTTTATTCAGTTAGTTAGTTAGGTACTCAGCTAACCCGGCCCAGTGTACGGACCAACTCACTGTCTCTGATTTCATGGCGAAATGCCACATGCACCCGCGATCGGACCACCCTCAGACACTGACTTGTGTGTCTCAGACACTGACTTGTGTGTCTCAGACACTGACTTGTGTGTCTCAGACACTGACTTGTGTGTCTCAGACACTGACTTGTGTGTCTCAGACACTGACTTGTGTGTCTCAGACACTGACTTGTGTGTCTCAGACACTGACTTGTGTGTCTCAGACACTGACTTGTGTGTCTCAGACACTGACTTGTGTGTCTCAGACACTGACTTGTGTGTCTCAGACACTGACTTATGTGTCTCAGACACTGACTTGTATGTCTCAAACACTGAATTGTGTGTCTCAGACACAGACTTGTGTGTCTCAGACACTTCTCATTCCTTCCATGACTTTCTGTCAACAGAAGAAAGACTTCACTCATCATAACACACCCAATTACTCCTGGTAACAAAATAGCTCCCCATACAATATTCCATCTTATAAAGTAACGTTCTCTGTATTGTGTCGCTGTTTTGAACACCTTCGCCCCCTTCCGATAACTAACGACAATGAGTCCTTCTTTTTGTCTTATCAACACAGCCACACAGCGCACTTAATATCAATCTGTATTTTAGGCGCTTTCGCGAAACTGATATTTGAATATCTTTCGAAGATCTGTCGAGAAAATTCAAGTTCCATTAAAATCTAACAAGTATAACGAGCACACTACATGAAGAACCTACGCACATTCATGATAATATCTCCCTGAATTCTTCCTAGAATGAGAAATGTTTCAGACAACAGTTGTAGACAAACTCTAGACACATATTTCATGTCGAATAATTTTTTTTTTCGAAAATCGTGACTTTAATGAGATAATGTGGAAAGATATGGTACAGCCAGACAGGACACAGATGACAATATAATACGGCGCATGCGCTTTGCATGCTGGATAATTAAGGCTACAGACACACACTCAGAATATGCAATACTTATTGCTTTTCCATGGCACAATGGTTACGCGAACGCTCCTCAATATGACGTCATACGTTAATTTACCTCTCTTGTTTTCTAAGATGTTTTTCGTAGAAAAGAATGAACCAGGAGCTCATTTCCGGCAGCTGAAGACGGCGTTCTTCACTCAAGCTTGATAACCGATCTTAATGCTCAATATATGCAACGAGTGTAATGACGTGATAAAATTGTTCAGGAACCGTAAACTGATGAATCCTACGTTAACTGCAGTAGGCCTCACCTCCTTTCGGCACGACCAAGTGAAATGTCTGGCTTTTTCCTAAGGCTTCTTGGTGTTCTTTAGTTACTTTAATGACGATAAAAATCTGCCACGACTCCGTCGAATTCTGCCCAACAGCCATGGGCGCTCATGGCACGAAAGGAACTGGCATGCCAGTGATTTGATCACACAAGTAATATTTCATGAAGAGTGCCAATTATAAAGCTGTTCATTCTCTAATCTTCTTACATACTTCACTCTCTCTCTCTCTCGTTGTTCCAAATGTTCTCTCCAGCACATTATTCTCAAACACACCCCAGTCTACGTTATTATCGCCTTAGGGACACACATTTAGTTTCAAATCCCAAACAAGTAAAAGCGAAGTCTAATATTTTAATTTTTATGCTACAGATAGCAATCGGTTGCAAGTATTCTCTGTATTTAATCTGCTTTACCTCCATCGTGAATGTAATTAGGATTTCTTACCCGCATTCTCACATAATTTAAACTTTGCCACATTTTCGAAGAACTTGTTACCTCTCCTTTAGCTGTCGTAGTATGACTCTGTAGCTCTGTGACTAGTATGACTCTGTAGCTCTATGACTAGTATGACTCTGTAGCTCTGACTAGTATGACTCTGTAGCTCTGTGACTAGTATGACTCTGTAGCTCTGTGACTAGTATGAATCTGTAGCTCTGTGACTAGTATGACTCTGTAGCTCTGTGACTAGTATGACTCTGTAGCTCTGTGACTAGTATGACTCTGTAGCTCTGTGACTAGTATGACTCTGTAGCTCTGTGACTAGTATGACTCTGTAGCTCTGTGACTAGTACGACTCTGTAGCTGTGACTAGTATGACTCTGTAGCTCTGTGACTAGTATGACTCTGTAGCTCTGTGACTAGTATGAATCTGTAGCTCTGTGACTAGTGTGACTCTGTATCTCTGTGACTAGTATGACTCTGTAGCTCTGTGACTAGTGTGACTCTGTATCTCTGTGACTAGTATGACTCTGTAGCTCTGTGACTAGTATGACTCTGTAGCTCTGTGACTAGTATGACTCTGTAGCTCTGTGACTAGTATGACTCTGTAGCTCTGTGACTAGTATGACTCTGTAGCTCTGTGACTAGTATGACTCTGTAGCTCTGTGACTAGTATGACTCTGTAGCTCTGTGACTAGTACGACTTGTAGCTCTGTGATAGTATGACTCTGTAGCTTGGACTAGTATGACTCTGTATCTGTGATAGTATGACTCTGTACTCTGTGACTAGTAGACTTGTAGCGTGATGTTGACTCTGTAGCATCTGTGACTAGTATGACTCTGTAGAACTTGTGACTATACATTTGTACGGACTAGAGACTCTGTTAGCTCTGTGTTTAGACTTGTAGCTGTGATGTATGATCTGTAGCTCTGTGACTAGTGTGACTCTGTATCTCTGTGACTAGTATGACTCTGTAGCTCTGTGATAGTATGACTCTGTAGCCGGTGCTTAAAAGAAAGCACAAGCGAATATGCCCATTCACATGGCTCTGAGATTATTTCCAAATGAACATTTTTACTATCATGTAAAATGCCTTTTGTGTTTTTCTTATGGTATTTACGTTTCAGCCCAACAAATTAACGGAACAATCACAGGCCAGAAGCTACTTTGTCCCACATACAAGAAGCTGTTTGTCCACACGCCAGAAGCTCTTGTCCACATACCAGAAGCTGCTTTGTCCCACAGACCAGAAGCCGATTTGCCCACAGACCAGAAGCCGATTTGTCCCACAGACCAGAAGCCGATTTGCCCACAGAGCCAGAAGCCGATTTGTCCCACAGACCAGAAGCCGATTTGTCCCACAGACCAGAAGCGAACTTGTCCCACAGACCAGAAGCCGATTTGTCCCACAGACCAGAAGTACTTTGTCCCACAGAGCAGAAGCGATTTGCCCCACAGACCAGAAGCTGCTTTGTCCCACAGACCAGAAGTTACTTTGTCCCACAGACCAGAAGCTGCTTTGTCCCACATACCAGGAAGCCGATTTGTCCACAGACCGAAGCCATTTGTCCCACAGACCAGAAGTACTTTTGTCCCTTTAATTTCCAGCTCGTCCCGGCTGTCTTCAGCCATTGCAATGAGGAATTTTACATGGAATGTGAGTAGTGTAGCCTTGTGTCAGGAAATAGATCAAGTGTTGACCTAAACCGACTTCCATAGGCTTCGTTTAAATACATTTTACTTGTCTTAAAGAGCCTCGTAGAGTCGCCACATTCAACAAAAATGTTGTAAAACTGAAAAACAGTTGCATTACCGCGGCTGCTCTGTAAGAAAGATGGCACCGGTAGGCAAAAGAAATATGACTCTGCTTCTCTCCTTAATATGATAAATTGGCAGGGTGGGAGTGGAGGTAAGGGTCGATATGTTCCGAATCTTCACGATCGTTAAAATTAAATAGGCATCATCACTCGTAGGCCGCCTTTATCCATTACGCAGCAGGCTAGGAGAACCCCAGAGTCATTCAGGCGGTGGTAAAGAGAAAAATACCCACACCTCACTACAGTCACAAAGCCTGTATCCCGGCTACTTTACTGAATTACCATGACACACTATCGACAAGCATTTTAATTTCTTAGGTCAGGAATAAAAAGGAACCTCATTTCATTAGTATTAAATACGATATTTGTGTACGGACCGAGAGCAACTGACGGAAATGACCCAGCAAAGGGCCCACCAGTGCGATCAGAAATAGCACGTTAAATTTTGCTTGGCGTGTGTTCAACCAGCAGGTACAGGTGCAAGTATTCTGGCTTGACCAACTGTATTCAAGTACACTAATTTTGGTGACGGGCCAACATGATAAGTGGCTGGACGCCGCAGAGTGGCCAAACACCACTTGCATTAGTCCCTTACCAGTCAAAGATAAAAAAAAAAACTAACGCTAACTTCTTAACTTTACGAACTGCCAGGTTTCGGGTCAGAAATGAAACTGCCAAAAAAAAAACACGGTAAGATAAGGAGACGCCTGGTTAGGGCTACCATGCGCGTCATGGCGCTAGGAAACGATGGTGGAATTACAATGTGCGAGGAAATCCGAACAAAATAGAAAAATCAGTGTCATTTGGCCCACCATCCGGGATTGAGATCTTCGCTATTCTGGGATTTTACGTAGATTGGTAGTGTGTAACGACGTTTCGGAACAACATATCGGTCCCACCTTCAGGGATCAAGCAGTCCTGATCCGTCTCACCTTCAAGGGTCAAGCAGTCCAAGACTGCTTGACCCTTGAAGGTGAGACCGATATGTTGTCTGCAAAGTCGCTACGAAGAACCAATCTACGCTCCGTATAATCATAGAAGAGCTAAGATCTAGTTTTAGTCGCGGCCTCACACAGCGGAGGACCCGGGTTCGATCCTGGGTCAGTCAATGTAAGGTTTGTGGTGGATAAAGTGGCACTGGGACAGGTTTTCTCCCGAGTACTTCGGTTTTCCCCTGTCAATTTCATTCTACCGTTGTTCCATTACTTGAAAAAATGAAAAAAAACTGATCATCTTCTCTTCATCTTCTTCACAGGGTTGCACAATAAGCCTTAAGGCTGCGGTGCGTCCGTAGTTTCTGCTGCGGGGCCCTTAAAAAAACTCATTCACAGTGCGGTAGAAGCCTGAAATCATCCGGACTGTATCTGTAACTGCATCATAAGATGCCCGATCTGTCACTTAAAATATTTCTTAAAAATCCTCAAATCTATAACTCTTCTATGCAAGAAGTTAACTACATCTACTTTACCTTACCAGCGGTGTTCCAGTTTTCGGTGTGAACTCTCCCCTGATGATGGTGGTACATATGCCACCGAAACATTTCGGAGTTAAAGTGATCCTCTAAAGACTTTTTGCTATTTATTAAATTTGTGCATTACTGTTGGTAATTTATAGTTAATAATTAAAATCCTAATTTGGGTACTTCATTCCGCATTAACGAGGAAGAGCAGTCATGTTAAAAAGCGAAACGTTATATATAGTATGAACGTGATGACGGAAATGGGAAGGACTGAAAATGCAGCAAAAACTCGTGGACAGGAAGGCGACGCAGCAGTACGACCGCCACATGTCAGGCGGACAAAACGGGCTACTTCACTCAAAAGATTATTTTCAGATTGTCGACGCTGCAAGTTATTCGAGAAGTTCCGGTTATGTCCGAGTGTCTCTTGTTGCCAAACAGTGGTCAATCTGCTGGCAGCACGCAGTCTGGCCATAGTCTACATACCCACGTATGCTGCTATCTTTACACTTCAAATACAGGGAGTGATTCGCTTAACCTGACTCTCTGGTTCCTTCGGCTTGCAGAGACAGACAAAACTCAAACTGCCTACTGTATATTATATACAGGGTGAATCTTGTCACAGTCTTCTTAACAACCAACAAATTCACTTGATAGGAAAAGAGAAGATACTGGGAAATTGAAAGAGGAAGCACTAGATCGCACTCTGTGGAGAACTCGCTTTGGAAGAGGTTACGGACCTGTCGTAAGACAGACTACAGAATGAATGAAGATACATATGTAATGCATACTGAAGACCCCTACATATGTTTCGACAACAAATTGTCATCCTCAGGGAGTTCGTCACAAAGGAGTACAATATCATCACATTAATTTATTCGTTTAAAAAATCAAACATTAAAAACCCCAAAACACACAAATTCCACAATCATTGATCTTTTGATCTTTTAACCGTATAACTTTATGTGATGATCTTGTATTCTTTGTGATGAACCCTCTGAGAATGACAACTTATTGTCGAAACATGTAGGGGTTTATAATATACATTATACATGTATTCTGTCTAGTGAATTTGTTGGTTGTTATGAAGATTCAAACTGCCTGTTCATATCAACGTTACACACTGGTTAATGTTACTATTGATGGTTATATGGTAAAGGTAAAGGTACAGCAATCCCATTACAGGTCTGGACAGGCCCTGAGGGGTCCAGGAGTTTGAGGCTCCCAGATTTGTAGACAATCGGCACATGAAGGTGGTAAGGTTGTCAGCCCCACGCACCGGCCGCCTTTACCCCCAGGAAATATTCCTGGTACTCATTTCTGTTAGAGGCTGAGTCGACCCAGGGCCATAGTGCGACTGAAACGATTATGTCAAGGAATTAATTCCAATGACACCATCGGGAATCGAACCCCGACGTTCCGGTTTGTAGCGCAGTGTAACCCCGATGGTTATAAAGTGCCGAATTTAAATGGTTCACGAATGTGTTCTGCCCACAAGGCAAATGATCGAACGTATAGCTTGTTGCACAAGTAGTGTTGTGCCACATTTAATTACAACTAGTCCTTTGAAAGACAAAATAAAATGTCAAGTACTTCGCTGTCCCGTGCTTCCCGATTTCCGAAAGGGTATTGATTTTTCAAGTTCCCAGGCTTCAAACGTTTGTCCTTCTGGTAAGAGTAACATGTCGACGAAGATGAGTCTGAAGCATTGGTGGAATGGTACTTACAGGGGAAGGCCGAAATACTAGGGGGGGGGGGGGGAACATGTCTCATTGCCACTTTTTCCACCAAAAGTCTCACATACATTGACAGTCAGTCTTTGACCCTTTTACTCATTCGTCTGTCATTAATGACCCGGTAAGTGTTACAGCAGGGCTGCAGCGCTGAAGTAGGGGTGAGAATGAATAATCAGGGATTTAGAAGCAGGTGATCCATCGCAGACTATTTGAAACAACTCCCGGAGACTCCGGGTAAAAGGTAAAGTTTTTCCTGTCCACACCGTAAAAATATATAAAGGCAGTACAGTTCTAGAACCGTTCGTTCTCAAACTCGACACTAGAAGGAGGTCAGAGGTTAACTTGACGCCCCGGCCGCTTTATGCCGTGTACCCTTCGAGTAGGAGTTTAGGTGTGCCAAAGAGCCAGCACGGGGCAATTTGGAGAAAGTAAAAATTTCATGTACTGCCGGGAAATTTTTTTTCTTTATCTGTCCGGGGTTTTTCCCCTTTGATCCATTTTTGTACTGTTTAAATCCTTTCGTCCTTCATGTCACTTTACGTTCCATGCTACCGTCCTTACAACAAACACAACACAAACATCCATGCCCCCGGTGGGATTTTTTTTTTTTTTGCCTGTCCGGGGATTTTTCCCCTTTGATCCATTTTTGTACTGTTTAAATCCTTTCGTCCTTCATGTCACTTTACGTTCCATACTACCGTCCTTACGACAAACACAACACAAACATCCATGCCCCCGGTGGGATTTTTTTTTTGCCTGTCCGGGTTTTTCCCCTTTGATCCATTTTTGTACTGTTTAATATCCTTTCGTCCTTCATGTCACTTAGTCCATACTACCGTCCTTACGACAACACAACACAAACATCCATGCCCCCGGTGGGATTTTTTTTTTATACTAATTCTGGGTTTTCCCCTTTGATCCATTTTGTTCTGTATAGTCGTTTTTCGTCTTTCATGTGACTTAGGTCCACAACCGTCTTTTTACAACACAAACCATCCATGCCCCGGTGGGATTCGAACCACGATCCTAGTAAGCGAGCGGCGAAGACCACGCCTTAGACCGCACGGCCACTGGATCGGCATGGGATTCGAACCCACGATTCTAGTAATCGAGCGGCCGAAGACCCACGCCTTAGACCGCGCGGCCACTGGGATCGGCTTCGAACCACAGACCGTCCACCCCACAGCCTAGTCATTATACTCACTACGCTATCCTGATCCCTCTCCAAAACTCAAACCAGATATAAATGCGTGCGTTACTGCTCAACTGAACCTGCTCGGATACATCTTGAAGGGACATACGAAAGACATGTAAATATTACGAAATTCTACGTCACTGAGCAAGGTGACGTCATATTTCTGTTTATGTCAAACGTTACAACAACAAAGCCGGTGATTGTCTCCGATACAGACCTTATCAATTACAGCTACTTTCATAATCCTGAAAGGAACACCCAAGTAATTTCTTGTAAAAACAATGACCCCGAGGGGCCGTGACCTCTTCAATACGCAGATGAAAGGCTTCAAACTTTCATTCAACCTTCTTCCATGTTGGCGGTCAGCTTCGTACAAAAATAAAATGAACTTGTAACGTCTACAAAAAAATCTTCTGTGCAAATAAAAAAGACAGGAAGTGTATGTATAACGTAACATCTGTTTTGTTGGCGCTAAAAAGGCTGCCATGGAAACGCAACAATATGTGCTATGTGTATTTTTTTTTAGGTACACAGTGTCATTGGAATTTTTCATTGACATAATCCTTCCGGTCGCACTATGGTCCTGGGGTCGACTCAGCCTCTAACAGAAATGAGTACCAGGAGTATTTCCTGGGGGTAAAGGCGTCCGGTGCGTAGGACTGACAACCTTACCACAAACATGTACCGATTGTCTAGAAATCTGGGAGCCTCAACCTCCTGGAACCCTAAGGGCCTGTCCAGGCCTGTAATGGGGTTGCTTTTTATAACCAACAACGACATAAAAATATTGAAACTGGCGACATGCAAAAGCAGCAACAGAGTTCCCGTTGTATTGTTGAGCTACATGTCGCTGTCAACAATGTAAAATGTAAAACGCAACAACCGATTTCCTTTGCATTCGTGTCGAGTCGCAAAATAATTCGTCCTGATATGTATACAGGGCATACACAAAAGAATGGTGCGGTATCAAAAGTGAATAAAAAATGTACTTCTCACCTTACACGGGCACAACATACACCGTCAGCGGCGGCAACTGTCCAAGTTTCTCATTTGGTAATTACAATCCTTCAATGTGTGCACCCTGGGTCACACGACACACATCCACACAGTAATCAAACTCATCCCAGACCCGGTGTAGCATGTCCGCTGTAATGGCCTGCAGTGCATGCGTTATCCGATCACGAATTTCATGGACAGTAAGCATGAGAAGCGAACTGCTGGTAGCGCATAAGAAACTTGGACAGTTGCCGCCGCTGACGGTGTTGTTGTGCCCGTGTAATGTGAGACATAAATTTTTTATTCACTTTTAAAACCGCACCATTCTTTTGTGTATGCCCTGTATAAACGTGTAAAAGTGGCCGTTTGTATTTAATTACTTATTACAGATTACAATTAACAGCATGAACAATGTACAAGGAACATAACAAAAATTGTACCTGTAACCAATTTAACTAGAATAAGTACATGAATCTTAAAGTTATAAACAGGGAAAAAAAGAAACATGAAAACAATATTAGTGGAAAAAACTACAAAAAAAACACTATGTTGGATGGTGAAGTGGATTACAATATTATATGTTTTGGTCGTTTGTGTTTATAAAAATGGCTGTTATAATTTTTGTCCGATTTTAACTAAACATGGAACTTAATCGACATATTTTCATAAAAGTCTCCCAATATCAAAATTCAATGAAAATCCTTCCAGTGGGAGCCGAGCTGATACGTGAGGACAGACGGACGGACAGACATGAAGAAGCTAAGAGGCGATTTTCGTGACTATGCGCATGCGTCTTAAAAAAGGAAATTTCTTGAGTTAGCATCATGCAGCTTCCTAACACATCCAGCCGTAGAAGTGTTTTCGATTCTTAGACTCGTGTACCTGTTTTATAAGCAGAAAGTAAAAGTGATACAACTTCCACCGTGTGGGAATCCTGTTCCACACTTAGAACACCCACAACCACAAAACATTTCAGAAAACTAAATTATATGTCGCTAGTGTTGCCCCACCTAAACAGATACAAATGATACAAATACGTCTTCTTGGGCAGATGGTCAAGAAACTCCTGACTTTTATGGAAATCTACTTTTATGGGTTTTTACAAACCTTCGACAAAGCTTCAACTCTTTAAAGACGAAGATTAAATGGAACAAGGGGTGCACAAACGCCGGGCGCCAGGTCGCCGCGGCGACTACATCTTATATGGTGGCGCCTAATATTTGTGGGTCCTCAGTACAGAATTTCTTCATGTCACCCTTCTGGCGCCTAGAATTTTGAGGCGACCCCTTGATTTTTGTATAATTTGTGCATCCCTCAATTCAACTATATATATATATATATATATATAGATTCAGCTCGTACCGCGCAGTAAACACACTCCGTCTCAGTTATACAAACCAGTCAGTTAATGTTGTACAGTGAAATAATCGCTGTTTGTTCTGAGATCCACACAAAACACATAAATACACTGTGTGGGCAGAACGTAGAATTGTCCGTACCGCGCAAGTAAACACACTCCGTCTCAGTTATACAAACCAGTCAGTTAATGCTGTACAGTGAAATAATCTCTGTTTGTTCTGAGATGCACATAAAACACATAAATACAGTCGTACCGCGCAGTAAACACACTCCGTCTCAGTTATACAAACCAATCAGTTAATGTTGTACAGTGAAATAATCGCTGTTTGTTCTGAGATCCACACAAAACACATAAATACAGTCCGTAACCGCGCAGTAAACACACTCCGTCTCAGTTATACAAACCATTCAGTTAATGCTTTTACATTGAAATAATCGCTGTTTGTTCTGAGATCCACATAAAACACATACATACAGTCCGTACCGCGCAGTAAACACACTCCGTCTCAGTTATACAAACCAATCAGTTAATGTTGTACAGTGAAATAATCGCTGTTTGTTCTGAGATCCACACAAAACACATAAATACGTCCGTACCGCGCAGTAAACACACTCCGTCTCAGTTATACAAACCATTCAGTTAATGTGTACATTGAAATAATCGCTGTTTGTTCTGAGATCCACATAAAACACATACATACAGTCCGTACCGCGCAGTAAACACACTCCGTCTCAGTTATACAAACCAGTCAGTTAATGCTGTACATTGAAGTAATCGCTGTTTGTTCTGAGATCCACACAAAACACATAAATACAGTCCGTACCGCGCACTAAACACACTCCGTCTCAGTTATACAAACCAGTCAGTTAATGCTGCACAGTGAAATAATCGCTGTTTGTTCTGAGATCCACACAAAACACATAAATACAGTCCGTACCGCGCACTAAACACACTCCGTCTCAGTTATACAAACCAGTCAGTTAATGCTGCACAGTGAAACAATCGCTGTTTGTTCTGAGATCCACACAAAACACATAAATACAGTCCGTACCGCGCATAAACACACTCCGTCTCAGTTATACAAACCATCAGTTAATGCTGCACAGTGAAATAATCGCTGTTTGTTCTGAGATCCACACAAAACACATAAATACAGTCCGTACCGCGCAGTAAACACACTCCGTCTCAGTTATACAAACCAGTCAGTTAATGCTGCACAGTGAAATAATCGCGGTTTTCTGAGATCCACACAAAACACATAAATACAGTCCGTACCGCGCAGTAGACACACTCTGTCTCAGTTATACAAACCAATCAGTTAATGCTGTACAGTGAAATAATCGCTGTTTGTTCTGAGATCCACATAAAACGCATAAATACACTGTGTGGGCAGAACGTGGAATTTGTGAATGTTAAACGGGGTGGTACATATAGTAACCACTGAGCTTTACAAAGTCAAAGGGTTAAAATAGTAGATGACTTGTTCAGAATAACGAAAAGTCTTCATTACGTAATATTATGAACATAATTCGTCGGTCTCTTCCCCTTTCTTACGGGCCTACTAGCATTTCAACTCACGAACAAGTCGAGTCAGAACATTCCTTCTTCGCATTCGGAAAGTAATGGGATTCTACTCTTCGGTCAAAGACCGGCTGTAATGAATAAAATCTTTCGTAATTTATCCCCATCTTTCCGAGCAAATACGTTTTTTTTTTGTCAATCACGCACACATTCCTTTAACAACCTTTTAAATTCATTTTTCTCGGAACTCAATCACATGACACTATATAAACTGAGCTATCGAAAGCGCCGTTAAATAAAAACTAAATAAAATTATAAGGTTTTTCGCTAAAAGTATTTTCGAAGGAACACATTTCGTCTCAATTTATTTGCCATGTAACTATTCTACCCTTTCACCTTAACGCACTTTGTCCTCCATTCTAACACTTGCTCTTTGTATTTCATTGGAGTGACAATTCCCCCCACCCAGAGTTAAAGGACCATCGAAAACAAGACAAGATAAGTGCTGCAGGCCCCTAATTCTCGTCGGCCATGGGACGCATGGTCCAAAACATTATTACCTGTAGCATTAGTTTTCTTTTTGTTTTTCACTGTCTGGACGGAAAAAAAAGAGACAGGTGAGGGGAGGTTCAGTGGACTCGACTGCCCTCTATGAATAAACTAAATAATTCTATTAACATTGGAGGTAGTGGAGGAAAAAGTGTTCTAACAGACATTGTATCTACCGACGTAAAGACGTGCGATTAAGGATATGAATGCATATATATACCTTAAATTAAAATGCCGTATAATACAATTACCAGCCGATCGCAGTAGCCGTGCGGTCTAAGGCGTGGGTCTACGGCCGCTCGCTTACTGGGATTGTGGTTTCGAATCCCACCGGGGGCATGGATGTTTGTGTTGTGTTTGTTGTATAAGGACGGTAGCATGGAACGTAAAGTGACATGAAGGACGAAAGGATTTAAACAGTACAAAAATGGATCAAAGGGGAAAAACCCCGGACAGGCAAAAAGAAAAAAATCCCACCGGGGGCATGAATGTTTGTGTTGTGTTTGTTGTAAGGACGGTAATATGGAACGTAAAGTGACATGAAGGACGAAAGGATTTAAACAGTACAAAAATGGATCAAAGGTAAAGAAACCCCGGACAGAAAAAAAAATCCCCCGGGGGCATGGATGTTTCTCTCTTGTGAGTGATGTGTTTGTTGTCAGGTAGAGGCCTCTGCGACGAGCCGATCCCTCGTCCAGAGGAGTCCTACCGACTGTGGTGTGTCTCTCAGTGTGATCAAAAGAAATTACAAACTCGACACTGAAACGGGAAAACCGGAGTAGGTAGAAGAGGACGACTAAAAAAAAAATAATTACCTACAGTGTCCCACAAGTCTGAACCATACGTGCAGTGAAAATATTCAATGTTGGGCATCTTCAAAATCAAACCGTCGCCGCACACAGTGAGACCACACCGTAAACTAGCATTATTCACATAATGCTTGTGCGTTTGCGATTGTTTCTATGGCGAATGTATTTAGACACTGCATTGTAATGTACTGTAAAATTTTCTCAAAACTGCAATATACATATATATATATATATATATATATATTATAAACACAAACTATGGTTACAGACTTATGGGCTGTCCGAGGATCGACTCCCGGTGGGGGCGAGATTTTCCGTACATGTCCACACCGGCCCCGGGACCACTCAGCCTCCTGTACAAGGGGTACCGGGTCTCTTTTGCAGGGGTAAAGCGGCCGAGGCGTGGCGTTGACCACCCACCACCATCTAGTGCCGAGGTTAAAGAAAGGTTAGAGATATACCTCTCCTCCCCTCTGAGCTTTCAGGGACTGTTGTAGTGTGAATTTACGTTTTATGTTTAAACACTTTTGGTACGTACTGTACGATGTCCTGAAGGTACAGAAATATATAAGAATATTTCAAGCAGAAATTGAGTGTTGTGACTGGCAAAAGAGAAGGTTTCATAAATCATTTTGTTTCAGAACTACTTCAATTTCTGATAGCTATTTTAAGAGTGCGTACACAGAAATACATTGCATATTTGAAAAATGCAAATAGAAGGATTTGAAATTTTAAAAATACGCTGTATTTCCGAGTTCTAGCGACTCGTACAAAAAACATTCCTAAATCAAACATTTTGTGATATCCTTGCACTCGGCCACCATCACCTTACAAGATTCCCATAACTCGATCTAAAACATTACATTGAAAGTCTCCACCACATTCCAATATTTTTGTGTTGAGACTTAATACATGGCCGTTCCATGGCTCAGTCGGTTAGTCGCCGGCCTCTCACCACGGAGGCCCGGGTTCGATTCCAGGTCAGTCCATGTGTGATTTGTGGTGGACAAAGTGGCACTGGGACCGGTTTTCCCTCCGAGTATTTCGGTTCTCCTCAGTCAATTTCATTCCACCGGTGCTACATTACAAGAAAAAAAAACTAATCATCTTTATCACAGGGTTGCACAATAAGCCTTAAGGCTGCGGTGCGTCCGTAGCATCTGCTGCGGGGCTCTTCACAAAAAAAAAATATAAACCTTGACATATTTTACTATCGTCTAAATTTTGCCAGACATAGAAGTATTATTCATGTAATGTTTATTGTAAAACCTTTGGTTGTTTCCACTCTTGTTGACATAACCCAATGTTCTCCCTAACGACAGTCTGTAATACTGAAACATACACGAAAAACTGTAACGGAAATAGACAGTGGGACAGAAGTACCTGGCGTTTTTTGAAATGAAATAACTAATGAAATAAAGCAGAAACCTTTTAACTTGTACATATTATACATTCAGTGCCGACGAAAGCAGAAGCCGTGTATAAGTCACCGGGGCCCGGCTGTCCGGAAGGGGACCCGGGGCCCAACTACGTTGAATACTTTTTGTCTTTCTCGGTAGTGTCATTATTTGTCTATTGTACAAATTAACCCTTTCAGACCAAACCCACGTCACTCTGCAACTGACAGTCAGTATTTCAGATTTAGTGTAAAGATTTTTAACCCGTCCTCCCTTGCTGGAGGCCCGAAAAAATTTTTTTCGCCCGGGGCTCGAACCCGCTCTCGGCGGCCGTGAATACATTTACAACTCGGTGGCAAATTAACTGTAACCATAATCATTCCCAAATTATTTATTTCGTGAACTTTCCCCGCCATTTCTACAGATTTGCATTCGACCCAGCAGACAGGTCAATTACACGTTGCAGCAAACCGTTAGAGTTGGTTTAAACACACTGCCCAAAGTCACAGTTTCGAGTGAGGTCGGGTGAACGAGGCGGCCAATTAATAACATATTAAAGCTAAGTGTAGCATGAAGGTATAAAATTTATTTCAAGCGTGATTCTTGTCGGATTGTTCTCCCAGTTCTTTTGGCGAGTTAGCAAAGCAGGTTATCTCAATGTTGTGTTTCAAATGAAGGGAAGTTCTTATCCATTCACCAGAAATGTACAAAGTTTTCTCTACTCTCATTGCTTCAAGACTTAAGCTCCCTTCTTGTCCAAGAAACGTGTTTAGATCTAAACAAACTCTCCAGTTATTTCTCTGCCGGGTTATATAATTTCAGCAAAAAGAAAAAAAAATGATGATTTGAAAGTCAAACATTGCGATAGGCTATTCTTTGGTCCAGAAGCTGGCGAAGTAAACAGGTTAGATTTAATATTCTTCTGGTATCTGACGCGCCATTGACGTCACATTGACGTCGCAATTCACGGAAATACAGTAACCTTCATGTGAGCCTGTATAAAGTGTGTTTAATGAAACTGCTCAGTATAACGTTTTGTATTTTTAGAAAGCTCCATACGGATAATAATTCACTCTTTCAAGCCCAGTAGTAAACAAACATCACGGCAGGTTTGCTCGCGCAGTGTATTATCTGTTTCGTGTAATAACGACTATTTCTTTACAAACATTAACCAGTAGGTCTTCACAACACAATAATACCGTGTTCTCTGAGAGGTACGAACTGAACCTTTATATTAATGTAGACTAATTTTCGTCTTCAAAATGTAAAATCTTATACTAGCCTCTTCTTTGTAAAAAAAAAAATAATCTTAATGTGGCAAGTTTAAATTCAACGTATATTTAAGACACTTCCTTCTTTGCACTTTCCACAAATTAATCTTTCACAGAATTTTCCCATCAAGACTTCTTATCTTGATATCATACAACGCATTTCATCCACTGTATCCAATCTCCAAATTGCCGTTGTGTTTTTATTGCAGAATCCACAGGTGTACCTTCTTACGTTCCTTCAGCACCAATTTCCTCGGCATCACCTTGTGACGACACCTCCACTCTCGAAATCCTGCACTTAGGAGCATACTTCTTCCTCTGGGAAATTCTTTACGTTCCTTCCTGGGTCTCTTCAATCCACGTATCAAAAAGTCAGCACCACAGGTTTCTATTTCCTTCCCTTATTTGAATCAGCACTTTTGTTGGTGTAGGAAGTAGATCATGAGAAAATATTCAACAGAGATTCACTGTGTTTATGTGAATTTTGCTGTCTGCAAGAAGCTAATGATTTGGAGGGTCACAACATAGGGGGCGATGATTGCACCAATGATATGTTTATGGAAATAATGGTTTGAAAAAAAAAATCGGAGAGGACATGCGGATTCAGAGGAAATAATCCTGTTGACCCAAATCCGAATTCTACATTTCGATGGCTTTAGACCAAGCTCGAAGAACAATCATCCGAAAGTCGGCTTGCCGAGCTTTCTATCGCCGTGATATGCTTTCACAAACATGCAACATTCTCTATAATACTAAGCCAGTGGTGAACACATCCCGGGCGGCAAGTCACCTGGGCAACTGAATTTTGCACGACGATGCCTAATATTTCTGTGTCATCAACATGTAAATTGCATGTTAACATTCTGACGCCTAGAATTGTTTGGTTAACTCCTAGATTCTTGGAAAATTTGTGGAATCGTGTACTAAGCCTACAGGGGTCTCAAAGGGTAGTGGTTACTGCCTGCAACCGATCTGTCATACGATTTGGCAAATATATTTATGTTACGTTGTTCCGCTCACAGAATTCCAGTACAGGAAAATAACTGTAATAATTACACTATCAATGTTTACAATTTTTGCATCGATTAAAGTTCTGACAACCCCGCCTGTAGCCAACGCAAGTCTGAGAACAGATGAGATATTTTATAGAAAAAAAAATTTAAATTTCCCAAATATTGCTTATTCACCCGGCATGGTGCACTGATATACGCAGCATTTGGTATCACTGGAAGTCTACTAATAATGGATTTGGCCTTGATAACAGTGAGTACTCTCTGACCTTACTAAAATGCAAAAAAAGAAAACTACCCATAACAGAATATCTGACTCAAATCTAATATCAACACATAAGAATGTTAAAATTATACTGTTTTTCTCTTACCTTAAAGCACCGGTTTCAAACCCCAAATGTATCACCCCAAAGACGCACTTTTGTCCACGCAGCACTGTTCCTTCAACACACCCTTTAAGCTCCAGAGAATCAATGCAACTGGCAGAACCGATTACAACACCACCACAACCGCTGACAGGAGTTCCTACCCAGTAGCGATCGGATTTACCTGCTAGTCGCTTTCCCCCGAACCTACCCTACCATACCTACTATACACATAAGTTACCAATTTTACTAGCTACAATTACACATACATTACACACATAAATTTCTTTAACTTAAAAAAGTCTAATTTTTCGGATTTCTAAGAACCACAAAGAGAACATCCAATTTTTTTTACTGAAATAAATACCAACTGAAATACAGAGAGAATTACAACATAATAAGTCTAAACACAAATTTTGTTTAAGTATAACCAGCTACATATAAAGCAACCCATTACAGGCTTGGAAAGACCCTTAAGGTTCAGGAGGTTCAGGCTCCCAGATTTCTAGACAATCGGCACATGAAGGTGGTAAGGTTGTCAGCCCTACGCACCGGCCGCCTTTACCCCCAGGAAAGATTCCTGGTACTCACTTATGTTAGAGACTGAGTCGACCCCAGGGCCACAGTGCGGCCGAAAGGATTATGTCAATGAAAAATTCCAATGACATCGGGAATCGAACCCGTGACCTTCCGGCTTGTAGCGCAGTGCCTCAACCACCAGCTACATATTTCGGTCAATATATAGCCGTCATCAGGCTGATCGCAAAAATAAAAAAGAAGAAAACGTTTTCACCTACATGGGATGTTTGAGATCTCGAACCTTTACAAATATATTGTTATATAATACATATAAGATAAATAACAAATACAAATAAATAACATGTAAAAATATATAAAAACATATTTGTAAAGCTTCTAGAAGATGATGATAACAACAACAATAACAACAACAATAAAGCAGCGACAACAATCCTCTATAAATTAACAGTCTTAATTAGGAAGTTGAAAATATGTGCTATAAGCTACTTTCGCTCGAAGTACGACAACCCACAGCAAACAACGGAGTAGTTTAGAGCAACAGCCTTAATCTTAACCTAGACGGCGCGACAGTCTGTGTACATTAATATATTTACAATAATTTAATAAGTAAGTTCCAAACCTACTCAGTCATGCGCATAGCGAAATGAAAGGGATTCCAAATTATGTTACACACAATTTTTTTTTTGTATAAATGACGGTAATGATTTGGAAGTTGTCATATGATGTATCAGTAAAATTATAAAGTTAAATTCATCACAGTAATAATAACCTACTTAGAAGGACGCTTCCCTGGTAGCAGAATATCTAACAGGAATAAATGAAGTTCGTAAATTTTCCCATAATAATTTATTATTTCACATTCTTGAAATCTTAAATGGAATGCAGATATGTATGAGGAAGTCACATCTACGTAACAAACCGTTACATGTATAATGCGAGTCAAATTACGTCAATTTCTCTTGAAGGTAAGATAATCCACATCTTCAGTGTATGGCATTGCGTAGTAACACTAGCCTAATATGCTTTGTAATCCACATGAATACAAGTCAAGAGAATTTTCTCTTCTCTAACACGTCCGGCCTGTCTCTGGGGCCGACCCACCTTCATATTTAATGAATATCGGGGTTCTTTCTCGGGGGTAAAGCAGCCGGGGCGAGATGTTGACCGCTCCCCGCCATCTAGCACCGAGGTTAACAGAGAGGAGAATGTACGTATAAACGTAACATTGAGGCGCGTTCGCGTAACCATTGTTGCCGTGGAAAAGCGTATTACATATTCTGGGTGTGTGTCTGTACCGTTAGTTATCCGGCATGCAAAGCGCATGCGCCGTATGATTTCATCTGTGGCCTGCCCGGCTTTACCATATTTTTCCACATTCTCATAAACGACACGATTTTCGGGGGGGGGGGGGGGGGGGGGAGTTTTTGAAAACAAAATGTGTGTTTTGATTTTCTCTACAAGTTTTGTTTGAAACACTTTTCATTCTAAGAAAAACAACCCTAACAAATCAAAATTCCATTCAGAAAGAAATTAAGAGCAGATTGAAGTCACGTAATGCTTGTTATCATTCGGTGCAGAAAGTTTTGTCTTCCAGTTTGCTGTACAAATATACAAACATTAAGATATACAGAACTGTAATTTTGCCTGTTGTTTTGTATGGGTGTGAAACTTGGTCTGTCACACTGAGGGAGGAACATAGACTGAGGGTGTTCGAGAATAGGGTGCTGAGGAGGATATTTGGGTCTAAGAGGGACGGGGTAACAGGGGAGTGGAGAAGACTACATAACGAGGAACTTAATGATCTGTACTGATCACCAAATATTATTCGGGTGATCACATAAAGAATGAGATGGGCGGGGCATGTAGCAAGTATGGGTGAGGGGAGAGGTGCATACAGGGTTTTGGTGGGGAGACCTGAGGGAAGGAGACCACTTGGAAGACCCAGGCGTAGATGGGAGGATAATATTAAAACGGATCTTCAAGAAGTGGGATGGGGGGGCATGGACTGGATTGATATGGCTCAGGATAGGGACAGGTGGCGGGCTCTTGTGAGTGCGGTAATGAACATTCGGGTTCCATAAAACGCTGGGAATTTCTTGACTAGCTGACGACCTGTTACCTTCTCAAGAAGGACTCTGTTCTATGGAGTTAGTTAGTTAGTTAGTTAGTTAGTTAGTACATAAGTCTTCATGTAATGTACCCGTTATTCTTGTCAGATTTTAATCAAATTTTAATTTTCTCGACAGATTTTGGAAAAATATTCAAATATAAAATATCACGAAAATCCTTTCAGCGGGAGCCGAGTTGTTGCATGCGGATGAACAGAGAGATGGATAGACAGACATCAAAAAACTATTAGTCGCTTTTCGCAATTTTACGGGCGCGCCTAAAATAGGTGTAACTCTACTTCTATTCCACCGGTATGCCTTCATGGCGTGAACAAATGTACCGTCATACGAGAAGCTTAGTCTTAAGTCACGTACTATTTTTAACAAGAAACGCAAGGAATTAGTCACGTTATCCATTAGCTTTCAGATGTTTCAGGCCATAACGTGACGCTAATATGACGCTATTTGTACACTCCATAATTTTTGGACTGCCTGACCCGTGACGATGAAGGCACCACGATCATTCGAAACGTCGAGAACCACCCCCCTCCCCAAAAAGCGTCACATCCCAGAAGACTTGGAATCCCCATTGCAGCTCTAACCTACTTCATGCATAATTTTCAATAATACGAGTACCACCTTAGTTAAAATTAGATCTACGTACGTAACTTAACTTAAAATGTTTGCGCTATCGCCATGTTAGTGATTTTTAATACATGCCAAATATTTCTCATAGAATTTGTAGGCATGTTCATGGTTTGTCTCTGTACAGAAGTCCACTTCCCTCTCTAGAATTATTCATTAGTAAAGGTAAAGGTCAAATTTCTCTGTCCACGTCATGAAATTATATAGGGGAGTAGAGGTATAGCTCTATTCTTTCTTTAACCCTGACACTAGATGGGGTGGGTGGTCAACTCCACGCCCCGGCCGCTTTACCCCCGGGAAAAAGACCCGGTACCCATTGTATAGGAGGCTGGGTGGGCCCCAGGGCCGGTCTGGACGGCTGCGAAAAATCTCACCCGGGATTTTTTTTTTTTTTTGCCTGTCCGGGGTTTTTCCCCTTTGATCCATTTTTGTACTGTTTAAATCCTTTTCGTCCTTCATGTCACTTTACGTTCCATATTACCGTCCTTACAACAAATACAACACAGACATCCATGCCCCGGCGGGATTCAAACCCGCAATACCAGCAAGCGAGCGGCCGCAGACCCACGCCTTAGACCGCACGGCCACTGGGATCGGCAATTCGATCCCCGGACCGTCCAGCCCGTAGCGAGTCGCTATACCGACTGAGCTATCGCGGCCCACAATACTTCTAAATATCCCTCCTTAATTCAAGCGATCTAAAGTAGAATTAAATAAAGCGGAAGCATCGTAACATTCATACGACTGTCCACAGATACATCAATTCAATACGCAAAATATAACGAAAGGAAATTTCCTCCTGAATATCAAAAGGCGATGTAATATGGTCAGAAATTTGACCGGCTATTTCATGTGACACTTCTAAAGACAACAGCAGGTGATTATATTATGGAATCTCTGCTTTTCCCCGTTACTTCACAGCACTTAATAAGATTATGTCTGTAAGGTAATGCAGACAAGAGGTAAGTGGGTTTGGCACAAGACTTGGTTTATTCTACATGCTGTACGTTGTAAGCCTTCTGTCCTCATGAAAGAAAGCAAGACACAAGAAAACAAGCAATCAAACAAAAACAGATACACAAGGGAATAAGAATACAAATAAATAATTACACAAAAGAGGAAGGAAGGAAGAAAGAAAGAAAGAACAAATAATGAAGAAAGTAGAACATATTTTCCATATATGTTCTATGAGATGTTACATCCGGTTGAAACTAACAACTGTTTACTGCAGATAATCTGTTGACACGAAAATAATCACATTAGAGATACCAGAATGCATTGAGACACAGATAATTTTCCTTAGAGCTAGTTAAATAAATATAGCCTATTCAGTACACACATCTCTGTAACAGAAGGTGTAATAGCTCTATGATATGGAATAGTATATGCATACATTGCGTCATGTTCCATTTCTCTTGCGATGAATCATTAAGAAGAAAAAAAGGAATTTCTAATTGAGATTATGTAAAGTGGTTGCTATATTTTCCGTCTCGTAAACGAAACTAAATTCGCCCAAAAACTTGTAAATTGTTTGGTATCATTATCCGGTTGTGCATATAGTCGACTGTTGTGATTGTCACAACAAACACAACACTTAAACACAGGCACAACAAACACGACACTTAAACACAGGCACAACAAACACGACACTTAAACACAGGCACAACAAACACGACACTTAAAACACAGGCACAACAAACACGACACTTAAACACAGGCACAACAAACACGACACTTAAACACAGGCACAACAAACACAACACTTAAACACAGGCACAACAAACACGACACTTAAACACAGGCACAACAAACACAACACTTAAACACAGGCACAACAAACACAACACTTAAACACAGGCACAACAAACACAACACTTAAACACAGGCACAACAAACACGACACTTAAACACAGGCACAACAAACACAACACTTAAACACAGGCACAACAAACACGACACTTAATCACAGGCACAACAAACACAACACTTAAACACAGGCACAACAAACACGACACTTAAACACAGGCACAACAAACACGACACTAAAACACAGGCACAACAAACACGACACTTAAACACAGGCACAACAAACACAACACTTAAACACAGGCACAAAAAACACAACACTTAAACACAGACACGTGTTTAATTGTTGTCTTTGTTGTAACAATCAAAAGTCAAGAACTTGTGGTTTTACCAAAATCGGTTTAGACAATTTCGAAATTAACATGTATTAAAGGAAGGACAGACAGCCCTACGCATCATGCATACTTTGTGCGACGCTCATATTATAAAAAGCTTTAAATGCTTCCACCACTTTGTTTCGTAACAAAGTTGGTAAAAATGATGATTTTCTGCCAGGTCAAGCCGGGTCGCCGACCCAGAAACTTTGGAACTGACAATGTAAACTACTATTGAAATTAACACTTTATACGAAAATTAAAACAAAAACAAATTAACTTTCCATCTGAGGAAATAAGTATAGGACTCTTACGAAAAGGTCAGTAAACAATTTGGGGGTTACATGTCATTTATCGGATTTGGTAGGAAGCCACATTTCAGGCCACCCAGTAGAACTACTCCTGCCTTTGTCGTCACCACTGGTTGGTATGGTGCTCGAGGTATTACATACATGCGAACTTTGTACAGGTCCGTCTTATGTTTCAAAAACAATGCGCCATACGAAAAGTGAAAATAATCTACAGCTCACGTGGCCTAGTCAGCAAACGGGTAGCTACACGTTTGGTTTAAAAAATTTTATAGCGACCTTTTCTTGTCTAACGGCACCTTTGACAATATCCAACCCTGACGCGAGCGAGTCGCAAATCAATTGTAAATAGGAAAGCCTTATTTTTTCAACAAAATTTCTTTTACATTAAGCAATTACCTAAAATTACCAGTAATTATCAGTAAAAATTAATACAGAAAGTCATCATAACTTAATTTTTAGGACATAGATTATTTTTAAGAATATATGAACGTCGATGACAATCTTGCCCTGTTCCCCTGTCGCTGATATTTTAAAGAAATACAAGGAATTATATTACATAAAATCATGACTCAACACACTTGCACTAATAACAACTATTATTAGAATATACTTAAAACTGAAATATTAAACGGATTGTAAATCTTACAACTACGTATTTTTCTCACTCCTTCCACAGTAAATCTTCCAACGTACTATATTTGCCCATGCAACATGTAATGATCCTATTACAACTTAAAATTCCTTTCCATATACCGTAGGTGCCAAGTTCACAAAATCACTAACGACATTATCCTCCATTCTGATTGAGAGCAAAAGTTGAATGTGTTCTAAAACTCTCGCGAGCCGCGGGTTGCTAATCACTGATCTGGACTGTCTTTAGTTTAAAATTTTATATTCTGTTTACATTTTTCCAAAACCTATTCATAGCCCAATTTTATTCTTTGAGATCTTAACCTTGCAATGTACTTGTACTTCCACAATGTTATTCAATTCACATCTTCCCAATTGGAACGTCTGCGCTCTGCTTTACTTACCGACAGTCTCTCCCCAAATTTTCCAACCTCCAGAAAACGTTCAGTATGCCAACTCCTATGAAAGATGGGACATAAAATATGCTTGAATGCCATCTCCTATCAATGAAGATGCGATCAATGCGTGTCTTCCCATCAGGAAAGGTCAAAGCATATTTATGAATATATCGATGCGCGAAGATAGTACTCTTGACAATTAGAACTTTGAAAGTGACAAAGTTTAGTCCTTATCACTACTAATTGCACGTAAAACGTTGTTCCTAATTGCAGGTCTGAACGTATCTTTTCGCCCTAACTTTGCAAAGAAGTCTCCTACAAGATTCTAATATTGCTAGTCCTTTAGGGAATTGGTTGAATACCTGCTGTAGTTCCTCAAAGAAAACGTCCTTTTTATCCTCCCTTTAATCCTCAGTGGGAACATACGCACTGAAAAACTATCACATTGCCGACCTCTTAGTGCTACATATGACATCCTACCAATGACTCTTTAGAGTGGTTAGTATATGTACCACCAGTTTTAACACTAAAAATCCTTCATTTTGTCCACACAGTGTACTTAAGCTCTCTGTTCTTGCAATAATAAATACAAACCTCGCATACAAAATTCCCCGATTGGACTTTCGAATGGAAGCATGATACGTAAGTCGAAATCAACTAACAAATGCACAAGATTACTGGCAAGTATAAGATGTATTTTCGACCCCTACATATGTTTCGGCGAATGAATTGCCATCTTCAGGGGATATTATCAGAGAACTACAAGTGTTTTCTGCATCCAAGTATACAATATGTGGTTTCATAGTAAAACTTCTATGCATGTCACAATTCAAGATGTATAGCTGTACAATATTATAAGTTAAAAACAATGAATACACTATGCCTCAGGTAGTAGTTGTAAATAAATATACCTTAAGATCCCAGAGTATAAAATATAATTAAACATTTTATATAAATCGATGTTAAACTGTTAAACATAAAAACGTTTATAGCGGTTTTTAGAACTGGCTATTGTCCATGCATACAATCGTCGTGATTGATCTGTTGTGGATCTCGTCCTGTAACGTTGTGTATTATATCTCACAGTACATGTGCACTGTGAAATGGATGAATGTTCTGACGTTTCAGAGGAACCTACTGTCTCCACATTCAAGGTGGGTGAAATGATTACATTTGAACCAGGCCGTGCTATGGCTCAGGGGGTTAGTCGCCGGCCTCCCACCGCGGAGGCCAGGGTTCGATCACAGGTCAGTCCATGTGGGATTTGTGGTGGACGAAGTGGTACTGGGACAGGTTTTTCCCCCGAGTACTTCGGTTTTTTTCCTGTCAGTTTCATTCCACCGGTGCTCCATTACTTGTAAAAATGAAAAAAACTGATCATCTTTCTCTTCATCTTCATCACAAGGTTGCACAATAAGCCTTAAGACTGCGGTGCGTCCGTAGCATCTGCTGCGGGGCCCTTCTCCACAAAAAAAAATGATTACATTTGAACCAACTCAGTCACCCTGAAAAACGAACGCAATAAGTTCGTCTTTACAGTCGGAACATTTAACCACTAAACAGGACGAAACCAAAAAGGTCATATTTAATAAACAGCTTCCGTGAAAACCCGAAAATTTGTATCTAATTTACTAAGAGTAATATAACTCCCTTATGTACGGAGAGCCTCTCTGACATTGCATTTCTCATTCCCTATTTTCCAGCAAAATTTACAATCTGCTGCTCGTTCAGTGCCATCTGCATTCGCGCCAAATTTAAGTTACACTTGCGACTATATTCTACGAACATGGCCTAACGAGAATCCTGACCTTTCGAGTACCAAATCGCAAGCCCATTTTTCGTCGCGTAGTTTCGTACCAAAGGACCCGACCGAGTCAGACGCTCCGTGTATTATTTCGTAATCTTCCCCCCCCCCCCCCCCCCCCCCCCCCCCCCCCCCCCCCCCCCGTGAGGAGTTATTAGTACCTTGCCCAAACCCCAAACTGGAGAACCACCCCTTAACAGCTGTCCGCGATTGCTTACTCATTGTATTCGTGCAGCTACGCTCCATATCTGTGGGCCGAGATAGCGTAGTCGGTATAGCGACTCGGGGATCGAATCCAGGTGGGGGCGAGATTTTTCGCAGCCGTCCAGACCGGCCCTGGGGCCCACCCAGCCTCCTATACAATGGGTACCGGGTCTCTTTCCCGGAGGTAAAGCGGCCGGGGCGTGAAGTTGACCACCCACCCCCATCTAGTGCCAGGGCTAAAGAAAGAGCAGAACTATACCTCTACTCCCCCTCTGGGCCAGCATGGTCTGTTCTAGGGAGAACTTTACCTGTTACACTCCATATCTGGAGGCTTTATACTCGTTTGCAGCTTCAACGCATGCTGTTCCGTTGCGACAAGGAAATATCATGGTCTGTCTGTTGTTACTAAACAGCCATGATGTGTGGTGACGTAACTGCTGAAGCCCTACATTCACGAGAGGTTTGGCATCTCAGTTTACCTCACTTTCCATAAGAAATCCATTACAATTTTAAACCTTCTGGGTTCTCCGTCGAACTGACATCGATCAAACTCAGCAGCTGGACGCCTAAGTATACCGATCCATGTCCTTGTTGCATGACGTGAGAGGTTACGCACATTTGCGTCATCACTTTCAAATTCAAATTAGTGAATTCGTAGAACACATTTATGGTTGTTTTTCCCCTACTACCAACTTGTGGATTCGTATCGATTTTGGTTGACCCGAGGCATTAACACTGACCAATTAAGTAAGCTAAAGAAAGACGGTAAACAAGCATGGCCGACTGCGTTACAAGAAGGATTCCTGGCATATGTTTAGTGTAGGCCATGCGTTACCAAGCCACATGTTTAGTGTAGGCCATGAGTTACCAAGCCACATGTTTAGTGTAGGCCATGAGTTACCAAGCCACATGTTTAGTGTAGGCCATGAGTTACCAAGCCACATGTTTAGTGTAGGCCATGCGTTACCAAACCATATGTTTACCGTGGGACATGCGTTACCAAGCCACATTTTAGTGTAGGCCATGAGTTACCAAGCCACATGTTTAGTGTAGGCCATGAGTTACCAAACCACATGTTTAGTGTAGGCCATGCGTTACCAAACCATATGTTTACCGTGGGACATGCGTTACCAAGCCACATTTTAGTGTAGGCCATGACTTACCAAGCCACATGTTTAGTGAATGCCATGAGTTACCAAACGACATGTTTAGTGTAGGTCATGAGTTACCAAGCCACGTGTTTAGTGTAGGCCATGAGTTACCAAGCCACATGTTTAGTGTAGGCCATGCGTTACCAAGCCACATTTTAGTGTAGGCCATGAGTTACCAAGCCACATGTTTAGTGTAGGCCATGAGTTACCAAACCACATGTTTAGTGTAGGCCATTAGTTACCAAACCACATGTTTAGTGTAGGCCATGAGTTACCAAGCCACATTTCAGTGTAGGCCATGAGTTACCAAACCATATGTTTCGCTTAGGCTATGCATTACCAAACCACATGTTTAGCTCAGGTTCTCTAAAACCAATGAGTTTCGTTTGAATCTTAAAATTTTCAGAATCGGTCCGAGACTGCAGCAGAAAGAAACATTTATTTACCTGACAGCTATCGCTGGTCAGTATTCATCGCCTCGCTTCTCGAATAGCGGCTAGCGCTGCACTGCCTGCCGTCACGCGAAACGGTCTGAGCGGTGATCCGATTTGTCAGATAAAAAAAAGTCCCTTGTACGTTCGAAAAGTCCGCTCGCTTAGCATGACAGGCCTACAGGGGAGTGCAGACTGAAATAGCTAGTTAATAAAGTCACTAACCTTAGACTACAAGACAAACGTTTAATTCCCAGAAGACCAGAATTTCTCGCTTTGCAAAATTGTTTAAACCCGCTTTGAGGTTCTCTCAAGGTACGAGTATGTGACCTCTGGGTTAGAGTGCCCGGAAAAAGAAAACATATTTTACCTCCTATTAAATTAAGTTATAAACCAACCGATGCACACTAAAACCACTCTTTAAGTAGCTTTATTATAAAATTGTTAAAATTGTACCCCTACACGTGTTTCGATCCTAGGATCATCGTCAGGGGGGTTTCTTGCTAAAAGCTACAGTCACTTCAACACATGATTTAAAAAATATTCTATCTGCACTTTGAAACATAAGTTAAAATCTTGTCAAAAGATTCGCTAAATGTTGTAAAATTATAAAAGCACTGTAGATGGTAGATTGTGGAACTGCTGGCGTGTGGTATTAAAAGCATATGAATTGTTTTTGCGTGGAGCGGAGTGTACTACGTGTCGAGCGGTGAGGAGTACTACGGTGGAGTCCACCGTAGTACTCCTCACCGCACAACACGTAGTACACTCCGCTCCACGCAAAAACATTTCACATGCTTTTAATACCACGATCCCACACGCCAGCAGTTCCACAATCTACCATCTACAGTGCTTTTATAATTTACAACTTTTAGAGAATCTTTTTACAAGATTTTAACTTATGTTTCAAAGTGCAGATAGAATATTTTTTAAATCATGTGTTGAAGTGACTGTAGCTTTTAGCAAGAAACCCCCCTGACGATGATCCTAGGATCGAAACACGTGTAGGGGTACAATTTTAACAATTTTATAATAAAGCTACTTAAAAAAAGTGGTTTTAGTGTGCATCGGTTGGTTTATAACTTAATTTAATATGACGAAGATGCACGGTGTCAACAGTGTGACATATTTTACCTCCGTCTACGACTTTCAGCACCTCTCACCAACTTCTACGCCTTCGTGACGTAATGGCCACATATATCTCACATTCATGATTATAACGTTCCAACAATCTGCGGTCTTCTGGGGTATTACGCGGCGTCGTGTGGTAATTGTTTACCACACGACGTCGCATAATACACCAGAAGACCGCAGATTTCATCAACATCGCGGTGGAAGCCTGAAATCAACATTCTAACAAGTTCCTCGCATTATCCTCTCTTACAAAGAATATCTTCTTTCCAGGCAGTTGAGTGTGAACTTTGTGCAACCCTGCACTAGACATACATTTATTGTTTGTTTTGCTGACTCGAAATGACTCATTTCCGGTCGCAACGACAACAGTAGTGTCTGGAGTTCGACTCTTGTTCAGTCTGCAGTCTTATAAGGTTCGTCTGTTGTATTAATGCCATTTAAGTTTGGCATGCACAAACAGCGCATGCGTTCCAATGGATGACCAAGAATGACGTCTGTAATAGAATAGCACTTCATGTCAACACTTGAAGTTCATTCTGGGCGTTTTTAGCCGCGTTCGAAAAATTTAAAAAAAAAGAAAGGCGACTATTAGCTTCGTCATGTCTGTCTGTCTGTCCGCATGGAACAACTTACCTCCAACTGAAGGATTTTAATGAAATTTGATATTTGAGTATTTTTCGAAAATCAGTCGAGAAAATTCAAAGTTTAATTAAAATCAGACAAGATTAACGAGTACCTTACATGAAAACCTGTGTACATTTATGATATCTCGCTGAATTTTCTTAGAATGAGAAATGTTTGAGACAAAAGAAGTAGAGAAAATCAAAACACACATTTTATGTTCAATAACTACGACATAACTTCCACTAGTTTATATTAAATTTGTCCTGGACGTTCTTTCAGAGGGCTGAGCATGTAGCACGTATACAGTTTTGGTGGCTAAACTTGAAAGAAAGAAATCATTTTGAAGACGCAGACGCAGACAGGGGGAGGGAGGGCTCGCGGTTGGTTGAGGCACTGCGCTACAAGCCGGAAGGTCGCGGGTTCCATTCCCGATGGGGTAGTTGAGCTTTTTCATTGCTTTAATCTTTCCGGCAGCACTATGACCCTGTGGTTGACTCAGCCTCTAACAGAAATGAGTACTAGGGACATCTGGGGCTAAAGGCGGCCGGTGCGTACGGCTAAGAACATTGCCACCTTCATGCGCTGACTGCTTGAAAATTCTGGGAGCCTCAACCTACTGGAACCCTAAGGGCCTGTCCAAGCCTGTAATGGGATAGATTTACCTTTTAGCTTTGAGACGCAGAGGGAAAAAATATTAAAATGTATATTGAAGAAATCGGATGCGGGCGTGGACTGCAGTTACCTGGCACAGTATCGGGACACGTGGACTGTAGTTACCTGGCACAGTATCGGGACACGTGGACTGTAGTTACCTGGCACAGTATCGGGACACGTGGACTGTAGTTACCTGACACAGTATCGGGACACGTGGACTGTAGTTACCTGGCACAGTATCGGGACACGTGGACTGTAGTTACCTGACACAGTATCGGGACACGTGGACTGTAGTTACCTGGCACAGTATCGGGACACGTGGACTGTAGTTACCTGACACAGTATCGGGACACGTGGACTGTAGTTACCTGGCACAGTATCGGGACACGTGGACTGTAGTTACCTGACACAGTATCGGGACACGTGTCTGGCTCCTTAAACACAGCACTGAACCTTCAGGTCCATAAAATGCTGGCTATTTTCTGACTAGCTGAGAAACTGTTAGCTTCTCAGAAAGTACTCTGCTCCATGGAGTCAGTCAGTTAGTTAGTTAGTTAGTTTGAAAATAGAACACAAAGTGTCAAAAGTATATTTCACTCTTATCAACAGTACAGTCACAACCAACACACACACCTTCAACACATAATCACGCTACCGGTTTCAGCTCAAAGAGCCATCATCAGGCCTGTGACAAAAAACTATTAAAATGAAACTCCGTACATTTTAATAAGAGGAAAAACACCCCCTTTTTTTACAATTACGTATATAAAACATATATCAATACATAAAAGTTCTGCCTAAGAGAAGCATATGTTAGAATGTAAATGTAAAAGACGTAAAATATATAAAAATAAGTATAGAAATGTGAATATAAAAAATAAAAATGGCGTCAGACCGTAAGATGTGGACGTACGTGCGGCGGTACTAATGTAAACAACCAGTGTCAATCCTGTACGTTACATACGGATCTTGGTGCGACCGGATATATTGGTCCTTAAGGTAGATCACTTGTGTACACTTTTCTTGCACTCCCGGTATTTTATGCCCAATATTAAAAAAAAACAAAGGGTCAACTTCTCCATCAGTCATTTTGGATCCAAATCAATTTCAACAACCAAATGTAACATTCACTTTGATTAACAAAGACGGTAGCTGAACAATGACCGCAAGGTCTTCATGCTTTTAAATCGTATAACCAAAACGTTTTGCCTCTTAGAATATTGGGGATTGGATATCATCCAACTCAGCAGGAACTACAAATTTCACAAATTTCTTAACAGAAAGCAATAGAGATTTACAAGACCTATGAAGAAAGTTCGACAAAAAAGCGTGCTTAATACCACACAGGCTTTTGTTATTTTTTGGTCTTCTGAATTTATAATCCAAGAATAAAATTCAACTGCATGTCTGATGGTGGACTTGGGGACGTTTCGTCCTACTATGGAATCCTGTTATAGCCAGGATTTGTTCTTTCCACGCAAATTTAAATACGTTATAATCATAATTATCCTTATCATCATAATTACACAGTCCGACAATTATATAATGAGACTGAGGTTATAGAATAAAACTGGAACAAAAGACTTGAGTACTATCTGTATTTTATTCAAAGTACATCCCTTCTGCATCGATACAGCGAGTGGCACGATCTAGCAAAGACTGGAACGACCTCTGCACGTCTTCTTGTGGTATGGCCCGAAGACTCGATGTCACAGCTCCTTGGATGTCTTGAACATCTTCAAAGAGGCGCCCTTTCAATGGTAACTTCAGTTTGGGGAACAGAAAATAATCACAGGGGGATAAATCAGGGGAGTAAGGCGGATGATTGAGCACGCACACTTGTTTTTGGGCTAAAAATTCTTGTACAGCAACTGCCCGGTGAACCGGTGCATTGTCGTGAAGAAGAAACCAACTGCCTGGTGCTGAGTACTCGGGCCGGACACGGCGAATCCTCTTCCATAGGCGTTCCAGAACACTCAAATAAAAACTTCCAGTGACAGTTTGTCCCTGAGGGACAAACTCGTGGTGAATAATTCCCTTGCTGTCGTAGAAACACACAAGCATTGTCTTCACTTTTGACTTTTGAAAACGAACTTTTTTGCCTTTTGGTGATGCTGGTGACTTCCATTCAGCACTTTGGCGTTTAGTTGTGGGATCATAGCGAAAACACCAAGTTTCATCCTCTGCTACAATCGAATTCAAGAAAGTTTTATTTCTATGAGCAGTTTTAATTCTACACCCTGTTGATATTTACTGTGTCTCATTTCAAAAAGTCTTTCGTGGTACCGATAAAAATATTCTTAAATTGATATTTCAGGTAGTTTCTATTTAAAAAAATGTGCTTTCATTCATGAACTTTTCTGAACGTAAGCGATGTGATTAGTACCATTATGCGTACAGAATTTTGAAACCGCTTTCTCTTACCTTACTGGAGTATTCGTAAACCGAAACTGACAATACGTAATTTCACTGCTTGCATAAAACATCTTTCGATAAAGTAAGAATCAAGGCGCAACAAGGATAAGTAAAGATGGAAGTAAAGACGTTAAGGTAGAGGTAAAGCAGTCCCATTACAGGCCCTCAGGGTTCCAGGAGGTTGAGGCTCCCAGATTTCTAGACAATCGGCACATGAAGGTGGTAAGGTTGTCAGCCCTACGCACCGGCCGCCTTTACCCCCAGGAAATTCTCCTGGTACTCATTTCTGTTAGAGGCTGAGTCGATCCCAGGGCCATAGTGCGACCGAAATGATTATGTCAATGAAAAATTCCAATGACACCATCGTGAATCGAACCCGCGACCTTCCGGCAAAGATGGAAGTAGAAGAATGAAAAAAATAAGGAGAAGCTGTTAGACGCTTCTGCTGTCTGCAGGCGCGTAAAATTAATTGAAACATACTGGATCATTACATAAAATTGTGATCCGACAAATGTACACCCTTTATTATCTGCTACTTAATACAGTCTATATTAAAAATAGTCCAACATGTTTCGACCTATGTTACAGTTCATCTTCAGGGACTCAATTGTTTATTAAACCAGCTATACACGTATGGCACTCATTAAAATATATAAGTTGGGTAGATAAAATGCCTTTTTTTTCCTATGGCTCGACAGCCCTATATGGGCCTGGGCCGCCTCGTTTCGTCGAGGCTTCACGATCACACACTTTAGACACACCACACTCGGTAGGACTCCTCTGGACGAGTGACCAGCCCGTCGCAGAGACCTCTACCTGACATCACACAACACTCACAAGAGACAGACATCCATGCCCCCGGTGGGATTCGAACCCACGATCCTAGTAAGCGAGCGGCCGAAGACCCACGCCTTAGACCGCACGGCCACTGGGATCGGCGATAAAATGTCTACCTAACATATATATTTCAATGAGTACCATACGTAGATAGCTGGTGTAATAAACAATTGAGTCCCTGAAGATGAACTGTAACATAGTTAGAAACATGTTGGACTATTTTTAATATAGACTGTATATAATAGCAAATAATAAAGGGTGTACATTTGTCGGATCACAATTTTATGCAATCAAGAAAAATGTACGGTACAAAAAGCATAACAATACAGGATCATCTAGCAAGTTAAGTGGGATAACAACTCCGATTTGGCGCCATCCGCGGATACATGACCTCCACCTTCTGCTGACACGCGCCTTTACCTTCTATCTCATAAAAAATATCTGCTGTTTCCCCTTCCCCTGCCATTCAATATTTTCTTCAAGCACAACCACAGCAAGACACAAGAACTATTTCAGGCAGACAACGGTAAAAAAAAAAGAGTCTGGGGAAGTGGAAGCCTAACGAACAAACAGTCCGCGATTTTTAAGGGTGCATTTTTCTTTATTCACTTCCGAACACAACAAAATTCCTACAGGGAGGAATGTATCTGGATGCCCCCCCCCCCCCCCGGCCCCCATTCCAGCCGCTCCTTACAGAGGCAGACGGGAAGCAGTGCTTTTCAATGACGTGCCCCACATGCAAGAATGATGTATGGACCTACATGTTTACAACCAAGCCAAGCCCCGAGTTCAGGAGTTGGAAAACTTGCAGCCTATGGAGAATACACAAAGGAACGAACCCAGAGCGAGTCACATCAGAAGCAAAACACACAGCCCGATACTGATATGTGTTCATGCACATGAAACCTAGCATAAACGTGATACATCCTGCAAATAAATAAATTGCAATGTATATGTAACGAGGCTGCGGGTTCGAAGATCCGGGGTTCGTATCCCGGCAGAGGCATGAGACTTTTTTTCTTTTCCAAAAGCCTCCTATTCGTTGGATACCAGGATTTTTTCCCGTGGGTAAGGCGGCCGGAGCGTGAAGTCGACCATTCAACTCCATATAGCGCCGAGGTTAAGAATGAAGAGATCTACGCCTCTTCTCTCTACATATGCCTTCATACCTACATAATATACAGCATACTGCACAACGAAAGAACCGAACTACTCGTACAATGCACGCGTATTCCTTAGATAAGGTAAGTTAATACCTGATTCATTAACTGATTTCTTACAGCAGAAACGAGATACATGAGCAAATGTTTAAACTACGATTACACAGCGTCTGGAGTTGAAACAGCATCGTTAAATAACGTAGAGACCAGTAGCGATAATTCCATAATTTCAGCTGTGTCATGTTTCTTAACCCTTTTCAATGGACGCAAGCGAATAAAATTAAATTGTTACTCCCCTCTTCATTGTCTATTAAAATGAGGTCAGTTTTTATTTTTGAGGTGGGCTAAGACAATGCCCCTTAGAACTGTGGCCTCTAATGGCCCACTGCCCATTCCCCCCCCGGGTGATGGATGTATAAATTTGTGACATCGGTGGCATGATGACAGAAAAACCGATGTACTCGGAGAAAAGTCTGCCCCAGTGGCACTTCTTTCACCACAAATTACCGTAAACTGCACTAAGCGATCCCAGGAATCCGAGGTGAGAAAACGGCCAAAATGAGAGTTTACAGGTGTGACTGACCGTTTATTTCTTTACAACCCGTAAGTCTTTCCCATCATTATCGCTTAGGTATAATGAAATATTACGTGCAAGAAAGACGGGATAAAAGCCGCATGATATGCAAGCAGTGCTGAGGCCACTCACACCCTAAGCAGATGTGGGGTCAGTAATAATGAATGGAGGGGTGTGTCCACACATTAACGACGTCCTGTCTCAGAAACCAAAGAACTTCTGAAACAAAGGTCGATGGCCTGGTTGTTGGAGTGCGGATGTAGATACGTTTGTTTATCAGTCTGCCTACCGCTCTACCTTAATCATTGCCTGTCCATCTACCTACCTACACGCTGATTTGTAAGGGAAGTGGTGAGTTTCGTGGCGCTCGAACTACATGATCGTCTAGGAACAATTGATGTCAGGCTTCCGCCGCGATGTTGATGACATCTGCGCTCTTCTGGGATATTTCGCAGCGTCGTGTGGTAATTGTTTACCGACGTTTCGGGACAGCGTGTCAGTCCCATCTTCACGGGTCAAGTCTTTTTCTTCTCAGAATCTAATTGCTTACCGACGTTTCGGGACAACGAGTCGGTCCCATCTTCAAGGGTCAAGTCTTTTCCTACTCAGATTATAATTGTTTACCGACGTTTCGGAACAGCGTGTCGGTCCCAACTTCACGGGTCAAGTCTTTTCCTACTCAGACTCTAATTGTTTACCCACGTTTCGGGACAGCATGTCGGTCCCATCTTCACGAGTCAAGTCTTTTCCTACTCAGAATCTAATTGTTTACCGACGTTTCGGGACAGCGTGTCTGTCCCATCTTCACGGGTCAAGTATTTTCCTACTCAGACTCTAATTGTTTACCGACGTTTCAGGAGAACGTGTCGGTCCCATCTTCACGGGTCAAGATTCCTTTTCTACTCGGACTCTTGACCCGTGAAGATGGGACAGACACGTTGTCCCGAAACGTCGGTAAGAAATTACCACACGACGCCGCGTAATATCCCAGAAGAGCGCAGATCTCAAAGATCAGTAAGTTGCCGGAAGAACTCCCGTCGTTTTTTCGAAACGTCGGGAACCACTCACGCAATCTCTTCCACATCGCGGCGGAAGTCTGAAATCAGGCTTATTAATCTTTGACTACGCTGATGATGGTAGCAAGATCTCCCGAAATGTCAGGAAAAAATTACCAGTAAACACCGCGCCATATCCCAGAAAACATTAATCTTCATTGATAAGGATTATGTAAACCTCAAATCTCACGGGAACTTAGATCTTCAGGAATACGTATTTACATACATCGACTTGTAAGAAGGTGCCAAATATCCAACGCAACCAGACTTGCAAAAACCACTAGTGTTTACTGTAAAAATATTGCAGGACAGCGGAATGCATGTTGTATATGGTTATGGTTATGGTTTGTGCTCTGAACAGAGGCTCAAGGAGTGAATGTGCGTAATCGGCACAGAGTGGCCCCACCACGCAGTGACCATTTCAAAAGGCAGCCGTAACTTAAGGTAATTATGGTAAGGTGCCAGGCGATAGGCGTCCCCCTACTACGAAACTGCCAACTAACCATTAATCATACCTGGCAGTAGAAGAAAAAAAAAACTGGTTAAGACGTACTCGACAATGGAGTAAACAAATTTTTAAAACCCATATCTGTTTTTGGGTACTTATAATTTGTGTTTGGGGCGACCGGAGTTACCAAACTTTTAATCAAAACAAGAGACGATGGATAAGCACTTTATCAAATCGGAAACCAACCACAAGAAGCAAGACTTAACATCAAACAATTGCACAATGTGCCCATGTATTTTGTACAGCTCTCAGAACAAACAGCGATTACTTCTCTATATAAAATTAACTGATTATATTTTATAACCGTGACGGAGGGTGTTTACTGCGCGGTACGAGCTGAGTCTTTGTATGCAAGCAGGTTAATGTCGGTCTTTAAATGGTTAAACACTTTCGTTGTTGTTTCTGTTAAGGCAAGGTCTAGGGGTACGAAAATCTCTAAAAGTGGAACAGCTGGTTCAAATCTGCTCATTCTGGGCCTTGTTTTGTATGGGGGAGAGGAGGATTCACACAGGGTTTTTTTGGGGGGGGGGGGGACCTGCGGAGAAGAAACCACTTTGAAGAACTAGGCATAGATGGGGGAATAATATTAATATAGAAGTTCAGAAATAGGATGGGGGCGTGGACTGGATTGATCTGGCTCAGGGTACGGACAGGTGGCGGGCGCTTGTGAATGCGGTAATGAACCTTCGGATTCCACAGAATGCGGGGAATTTCCTATCTAGGTGAGGAACTGTTAGCTTCTCAAGAAGGGCCGTACTCCACGGAGTTAGTTAGTTTAGGTGTGTGATTTCTTTACTACTTAGGTAGTAGACAAGCATCGCCTATCTAAAGTAAAAAGGACTTACTCTGTAGAGACTTAATTTTGAATGGGATGCGTCAAAACTTAATACGTGTTGTTTATTTAACGATACTGTATTCACTGTCCCAGCTGAGAGGCGCAAAAATAACTTGTGGAATGTGAAGCATTTTTCTCAATACTTCTAGTCCAAATTTAACCACCACGTATAAAAATAAGTCAAGTTAAGAGGTTGTTACAGGACTTGTGACAAGTAATTTATTTTAGTCGTACGACTCCCCGAAAAAGAATGGATGTAAATTTTTTTTTCGTACCCTTTCATGCAATATGAAACGATCACTCCACGAAAGCTGTTTTTGTAGACACGTAAAAATTCGACGTGTAACTAACTCAATGGAGTGCATTCTTCTGTCGAAACATGTAGTCACCTAGGTAGTCAAGAACTTTAAAATGTTTAAGTATTGCATATATCACTATTTACATACACCAACTGGATGCATCTTTATTTAAAAAACTGTATAGATTTTTAAAACATATTTAAAAACTTTTTAAAACCCGACATATGTTTCGGCTCTTATAGAGCCATCTTCAGGGGTTTATTGTCGTTAAAACTGCATATATTAAAACGTCTTTTTCAGTGGTTCACTTTTAGGCAAGGTTTTTCACTTTTCCACTGCTTTGTATGCACAGACACTATTTGTTATTCGTACTAAAATAATATAGTGTCTGTGCATACCAAGCAGTGGAAAAGTGAAAAACCTTGCCTAAAGGTGAACCAATGAAAAAGACGTTTTAATATATGCAGTTTTAACGACAATAAACCCCTGAAGATGGCTCTATACGAGCCGAAACATATGTCGGGTTTTAAAAAGTTTTTAAATATGTTTTAAAAAACTATACAGTTTTTTTTAAATAAAGTTGCATCCAATCTGTGGTCTTTTGGGTAATTACACGGCGTCGTGTGGAAATTATTTACCGACGTTTCGGGACAACGTGTCGGTCCCATCTTCATGGGTCAATCAAGATTCCATCCCGGAATCTTGATTGACCCATGAAGATGGGACCGACACGTTGTCCCGAAACGTCGGTAAATAATTACCACACGACGCCGTGTAATTACCCAAAAGACCACAGATTACATCAACATCGCGGCGGAAGCCTGAAATCAAAGTTGCATCCAGTTGGTGTATGTAAATAGTGACTGTGAAAAGATGCACGGTGATTACAGAACAAAGTATGCAGCATATATTTTCAATCAGCTTAATTTTGCGACACTAAAATGACTGCTGTAAAAGCAAGAAGCATTGGTTGAAAGTAACATTATAGAAACATTGTCTGGGATTCCTTTTTTGATTCCGTATACAAGTTTCTGACACACAGCCAACGTGTCTATATAAACAAACCGGCTGCGGATGTGAAGTAAAAATAATATTTGGCACCGTTTTGGCCCAGACAAACAAAATTCTTACAATTTTGCGAACTTACAAGAAGGTACTAGGTGCAGGATTGGTTCCTTATGACTTAACAAGTGGTGAGTGACCTTTTATAGGTAAACCAGCATAAAAATTTTGAAAACCTATCCGGGCCAAAAGACAAATTGCAATAAAATTAGTGTTCTAGTGATTATATTTTTAATGTTTAATTTCAGGTTAAAAGCAGATATTTGTATCCATTATAATCATCATATTCAGTTATTTTTTTACAAGAATATTACTTAAAAGTTGCATATTTTCCCCAGTTTCACACCCATACACGATTTTAGACTTGTATAGGTAAGGCGCCACTATCGCTCCCACCACAGGAGTTCGCGTGTCCGCCATGTTGTTAAAACTGATTTTAGGAAATTAAAACTTATGGTGTTTGGGTGATTTAAAACAGCATTACGTTCATATCAAGCTTCGTAAACACTAGTGAAGTGATTTAAAACGTTAATTCAGGAATACAAACACGTAACGCACGGTGACCTCACGCGAATACAAACACGTAACGCACGGTGACCTCACGCGAATACAAACACGTAACGCACGGTGACCTCACGCGAATACAAACACGTAACGCACGGTGACCTCACGCGAATACAAACACGTAACGCACGGTGACCTCACGCGAATACAAACACGTAACGCACGGTGACCTCACGCGAATACAAACATGTAACGCACGGTGACCTCACGCGAATACAAACACGTAACGCACGGTGACCTCACGCGAATACAAACACGTAACGCACGGTGACCTCACGCGAACACAAACACTAAACGCACGGTGACCTCACGCGCCTAAGTTTTTCCTTTCTGTAAAGGAAAGTAGGCTAAATATAAAGAAACTGACTGACTAACTAACTAACTAAGTAACTAACTAACTACATGTCGCGGGGTCCTTCTTGAATAGCTAACAGTTCCTCAGCTAGTTAAGAAATTTCCCGCATTTTATGGAACCCGAAGGTTCATTACCGCATTCACAAGAGCCTGCCACCTGTCCCTATCCTGAGCTACATCAATCCAATCTATGCTCCCATTCCACTTCTTGAAGATCCATTTTAATATTATCCTCCCATCTACGCCTAGGTCTCCTTCTCTCAGGTTTCCCCTCCAAAAGTCTGAATGCACGTCTCCTATTACTCATACGTGCTACATGTCCCGCCCATCTCATTCTTGGTGATGAGTACAGATCATTAAGTTCCTCGTTATGTAGTCTTCTCCACTCCCCTGTTACCTCGTCCCTCTTAGGCCCAAATATCCCCCTCAGCACCCTATTCTCGAACACCCTCAGCCTATGTTCGTCCCTCAGTGTGACAGACCAAGTTTCACACCCATACAAAACAGGCACAATTACAGTTCTGTGTATCTTAATGTTTTGTTTTTTTGGACAGCAAACTGGAAGACATGATTCTGGACCGAATGATAACAAGCATTTAGGGAACCTTCATTTCAGGCTTCCGCCGCGATGTTGATGGAATCTGTGGTCTTCTGGGTTATTACACGGCGTCGTGTGGTAATTGTTTACCGACGTTTCGGGACAACGTATCGGTCCCATCCTCACGGGTCAAGAGTCGGACCCTTGACCCGTGAGGAAGACCACAGATTTCAAGCATTTAGGGACTTCAGGCTGCTCTTAATTTCTTCATGAATGCAGTCAACTGCCTTACACGTTAAGACGTTTCCACCCACAATTAGTTTCCGAGGGCCAGAGTTCACAGTCCAGACAGGCGTTAAGTACATTATGCTACAGACCGCGTCGTTTCGTACAAGTGGAGGTGGAAAGGGGACCCGTCTAGGAAGGGGGCACTAGACAGCCAAAAGTATTAGGGACGAGGTAAACCTCTCTACGTGCCTCCCTCACCCAAGCCGTTTTGTGCCCAAAAAGCGGCAAACGTCACGGAAAATTCCCCTATACCTGGTTCCAATGAACTCTGTCAGCCCCTATTGAAAACTCATGAATGATGTTGCTTTAGTATTGGTACCCTCCACGTTGTTAAGGGGTCTTGGTGAGGGGGTGAGGGTGTTCGCCATTTTAACCCCCGTCTAGACTTACAACAAGCAAGGAGGGTGCAGGTTTTATCTGTCTCTTCAGCAAACCGTCTGGTCGGCAAAGGGAGTGTTGCTGTCTGCACGGAATATCTACAGCTTGTCGTGACGGGTGAGTCACTGATAAAACTGTTTCGCTATTAATGTTATCACTCAATAAATGGAGATGACGTCAGTCAGTGACAAGTCGTATTTCCGGTCAGGTAACAATAACAAAACAATCACTTGAGAAATCTGATAAATTATTGCCTTTTTATTCATTGCTTGAAAACGTAAAGTAGTGCAAAATAAGTGGAGCTTTACCTTTCCTCCCCCTGTATTCACACACGCGCGGTTCAATTTTACATTTTCTTTTCTGACGTAGGTTTCAAACACCATATACTTAACGCAGGACGCCTAATTTGATGGAATTCATCGCGTTGTGCGACAAATTCACTGACAGTAAATTACAAATTTCCGTCAGACAATTTTTATTATTTTGAATAATATATGCTACATGTTTCGGTAATATTTCGACCATCTGCAGGCATTGACATACAACATGTAACTTACAAAATATATTTTTAAACGCACATCCGTCTTGGTTTTAGATGTTGTATATTAATGCCCGAAGATAGTTTAAATATGGCCGAAACATGTAGCGTATAGTAATGAATATAATAAAAATTGTTGTGTCTGACGAAAATTTGTAATTTATTGTCAGGACGCCAATGTATAAACTGTTTATACATTAGGTCTACGTAACATCTTTCAGCTAGAGTTATACAGACGGGGGATTTTGAAATTAAAGCAGAAAATCCATTTAAAAAAAACCATAGGCTAGCTGATCTCGAATAGTCAATATTTCATCCTCATATACAAAGCATTCGTAATGAAAATGAAGAATAATGTATAAAATTCAGAATATTACTGTTATGAATTTACCACCGTGCATTTTTTAATCAAATAATTAAACCAACAAATGCACTGTTTTTTTACCACTTTTATTGTGGCCTTTTGTCCCCTCACCCTACACGTGTTTCAGAACCTTACAGTTCCATCATCAGGGGTTACCATTTGCTACTAGTTAATCACACATTAAGACAAATACAGTATGTGCGTATCACTGAGTGGTACGATAGTCTGATAAAACCTTAAAACCATTAATATATGTATATTTAAAACTTGGTTAAGAATTATAAAATGTTCGTTGCATTCACTGTTTTTGCTGAACTACTGGCGTGTTATTACGTCTCCGTGTGCCTTTTCTGGTGTGTTGTGTTGTGATAGCACACGGAACACCACAACACACCAGAAAAGGCACACGGAGACGTAATAACACGCCAGTAGTTCAGCAAAAACAGTGAATGCAACGAACATTTTATAATTCTTAACCAAGTTTTAAATATACATATATTAATGGTTTTAAGGTTTTATCAGACTATCGTACCACTTAGTGATACGCACATACTGTATTTGTCTTAATGTGTGATTAACTAGTAGCAAATGGTAACCCCTGATGATGGAACTGTAAGGTTCTGAAACACGTGTAGGGTGAGGGGACAAAAGGCCACAATAAAAGTGGTAAAAAAACAGTGCATTTGTTGGTTTAATTATTTGATTACTGTTATGATTCATAAAATTATGTTGCTAAGTGCAACAAGGCGCTCTGTATAAAACGCACGAGTTCACTCGTTCTAAATATATCTATACAGAGGCTAGAAGCAACAGCCACTTATGCGTGATGAATTTCCATTCGCACTATCTGTCTACTAAACACAACCTCAAGTTTCTGTGCTTGATTCACACTGTGTGTACGATCACGGTCAGCTCAAGGCAAGCTCACGGTGACAGATTTGGATAGAGTACTCACTCTGATAGCCCTTGCTACTCTCAAGCGCAGTTACCTTTGCTCTACACGTTCAGAAACGTAACCAATCAAGATCCGACGGTAGTCGCATTAGGGTCAAACATTCTTTCCAAGAAATACCCCCGCTTGCTTGATCGTTCCGTGTCGTGACCCGCTGGCAAAAAGAGATAAATTTAAATACAGGCATGGCCCTTGAAGATGGGACAGGGAATGTCACGAAACGTCGGCAATCAACTATTAACCTACGCTGTGTAACATCTCAGAAGAGCGAAGGCCTCTAAATCACCGCGGCAAAACCCCGATATCTCGCATAAGCGAGTAATGTTTTCTTTACCCGTGAGCTGACAGTGAGGGCGCAGGAATCTGAGGAAAATTCCATAATTATGAGCCTCACACTGTCTAGGCATTCTTTACTACGTAAAATAGAAGGTCTTACGCGGAGAAAAATTCCGTCTGTCTGTTTGTGACCGAGTATCACTGACTAAACCGCTTGTTAGATTTTCATGAAATTTGGTATACGCGTTCTTTTACAAGAAGTCATCAAGCAACCGCCAGGTTCGTGATAATCGCCAGAGTGACAGGCAGACTTTAAGTAAGATCGTCTGTGAATTTGATTCCATACATTTCATTGATCATAGAAAGGGGACTGTGCGTGCGTGCGTGCGGGTGTGTTTGTTGATCGTAAAATGTAACAGCACACAGAAACTACTGGCAATCGTTAGTAGAAAGTGTTACAATATCTTCCTTTCTTAGTCTGACATCTGTCTACCTACTCACTGTAGGTGTAGAGGGTTATTGTTGTACATGATCACACATATGAACACATACACACTCACACACACTCGGTAGGACTCCTCTGAACGAGAGATCGGGCCGTCACAGAGACCTCTACCTGACAATATACAACACTCACAAGAGACAGATATTCACGCCCTCGGCGGGATTCGAACCCGCAATCCCAGCAAGCGAGCCAAGTGTAAATATGCTTAATGCAATGCGAAAGGTTAAGTGCTCTAAGTGAAACTTCATCATGACTGCATAAATGTTGAGCATAACATTTTCTAAAGCGAGATGGGACGGATTTGCTCTTCACATTTACAACAAGCAACAAGAATATAAATTATTATGCTGTTTATTAAAATTATTATGCTGTTTATTAAAATTATTATGCTGTTTATTAAAATTACTATGCTGTTTATTAAAATCATTATGCTGTTTATTAAAATCATTATGCTGTTTATTTAAATTATTACGCTGTTTATTAAAATTATTATGCTGTTTATTAAAATTATTAAGCTGTTTATTAAAATTATTATGCTGTTTATTAAAATTATTATGCTGTTTATTAAAATTATTACGCTGTTTATTAAAATTATTATGCTGTTTATTAAAATTATTAAGCTGTTTATTAAAATTATTATGCTGTTTATTAAAATTATTATGCTGTTTATTAAAATTATTATGCTGTTTATTAAAATTATTATGCTGTTTATTAAAATTATTATGCTGTTTATTAAAATTATTATGGTGTTTATTAAAATTATTATGTTGTTTATTAAAATTATTACTACTACTATAATCACTATCATTGTTGTACCAAAGGAGCCGGGAGTCTGTATAGTGACGAGGATATGGGTACGACGAACCAGGGCTCGAATCCCGGTAGGGGCATGAGGCTTTTCTGTTTTCCAAATCGCCCAAACCTGCTGTGGGGCCCACCCAGTCTTCTATTTAATGGGTACTGAGGTTCTTTCCCAGGGGTAAAGCGGCCGAGGCATGAAGTTGCCTAATCACCTCCACCTAGCGCCGAAGTCAAGAATGAGTAGAGTTATATCTCCACTGCCCTATTGAATAAAATGTTGGGCGGACCACAGGGATCGTCTGGACGCTTTGTAAATAAAGCGAACATCTTGCCATGCTGGGAATCGAACCACGGTTCATTGGTTGTCCACCCTGTAGCCTGGTTACTTTACCAATTTCGCAATAGCAACCTCAAAGTCGAAGCATCAACAACCAAACTACACTAAACACTTAGTATTGCTTCATCTTTTGATAGATACGTAACACCATGCCAAAAACCAATATAATATACAGCTGAGTACCGCCTGCAAGGACAATACCGACCAACGTAAACAAGATAGCAAAACATACTTCTGGTGAACAGTATCACATACGCAACTTAATGTGCGCAAAAACTAACGAAATGTCTACAGCATAGTGTACGCAACAAGTGATTTGCAATACGTCGTGCAACACCATTGGAAGTGATCTTTAATACGACGTGAATTTTAGAACTTAATATTTTATTATTGCAGTTTTATAATACCCACACTTCACTGTTTTTAATCCACACCTCTGGATGTGTTTGTATTAAGTAACTCTAGTCGCCCCTGATGATGGCCGGTTAACCGACCGAAACATATGTAGGGCTTTTTAACAAACTATTAATTGTTAATAGTGAAAGTGCATGTGTTGGTGAATTTGTGACATTATACACTAAACACTATTAAAACTACAGTGCGGAATCTGCAAGCAGATAAGCCTTCTGATCTTTAACCAAATTAGGTCCAGGTTGGTAACTTTTCTTAAATAAAGTTATGCCTCTATGCATGTCTCCAATATTCTTTTTCTTACTGTTTGTTTCAATCTCGTTAACACTTGCCCGTCAAAGCTTTTCCCTTTCTTTTCCAGCAGTGTTCATCAATTTCAAGCCCTTATACACTTAACCTGAATTCTGTAACTAATGCAATTTAGCTTGCTCGTGGTACAACAATTTTGAACTCGCTTGTGCGCAATTCGAGGTTTGCACAGCGTTGTCCATGAAGATTAAAGGCTTCTAGGATACGACACCGTGTAGATTGTTAATAAGTTACCGACGTTTCGGAGAAGATCACTGTCTCAAAATTCATGACAGTTCAAGAAGTCTTAATCCTTGAAATTCTTTCGTCAAAACGCAGCTCATGCTATTTTAAATCGCAATAACCTAGACTTTGAATCCCACGTTTTGACTCTCTGCCTAATATCTTTGCCAGATCAATCCACCTACCGCAGGTCAGTTTTGCAGCAACCTTCCCAGTCCGTCTCAGTCCTTCAATGCCACTTTCCAAAAACCTTGAATTCAAATTCTTTACATGTTCTTTGTTAGTTTCCTGCGGAAAAGATGTTTACTTGAGCTGGCATGACCTCCCATGGTTTCACAAAGACGCTGCCAGGATCTTGGCACTAATAAAGGTAAAGGTAAAGTTCTCCCTAGAACGGGCTATGAAGGCCCAGAGGGGGAGTAGAGGTATAGCTCTACTCTTTCTTTAACCCTGGCACTAGATGGTGGTCAACTCCACGCCCCGTCCGCTTTACCCCACGGACAGGAGGCTGGGTAGGCCCCAGGGCCGGTCTCGACAGGTGCGGAAAATTTCGCCCCCACCGGGATTCGATCCCCGGACCGTCCAGCCCGTAGCGAGTCGCTATACCGACTGAGCTATCCCGGCCCATGGCACCAATAAAAGGAAATACTTTAACAAAAGTGAGTTAAATTGTCTGTGAAATACAACGCAAATTCTCAATCTCGTTTTTGGTACAGGGGGCCCGAGGGAATAGAAAAAGAAATTGGAAACATTTCTCTGCTTCGTGTATGTGTAAAAAGCCTTAACAACAGCAAAACCATATAGCTTATTTTGTAGCAATGTTCTGAAAAGCCAGACCAGACTCGCGATCTCTCAATGATCCCTTTCACAGGTGTTCCCCGAAAATGTGTATATGCCTACTTGTATTTGTCATCCACAGCAGGGAGTGGCGCAGAAATTGGTTCACGGCTAGGTGTGCCGGCAATAAATGGGATGGACACCTGTCTGTTGTTACTATGCCACATCAGAGAGGAAGCGACTGGGCTCCATTCAAGACTGGAACCAGTTATGCTTTTTTTTTTTACTATTTCTAATATATGGTCTGGATTTTCCTCTTGTTACAATCAAATGAAATACATTCAAGCAGGTTCCCGTTTAATCACCGTGAGACGTATCGTTGTTGCTTGTCACTTGACTCTACAACTCGAACGAGAGAAACCGGATTTGTTTATAACGAATGCATAGTAATGCCCCAGACATATATTTTTTTGTGGTAAATTATAAAGCCTACGCACTTTCTCATTAACACGCACAATGACGGATCAAGGAAAGTAATAAGAAAATAAGTTATGAAATCGTGAGTGGACTAAAGAAATGGTCTCAAATTTTTAGATAAATAAGATAACTATAGGTGTTTAGCCTCAAATTTCAGGCACACAATACCGCAACACTTTTAGGCACTTAGCTGAGTTGAATCAAGTGAGGAAAACATCACGAATAGCGAGTAGACAAGAATTTGGAATAAAGCAGTTGCAAACTGTTTGAAGATACTATACCAGCATTCATTTTGGAGGGACATGAAAATTAGAACCAGTAGCGGAATGGAGAAGAGACAATGCACCCGGTGCAGTGAGTGCCTAGGCTACGGGAAGGCCGTCAGGGAAATCGCAGTTGGATTCCTTCCTGGAGCAAGAGATTTCTTTCGTCTTCAATGGGCGCAGACCGGCTCTGGGGCCCACCTAGCCTCCTATTCAATGGGTACCGGGGAAAACTTAAACCGGGGGTAAAGCGGCCGGGCCGTCAAGCTGACCTTTCATCCCCATCTAGTACCGATGTTAAGAATGTGTGCAAGCTGTAGATTTTGCTTATAGACATTTGGAAGGACTCCTTGGATGGAGCGATCAGCCCGTAGCAAAACCGTACCGGCGCAGCGTAACACAACCATAGAATAAACACACACCCATGTACGGAACGGGAGTCCAAACTACAATCCCATTGTTCAAGACACAATTGTATACTGGAATGGGAAGTATTGGGAGACATAACAAATGCGAACTAAGTGAGAGGCAATATAAGTAGGGATCATATTCGTTAAAGTTTTCCCGGGACAGTCCTGGTTTTATGAGTTTTAAAGAGCTCTGTCCCGGTGTCCGGCAAAATTCGGCTCGGGATGACGCTAAATGTCCAGGGGGTTTCCAAGCCATAAAAACAAGATAGTTCTGACAATGTGAGGGAAAGTTTTGACTTTCCAACAGTGGGAGAAAACATCTCTAGGAGTAGGACAGCCACCAATCGGCCACTAACAGGAAGGAATATGAGAGGGAAAGGAAGATGTATAGATCAGTGATTGTAGAGTGTGGACTGAGACTGCGCAGGGTGAGGAAATGATACGTAAAGAAAAATCAGTGAGTGAAGTGAGTGTCTAATTATTATTATTATTATTATTATTATTATTATTAAGGTATTCGTATTAGTGTTATTATGATTTCATTTTTTATTTCTGTATGCCATAATTTTGCTATCTTGTAGTAGTAATATTACTAAATTAATCTACTTTTGACTTTGCGTGACGGGTTGCGAATTTTGTCTCCTATCCCTTCCTCCTTCACTTAAATGTTATTAATTGTCCTGGTGTGTGCCCTTTAAAAATGTTTGACGAAGATGGGACCGTCAGTTTGTCCCGAAAACGCAGTGCCGGACTAAGGGACGGGCCAGCCGGGCAGCTGCCCGGGACGCCAACTTATAAGGGGCGCTCATCTGTCACTGGAATAATCGGAAATATGAAGCTAGTAAACTCAGGTTTCTACACTCGAAATAATTTCTCTGCGCTCCCAAAAAGGTTCGCCAACCCTCGTCCTACGACGAAAATGTTTAAAAAATGTCTGCTTCAAAAAACGCCAAATTATTAGCCTGCCCGTGGCGCCAAATTATCACCCTGCCCGGGGCCCAAATTATTAACCTACCAATGGCGCCAAATTATTAGCCCGCCCGTGGCACCAAATTATCAACCTACCCATGGCGCCAAATTATCATCCTACCCATGGCGCCAAATTATCAACCTGCCCGTGGCGCCAAATTATCAGCCAGTCCGGGGCCCAAATTGTTAACCTGCCAATGGCGCCAAATTATTAGCCCGCCCGTGGCACCAAATTATCATCCTACCCATGGCGCCAAATTATCAACCTGCCCGGGGCCCAAATTATCAACCTGCCCGGGGCCCAAATTGTTAACCTGCCAATGGCGCCAAATTATTAGCCCGCCCGTGGCACCAAATTATCATCCTACCCATGGCGCCAAATTATCAACCTGCCCGGGGCCCAAATTATCAACCTGCCCGGGGCCCAAATTATCAACCTGCCCGGGGCCCAAATTGTTAACCTGCCAATGGCGCCAAATTATTAACCTGCCAGGGGCGCCCGCGTATCTCGGGCCGGCCGTGCTACACGCCGCTAACAGGACAGTTAACCGTACCGTTGGGGCTGGTCAGTACTGCACGAAAGGCAGCGCGAATTTGCTTTTACACACACCTCACACTTGACGTCACTACATGGGCTGTTTGAATTTTACATGCCTTGCTGGCATTAAAATTAATTTTACGCAGAACATAATCGACTGTTGTAAAGTTAATCACGTCACGTATAACAATGAACAGACTCAGAAAGAACAGTTCTTTCCTGCAGCGTTTTATTCCCTACGACGTCGCTTTGCAGAGCGTCTATAAACAGGCTGCACCAGTTACTCATTCATAACGCCAAAGCCTCAGCATTTGACACATAAATATATTGTCTTATAAGGTATGATTTTAAAAAAACAAAGGCACATAAGTGTATGAAAGTGTATTATACACACTGTATACCTCCTACATGTTTCGGCCACTTATGTGACCATCTTCAGGGAGGTGCATTACAAATAATACATACATCGACATATTACAGAAGTTAATGGAACCAATGCGTAGATATAAAATAATAAATTTAAAAACAATATAGGGTTTAAAATATAATTTACAGATTAAAGTAGATAAAACATTTGTGATTGATTCGATGTGTACTGCACACATACTATTCACTACACGTCGAATCAATCACAAAGCTCATGTGGGAGGAAATAGTGAAAATGGACTTGTGTGAACTCGGTAATGAGCATAAAGTTCTTTAAAGGCAAGGAATTTAGATCATAAAATTACCTTTAGCACTTTCCAAAACGGCCCTGCACACTGGAGTTTGTTAACAAACCGCTCGCAAGGGTTCAGATAAAGTTGTTCCAGGGTCTTCTCACAGTGCCACGGCGAAGAACAGACCACGACATTTAACTTATACATAAGTGAGCGGTCTGTTACACTCTGCCTCCGCTGTATTCCAGCGTTATATGGGCATGAAGTCGAACGTTTATGGGCATGAAGTCGAACGTTATATGGGCAGGAAGTCGAACGTTATATGGGCAGGAAGTCGAACGTTATATGGGCAGGAAATCGAACGTCTCTCGACAACAATGGTGCAGACACCAAACACCAAGTTCATAGACAGCTACTCATTATTTTCGGACATAAAAACCGAACAGACGGAGACATACAGCGTCCTTAGTACGCTTTCATTGTCATGCGCGTTCGCAAAATTTCGAAAAGCGACTATTAGCTTCGTCATGTCTGTCTGTCTGTCTGTCCGTACGGCCGCCCGCATACAACAACTCAGCTTCCATTGGACGGATTGTTATGAAATTTGATGTTTGAGTATTTTTCGAAAGTCTGTTTAGAAAATTCAAGTTTAATTAAAATCTGAAAAGCTTAACGCTTATTTTACATGAAAACCTATGTACATTTATGACAATATCTCGCTCAATTCCTCTTAGGATGAAAAATGTTTCAGACAAAAGTTGTAGTGAAAATCAAAATACACATTTTTTGTTCAATATTCTTTTCCCCCGAAAATCGCGCCGTTTATGAGATAATGTGGAAAAATACGGTACAGCCAGACAGGCCACAGATGACAATACAATATGGCGCGTGCGCATTGCATGCTGGATAACTAAGGCTACATGAAATAAAGCAGAACCTCGCTTATAAGGTGACACCTCACTTTTCTTTTTGGCTATTCCGGGGGGGGGGGGGGGGAACCTCGCATTATATTCGGACTTATGCGGAATTGTATTGGTGTGAGAAATCAAAAATAATAATTTTGAGGAAACGTTTCTTCACCTGCTTGTTCCGCCACTTATTGTGGGACAGTTTCACTGTGATTATCACGTTCAGGGGAGGCGTTTTTGGAACATGAAATGGTCATGTTTCAATTTTATGTTAGCTTCACCGTGTCGCGTACGATGCACTGTATGGGGAAGGTCAGTTATACGTTTAGCGTGACACTTTTCTGTCGCCAAAACATTGTTTTGAATGCACAGTAAAATACAGGCGTGCTATGATAAAACGGCAAATGGACGAATCAAAAGCACTGTCTGCAAAGCATCTCCCTACACCCCGACTCACACTGTTTGTGTGGTCAGGTGCCCTTCACTCTGTAGTTTCCTCATTTGGTTGTTGGATAATACGTTTTGAGAAATTATTCTTTTCAAATGCGTTTAGATGCTCTGAAAAGAGTGAAAAGGAGTGGCCCATTGATGACGACTTGGACCTTTCCTTTTTCCAATTAGCTGAACTTGACATTATGTAAATATTTGTAAAAACATAATTGAGTTGTACAGTGTGTGTCTTTTTTCGTCACTCAACGACATTCCAGGCTAGTATGTGATCAGTTCACAAGTAGCCACTCCTATAAGCCTGTCTGGGTCTTCAGTACCATTGAGGTTCTCTCAATCAGCAAGCAGCTCACGCAAGGGCTGGGAAACTTACGGGGAAAAGTGACATATAGACACCATGTTCTTGTTCTCGCTTCATATACATAATAGCAGTGCCAACAAATGCAGACAAGTGTACTGAAATTACTATATATACACATTGACCTCCTACATGTCCAGGTCAATGACGTGATAATCTTCAGGTAGGTAAAATACAAAGGTTGGATACATTACAGAATATAAAATAAAATTACAGATGTGTTAGAACGAATCCACAGATATAAAATGACAATAATGAAAAACCATAATTTAAAACACATAAATATACGCAGTTGCCACCATGCGGCAACTGCGTATATTTATGTATTTTGTTGGAATATGTAGTTCTTGAACTTTATATGATCCACAATCCGTGCATTAATCGAATACATCTGTGGATTGGTTCTGATACTTCTGTGATTTCATTTCATATTATTTAATGTATCCAACCTTTATATTTTACCTCCCTGTAGATGGCCACATGGTTGACCGAAACACGTAGCAAGTCACAGTGTATAAAACCAATTTCAAAATCAACACAGTCAATTTATTACACCAACCAAATGCACTCTAGTTTCCACATGTAGTGTTATACATAAAGCTGTAACATGTTTCGCTGCTAGTGCACCATCCTCAGGGAGCACACGTTGCCAGATCTAAAACCAACCGTCATATGGTTCCACAATCTGTTGTAGGCTACGTTGGTAATATCTCTATCTTATAAAAATAAAAGGCATAGCCTCTACTTTCAAATACATACAGTTAAAATAGGATTACAATATTCTATACAAGATAAATATGTTTTTTTAACATACTATAATTACATTGGGCCGATCCCTGTAGCCGCGAGGTCTAAGGCGTGGGTCTGCGGCCGCTCGCTTACTGGGATTGTGGGTTCGAATCCCGCCGACGGCATGGATGTCTCTCTCTTGTGAGTGTTGTGTGTTGTCAGGTAGAGGTCTCTGCGACGGGCTGGTCACTAGTCCAGAGGAGTCCTACCGACTGTGGTGTGTCTGAGTGTGATCGTGAAGCCTCGAAAACTGAGGCGGCCTTGGCCCCTAAGGGGATGTCGAGCCATTAAAAAAATAATTATATTGTTGGTGATGGACACCCCTAGTATTGTGGCATTATATGTTGACATTAATACGTAATTCAATGCAGATCGGGTCCCTATGTTGTGTAGTGTCTTGTACCGGTATAAGACACTACACAACATAAGGACCCCAATGGAACCCATGTTGTAAAGTTTCTCTTCAATCGTTACTTAGGCCGGTCAAACAGAGCTTCCGCACCGGAAGTTCTGATTGACCAAGAAACTGTATTATCCTGCATGGCGTAAGAATAAAAAAGACTAACATTTGAGCAACGTGGGGTACGAAAACCTGAAGACTCACATAAAATTTTGACCAAGCCCGCAAGTTCACTGACACTGGCGTTTTTTCCTCATTGGGACATTCGCCTCCTGCACTTTGGCTAAATGAATGGGCAGACAACAGTCATAGTAAAACTACACAGGATAACCGAAGAGGTGTCGATTGCTTCTAACAGAATCTGCTAGCAAGTCGGTAACTGAAACAAAAAGCAGCACAGTCGCCTTTTGTGCTAAATATTTCTTTTAAGTTCATCCGTGTATACGGTCGGCTACGAAAAAATAATTGCGATTGGGAAGGCCCCACTGAAGGCCGAAAGGGCTTTAATTTTGTGGACTGAGGACATGAATCAGACGTGTGTTCCAGTAGACGGGCAAGTGATTGGTGAAAAAGTGCTTAGCCTGTACGGATATTACTACTAAAGTGCCTAGTAGGTGTAATAGTGCTGAGGGGGATAAGAAAAGAATTTAAAGCCAGTGATGGTTGGTATAGTACGTTAAGCTGCGTACGTACTTACATACATACATACATACATGCATACAAAAAAACAAACGCATACATACATACATATACATACATACATACTTGCATACATACGTACATTCATACATACATAAACTAATTCACTACATTAATTTCCTCTTAGACAACCCGCTATGTTTATAGCATTACAAATTAGTATGTAATTTCATTTTATTGATATTACTGTTAGATATTTTAGAGTGTATAGCAACACGTGTCGACCTACATGTGGGTCGACACGTGTTGCCATGTACCCACTCTAAAGATCTAACAGTAATATCAATAAACGGAAATTACATACTAATTTGTAATACACTTCAATTGATTTTACCTTTTATTAAGCGGAATATGAGGCCTTATAGGGGGAGGCGTTCCGAATATACGCGGTTTTGCCTATCCGCGTTGTGTCAGGAAACTAACGACCGTGTAAAACGCGAATGCGACTCTACTCTAAATTTACCAGCCGTCTTCTGTAGTTGTAAAACTCGGCATCCTACCCCACTGTAATAAGTCTTCTGAAGTTGTAAAACTTCCTACCCCACTGAAATAAATAGGCGTTTCTCGCAGAAAGGCATCAATCACAGCGGGAAATTGTACAGAGTTTTCCTAACATAAGGTGGTTGTTCCAGAAGAAAATCACACAAACCTTCCGTAAATCGAGAAGTACATCCGTTCGCCCTGAGATATTCTTACTGAACAAGTCCTGCCTAATGCAGTCAACTTCTTGTCAGGCAAGCTGTAATGTATTCCTCAGTTTCCATGCCAGTTTCAATTGCCAACGGCTTCTTATAGGAAAGGTCAGCTACAGCGAATACTTTGTGTCCAAAATTTGATCGATGCGGACGACATATATATAGCACCTTCGAAATAAGACATTGCCCATGAAAACTTAATGGGAATGCCTAATATGAATCCAGCTCTTCAATTTAAACCTAATACAATTTATACATACAAAAGTAAAAGGCAAAGTTGTCCCTAAAAATGTCATGAAGACATACAGAGGGAGTGGAGGTATGGATTCACTCATTCTTAACTTTGGCACTACGTGGAAATGAATGAGCCTTGAGCTTCATTCGCTTTATTCTCGAAAAAAGAAACCCTGCTTCCCATTGAGTGAGAAGTCTGGGTGATCCTCACGGCCGGACTGGACGTTTCGGAGAACAGGCAAACTTCTTGCCTCTGCCGGCCCCAGATCGTCAAGCCCGTAGCTCAGTCAATATAATGACTGAGCTACCCCGGTCTCTAAATTTATAAATAATGGCTGCGGAAATTTGGTTCAGTTGAGACAGAAGTTCCGAATAAAATAGCCTATAATTGTAGTTATAGACATATAGACAGAGACGAGGGATGAAGTCGTGCCGAGAGATATCCACACAGGACAACCCAGACACAGAAAGTTCTTACAAATATGATTGTACAGAACGAGACTGAAACCCATGCATGAGGCCAGTGTTCGGCCAGTAGACGTCAGACGTCGCGGCTGCTACACGCAGTGCGTGCCTGACAACAGAACACACACATCTGCAATTGAAGAAACGTTATATCTGACTTCATACTGGTGTCAATTATTTGGCGTCTTTTATATTCGCGAACAAGAAATTCTCTCCAGTCCACTACAAATGAGATACACAATAAAGATACTGAGCATCATAGAAATATTACAAGAACAAATCAAGTGAACAGAGGCTAAAGAAAGAAACATGAATGTAGCAATCTAAATTACTCCTTTTAATACGCATCTCTTTGTCGCCGTTAACCTTCCTTGTAATTTTCGCTCTGTTTCGTAAATAATTACGGCATCAAGGACTCTCACTTAAGTCGCGAGACTGGCTTCACCGCACCTGTCTCAATTTGGGCGGGACCACCCACTTAACTACGAGATATATTGTAATGGAAGTATTACATGTCAGTTTAAATTAATGAACCCTCCTAAAGCGAAGTTTGGCGGTACAACCGATCATGTGCAAGCGATAGGATGTGGCAAAAGACTGCGGCACCAACATTGGTCCTGTCATCGAAGATAAGACAGCCAGGCAGATACGCAAGTCTCTTCTCAAAGAACAGAAGTCACGATTCTCTGAACTAGGTGGGGCTCGCCAGCTCCCGAGACATCGAGGACAAAAAGCGAAGTTGAAAAATATTTGTGGTTAGACAATTCGTAGGGCTATGATTGAGGGCCTATTGTGAGAAAGTAGCAACAGTTGTGTATGTGAAGTCTTCACATTTCTGGGATTTACGCAGCGTAGATTGACAGTTACCGACGTTTCGGTAAAAACCTGTCGGTCCCAACTCCAAGGGTCACGCAATTTTTGGACTGCTTGAAGCTTGAACATGGGATCGATAGGTTAAATGTAACCGAACATTATTGGAGCAGTTCGGCTCTCCCTCCCCACTCTTCTATATATAGTAGGAAGAAGAAAGGACCAGATGTCCCGGGCCAGTTGGCGTTCAGTAAAGGAAAGGAGTAGACGAATGGTATTGTGCTGATGTTTGTATTGTTATAATGGAGAAATAAAGTTAAACCATTGAAAAGAACAGTCTCGTAATTTGGTATATATCAAATTAAAAAGTAACCAGCAACGATCGGTTATAGGTTATACCGAAACGTCTGTAACTAATTATCAATTTACTCTCCCTAAAATGCCAGAAGAGCGAAGATCTCATTTATACCGCAGCGGAAGGCTGAAATCACACACAGTTGTGTACGTGTTAGCCAATGGTCGACCAGAAGGGAAAGATTATGTAAGAATGGATTTCTCGCTCCGCTTTTTCTTATTTTATATATAAATAAATAAATACATACATACATTCATACATAACGTGCTTAGTTACTACACCCTACCAGTATTATAGGGAAGAAACGGTGCTACAGGGCATGGTTGATATACTAATTGAAATTGGAAGACGCTGTGGAATGGAAATTAATGTGGAAAGAACTAAGGTAATGGAGGTTAGAAGATCATTTTAAAGTGAAAATTAAATAAATGTGGCACTGAAGTGAGCTGCTCAGGCAAGGCCTCAACTACTGACGTGTCAGGACAAGGGCGATGGAAATTCCGTAACTTGCTAAGCGACTATTGGCTTTCTAAGACTCGTGCCTGTTCCATGTAGTTAGCTTTACAAGTTTATAAAGTAAAATATATTGCTCTCCACTACTTAGGTGACCTTTATACTGTCACTGCAGGAATAGTATGACGCATGTCAGAAGTATTTTTACTTTCAGTCGGAATAATTTATGGTAATAAAACGTTACAAATACGTATTTCACATTGTCCACGTTCCGTACGGTAAACCTGTTCCTAATATTAATTCCAACACAGTAATAAAAACAATAGGTTTTCAAAATATGACACTCCTGCTACATGTTTCGGCCAGCAATGTCATTTTCAGGGAGGTGGTTAACAAAGGAAAGAATAGTTATGCCGTAACTATTCCTTTACATATGACTAAACTAACTCCATGGACCAGAGTCCTTCTTGAAAAGCTAACAGTTCCTCAGCTAGTCAAGAAATTCCCCGCGTTTTATAGAACCCGAAGGTCCATTACCGCATTCACAAAAGCCCGCCACCTGTCCCTATCCTGAGCCATATCAATCCAGTTCACGCCCTCCCATCCCACTTCTTGAAGATCCATTTTAATATTATCCTCCCATCTATGCCTGGGTCTTTCAAGTGGTCTCCTTCCCTCAGGTCTCCCCACCAAAATCCTGTATGCATCTCTTCCCTCCCCATACATGCTACATACCCCGCCCACCTCATTCTTCTTGATTTGGTCACCCGAATAATATTTGGTGATCAGTACAGATCATAAAGTTCCTCGTTATGCAATTTACTTTACATATGTTTTTTATTATTACCAACCATTGCGCAATAATTCTTTTTACTGCTACATGTTTCGGCTAACCATCGTAGCCATCATCAGGGAGTCACTTTTGGTACTATGTAGCGACTACTGTAAATAATTACTGTAAATATCACCATTCACTGACATACTGTACGCTGCGCACGTCTGTGAAAAGTGACTCCCTGATGATGGCTACGATGGTTAGCCGAAACATGTAGCAGTAAAAAGAATTGATGTGCAGTGGTTGGTAATAATAAAAAAATATATGTAAAGGAAAGAATAGTTACGTCATAACCATTCATTCCTTTGTTAACCACCTCCCTGAAGATGGCCACTGCAGGCCGAAACGTGTAGGAGTGTCATTTTTTTTTAAATTATTGGCTCTTATTATCGTGTAGTTGGAATAAATACTGTGAGTTACACATACGATCCCCCCCCCCCGGATAAACGTGTGTTAACACCTAGGATAATGGTAAGCAAAACACTGTGCTGCGAAAACAGTGTAAGATTATATCTCTATGTGTTGGGAACTGACGTATTGTGGAGCTGCCACCTGATAAATTTGAGTCTCAAAATTTTATGCAGTGACAATCTACACTACGGGAAGTTATGTGGTGATAGACCTTTAATTGTTAATAATATAACGTGATTGAAGAAAAGTTAGAAGGAATGATAGAAATGACGGGAAGACGAGGAAGAAGGCGTAAGCAGATTACCTTAAGGAAAAGAGAAGATACGGAAAATTGAAAGAGGAAGCATTAGATCGAACCCTGTGGAGAACTCGCTTTGGAAGAGGCTACGGATCTGTTGTAAGAGAGACTACAGAATGAATGAATTATAACTTCCGCTGACCTTTCTGTCGCATGAAAGAACTAGCAACACGTGTAGTCAGCTAATTACTTATCTACTTAATAATGGTGACATTATATGCCACGTGACTGTGAAGAAAACCCAGTCCACTCTCTGTTAACCGAGCCCACATGTGCAGTAACGGTAATACAAAAGTCTGTCACAGGATATTATCCTCAACCAGTTTAATCTGTTAGAAATCCTGGCAGCCTACCTCACAAGGCCCACTTTATTCGTATTTCTTCTCGGTGATGCAATTGGCTGCTTTAAAAAGGGATTTATATATGAACATTTATTACGTACTTATTGTTTCGCATAACCGAGAGAGCTCTTAAACTTTTCCTGTAACAATATCAGATGAGCGGTGCAGTCTGAAATAAGAAATTCCTCGTTTCTAACCAAACTCCGTGCTTACTGTCCTTTTGTTCAAATATTTTCAAGAATAATTTGTTTACATAAGAGATGGAATAAATTTGGAATTAGAATACTAAAGTCTCTCCAGTGGGCACAGCAATAATCTCTCTCATATTCACTCACATTATTATTGCAACGTGTTTCGACCTGTGTTGGTCATCATTAGGTGACACTAATTTCAGAATCAGTACTGTAAACCCACTAATTAACGGACCTGTTATTTACGGATTTCGGAAATACCAAACGAAATCTGTTGGTTCCGAAATTTTCGTCCGCAATGGGAATACGCGAAATTTGCGGTCTTGACTGTTAATTAGCGAAGCGGCCGCTACGTGGCGGACACAGACACACGCTCAGTCTTTGCTGACACTCGCGTGGAGGTTGTAGTGTATTGCTCTTTAGATAACATGGATCGTGGGTTTATTATATTTATCTGAAATTTATTAAATTCCAGTTAACATTCGCTACAAGGTTAATTATATCTGTGTACCGTATTATGTGTATGCATTAATGTTATATACAGAGTACTGTATTACTGTTTTGGCGACTTTTTAGGCTATATATATATATATATATATATATATACATACATAATTCGGAAGTACCGGACAATCGGCATTGTCGGACCACCCACACCCTCTGTTAGTCCGTTTATTCAACGGTCTACAGCAGTGGTTCCCAAAGTGGGCGGTACCGCCCCCTGGGGGGCGGTGGGATTACCGAGGTGGGCGCTAATAGTTACGAGAGGTGGAAGGGAGCGCTGTTATTATCACAGGGGGGCGCTAGTAGACAAGTAGTGCATTTATTTTTATAATAAAATTCAAATAAAGTAATTTTTGTGTTAAAAATAAAAGAATGAACTAAATTTCTTTATTTTTAAATTTATGAATCTTATTCAAGCACATATTATTTTTTTTAATAAACTATTGCTAGATGAATTATTGTTAATCATAAAAAATATAATAAATTTTAATTGATTAATTAACACAAAAAACATTAAGTTTAACTTCTATAATTTTATTTAAACGATTTTTTAAATATAAAATAAAAGTGGAAACAAAAGCGCATTTATGGTTTAAAAAAAGGTAGGGGGGCGCTGTGGGTGTATATATGGAACCAAGGGGGCGGTGGACCGAAAAAGTTTGGGAACCGCTGGTCTACAGTATTCGCTACTCGATGACGACCAACAGAGGTCGCAAGATGTAACAATAACTAACGGAATAGGGGAAATAAAGGTTACTGCTGCGCCTACTGTAGAGATCTTAGCAGCCATTACAGTTTTAAAATACGAGAAGAGTCATAAGATACTTCAGCGTTTGGCGATTATAGGGGGGTTGCAGAGTCTTACTGGAAACACCTATGAGATCTGCGTAACCCATGCCAAGGTCGACGACTTAGTCACGCGGTGTGTAACGAGAAGAATTAACAAGTAAAAATAAAACGGTGAAAACGGAAGTAGTTTTCTTTCGCCGAAACACATTTATCGTCAGAAGTTGTTTTATACGCTGTTTGCGTCAGCACCTTTCCGACTGATCACTGACTTAAAGACATGCAGTTGGGGGAGGAAACTGCGCATCAGACAGCCGGTGTCTGCAGACAGCACCGCAGGCGTACGGTGAAACAACGACCAACAGCAGGATATGCAGTGGCCCAGCGGATTGCAGAGTCCGTCAATCGAGGAGTCACTTTCGTCACGAAAACTTGTTATGATACCGAATATAAAAACTGAAGAATGTGCACGCATATGACATGTGGCATAAAACGTCTTTCTTAAGGGTCTGGCTCACTGCATCGCAATTACGTTGAGCTTCCTTAAACTTATGTTCATACATGCCGTCTTGAATTTATACAGAAAAGGAAAATAATACACAATTTGTCGTTCATAACTCAAACTTTATAATAAAACTTCAATATGTACTACATGTTTCGGCCCTATTTCCGGCCATCATCAGGTACTACATTTAAAGTACCTTGAGGAAGAATGCTACTGTATACTATAGTACTATATACATCCAGTCCCTCCTATCCTGAGCCATATACAGCCATTCCCGCTTCCTATCCTGAGCCATATACATCCAGTCCAGTTCCTATCCTCAGCCATATAATCCAGCCCTGCTCCCTATCTTGCGACATACACATCCAGTCCTGCTCCAGTCCTGGGCCATGTACATCCAGTCCTGCTTCCTATCCTGAGCCATGTATATCCAGTCCTGCTCTCTATCTTGGGACATACACATCCTGAGCCATGCACATCCAGTCCCGCTTCCTATCCTGAGCCATTCACATGCAGTCCCGCTTCCTATCCTGAGCCATGTACATGCAGTCCCGCTTCCTATCCTGAGCCATGTACATCCAGTCCCGCTTCCTATCCTGAGCCATTTACATCCAGTCCCGCTTCCTATCCTGAGCCATGCACATCCAGTCCCGCTTCCTATCCTGAGCCATTCACATGCAGTCCCGCTTCCTATCCTGAGCCATGTACATCCAGTCCCGCTTCCTATCCTGAGCCATTTACATGCAGTCCCGCTTCCTATCCTGAGCCATGTACATCCAGTCCCGCTTCCTATCCTGAGCCATTTACATGCAGTCCCGCTTCCTATCCTGAGCCATTCACATGCAGTCCCGCTTCCTATCCTGAGCCATGTACATCCAGTCCCGCTTCCTATCCTGAGCCATTTACATGCAGTCCCGCTTCCTATCCTGAGCCATGTACATGCAGTCCCGTTTCATATCCTGAGCCATACACATGCAGTCCCGCTTCCTATCCTGAGCCATGTATATCCAGTCCCGCTTCCTATCCTGAGCCATGTATATCCATTCCCGCTTCCTATCCTGAGCCATATACATGCAGTCCCGTTTCATATCCTGAGCCATGTATATCCAGTCCCGCTTCCTATCCTGAGCCATGTATATCCATTCCCGCTTCCTATCCTGAGCCATATACATGCAGTCCCGTTTCATATCCTGAGCCATGTATATCCAGTCCCGCTTCCTATCCTGAGCCATGTATATCCAGTCCCGCTTCCTATCCTGAGCCATGTATATCCATTCCCGCTTCCTATCCTGAGCCATATACATGCAGTCCCGCTTCCTATCCTGAGCCATGTATATCCAGTCCCGCTTCCTATCCTGAGCCATGTATATCCATTCCCGCTTCCTATCCTGAGCCATATACATGCAGTCCCGTTTCATATCCTGAGCCATACACATGCAGTCCCGCTTCCTATCCTGAGCCATGTATATCCAGTCCCGCTTCCTATCCTGAGCCATATACATGCAGTCCCGCTTCCTATCCTGAGCCATGTGCATCCAGTCCCGCTTCCTATCCTGAGCCATATACATGCAGTCCCGCTTCCTATCCTGAGCCATGTATATCCAGTCCCGCTTCCTATCCTGAGCCATATACATGCAGTCCCGCTTCCTATCCTGAGCCATGTGCATCCAGTCCCGCTTCCTATCCTGAGCCATATACATGCAGTCCCGCTTCCTATCCTGAGCCTTATACATCCAGTCCTCCTCCCCATCCTCAGTCACACAGCTTACATCCAGTTCAGCGCTCATCCCATATCTTGAGCGTGCCATAAACATAACCGTCCGACAAGCACCTAGACTCCGCAAGCGATCTGTTACGTTCTTGGTTTCATCACGCCAGCATTATTTGGCGAAGACTTCAATGGCATGATGTCGTAACTTGTTTCACGCAAAACTTGTAACGGATTTACACGGTACTAGGAGCAACGGAAATTACACACGCGCACAGATATGTGCTGTGGTAAAAGCAACGAACCTTGACTTGTAAAGAAGTTTAATGAGGTGACAAGCGGATGCTGAAGTGTTCATTTGTAACGAGTAGGACAGTTCACACTCCACCAACAAAATTACATTCTTATATATTTTAACAACATTATTTACACTGGCTCTGATCTGAAACAAAGCAAGTACACGAAAACATAATCAGTAGAACTCCGTCAAACTAACGCACTCTTTATACACGCGCCAGGCTTTTTGCGTCTGTATGAGCAGTCTGATGCGTAGTGCTTGAATTAGAGTCGTATACCCGTGGACTGTATATTAAAACACGTACGAGCACTTATCCAGGAGTTACGTAAGGCAGCTGGCACGATGGCCCAGCGTACTACTAACTGCCAATACGACATCACAAGCGTTTTGACACTGCTATGCGCGAAGCACATTTCGAGAGAGACATGCACAGGTGAGGCTTAGGTTATGTTATACCTCGCTGGCCGTTGAATGCAGCGAGCATTTCAGATCATGGAACAAGCTCAACACTTTGAGCGTTGAAAAGTACCTAACAAGCTACGATATCCATGTTTCGCCCTGAAATTTATTGAAATTAAATTAACTTTACATATCAAGAGTGATATTTCTTATGCTTAGTTTACTGAAATTACTGCTTGTAACTTCACGTGTGTATTGCATTACCTTTCCGAGTGTAATTTAATAACAAGAGAGGCAGTGCGCATATGAACATAACATTGAGCGTTCGCGTAACCATTGTTGCCGTAGACAAGCAGTGTTACACATTATGAATGTGTGTCTAGTCTAAGTTATCCAGCATGCAAAGCGCATGCGCCGTATTATATTGTAATGTGGCCTGTCCGGCTCTACCATATTTTTCCACATTATCTCATAAACGGCACGATTTTCGGGAAAAAGTTATTGAACATAAAATGTGTGTTTTGATTTTGTCTACAACGTTTGTCTGAAACATTTCTTATTATAAGAAGAACTGAGCAAGATATTAACATAAATGTACATAGGTCTTCATGTAAAGTACACGTTATTCTTGTCAGATTTTAATCAAAATTGAATTTTCTCGACAGATTTTCGAAAAATACTCAAATATAAAATTTCATGAAAATCCGTCCAGTGGGAACCGAGTTGTTCCATGCGTACGGACAGATAAGACATGACGAAGGTAACAGTCGCCTCTCGCAATTGTGCGAAGGCGCCTAAAATCATAAATAGTTTAAACAACAGTTAACGGACGACATTCCCTTTTAACTGACACATTTTCTTTAGTGTAGCCTGCTGCGCCGTATTTATTCCAATTTCTCTATGAATTTCCAGCATAAGCACAAAAAAATGTGACATTACACATTTCTGTTATTTATCGCTTAAAAATTGTACTACGAAACAGATCACGTGATGCGTAATACGTACCATATGGCGTCCTTGCAAATATGAGGCGGGCAGGGAAAAGGGGACAAAAAACACGAGGACACAATTAATTTGCATTTCGGATGTGAGTGGTAGGATAAAGTGAATGCGTGGCAGAAGTCCGTTTGAAGTTGAGATCTGCTGAAGCAGTAGCAGGAAAATTATCTTCGTGGTACCTGCATACGGTTTAAGAGTTGTCTGCCACTTTATAAGCCGACAGCGTTGTTAATGTTCTTACTGCAAGGGCATAATATTAAATATTTTAAAATTCTGTTCCTATTTCCGACAAAACCCATGGCATCCCTTTCATTTCGTCTACAAATGCAGACCTTTAAACGTACGGTACTTCGAAGAACAGTCTCTTCTTATGCGAGATTTCATTAAACAATGTTAAACCATATTAAATTAAGTTATAAACCAACTGATGCACACTAAAACCACTTTTTAAGTAGCTTTATTATAAAATTGTTAAAATTGTACCCCTACACGTGTTTCGATCCTAGGATCATCGTCAGGGGGGTTTATTGTTAAAAGCTACAGTCACTTCAACCACATGATTTAAAATATTTTATCGGCACTTTAAAACATAAGTTACTCCACCGTAGTACTCTTCACCACACAACACGCAGTACACTCCGCTCCACACAAAAACAGTTCACATGCTTTTAATACCACGATCCCACACGCCAGCAGTTCCGCAATCTACCATCTACAGTGCTTTTATAATTTTACAACTTTTAACGAATCTTTTTACAAGATTTTAACTTATGTTTTAAAGTGCCGATAAAATATTTTAAATCATGTGGTTGAAGTAACTGTAGCTTTTAGCAAAAAAACCCCCTGACGATGATCCTACGATCGAAACACGTGTAGGGGTACAATTTTAACAATTTTATAATAAAGCTACTTAAAAAGTGGTTTTAGTGTGCATCAGTTGGTTTATAACTTAATTTAATATGACGAAGATGCACGGTGTCAACAGTGTGAAATTTTAAACCATGTTTCATGTTTCGGCTGCAGTGAAGTGGAGGTCTTCGCTCTTCCGGGACGTTGCGCGGCGTAATTTGGTATTTGGTTACCGACGTTTCGTGATAACATCGGTACCATCTTCAACGGTCAAGCACTCCAAGAAGACTTCGACTATTTGACCAATGACCAACCTAAGCCGCACTATATCCCAGAACAGTCAAGACCTCAATCACTTCCTTCTAAAAATGACAATAAATTCCGAAGCTCACTGAGCGGGTTAATCACCAAGTGCTACAAACCGGAAGGTCGCGGGTTCGATTCCCGATGATGTCTTTGGAATTTTTCATTCACATAATCCTTTCGGTCGCACTATGGCCCTGGGGTCGACTCAGCCTCTAACAGAAATGAGTACCAGGAAGATTTCCTGGGGAGTAAAGGCGGCCGGTGCGTACGGCTGACAACCTTACCACCTTCATGTACCGACTGTCTAGAAATCTGGGAGCCTCAACCTCCTGGAACCCTAAGGGCCTGTCCAGGCCTGTAATGGGATTGCTTTACCATTTTGCTTTTTTATGTAATGAGGTGGTATATATTGTTACCATCGTAACATACAGTGTCTGTCTGTCTGGTAGTGCACTGACACAGAACGGTCTTGCTGCACTCCATAGGAACTTAAACAGTATAGGTTTGGTGGTAATCGCATTGCTGGGAGGTCAATTATTCCAAAGAACACCCGCGGTCACTTGAGCGCCCCGTGACCGGAGCGTGACGTTGGTGTGAGCAGGTACATTTAAATTCATGCAAAGAACATTTTCTCTGACCGTGGGTTGACCGTGAAGTTATCTATAATGTAGATCAGTTTTCTTAGTGACAAACTGAATTTCCAGCATTACTTTACGCAAGAATACCAACATTATAAAAAAAAACGCCTTACAAAAACATTAACATGAATTTTTCGTGGGGATCCTATTCTATTGGCAAAATAGTCAAATAAAGAAGGCTGCGTTTTTTCGCATGTGTGCATCGGATGAAAGAGGAAAGCAATGCATATTGTAAAGGCCGTGACATGGCTCAGGCGGTTAGTCGCCGGCGGAGGCCCGGGTTCGATCCCGGGTCAGTCCATGTAAACTTTTTGTTGCACAAAGTGGCACTGGGACAGATCCCCCCGCCCGAGTACTTTGGTTTTTCCCTGTCAATTTCATTCCACTGGTGCTCCATTACAAGGAAAAACGAAAAAAATAGTCATCTACATACTAATCATCATCACAGGGTTGCACAATAAGCCTCAAGGCTGCGGTGCGTCCGTAACATCTGCTGTGGAGCCCTTCACCACAAAAAAAACATACGCAATACTGTTACGAGTTGTCGGAAAACAACAACTTGGAAGAACGAGGAACTGATGCTATATTATTTAAGATAAGGAATTAAAACAGATGTGTTATGAAAGTGACTGTTTGGTTGTACTAACTTGGGTTCGCGTCTAATGGCAAGCATTCTTATTAACCTACAGGACCTTCAGATTCTACCATACGTGAGTTAGATAGTTGGTCTATTAGACTAAATCACTGACGTAAGGACGTATGTCTCATTATATTTAGCCTACAGGCTATACTCCAATGACAGTGCGAAGCAAGTGAATGCAGGCAAAGCTTATTACTTGCTACACAGCACTTCCGTCTGTAGTAAATGTATGAAATATACAGGGAGATTGGAAAGTAAATTCATAAAGGTAAATAGCTGTATCTCCTAAACGGAGTGCTGTATTGCGACAATTCTTCAAGAATTTGAAAGCCCGTACACTATCAATTAGTGTCAGATCTCAACATAGGCCACAGCATTCCGCACACACATTTCTGAAACCTGTAAGACACAGACTCAACACTTTACCTTAAGCAATCAAGAGGAACAGTGGCAAGATTACCCCCAATTTGTTATTCCAGTTCATCAAGTGTTCTTGGTTTTGATCGGTAGACTTCCTCTTTGGCCCATCCTCACACAAAGAAATAACATGGAATAAGACTGGGACTGCGCAGTAGCTATTTGTTGTCCTCCACGCCCAATCCACCGACCAGTAAAATGGTTTTCATGCCACGCACGTAGAGGAAGTGCAAAATGTGGTTCTCCATATTGCATAAAGTCCAGTTTTAAAATTGTCCCAACGAGAAACAATGGGCAACACGAAATTATCAAGCAAATTCAAGTAGAGCTCGCCGTTCATGGTCTCGTGTTTATTTTATAATCACCCTGTAGAGAGACTTTCTACATTACGTATTTATGCCGCCACTACAGGAACGTACATTCTATTTATGGATAAGCCACATTAATAAGACAGTCATAATATTTTTCTATTTAGTTGTTTATTTATTTATTTACATAAATCAAATATGTGGGACACTTCTAATATTTTCACGTACAAGTTAAACTGCACAGTTGTCGAGGTAGCCTGATGTTAGCCCAGTTACATTATATCACTGCGTCATTGCATAGTGTTGGACGACACAAATAGAGGGACTGGGCTACGGACTGGACGACTGGTGAAACAGGGTTCTACTATCTGCAGACAGGGAGAAAATTCTGGTCTTCGCCACCATACCCACATCTGTTCAGGGTCCCTTCCAGCTACCTGTCCTATGAGTACCGGGGGCTGTTTCCCCTGGGGTAAAGCAGTCCGGGTGTGCAGCTAAGCACTCACTTGCATCCAGTGCCACAGGCCAATAAAGACAACAGCTAAGCACTCACTTGCATCCAGTGCCACAGTCCAATAAAGACAACAGCTAAGCACTCACTTGCATCCAGTGCCACAGGCCAATAAAGACAACAGCTAAGCACTCACTTGCATCCAGTGCCACAGTCCAATAAAGACAACAGCTAAGCACTCACTTACATCCAGTGCCACAGGCCAATAAAGACAACAGCTAAGCACTCACTTGCATCCAGTGCCACAGGCCAATAAAGACAACAGCTAAGCACTCACTTGCATCCAGTGCCACAGTCCAATAAAGACAACAGCTAAGCACTCACTTGCATCCAGTGCCACAGGCCAATAAAGACAACAGCTAAGCACTCACTTGCATCCAGTGCCACAGGTCAATAAAGACAACAGCTAAGCACTCACTTGCATCCAGTGCCACAGTCCAATAAAGACAACAGCTAAGCACTCACTTGCATCCAGTGCCACAGGCCAATAAAGACAACAGCTAAGACCTCACTTGCATCCAGTGCCACAGGCCAATAAAGACAACAGCTAAGCACTCACTTACATCCAGTGCCACAGCCAATAAAGACAACAGCTAAGCACTCACTTACATCCAGTGCCACAGGCCAATAAAGACAACAGCTAAGCACTCACTTACATCCAGTGCCACAGGCCAATAAAGACAACAGCTAAGCACTCACTTGCATCCAGTGCCACAGGCCAATAAAGACAACAGCTAAGCACTCACTTGCATCCAGTGCCACAGGCCAATAAAGACAACAGCTAAGCACTCACTTGCATCCAGTGCCACAGGCCAATAAAGACAACAGCTAAGCACTCACTTGCATCCAGTGCCACAGGCCAATAAAGACAACAGCTAAGCACTCACTTGCATCCAGTGCCACAGACCAATAAAGACAACAGCTAAGCACTCACTTACATCCAGTGCCACAGGCCAATAAAGACAACAGCTAAGCACTCACTTGCATCCAGTGCCACAGTCCAATAAAGACAACACCTAAGCACTCACTTACATCCAGTGCCACAGACCAATAAAGACAACAGCTAAGCACTCACTTACATCCAGTGCCACAGACCAATAAAGACAACAGCTAAGCACTCACTTACATCCAGTGCCACAGGCCAATAAAGACAACAGCTAAGCACTCACTTACATCCAGTGCCACAGGCCAATAAAGACAACAGCTAAGCACTCACTTGCATCCAGTGCCACAGGCCAATAAAGACAAAGCTAAGCACTCACTTGCATCCAGTGCCACAGGCCAATAAAGACAACAGCTAAGCACTCACTTGCATCCAGTGCCACAGGCCAATAAAGACAACAGCTAAGCACTCACTTGCATCCAGTGCCACAGTCCAATAAAGACAACAGCTAAGCACTCACTTGCATCCAGTGCCACAGGCCAATACAGACAACAGCTAAGCACTCACTTGCATCCAGTGCCACAGGCCAATAAAGACAACAGCTAAGCACTCACTTGCATCCAGTGCCACAGGCCAATAAAGACAACAGCTAAGCACTCACTTACATCCAGTGCCACAGGCCAATAAAGACAACAGCTAAGCACTCACTTGCATCCAGTGCCACAGGCCAATAAAGACAACAGCTAAGCACTCACTTACATCCAGTGCCACAGGCCAATAAAGACAACAGCTAAGCACTCACTTGCATCCAGTGCCACAGGCCAATAAAGACAACAGCTAAGCACTCACTTACATCCAGTGCCACAGGCCAATAAAGACAACAGCTAAGCACTCACTTGCATCCAGTGCCACAGGCCAATAAAGACAACAGCTAAGCACTCACTTGCATCCAGTGCCACAGGCCAATAAAGACAACAGCTAAGCACTCACTTACATCCAGTGCCACAGGCCAATAAAGACAACAGCTAAGCACTCACTTGCATCCAGTGCCACAGGCCAATAAAGACAACAGCTAAGCACTCACTTGCATCCAGTGCCACAGGCCAATAAAGACAACAGCTAAGCACTCACTTGCATCCAGTGCCACAGGCCAATAAAGACAACAGCTAAGCACTCACTTGCATCCAGTGCCACAGGCCAATAAAGACAACAGCTAAGCACTCACTTGCATCCAGTGCCACAGGCCAATAAAGACAACAGCTAAGCACTCACTTGCATCCAGTGCCACAGGCCAATAAAGACAACAGCTAAGCACTCACTTGCATCCAGTGCCACAGGCCAATAAAGACAAGTTATACCTTCACCCACTTACGTCTTTCGTGGCGCGGTGTTTCATTAGTTAAGGTCAAGGCACATTGCATTGTACACACTGTGGCACTAGCATAAGCGACGCAAACCAGGAAAATCTTCGATTATTCCGTGCATTCACTCCCACTTGAATAAAGAGTTCAAAGAATTCATGGCCTCTTATTCTACCTCCTGCACTACGAGTTAACACTCCAGGCAGGACCACAACATCGTACGAGGACTTTGGACCTTCTAGAACAGTAATTACATATTCATGTATCGTCGCCTGGCATATCAGGCAGCTCAGCAGACCGCACATACAAAAGTGTATGATGCGTAAAAAACGTAATAAGGAAAAGGAACCTACACTTTTATTGAACGTATACGTCGTTAAACACCCAACAAAACGTGGACGAGCATATTGAGGAAACTGAAGGCAGTATGACTAAAATAACTGAAACTGAAGAAGCAATAGATAAACAGAAAATAAAAATGCACCTCCATCTGGCAGAGCTCCTAAAGCATGGCAGTCAAGAGCTTATTCAACTGTTACAGAAGATGCTTGATTTGATATGGAAAAAGAAAAAAAAAACTTAATGAATGGAGGATTGGTATAATATGTCCATTACTCAAGAAAGGTGACCCGATGCAATGTGCGAATTATAGGGGGTATAAGACTGCTGAATACTACATATATTCTCCCAAATCGTATATGCAAGATTATTACATTATGTATAAAATATTATTGGTAACTACCACAGTGGATTTTGCAGTGAAAAATCAACCAGTGATTCAATAACTTGATGTTAATTCGTCGTTCACTTTTGCAGTCCGACATTTTCCGTCCGAGGGTAAAAACACGCCTATATTTAAAGATGCGTCAACTTGTACTGAGTGAAGCGATCGAGCTGAAACTTGTAACACTGTGACAGGACAGATCATGTTCCATAGCCGTATATTTGTTTCATCCCCCCACTCTTGGTTCCAGAGCTATAGGGTTAATCTCGTTTTTTTTTGTGTCAGACCTCGTATATACATTAAGACAAATGCTTGTGAAGAATTGTGAACATAAAGTTGGAAACCATAATCTGTTCACCGATTTTAATACAGCACATGAGAGAATCAACAGACACTTACTGTCACTGCCGTAAAGTGTTCGGAGTCGCTGGTGAGGTAAGTGAAAGCAACAGTGGAAATCAGACAGTGTCAAGTAAAGTGCTGGCTGCCTTGTGAGATCTTTTAACAGTCATGAACTGGTTAAGACAAGGAGATTCCTTAGCCTGACTACTTTTTAATTTGGCACTGGAGAAAGAAATTAGGGACTCAGACAAGGAGCACGATGTTCTTATAAGTCCGTACAACTTGTTGCATATTTTGATTATATGGATATAACTGGGACAGCAGAGGAATACATGAATAAATCTTACAAAGCATTGAAAACTGCAGCTGATGCAATGGGATTAAAAGAAAATGAAGGAAGACATAAATACAATGAAATACAATAAAAGCGAACAAACGGTTGGAATATACACAGAAAGTATGGACTATCAATTAGAGATAAAAGGTAAAGCTATCCCATTACAGGCCGTGACAGGCCCTTAGGGCTCCAGAAGGTCGAGGCCTCCAAGGTATTTAGACAATCGGCACATGAAGGTGGTAAGGTTGTCAGCCCTACGCACCGGCCGCCTTTATCCCCCAGGAAAGATCCCTGGTACTCATTTCTGTTAGAGGCTGAGTCGACCCCAGGGCCATAGTGCGACCGAAACGATTATATCAGTGAAAAATTCCAGGAATCGAACCCGCGACGTTCCGGTTTGTAGCGCAGTGCCTCAACCAGCTGCGCCACCGCGTGCCCCATCAATTAGAGATAGTACATTGAATTTGTATATCTGGGATCACTGGTCAAGGAGAAAAATGACTTAACTGAAGAAATTCGTAGGCGGATACACAACTGAAATTAGTGTTATTAAGGATCACAATGACACTTCAAATCATGTCTGCTTACACGTCAGACGAAGGTCAGGATATACAAATGCTTGTAAGACGGTGTTCTGATGTGCGGAAGCGAAACATGGACATTAACGAGATCAGACGAACTGCCAATGTGCACTTCTGAAAGGGAAATCTTACGTAACATAAATGGTGCAGTGCAAGAGAAAGGAGAATGGAGAATAAGGTACAGTCAAGATCTGTACCAGCTTTAGCCGTCACCGGATGTTACCAGAAGGGGTGAAACTGCAAGGTTGCAATGGGCACGGCACTTGCAAAATGGGCAATAATGAAATACACAGAGGAATCCCGCATTCCAAAATCGGAAAAAGCAGGGTAGTTGGGAGATCTAAACTTCGGTGGATGGATGGATGGATGGATGGATGGATGGTGTGGTGGAAGATTTGAGGAAGCTGGGGATTTCGAAGATGATGGATGGTCACCAGGTATAGACAGTCGTTGAAGAGAGTTCTAGGGGAAACCGAGACTCATTGTGGGCTGTAGTGCTACCGATGATGGTGATAATGGTGATGGTGACGATGACATATCGTTAGTTAGTGTACAAGATACTTGGGTTCAATCATATATAACATAAAAATACTGTGGACATAATGCAAACAAATCTACGTATCCTTACAGTCCATAGTATAACGTTGTCATGTTTGTAAGAAGTGACACTAACAGACTAAGACATAAGCTCAGAACAGCAACTGAATAATTAAATGAGACCTTGTGATGGCTTGGTGTTGGCCTCACACCGATTATATGCGTTGAGACTTTCGACCAAAATGCTATTGCAATCCTCGTTAATTACTTAATTAATACACTTAACACATGTGTCAGCATGCAGTTTACTAAAATTAATCTATTTCCCATCGGAAGTACGAAATTAGTAGATTTATCGGACCCAAATATGCGCTCCGGTGAAAGTGATTTCGATGTAAATACACTGAAACCCCGGCAGAGAACCCCCCCCCCCTCCCCAGATAGCGTCACATTCACTTACTGCCCATGAACATGAATTCCCTATTATACGGTATTTGGAGTTACCGCCATCCTCGGTATAGCGCCACAAATTGCGGTCAACAAACGGTGGCGCTATATCCGGGTAAATGGTAAAAAAACAAGTGAAGCTGTCCCTGTCCACGCCTTGAAGGAATATAGGGGGAGTAGATATATAGCTCCACTCATTCTTAACCCGGCGGTAGATGGAGATGAGTGGTCAACATCACGCCCCGGCCGCTTTACCCCAGGAAAAGAACTGCGGTACCCATTGAGTAGGAGGCTAGGTGGGCTCCAGAGCTGGCCTGGACGTGTTAAAGAAGATAAAAATCTCTTGCACCTGCCAGGATTCGAAGCCCGGCACTATATCGGGATCTCATACATACAGTTGAGATCTCAACTTCCTGGTTTATCATACTCTTACGATATTTGTCAAGCTGATATCCACACTATATATATATATATATAGATGACGTAAAATAACTTAATGCGATTTACATAATAATTTTTCTTTATTGCTTTATCAGCCCGATGACGGCTTCTTGTGTATATGCCGAAACATGTAGCATTAAAAACATACAGCATAGTAAAATAATTTAGTTGTTGTTGACGGCTATTACCTTCACCTTTAATATCCAATAGACAGGTGTCAACTAAAAACTTCTTTCCTTTTGTGTTAGGTAAGTTTATAGTGTTGAAACATATATGCGTTAAACTGTGCTGTATCACAGCAGGAGGGGAGGAGGAGGTCTGGACACCACCACAGTGGTACCAATATACACATTTGTGTGAAATAAATTACCTCGCTGATATTTAGTACAGCAAATCACAATGATCACCGTCATTGTGATTCAGTTTGAGTTGTGGGTTCAGTAAACAGTCTGCTGGAGCAGTGTGCTGATAGTTAGTAAATAAACTTATAACAGTTAATTTTCATTATAATTATAGGAAACAGGTAAGGACATGCACGCAGTAAGGACATGCACGCAGTAAGGACATGCACGCAGTAAGGACATGCACCCAGAGCGCTTTCGCTCACTTTTTTAAATCAATTCGAAACCCGTAAGAAGTACGGAGAAGTGTGTGGGCATAGAACATGTGTGAGCATAGAACATGTGTGAGCATAGAACATGTATGGGCATAGAACAAGTGTGGGTATAGAACATGTGTGGGTATAGAACATGTGTGGGCATAGAACACGTGTGGGCATAGAACATGTGGGCATAGAAGAACATGTGTGGGTATAGAACGTGTATGGGCATAGAACATGTGTGGGCATAGAAGAACATGTTTGGGTATAGAACATGTGTGGGCATAGAACACGTATGGGTATAGAGCATGTGTGGGAAGAACATGTATGGGCATAAAACATGTGTGGGCATAGAACATGTGTGAGTATATAACGTGTATGGGCATAGAAGAACATGTTTGGGTATAGAACATGTGTGGGCATAGAACACGCGTGGGCATAAAACACGTATGGGTATAGAACGTGTGGGTAGAACATGTAAGGGCATAAAACATGTGTGGGCATAGAACATGTGTGAGTATACAACGTGTATGGGCATAGAACATGTGTGAGTATATAACGTGTATGGGCATAGAACATGTGTGGGCATAGAACACGTATGGTCATAGAACGTGTGTGGGCATGGAATGTGTGTTTCATTTCTGACTACAAATTTGTTCGAAATATTTTTCGCTCCATTCAACACCCGGCGAGTACCGTTCAAGATGCGCGCAGATGCGCAAGTAAGCTACGTATTTGAGTAAAGTGGTCATTATTTTTGCGCGAGTCGGAAAAACTCAATAATATGAAATACTGTATTATGAGGATTCGTTCAGCGGCTGTCGAGGACGGACGGACGGACACGTAGAGAAGTGGATAGATATAGCACAGTTAATAGGAGCATTTATGCAACTTTTTGTTGCTAAGGAAAAAAATATTGCACTGATATTTATAAAATGTTCACAGCAAAGTAGGCCTGAGTATAACACAGGTTCCGTCGTGGGTTAATCAAAGTCAACACGGAATGACAAGTCCAAGAACTGATCCAAACGCGGACAAAGAAACTGAAACGGTGAAAAGTGGCCGTCAAATCACTGCTCGGAAGATATCAGAGAAATGGTGTGATTAGGACGAAAGATGTGAAAATGTTGCTTAAAAGTTTTTGGGTTTTAGCCCGGCGTCAATTTTTGGTGTATAACCAACGTTTCGGGGACAAACGTTGGTTATACACCAAAAATTGACGCCGGGCTACAACCCAAAAACGTTTAAGCAACATTACAACCATGGCGGAAGCCTTCAATTATATATAGATGTGAAAATTTCAGCGCTAAACCGGAACGGACGATCCGCGCAGCTACACAAACGTTCAGCGAAAGGACGGTTTCACGCTCGTAAATAGTAATTAGGCGACTATAGGCATATTACATAGCATATGTATACAGAGTGGTGCAGAGGTCACTGGACACTTCACACTATACATGTTGCTTGCGGTGTCCAGTGACGTCTGCGACACTCTGTATAATGTTCTGAGCGATTTACGAAACAACTTACGGGCACGAAAGAAACGTATAATAAATTAGGTACTTACGGAAAGTTCAACACATCATGAAATAATCTTTACAGAAAAGCGAATGTTTGACCTGACATATGGCAATTCTGGAGCACCTAATAAATTCTGTATTTTCCGTTCTTTGCATGATTTAAAAGGGTCAGACAAAAATACGTGAGAACATACATATATATATCTGGTCCACGACGTAGTATCTGTTGCGTCACAAGGACTGGTGACAGATGATTTGGGGAGAAAATGTAATCCAGATTTGAATTTCAAAAGCACGAGTGACATGTTTGTTAAAAGAAACAAGTCGTTTGTTATTTCCATGGTTCTTATATTGTCACGAATTTTACATAGAAGACATGTGGAACTGTGGGTATGTGGTGTGGCGATAAAATGTCCTCTTCTAGTGACAACATAACACAGACGGAAAGGTCAGCAAATACGTTAGTCGTTGCTACACGAAACCAGTTGTTTTCAGCAGGATACTTAGTCCCACCGCAAGTTAGTGCTATAATCTAAGTGTGTCAATTTCTAACGCCACAACACGGAACAAACACCACAGAACAACGCAGGTTATGTAATCTGTGGTCTTCTGGGTAATTACACGGCGTCGTGTGGTAATTATTTACCGACGTTTCGGGACAACGTGTCGGTCCCATCTTCACGGGTCAAGATTCCAAGAACGAATCTTGACCCGTGAAGATGGGACCGACACGTTGTCCCGAAACGTCGGTAAATAATTACCACACGACGCCGTGTAATTACCCAGAAGACCACAGATTACATCAACATCGCGGCGAAAGCCTGAAATCAACGCAGGTTATATTTACTAAACACTCCACCAAAGTATACAAACCTCAAGAACCAAAATAATCAGAGATGTGGAATAACTCAGTGACCTATTTTACTACAATTTGTTATTATGACACAAAATTCAACGAATTTTAAGGATTTTAAACAACATTTTATATGTTTTAAACTCTGATCTTACAGTGATTGTAATAACTTATATTAACACTGGATGTGATGCAACGTACTTTTGTTCCCCTGAGGATAATTTTACGTAAAAACCGAAACATATATAGGGTTCTTTTTTGCGTGGTGAAGGGCCCCGCAGCAGATGCGACGGACGCACCGCAGCCTTAAGGCTTCTTGTACAACCCTGTGATGAAGATGAGCAGTTTTTTTTACAATGTTTTACAATTAATGGAGCACCAGTGGAATGAAATTGACAGGGGAAAACCGACAACTCGGAGAAAAACCTGTCACAGTGTCACTTTGTCCACCACAAATCTCACATGGACTGACCCGGGATCGAACCCCGGGCCTCCGCGGTGAGAGGCCGGCGACTAACCGCCTGAGCCATGGCACGGCCTATATAGGGGTTAATCGACACATATTGAAGAGCTAGTGAAGTGCATTTTGTTGAATTTTTAAACATTGAGCCGTATAGGAATTTAATGTAATCCAAATTCCTTGGAACATGCATCCGTCTAAACAAACCTCAAGACAACGCAGTTTACTATCACAAACACAGACGCAGTATACAGCAGTCCGCCATGACATAAATATCAACCGACTATCCGATATGCACATTTGATACAGTTAAAACACCGCAATTCAACCATCCTGTGTATAAAACTAAAAGAATCTTAATTTTTATTAACTATTTACAGGATAACACCATTCGAATGAAGATAACAAATTTTGATATATATATATAAAATATATATATATATATATTTATATATATTTATCTGCAATGAAAGATAAGATATTGTTAAGTAATGCAAAACGTTTGTAATTGATTATATTTTAAACATTTTTAGTAATTTTAACTGATAAAAGTACTTTAACTCTACACATGTGCATCTTCGGCAGAATTTACTGTAATTATTTGTATTCATTTGTATACAATTTCCCTGACGATGGCCTCGTAGAAGCCGGAACACGTAGGAGGAACATCATAAATGACAAATAATTATTTATATCTGATTGCATAGTTTGTTAGATTAAATAACATACAAGCAGTGAAGGAAAGTTTGTGACTGGCATTGCGCATAAGAGTCCCGCGTCTCTCAAACCATAACCTTTGGGAGACTGGCTCTGTTTCCTTCACTGACTCTGTTTCCTTCACTGACTCTGTTTCCTTCACTGACTCTGTTTCCTTCACTGACTCTGTTTCCTTCACTGACTCTGTCAAAGGTTCAAGGAAAAACGATTCCTTGCTTTATCCTCTCATTTGATCTGACTATTTGCAGGTTTCACAAGACTGCAAATTGTATATTCCGTCACGCAGTACACACGTCTTATCCACAAATTGTATATTCCGTCACGCAGTACACACGACTTATCCACAAATTGTATATTCCGTCACGTAGTACACACGACTTATCCACAAATTGTATATTCCGTCACGCAGTACACACGACTTATCCACAAATTGTATATTCCGTCACGCAGTACACACGACGTATCCACAAATTGTATATTCCGTCACGTAGTACACACGTCTTATCCACAAATTGTATATTCCGTCACGCAGTACACACGACGTATCCACAAATTGTATATTCCGTCACGTAGTACACACGTCTTATCCACAAATTGTATATTCCGTCACGCAGTACACACGACTTATCCACAAATTGTATATTCCGTCACGCAGTACACACGACTTATCCACAAATTGTATATTCCGTCACGCAGTACACACGACGTATCCACAAATTGTATATTCCGTCACGCAGTACACACGACGTATCCACAAATTGTATATTCCGTCACGCAGTACACACGACTTATCCACAAATTGTATATTCCGTCACGCAGTACACACGACTTATCCACAAATTGTATATTCTGTCACGTAGTACACACGACTTATCCACAAATTGTATATTCCGTCACGCAGTACACACGACTTATCCACAAATTGTATATTCCGTCACGCAGTACACACGACTTATCCACAAATTGTATATTCTGTCACGTAGTACACACGACTTATCCACAAATTGTATATTCCGTCACGCAGTACACACGACTTATCCACAAATTGTATATTCCGTCACGTAGTACACACGACTTATCCACAAATTGTATATTCTGTCACGTAGTACACACGACTTATCCACAAATTGTATATTCTGTCACGCAGTACACACGACTTATCCACAAATTGTATATTCCGTCACGCAGTACACACGACTTATCCACAAATTGTATATTCTGTCACGTAGTACACACGACTTATCCACAAATTGTATATTCTGTCACGTAGTACACACGACGTATCCACAAATTGTGTATTCTGTCACGCAGTACACACGACTTATCCACAAATTGTATATTCTGTCACGTAGTACACACGACTTATCCCACAAATTGTATATTCTGTCACGTAGTACACACGACTTATCCACAAATTGTATATTCTGTCACGTAGTACACACGACTTATCCACAAATTGTATATTCTGTCACGTAGTACACACGACTTATCCACAAATTGTATATTCTGTCACGTAGTACACACGACTTATCCACAAATTGTATATTCTGTCACGTAGTACACACGACTTATCCACAAATTGTATATTCTGTCACGCAGTACACACGACTTATCCACAAATTGTATATTCCGTCACGTAGTACACACGACTTATCCACAAATTGTATATTCTGTCACGTAGTACACACGACTTATCCACAAATTGTATATTCTGTCACGTAGTACACACGACGTATCCACAAATTGTATATTCTGTCACGCAGTACACACGACTTATCCACAAATTGTATATTCTGTCACGTAGTACACACGACTTATCCACAAATTGTATATTCTGTCACGTAGTACACACGACTTATCCACAAATTGTATATTCTGTCACGTAGTACACACGACGTATCCACAAATTGTATATTCTGTCACGCAGTACACACGACTTATCCACAAATTGTATATTCTGTCACGTAGTACACACGACTTATCCACAAATTGTATATTCTGTCACGTAGTACACACGACTTATCCACAAATTGTATATTCTGTCACGTAGTACACACGACTTATCCACAAATTGTATATTCCGTCACGTAGTACACACGACTTATCCACAAATTGTATATTCCGTCACGCAGTACACACGACGTATCCACAAATTTTACTTTCAAAATATCTTATCGCTTCACTGTACACGCATAAACATTAATTTCATTTTAAACGCATATGAAAAGTAGGACCTTTTTCTGGGCCGATTTTCACAAAACTCATAAATTCGCAACAGCATGATGTGCGCCGAATTTCACCCAAATCAGATAATAAATTTGGAAAGTACGGAGAGAAAGTATGGCTTTCGTCGAAGAGATTTTTATAAAACTGAAATCACTCAGTAAATGTTGGTGAACATCTTTACCGAATTTTATAAAAATGAAACCAAAAATGTAAAAAAAAAAAAAATATGGGCAAACTTTCATTATGCCTGTAAGTAAAGTATGATTTTACTGCCCCGATTTCCTCGAAATTCGGGGCTACGTGCAAATTTGTGGTTCCGAAATACGTAAGGCGTCGGAAGAACGTAACTGACGTCCCGTGAGTAAATTTACGAGTGTTACTGAGCCCATTTTCACGAAACTGATGCTGGCTCCACAGCTTCTTAAAATTACAGTTACTGAATTTTCTGGAAATATGACAAATAATTTAGTCATACCATGTAGTACTTCCCAGACAGCGACTAAATCTATGTAACTGGCAAGTCTAAAATATCAGCCAAGAAAACACAATGTACGTATAAACGTAATATTGAGGCGCGTTCTCGTAACCACTGTTGCCGTGCAAAAAAAAAAAAGAAGTATTACATATCCTGAGTGTGTGTCTGTAGCCTTAGTTATCCAGCATGCAAAGCGCATGCGCCGTATTATATTGTCTGTGGTCTGTCTGGCTGTACCATATTTTTCCACATTATCTCATAAACGGCACGATTTTCGGAAAAACGTTATTGAATATAAAATGTGTGTTTTGATTTTCTCTACAGCTTTTGTCTGAAACATTTCTCATCCTAAGAAGAATTCAGCGAGATATTATCATAAATGTACATAGGTCTTCATGTAGAGTACCCGTTGTTCTTGTCAGATTTTAATTAAACTTGAATTTTCGCGACAGATTTTTGAAAAAAAAAACTCTGAAATATAAAGTTTCATGAAAATCCGTCCAGCCGGCGCCAAGTTGTTCTATGCGGGCGGATGGACAGATATTTTCGCAATTTCGCGAACGCGCCAAAAAGGGGCAATGTTTGTTGCATTGACTTGCATGTGGACTCAACATAAACTCACACAGAAATATCAGACAATTACAATAGACACTACAGTCACTGCGCACTTCCAACGAATATCTCAATTTATTGCTTCTCTGGCTATATACAGTCGGTAATAAGATTCACTTCATTTTTTTCCCCCAATGGCTCGACAGCCCCTTGGGGGGCCTAGGCCGCCTAATTTTTTTCGAGGCTTCACGATCACACTCAGACACACCACACTCGGTAGGACTCCTCTGGACGAGTGATCAGCCCGTCGCAGAGACCTCTACCTGACAACCACAACACTTACAAGAGACAGACATCCATGCCCTAGGCGGGATTCGAACCCACAATCCGAGTAAGCGAGCGGCCGAAGACCCACGTCTTAGACCACGCGGCTACTGGGATCGGCAGTCACTTCATTAGCGACCCGTTATCATTGTGCCCTTCGCACCCTCTCCCACACCCAATAGCATCATACATTCTGTACTGTCATAATGGTTATAATAACATTGTCGTTAAATTAGAAGATAAGCGGGGCATGATCAGAAATTCCGAGTTACCAGAAATTTCTGAAAACCTCCACAGTACCTCGAAAGCAGAAGGACCGTAAGATTTGCCTGTTTGCTAATATTAAATACGACGGTCGATGCCAAGCAGGACGACGCAGTGGCCAGCGACTGGGTCACAAACTGAAGCAAACAAAAATAAAAACTGTAAATTTATTAACAGTTTGTTTATGAATTTACACTCAACCCCGATCTCAATATTGGTTTCATTTACTACAGAATCATATGGCAAAATACAAGTCCATTATTGACAATGCTACTTCGTAGTAGTTGAATACAATTTCTTTCTGCTTCCTTTTACTTATCATTTCAGTCCCCAAACTTAACGAAAAGATAAATTTTAGAAAGCGATAATTTTGGATTTTTAAATAACATAAAATTATTAACCCTGTTTAATATTATACAAATTCCGTGCAGTTGTTTTGCATATAAGTTCTTATTATTACTAACTACTCCACAATATTTCTATATACTCCTACATGTTTCGGCTACAGCCGGAGGTATGTATAGACATATACTTGATCTATTGACATACTAACACGTAGTAATTTTTTTAAAATTCAAATGGTTTTAATTTTAGAAATCGTTTTAATAAGCAACTTTAATAACTTATACCGACGTATAACATTACAGGTCTCCACTCTACAAAACTATAACTGATTTGCAAGAGAGATGTTTGGAGACAGACTTTTTATATACATATATATATTACATTTTATGTAATAACATACTCTATTTTAACATCATAAATAATTTAAACTATATAAAATCACTGACACTATATAGTGACCACGGCTGTAAATTATAAACGACTCCCTGATTATGGCTAAGATGGTTAGCCGAAACATGTAGCAGTATACAGAAATACTGTGCAAGTAGTTGGTAATAATAACAACTTATATATTAATCTTCCTATTTTGTTTTGTATTCGTTACATTTATTTTCCACTCCTTTTAGAGATACAAGCACTAACGTAAGTACAGTATAGTTGTGTGACGTCTATGCTGTTGAGATGTATATAATTTGTCCATTATACATCGTTAAATACACATTATATCGAAAAAATACTTCAAACAACAATTGCGAATCTCGTGGATACCCATATCGACAGGAACATTATTTTATCTGACAACTCTCATTCACTGTTTAATCAGACCGCTTCGCGTGACGGCAGACAGTGTAGCGCTCGCCGATATTCCAGCGTGCTGTGAGTCGGGGTCCACGCGTTTTCGTTCAATACACTGCAACTGATATTACAATTTATTCTTATCATATTTAAAGAAGGTAATGGAAATGATCACCTTCGGCTCTCAATGTCACATCTAACAAACACGTTTTTCACTGCAGGTCGAAGCTTCAAAATCAAGTGAGCCGAAGGGAAGCGACCAACGAAAACTGTCAGATAAAACATTGTTCATATATTACTTCATGTATAGATTTATTGTATTGTTATGTGCTTTTTTAGAAATATGTATTAAATCCGGTTTTAAGTTTCTGAATGTAAAGTAGAATTTAACTTGGTCTGTCACACTGAGGGAGGAACACAGGCTGAGGGTGTTCGAGAATAGGGTGCTGAGGGGGGTATTTGGGCTTAAGAGGGACGGGGTAACAGGGGAGTGGAGAAGACTACATAACGAGGAACTTAATGATCTGTACTGATCACCAAATATTATTCGGGTGATCAAATCGAGCAGAATGAGGTGGGCGGGGCATGTAGCACGTATGGGTGAGGGGAGAGGTGCATACAGGGATTTGGTGGGGAGACCTGAGGGAAGGAGACCACTTGGAAGACCCAGGCGTAGATGGGAGGATAATATTAAAATGGATCTTCAAGAAGTGGAATGGGGGGGGGGCATGGACTGGATTGATATTGCTCAGGATACGGACAGGTGGCTGGCTCTTGTGAGTGCGGTAATGAACCTTCGGGTTCCATAAAACGCGGGGAATTTCTTGACTAGCTGACGACCTGTTAGCTTCTCAAGAAGGACTCTGCTCCATGGAGTTAGTTAGTTAAAGTAGAATTTATGTGGGACTAATGCGAACGAAAAGTGAATTCTTACGATATGACGTCAAAGCGCTGAATATGATGCTTATCCTCTCTAAAATGTAGCTCCGTGTAGTACGGTAGATAAGCACGAACGTTTCGGAAGAACCTGCTGCCTCCACCTTCAAGATAGAATAGTAAAGATAGAGGCATTAGGTTCCTCGAAAACTTCATTACCTTTCTGCCGGTCTACATGACGTCATAACCCATAACACAGTGATTTTAAAAATCAAATTTTTCTGACAACATTAACAAACTCCCTTTATTACAGCGAATCAAATCCGTTAGATCCTTTTGGAGTCGTTGCGAGCAGACACGCAGATGGCCCCCCTTTGAACTTCTGATGTAATGAGTTATTTGCGCACGCCAATTGAAACAAAGCAAGAACGACTTCACCAAATTTCAAATCGTATTTGCAGAAAATTGCAATCCCGCTGCTGTAACGTTAGAATTTCTTTCAAATACATTAAACTACACAAATAACATTTTCCCGAAATATCTCCTTAATATTATTTCATAAATTTAACATTTAAAACTGCATTCAAACTAGAAATGACCCGTTCCGGAAAGAACGGCTCCGAGTGAACCAGACAGCGGAGAGAATGTATTCGGTTCTCGGTTCCGCGTATCCGTCGTTCACTACCATTTGCACCGGTCTCGTTCACGACTCGGTTTACGGCTTCTTACCAATTCAAAAATCTCTTCTTTCACCCAGTTCTAATTATGTGTCTCGTCCCCACTCAGTCCACGGATCCCACTTCTATTGTTCACATACCGATCCCGTTTACCACCTCCAATACTGGTTAAAATTCTTTACTGTCGCGGTTTAAATTTGGTAGAATTCCACTTCATTTCCACACAAATATAGTTTGTACTTAACATTATTCTTTCCACTTCATGCATAATGCTCTACGTGATTATATGACTTTTGTTTCATATTTTACACTTCTTTTTGCAATAGTTTGTAAAACACAGATAATGTGGTCTACAGCACAGCATTATTCCCAGTGGCTATATTATATATCTCTCTCTAATGCAGAAATGCAGGTTCGCTTATTTTCCTTTTACACGACGTACTGCTTAACATTCTGAAGACTGAATTCCACCTGAATTATATATAAAGATTAAGTTGGTACCGCGCAGTAAACACAATCCTTCTCAGTTATACAAACCAGCCAGTTAATGCTGTACAGTGAAATAATCGCTGTTTGTTCTGAGATCCACACAAAATACATAAATACAGTCCGTACCGCGCAGTAAACACACTCCGTCTCAGTTATACAAACCAATCAGTTAATGTTGTACAGTGAAATAATCGCTGTTTGTTCTGAGATCCACACAAAACACATAAATACAGTCCGTACCGCGCAGTAAACACACTCCGTCTCAGTTATACAAACCAGCCAGTTAATGTTGTACAGTGAAATAATCGCTGTTTGTTCTGAGATCCACACAAAACACATAAATACAGTCCGTACCGCGCAGTAAACACACTCCGTCTCAGTTATACAAACCAGTCAGTCACTGCTGTACAGTGAAATAATCGCTGTTTGTTCTGAGATCCACACAAAACACATAAATACAGTCCGTACCGCGCAGTAAACACACTCCGTCTCAGTTATACAAACCAGTCAGTTAATGCTGTACAGTGAAATAATCGCTGTTTGTTCTGAGATCCACACAAAACACATAAATACAGTCCGTACCGCGCAGTAAACACACTCCGTCTCAGTTATACAAACCAGCCAGTTAATGTTGTACAGTGAAATAATCGCTGTTTGTTCTGAGATCCACACAAAACACATAAATACAGTCCGTACCGCGCAGTAAACACACTCCGTCTCAGTTATACAAACCAGTCAGTCACTGCTGTTCATTCATTCATTCTGTAGTCTGTCTTACGACAGGTCCGTAGCCTCTTCCAAAGCGAGTTCTCCACAGGGTGCGATCTAGTGCTTCCTCTTTCAATTTCCAGTATCGCTTCTTTTCCTTAAGGTCATCCAGTAGCTGCTTACGTCTTCTCCCTCGTCGTCCCGTCATTTCTATCCTTCCTTCTAACTTTCCTTCAATCACGTGTTTCAGAAGGCAGTTTCTACGCAAGATGTGACCAATCCAGTTAGCCTTTCTTCTTTTTATTGTATGTAGGATATTCCTCTCCTCCTTGACTCTGTGTAATACTTCTTCATTTCTCACACGATCGGTCCAACTGATCTTCTCCATTCTTCTCCAGCACCACATTTCAAAACTTTCCAGATACTTCTGATCTGCTTTCCGAAGTGTCCACGTTTCAGCACCATACAAAGCTATGCTCCAAACGTAGCACTTTACTAGTTTCTTCCTTAAATTTAATTCCAGTTTGCTGGTGAAAAGATTTTTCTTCTTGTTGAATGCTGCTTTTGCCATGGCAATTCTGGATTTAATTTCACGTGTACACCTTGCATCACTTGTTATCATGCTACCCAAATAATTGAAATATTCCACATTCTCCAATTGTTTTTGATCTATCATAATTTTCATTGGGGATGGTTGCCTTGAGATTTTCATTACTTTAGTTTTTCCCACATTCATTTCCATTCCATAGCGTCTTCCAATTTCAATTAGTCTATCAATCATGCCCTGTAGCACCATTTCTTCCCTAGCCAGTAGCACAAGGTCATCTGCATATTTCACAGTGCGAATTACTTGTCCTCCTATTTTGAAGTCTCCAAACCCTTCAAGAGCTTCCTTGGTAAGGTATTCGCTGTATAAGTTGAACAGAATCGGTGACAAGCAGCAACCTTGTCTAACTCCTCTTCCAATCTTCACACTTCTCGTCTCCCCTTGGTCCAGTCGTATTTTGACACTCTGTTCCATGTACAATTTGCTGATCAATCTTCTTTCGCGCCAGTCTATCCCAATTCCTTTTAGGATTTGCATTAATTTGGTCCAGTTGACACGGTCAAATGCCTTCTGCCAGTCTATGAAGCAAGCACACAATTCCTCATCTATGACCAAGGTTCGTTCTGATATTATTCTCAGCATCCCAATTGCATCCCTAGTTCCTTTTCCTCTTCTAAATCCAAACTGATCTTCTCCAATTGCATCTTCAATTTTCCTCTCAATCCTTCTTCTAAGTATCCTCGCTACTATCTTTGCTGCATGAGCGATGATGCTGATTGTGCGATGGTCGCTGCATTTTGTAGCTTTGGGCTTCTTCTTTAAGGCAATCATTGTAACTTCAATAAAATCTCTGGGCCATTCTCCAGTTACATACATGCTGTTGATCATCTGTGTCATTAGCCTTAGACCACCTTCTCCCAACAATTTGAGTACATCCCCAGGTACATCATCATCTCCTGTAGCCTTCTTATCCCTCATCTCCTTGATAGCTTTTTCCACTTCACTTTGCAAAATATGAGGGCCTCTCTCATCTTCATCTACTTCATCTTCAGGTTCGACGTCTAGATGTTCTGGTCGATTAGCTCGATCGTAGAGCTCTGTGATATAATTCTCCCAAATTTGCAGTACTCTTCTCTGATTTATTATTATATTGCCTTGAGAGTCTTCGATGCCAATGTTTTGAATCCCATGGTTTTCTTTCCAACCTAGTTCCTTTGTCTTCATGTACATTAAATCATAACGTCCTATTCTTTGAAATTCTATGATCTCGTCGCATATGCTCTCCAGATATTCCTTCTTGGCGTTGTCCGTGGCTCTTTTCAACTCATTCCTCAGTCTTCTGTAGTTCTTCCGTCCTTCTTCATTGTTGATATTCTTCCATTTCCTTCGTTCATCCATTTTACTGATCATCTCCTGTGTAATCCATGGCTTTCTTGCTCTCCTCTCGACTTTTCCAACCAAACCACTCATAGTATCTAACACACATTTCTTGATATTGTTCCACTGCACTTCCACATTCCCACTTTCACATTTGATTGCACCAAGCTGTTCTTCTAGTCTATCGTGTACTACCTGTCGTTGAGCATATAGCTTCTCCAAATCCCATCTTGGTTTTTTCTTGTGGAACCTCATGATCTTCTTCAATCTGGTGCAGATCTTTGCAACCAGTAAATTGTGGTCAGAGTCAATATCTGCTCCAGGCAGTGTCTGCACATCCTTCACACTGTTCCTGAATCGTTGTTTCACTAGTACATAGTCCAGCTGATATCGATTCCTATCTCCTGGTGATTTCCACGTGTACAATCTTCTTTTAGGTTTTTTGAACCATGTGTTTGTTATAACAAGTCCATTTCTTTCACAGAAGTCAATAAGCATTTGACCTCTCTGATTCCTCCTTCCCAGTCCATATGGTCCAACAGTGTTGTGATGTGCTTTATCTCCAACCACACTGTTCCAATCTCCCATTATAATCGTGTTTGTCGCACCCTTTCCATCCTCTTCAAGAATTTCTTCAATTATATCATACAACTTTTCCACTTCGTCATCTTCATAGTCCGATGTTGGCATATACACTTGCACTATCAAAATACTTACCGGTTCTGCTTGCAATTTAATAGCAATGATTCTGTCACTATACACACTCTTCTTAACAACACTTTTCACTACGCTTTTATGCACTACTATTGCTACGCCTCTTTCAGCACTGTCACCCCCGGAATAATACACTGTATAATCACCACTTTTTATTTCACCTTGACCCTTCCACCGCACTTCACTAACACCTAGCACAGACACTGCGTTCTTCTGCATCTCTTTCTTCAAATTTTCGAGTTTTCCTCCTTGATTCAAGGTCCTTACGTTCCAAGTGCCTATCTTGAAGCTGTTCTGTTCATTCTGTGTCTTCTGCTTTTGTCTGTATTCATTACCGCGTGGTGTCTCCCCTAGAAACACTCCCCCCGGAGATCCGAATGGGGGAGTAGTTTACCTCCGGAATGTTTTGTCTCCAGAGGAAGCATCTCGCATTTGGCATTTGTCTCTGTTTCTGGAAGAGACTATCCAGGAAAAGTAATAATGTGGTAGTTTTTCCATTTGCTTTCCACATCGCAGTACAGCAGCCGTTCAGACCAATCTGGTCACGCCTGTTGCTACACGATCATGAACCATCTCGAGCATCATTTGCTCTGTGCTTCATGTCGCTACTGATGTCGCTGCTTCCGGCATCAGGGGAGCTTTTATTCGGTTTCCCATCTCCTAGGCATCTCTCTTCGTCTGGTTCCTACCTTTTGATCTGTCCGGCTTGGGAGACCCTACTGGTAGCAATGCTACCGCCGGCTTAGCTCTCAGGGTCACTGGAACTCACAAGCCCCTCTACCACGGCAAGGTGAAGATACCAACAAAGGGGTCACTGCTGTACAGTGAAATAATCGCTGTTTGTTCTGAGATCCACACAAAACACATAAATACAGTCCGTACTGCGCAGTAAACACACTCCGTCTCAGTTATACAAACCAGTCAGTTAATGCTGTACAGTGAAATAATCGCTGTTTGTTCTGAGATCCACACAAAACACATAAATACAGTCCGTACCGCGCAGTAAACACACTCCGTCTCAGTTATACAAACCAGTCAGTTAATGCTGTACAGTGAAATAATCGCTGTTTGTTCTGAGATCCACACAAAACACATAAATACAGTCCGTACCGCGCAGTAAACACACTCCGTCTCAGTTATACAAACCAGTCAGTTAATGCTGTACAGTGAAATAATCGCTGTTTGTTCTGAGATCCACACAAAACACATAAATACAGTCCGTACCGCGCAGTAAACACACTCCGTCTCAGTTATACAAACCAGTCAGTTAATGCTGTACAGTGAAATAATCGCTGTTTGTTCTGAGATCCACACAAAACACATAAATACAGTCCGTACCGCGCAGTAAACACACTCCGTCTCAGTTATACAAACCAGTCAGTTAATGCTGTACAGTGAAATAATCGCTGTTTGTTCTGAGATCCACACAAAACACATAAATACAGTCCGTACCGCGCAGTAAACACACTCCGTCTCAGTTATACAAACCAGTCAGTTAATGCTGTACAGTGAAATAATCGCTGTTTGTTCTGAGATCCACACAAAACACATAAATACACTGTGTGGGCAGAACGTAGAATCTGTGAATGTTAAACACGGCGGTGCATCTAGCCTCATCACATCGTAATTCCACCTTTAATATCACGCACGTGTGCTCCATCTGTACAGCCTGGTATTCTGTTACAAACCTGATACCTTCTTTGAGAATATAATTACAATTTTTTTCGAAAAACTACGACAAATTCTTTGCGAAAAACACACCGATATGTTTTAAATTATCGACCATTTTATTCCTAAATGCTAATATGAAATACAGTTGTAATGTAAGAGGTTTCCAGTTGTATTTAAGAAGTTGTAATATACTGCGTTAAAATTACAGAACCTAAAATAATTAACAGATTCGTTGGACGCAGATAAATTTACCCGTTTATCTGGTGCGGAATGAAAGAATAAATGTGAAAGCTGATTTCGCTGGGATGAAAAAGGATACGGCAACTTGCTATTTTAAACTGTATCCTGTCATTCGTCTCAAATAACCTACTTAGAACATCATAAGGGAATCGAACAGACCAACACTCAGCAAAATTTGTTGCAGAATTGCAGAAAAAAAATTATAAAATCAGAATTGATAATACATGCTTTGAAAATGCAAAGCCACCATACAGTTATACAGGGCATACACAAAAGAATGGTGCGGTTTCAGTGAATTCACTGATAATATCGCACCATTCTTTTGTGTATGCCCTGTATTTAATATTGTATTCACCGTGCATCTTGTATAAATTAAACTTAAAACCAACTTGATGCACAATCACAATTAAAAAAAAATTAATCTACTATTAAAGTTTTTTTTAATAGTGAGTGTGAATCAAGTTGGTTTTAAATTTAAACCATACAGTTAGTTTATCTTGTACTGTCCATTCTGCAATCTTCCGGGTTCCACAGATTCAGCGGATTCATTTAAGCTTCTGGAAACAGGAACACTCAACTATTCAACGACGTGGATTTAATTATACTGCAGAATACCAATCGGACGCTCTCGCACTGTACTGAAATAGCATGTTTCAGTGGATCAAGCACTCTCATTTTGCATGTAGAAAATCGCTGTTTGGTTTCCAATCTCAGAAGCAGACTATCTTTTTTTATATTTTAACCTTCAGTAACAAACAGCTGCATTAACTATAAAAAAAACAGATTTTACCATCAAATGCAACTCATGGCTATTTTTTATTTTTGTTTTATTTGGCCCGACGCGTTGCGATCATTTAAGTTCCTTATCAAGTATTTCGTATTGGAAAACTATTGAAACTGAAGAGAGGAGCCTTTTCTCAAGAGCAAAGCGGCCGGGGCGTCATCTGACCACTCATCTCCATCTAGAGATAAAGTTAAGAATGAGTGGAGCTATACGTCTACGCCACATAACTTTACATTTCACGTTTATAACTTAAAATGTTAACCTTAAAATATGTTAAATGAGTCTGACACGTGTTTTAAAGTATAAACATTTATTTACACATTTCAAAATTAACAAAAGTTTAGACATTTTAGACGGGGATCGAATCCCGGTGGAGGCGAGATTTTCCGCACCCGTCCAGACCGGCCCTGGGGCCCACCCAGCCTCCTATACAATGGGTACCGGGTCTCTTCCCGGGGGTAAAGCGGCCGGGGCGTGGAGTTGACCACCCACCCTAATCTAGCGCCGAGGTTAAAGAAAGAGTAGAGCTATACCTGTACTCCCCCTCTGGGCCTTCGTGGCCTGTTCTAGGGAAAACTTTTTCTTAGTCATTTTAGAAACCAAGAGTTCAGAGTTCAATCATCGTACGCTGTAACTGTCAAATATGAATCTCTTGTTGACAGGGACCTGACCTGGGTCATAACTGAAAACACTGGTATTGAATAAATTACGAAGAGTTAGTCGCAGGGGCACATTCAAAGGGTGGCTGACGCGTTGCAGGCCCCCCCCCCCCCAAAACCAAAATTTTAAAAACCACAGATTTTGCAGGCACGTGATTTACCCTTCAGCCGAAATCAGCCGCTGAAATCGGCTGATGACTAGTACATTAGAATTTTGAAAAATAACAAACTCCATGGAGCTAACAGGTCCTGTTAGTCAAGAAATAAATGAAATAAAAAAAAGAGGTTAGACTTTGTGATTTAAAGTAGGTGCGTGAGTCATGGAACGTAGAGGTACAGCAATGCCATTACAGGCCTGGACAGGCCCTTAGGGTTCCAGGAGGTTGAGGTTCACAGATTTATAGACAATCGACACATGAAGGTGGTAAGTTTGTCAGCCCTACGCACGGGCCGCCTTTACCCCCCAGGAGATATTCCTGGTACTCATTTCTGTTAGAGGCCGAGTCGACCCCAGGGCCATAGTGCGACCGAAAGGATTATGTCAATGAAAAATTCCAATGACACCATCGGGAATCGAACCCGCGACCTTCCGGCTTGTAGCGCAGTGCCTCAACCAACTGCGCCACCGCGTGCCCCACGTCATGGAACATACAGTTACATTTGCATGTACATAAATGTATTTGCAAACAGTATTATGCTACAATTATATTTAAGACATAAATTTTATAACATAATGTTCAAAATCAAACATAAATTATATGTATCCTCAGGGTCAGTCCTCCCCCCCCCCCCCCCCCCCCCGCTCCCCACTGAAAAATTCTGGGTGCGCATCTGGCTAGTTGGGATATTCAAACGTTTATAAATTGAACCCTTATGAGCAACCCGCGCAGTACTGTCAGTTACTGGTTCATGGTAACACGTTTGGTAACACGTTTGGTAACACGTTTGGTAACACGTTTCCTTGCCCGGAGCCTCCCCTTTCAAAATCCCACACAACATGTATCTCAAGGTAAAGAGGTAAAGTTGTCACTGAGCACGCCACGAAGGCACACAGTGGAACGTAGGTATAGCTCCACTCATTCTTTACCTAGGCACTAATTGAAAGCGAGTGGTTAGCGTCACGGTTCGGCCGCTTTACTCCCGAAGAAACAGGCACCTGTACTCTTTGAATAGGAGGCTAGGTGGACTCCAGAGTCAGTCCAGACGTTTTAAGAAGAGGTAAATTTCTTGCCCCTACCAGGATTCGAACCCCGGATCGTCCACCTAGTCACTATACTGACTATAGTATCCGGGATCCAGTGTGTATAAAGGCTGCACAAAATTGGCATCGTAGTTAGGCTCAACATTCCTTATTTCACCACAAGACATTCTGAAGAACGTAAAACGAGTGTCGAAGTTTTTATTTGGTGCTGACAAATAATTTACGTCTTTCGAGTAAACGACGGCGTTATTGCGTTTGTGTTCCGCATAGCGATCAAACGTCGTTAACGTACACACCCAGCCGCAGACGCTTACAGTCTAGCCAAAACACAAGCGAAATATTTCTTACGCCGTTTATGCATTTATAGAAACGATTTATATACGTCAGCCGAGTTCAGTGGAATAGCGCGAAGAGCTGTAAGTATTAAGTTAGTATGTTTATCTTATGTCTGCATCTTCGGCATCACATCTCGTTCCGTGCTAATGCGTTATGTATCTATAGGTTGATGTGGCTCATCATATATTATTAAAATCAACGTCTGGCCGAAGACTGACTCTACAATGCTGCAGACGGACATTAATTATTGATGTTGAGAAAAGAATAAATTGTTTGCATCTGCCACAGGTCATTACCAACTGCAGTGTTTAGTGCTTACGGTATAAACACAGCGGGTAGTTTTTGAATTGTCTATCCTGTTGAAATTAATAGTCGATGAATCCTCTGAAATTACTTCCTCTCTTAAGTAAGGTCAGAACATGTTGCACTGCTAATGTAGCAAGTCGCTCGGATGGGTAACACAAGAATTTCGTACAGAAATTTTTAGGGAGACTGATTTGGAAGATAAAAAAGTCGTAAGAATAGAATTAACAGCTTACCCATTTCCCCCCTCCCAGTCCCTGTCAGAACCTATCATAAACACCCACACCTCCCCCTTCTTCCTGATTGGCTCGTCCATTCAGTACTACACATTGAACCCTACTCCTATATAAACACATGTTCCTTTCCTCCTGGCATCCTTTTTTCCTAAGACCCTGAAGATGTGACAAACAAGTAATCCCGAAACGTTGGTTATACACCAAAAATTGACGCCGGGCAACAACCCAAAAAATTTTAAGGAACATAATTTAGGGTTATTCGGTTTCTGGGCTTGTCTTTTGTCTCATACTGAAAAAATTATATGTTTTGGAAACTCGTCTGTTCGTGGCCTCAGGTACACGGGGAGAGGGGAGACACCTACTGAGATGGGTCAGGCAGACAGCAGCTCTTCACATTTACAGAAACTAGACGGATGTGACGACACTGTATTACACATACACAAGGAACAGGAAGAGCTGTCTCTAGGACGCCACTCAGTAGGTTCCTCGCCACTCCCGACGAATGCAGGATTCTTTGTGTGGCGTAAAAGACAACAGACGTATGGGAATTTCCTGGAGATCTGATATACCTCAATAGCGACGGAAATTTGAGGTCGAATGATAAAAAAAACCTTCAGGGAAATTCGCTCTCCTTTGATTAGAATACACTGAAGTTGAGTGTGACAGGGGGTGTGGTGTGTCCCCTGAATACACCGAAGTTGATTGTGACAGGGGGTGTGGTGTGTCCCCTGAATACATCGAAGTTGAGTGTGACAGGGGGTGTGGTGTGTCCCCTGAATACACCGAAGTTGAGTGTGACAGGGGGTGTGGTGTGTCCCCTGAATACACCGAAGTTGAGTGTGACAGGGGGTGTGGTGTGTCCCTGAGTACACCTAAGTTGAGTGTGACAGGGGGTGTGGTGTGTCCCCTGAATATACCTAAGTTGAGTGTGACAGGGGGTGTGGTGTGTCCCCTGAATACAACTAAGTTGAGTGTGACAGGGGGTGTGGTGTGTCCCCTGAGTACACCGAAGTTGAGTGTGACAGGAGGTGTGTCCCCTGAATACACCGAAGTTGAGTGTGACAGGGGGTGTGGTGTGTCCCCTGAATACACCGAAGTTGAGTTTGACAGGGGGTGTGGTGTGTCCCCTGAATACACCGAAGTTGAGTGTGACAGGGGGTGTGGTGTTTCCCCTGAATATACCTAAGTTGAGTGTGACAGGGGGTGTGGTGTGTCCCCTGAATACACCGAAGTTGAGTGTGACAGGGGGTGTGGTGTTTCCCCTGAATATACCTAAGTTGAGTGTGACAGGGGATGTGGTGTGTCCCCTGAATACACCTAAGTTGAGTGTGACAGGGGGTGTGGTGTGTCCCCTGAATAACCGAAGTTGAGTGTGACAGGGGGTGTGGTGTGTCCCCTGAATACACCTAAGTTGAGTGTGACAGGGGATGTGGTGTGTCCCCTGAATACACCGAAGTTGAGTGTGACAGGGGGTGTGGTGTGTCCCCTGAGTACACCGAAGTTGAGTGTGACAGGAGGTGTGTCCCCTGAATACACCGAAGTTGAGTGTGACAGGGGGTGTGGTGTGTCCCCTGAATACACCTAAGTTGAGTGTGACAGGGGATGTGGTGTGTCCCCTGAATACACCGAAGTTGAGTGTGACAGGGGTGTGTGGTGTGTCCCCTGAGTACACCGAAGTTGAGTGTGACAGGAGGTGTGTCCCCTGAATACACCGAAGTTGAGTGTGACAGGGGGTGTGGTGTGTCCCCTGAATACACCGAAGTTGAGTGTGACAGGGGGTGTGGTGTTTCCCCTGAATATACCTAAGTTGAGTGTGACAGGGGATGTGGTGTGTCCCCTGAATACACCGAAGTTGAGTGTGACAGGGGGTGTGGTGTGTCCCCTGAATACAACGAAGTTGAGTGTGACAGGGGGTGTGGTGTGTCCCCTGAATACACCGAAGTTGAGTGTGACAGGGGGTGTGGTGTTTCCCCTGAATATACCTAAGTTGAGTGTGACAGGGGATGTGGTGTGTCCCCTGAATACACCGAAGTTGAGTGTGACAGGGGGTGTGGTGTGTCCCCTGAATACACCGAAGTTGAGTGTGACAGGGGGTGTGGTGTGTCCCCTGAATACACCTAAGTTGAGTGTGACAGGGGGTGTGGTGTGTCCCCTGAATACAACGAAGTTGAGTGTGACAGGGGGTGTGGTGTTTCCCCTGAATATACCTAAGTTGAGTGTGACAGGGGATGTGGTGTGTCCCCTGAATACACCGAAGTTGAGTGTGACAGGGGGTGTGGTGTTTCCCCTGAATATACCTAAGTTGAGTGTGACAGGGGATGTGGTGTGTCCCCTGAATACACCGAAGTTGAGTGTGACAGGGGGTGTGGTGTGTCCCCTGAATACAACGAAGTTGAGTGTGACAGGGGGTGTGGTGTGTCCCCTGAATACACCGAAGTTGAGTGTGACAGGGGGTGTGTGGTGTCCCCTGAATACACCGAAGTTAAGTGTGACAGGGGGTGTGGTGTTTCCCCTGAATATACCTAAGTTGAGTGTGACAGGGGATGTGGTGTGTCCCCTGAATACACCGAAGTTGAGTGTGACAGGGGGTGTGGTGTGTCCCCTGAATACAACGAAGTTGAGTGTGACAGGGGGTGTGGTGTTTCCCCTGAATATACCTAAGTTGAGTGTGACAGGGGATGTGGTGTGTCCCCTGAATACACCGAAGTTGAGTGTGACAGGGGGTGTGGTGTGTCCCCTGAATACAACGAAGTTGAGTGTGACAGGGGGTGTGGTGTGTCCCCTGAATACACCGAAGTTGAGTGTGACAGGGGTGTGGTGTGTCCCCTGAATACACCGAAGTTGAGTGTGACAGGGGGTGTGGTGTGTCCCCTGAATACACCGAAGTTGAGTGTGACAGGGGGTGTGGTGTGTCCCCTGAATACACCGAAGTTGAGTGTGACAGGGGGTGTGGTGTGTCCCCTGAATACAACGAAGTTGAGTGTGACAGGGGGTGTGGTGTGTCCCCTGAATACACCGAAGTTGAGTGTGACAGGGGGTGTGGTGTGTGTCCCCTGAATACACCGAAGTTGAGTGTGACAGGGGGTGTGGTGTGTCCCCTGAATACACCGAAGTTGAGTGTGACAGGGGGTGTGGTGTGTCCCCTGAGTACACCGAAGTTGAGTGTGACAGGAGGTGTGTCCCCTGAATACACCGAAGTTGAGTGTGACAGGGGGTGTGGTGTGTCCCCTGAATACACCTAAGTTGAGTGTGACAGGGGATGTGGTGTGTCCCCTGAATACACCGAAGTTGAGTGTGACAGGGGGTGTGGTGTGTCCCCTGAGTACACCGAAGTTGAGTGTGACAGGAGGTGTGTCCCCTGAATACACCGAAGTTGAGTGTGACAGGGGTGTGGTGTGTCCCCTGAATACACCGAAGTTGAGTGTGACAGGGGTGTGTGGTGTGTCCCCTGAATACACCGAAGTTGAGTGTGACAGGGGGTGTGGTGTGTCCCCTGAATACCCGCAGACTTTTGGCTGCTAATGTACGTGTAGCTCGCTTTAGTTCTGTCTGTGTGCAGCCTTCCTTCTTTTAGTTACATTTGGCTTTGTAGTGACATCTGTATGATAAGTTGCTGGAATACATAATCTTTAATAACAAAAAGTGTAGTTTGAGATCCTGAGACAGGTCGATCATACGTGCGAGGAGACCGGCCAAGTGTCTGCAAAGATCAGAAACCGGAAACACGGAAGTCTCTGGGAAGGCACTGGTCTGCAGCGCGATAAAGAGAGAGAGATAAATACAAACAGGCAGATGGATAGGTAGATAGATGGATAGATAGATTAGATAGATTAAATAGAGTGATAGATATACTAGATTAATTTAGACGGATAGATACATACACAGATTAGAGAGATAGATTAGATTAGATGAGATAGAGAGATTAGATTACATAGACTAGATTAGACAGATGGATAGATAGAACAGCAGATAGATTAAATTAGATAGGTAGAGACAGGTAAATAGATTAGACAAATAGACTAGATAGATAGATAGATACATAGATAGATAACACAGAGACACGAAGACCAGTAGGTAGGTTGGTAGGTAGGTAGGTAGGTAGGTAGGTAGGTAGACAGGATCATTTTTAGGCACCGACTTAAAAAATTACGTCTACGGTAGCAGTGGGTTCCGGATGACTTCAACCAAATCTAGCAGACAAATCTTATAACAAACTAGACGACCATGAGACTAAGATTTAAGATTTTACGAGTCTCTAACGCCTTTTAGTAGAATAACGGCTATCGTAAACTTTGTTGTACGTGACGCAAGGAGACCTGTCCATAATACAGACCTGTCCATAATACAGACCTGTCCATAATACAGACCTGTCCATAATACAGACCTGTCCATAATACAGACCTGTCCATAATACAGACCTGTCCATAATACAGACCTGTCCATAATACAGACTGCCTTTCCGGTATAGTCACACTCCGACCAGCCGCATGAGAACTTAGCTAAGTGATCAAGTTTTACATTACGAGAGATAAATCTGACATAATTTTGGACATGTATGTATTGCCTTGAAATTAATCCCTTTCCAAAGAACTAAACTCAAAATTATAAACAGACGTGGGAGGAAAAATAGAGGAAAAGCAAAAGGAAGAATGAATGAGTAGAGAAACTGTTAAAAAGGAGAAATAAAAATGAAAGAATGAACAAAAGAAAGAATGGTAAGAAAATTAAGAAAAAACTATCTGTTTAATTACACTCATTACCGCCAGGTGCATAAAACAGGAACTCCTGCTTGCGATATGGTAGTTTCTAAGATCATCGGGATAAATACTCTGTGATTTATACCAATCTCTTTAAGGGAAAATAGAATTTTATAAAAGTCTCAAAACTGTATTTGTTCCTTGAAAATTCATATTCGAGAATCGGTCAGAAAGTAAGTTTACATCGCGTCACTTTCGTAAATAAAGAACCTTGTAACATCCCGCACGCATCTCTGATCTGGCGCGGAGAGATTGTCGTCTGTTTTCAGCAACGAAACAGAATCTTGGCTGCAAGAATTTTAAAGCCGATCGCAAAGTGGGAAGACTTGCAGTTGCAACGGACTGGCGGCAACAGGGAATAGAAAGGCTCTTCCCACGATATGATAAATGCCTTTGTTGTGGCGAAGATAATGTCAAAAAGTAGAGAGAGATAGTACCACAATTAAAAAACATACTGTTCTTATTACAGGTAAAAATAACCCAAAATACAGGGCATACACAAAAGAATGGTGCGGTTTCAATGTGAATACTAATGATAACCGCACCATTCTTTTGTGTATACCCTGTACATGCACTGTAAACTTAATTTCTGACCAACCCTCGTGGTAAATTTAACAGTAGACTAGAGAAAATTACGTAATGAGGAGCTTCATTGTTTTTACTCATCACCAAATATGATTTGGGTGATCAAATTAAGGAGGATGATTTGGGCAGGGTGTGTAGCATGTGTGGAGGAGAAGAGAAATGCATACAGGGTTTTTGTGAGGAAACGTGAAGGAAAGGGACCATTTGGAAGACCTACGCTGAGGCGGAGGTATAATATTAAAATGGATTTAAAGAAATAGGACGAGAAGAGGTGCGCTGCATTGATCTGGCTTATGCTAGGGACAGTTGGCGGGATATTGTTAAAGTGGTATTGAACCTTTCTTGGCTAGATGAGGAACTATCAGGTTTTAAAGAAGGACTGTGTTGCATGTAATTAGTTTATAACGAAATTCAGGGAAGTACTGTGATCTCTGCAGTGTGTCATTAAATCTTGTGTGTAGTTGAAGGTTCGTAGCCTATCTTTTTTTTTTTCCTATGGCTCGATAGCCCCTTAGGGGGCCTAGGCCGCCTCATTTTACGACGCTTCACGATCACACTGATAGATACACCACACTCGTTAGGACTCCTCTGGACGAGTGACCAGCCCGTCGCAGAGACCTCTACCTGACAACACACAACACTCACAACAGACAGACATCCATACCCCCGGTGGGATTCGAACCCACAATCCCAGTAAGCGAGCGGCCGAAGACCCACGCCTTAGACCGCACGGCCACTGGGATCGGCTCGTAGCCTATCTATAACGTATTAATGTTAAGTACAGTTACGTGCGTTCAATCACTAATGAGTCTGTAAATCACTGTATTAGCAACAAGCGTGTGAATATTATATGTATTCTTTTTTCCGCAGACCATTGTAGAGATTCGAGAGGTGTTCTGTCTGGGTATGTGTTTTATTGCGGTTAGCTTCCGGGAACAGGATCCAAGACAGAGCTGCAAAGTACTCATTAAGTCTATCAATTTATGCGTGCCCCACCCCGGGAATTTGCCTCAGACACCTGTCTTTTAGAATCGTAGAGCAATGGGCAACCTTCCAAGACATATATCGATACGCGATATATACGTGGTTTTCAAAATTCAGTACTTGTATGATTTCATCACAGAATTGTTCAGGCAGCAATCACAAGTTACATAAAATCATGAGATTTAAATGTTTCATCATTTAATAGGGCAAAGTCCATAGAAGTATAAAGAGGCTTAGACATGGCGGCGATCAGGCTTATGACCGTTAAAATAGCTGAGGCTTTTTTGAAGTGTCATCACGTTCTGTTGTTTATAACATAAATAAAGTCGAAATCCCTCCAAACACAACTAAATTCTTTATGTTATATAAGACCGTGCATTCTATAGCAATTGGAATTTATTTATTTATCATACCAACTGATGCACAATTTTATACAATCGATGTATAATCTATACTTTTAACTCTGTGACCCCCTGAGGATGGCATTTTGAATGCTGAAATACGTATAGGGGTGAAGTAATAATATTGCAAAATTGTGCATGAGTTGGTGAGATAAATACATAACTTCCAACAACTAAATTCTATTTGTTATACAGAACTACATGTTTCGACCTATTTTAGGTCATCCTCAGGTTCACAATTTATGCTTACAACATACTGAGGAAGGAATATAAATTCGTAAAATACGATTAAAACTATTAAAATGTTAAAATTATTATGATTATAAATAATTTTAATATGTTAATAGTTTTAACCGTATTTTACGAATTTATGTTCCTTCCTCAGTATGTTGTAAGCACAAACTGTGAAACTGATGATGACCTAAAATAGGTCGAAACATGTAGTTCTGTATAACAAATAGAATTTAGTTGTGTTTGGACGGATTTCGACTTGATTTCAACTGTGTTTTTACTGCAGAAGCTAATTATGTTTGGACATGATCTGCTGTACAAAGCCTGGACTGACAGAGGCCTTATATACAGGGCATACACAAAATAATGGTGCGGTTTTAATAGTGAACACTATTAAAACCGCACCATTCTTTTGTGTATGCCCTGTATATATTGTATAGGGCCTGTTCAGAATTATTTGAAATGTTTAAGATATGTACGTCGACTACTACCTAGTCTTTAAACATGTAAAATTGTACGACGGTGACTTCAATGTCGTCAGACAGGGCGCGGCGCGCCGAGAGGATACGACACTGGTGTTCAGACACGGCTCAGACACCGAGACGTCCTGACAAACCGTCTGTCGCAACGTGTCTCCGAAGACATTGTTAGGTGTGTAGGATCGTAAGGCGACCTGGATGTAAGAACGTCTTATAAGAATCTATTGAGAGCAATATGTTGTTTGTACATCAACATAAAAACCGGCTTCCTCGCGATTTGTCTTAAGCCAGACAAGGAATAAATCCAATCATGTATACTATGAAGTGTACAAAAGGGAAGCAAACGCGAACACGTGTTCATTAACTCAACCGCAGCAGAGACTTGTAAGGAAATCCGAGCCTTCGAGGCGCGCAGTGCATGAATATTAAATACAGGATATACACAAAATAATGGTGCGGTTTCCCTTTATTCACCATTGAAACCGCACCATTATTTTGTGTATACCTGTACATTTGAGATCTGCGCTCTTCTGGGGTATTACGTAGCGTCGAATGGTAATCCTTTACCGACGTTTCGGGACAAAGTATCGGTCCCATCTTTAAGGGTTCCGAAACGTCGGTAAAGGATTACCATTCGACGCTGCGTAATACCCCAGAAGAGCACATATGTCATAAACCTCGCGGCGGAAGCCTGAAATCGCAGGTTAAATACATTTGTTTCTTTTCTGTTAATAGAAATTGCGATTTAAAAAAAGAATTATGTTTCTAAGACATTGTAAGAACAGGAAAATATGCCAAAATCGTCGTCGTGGAGGTATTAACACCATAGATTCCAAATAAGCTCACTGACTGACTTACCCCAAGGTACAGAACGTACTTCAGTTCATGTGGGTCACCTTTTTTTCAGCCAGATCTGTGCAACTTGAAGCTACTTCGTATATTCAGCCTCTTTCTCTAAGATCTATCGTTCATTTCAACCTCCTGGAACCCTAAGGACCTGTCCAGGCCTGTAATGGGATTGCTTGCTTTGCTTTAAGGTAAAGGTAAAGCAATCCCATTACAGGCCCGGACAGACCCTGTCGGTTCCAGGAGGTTGAGGCTCCTAGATTTCTAGACAATCGGCACATGAAGGTGGTAAGGTTGTCAGCACTACGCACCGGCCGCCTTTACCCCCCATGAAATATCCCTGGTACTTATTTCTGTTAGAGGCTGAGTCGACCCCAGGGCCATAGTGCGGCTGGAAGGATTATGTCAATGAAAAATTCCAATGACACCATCGGGAACCGAACCCGCGACCTTCCGGCTTGTAGCGCAGTGCCTCAACCAACTGCGCCACCGCGAACCCTCCTTATAGATCTAATCTTTACTTTAAATTCTCTTGCGACTGTTTTCAGTGTCCCTGACCTATACAAACTCCTCACATTCCAAGCTCCACATTCCATGTCCGTTTTCCATTACTCAGGTTGCAATACTTCCATCTTAACTATCTAAATACGTGTCATCTCTTTGCGTCTAAATGCCCTGTCTTTTAATAAAACGATAAATTCTATTCGACCTTCAGGTTTAGGGGATTTTACTATATCGACATAAACCGTAATAATAATCTACTCAACTCCCATTGCTACAGATCTCTGAAACAAAACTTCGTCGACATGCGAGAAGTTTCAGGAATGGACCAGGAGACAAACGAAGAGACACGACCTGTCAACACGCGTTCCCTTCGTGTACTTTATGCGAATAACTGATTGAACGAAATGCTTACAAGGCAAGGCACTGTACTATAGGTAATAAAATTAGAAATTTCCTTTTTTTAGAACTTTCAATAATATAATGAATCTACATTATATGTAAAGATCCAACTCCTACCTGACAGAGAACACAGTCTGCTTCCATGAAGTCGCCAATCGGTGAATGCTGTATGGGAATGGTTGCGGGTTCTTGGACACGTTGACCTTTGCAGACGAGACCACAACGTTGTCGGGCAATGTCGGGAACCAAGTATCCAGTGACCAAGTACCCAGTGACCAAGTACTCAGTGACGCGGCGTCGTGTCCTAAAAGAGTGGATGCCTCGAAATAATGGACGTTTATTGTGAGAATAGTAAGAAACACAAAAATGCACTGTGTGAGCAAAATGTTAGTGTTACTCCTGGCGGTATACGTACTAACTACGACGCATTAGAAGGTTAACACCCGGTAACATCGGTGTCAAAGTTATACAGAGGGAATGAATTTCTGATACTGAAGTTTTGCTGGCGGACGTCACTGGAGACACGGAGGATGAGGAAAGGAGGAAGGGTAATGTTATGGATGTTAGGCAAATCGGCTGGGGTTGTGATTTGGACTGAAGTGTCGCAGGCCTCGACATCAGTGATGTTGATACTTTTAAGATCTTTACAGGACAGTCGATATTTGTTGGAAGATGCTATGGAATGGAAATGAATGTGGAAAGAACTAAGGTAATGACAATCTTAACGCAAACATCCCCAATACAGATTATGATAGATCAAAAACAACTGGAGAATGTGGAATATTTCAACTATTTGAGTAGCATGATAACAAATTATGCAAGATGTACACGTGAAATTATATCTAGGATTGCCATGGCAAAAGCAGCATTCAACAAGAAGAAGGTTATTTTCACCAGCAAATCACACTTCAATTTAAGGAAGAAATTAGTAAACTGCTACATTTGGAGCATAGCTTTGTGTGGTGCTGAAACGTGGACACTTGGGAAAGTACATCAGAAGTATCTGGAAAGTTTTGAAATGTGGTGCTGGAGAAGAATGGAGATCAGTTGGACCGATCGTGTGAGAAATGAAGAAGTATTACACAGAGTCAAGGAGGAGAGGAATATCGTACATACAATAGAAAGAAGAAAGGCTAACTGGATTGGTCACAGCTTGCGTAGAAACTGCCTTCTGAAACATGTGATTGAAGGAAAGTTAGAAGGAAGGATAGAAATGACGGGAATACGATGAAGAAGACGTAAGCAGCTACTGGATGACCTTAAGGAAACGATAGGATACTGGAAACTGAGAGGATTCACTGGATCGCACTCTGTGAAGGACTCGCTTTAGAAGAGGTTACGAACCTGTCGTGAGACAGACAACGGAATGAATGAGTTGATATTTCACCAAACAAAATACGAATGGCATTTAGAGTTTTAAATGTATAATGCCCCGACTGTCGGGGAGAATAGCCTGCACAAAATTTCTTTGCATGTTTCAGATGGCTCAATTATTGCTAAACCAACATCCATTTAAAACGTCAGTTTTGTTTGACTTTACACATTTTATCTCCAAACAACAGGACAAAAATAATTTAGAAGTTTTATTTTTACACAAATCACCAATGTGATTCAACTGCGGCACCTCGAAATTTCATTAGTCTCCGTATTGTTTAGAACTGAGTGTATGACTAATGGTAAGGTTTTAGCTCTGTACGCAGAAGTGCGATAATGCGAATTCTGTTTACATCAGACGAGCGGTAACATCATGAGACTACACACAGGAAGTATTACATACTGGTTTATTAGGTGTAATGTTTTCATTGATACGGTTTCTATTCCAAACAAACAGAACAAATGTCTCGCTGCTGCGTATAAAAATCGCATAAAAATGAATCCATATATCTACTTCCTGGCACTGCAGCTTGTCCGGGTTTTCATTGACGGCAGGTTCTTTTGATTCTTTGTGCAGCAGACTGCAGAGGTACGTAAAGCAACTGAGTGCTAACAAAGTGACTTGATGGCCAACACCGTCTTAGTAGCCAGGTTTTGTTAGAATACGACATTTCTAACGTCGTTCCACAGTTGCGCACCCAGAAATTTTCATTGGTGGGGAAGCTGACCCTGAGGGTATATACAGGGCATACACAAAAGAATGGTGCGGTTTCAAAAGTGAATAAAAAATTTATGTCTCATATTACACGGGCACAACGTACACCGTCAGCGGCGGCAACTGTCCATGTTTCTCATGCGCTACCAGCAGTTCGCTTCTCATGCTTACTGCGTGGCCGCGGGGCCAGTTTCAAAGATGGCGTTGCAGCAGGAGAAGGCTTTCTGTGTGCTCCGTTTTGAGGTGTCCAGATCTGTGATTACAGTGCAGCGTGCGATTTCTTTCTTTGGGGGTTCGTTAAAGACAGCGTTTATGTACCACCATTGCCCACGTCCATCCATGAAATTCGTGATCGGATAACGCATGCACTGCAGGCCATTACAGCGGACATGCTACACCGGGTCTGGGATGAGTTTGATTACCGTGTGGATGTGTGTCGTGTGACCCAGGGTGCACACATTGAAGGATTGTAATTACCAAATGAGAAACTTGGACAGTTGCCGCCGCTGATGGTGTATGTTGTGCCCGTGTAAGGTAAGAAATACATTTTTTATTCAATTTTGAAACCGCACCATTCTTTTGTGTATGCCCTGTATATTTTATTTTTTATTTTAAAAATTATGTTATAAAATCATGTCATAAGCATAACATGACACTGTCTGCAACTGCATTTATATACAGGGCATACACAAAAGAATGGTGCGGTATCAATAGTGAATTCTTTTGAAACCGCACCATTCTTTTGTGTACGCCCTGTATAATTTATTTTTTATTTAAAAATTATGTTATAAAATCATGTCATAAGCATAACATGACACTGTCTGCAACTGCATTTATATACAGGGCATTCACAAAAGAATGGTGCGGTATCAATAGTGAATTCTTTTGAAACCGCACCATTCTTTTGTGTATGCCCTGTACATACGAATATAACTACATGTTCCTTGACTCAGTCACAGTGCCCTATCTTTTTTTTTTTTTAATTTTATTAATTTATTTTTCAAAGTTCTAATGTACTTTACATCAGCCGATTTCAGTAGCTGATTTCGGCTGAAGTGTAAATCACGTCAAACTCTTCATATGATAATAACTACAAAATCTGTTTAGTCTTAACTCACCGTGCATTTTTAAACTACAAACAGTCACCAACAAATGCACAAACCATTAAAGGTATAAATTAACCGTTTATCATAATCAAAAACTTGTGTAGGGTTTTAATTTTAATTATGATAAAGGGTTAATTTATAGCTTTAATGGTTTGTGCATTTGTTGGTGACTGTTTGTAGTACAAAATCTGTGTTTTTCAAATTTCGGTTTTCGGGGATATGGTGGGGGGGGGGGGGCTGCAGCCCGGCAGCCTCCCCTCTTGGGTGCGCCCCTATCGTCCCAGACAGTTTGTGATAAATTTTGCAGCAGCAAATTGCCATGTGATTTAACTGTGCAGTTAACACATCGAAAGTTACTCTATAGAAAGTATGCCTATAGAATTTTGTAGGGATTTTTAATGTCGATTCTGTACTACTGGAACAGTAGGTTTAAGCAGGACGGAGTGTTTGTTTGAGGCAAGTTATCAATTTATTTAGAATTCCGATCACCTTGCCCTAGACGGGTACCAAACTGATATGAAACATCAGTAGATTTGCAAGATCTCAGTGTCGCGGTGTCGTTCACGCCTTCGCTCTTCTGGGTTTTGTTACGCAGCGTATGTTGGTAGTTGTTTACCGACGTTTCGGGAGTCTCCTCGTCCCATCCCAGAAGCGCGAAGGCCCCAACAGTACATTTCTAGCAGAGTACATGGTGTGACATACCTCAATACAGTACTGTTAAGTGAGTTTGGTTGAGTGGCTACATTCAGCACTTTTGGCGGAAAACCGCGGCTCACGTTTTTATCTCTCTTCTAATCGGGCTACAGCAGAGACTAAGGTGGCTGGGCCACGTAGAACGAATGCCAGAAACGCAGATGCCAAAAAGAATGCTGAAAGGAAGACTTGATAATAGAAGAAGAAGGGGACGTCCTAGGAGAAGGTGGATAGAACATGTGATGACGGACTTGGCGACAATGGGAATCAGAGGACGGAGGATAAAAGCAGCCGATAGAGAAGTCTGGAGGGCAGTTGTCAATGAGGCCAAAACCCACCAAGGGTTGTAGAGCCAGCGAAGAAGAAGAAGAATCGGGCTACAGATTCAACCCTGCAATCCCAACATCTTCACCCACAGTCTGTAAATACGGCCTTGCGTTAGCAGATATTGGTTGTGAAACGTGGGCAACTGCAGGAGCAAATGAAATCATCCCTTAAAACATTGGAGCGGAAAATACTAAGAAAGATATTTGGGCCCCCAATAAAAGATCAGAATGGCTGGAGAATTCGAAGTAATGAGGAACTGCAGGTTATACATAAACAACCAAATATTGTAACAACAATTAAAGTAATAAGACTACAATGGGCTGTTCATCTGGTGAGAATGTCTGATGGTAGGACCGTAAACAAAGTATTTCTGAAATTTGCGGTCTTCTGGGGTATTGGGCGGCATAATGCCCCAGAAGACCGCAGATTTAATCAACATCGCGGCGCAAGCCTCAAATCAAGGAAAGTATTTCTGGGGAAACCAGATGTAAGAAGAAATGCAGGAAGACCAAAATTAAGATGGTTAGACTGTATTGAGAATGATCTGAAATCGATGGATGTCAACAGATGGAGGAAGAATGCAGAAGACAGATCTGTATGGGCTGTCATTCTGAAGGAGGCATTAGTTAAACTATAAGGACCGTATGCCAATGACGAAGAAGTTAGCAGATATTCGCATTCCGAAATTAGGTCGCAGTATATCCCTACGTCGTAAGAGCATTCGTGTGTAAAGAGAAGAACCGACACCAAGAGTGAGAAATTACATTTAAAAATTTATCACGTTCAAATTACACCAGGTGTCTGAGGAAGAGATTCATCATTGCCCAAAATGGGTCTCCCTCCTCTGTCGGACCTGTCTGCATCTCCATCTCTTTGTGTCTGGCCTTGTTTGTCTGGACACTGTCTCGTCCGTCTGCTCAGAATTCGACCGACCGACCGCCTTCCTACTCGGTCGTCGTCTCGTCTCGTGAGCAAGCAATAGGTGTGAGAGGAACCACTACTCCCGCCTCCATTTCCAGGCGACAGGGAGAGGGGATCCGCCCGCCCCATGACCCCGCACAGGGGAGGGCGGGGAGTACCATCAACATCGCCCCAGCGTTGAAGGCAGGCTGGTAGACAAGGGTATAAATTGGTTGCACCACTGGCAAGTACCGGTATTGGAACATTATATCGCGCCTATCGGCTACTGCTGCTCTATTGGGAAGAGGCCTACTGGTACACGGCAATTTATTTTAGGGGGGTTCCCTATTTGTGCAAGTTGGCATTACGAAGACAAAGTAAGTGATTTACAAAATATTTTAATCAAAATTGGAAGTACAGACTATTTTAGAGTACATCTAATGTATTAAACTTTAAGTGAACCAAATGCATTACATACTCTATGCGAGATGTTTTATGTTCTGTCTTCTAGGATGTGACGCCGTGTAGTCTGGTGGAAGCAGCAGGTTCCTTTGAAACGTCGCCACATATCTACCAGACTACACGGCATCACGCCCCAGAAGACACTAATCTTTTGTCACCTTTGGCAACACACGTAAATAAGACAGGCAATTACGTATAAACATAACATTGAGGCGCGTTCGCGTAACCATTGTTGCCGTGGAAAAGCAATAACTATTACATATTCTGAGTGTGTGTGTATAGCATTAGTTAACCAGCATGCAATGCGCATGCGCTGTATTATATTGTCATCTGTGGCCTGTCTGGCTCTACCACATTTTTTCACATTTAAAGGCACGATTTCCGGAAAAAAAGTTATTGAACATAAAATGCGTGTTTTGATTTTCTCTACAACTTCTGTCTGAAACATTTCTCATTCTAATAAAAACTGAAAGAGGTATTATCATAAATGTATATAGGGTTTTCACGTAAAATGTACCCGTTATTCTTGTCAGATTTTAATAAAACTTGAATTTTCTCGACATAGTTTCGAAAAATCCTCAAATATCAAATTTCATGAAATTCTGTCTAGTGGGAGCCGAGTTGTTCCATGCGGACGGACAGACACACAGACAAATGGACAGACAGACGGACAGATAGACAGACAGACATGACGAAGCCTAATAGTCGCTTTTCGCAATTTTGCGCACGCGCCAAAAAATTAGAGCCCACACAATGTACGTGTTTGTAATCGACAGAAACGCTCTGATATTCTTACAGCTCGAAATTCAGGATCGCGGATCAAATTCTTCACTTCGTTTGTTTTCTCGTTTTAATGTAGCTAAGAAGTCAATGTTAGCGATCGAACAAGAAATCAAATTTTGTGTAGCAAAAGTGTTTCCAAATAGCGTTGTATTGTTTTTTGAACATACTCTAGGATAGTCACCGGAAAAGAAGCACATAGTGCGAGGAATATATAGGCACATGCTATTAGTTTTTTTTTTCTGAACCATCGAATCAATAAAAGTATTGATCACCTGTATAGCTTATGTGTTTACGTCATTCTAAATTCACAGACTGATTCAAAAAAAAAAAAAAAGAATGTAGGTGTAAATAGGGCGACACTCTATCGTCACAAATATAAAGCTGTGATCGTATTTCTCAGTCAATTTGACAACTCTTTTTTTTTCTTCGGAAGTAAGTGATGTTTTCACCATCTGCCAACCCCTGACACATTCCTCTCTGTCTCAAGTGGGAGATGCTTTCTGCAGGCCCATGAGTAAAGTATCAAGTGAAATTGCTTCATATAGGACGATTTGCTGGCACGAAGTTGCGGTGTCAGGAATAATACGGCGCGCGGAGTGAAAGCTTGCATGCACGCACGCACACTCAACACATACACACACATATATACATACATACACAAACTCATTTTCGACACTATCTGCCGCAAGCAAGAGGGCGGGAAGCAGTGAGCATTTGGCCGTCGGATAGATACAGCGCAGTGTGTTCCGGCAGACGGACAACGTGCGAATTATATCTGTGTACGTCTGTTCACGAGATATCAGTTTACTCGTTTTGGCGTGTGGTTCTTTTTAAGGCGCTCTGAGTTCGGTTTATGAGACATATTTCAGATGATTTAAACGATATATCTGATCGTGTAGTAAAATTATATGGCTGAAATAATGAACAATTAAAAATTATTTTTTTGAGTTTGAAATCATGAACACGAAAATCATTAAATAGCACATATTTGGTATCTGTTACAGGTTATTCAAGCTGCCAGGTGATACAAGTGATAATGATATAGACAGCTGTATGCAATTTTAAACTGAAAGCGGGTTGAACACCATAATAACGAAACGAGCATTCGGTGCTATCTGACTCAGTTTTTTGGGGGGGTTACGAAATATTTGCGTGACATCGCTTGGAGACAAAGTGCACAAAACATTCCAAAAAACTACAAGAAATGTCTGCAAAACCGCCTTTTGTCATTCCAATCCCAGATTTTTGGTTCACACTATTTACCCTAATATTGTTAACATCATTTGCACCATTCCCTGTTACTTCCCGGCCTTCGACATCAGTCGACAGTCCTCCTCCTCATCATGTCCACCATGAAGACACAGACATAGTGCCTCAACAGTCGGAAGACATGAATAACAACAGCGAAGAAAAAGTCATCACTGAAATAAATACATTCGAAGAACAGGAAGTCCAAGAAGAAGCTGAAGATGTCGACAACGAGCCATCTTACCCTGAAGACTACCCGCTGCGAGACATGCCAGCTGCACCACAGGACGATACTGCAGATAAGAGTGGCGGTCGTAAAGGTGAGGCAAAGCGTTCCAAATCGCTTCGTCACAACGGAAAAGGTGGGAGGAGAAACGATACTGATGGGATACCGGAGGATCTGAACCCGGACGTCGCCAACAAGACCGTCGGGAATGGCAATGCACCCAACAAGACGGCAAACGACAGCAAGGCGTCCCAGCAGTTAATGAGACACAAGTAAGCAAATTTCACACGTTTTAAAATTACTTCTTTTTATTGATACTATAACTGCCATTAACAGAAACCGAAAAGAGTGCGCCATACCGTTTGAATTAAATGCCATTCAAAACCTGTAAATTTTGGAAATATAAGGGACGATAACACTGATTTGGAGTAAATCACTGCGAAGGAAAATGTTTGTACTATATACGTACAAAATAAAAGAATTAATCGATTATTTTGTAGAACATTTCACGTATCAAAGTTTTAATAAAAAAAATAACATACAACCAGAAGGGTAGAAACGGTTTCTTGCGAAAGAGAAACTTTTAAATCCGCTGTAGTATGTCAACATAAGCAAGTGACATTAATTCATGTTTATCCTTCACTAATTAATTCCCGTATAAACAAAATCGAATGATTGTCTCTTAAAAAGAAATGGCATGGCATACTCTTGAAGAATTGTAATGTAAGTAAACAGATCATGGTTAGTTACATATTTTAAACGAAACATTTAAAAAAATACCGGTTTAATGTCCGTCACATTTTTTAGCGACGATAAACGTGTCCAAAATTCTAGTACGTTAAATTTCATATATTTTACTGCCCTGTCTTTGTTATTGTGGCTTTATATTTATCAAATACTTCATTGTTTGAAAGTACAAAGACCACGAATCATCGTATTTAAATTCGTGATTAAGAAATGACATAAGTATACAAAGTGGTTATGGGTTGGAAGTCTGGGATTCGGTTCCCAGATAATGCAAAGGTATTTTCTGTCCCCATAACGTCCAGACCGCCTATGGGGTCCAACCAGCCACCTAGCTAATAGGTACCGGGGCCCCCGACAATAGGACAGCCGTTGTATGACATCACTGTATCTAGTACTGTGGTTAAGAATGTGTGGAGACTTGCATCAAGTTCCCTTATGCTAACTTCATGCCGATTTTATCAGGCACAGAAACAACGTACCTTACTGAAGACTAATTTATTCTGTGATTTTACGCTGTGTCGTTGCGTCTGTAGTTCCCGACGTTTCGGAGGCACTATCGTACTTCAGCGCCTACCGTAACTGTTTAAACCGATGGCACAACGTAACGTAACAGAATAACTGAATCACCAGTAACACCGCTGTGAGAACCTCAAAATCTCGCGACATTTTTCACACCTTACGTATTACGTTAAACAGCTGTAACAAGAAGAGACGTGCAATTTCGCACATAGTACTGACAAATCATTACGAATTCCAGTGCGGTCCTTAATGTGTAAAACCAAGTCAGTTTTCCAACTCACAATGGTACCTCAATGACTACTCTCAGTGTACGAACAAATATTACGACTTAAACGTTCCTAATGAGAACCGAGGCGAGTTCTACTCAAGGTTAAGTGAAGACTGCATCTGATGGTCTTTGTTCATGAGCAGTGTTGCTGTACCACTGGATAGGTACAGGTGTTCTGTAACACGCTGTATCCTAACTCTTTGTCATCCCTTATATTACGCTGCTGTATTAAATGTAATGTCATAGAATTATTAAGAATGGCGAGACGAGAAAGAGATAAAAATGGTCATGACATACTTAAAAAGTAAACAGAAGGATATTATTAAAATGTATATTAGAATAGGAATATATTTGTGCGTAGTGGGTTAATCTGGCTTAAGACAGAGGCCAATTTATTTGATGAGTTTCAAGTAAATTTGTTTGCATGTGACTGCTAACACCAGGTTGTTATCGGTACACGTCCACTATAGGCGGGATCCTAAAACGAGGTATGGGTCTATAGGACATCATAAAGATGGGCATCTAATGACAATCTGAAGGACTATTGTCTTCTAAAGGACTGGTTCCATATAGTTAGACACTATTTGTGCCGGGGGGAGCTAAGGACTCGTAGGTACAAGTTATACTTGGCCGGTATTCGAACCTGGTACATCCCTAATGTGAATCAAACTTGTACCGCCCTGCTAACCCATTAGGTAAATAAACTACACAGCAACTTAGTTTAATGACAACGTTATTCACTTTCTTAGTCTGACTTCTACCTATTTTAGGTGTAGACGATTATTGTTACACCTGATCACACTCAGACACACCACACTCGGTAGGACTCCTCTGGACGAGGGATCGGCCCGTCGCAGAGACCTCTACCTGACAGCACACAACACTCACAAGACACAGACATCCATGCCCTAGGCGGGATTCGAACACACAATCCCAGTAAGCGAGCGGCCGCAGACCGACGCCTTAGACCGCGCGGTCACCGGCATCGCCGCGTTTCATACTTACGTAGGCCTATATTTATCAGGCACACAGAACATCTGGTGGTTGCGTGAATCCAAAGAAACCATCCGTGCCTTTCCCTCAGTCTCCTCACGCCAGTGTCGTGGTACTAACTTAAAATATGCCACGATGGCGTCTGACTAGACCTCTGCCTACATACTGTTTATGATCTTACTCGACATCAATAATTTGGGCGCCTGAAATACAGAGACGTAAGCTAAAAACACACAGAACGCGGATCCAGGTGTTAACCCTATAAGGACAAAACTACGAGTGTTTTTACGGCCAATGCTCCCCCCCCCCCCCCCCCAATACGAAAGGGCATTGTTTTGTTTGAAGGTTCTCAGGCTTCTCCCGCTTGTCCTTCCTAGTAGTATTAAGATGAAGATCATAATGGAGCATTGGTGAAATGGCAATAACAGGGAAAAACCGAGGTACTTGGAGATAAACCTGTCCGCCACTCTGTCCATTAGAAATCCCACATGGACGGGCTTGGGATCGAGCCTGAGCCATGACACGGCCTTTGAAAGTTGAATATTAAACTAAATTGTGTTTCAAAGATTAAGCTCGTACCGCGCAGTAAACACACTCCATCTCAGTTATACAAACCAATCAGTTAATGTTGTACAGTGAAATAATCGCTGTTTGTTCTGAGATCCACACAAAACACATAAATACAGTCCGTACCGCGCAGTAAACACACTCCGTCTCAGTTATACAAACCAGTCAGTTAATGCTGTACAGTGAAATAATCGCTGTTTGTTCTGAGATCCACACAAAACACATAAATACAGTCCGTACCGCGCAGTAAACACACTCCGTCTCAGTTATACAAACCAGTCAATTAATGCTGTACAGTGAAATAATCGCTGTTTGTTCTGAGATCCACACAAAACACATAAATACACTGTGTGGGCAGAACGTAGAATTGTCCGTACCGCGCAGTAAACACACTCCGTCTCAGTTATACAAACCAGTCAGTTAATGTTGTACAGTGAAATAATCGCTGTTTGTTCTGAGATCCACACAAAACACATAAATACAGTCCGTACCGCGCAGTAAACACACTCCGTCTCAGTTATACAAACCAGTCAGTTAATGTTGTACAGTGAAATAATCGCTGTTTGTTCTGAGATCCACACAAAACACATAAATACACTGTGTGGGCAGAACGTAGAATTGTCCGTACCGCGCAGTAAACACACTCCGTCTCAGTTATACAAACCAGTCAGTTAATGCTGTACAGTGAAATAATCGCTGTTTGTTCTGAGATCCACACAAAACACATAAATACAGTCCGTACCGCGCAGTAAACGCACTCCGTCTCAGTTATACAAACCAGTCAATTAATGCTGTACAGTGAAATAATCGCTGTTTGTTCTGAGATCCACACAAAACACATAAATACACTGTGTGGGCAGAACGTAGAATTGTTGAATGTTAAACATGGTGGTACATATAGTAACCACTGGGTAACCAATGGTTGAAAACTGATTTCTGTCTATAGCGTGAGTTAATAATTAACGTACCTGTCAAACGGAATTCAAGGTTACATTGAAGAGACAGGCCTACCTACTATATTTCTGTTGGAGGGCGGCGAACAACAGCTTAATGGCGGCTTAACGAACCTAAATCATTATATGTTAACGAATTTTATAACGTGTGTCACACGCGAACACACACTACACTGCGACCGTCAGAGCGTTTCATTTTACGTACAAAAGTGATGCCACTGGGGCAGACCAGATGGTGTCGTCATCGTCGTCATCAGTGGCTAGTCACATCCGAGGCACAGAAGAGCGAAATATTCTGTAAGGTCTTACACACAGCTTTAAAATTACCAGTTCTAATATGTCTAATTCGCCGATCCCAGTGGCAGCGCGGTCTAAGGCGTGGGTCTTCGGCCGCTCGCTTGCTGGGATTGTGGGTTCGAATCCCACCGGGGTCATGGATGTCTGTCTGTTGTGAGTGTTGTGTGTTGTCAGGTAGAGGTATCTGCGACGAGCTGGTCCCTCGTCCAGAGGAGTCCTACCGAGTGTGGTGTGTTTAAACTGTGGGTGATCGTGAAGCCTCGACGAAAAGAGGAGGCCCAAGCCCATACAGGGCTGTCGAGCCATAGGGGGGGGGGGAAAAAAATATGTCTAATTAATTTATTGGTTATGTAATTACGTCCGTCAACTGTACAGTTTGTGTAGTGTCAAATTAGATCCGGAGGCGGTAGCGATATTTGCGCATTTAAGGTTTTCGTATGACGGGACTAAACTTACTGAGGATAAGTGGTCCAGTACAGATTTCAAACGGGTATATCCAGAAGTCAAAACGTTGTACTGCTTTAGATGTACAGTGAAACAGTTCAGTTCCAGCAACTCCACAAACGTTCCTTTAAAAAGGACATCCCTTTAAAATTATTTACCCATATTATATTTCATATTTTCGTTTAAAATGTTCTTTTCACCCTAACAGTTATACCAGTAAAGGCAAATTTCACCCTATAACATGCCATGAAGGCATATCGGGGTAGTAGAGGTATAGCTCCACTTTTTCTTTAACCTCGGCGCTAAATGAGGGTGGGTGGTCAACGCCATGCCCCGACCGCTTTACCCCCGGGAAAGACCCGGTACACATGGTACAGGCTGGGTGGGCCCCGGGGGGGGGGCGGTCTGAACGGGTGCGGAAAACCTGGCCCCCCTCACCGATGACACTATACCCGGCCAGTAACCTAACGCCAGCACCCATCAAAAGTGGGGATGACCAATAATCTTTCTTGTTACGGGTCAGATTAATTTCACAGGAAGTGACCGCTGGCCGGCAACTTTCGTCATAAAAAGAACTCTGCATTTCAAGGATCCTTAACAACCAGCACAATTAGTACATCATCGGAATACGTTTAAAAACTTATGCCAAATTACTCTGGGCCCTATATTCTGAGTATTTTCGTTTAATCTACCAACGAAATGCACCTAACAATATATATGACATTACAGTCACTTCACTCCGACATGTTTCGGCATGACAGTGCCCTCTTCAGGGAGTACAGACCGAGCTTTAAAACCATATGTAGTGAAATAGACTACATATATGAAATCCACAACCTTCTATGAAGTCTGCAGCTATTACCAGTCTCACAATGATCAGTCCAAAACTGAAGCTTAGTTCCATTTCGCTACTACGTCCACACTGGTTCTGGAACCCACCCATTCCCTTATTCCAGTGGTATTCAACCTGGAGTACGCGTACCCCCGGGGGTACGCGAAGATATCTTAGGGGGTACGTAAAATTAAAAAAAATAAATATATTATTTCATGATAAACTCTGAATAATCAAGGCCAGATTTAGGGTTAGCCACAAGAGACCCGGACGTAAGGACATGCGATTTTGGAGCGCCATTCTTTCTCTCTATCTCTCTCTCTCTCTCTCTCTCTCTCTGTCCTTTATGCGATTCTTATCTGGGCGGCTAGTGTCATTTTATTCCACATAGTGCATATAATTTTGCTTTGCTAAAATACCTTTGTTCCTTTATTAATTTTTATATGATAGGCAATAATATATTTGTTATTTAATAGCTTGATTCTCCTCTTTTCTCATTTAAAACTTATTATTTAATACATTATTTTGGATGTAATTTATTTAACTTATTTTAGATGTGTATTATTGACTATGTATAACTTGAATTATGCAGCAACAACTTTCGGGGTACAAAGTCGAAGAGAAATTATATCTGGGGGTACGCGAACAAAAAAGTTTGAATACCGCTGCCTTATTCAATTGGCACCAGAGGCTCCTTAAAGCGGCAGGATCGCGAGACTGGCAACTCGCTGTCACCCTGTGCTAAGGTCTATACAAGGCCATGTTCTATCTCTGTGTCCCATGTTATGGTCTGCTGCTATATTGTCTTTACATTTCAACGTTCGTGACACGAAGTCCCGACGTCTGATGTCTGCCCACCTCAGACAGACATCCATGCTCCCGGCAGGATTCGAACCCGCAATCCCAGCAAGCGAGCGGCCGCCGGGATCGGTATAAGGAAATAAGTGGGATAACAATGAGGAAATTAAGACAAATATTAAGCAAAGCTGGTAGATTTGAAACTAATGACATTTTCCAAATTAAAACGTGGAATTAGAAGTTGGTAAAATTCGAGCAAAGGAAATTTAGAAGTGGTATGTAAACATACTGTAGATTTGACGACTTTAGAATGCAGACAGACGCAATCGCTGAATGTGCAGTCGGCAAAAGAAACAGCTGACAACTACAGACAGTTGGTTCTCCCACCTTCATAAAACGGACAATAAAAACGTCTTCCAGAAATTGCTTCCAGCTGTAAACAATGGACATAAGGATCACTCTAAAAGTGGCTATAAAATCGGAATGGGGTTACGCCTCATCATTGGAGCGCAAAAGAAACAGCGTCTTCCGCCATTCGTTGCGTTATATACCGCAAGGTGCCTGCAGAACTGATACCGTTTTTCCGATGGACATTCAAAATGCCGGTCACGATGAAAACACACGTGATGATGTAAGCACTCGAATGAACAACGTAATTTGTTCTGTCTCTGTCTGACTCATGCGCGACCGACGTAATAGTTCGCTTCAATCTGAGAGTGGCCTGCCTGTCAATAGGTCGTCGGACGGATTTCGCCACCCGAACTCGAAGATCTTCCGCCTCCTGCATGCGTGACGGTTACTAAATCATTTCCTTTCACAATCAATTTTCCTACCATCAAGTTTGAGCTTCTTCTGCGACGCAGTTTCTACAAACGACGTCGCAGTTCGTGCGCTTCGTTGTAGTCCTGACAGAGGACGAATCTTAACCAGCTGTTTATAGATTCGTGGTTGCTTATTTACAGCCACGTTTCAACATTCAACAAATCTACGTTCTGCCCACACAGTGTATTTATGTGTTTTGTGTGGATCTCAGAGCAAACAGCGATTATTTCACTGTACAACATTAACTGGCTGGTTTGTATAACTGAGACGTAGTGTGTTTACTGCGCGGTACGGACTGTATTTATGTGTTCTGTGTGGATCTCAGAACAAACAGCGATTATTTCACTGTACAACATTAACTGACTGGTTTGTATAACTGAGACGGAGTGTGTTTACTGCGCGGTACGGACTGAGTCTTTAAATACTAGTACAATTCAGGTTAATCGCAGGCTGTAAAACTCGCCTGCGAAATGGATGATGAGCAATTGGATGTGGAAGTTTAGCCCCGCCGTTCCTGATATAGTTAAGTACCGTCTCAGCATTTCCCAGTAAATGTTTCAAAACAAAGGTGAAACGTTCAGAATAACTGAAATTACGACCGAGAACAGAACCGCTGACGTCCCGAGTATGAATTCTAACCTCTACGTAACGTATACGAGTAAAGTGATTTAACGTCTTTATTTTTTCCTTTCTGAATTTCGTACCTACAAATGTCAAAGAAGTCAATAAGACGTCGTCCAAATACAAACATTTATAAATTATTTTATACTCAGTTCTTGTTTTATCTAAGGCCGCCTCGCTTTCCCAAATGCTCTCTCTCTCTCTCTCTCTCTCTCTCTCTTTCTCTCTCTCTCTACATCCTCGAATGACAGAATTATTCCTTTAAAAAGACAGGAGAAAATTTGTGGTCTGTTTTAAGGCGTTTTTCCCCACCAGTTTTCTCCAAGAAATGAATGAAGATGCGAGAAACAGTCGGGACAGTCGGCCTCTCGGCCGAGTATACAACCCAGGACCTTACAAATATGAAGCATGAGTACATCGAAGTATGTAATTTCTTATTCAGATCTGTGTTCTTTGAGACAAGCAATGTTGAAACATCCTCTTTGCTTTATTACCGCCAGACCGGCCCTGGCCTACCCAGCCTCCTGTACAATGGGTACCGGGTCATTCCAGGGGGTAAAGCGGCCGGGGCGTGGCGTTGACCACCCACCCCCATCTAGCGCCGAGGTTAAAGAAAGAGTAGAGCTATACCTCTACTCCCCCTCTAAGCCTTCATGGCCTGTTCTAGGGTGAACTTTACATCATTACCGTTAGGCCACGCCATGGCTGTGACGCTTGGCCTGTCGCTGGGGAGAGCCCAAGTTCAATCCCAGGCCAGTCCACGTTAGATTTGTGGTGGACGAAGTGCCACTGAAACAAGTTTCTCTCCCAGTACTTCGGTTTTCCCCTGTCAGTATCATTCCACCATTGTTCCATACTCATTCATCTATCACCGAAGATATATAATCTTAGCAATTTACAGAGTCAGCAGAAAGAAATCGTAGACGGTCAGCCAGGATCAGTTTTATTGCTTGTCAGATGTTTCGGCTTTGGGAAAAGCCATCATCAGGCAATTGCAATTACATTAAGAGAGATAATTTAAATACAGCGTATTAAAATTATACTTTTTCAAGTATCTGAGATCTAAACTTTACAAAAATTGGAGTTGTATAAGCTTCCTTTCTGCTGTTCGTATATGACAACGGAATGTCGCCGATAAAGAAAATAGACACTCCTTAAATAACACGATTAAAACAAACTTCATATCTCTATTAATATGGCTGAATAAGTTTTTCAGAAATTTTACATTGGCGTGACAACGGAGACTAAGGGCATGGTTCTGGGATAAGGGTTAGTTTAGGTAATGCTCCAGACTTGTGGAAACTGAAGGTTCACAATCATAACGATATACATCATTGGATCCTATCATTACGACGTTTCGGATGTATTATTGACAAATTTCGTAACCAATTACTGTGCTGTGGCAGCAGACTATTTGCCTCTAGACCAGTCCCAACGCCTATTACCGGCTGTCCGCTTCTTCTTATACGCCATGGCGTTACTGACCTCCAACCGCGATGGGAATACTCGCCATTCAGTGGTAAAAACATACACATGTAACAAGAAAGTTTAACGCAGTGCTGTGTACAAAATGTCACGGTACCTAGGAGTGACAGTAACAAATTAAAATAATTTTTAATAACAAAATTAAGTGCAAATTAAATTCTGAAAATGCTTCAGTTCAGAATGTTTTATCACCGCGTGTTAGCCTATATAAAAATCTACAGCCGGAATGAATTTTGTACGGTGGCACCTAATATCTGTGGGCCCTCAAAGTGAAACATGCTTCATGTCACCCTTCTGGCGCCTAAAATTTTGAGGCGGCTCCTAGATTTTTGGAAAATTTGTAGACCCCTGCCACACATTGTACAGTAACTATGTTTTTACAAGGATGTAAACTTTATTCAGTCTAAGGTGAAACACAGACTGAGGGATTTGGGTCCCAACAAAGAGTATAGACAAGATACAATTAACGAGGGTTACACCTGGCTGCAACGGTATATACGGCCGTGGAGATTTGTGGTAGAAAATGTGGCACAAACGCAGATAATTTTTCAAGTTTCCTCCTTTTCCCCTGTTAATCATCATTCCACTACTGCTCCGACCGTATCTACAACCGCCCCTGAAGTGTGCCATTATCAGCCTTATAATTCCGGCCAGGCAGATATTAACATATCCTCCATGTTTAAATCGGACAACCAAATTTTTACAGAGACCTAAATTATATTTTAAGAGGTTCATAATTTGCATTCCTCTGCCTAGTAATATTAAGCTAATTAAATCAAACAGGATGGGGCACGTAGCACGTAACGAAAAGATGAGATGTTGATAAAACACTGGCCGGAAAGCTTCAGGTAACAAACACCTGGAATACTTCACAATATTAATACGTACTGTGGCATCACAGAGCGCGAAGATATAGACTGGACTGAACTGGCTAGGGATATAGGCCGGGAAGGGGAAGGGGGGGTTGTAATATTCCTTCGGGTTCAGTGGAAGCAAAATATTTCTTCAGTATCTTCTTTGACTTTTTGACCCTTGAAGATGGTACCGATAGGTTGTCCCGAAACGTCGGTACAGAACTACCACCCAGAGCTACGTAATATCCCAGTAGAGCGCAGATCTTGTCTACATCGCGGCGGAAGCCTGAAATCACGCATCTAATAATCTAATTTTCAAGGAAGATCCTCCATGTTGTTAGTTAATGAATAAAAACTTTCCTCTCCTATTAAAAGGGAAATGTGTAATCTGTGGTCTTTTGGGCAATTACACGGCGTCGTGTGGTAATTATTTACCGACGTTTCGGGACAACGTGTCGGTCCCATCTTCATGGGTCAAGATTCCGGGATGGAATCTTGACCCATGAAGGTGGGACCGACACTTTGTCCCGAAACGTCGGTAAATAATTACCACACAACGCCGTGTAATTACCCAAAAGACCACAGATTACATCAACATCGCGGCGGAAGCCTGAAATCAAGGTTAAAAAGGGAAATGTGTATTTTGGCCGAGCGGGCGTCAAGACAATACAGCATACAACGACACAGCGCGCCTATTCTGTGGTCGTGACTCCCCCTAATATACAAACACGATGCTTCGGTTATAGTCTACTTCGAAAGTTCAAAGATCAGAAAGTTTCAATGATCCGAGGATCAGAGTATTAGTAATCGTACAAAATTAACGAAACGCTGGCACAAATCCAGCGACGTGAGAGAATGGGATTCGATATATGTTCTTGAGATAGGTGGCTAAGGCGATTCTTCAAGTCAGTGGTGAATAACCTTCTGGGTACAGGCATAAACAAGAGAGAGAGAAAACAAGTTTAAGGGCCACATTATAAATATGCTTATACATTTTTATACATATATCATTAATACTAACACCTTGTTGTCAGTACGTATTTCAGGTTGATATTTAAAATTGTTAATTAATCTATAAAATTTGAAAGTCGTACACTGAATGAGAGAGACAACAGGACTGAAAGAAGTAGAAACTTCTGCGACAAAAGCAATTCGAGACACATGCTGTGATGTCAAGTACTGAAGATTCAGCCAGCACTTTACTTTACGGTTCCTAAACCCATAAGCAATGGGCCCAAGAAGCACGATATATAACTTTTATGTGAGACGGAACTTCTGTTTATATTTTGGTATCAAAAAATATGTCGTATTGCCAATAATACAATGCATTTCTGAATAACATCTTTGTATGAACGCGGAATAAATACAGTCGAATTTGACTTTGTTTTCACCGTGCAAAATTATCCTCCACACCCTAAAAAAATGAGAACTCCAAATTTATCAACAATCCACATACAAAACAGCGAATAACAATCAACACAATCGATAAAAAAAAACTAATTGGATTACCGACTAAACGCCAAAAAAAACCAAGACGGTTTGCCATTCATCCTCAAGATACATAAACAGGCAATACATTCTAACAACCAAGATACCCACACACCATTTAGAAGGCAGTGACAAAATGGCCGACAAGCCAACCGTACTCGAAGGGAGATGGAATATCCAACGCAATCCTGCAAATACCAAACAACGATATACCAATCTTTAATCTTAATTCACCGTGCATTTTTTTATTATTTAAGATAAAACACCAACAAAATGCACAACTTATAAGGTGCAGATTAGCTCCTTATATCATGATTTTACCCTACGCGTTTCAGCTCTTCGTGAGCCATCATCAGGGGTCTTTTACTCTTATAAACGATATACCAAACTGACAGTGTATAAAACAAGTACCACATCAACACGGAATATTCCATCAAGATACTACTCCAGCTCCAAACGCAAACTACAGCATCTCCACAACTTTATACGCCCAGCGACTCAACACCTCACCACAACACCAACGAATAGTGTAGTGATAAACTCTACTTACCAACGCCAACTCCCAGCCACATTTCTACACCCCATACGCCCACAGCATGTAACAACCAGCAACAACACAGTGCATTCCGGAGTGATTACAAAGTGCAAAGTGCCTGAACTAACCATTACCACATGAAGTGACAAAAATGAAGCAAGCTCCACGACCGTAACCCCTGATGATGGTCCACCCGGGACCGAAACACGTGTAGGGTTTAGTGACATAAGAGTATTAATAGACTTAGTGCAATAATTGTTGGTCATAGTAATAAATACAGTCGAACTCTGTTGTAATGTCATGAAAGGGACTGAATATTTTGTGTCGTTATAAAGGAGTGTCGTTATAACCGAGGAGTATAATATTATGGTTAACAGTGAGGAATTAATGGATGTTATCCAATATAATATTTGTATAATGATACATTTGTGCAATCTGGTGGTGAATCTGAGTACTTCAGTAGTAAACCTAACGACAGGCTTGCAAGTTGCGTGCACTGTGCACTGACCAGGTAGCATCTAATGGTAGAATAAACGTGAGTGATGCACTGGAAGGTCTTAGTATGTCACGAAACTGTGTCAATTTCCGTAGGAAGACAGAAAAACCTGAATAAGAAAGGAATATTATGAGATCTTCGCTTTTCTGTGATATTGCGCAAGGTAGATTGGTAGTTACCGACGTTTCGGGACAACCGATCGGTCCCATCTTCGACGGTCAAGCAGTCCAAAAAGTTCGCTCTTCTGGGATGTTAACGCAGCGTAGATTGGTAGTTATCGACGTTTCGGGATAGCGTATCGGTCCCATCTTCATGGAACAAGCAGTCGAAGAAGACTTCTTAGACTGCTTCACCCTTGAAGATGGGACCAATACGCTGTCCCGAAACGTCGATAACTACCAATCTACGCTGCGTAGCATCCCAGAAGAGCGAAGATCTCATTTACACCGCGGCGGAAGCCTGAAATCACGAACATTATTTTATCTGACCAATATCATCTCTCACTCCCTGCCGCTATACCAACTCGCCCGAGGGCAGGTTACTCAGTGGGTACAGTTTATACGGTAAGCTAACCGACAGGAAGTGACGCACGATATTGGTAAGATAAATAACGACCCTGTACTAATACATGACAGCAGTTACCAGTGCCGAGATTTGAATCTTAGATATTTAAATATTTCTGTTTTCTTGTAACAAATATACTCCAGGTATCGCTGCTGTTAACACGAAATGGCAACAGTTCAGTATACCGTCTATTTAACGTAAATTCAGCAAAATTAACATTATATAAGCCCAAGGAAGTACCTGTGAAATTCAGTATTACATTTAAAAGCGATGTAAGCATGTTTATACAAAGAAATGTCAATTCATTCAAGAAATTAGAGTTGTTTTGTCTGTAACATTGCACCTAACCGAGAGAACATTACGAGAAATGAAACATCAGTTGCTTTTCTAGGGCCGGTTCAAACACAGTTGTATACATAGCATGCTGAGTTCGAAAGACGTATTGAAGAAGGCTGACTGTACACAAGAAACAATGAAATGTAATTTTCCTTGTACACGTAGAGCCTATACAGGGCATACACAAAAGAATGGTGCGGTTTTAATAGTATTCACTATTAAAACCGCACCATTCTTTTGTGTATGCCTTATATATATATATATATATATATATAATGACCAAGGTCGACTGCGCGCAAATCACAAATCTTCCGATAAGATCACAATTTTCCTTCGTTGTTATAGCCTTCATCTTCTCTAATAATACAGGAGCATTATTTTATCTGTCAACTATTGCCTGTCACTTGCCGCATGCTCGCTTAAATAGTAAAACTCCGATGTTAAGTGAACAACGTGGTTGTTAGATGTGACACGTGTCTTGACGAGTCAAAATAAAACATCTCCAGCCCCTTATTAAAATATGGTTTACGTGTTTGCCGCCGTTTCTTTTCTTTACAACAGTTGTAAATTGGTGAACTGTTTCCGCTTAACATGCTGGCCGAGAGACTTTGTAAGTACAAAAAATAAATATTAAGACCGGTAATCGATGCTACTGGTTTGCGACCGCTCGCTTGCTGGGATTGCGGGTTCGAATCCCCAGGGGCATAGATGTCTGTCTCTTGTGAGTGTTGTGTGCTGTCAGGTAGAGGTCTCGGCGTCGGGCTGATCACTCCTCCAGAGGAGTCCTACCGAATGTGGTGTGTCTGTGATCGTGAAGCCTCAATAATGATAAGCCCACTAAAGGCTGTTGCGCCATTGAAAACAAAAGAGGGGGGGTAAGAATCGCAAATGACGCATTTGAAAGCACTGTGTATCCTGGAGGACTCTGTCAACGTAAGCCGCGATGAGTCCACAGTGTCGTAAAAATGAATAATTACATCGGGGCCTTTACAGTTACAGCTACGACTGAGTTGGGTTCAGGAATCGTCAACATGCCGCAGTATAAATAGAACTCAGACAGCTAATAAAATTATGTCACACCGCGACGTGCCTCGTGCTCTATTGCTTAATACGACACTCGTATGCGACGTCAGCCCCACTACTTTCGTTGTAGCCAACTTTAACTGCGTATTATGCTCTTACATCAGTTCAATGAGCATGCAGCATTGGTGGAATGATTTGACTGGCTAAAACGACAGTGCTAGGAGAAAAATCAGTCCCAATTTGCCACTTCGTTCACCATAAATACAACTGGGTTCGATCCCAGGCAAGACCGTATGGCATTTGTGATTGGTAAAGCAGCACCGCGGCCGATCTCAGTGGCCGCGCGGTCTAAGGCGTGGGTCTACGGCCGCTCGCTTACTGGGATTGAGGTTTCGAATCACGCCGGGGGCACGGATGTCTGTCTGTTGTGAGTGTTGTATGCTGTCAGGTAGAGGGTCTCTGCGACGGCTGGTCACTCGTCCAGAGGAGTCCTACCGAGTGTGGCGTTTTGTCTGAGTGTGATCGAGGAACCTCGAAAAATGAGGAGGCCTAGGCCCCCTAGGGGCTATCGAGCCATAGGAGAAAAAAACACTGCGACAGGTTTTTCTCACAGTACTTCGGTTCTCCTGTCAGTGCCGTGCAATGTTACATACTCATGTTTCATTCACATACTGTGCACGCTATATAGTCTGAGCAATTAAGACGCTGTTAAATAACCCCCCCCCCAAAAAAAAAAACTTGCCGATGTATAACACCATACATAAATAACACTAAGTATTCCGCCTGACATAAATAAAGGTTATGTCAGACGGAATACTTAGTGTTATTTACGTAATTCTGTATACATAACGGGGATGGAAAGCGTCAAATTAACACCACAGTTTTAGCAACAGTCATCTGGTATAGATAATTTTTATCCTGCTTTCCTTAACACCAGCCAAGTGGTAAGATGACAGAATTTGGAACAAAATTATCGTGCGTTCTTTCACAGTTTTATTCCGGCTGTTTCTCGGAGAAACCAAAAAAAATTACAAAAAGAAGCCCACATACGGGGCCTTTGGACCAACCATCGTTCTCGGGACAGCCTGAATTCAAAGCAGCATTTCTTGCCACTCGACAACGAAATTCGATGTTCGTTACGGTCGTGTATCAGATGTTACGGTGTATCAGATGTTGCGGTGTATCATATTAGGTGTATCAGATGTTACGGTGTATCAGATGTTACGGTGTATCAGATGTTACGGTTTATAAGATGTTACGGTGTATCAGACGTTACGGTGTATCAGATACATCAGATACATAGATTACATATACGTTGTTATATTGTGACTAGTCACAACGCAACCAGCCGGCAAAGCGCACAAGGCACAACACGTAACAACATAACACAGAAAGCTGCAACATCTCTGTGACTACTGCATACAAGACCGGACTGCCACTATTTTTTAAATATAACAACTACTATGTAATTTTAATTTTTATGTAACAAATTCCCTAGGAGTTTATAGTTGAATCCATTGGGAACCAAAGTTTTATTTTGTTTTACTCGATGTACCAACTTTTTAAAGCAGATGTATAGTCTATGTTAAAGTACTTTACCCTCTGAAGATGGCATGTAACAGGCCGAAACATATGTAGGGGCGAATGACATTATTATAAGAATATATTGCATATGTTGGTGTAATAAAACTTTTTAATTAGTAACAAGATGTACGGTGAATATAACGTGAAATTAGGTGTTTTTAGTTATGTGACAATATAATACATTTATAAATTTAGATGTGGCCACGACAAACGTCTCTGTAAAAAAGCGCTAGATAAAGACCTCTACAGTACGAATTTGTCAGGACTTACGAGGTAAAACGGTCCGTTGTGTTGACTTCCCATTCTGTTGCCCCTGCGGTCATCAGACGGTTGTAAGTAGTGCACTGTGTGTTCAAGAGGCACGTAAAGTTGTTGAACACTGTACTTAATTCAGCAAAAGGCATTCAGGCCGACTTGAGGGTGTAAACAGTAGGGCCAAGGCTGCCAACGTTGTTTAAATAACGCTAATGGGTCAAGTTAGCTGACATTACCATTTTCAAAGACTAATATCTCACTACCAACTAAATGCAAATATTATTAAAAAAACAATATAAGGTTTCTCTAAAGTCGTCTAAAAGGCCCCTACATAAGTTTCGGTTTTTTTAAAAAAAAACCATCATCAGGGGGTCACTAAAACTGTACTTTTTCAAAATCCGTCCATGTGTCCCTCCATCATGTAGGGGCCTTTTAGACGACTTTAGAGAAACCTTATATTGGTTTTTTTTTAATAATTTGTACATTTAGTTGGTAGTGAGATATTAGTCAATGGCAAATGCACAGTGAATGCAGAATAAAATTACCATTTTCATTTTGATACTATACGTCAAATTGGAGTATGTATATAGTGAATTGTGCAGACATTTTTTTGGGTTGAATTAAAATCAAGAACAGAAAGTAAATGCAGAAAGTAAATGCCCATGCTTTGATAACAGAACGGGCAAAATGATAAATTAAGAATATATATATAATAAATACTGTGAAAATGTGAGAAAGCTAAAAACGAAAGTAGAAAATCTAACTGATCAACGATTCATAAACAGACAATACTGCCTTACATTCCGTTCAGAATACAGGGCATACACAAAAGAATGGTGCGGTTTTAATAGTGAACACTATTAAAACCGCACCATTCTTTTGTGTATGCCCTGTATATTATCTTAACGCACTCTTTGTAAAATTCCGAGTGTTAACTTAACAACGATTATATTTTCACCCTTTGTTTTACATAGGCCTCTGATTATTAGGGAGTAGCAAAAATTGACTACAAAGTGCCTGCGAAGATATCTGAACCTAGGTGAAGTTAAGCAATAATGAGCTATACACAGTTACATAATGATATTTGTAACTCGCATGCTTTGCTGGTATTGTTGGGTCTTAAGTAAAGCACAATGCGTGTAATTTAACTGTTTTATTAGACCATCATGTGCATTCTTATAACCAAGTCAATCACACCTAATAAAACTTTTAATTAGTTACCAAGATGCACGGTGAATACAACGTGAAATTTCACAATGTGTGTGTCGCATGCGCCAATGGGGGTAGTGAAATAAAGCATACATAAAACAGCAAGGGAAGAGAACATTCAGGGGCAAAGCAGTAGACAGGATATTAACTGGCTCTCGCGAAAATAAGCCCGTAAAGATAAGAACAAGATGCTGAAAATTTTGGAATTTAGTAATCATCTAAACAAGTACGAGTACAAAGTGCCAAATGCACACACTGTACCGAGGAGGATGCAATAAGATTCGCATGCATTTATGAGTACAGGAGTGTACTTCGACATACGACATTTGAACATATGAGTACAGGAGTGTACTGTGCACTTCGACATACGACATTTGAACATATGAGTACAGGAGTGTACTGTGCACTCGACATACGACATTTGAACATGAGTACAGGAGTGTACGTCGACATACGACATTTGAACATATGAGTACAGGAGTGTACTGTGCACTTCGACATACGACATTTGAACATATGAGTACAGGAGTGTACTGTGCACTTCGACATACGACATTTGAACATATGAGTACAGGAGTGTACTGTGCACTTCGACATACGACATTTGAACATGAGTACAGGAGTGTACGTCGACATACGACATTTGAACATATGAGTACAGGAGTGTACTGTGCACTTCGACATACGACATTTGAACATATGAGTACAGGAGTGTACTGTGCACTTCGACATACGACATTTGAACATATGAGTACAGGAGTGTACTGTGCACTTCGACATACGACATTTGAACATGAGTACAGGAGTGTACGTCGACATACGACATTTGAACATATGAGTACAGGAGTGTACTGTGCACTTCGACATACGACATTTGAACATATGAGTACAGGACTGTACTGTGCACTTCGACATACGACATTTGAACATGAGTACAGGAGTGTACGTCGACATACGACATTTGAACATATGAGTACAGGAGTGTACTGTGCACTTCGACATACGACATTTGAACATATGAGTATAGGAGTGTACTGTGCACTTCGACATACGACATTTGAACATGAGTACAGGAGTGTACGTCGACATACGACATTTGAACATATGAGTACAGGAGTGTACTGTGCACTTCGACATACGACATTTGAACATATGAGTACAGGAGTGTACTGTTCACTTCGACATACGACATTTGAACATGAGTACAGGAGTGTACGTCGACATACGACATTTGAACATATGAGTACAGGAGTGTACTGTGCACTTCGACATACGACATTTGAACATATGAGTACAGGACTGTACTGTGCACTTCGACATACGACATTTGAACATATGAGTACAGGACTGTACTGTGCACTTCGACATACGACATTTGAACATATGAGTGCAGGAGTGTACTGTGCACTTCGACATACGACATTTGAACATATGAGTACAGGAGTGTACGTCGACATACGACATTTGAACATATCAGTACAGGAGTGTACTGTGCACTTCGACATACGACATTTGAACATATGAGTACAGGAGTGTACTATGCACTTAGACATAGACATTTGAACATATGAGTACAGGAGTGTACTGTGCACTTCGACATACGACATTTGAACATATGAGTACAGGAGTGTACGTCGACATACGACTTTTGAACATATGAGTACAGGACTGTACTGTGCACTTCGACATACGACATTTGAACATATGAGTACAGGAGTGTACTGTGCACTTCGACATACGACATTTGAACATATGAGTACAGGAGTGTACTGTGCACTTCGACATACGACATTTGAACATATGAGTACAGGAGTGTACTGTGCACTTCGACATACGACATTTGAACACGACCCCTACTGTCTGGTGTCGTATTATATACACATATATATGTATATATAACTCTCACTTCTACACACACGCACTTGACACTCCTAGCTCGTCCTAGACGACCGCTACTTCTGCTAGACAGACTCGGGTCAAGGTACTTCTAGTCTAGGAGTATCACGCACGACCTACTGTTGATCTTCAGGGGGCGGAGGGGGGGGTAGAGGGGCGACACCTACACCAGCCTCTCCAAAACACAACGCACAACGCATATAATCGGTTTGCCTAACATTACCTATGAAGGGGTGTGAAAATAAAGTCCCAGACTTTCACAACCCTGGCATTAGACGCATGTGATCACAATGACACTGCTACCATTTACCTCCACTCCCCCTCTGCTCCTTAATGGCATGACTTTCATGCACAGGAGCAACATTATTGTCTAAGCTATTACAAAGCACGCACGGCAGACCAAAATAAGTGTTGTTTATCTGACATGCACATACGCTCCCCGAATAACGTAAGGGTTCCGTTCCACAAACCATCACGTAAAAGCAAAATTATCCCTGTACATGCCATGAAGGCACGTAGAAGGGGATGAAATATGGTTCCACTCATTCTTAACCTCTGCAATAAGTGGACGGCTTCACGTCCCGGCCGCTTTACACCCCGAGCTGGGTAAGCCCCAGAGCCGGTCTGGACCCTTTGGAGACGGCATAAATCTATTGCCTCTGCAAGGATTCGAACCCCAGATCGTCCAGCCCGTAGCCCAAGCCATTACGTAACTCTACGTTCATGTATGTCAGAATTCGACCCGCTACACACAAAACTTACGCATAATTTTATTTACTTATATAGCCTATGTGTTAAAGGTAGGGACAGGTTGCGGGATCTTGTGAGTGCGGTAATGAACATTCGGGTTCCATAAAACGCGGGGAATTTCTTGACTAGCTGAGGAACTGTTAGCTTCTGAGGAAGGACTCTGCTCCATGGAGTTGGCTGATTGGTTGGTTATACAGACTGCGCGTGCGCGGGTGTGTAGTGTTAAAATGTCTGCTGAAATACCGAGCGCAGTGTAAGTACGAGGTTGAGGATTCCACCTCTGTATAGCTGACGTTTCGGGACAGCCTATCGGTCACAAAACGTCGATAAACAACTACCAACCTACAGCGCGTAACATTCCAGAAACGCAAAGACCTGACAGTGTGACTGTCACTTTACTAATAATTGTGGTACAGTACATAAGTGAATGGAAAGAAATTAGTAGCACAGAAACTGAACAAAATAGCTTACGGAAAAGTGAGCTATACGTATGGTGAAGTTTACGTAGGTCAGGACCTTACGTAACTCTGTATTGCTTCCTCGTGAGTCTCAGAGGGCGAATGGATCTCTTCCAAATAGCCTTACCAATCTCACCACACGATAGGCCACGACAGTGTTAAAACCCGCGTTATAGGAATTACTATTATTATTATTATTTACTGCAATTGGGTTTTCACCCGGTGGCAGTAGTCCTTACACTGTACACACAATACAAATGTTTTCACCGGTGGCAGTAGTCCTTACACTAGTACACACAATACAAATGTTTTCACCCGGTGGCAGTAGTCCTTACACTAGTACACACAATACAAATGTTTTCACCGGTGGCAGTAGTCCTTACACTAGTACACACAATACAAATGTTTTCACCCGGTGGCAGTAGTCCTTACACTAGTACACACAATACAAATGTTTCACCCGGTGGCAGTAGTCCTCACACTAGTACACACAATACAAATGTTTTCACCCGGTGGCAGTAGTCCTTACACTAGTACACACAATACAAATGTTTTCACCCGGTGGCAGTAGTCCTTACACTAGTACATACAATACAAATGTTTTCACCCGGTGGCAGTAGTCCTTACACTAGTACACACAATACAAATGTTTTCACCCCGTGGCAGTAGTCCTTACACTAGTACACACAATACAAATGTTTTCACCCGGTGGCAGTAGTCCTTACACTAGTACACACAATACAAATGTTTTCACCCGGGGGCAGTAGTCTTACACTAGTACACACAATACAAATGTTTTCACCGGTGGCAGTAGTCCTTACACTAGTACACACAATACAAATGTTTTCACCCGGTGGCAGTAGTCCTTACACTAGTACACACAATACAAATGTTTTCACCCGTGGCAGTAGTCCTTACACTAGTACACACAATACAAATGTTTTCACCCGTGGCAGTAGTCCTTACACTAGTACACACAATACAAATGTTTTCACCCGGTGGCAGTAGTCCTTACACTAGTACACACAATACAAATGTTTTCACCCGGTGGCAGTAGTCCTTACACTAGTACACACAATACAAATGTTTTCACCCGGTGGCAGTAGTCCTTACACTAGTACACACAATACAAATGTTTTCACCGGTGGCAGTAGTCCTTACATATACATAAAAGTAACCAATCACAATACAAATGGACATATAATATACATAAAAGTAACAATACAAAACAAACCATACACAATTACAAAACAAAATACATACAGTAAATACAAGTACACACATTACAAAAACATCCACTCCATAACAAAAACATCCACCTTAACAAAAACATCCACACCTTAACAAAAACATCCACCCCTTAACAAAAACATTCACACCTTAACAAAACCATCCACACCTTACAAAAACACTCACACACAATACAAAAAAACACACGCACATTACAAAAACACCCACACATTAAATAATCTCAATACGTTAGAGTATTCTCAGTATAAAGTCAGACCAGAGTACATGATACTTTTATCCCCCAAGAACTTAATTCACTTCACTTCACTAATAGAAGCGACTAAGGTGTGCCGAGTAGAATAAAGGGTTATGTGAGTAACCTTGTATGGGAGATGATACAGCGTCACTCGTTACGTCGCCTGCAACAGACCAGTCTGGTATCGGCTTATGTCTGCATGTAACACAGACAAGATAAAGTAGACACACAGTGATATAACATTGGCGCAAGCCAGTTACATCTTAAGTCCCTAGTCTGCTCTTCAGCTTCGGTACAACACCTGAATTCTTCAGATGATTTGTAGCTGAAGTTATTTCCATTCTTACAGATCTGAGACAATTAGGCATATTTTTATATAAAGTCAAATGTAAATGGGAGCACCACACGAGACAATCAGGGCAGGAAGAGGTTCTGGTAAAACGGGTGTAATTACTAGCAAGTAAAAGGTAAAGCAACCCCATTACAGGCCTAGACAGGCCCTGAGGGGTCCAGGAGGTTGAGGCTCCCAGATTTATAGACAATCGGCACATGAAGGTGGTAAGGTTGTCAGCCCTACGCACCGGTCGCCTTTACCCCCCAGGAAAGATTCCTGGTACTCATTTCTGTTAGAGGCTGAGTCGACCCCAGGGCCATAGTGCGACCGAAACGATTATGTCAAGGAATTAATTCCAATGACACCACCGGGAATCGAACCCGCGACGTTCCGGTTTGTAGCGTAGTGCCTCAACCAACTACGCCACGCGCACAGAAACACTACTTCTGCTTTACATGTCTTTACAGGTAAAGTGAAAAGGATAAAGTTCTCCGTCATTCTTAATATCGACACTAGGTGGAGGTGTCAGCCTCAAGCTACGGCCGTTTTATCCACGGTAAAAAAAACAGGTATCTACTGAATGTAAGGCTTAATAAGTCAGGCACCATACCAGCAATGACGCAGGCCTAAGTACAGGGAAGGGGATGTATAACCTCACTTTTTTAAATTGGGTACTAGATGTGTGTGAATTGTTACCTTGCACGTGTCAACCGATCCAGTTACGCTTTATGCTAGGCATCCCGTTTTGTTATATAACAATACAAAGACTTAACACTGTCGACATAACTACTTAGCGATGTTCTTTGTTAGTTTTTATTATTTGGCAACATGTTTCGATCAACTTTGATCATCTTCAGGCCTTTACCAAAATTGAAAAGTACAGATATACAGTTTTCTTAATCGTACTGATAATTGAAATGTCAATTTTACATCATTTTTGTAGTGCAAATAAATTTCCCAGAAAGGTGCATTTATATAAAAAATAATTTTGATGTTAATATTTATAACTTACCACATTTTAATACCATTTATCATAATGGAATATGCCAAGCAACATGTACTACAGAAATTATGCAAAATTTAGATCCCAAATATTAACAGGATTAACACAATTGTGTATCTGTATCCTTCAGTTTTGATACAATTGTGTATCTGTATCCTTCAGTTTTGATACAATTGTGTATCTGTATCCTTCAGTTTTGATACAATTGTGTATCTGTATCCTTCAGTTTTGATACAATTGTGTATCTGTATCCTTCAGTTTTGATACAATTTTGTATCTGTATCCTTCAGTTTTGATACAATTGTGTATCTGTATCCTTCAGTTTTGATAAAGTTGTGAAGATTATCAAGGCCAATAAGAAACATGTTGCCAAAAAAATAAATCTAATAAAGGACATCATTAAACAGTTGTGTCGACAGCATTACGTCTTTATACGATCCAGCTACGATTACTGTGCCGAGCATCGAGCCCACACCCTCCGGTCGTCAAGTGCAAAGCTGTACGACTTGCAAGACTCGCCACTCTATTTCGGTCATATCAATCAAACTGACAACTGTAATCAATTCGGGTTACGTGACAGCAGCTGCTTCATTGTACCAATTTTTGACGGATACTGTCGAGTGTTTTGAGGTACCCGACACATAATTTCAAGACATATGATCTACAAAATCGGAAATAATATATAACTGCAAACATGTATATATGAAGCATGAGAGATCTTGATGCATCATTTCTATATTCAGTTTTCATATTTTTTTAAATCATAATTCTAAACAACACAGGAACAACAGCAGAATCATCTGTAACAACCTTAAGCACCTTACATGTCATTGTGACACGAGACCTTGAGCCCTACGATGTGCCAAAACACGTAAGCCCGTAGCAGAATATGATTTTAGTAATCACGATAGCGTGCGCTAATGGAGTCCATTTTTTGACATAAATTTGACATAATTCTATACAACGGCATGAAGAACAATCTATAAAAATGTTCATTCAGTTGTGCTGTCCACCCATAACTGCTACCATTTTTAAGGAACATATTCCTTAAATTAAACAAACCTTCTCCAGTAAACTGTTGTGCTGTGGTTTTTTGCTAGAATCATTGCATTCTAAAGAAACCAGATACGGTACCTCCTACATCTTCCATGAGACAGACCATATTAAGACATACGAACAAAATCCAGTTATCTTCACGTATGTTACGCGCATGTCCATTGTAATGTATATTGTATTTAGCTGTAACTGACCATGTATTAATTAGGCATCTGGTAATATCAGCGAAATGCCATAAATTATCCGTGTTTAATTTACACAATGCTTACTTTTTGCAGCCAAGAAATCGACCATGCTGACAGGTAAGAAGATGTGTTAGGAATGTTGTTGTGTTTCTGTTGACTTGTGACTCACCTGCATTTGTATTTTCATATTTAAACTCACGCTTAATAACTTCCTGGCATCTTCACAAAAGTCTTTGTGTGTTCGACAGTGGTCTTGTCCAGTCGATTGATGACTGTCAAAACTACGTTCGTACTGTCCCTTACTCAAGAGAATGCAGTTGACCTACACAGCGTGGTTAGAGTCCCGTAACACTCGCGACGTCGGGGGTGAAAAACATCTTGTCAAAAACACGAGTCTCTATAACTGCATGGTGTAGTTGTTTTTAAACAAATACTGTCGCTATTTATTAAGTGTTTCTTTTATAACAAGCCCAAAGTCAAATTTATGCACAGCTTTAGCCACATAGGACACTACAAAAAATAACTGTATTATCTCACACGCACAAAACACGACTGCACTTCAGCCTAGTGTATTTTAAATGGAATGCATTGGTTACTAGGGACAAACAAGGAAAAAACCAACGCCAAGGTCAACTACAAACGTCACAGTCAGCAACAGTACTTACGTCAAACCTACCCTATAGCCGTCCAAATTTCTAAAATGATAATGTAGGATGCTGTAACTCCACTTTATGTGGCTTGTTTTAATAGCACCCAGTCCTCAATAAGTTATGTACACAATAAGAGGTTATGTAAAATCAGATCGAAGTTTGCATGCTGTGGGTTCCTTAATCGGAACCTTCGAAATGTTCTATCGTCCGCTGTTCCCAAAAAATGATATATATTCATGGACGCATTTCCGTCTACAATTTTAAGAAGCTGTCCGGGTAGCGATGTGTATAAAATCGTTGTACTAACGCGGAAGGGGACGATTTCAAAGGGTTGATGGTTAATGAAATGTATCTGCCCCGTAATATGTTCTATTTAATTATTCCGCGAACTTTTTAAACAGACTTCGTACAGCAGTGCGGATTGGATGGCATTCCCACATAAAATATACCAGCAAAGACTTGTTATAGCCCTTAATAGAGCTTCGTTTGCTGTAACCAATTACATTGAAGCCTAACGTCTTATGCCCAAACTTCACGACTGTACACCATAAAGCTACGAAAAGGCATGCCCGACTTGCAAGTCGAGTGCAAGTTTGATATTGCACGCTAGTAGTACAGTTGTCGACGAATGCTTTGTTGTGGTATGAATTGCATATAATTTGTGTTCCTGCTCGAATTGTGACGTTGTGTCTTATATTCAAGTTGTGTTAAGATGTAGATACCTGTCCTTTACTAACTAATCAACTCCTTTCAGAATGACTAACGCGAATCAAATTTGAGTATGGTGTGTGTTAACAAACTACCACTTCACTAACAGTAGGCTACGTTTGTTGATTTGCTTAGAATTTCACAATAATCTTCTGTTTTCAGTTATGTACAATCGAATTATATCATGAATACTGTGAGCTTTGACCAAAAATTATGATTTATAATAAGATTTTTATATTTATTATTATGTGAGAAGGGCGGAGCATGTGGCACGTATGGTGGGAAGGAGGTGCATACAGGGTTCTGAAGAGGAAAGAAAAAAAGACCACTTGGAAGACCCAGGCGTAGATGGAATGATGATATTAAATTGATCTTCATGGAATAGGATGGAGTAGGCGTGGAGAGGATTGATCTAGTTCAGTATAAGGACAAGTGGGGGGGGGGGCTTTTCTGAACAGGGTAATGAACCTTCGGGTTCCACAAAATGCAGGAATTGCTTGACTAGCTCAGGAAATACCAGGTTCTCAAGAAGAATTCTGCTGGTAAAGTCCGTTATTATGCAATTATCTTGAGATTAGAGACATGTGCGGAAGGTATTTTTAGCTGTTTCTAATAACAGAAAAGAATTTTCTTTTCAGTCGTATTTGAATCGAGTTTTGCGGGTGTCTCGACGTCTACACTCGTCTGACTGACGTCTTGACAGAACGCACGGTTCCATAAATAACCCAATGCTAACATCTGTCGTTCTCATCCACCCACACAGGACCGTTTCACATGTTCAAAAATCTGCAATAATGTAGCCTCTTCTACGTTTCTTCTGATTTTACTAAAACGTGTTTAACCGGGAGTTAACCTTTTAAAGCCTAATGGCTACTTGATGCATCAACAGTTTTAACATTCAAAAATTCTACATTCTGCCCACATTATATTTATGTGCATTGTATTTATATTACAACAAACAGCGACTTTTGCCTTATATAAACGTAAATTGATTTGTTTTTTTAACCGAGATGAAAAGTGTTTACTGCGCGGTACGAACTGGATCTTTAAATGAAACAGTTTACCTTCGTCTTTAAAGGGTTAATACACAACTTATGGTTAAAATAAACACAGTATTTCGTGTTCAGCCTCCTTTCGTAGACTATCACTGCTGGTTTAAGTAACTCTGAACAGACACGGTGAGTTAAGAGGAAAAAATCGCCTAAAATCTGAAGAGAAATTTGTAGGGATTCACATAAACAGCACTATGTATTCAGTCTGACACAAACCTGTATTCATTGTTATTTTCTCAAACGCTACATGTTTCGATCAAACCGATCACCATCAGGTGTTTGTTTATACAAAAACTTAAAACTCAAGGTAAAAATGTAAAATTTTGCGAGATCTCACAAATGATACAAAACACACAAAAATAATGTAAAATATATTTCATATCATAAATATATTTTATGTCAGACGGAATACGTAGTGTTATTTATGTAAGTCTGTATACACAAAGGGATGAATAGCGTCAAATTGATTTTAGGGATTCGTCTGTATCTATTGACTTCTGACGGTATGCAGACGCCTTTTAAGACAGCGTACATTTTGTTCGAGCACAGAAAGTAGCTAGTCGTTGGCATATTCATTCATTCATTCATTCATCATTCATTCTGTAGTGTGTCTTACGACAGGTCCGTAGCCTCTTCCAAAGCGAGTTCTCCACAGGTTGCGATCTAGTGCTTCCTCTTTTAATTTCCAGTATCTTTTCTTTTCCTTAAGGTCATCCAGTAGCTGCTTACGTCTTCTCCCTCGTCGTCCCGTCATTTCTCTCCTTCCTTCTAACTTTCCTTCAATCACGTGTTTCAGAAGGCAGTTTCTACGCAAGATGTGACCAATCCAGTTAGCCTTTCTTCTTTTTATTGTATGTACGATATTCCTCTCCTCCTTGACTCTGTGTAATACTTCTTCATTTCTCACACGATCGGTCCAACTGATCTTCTCCATTCTTCTCCAGCACCACATTTCAAATATAGGCATATATAGGAATGCAATTCTGAAAACAGCCAACTGCACAGAGATAGTTTACATACGGTCAAAATCTCGAAACGTCCTTTTAAGGATCGAGTTCCAAACATTTATTCAATCCAGCCCACCATCATCCTCAGCATTATAATCGTGACTACCATCTTTTAAACCTTAATATGGCAGCGCCCATTCGTCTTAAGGGCGAATATTTTCTCAACTGTTCAAATTAAATTACACCAACAAAACTGAAGGAAGACTGTAAGCTATGAATTGGGTAGGGCGTCGCAGGAAGTGATTGTGGCCCATGGAATGCACTAGCCTCCAGGATATGAGTAACAAACAAAATATTTCAATCAGGATAGCTGCTAAAGGATTACTTTCTCAGAGCGGTTTTATTTTTCGCACTTTGCTCGCTTCTCCCCACAGTGGATCATTTCAGAAAGTTAGATATTATATCCGTCTTAAATGGCTTTCAGTGTCTGCGTGTGTCTGTCCAGCCGTGCACCAGGATAATGAGAGAGTCCATCCTCTTGTATAATGATGTCTGCCCAGCAAGGTCGACCTATTACTGCGTTACTGCAGTGCTAGACAGACTGGAGTAGCATTATTGTGTAATGGTGCATGTCTAGCTTTCTCTCTCCGTCTCTCTCTCTCTATCTCCTGTCGTCCGCATACCAATTAAATATTCCCCTAAATACCCAGACACTATTCCGTAAGCAGAACAAACACGTCAATATATTTAGATCAGTATGTCAAAACACAGCCTGAAAATGTATTAATTTGTTTTAAATAAAGTGGCAGTCGACTATTAAACATGGAAAAAAAAACAGTTCATGAAATTGACAAGACAAATTTACAATTCGACTAACATTGTATTTTGGGGCCAGCAGTAGCCTGAAGCAGGGTCATGCAAACTTTAAAGTCATAAAATTATTGCAGATTTGCTCATAATTTCACAAAAAAATCATCAGCAAATTTCATTAAAGGTGCCCTCTCATTGACTGTGCGTCACACCATGGTTATTTATTTCAGAAATAATTACATTAATCCTAGCACTCTGATCTCTCACCTTGCGTTACCAACATTAGTTTTTTTTTTTTACTACTGCTGGAACCATGTTTCTCTTAACTCGTGAATATTCCATGCATTTAATCAGAGTTCCCAAAATTTTCACTGGCTTACTACTAAATTAAATTTGACAATTTCAGTTTACCACCAAAATTGTTTTTTTTTGTTTAAATAAAAAAGCTGAAATTTGAAAAGACTGGCCGACAGCAGGGATTTATTATACAATATTTCCAGCAATGCGGCGTATTAGCAGATAAACGTGGCTTAAGTTTTATTTATTTTTTTGAAATTTTCATACTTGTTTCATATTTCGATTATTTTTATTAAGGTCGCGTACCCGTAGCTGTACCGTGCCACAGATTGAGAAATCATACATTGGCTTGTTTTGTTTCTTCTTCGATCACTGACACGGACTAAATGATATGTTTCACGTTGTATTCACCGTGCATCGTTATATAACTGATTATCATTCACCAACAAATGCACAAAGATAATTTTCACTAATTACTTTATTAAAGGATTTCCCCTATACGTGTTTCGGCAATTTATATTGCCATCTTCAGGGGGTCATTTTGGTTTGTACATAGACCAATGTACATGTGTCAATATTGGTTATTACACCATCTATAAGATTGTATAAAAATTGTGTAAAGTTGTATTATAGTATTAAAATAGTACTAAAATAGCTTGTTAAAGTTGATAGTAAAATAGTATTAAATTACATTTTGCGATAAAATTCGTAATTATTGGCAGTGTGGTCCGGTATGCTGTTCCTTGCCGGATATCTGTATGTGTTGCTGTGTGGGGGCACCTTCTCCCTTCGTGTAAGCGTGGCTTCTATGTACAAACCAAAATGACCCCCTGAAGATGGCAATATAAATTGCCGAAATACGTATAGGGGAAATCCTTTAATAAAGTAATTAGTGAAAATTATCTTTGTACATTTGTTGGTGAATGATAATCAGTTAAATGATATGTGTTCATTTAAGTGGAATATGTCGTGTTCTTTGCTTATTTGCCTACGTCAATAAACTAATTAATTTATTGCGGATGCACATGTATCGTTGCAAAGCTAACAGCACTGCATACAGTCAGTATTTATGTCTTTCTGCAGTCTGTTACTCATTCGATGTCTCGCAAAACACGCATAAACATCCAGACGCTACGCGACTTAACGCAATTTTAAGTCACACAACTTCAGACTTACGCGATATTAAAAAGATTTTTAAAAAATTAAATACTATCGCTTTGAAAAGCGCGGTGAATTTTTCAATGCGGGAATAAAAGCACACTGAGACGAAGGTGGCGGAAGAATATTGCTGGGCGATAACACCGGCGGCGGGGTGGTCATACTGCGGCCGATCAGGTTCCAGTGTGCTGGAGTTTGGATTTCAACTGGACTTCCTTGTATATACATATATAGTTGACCATACGTATACTCAATTCCGACTTCAGCTGAACCCTCCGGGACGTAACGCTGCGTGAGTCGTGGAGTAGCTGTACTTAACAAATTTTTCTGAGAGAAGTGATGAGGAACGACTTGTTCTCCACGTAAATTATGGTTTATATTGAATCGATATTGACTCGATACGAGCAAAATTAAATTCGATAACTTTCAGTGCGCGCCTTCAATAACAGACTTCATCAAAATCCATTAAACAGTCGTGGAATTGACACATGAAGTCACAGACAGACGCACACGAGCACATCGTGTAAAGAACACTTTAAACGAAGTGCATTAACAACACAGCAGTCTAATGAAGTTACAACCTGTCAACTGGAGGTACTGAATGGACTGAATATGATTAATGACTTTCACGGGCTGCATCCAGCTGTGAAATGTCAGGCTTCAAATAGAATGGCGTGTGCTTAGCATCTCAATCAGATTCAAGGTCTCAATTTTCAACTCCCTACATGGTAATTCAATTAGTTAATAAAGTTACCATTTTTCGTCAACATTACTGTTCCCATTATCTTGAAAATAATAATAATAATTATTATTATTTTCAAGAGAATAATAATGATTATTATTATTATTACAGTAGAACCCCCGCATCCGCGGATTCGGTATCCGCGATTTCAGTTATCCGCGGTTTACCGCGCCCCGAAAATATTAAATGTAAAATTCCATAAATAAACGATTCATAAGATTCAAATTGCGCTCCATTCTGAGTAACACGGTGCAACCTGCCCGCCCCGTCACGCTCAGTACACGACTCATCTTTGTCCTCTGTACCCACGCTGGCCCGCTTTACTCACATCCAGTAACACGGTGCAACCTGCCCGCCCCGTCACGCTCAGTACACGACTCATCTTTGTCCTCTGTACCCACGCTGGCCCGCTTTACTCACATCCAGTAACACGGTGCAACCTGCCCGTCCCGTCACGCTCAGTACACGACTCATCTTTGTCCTCTGTACCCACACAAGCCCGCTCTACTCACATCCAGTAACACGGTGCAACCTGCCCGCCCCGTCACGCTCAGTACACGACTCATCTTTGTCCTCTGTACCCACACAAGCCCGCTCTACTCACATCCAGTAACACGGTGCAACCTGCCCGCCCCGTCACGCTCAGTACACGACTCATCTTTGTCCTCTGTACCCACACAAGCCCGCTCTACTCACATTCAGTAACACAGTGCAACCTGCCCGCCCCGTCACGCTCAGTACACGACTCATCTTTGTCCTCTGTACCCACACAAGCCCGCTCTACTCACATCCAGTAACACAGTGCAACCTGCCCGCCCCGTCACGCTCAGTACACGACTCATCTCTGTCCTCTGTACCCACACAAGCCCGCTCTACTCACATCCAGTAACACGGTGCAACCTGCCCGCCCCGTCACGCTCAGTACACGACTCATCTCTGTCCTCTGTACCCACACAAGCCCGCTCTACTCACATCCAGTAACACAGTGCAACCTGCCCGCCCCGTCACGCTCAGTACACGACTCATCTCTGTCCTCTGTACCCACACAAGCCCGCTCTACTCACATCCAGTAACACGGTGCAACCTGCCCGCCCCGTCACGCTCAGTACACGACTCATCTCTGTCCTCTGTACCCACACAAGCCCGCTCTACTCACATCCAGTAACACGGTGCAACCTGCCCGCCCCGTCACGCTCAGTACACGACTCATCTCTGTCCTCTGTACCCACACAAGCCCGCTCTACTCACATCCAGTAACACAGTGCAACCTGCCCGCCCCGTCACGCTCAGTACACGACTCATCTCTGTCCTCTGTACCCACACAAGCCCGCTCTACTCACATCCAGTAACACGGTGCAACCTGCCCGCCCCGTCACGCTCAGTACACGACTCATCTCTGTCCTCTGTACCCACACAAGCCCGCTCTACTCACATCCAGTAACACGGTGCAACCTGCCCGCCCCGTCACGCTCAGTACACGACTCATCTCTGTCCTCTGTACCCACACAAGCCCGCTCTACTCACATCCAGTAACACGGTGCAACCTGCCCGCCCCGTCACGCTCAGTACACGACTCATCTCTGTCCTCTGTACCCACACAAGCCCGCTCTACTCACATCCAGTAACACAGTGCAACCTGCCCGCCCCGTCACGCTCAGTACACGACTCATCTCTGTCCTCTGTACCCACACAAGCCCGCTCTACTCACATCCAGTAACACGGTGCAACCTGCCCGCCCCGTCACGCTCAGTACACGACTCATCTCTGTCCTCTGTACCCACACAAGCCCGCTCTACTCACATCCAGTAACACGGTGCAACCTGCCCGCCCCGTCACGCTCAGTACACGACTCATCTCTGTCCTCTGTACCCACACAAGCCCGCTCTACTCACATCCAGTAACACAGTGCAACCTGCCCGCCCCGTCACGCTCAGTACACGACTCATCTCTGTCCTCTGTACCCACACAAGCCCGCTCTACTCACATCCAGTAACACGGTGCAACCTGCCCGCCCCGTCACGCTCAGTACACGACTCATCTCTGTCCTCTGTACCCACACAAGCCCGCTCTACTCACATCCAGTAACACGGTGCAACCTGCCCGCCCCGTCACGCTCAGTACACGACTCATCTCTGTCCTCTGTACCCACACAAGCCCGCTCTACTCACATCCAGTAACACAGTGCAACCTGCCCGCCCCGTCACGCTCAGTACACGACTCATCTCTGTCCTCTGTACCCACACAAGCCCGCTTTACTCGCATCCACAAGTATATAATGTACAATGTATTTTATTATTAATTAATGTTGGTAATGTTTTATTGTGCGTAATTTATTAATTAAACTTTATCATATGTATGTAAACGAAAAACGACTTATATATAGGGTTCGCTACTATCCGCAGTTTCGGGCATCCGCGGTAGGTCTTGGAACGTATCACCCGCGGATACGGGGGGACTACTGTATTATTATTATTATTATTATTATTATTATTATTATTATTACCTCTTAGGCGTTACACTGGTTAGTTTATAATTATACGTTTTACCAACGTAATTGGGGGCCGGGATAGCGTAGTCGGTATAGCGACTCGCTACGGGCTGGACGGTCCGGGGATCGAATCCCGGTGGGGGCGAGATTTTTCGCATACGTCCAGACCGGCCCTGGGGCCCACCCAGCCTCCTATACAATGGGTACCGGGTCTTTCCCGGGGGTAAAGCGGCCGGGGCGTGGTGCTGACCACCCACCACCAACTAGTGCCGGGGTCAAGAATGAGTAGAGCTATACCTCTACTCCCCCTTTGGGCCTTCATGGCCTGTTCTAGGGTGACCTTTACCTTTACCTTACTTTTTTTACCAACGTAATTACAAGCACTATCGCACACAGGAATGTTCTGACAACGTGGCAAAATACTAAAAGCATACACAAAACAATCCCAACTACCATTTCACACACGACGCTGCCGTATCATGCAGTTATGCTGTACGCTACATAAACGATTCAAGCCGTCGTCAAACAAACAATTGTCAGCTAAACATGAAATTAGGCACGTGATCGAAAGCGCCAACTAGCCCCGTCATGTCCTATTACAACACAAAAAAGAACAGTCCTGTTATTTAATTGCCACAGTTGGTGAGCTGTGTGCAAGTTTCAGTATTTTTTTTTTTGTACGGCTCGACAGCCTTATATGGGCCTGGGCCTCCTCGTTTCGTCGAGGTTTCATGGTCACACACATTTGAGACACACCACAGTCGGTAGGACTCCTCTGGACGAGTGATCAGCTCGTCGCAGAGCCCTCTACCTGACAACACACAACACTCAAAACAGACAGACATCCATGCCCCGGTGGGATTTTTTTTTTTTTTTTTTTACTAATTCCTGGGTTTTCCCCTTTGATCCATTTTTTCGTTCTGTATTAATCCTTTTTTTTTTTTTGTCCTTTCATGTCACTTACGGTCCACAACCGTCTTTTTACAACAAAAACACAAACATCCATGCCCCCGGTGGGATTCGAACCCACGATCCTAGTAAGCGAGCGGCCGAAGACCCACGCCTTAGACCGCGCGGCCACTGCGATCGGCATTCGAACCCACGATCCTAGTAAGCGAGCGGCCGAAGACCCACGCCTTAGACCGCACGGCCACTGGGATCGGCAGTTTCAGTATTTAGTGGCAGCAATATAACTCTGTTATTTCCGGTAAGTAAAGTGTTCGCACTTAACTCAAGTTTCTTCAGATTTACCAGATACTTGTTAAATATCGCAATCTGGAATTTAATCGACGTCATCAAATTATTTTCGTTAGTTACACACGAACCGTTGCAGTGTGAAGTGTATAGAACACGCAAGGCTGTCGGCCTCATATATTTAGCGCCTGAGTTATCAACCTCAGTTTTAAAAATCCCCTGACGTCACTGTTCTCACACACAGTACTACTTCGTACTACACTGCTGTAGGTTGACTCATATCGTGTCCCCCTGGCACCGCAGTTACTGTGGGATCCCGGCGGAAGCAAGCTTTATGTGCGGTAAAGATACCGTGCTCGGCGACACGATAAGAGGGACACTCTTTACAGCAGTAGTTAGAGTTTGTGGAATTTACGTTATTGAAAAGCGTTCGTAGCGGCACAGTTGAATATCTTCGTACATAATACACCAACTAACATACTCTGTACATTCATTCTGTAGTCTGCCTTACGACAGGTCCATAGCCTCTTCCAAAGCGAGTTCTTCACAGAGTGCGATCTAGTGCTTCCTCTTTCGATTTCCAATATCATCTCTTAGCCAGTAGCTGCTTACGTCTTCTTCCTCGCCTTCCCGTCATCCTTCCCTCGATCTTTCCGTCACTAACGTGTTTTAGAAGGCAGTTTCTACGCAAGATGTTACCAATCCAGTTAGCCTTTCTTCTTCTTATTGTTAGTTTAGTTTTCCTCCTGTCGCTCCTTGCGGAGCATAGGGCCTCCTTTCAGAGGTTTCTTGGTCTGGAAGTGTGCATTTGTAGTGAGTGACCAGTCCACTGACTGCACAAGTTCTACTCATCCTGATATGACTGCTAGAGCCATCTAGCAGTCAATCAGGAAACTTGGGTGAGAAATGGCCGCTGAATTTTGCTTACGGAACATATCTATTCATGCCCGTAAGGTTCTTTTACATGCCGTAAATCTACGACATGGGACCGACGGCTTTACTTCCCCTCGGCCGGGATCGAACCCGCGAACCTTGGGTCCAGTGGCGAGCACGCTAACCACTAGTCCATCGAGGGCGACTCTTTTTATTGTACGTAGGGATATACCACTCCTCCTTGACTCTATGTAACATTTCTTCATTTACTTTGCACAATGCGTAATTAAATGTTGAAGGCTTAGATAAGCAGGTTCACTGCGCCCTTTGACAATAAGCCATGTAATGGGATCTGTAGAACTCCTACTGCACCGATTCAACTAATATCGAACTGACTTTGAGTTCCCTTTTGACAAAAAAGAAATATCTATATAAGAGAACAGGAATGCAAGAAGGAAGAACATCTTTCCCACATTCCTTTCCTTCTGTCCTTTGTTTTTTTTTCTTCTTTCTAGAGAGACAGATGGAGCCTGTCTGTTAGCCTATCTCCCAATTGGTTTCTTTCCTCTTTCTCTCATTCTTCTATATATACATCTGTCGATCCTTCCGTCTGTCCGTTCTGATTATGGTGAATGCTAAGAAGGCTAATGTGGTCACAAATACAAAACATAAAATTATAATAATAATATACAATATACATGGCATACACAAAAGAATGGTGCGGTTTCAATAGTATTCACTATTGAAACCGCACCATTCTTTTGTGTATGCCCTGTATATGTCGCACAATGGCCCTGGGGTCGACTCAGTCTCTAACAGAAATGAGTACCAGGAGTATTTCCTGGGGGTAAATGCGGCCGGTGCGTAGGGCTAACAACCTTACCACCTTTATGTGCCGATTGTCTAGAAATCAGGGATCCTCAGCCTCCTGGAACCCTAAGGGCCTGTCCAGGCCTGTAATGGGATTGCTTTGCTTTATAAAAGTCAATAAAATTTAGAGCTAATAACGTCAGTGGCGGACTACTGTTAAGAATTCATAAAATTTTAACGAATAACTCGTTTGGTAACTTAATGGTTTAATATTTTAGCAAGAGGGATCCAAATTCCACGATGTAACACGTTTATGTGTTATTCATAATACAATTTTCCCAACGAGATACAGGTCACAGATATCGCATTATGTACAGGCTGTCAAAATAAAAACAGTATGGGGAAGTGTTTCCTGTGAAACCTGTACTGATACTTCAGAACGAGTCTGAATTGTTTCTTTTATTATTATTATTATTATTATTATTTACTGCAATTGGGTTTTCACCCGGTGGCAGTAGTCCTTACACTAGTACACACAATACAAATGTTTTCACCCGGTGGCAGTAGTCCTTACACTAGTACACACAATACAAATGTTTTCACCCTGTGGCAGTAGTCCTTACACTAGTACACACAATACAAATGTTTTCACCCGGTGGCAGTAGTCCTTACACTAGTACACACAATACAAATGTTTTCACCCGGTGGCAGTAGCCCTTACACTAGTACACACAATACAAATGTTTTCACCCGGTGGCAGTAGTCCTTACACTAGTACACACAATACAAATGTTTTCACCCGGTGGCAGTAGTCCTTACACTAGTACACACAATACAAATGTTTTCACCCGGTGGCAGTAGTCCTTACACTAGTACACACAATACAAATGTTTTCACCCGGTGGCAGTAGTCCTTACACTAGTACACACAATACAAATGTTTTCACCCGGTGGCAGTAGTCCTTACACTAGTACACACAATACAAATGTTTTCACCCGGTGGCAGTAGTCCTTACACTAGTACACACAATACAAATGTTTTCACCCGGTGGCAGTAGTCCTTACACTAGTACACACAATACAAATGTTTTCACCCGGTGGCAGTAGTCCTTACACTAGTACACACAATACAAATGTTTTCACCCGGTGGCAGTAGCCCTTACACTAGTACACACAATACAAATGTTTTCACCCGGTGGCAGTAGTCCTTACACTAGTACACACAATACAAATGTTTTCACCCGGTGGCAGTAGTCCTTACACTAGTACACACAATACAAATGTTTTCACCCGGTGGCAGTAGCCCTTACACTAGTACACACAATACAAATGTTTTCACCCGGTGGCAGTAGTCCTTACACTAGTACACACAATACAAATGTTTTCACCCGGTGGCAGTAGTCCTTACACTAGTACACACAATACAAATGTTTTCACCCGGTGGCAGTAGTCCTTACACTAGTACACACAATACAAATGTTTTCACCCGGTGGCAGTAGTCCTTACACTAGTACACACAATACAAATGTTTTCACCCTGTGGCAGTAGTCCTTACACTAGTACACACAATACAAATGTTTTCACCCGGTGGCAGTAGTCCTTACACTAGTACACACAATACAAATGTTTTCACCCGGTGGCAGTAGCCCTTACACTAGTACACACAATACAAATGTTTTCACCCGGTGGCAGTAGTCCTTACACTAGTACACACAATACAAATGTTTTCACCCGGTGGCAGTAGTCCTTACACTAGTACACACAATACAAATGTTTTCACCCGGTGGCAGTAGTCCTTACACTAGTACACACAATACAAATGTTTTCACCCGGTGGCAGTAGTCCTTACACTAGTACATACAATACAAATGTTTTCACCCGGTGGCAGTAGTCCTTACACTAGTACACACAATACAAATGTTTTCACCCGGTGGCAGTAGTCCTTACACTAGTACACACAATACAAATGTTTTCACCCGGTGGCAGTAGTCCTTACACTAGTACATACAATACAAATGTTTTCACCCGGTGGCAGTAGTCCTTACACTAGTACATACAATACAAATGTTTTCACCCGGTGGCAGTAGCCCTTACACTAGTACACACAATACAAATGTTTTCACCCGGTGGCAGTAGTCCTTACACTAGTACACACAATACAAATGTTTTCACCCGGTGGCAGTAGTCCTTACACTAGTACACACAATACAAATGTTTTCACCCGGTGGCAGTAGTCCTTACACTAGTACACACAATACAAATGTTTTCACCCGGTGGCAGTAGTCCTTACACTAGTACATACAATACAAATGTTTTCACCCGGTGGCAGTAGTCCTTACACTAGTACACACAATACAAATGTTTTCACCCGGTGGCAGTAGTCCTTACACTAGTACACACAATACAAATGTTTTCACCCGGTGGCAGTAGTCCTTACACTAGTACATACAATACAAATGTTTTCACCCGGTGGCAGTAGTCCTTACACTAGTACACACAATACAAATGGACATATAATATACATAAAAATAACAATACAAAACAAACTATACACAATTACAAAACAAAATACATACAGTAAATACAAGTACACATATTAGAACACCGTACACACATTACAAAAACATCCACACCTTACAAAAGCATCCACTCCTTACAAAAGCATCCACACCTTACAAAAACATCCACACATTACAAAAATATTCACACATTACAAAAACATCCACGCCTTACAAAAACATCCACACCTTACAAAAACACCCATACACATACAAAACAAAATACTTACAGTAAATACAAGTACACATATTAGAACACCGTACACATCTTGGAGATGCCAGTGGCAGACTTTTTCTTTACTGAAAACGGATTTTGAAATATTAACCCTTTAAAGGCTAAGCAGAGTGCATGTGGATTAGACGTGTACTCAGAATAGGAGAAAATCGAGACCTACGCCGATTTGATGGGTAAATCTGTTATAACATGGCCACTTGACAGACTGAAGGTGAGATGAATGTATAATATTAAAATGTTGCGTAAATAAACTGTGAGGATCTGGGGAATTGTTTCGTGTCGTGTGGTAACATATACCGTAGTTCGTAGGGTTCCTCTACAGGTAGGACCCGTTTTACGACAGGGTTACGTTCCAGCAAAACAGGGTCGTAAAATGAAAAGTCGTAAAACGAGACCAAAATAGGACCCGTTTTACGACAGAGTTAGGTTCCAGCAAAACAGGGTCGTAAAATGAAAAGTCATAAAACGAGACCAAAATATAATGTAATTGAATGAGATAGGTTCCAAAATTCCTAAAATGTTTCCAAGTATGTACTAATATTTAAGGTAATATTTTGAAACAGTCGTTAATGTGAAAAGTCGTAAAATGGACCGTCGTAAAATGGACCGTCGTAAAACGGGACCTACCTGTATTTTATTACTACGGTCATAAAATGTATGGCGTGAGGATGGGTTGGACAGGTAGCTGAAATTAAGAACAATATACCTCATCCAAAGCGACTGCTTGCAAAAGATGAAAAGGTGTGTTAAAGACTAAGTGAAAGTACTTTTCTATCCAATGCTCCCGGATCTCCGAAAGATAATTACTTTTTGGAAGGTTTCCAGGCTTCGCCTTTCGGGTGAGATCAACATGTAGATGATGAGTATAGGTCATTGATGGAATGATACTGATAGGCGAAAACCGAAGTACTTGGAGAAAAACCTGTCCCGGTGCCACTTTGTCCACCAAAAACCTCACCTCACATGGACAGGCGTGGAATCAGACCAGGATCTCCGCGGTGTGAGGCCGGCGACTGTCTGTTTAATGACTATGACTAACCTGAATTATATTTAAATATTCACTTCGTACCGCGCAATAAACACCCCGCCTCGACTATAAACACCAATCATTTGCTGCTGGGTAGGGCAAAAAAAAAAAATCGCTGTTTATTCTGGGATCCACATAAAACACATAAATGTACTCTGTGAGCAGAATATAGAATTTGTGAATGTTAAACCTGGTGGTGCATAAAGTAAAGGCTTTGAAGGGTTACACAATTTTTACTAGCAAAAGTCTTCTCAGGACGGAATCCAGTGAATGTCACAGTAAACCTTCGGGTAGTAGAAAATGCAGGGAATTTATTGACGAAACAAGCGACTATCAGCTTCTCAAGATGGACTCTGATCTATGGAGTGAGTTAAAAACTTGCTAAACATAGTTCAACCTTTGATCTTGTATTCACGATAAACACTCTGTCGTCTATATTACGTACAATTCCTTCTTTCTTCCGCCCTTATCAATTCTAATTCAGAAAAACAACCAATCCTACTGCCGTGTTGTGTCATTCATTTACTGACTTTTTTGGTGCGTTCAGCATATATTACAAGAAAAACAATCATATACGGAAAGTTAATTAAAGTTATCTTCGATACTGCATACCAATTTATTTATATAAAACTTACGAATGGATACTGCTGTTATTCTGTCTCGGCGTACTAAATTAATGCCTATAGTTACGGATACTAACGTCAGGTGGCAGCGATTACTGAAAACAGTCATTATGAAGCATTCGAAAGGTACCTGTGCTTCGATCGGTATTGCAGCCTCGACCTTTGCCGATAAAAAAATTATATCCACCCAGTAGCACCACTTTTACTGTCAAACTGTCTTCCAATAAATTTTTTTAAGTTCGTGGTGTGCATGTTCATTGAAATGGTAGGGTGATTAAATGAAAAATGGACGGCGACGGCGTGGAAGAATGTGGTAGTGTTTAATTTCAAATACCATCAGGGAATTTGTCTTCGGAAAGAAAAAAAAAACTTACGAAAAATCTTGGTTACTAGAGGGGCCACTTAATACCATAGGTTCGCTCACGCTCAGCTCATGGTAAGCTCTCGGTCAGGGATCTGGGTAGAGTATTTACACCGAACGCTCTATGCGGCACTCAAGTGCTGTTAACTTTACTTTAAGCCTTTAAAGACGAAAATTTAATTGCTTTGTGTTAGGTTCCTAGCCTTCGGCCATTTGTTCTTCTGGTAACAGCAACATGTAGAAGATGAGTTTGCAGCATTGGTGTCCGAAAATTAACCTGGATTATATTTAAAGTTTCAGCTCGTACCGCGCAGTAAACACACTCAGTCTCGGTTATAAGAACCAATCATTTAATATTGTATAGGGAAATAATTAGTTTTACTGATATCCATACGAAACACATAAATACACTGTGTGGGCAGAACGTAGAATTCTTGAATGTTAATGTGGTGGCGTACAAGTATATAGAAACCACTGGGTCTTAAAGAGTTTAGCATAATCTCACAGAAGTTGCCTAATTATAAGGTTTGTGAGTTTCGTAGAAACTCCATGGCCGCGATCGTTCTTTAGAAGCTATGTTCCCTCATCTAAGTAATCTCCCTCTTTATCAGACACAAATTTCATCACCATGCTGACAAAAATCCAACATTGAACCCAAACTCTACCAACAGAATCTATCCCACAGTATCTCAGTCCGTCTCTTGAAGGTTAGCTAAAGGTAAAGTTCTCCCTAGAACAGGCCATGAGGGCCCAGAGGAGGAGTAGAGGTATAGCTCTACTCTTTCTTTAACCCCGGCACTAGATGAGGGTGGGTGGTCAACTCCACGCGCCGGCCGCTTTATCCCCGGGAAAGAGACCCGGTACCCATTGTATAGGAGGCTGAGTGGGCCCCAGGGCCGGTCTGGACGGGTGCGGAAAAATCTCGCCCCCACCAGGATTCGATCCCCGGACCGTCCAGCCCGTAGCGAGACGCTACACCGATTGAGCTATCCCGGCCCACAGTCTCTTGAAGAACAGTTTTAATAACATCCTCCCATTTGCTTACGTTTCCCAAGCTGTATCTTTCATGCAGACTAACTAACTAACTAACTAACTAACTCCATGGAGCAGAGTCCTTCTTGGGAAGCTAACAGGTCGTCAGCTAGTCAAGAAATTCCCCGCGTTTTATGGAACCCGAAGGTTCATTACCGCACTCACAAGAGCCCGCCACCTGTTCCTATCCTGAGCTTCATGCAGATTTCCCAATAAAAATCCTCAAGCACTTCGTATCTCCCCACGCACACGCACTACACAATCATACCACACACATGTTCCATGTTTCCTTACTAGCAACGCCTGCATGACATCGCTCATTACGCAACAGTATTTACTGCTTCTTGTAAGCGAATCTGGTTTATTGAACGGTACTTTCTGAAGTGAACAGTTCTAGAAAATGATAGTGAAGGATGAAATACAAAGAGTGTTAGAAAAAAAAACGGTTATGACCTTCTTTAAGAGATATCATTCCAGCGTTTGCTTGGAAAGAAAACTGATAAAAGATGCGTAAAATATATCAGGATATTTCGTTTCATTAGTGCTGTCATCAGCGAAGTCATCATCGATCATCAAACGTCAGGGTTGCATTGTTTCAACTGACAATTATGATAACTTAGCTCACGCAATGCTATAAAGTGGTTTGAGATTTTCCTCAGTGACTCCATAGTAAATAAACACCTTCCTAATTCCATCATTAAGTCATCCACCACCGACGGTACACAACCCCCTGCAATCATGAACAACCTAACAACCAAATAATACAGTTACAAGTATTAATTAACGGTTAGGTCTGCTGCACATACATGTGGCACTGGGCGACCTTGGACTACTTGGGTTTTGAATGACCAGACGGTCTGGCTGGACAGACAAGCGGAGTGTGACGTGCGCGAAGCGTCAATGAATGAAGCCATGCGAGCTGCAGCGACGGCAGCTAGAGATGAATGGAAGAACAGAGACAGACATACATACACAGACCACAGACAGGATATCGGACGAGAGGCCACCATTGGTTCATCCCCTTTCGAATGACATTTTAGCAGGATGTCCAGACTTTACCTACCCCCCCCCCCTTCCCCCCAACCGCAGGTCAATAAAACTGGTAAAGCGTAAAAAATAGTAGTTTGGTACATGATTATAATTTTTTTTTTCCTATGGCTCAACAGCCCCTTTTCGGGTGCCTAGGCCTCCTCATTTTTCGAGGCTTCACGATCACACACTCAGACACACCACACTCGGTAGGACTCCTCTAGACAAGTGATCAGCCCGTCGCAGAGACCTCTACCTGACAACACACAACCCACAATCCCAGCAAGCGAGCGGCCGCAGACCCACGCCTTAGACCGCGCGGCCACTGGGATCGTACACAATAATTCATTAATCTATTCAATGTGGTAGCCCTGTCTGCAGTGTGGTTAACTTTGCAACACTAGATTTTTAGCCACTCAAGCCCAATTAAAAATTTCACCAAATAAAACGCGGAAGGCGTCTGTCAAAAAATGTGTTTACTCCAGTTTGGATTTCAGACTCGGTACTCCGCGGTGCACGAATGCTGATATGACTGTGAGCAGACCAGAACTACGTGCTCTAATTACGAGAAGAAGGACACGTATATATTAAACGTCAGAAAATCTGCTACACATTACGCATTAGTTTTCTTCCTGTCGCTCCTTGCGGAGCATATGGCCTCCTTTCAGAGGTTTCTTGGTCTGGAGGTGTGCATTCTGTAGTGAGTGACCAGTCCACTGACTGCACAAGTTCTACTCATCCTGATATGAATGCCAGAGCACATTACGCATTAACAGTCCTTAAAGTCTGTCGGTGTAATAACCGCATAGACCAGTGGTTCACGAAGTGTGATCCCGAGTCCCAAGGGATCCGCTACCAGCTCCCAGGGGATCCATGGATGCATTCCTGTAATGGCTACTTTGAAGTTTACTAACTAACTAACTCCATGGAGCAGAGTCCTTCTTGAGAAGCTAACAGGTCGTCAGCTAGTCAAGAAATTCCCCGCGTTTTATGGAACTCGAAGGTTCATTACCGCACTCACAAGAGCCCGCCACCTGTCCCTATCCTGAGCACTTTGAAGTTGACTTATTTTCTTAATTAAAGAAATAATGTTTAGTTAAAAATAACAGAGGAACTTCTTTAACTGGCAATATGTTCATTTCGTATGACCGTCAGAATATCTAATGAAGAAACACCCTGTACCCACAAAGCGAGGGACCAGAATTTTAAGTAAGGTCAACTCATGCAATGCAGTGTTACGTATGCTACTGGTATGTATTGGTAGCTATCTAAAATCAGTTCTAAGATATACATTTTTAATTTTGGATACCTACCATTCGGACACTATTTACGTCAGCAAGGATGTGAGGATCCGTGGTTATTTTTCGAAGTCAAAAGGGGTCCGGCGAGCAAAAAGGTTTGGGAAACGCTGGCACAGACAAACGCTCCGGTCAACTATGCGTAACAATCAGTAAATAGACAAACGATCCGGTCAACTTATGCGTAACAATCAGTAAATAGACAAACGATCCGGTCAACTCATGCGTAACAATCAGTAAATAGACAAACGATCCGGTCAACTCATGCGTAACAATCAGTAAATAGACAAACGCTCCGGTAAACTTGTGCGTAACAATCAGTAAATAGACAAACGCTCCGGTCAACTTATGCGTAACAATCAGTAAATAGACAAACGCTCCGGTCAACTTATGCGTAACAATCAGTAAATAGACAAACGATCCGGTCAACTTATGCGTAACAATCAGTAAATAGACAAACGATCCGGTCAACTCATGCGTAACAATCAGTAAATAGACAAACGCTCCGGTCAACTTGTGCGTAACAATCAGTAAATAGACAAACGCTCCGGTCAACTTATGCGTAACAATCAGTAAATAGACAAACGCTCCGGTCAACTTATGCGTAACAATCAGTAAATAGACAAACGATCCGGTCAACTTATGCGTAACAATCAGTAAATAGACAAACGATCCGGTCAACTCATGCGTAACAATCAGTAAATAGACAAACGCTCCGGTCAACTTGTGCGTAACAATCAGTAAATAGACAAACGCTCCGGTCAACTTATGCGTAACAATCAGTAAATAGACAAACGCTCCGGTCAACTTATGCGTAACAATCAGTAAATAGACAAACGATCCGGTCAACTTATGCGTAACAATCAGTAAATAGACAAACGATCCGGTCAACTCATGCGTAACAATCAGTAAATAGACAAACGCTCCGGTCAACTTGTGCGTAACAATCAGTAAATAGACAAACGCTCCGGTCAACTTATGCGTAACAATCAGTAAATAGACAAACGCTCCGGTCAACTTATGCGTAAAATCAGTTAAATAGACAAACGCTCCGGTCACTTATGCGTAAACAATCAGTAAAGACAAACGCTCGGTCAACTTATGCGTAACAATCAGTTAAATAGACAAACGCTCCGGTCAACTTATGCGTAACAATCAGTAAATAGACAAACGCTCCGGTCTACTCATGCGTAACAATCAGTAAATAGACAAACGCTCCGGTCTACTCATGCGTAACAATCAATAAATAGACAAACGCTCCGGTCAACTTACTCATTCTCGTAAAAACGATTTAGAGACTGCTTAGTGAAGGGCATGTTTAGAGGAAACAAACGTTAAAGAGTGAAAAGGTTTACAGGCACGATATATGCGAAAAAGAAAGCTGACCCGCCTTTTGAATGTGATGTTTATGTTACAGTGACAGGCTGGAACGCCTGAAGGAAATCATGCAGTTGGTGACGATATATCGCAGTCAATCTTCGGCTCTCAGCCCCAGCCCCACAAGCGGCCCAAATGATGCAAACCTAAAGCTGGTCAACTTGAACATATTCCATCCATCGCCTATAGACTCATATCCCATGTTGAGCCGCAGCTTTCATCCGTCATGTAAGTATGACAATAGATCAGTGGTTCCCAAAGTGGGCGGTATCGCCCCCTGGGGGGCGGTGGGATTACCGAGGTGGGCGCTAATGGGTACGAGAGGTGGAAGGGAGCGCTGTTATTATCACAGGGGGGCGCTAGTAGATAAGTAGTGCATTTATTTTTATAATAAAATTTAAATAAAGTAATTTTTGTGTTAAAAATAAAAAAATTAACTAAATTTGTTAGTATTTTAATTTATGAATCTTATTCAAGCACATATTATTTTTGTAATAAACTATTGCTAGATGAATTATTGTTAATCATAAAAAATACAATAAATTTTAATTTATTAATTAACACACAAAACATTAAGTTTAACGCTTATAATTTTATTTAAACGATTTTTTAAATATAAAATAAAAGTGGAAACAAAAGCGCATTTATGTTTTTTAAAAAAAGTAGGGGGGCGCTGTGGGTGTGTATATGGAACCAAGGGGGCGGTGGACGAAAAAGTTTGGGAACCACTGCAATAGAGGAACAAACAATTCTGTATGAGGCAGTGTTGTGTGTTGTTGTCAGGTAGAGGCCTCTGCGTCGAGCCGATCCCTCGTCCAGTGGAGTCCTACCGACTGTGGTGTGTCTCTCAGTGTGATCAAAAGAAAATTACAAACCTCGACACTGAAACGGGAAACCGGAGTAGGTAGAAGAGGACGACTAAAAAAAAAATGTAACTTCATCACAATCGGTTGCTGAAACAAAGGCGTACTTTTCCTTTCAGGCAATCTTCCAAATAACACCAATGTCAAACTGTGGATCGACGGAGACTCCATGAACCTGCTGTTCAACCTAACCTACCCAGCACAACAAAATACTACCGTTACGATCATTGCTGCCACCCTGCGCCTCTACAAGTTTTCTCAGGTATGACTATCCACACAACTAATTAACACCATGGAGCAAACCTCCTTGAAAAGCTAATAGTTCCTTAGCTAGTCAAGAAATACCCCGCATTTTATGGAACCCGAAGGTTCATTACTGTGTTCACAAAACCCCGCCACTTGTCCCCATCCTGAGCCAGACGAATCCAGTCCACGCCCTCTCAATCGATTTTATAATATCCATTTTAATATCATCCTCCAAATCTACGCTAACACTTGCTCTTTTAACATGTACCTTCGCAGTCATAGTTACAGTAGTCATGAATGGGAGACGAATGCGGCATAAACGCGGTGGAAAGCGTGCTCGAGTCGATATACTGATGTCGACCTCAGTCGTAGAAGTTCGATAGCCTACCACTAGATAGCAGCATTGCTCAGTGCATACTTCAACTTTCTTCGTACTGAAGTCTAGTTCTACAATATATAGTGCTTTGTACTTTAGAAATGTACGAAACAGAAGCATCCTCAACAAATGTTCTTTCCTTAAATATGAGAGACCATGTTTCACACCTATACAAAACAACAGGCAAAACTGTAGTCTGTAGTCAGGCAAAAATTGTGAGCCGATTGGTAGCAGGCGTTTCTGCAATTTAAACTGCATTTAATTTCTTCGTACTTGCAGCGTGTTACGTCACGTACGCAATTGAGACCCCATTTTTTTTACAAACAAAAAAGCGGGACACTTAAAACGTTTAGAGGGTGGTGGGGGGTGTAAGACAAAAATTTTAACCCGTCATGCAATGGTAAAAACCAGAGTAATTTGTAAATATTATTGCAATGATATAACTCAGGTAAAACTTACGATACACAAATACAAAACATATAATAATATAATAATTATTATTATTATTATTATTATTATTCAAATTTTTTTCTTTACATATTTGTTCCCCAACCTTCGCAGTCTCAGTCCAGACTCTACAATCATTAATCTACACATCAACCTCTCCATCTTCTACTCCTGTTAATGGCGGGTTGGTGGGTGTCTCCCCTATAGATGTTTTCTCCCACTGTAGGAAGGTCAAAATGTTCGCAAGCAATGACAAAAGCGACGTATTTATAAAACGCAGAAAACCCCGGACATTTAGCGTCCGGAACCGAATTTTGCCTGGCTCCGGGACACACTATTTAAAACCCACAAAACCAGGATTACCCCCTGAAAACCGGAACGACGGGGATTCCCACATCTGCACAACCAATTAAACCCAGAACTTATAACTTTGCAGGGCAACCACACACTAAAGGCACATTCATGTAAATCTGCTGGTGTCTCATCTTCTAATCCTGATAATGACAATGACGACGAACAAGAACCTGCAAACGACACACCGGGAGTCCCGGAAGCTCCAGAACTTCCGGCAACTCCAGGGACAGTTATGGCAGACGACGACAAGCAAATACGTGTGTCAGTGTATTGGTACACACAGCCCCTGAAGAAGAATAAAGGTCAGTGATAAAACTAACACTACAGAATATAATATATCTCCCTCTATGAGAAGTGGATATAGCAATCTGGGGAAAAGTAATTCGCGGTACCACTAACAAGGTTTTGGGGCGGAGTGTCCTGAAACTGAGTTGTGTCTCCGGGACTTGTTTGTATTTTGTCAGAATTGGGGAAATATCTCGATTTTCGCAGAACCTATTTTCCGATGTTGGACCGCATAAACAAAAATACAGTCGCACCCGGTTATAACGACATCGGTTTATGCGACGCCTCGCCTATAGCGTCAGATATTCTGTGGTAACAGTTAATTCCCTAACCGTTTAACCGTAACACTCCTCGATTATAACAATACTCGTTTATAACGACATAAAATATTCAGTCCCTTTCATGACGTTATAAGCGAGTTCGACTGTGTTTTACATGTTATAATCTACTGCAGTTCCGTTTTTACAGTAGCTTTTAGACGCATAGGAAAAAATTTCGAAAATCAAAACATACATTCTATGTTCAATATATATCCCCCACCCCGCCCCCCGAAAATCGTGCCGTTTATGAGATAATGTGGAAAAATATGGTAGAGCCAGACAGGACACAGATGACAATATAATACGGCGCATGCGCTTTGCATGCTGGATAACTAAGGCTACAGACACACACTCAGAATATGTAATACTACTGTGTTCTAATTACTGAAATTCTAATGCAAACATGTCATTCCATTTGGTGAACATGTCCACAGTTTCCGACTTGTCATCCTTTTACAAGTCTGTGTGTTCACGTGCCGTAACTACAGATCACATTTTGCCAGTTACTGTACAGCACTGTACAGATAGCACAAAATTGCACAGATCACATTTTGCCAGTTACTGTACTAGCACTGTACAGATAGCACAAAATTGCACAGATCACATTTTGCCAGTTACTGTACTGCACTGTATAGATAGCACAAAATTGCACAGATCACATTTTGCCAGTTACTGTACAGCACTGTACAGATAGCACAAAATTGCACAGATCACATTTTGCCAGTTACTGTACAGCACTGTACAGATAGCACAAAATTGCACAGATCACATTTTGCCAGTTACTGTACAGCACTGTACAGATAGCACAAAATTGCACAGATCACATTTTGCCAGTTACTGTACAGCACTGTACAGATAGCACAAAATTGCACAGATCACATTTTGCCAGTTACTGTACAGCACTGTACAGATAGCACAAAATTGCACAGATCACATTTTGCCAGTTACTGTACAGCACTGTACAGATAGCACAAAATTGCACAGATCACATTTTGCCAGTTACTGTACAGCACTGTACAGATAGCACAAAATTGCACAGATCACATTTTGCCAGTTACTGTACTGCACTGTATAGATAGCACAAAATTGCACAGATCACATTTTGCCAGTTACTGTACAGCACTGTATAGATAGCACAAAATTGCACAGATCACATTTTGCCAGTTACTGTACTGCACTGTATAGATAGCACAAAATTGCACAGATCACATTTTGCCAGTTACTGTACAGCACTGTACAGATAGCACAAAATTGCACAGATCACATTTTGCCAGTTACTGTACAGCACTGTACAGATAGCACAAAATTGCACAGATCACATTTTGCCAGTTACTGTACAGCACTGTACAGATAGCACAAAATTGCACAGATCACATTTTGCCAGTTACTGTACTGCACTGTACAGATAGCACAAAATTGCACAGATCACATTTTGCCAGTTACTGTACAGCACTGTATAGATAGCACAAAATTGCACAGATCACATTTTGCCAGTTACTGTACAGCACTGTACAGATAGCACAAATTGCACAGATCACATTTTGCCAGTTACTGTACTGCACTGTATAGATAGCACAAAATTGCACAGATCACATTTTGCCAGTTACTGTACAGCACTGTACAGATAGCACAAAATTGCACAGATCACATTTTGCCAGTTACTGTACAGCACTGTACAGATAGCACAAAATTGCACAGATCACATTTTGCCAGTTACTGTACTGCACTGTATAGATAGCACAAAATTGCACAGATCACATTTTGCCAGTTACTGTACTGCACTGTATAGATAGCACAAAATTGCACAGATCACATTTTGCCAGTTACTGTACTGCACTGTACAGATAGCACAAAATTGCACAGATATTTCAATGTGTTAAGTCACGGGTCTCAAACCCGCGGCCCCCGGCCACATTTCTAAATTATTCCTATATTACAAAAATTACACAATAATTTAAGCGGGTAGGTACACCACGTGCGGCCCGCGATAATTTAACGCGTGTGGCCCTTTGCCATACAAAAATTGGATGCCCCCTGTGTAAGGGAAGAGTAAAATTTGTTGTCCCTTGGTTTCGTTAAATGGTAGTCGGGACAGCGCAGTAGCTATACTCAAGTGTTTCGATTGCTGGCTGGGGCAAAAGTTTTTACTCGCCTCCGAAACGTCCATACCGGTTCTGGGGCCCACCCAACCTCCCGTTCAGTGAGTACCGGGAAGTCTCTCCCCACAGATAAAGTGGCCGGGGCGTGAACATTATCACCCACATAAGAGTGAAGTTAAAATGTAAAAGGTAAAGTTTTCGCTTTGGCACGCCATTAAGGTATGTCGTGTAGGTAGAGCTCCACTCATTCTTAACCTCGGCATTAGATGGAAGTGTGGCGATACTATGGCCCTGGGGTCCACTTAGCCTCCATCAAAAATCAGTACCAGGGGTATTTCCTGGGGGGTAAAGACAGCCGGTGCTTAGGCCTGTCAACTTTACCAACTTCATGTGCCGAATGTGTAGAAATTCTGGAAGCCTCAAACTCCTGGAGCCCTAAGGGCCTATCCAGGCGTGTAATGGGATAGGTTTACTTTTGCTAGATGGACATGAGTGATCAAGTTTACGCTCCGGCCGCTTTATCATCGGGTAACATACCCCCCCCCCCATTACCCATTCAAGAGGGGAGGGTGGTTGTGCCCCAGAGCCGGTCTAGACGGTTCAGACGAGAGAAAAAAAAACCTCTTGGCCCTGCCAGCTATCGAACCACGATACCTCGGTTAGCCAGTCCGCATTTTAGTCACCATACCGACTGAGCTATCGCAGCTCACTAAAGTACAGATCAAAATTAAATTCACCCAGCAAAATTTAGTGTAGGCTCCTCCAGTACCGACGTTTAGGAAGTGCATGAAGTGATCATGACTCCCCATTAGCCATTGTTAATCTGACGATATTTTCATTGTGCTATCAGGAAAGCGAAAGTTGCTGGACTCCAGGATGTTCCCGATATATGGCAAGAGTGGCTGGGTAGAGTTCAACGTCGGTAGCGCAGCCGGCCAGTGGTATCAACCTGGCAAGAACTTCGGGCTGGTCGTCGAGGTGGAGAACGAGGACGGACAACTGCTGAAGGCGTCGGATTATTTCACCGCTATGAACTGTTCTGAGGCATGTGAGTGAACAACATTTGCAACCACCAAGCTTTTAACCAATAACAAGCCTCTGGCTCAGTGCATGTGTCTGCATCACCATGTGGAAGGCGCCTCAGTCAAGTCAAAATGGATGTGGGAAAGCAAGACTTTATGTTCATATGATGGTCTTTTTTTTGGGGGGGGGGGGGGGGGGTTCTGCACCATGTAGTGGTTAAATATTCCGACATTTCGGAGAAAATTACTGATTCCATCTTTTAATGATGACTGAATTGGTTGACGTGGATCCTCAAGTGATACGGAGGAAGAATTGTCGGTTGTATAGGATGGTTTTGGGTTTGGCCAATCACAACTACGGAAGACAGGAACAGGGGCCAGGATATGGGTCGCGTCCCACAGCAATCTGTACCTGAATACAAGATCGCGCCACCAGAGGGCGATAAAAGGCTTAATGCTGTTCATCTTAAGCACGTAGGGTCAAAGTCGTCCGATACGACGAGTCTCCAAGCTGAGGGAGAAGCACTAGACACAACGGACACGCCTCAAACGAAATCCAGCGCGCTCTGCGTCCTCCACAGATCAGACCGTCACATGACAGTAGCCTTTCAGCCGTTCACTCAGACGCGTTTAACCACATTACCAGAGTCTAATATGTAATAGTTTAGGCAGATTACAACGAGCTGCAACAAACAATTAATTTAAGACTTTAGATCTGCGGTCTTCTGGGATATTACGCAGCGTTGAGTAGGTAATTCTGTACAGAACTACCAATACTACCAATACATCGCTACGGAAGCGTGAAATCACGCAATTCAAGACTTGCTAACCATCCGCAATCTTGTGTCGTTACGGCAGTACTACAGTGTCGAGTACTGAAGCCCTGTTCTTTGGACAAGATACCGGCGTAGATATTTCTTTGCCGTTGCTCTCTCGAAACAGTTGCAACAGTATTCGAAATGTTTTCAGATTTCCACGGGGGTGTTGCTCAGACATTGGTCTTCTGGGTTATTATGCCGTATAGGATAATAGGATCCGACGTTTCGGAGGATGCCGTTCCCCTCATATTCAGGGTGGCTGAATTCCTTCACGTCGACGCTGTAGTGATTCGGAGGACGACGAAAGACTGCGATTATTTTTGCTAATTTTGAACCAATCACATATCGGAAGATCATCATATGAACATTAAAAATCACGCCTTTCCCTTTATTTCGAACGTAATGGTAGGGCCAACCAATTTTTGAGTCTCAAGTATGATGATTCATATTTTATGGACGCAACAAACAACTAAAAACTAACTACATGACACTAAGAACATAACACGTGCACGAAATGCATGAAATATTTGTATTAAACAGTGTAATCACACGTGAAATCTGGGCTGACTAAAACCTGCAACTGATGACATGGCTAGTGTTTTCAAACCAGGCTGTATCAGTCTGGCTGTATCCGAACTACAGTCCTGGTCCCCTATTCTAAAGAAGTCTTTGGCTTTTAAATTATCTTAACCCAAGTTCCAACGGAAATTTTCTGTCTAAGCTACGCCAAGCATGAAGCAGTTACTGCCTATTGCGCATGGCTCTCAAACATACTGGACACGATCGAATATAAATTTAGACCAAACGTATAAACAACTTGTACAACAATTCTCATTACCTTTTGAAGACTAAAATTAATCCACATACGAAGATTCAGTTCGTAGCTCACAGAGAGATAGCTTGCTGCCATTAGGAAGACCACTCTGTAAAGTGCTCTATAGGAAAATAATGATCGTTTATTGTAAGAATGATAGGTTGTGCATAACTACAACGTGTGTACAAAATACAGCGTGTTTAGCGTTAAACCTGGCGGTATATGTACTAAACACTAGACTGTAAGGGGTCAAGCAACAGTTACTATCAGCTTCTGGGCAATGAACTGACACATAAAAGCCACCGGACCCCACCCGATCCAGGTACTAGAAGTGTGCCCACAGATGCGATAGGTCTGACACGTATTAAGACTGATGCAATGGCACCAAGTGTGTTAATGTCATTACTCAGTCGCTTAGTTTGGATTTTGATGGTGAAGGCCCAGGTTCGATATTAAGGTAGCCCATTTAGTATTTATTGCTCTGGCTCAGGATAGGGACAGATGGCGCTGGCTCTTTTGAATGCGGTAATGAACCTTCGGGTTCCATAAAATGCGGGGAATTTCTTGACTAGCTGAGGAACTGTTAGCTTCTCAAGAAGGACTGTGCTCCGTGTAGTTAGTTGGTAGTTTGGTTGGTTAGTACCTTTAACTGAAGTAGCACTGGGGTAGTAATCCGATTTCCTCCTGCCAATACAATTCCATCTGTCCTCCGTGCTCATCTTTTAGTGTCCCTGAGATGTAAGACAGCCCGATTTATCGGCTCATTTATCACACAGCTTGGGTCTACATCTAGTGCTTCATCTCTGAAGTGGCATTTGACCGGACCCAGATTAATTTATTTACTTAGCAAATACTTAACGTGTCTTTTCATTAACAGCAACTGCCCGACCGCTCCCCGGAGTACTCCTGCAGACGGCACAGTCCCACATGGAATCAAACTACGCGTCAGCAGGACCAGGCCTCGATCTATCACACATCGTGGCTAACTGGCCTGACTCCTCTTACACCAACCCGATCAGAAATAACTTCCCAGAGAACGGAAGAAGAAAGAAACAGACCGACCAACGAGATGAAGACTCTCCCAGAAGGGTCACTGGCTCCCCGTATGTTTATACGTTTCTGTTCCCCGTGATCGACATGTGTACCGTCCAAGTGCCGATACAAGAAGCATCGAACACAGCCTTCGTTCATCACGCACAACACCTACTGACACAACTCATGGCAGCTTGCAGAACCACGCATGTGCAGAATTACGCAGACGTCATACTAATGCATGAAACCCCAAATTATCCGGCCCAAGCTCAGCCGGTTACAGAAGAAGCAAACAAGACAGAGACTACCGAGGCTAATAATCATAATAACGCCAGTCACGCGCACCGCGAAGGTCACAAGAAGGACCAATGCCGTAACATCCTTCAAGCCGTACGTCTTGCCATACCGGAAGAATTATCACCTTCGATGCAAGAGTCGCTGTGTTCTGTCAAGATCCGTCACCTGAGACATCACCTCGACGAGAAGCATAGGCCGAAGAATCAAACCGGTAATCATCAATCCGAAATGGAGATTAAGATACAGGAGGTAAGAAATGAGGAAAATGAGAGAGAAAGCGAGGAAATAAAAGAACAGGTGACATGGACAGATGACAATGGCCGTGAATTCAAAGAGAAGATAACGTTTGAGGAGATAATCCGTTCTGCAAATCCTCTTGATTCCGGCGTGATACCACAAAGAGACAGCGACAGATAAAAGCTACAGCAAACAGATAACAAACACACCAAACGATGTGAACTTTTTCTTATCAAAATTCTAATTTACTACATAACGCATATCAGCATTTATTTAAGAAAGAAATGCAAACTACAGCACAACAAATCAGGATTTGAATAGAATACTTACGAACACAGTCTACCAACGTAAAATGTAATTAGGTTCATTGAACTAGGAGTATTATAATAGTGCAGGAAAGGTAATGGAGTTGGTTCGTCAAGCAAATACTATGGGCATAAAATCAAAGAATTGCCTCGGGTTTAGGGTGAATGGTGTGTGTGTGTGTGTGTGTGTGTGTGTGTGTAGGCAGTTACAACACAATGCAATGGGACTGCGTGATGCAAGTACCTAACGACATATTTTGTAAGTTTATGTAGTACTTTTTTTAGTTTATTTTATTAATAATCAAAATGAGAGTGAAGTCGTAAGAATTTGTACGGGAATGATCAGAGATTCGTGAAAATTCGGTAAACATGTCTGTGACGTCTAAAAGCAGGTAACATATAAAATATTCTGTAACATAATATTAAAAAGAACTGGACTTAAACGGTTCAGTGAAATACGCAACAGAAGACTGATTAAGATCATAGGAAGAACTGCCTTAAAGTTACTAAGAACGTGCAAGAGGCCTGAATAAACAACACAAACTGTATTCTTTAAAATGGTGGTAAAGCAGTGCTTAAAAGGAGCCAGGCTTACTAGGATTACTTCAGTTAAATACGTGTCATTTTGCATAACGACCTTCAGAGCGAGTTTCACCAACTGCATAGAAAAGTACAGATTACACTTTACAAAATGAGCAATAGCAGCATCAGATTCATGGTAGTGTAACGTGTCCTTACGGCCCTCCTACGTCAGTCACGTGATTATAGCCGCTAATCAAACTGAAGCAGAAACAACGACTTGGCGCTTCTGACTTTCGTGACGTCAGCCCAGACTCGCTGACCTAACGCCGGAGACTTTATGGAAGTAATCCTAAACTAGGCTACAGAAAGCAGTACAAAAACATACGGTGACACGAGATTTATGTAGGGAACAATGTGTCGAGACACCAGCTGCCTGAATTATTAAAAGGAAGGGAAATTTCTTAATAAGCTATTTGAAGTATCACTTCTCCACCCAAGATAACATAATTCAAGTTCTAAATCGGGGTTACCGGTTAATTCTTTCTAGCAAGAAAGAAGAAAATTTACATTGTTATAAATATACCTATTACTTTATGTATATAGCGTACTTTTCAAGTAATTATTATTATTATTATATATTAATATTATTAACTTATATCTACCATTTCTAATTGTTTACAATACAAACCACGCGTTGAGGCTATGAGAAGTCGGAAGAGAAGTCTCGAAAGTAACTTAATTTGTAGCATAAATGCATTTTTTTACTTTGAAAACTGATCTTTTGTATGTATAGGTAATAACAGGCTTGTGTAAAATTCTACATTTAATTGTATGATATGTAAGGTTAAGTGACAACACATTCACATGGAAATCCTAAAATGTTCCTCTGTTAGGCCTACATCACTACGTACAGAAACTTGGGGCTGTGTAATTATGGGTTCCCTTCATGTCGTACCTGTAACACATTCATTACCAGGTAATTTCCAGTTAAAAAAAAAAAATTCGGAGGCCAGTAATTGTAACATGACATACGCAAGCTAATTTTACTGTAAACACAAACCCTCGTGCCATTCATTTTTAAAATAGGTATATACAGTCGAACCCGGTTATAACGACATCGGTTTATACGACACCTCATCTATAACGTCAGATATTCTGTGGTACTAATTAATTCCTCACTGTTAACCATAACATTATACTGCTCTGTTATAACAACACTCGTTTATAACGACACAAAATATTCAGTCCCTTTCGTGACGTTATAACCGAGTTAGACTGTAGTTTGACACCTCAAAAGTTCGTTATGTAGATCAAGTCTGTGATGGTTGTGTCGTAACTGAATGACGCCTCTTGAAGAAAAGTAAAAAAATTTAGAACTGCCTAAAGGATCATATAGCGTCACTGCTGTGTTTTGGAGGTGAATGTGTTACATAAACTGACTTGGATCATGTATGGTAATACTGACGTTATTTTGACTCAAGTGTGCGGCGATTTAAGCTTGGGAATTGTTGGGGAACCGACATACAGGCCACAATTATCACTGAGTGACAGGTGTGGAATGGCTGAAAGCAGTTAAAATATCACATATCATACAAAACACATATTAGTTATAAGTTGAAAGATTCAGAATTGTATACAGTTCTTAATATACGGAAAACTGATAAATTTCATGTTATAAACACGGGGATGATAACACAGAAGACTTACCTTGAGTGTGCGCAATACGCAAGTGTGGTTTGGTAGTTAGGAACTGCGAATGTTCCGTGGTCAAGATCGGAACCGACAAGTACAAAACTCTGTATATATATATATCACACAAATTATAATATAAAAATTGTTTTACTGTGCATTACAGTCGAACTCGGTTATAACGACATCGGTTTATACGACACTTCGCCTATAGCGTCAGATATCCTGTGGTACCAATTAAGTCGTCACTGTTAACCATAATATTATACTCCTCGGTTATAACGACACTCGTTTATAACGACACAAAATATTCAGTCCCGTTCATGACGTTATAACCGGGTTTGACTGTATTTAAGAGGAACGAAAGTAGAATCGCTACTTATTACAAAATTTTGGGTTGTACAGGCACTTTAGCTTTACCATTGCTTGTCCAATCATTGTAAATAAGTTGTATATTTTAAGTTTTGTACTTTCGCTCGTTTTATATAATAAACGAGACAGAATTAATAACAGACATGCCTTTCTTATTGGAAAGCATTACAGTGTCGCCACGTGTTTCTATGCCTTTCTCAGATATCCTTACTGATAGCTTTCCTTAAACTACTTCAAAGACAATATCTGTCCCGAATCCTAACCCATTCGCGGTTTCTCACCTTCCCCTCAGCCTCTGTTGACCAACGGCGCAACAGCATGACCATTTAGTGCCACGTCGAGGTGAGTAACTTTTATTACCTTTATTATAATTAAATGTTGGGCCGGGATAGCTCAGTCGGTATAGCGACTCGCTACGGGCTGGACGGTCCGGGGATCGAATCCATGCCGATCCCAGTGGCCGCTCGGTCTAAGGCGTGGGTCTGCGGCCGCTCGCTTACTGGAATTGTGGGTTCGAATCCCGCCTAGGGCATGGATGTTTGTGTTGTGTTTGTTGTATAAGGACGGTAGCATGGAACGTAAAGTGACATGAAGGACGAAAGGATTTAAACAGTACAAAAATGGCTCAAAGGGGAAAAACGGGACAGAAGAAAAAAAAATCCCGGTGGGGACGAGATTTTTCACAGCCGTCCAGACCGGCCCTGGGGCCCACCCAGCCTCCTATATAATGGGTACCGGGTCTCTTTCCCGGGGGTAAAGCGGTCAGGGCGTGGAGTTGACCATCCACCCTCATCTAGTGCCGGGGTTAAAGAAAGAGTACAGCTATACCTCTACTCCTCCTCTGGGCCTTCATGGCCTGTTCTAGGGAGAACTTTACCTTACTTTATTATAATTAAATTTTAACGTGCAGCAACAAGATTATAGGGGAAGTACAGGTATAGATCCACTCATTCTTAACCTTCGCACTAGATGGTGTGGTCAACTACACGCCCCGGCCAATTTACCTCCGGAGGCTGGGTGGGTTACCGGTCTGGACGTTTCGGAGAACAGAAAAATTTATTGCCCATGTCGGGATTTTTTTTTTCCTGTCCGGGGTTTTTCCCCTTTGATCCATTTTTGTACTGTTTAAATCCTTTCGTCCATCATGTCACTTTACGTTCCATATTACCGTCCTTACAACAAACACAACACAAACATCCATGCCCCCGGTGGGATTTTTTTTTTTCTGCCCCATCTTTTTCCCTTTGATCCATTTTGTACTTTTAAATCCTTCAGTCCTTCTTCATGTCACTTATGATTCATACTAGTCCTTATACAACAAACATAACACAAACATCCATGCCCCGAGGGATTCGAACCCACAATCCCATAAGCGAGCGGCCGCAGACCCACGCCTTAGACCGCGCGGCACTGGGATCGCGATTCGAACCCACAATCCCAGTAAGCGAGCGGCCGCAGACCCACGCCTTAGACCGCGTGGCCACTGGGATCGGCGATTCGAACCCACAATCCCAGTAAGCGAGCGGCCGCAGACCCACGCCCTAGACCGCGTGGCCACTGGGATCGGCGATTCGAACCCACAATCCCAGTAAGCGAGCGGCCGCAGACCCACGCCTTAGACCGCGTGGCCACTGGGATCGGCGATTCGAACCCACAATCCCAGTAAGCGAGCGGCCGCAGACCCACGCCTTACACCGCGTGGCCACTGGGATCGGCAGGGATTCGAACCCCAGACCATCCAGCCCGCAGACTAGTCGCTATGCCAACTACGCTACAATAACACTCTAGCTTACCGGTAATCGGGAAATGACAGAAACTTGCAAATAATTTGGGCAACAATGAGTTGACAACGTTATGTCCTTCCAATTTCTGGACAATGTCTGATCAGGTTTTTAGTCCCTGGATACATCGAACCGTCTCCCACGTGTATGGATCCCATTAGTTCCCAGTAGAGTCCCAATTTAATGGGTTTTAAGGAGCTCTGTCCCGGTGTCCTGCAAAATTCGGTTCGGGACGCCAAAAGTCCAGGGTTTTCCAAAGTCATAAAAATATGACATTCCTGACGATGCATAACTAATATTTTTGCTTGACAACAACGCGGAAAACACGCATAGAAAAGCCATAAACCAGCCACCAACAGGAAGGAAAGGGAGAATGGTAATTATACTGTCTGGACTGCGACTGCGGAACGGATATATATTTAAAAAAAAAGTAAACTGAGTTTGAGTAGAATGATCATAATAATAATAATAATAATTTATGCTTCATTTTTTTAATGTTATAATTTTTATCCGAGCTATCTCTTTCTAGTAATAACAATAAGTTGCTCCGCTTTTTTTTTTCATTGCGGGAGGGGTTAAAAATTTTGTCTTCTATCCTCCCCCCCCCCCCCCCCTTCACTTCGCCACCTAAATGTTATTACGTGTCCCGGGTTTTTATTTTTTTTTTTAAATGGGAACTCTTCATAAGCAGCAATTTATGCCTGCAACTTTAGAGTATTTTGATCTAGACACCGTTGTGCCTCATTGAAAGCATAAAACTGTACCCCCTTAAGCCCACAAATTTGACATTTTGGTGAATTACAGACTTACAAGCGGGATGCATGAGAATCGTTAAATCAAGCAACATATAGGCTAAATTTCACATTATATTCACCGTGCATTCTGTCTTATATAATAGCTTTTATTTTAACCAACACATGCACTACACTTTTGACGTCGTATATATACGAATATAATGTGAAATTTGGAAACGCCCAACAGGCAAAAGTGATCCACAACTATCGTAGAATCAAAGAGAAGTTACACAGGACAAATGCATCCATTTGGTTCAATAAAACATTTAGAGCAGAGCATCTGACACCTAAATATATCCACATCACTGTTAATGGCAACAACCGTCAAAGCCACAACACGAGGAACGCAGCCAACAGATATCGCATCAACCAAGAACTCAAATTCTTATATAATATATACGACGACAAAATTGTAGTGCATGTGTTGGTTAAAATGAAAGCTATAACATATAGGCTATTTTTTTTTATTTTTCCCGAGTTGATTTTTTTTTTTTTTTTTTTTAACCCTGACAACTTTTAAACGCTTTTATTCTCACTCATTCTGTAGTCTGTCTTACGACAGGTCCGTAGCCTCTTCCAAAGCGAGTTCTCCACAAGGTGCGATCTAGTGCTTCCTCTTTCAATTCCCAGTATCTTCTAAGTTCATCCAGTAGCTGCTTACATCTCTTTATAGTCTTACCGTCAGTTCTATCTTTCCTTGATTTCAAGCTTCCGCCGCGATGTTGATGAAATCTGCGGTCTTCTGGGGTATTATGCGGCGTCGTGTGGTAAACAATTACCACACGACGCCGCGTAATACCCCAGAAGACCGCAGATTTCGTCTATCCTTCCTTCTATCTTTCCTCCAATAACGTTTCTTTAGAAGGCTTTTCGTACACAACACGTGACCAATCCAGTTAGCCTTTCTTCTTTTTATTGTATGTACGATATTCCTCTCCTCCTTGACTCTGTGTAATACTTCTTCATTTCTCACACGATCGGTCCAACTGATCTTCTCCATTCTTCTCCAGTACCACATTTCAAAACTTCCCAGGTACTTCTGATCTACTATTCCAAAGTGTCCACGTTTCAGCACCATACAAGCTATGCTCCAAATGTAGCACTTTACTAGGTTGTTCTTTAAATTCAAGTCAAATTTTCTGGTAAAAAAGCCTTCCTCTTGTTGAATGCTGCTTTTAGTTATACAGTATAAATCGTACCTAATGTTCATCCTTCCGCCTTCCAAGTCAACATATGGGCCGAACATAACATTTCTTACCTGCCATGGTCCTGGTTCAAAGGAACACACGTTCACACACGTAGTTTGTCTATAGACGGGGGGCATTATGTACACAATTTATCGGCTATACCATACGTTGCAATTTTTCCTCGGTAACTGATAACCAGGAGATGCATACAATTTATGGCATCCACCATATAAATCTATAAGTGATAAAACATGCAGATTGAAATAATTAGATTTATCTTTGTACCTTTCGTTCCCACACCAGAACATTTTCAAACCATGTTTCGGCACACACAATCTGAAAGAACGGTCAACGTATAAAGTGCAGTTTTCTTAGAATACGTCACCCATCATTTACACCCAAACCCCATGATTAATGAGGAGCTTGAACACAATCGAACAATTTCTAACTTCTCTGAACTGGATAGAGATTCCGTTCATAAAACGGAAATCGCAACGTGTTTTGCATTAATTAGCGAATAATAAGAAATTATGAAGAACAAAACATTTTGAACTACCGCGGGCACCCAACAGCCCTTCCGTGGGCATCATGGTGCCTGCGGGCACACAGTTGGCAATTCCTATGCTATACAATCTTTATTCATTTCACTGCCATCTTCTGTGCAAACGCATAACTGTTACGTAACGAGCGAAGTTCTAGCAGCCCTGCAATAATTTAAACAATAAGAAATTATGCATTTATCTTGCCGAAAAATATATATGTAGATGCAGATTTCGAAACCAACCACACTGTTACTAAACTCTATTATTAACATGAAGGAAGTTGGCAATGTATATTAGCCTCATACACTACTCAGTTAACTGCTGAGAAAATCTTCACTCCAAAGGAACACATCTCATGCCTTCACACGTCGGATCATAGTGAACTAGAGACGCCCATCGATACCAATAGGAACCTCTGATCCGTGTATAGGAAGCATAGGAAGTACAGAAACAAAACTGTAGTTTACAGGAGGCAGTGTAGCACATTACCGAATCTTACTGTCGAAAGCAAGCTATACAAGGTAAACAGTGAATGCATGCATTTGATACAATGCTTCGGGTGCGGTTACACTCAAACCCGGTGTATAATATTTATGCATGATTTTGGGGAAAATAAACAGCTTATTTACTATTTCAGAAGCCATCTTTACCTGACAAGGTCAACAAGTCATTTGAGGTCACATTTCCTTCTATGAAATGAGCCAAAATGCTCCTATTATCTGTCCACTATTGTTATTAACATATTATTTAAAAAAAGGAGTTATGTAACACGGCAGTTCTGAGAAACTAATCCACACGTAAATAGGGCATTTAATACGTTTTTATTAATATAAAATATTTTTATGTAAACCGTATTATTAGGATATATACCGTTTTAGACGTATGAAGCAGTTGTCAAAGTAATTCCATTTTAATGTTAGGAGTAAATAGTTTGTAATGCAAAAAGCTATTAGCAGTCTGTGAAATATGCATACTTGATACTGCTCGAGAAGAGCTGCATTAACCCCTTATATTCTAAGTGAACTCCCACTTCTGCTACAGCGAAAGGCCAAAAATATGTGTCACTACTTAATTCATTGGCCCTTTTCAGACAGTTATAAATCCTCTGTCATTTAAATATGGAAGTTTGAAGTGTACCATTCAAAAGTTCTCTCTCAGTAGGGGTTGAGAAAGAAAATGAAGACTGAAAACAATACAAACAGAAATATGTAAAAACAAATATTTTTCTGAATGGGAATAGAGTACTTCTTGAGATATTTTGTTTTCAAAAGAAAATGATATTTACAGAATTCCATTAGCAGTTTCTTCTGTAATGAAATATTTTAACTCCTTACATCTCATTTACATGAAACCTGGTTATGTGGATAAAACATTCAAATGTACGCACTAGAAAATAACATACTGCTGTTGCCCACAGTACATTAATTTTCTGCATCTGCCATCTGTGTGTGAAATCAGTGACACAGTAGAGACAAAGTAGATACGTTTGGTTAAACAGGTTAGATAGTTCATGTTACTGATAAAAAAAAAAGTCTCCAGAAGTATTTATCACTGAATCAAAGTAAGAATATAGATTATGGTTATCTGGAAGGTAACCAAGCTAATCTAACGAGGAAGGAATAAATATGTGAGATAAAAGACTGCCCTGCAGAGTGAAGTGGTGGGGGAAGTGTACAGTGATATCACTGTAATTACTCTGCAATGGCACAACAAGTAACCTTGCTGATACTGATTTTCTGAAAACCTTCCACAGTCACAAGTTTACTAGAAAAAAAGAATCTCATTATTCATAGCCTTCTGTAACATACTCAAATGTCTGCATGATAAAATGCTATGACCTATAAGACACTGCCTCTATCAAAATGGATTGAAAGGTCAGTTTTCCTCATGTTAATAAGCATCATGCTGTAAAGACATTCGAGAAATTGCATGTAACATTTCATGCATTAGCCCCAGCATGAGATGAAACTGAGTGGTCAAACTAAATTTCTGCTCTTTGACGCTAAGGAAAGAATGGGTTGTAATGAAGCGGTTATATAAGAAGATCAGGCTGGATCCAAGTGATATCAGAGTAAGGCAATTTACTTGAGAGTTTCATTTACATTAAATTTTCTCACAATATGGAATATTATTTAATCAAATGGACATACCAGAATCCAGCCTACAGCCATCACATTACTGATTTAGCTGACCTACTTTCTCAATGAAAGATAAATTGGCAAACATGTGAAAATACAATACTGTTGAATTTTGTCACATGCAGTAACCATTTTAGACACCAATATGAAATTTTCTGCGTCAGAGCAAGCAGGCTCTGCAGAATTTTGCAGTGTATAAATTAATAAAGGTACAGACTGTCATATTAACTAATTTTAAAGTATAGTATAACAATTGGAAAAAAAAATAATGTAACGTAGTTGATGCATTATGTTTAATGTATGGGCCTGAAGATGGTGATTATAATGCACCGAAACATGTGGCAAAATTTGTCCAGTACAATGTAGTACAGTTTCCTGTACCATGGTGACTCCTCAGTATGCATTACATGACAGGATGCAACAATATAGTAATAACTGTTCACAGAATTTGCATACTCATGATACCCAATAAATCTACTCTGAGTGGGTCCCAGTAGTTTTCTCCACACCAGATAGTTGGCAATAAATTTTGCAGTATTGCATACAATGTTGCAAGGACATGGAACATTTTTTTTAACCCTGGATCATCAAATAGTTTAGCTCAAATCGGTCAGATATTTAACGTTTATCTGACTGGGGTGGGTATTTAAATCATAGCACATGGTTTATGAAAAACATAAGTATTACATGAGCAGAAAAAGATAAAGTTATGCAAGAAACGTCATTTTGCGGAAAATGTGCAGTGTCTTAAAAATGCAGTAAATAACATTGTTGCCTAAATATATAAAATGATTTTCAAGGGGTGTTTTCATTTAATGCGTTCTCATGTGGGAATGTGGGTCTTTTGAAGGTTATTGTGTTTTTAGCACCAGCGACTCTGAGGTAATCATGATTTTCCCCAACTTTCTCCACATAAAGCTGATAATACACAGAAGCAGAGTACTGCCAGGTCATGGTGAAAACTGGCTTTGTAGACTGATGTTAAAGAACCCATGAACCAATTCACCAACAATTATATCACCATTACACAGCAGCAATAAAAGCATGGGAGTGTGCACTGGAAACACGCTTTTTACCCATCAATGACCAACCACAAGCATGTCTCTAATATTCTCAACATAAGAACACCATCACATACCCACACACACACACACACACAACATACTGCACGTGCGTGTCATTTTCTTGGGAACTGATGACATCAGGAGGTGTACAGTCAATACTCTAACCTAAATGTGATGATAAATAACAAACTGCTGACGTTACAAGACTTGGTCAAAATGACAGAATGGCATTCTTTTAAAATTCTTGCAATGTGATGTGTGAAGTATGTTCGAAGAGTTTTTAGTATGGAAAGCTGTGCATGGCCAAAATTCCATACACCAAAAGAGAATAAGCCTCTTAAACATACTGATTTGATTGATCTTACCTTCTAAGTCTTGAGTTCCTGACCGCTCAAAGCTCCGTTCTTGAAAGAAACAAAATACGTGCTTGACGGTACTTCACTCAATTACACCACACATCAACTTAATATGAATTGCATCTTCCTAGCATAGTGCATTTTGCACAGAACGATACACAGACACACCCACACTTTGATACACATAGGAACAGTTATGTATCGGCAGTCAAGACTCAGTTGTCTTTCTTTACACACTTCACAACGATGGTCATGCTCTGCAGAGTTATTACAAAGAAAACAGTTTATCCAAACAAATATCACAGCTGAATGCAGCATTATGACGTATGCACAAATGCAAGTACATGTAAATTAAACAAAATATATTCTTGAATGTTGAAATTAGTTAATTTCACTTCAAAGTCTCTGTGATTTAACAGGTTACACAGCAATTACACAGTGAATTTAATGAGTGTTATTTTTTTTATCTAACTCAAAACTGTCAAATTATAAAATTGTTGTTGGTCCATTCACTATCAGAGGTATGTAGCTGGAGAATGTTTTAAGGGACAGGAATTTCTACCGATAGACACTGAGACTGCAAGAAGCCAGGTTTAATGGGAGGACTGCGTAGATTATGAAGCTGATATCAGTACGAGAACATTCAGCTACTATAAGTCTCCATCATGTCATATTCAGCACATCCATACAGAACATTCAGCTACTAAGTCTCCAACATGTCATATTCAGCACATGCATACAGAGCATTCAGCTACTGTAAGTTTCCATCATGTCATATTCAGCACATCCATACAGACCATTCAGCTACTAAGTCTCCATCATGTCATATTCAGCACATCCATACAGACCATTCAGCTACTGTAAGTCTCCATCATGTCATATTCAGCACATCCATACAGACCATTCAGCTACTGTAAGTCTCCATCATGCCATATTCAGCATATCCATACAGACCATTCAGCTACTGTAAGTCTCCATCATGTCATATTCAGCACATCCATACAGACCATTCAGCTACTGTAAGTCGCCATCATGCCATATTTAGCACATCCATACAGACCATTCAGCTACTGTAAGTCTCCATCATGTCATATTCAGCACATCCATACAGACCATTCAGCTACTGTAAGTCTCCATCATGTCATATTCAGCACATCCATACAGACCATTCAGCTACTGTAAGTCTCCATCATGTCATATTCAGCACATCCATACAGACCATTCAGCTACTGTAAGTCTCCATCATGCCATATTCAGCACATCCATACAGACCATTCAGCTACTGTAAGTCTCCATCATGTCATATTCAGCACATCCATACAGACCATTCAGCTACTGTAAGTCTCCATCATGTCATATTCAGCACATCCATACAGATGCATCAAGATTCCTCTTTATCATCCTTGTAATTCCTGAATTGAACTAACTAGCACAATATTATATCTGTTAATGATTTGTATGTCTTCCATATATGTGGCAGGCTCTTGTAAATGCGGTAATAAACCTTCAGATTCCATAAAATGTGGGGAATTTCTTGACTCACTAAGGACCTGTTAGCTTCTCAGGAAGGACTCTGCTCTATGGGGTTGGTTGGTTGGTTTAATTAATTAGTTAGGCCTTCTATATATAAAATGCATTTAATGAATGTGTAAAGGGGATGGTGCATCTGTCTGCATGTTTCACCTCTAAGTACATGACAGGTTTCTATTAAATTGATACTGGATCCTACCCCCCCCCCCCCCCCCCCCCCCCCCCCCCCCCCCCCCCGACAAAAAGAAAACTGTGAGAAATATTTAATTTTGGATATTACCAGTTTGTAGTAATACCTCCATGACAAAATTAGATGTAACTAACTCTACAACCTTCCTTCAGACACAAAATTAGGTGTCATTAAACCCTACAACCTGTGTGCGTTTTAAGAGTGTGCATGTGCATGTGTTTATGTACTCCTCCTAATAACAGAAAGATTTATATAAAAACCTGTATTAATGTCATGCAATGGTAGGTCACTTAACCTTCATATTTGTAAGTCTCTGATACTTTGATGGGTTGAAACAGGCTGTTTGGAAGTAACCAAATAGTGGTTATGATTAGTTCATTTCTGGAGTTTTCTAATATCAGTACAAAATTATGATTCCTTTCATTTCCAGTCTTCTTTGGAGGTGCATGCATTGAATTTAGATCTATTTAACATTAGCACCAATCACATAGTGGCATAGCGCTTTATCACGGAAGAATGAAGGCTTTTTTAATCTTTATGTATGTTCATTAGACCACCGTAATTTTTCACTATAGCAGTTGGAAAATGTATGCATAGTGTACCAACATCAGACTTGCAGAAAGGTGCATGTTGGACATAAAATGTGTGTCACTTGTATCTAGGCGCCCTTAGAACCTTTGTTCAATAAATTTCTCTCTTCAGCAAACATTTAGTGATCTGCACTTCAGATGCATGCAGAAATACAAATAGATCTTCATGTAAAATCCCATTATTTGTGTCTGATTTTAACCAGGATTGGAAAAAGTGGGCAAATGTAAGTAAAACTTTGTGGTATGAAATATGTAAATCAATTCATCAGTTTTTCCGTTGTGACACGCAGACAGAGACATATGATGAAGCCAACACGCGCATTTTTACAACTCTTCATCCCAAAAACACCAAAACTTAGCATAAGGCCCATCAAAGATTTCACCAGGAAACTGCTTTGATTATTAACTTTATATTTACGAGTCAGGACTTCTGGGATGTGACGCTGTGTCACTGGGCGAGTGGTTCCAGACTTCTTGAAGGCACTTTGGTCCTCCAAAACGTTGGGAACCATTCACCCACCAACACAGTATAATATTTCAGACCTGAATGCTAAGGAACAATGCTATGAGAACCTCAAATCTGACATACTTGTCCATACTGTGCTTATTCACTGTGATAAACTATTGTACACGACAGCCAGAGGGACACTGAATCGCGACTTCACTGGTATAACGTGCGGCTGTCTACACATACTCTATATTCGGTCATGCTGTACTTATTTAACTGATCAAATTTTATATCCCTCGATAGCATCACTGCAACCACAATGCATGCTGTGTTTATAGATACTGAACTTGACAGAATAACGGTATGCACTAAGTGATATGCAGTATGAACTTGGAGCTGCAATAACCACAGTACCAAACTTTTCACTGCAGTGTTTTGCTGCAATGTACTGATCCTTTTAGTAACTACTACCAACTGCCGACATAACGATGGAATAGCAGGCGTTTTCCGTTGATATGCGCGGGTTGGCGCAAAAAAAATGACATACTTATAAACTCAAAAGTTTTGCATCTTGGCCATATTTGTAACTTTTGACATCCAAACAATATTTGATATTCATGAAATACTCGTATGCTCACAGCAGATGTAAAGTATCGTATGCAGGTCACAGTTACAAATACGACGACGATGCAGAACTCATGCGGCTGTAGAAAAATTGTTTTTGTGCCGCGCGGTATGTATACGCACACATATACACGTGGTGATTCTTAATAGAACCTAATACATAGAAACATCGTGTTTTGCTCCTAAAATCAAGCCACAAAGTTCCGACAGATATTGGTCACAGCAACTTTGTTAAGATATGGCAACGGGCGCAACGACTTGGCGTCAATGCGATACACGTTTTGTGTCCGTGATTTCGTAACCTTACACTAGTATAACATTCTTGCATTGGTACTGTGGTGTTCAAACGTGCCTAACAACAACGTATTCTTTCGACGAATTAACTGACGTCATGGTGTATGGAGCAGTACTGCGAAGCCGACGAAGCTGCAGTTTACATTGAAATATATCCACAACGAAGGACTTAGCATACAAAGTTGCTGGAGTGTCCCCTCATGCCACTACCAGGTCGCTCTGGCTTTTCGTTAGAATATTCCTGTGTACGGCGTGGAAGGTGCCGAACTCACACTTAGCCACGTTATCCCGTTCACACAACCTCCGGATTCTCAGCATGTAACAGTATTCGTTCTCCCAAGGCTGCTGCAGCAGGATACAGCTGATCCTTATATTCCCAGGAAGTCCTGGTCACGGATGAATTGTATAATTCACGGTCTTGTATTTCGAACAGTCGTAACATGCACACATAATCTTAAGAAAATCGGCAGTCGGCTCAGGAAACACGCTTCTAGCATGAGTTTAAAATTAATGCTTGGACGGAATAATTGGGCATCTCCTCATACGACCCTACGAGCTACCGCCTCGACAGCCAAGGCCACTTATTTACATGTTTAACGGAATAACTACGTCAGTAGCTGGAGGAAGTGTCACTAGCAACACGATAAGTTATGTATGTCGTTTATAAATGATGGAGCTCCTCGTTTTAACCGCGACGAAAAATAGTTCTTGGACCCTCACTTCTCAATGAATTGAATTGAATTTATTTACATTATTTGAATCCAAAACAGAACAAGTCAAGAAAATATTACATACATACAGTAGTAGCTGGTACAAATACAACTAATTAAGCTTAGTTTGTTATTCTCTATTTACGTTAAAGTATTCGTCTACAGAGTAGGAGTAAGCATATAAATAATTCTTTAGGACTGATTTAAATTGTTTAGGGTTATCACTTAAAATTTTTATACTTTATGTGAGACTATTAAATACTTTTATGCCAATTGGTATCAATGCAAGGGGAAAACTGGCCTGTTCTATGGTCCCTGCGATCTCCCTACCTCACTGTGGGGCCACCTGAGGGGCATATTCTCACACATATTAACACGCGATAATAGCTTTGGCGTTCGATTGAAGCTGCTGCGATAACTGTGCAACAAATACCTGAACTGTTCAGTGTAGCAGGGATTCTTGAGTGAACGAACGGGCTCAGCCATGCACTCAGACAAAGGGTGAGAGTTTTCAGTAAATTTTGCAAACATTAAGACAAGGTTATGTTAGAATCCGATAAACCTAAGGAAATGCGCTCGTAAAACACGCCGTTACTCGGCGCGTTTGAATTGCTAATGCTTTCCGTTCGTTCTGACTAACAAAGCGGTTGATACCACTTTTAAATTATGCATAACCGTGCATTGGGCAATTAGATATGGTAGCTAAAACCAACAAATGCACCTAAGTGTATGAGAGCATATTATAAACATCGTGTAGTACAGTATAGGAGGTATACTATGTTTATAGTATACTTTCATACACTTACGTGCATTCGTTGGTTTTAGTTACCATATACGGTTGATACCACGTTTATAGGAACCTTTTGGCTTCATTAGAGAAGTAGAACGTGGTCCTTACATATTGCATGTAATTAATAATCCTATATACAAATACCCAAACACACGGAGTCGGTATAACGACTGGGCGACGGGGTGGACGTCCGAGGAATCGTGGTTCGATTCCAAGCATGGTCAAGATATTTTTCTCTTCATAGCGTCTAGACAGACTCTAGGACCCACCCAATCTTCTGTTCAGTTGGTACCAAGAGCTCTGACCCGGAAAGCTTACCACTCGCCTCCACGTAGTGCCGAGGTTTAGAATAAGTGGAGCAGTACCCCCGCTTTCCATACTTCATGGCAATGTGCTTAATTAAGGGCAGGAAAAACTTGGTATACGGGTACTGGATAATAGTTCATCACAGTGACTGTGCACTCTTGGACCATTCATACTTTGGGCTCGTGGGTTTAAATCCCGCTTGAGGTGTGGATTATGTTCACATTTTCATAGTCTAAGGATTTATAGTTTCAGAAGTTAATTCTATGACATCACACCAAAAGGCCTATCAAGTCCATTGAGGCTGAAAAGGTAGATAAAACAATAATCTGGCTGGCTACTTGCAGTTCAGTTGTATGCACCCTTTTTTATGCTAAAATTTAAAATTATTCGAATTCTCCAAAAATTACTGGAATTGAATGAAGGTAAATACAAACTATGAATTTTATTTGTGTGTTGCCCCAAAATCCATGCTGTTAACACCTGAGGAGCTGTTAAGAAAATGTGAACTTAGGTATTTTTGCCTAACTCTTCGTGGTTTTTGAGTACGGTCATAATATATTACTGATTTCATACAACATAATGATCCCAGTATCTTTGAATTACAGTAAGTGAGCTTCATGATCAAACTCCCTTACTGCAATTGCTGAAAACACTAGTGTTCACTAGTTATTGTGAATTACGAAGCTTAAAATGATGTGGTGTGATAATCCACATCACTATTATTTTGTATAATGCTCATCCTTTTAGCATTTTCCAAACAATATTTTGGAGACTCGTTCAGTCTCCATCATCAGGTATTAAGACTGGAAAGGGGGCGCTACTGTAATGCCCATTGGAGTACCGATATCCACGTTAACACAGATTTAAGACAGATTCAGTCTCAAGAACATTGTTTGGAAAACCTAAAAGATGATGGATACTGCCCATTCATGGGCAGTTATGTTTAATGAAGCATAATTTAAGATTATCTGTATGCTCTGAACGAACTAAAATTCCATATATATATATTGTCAAATGAATGTATGTTGGGTTAGGCTAAAATTTTGGATCAGGTTTAGAACAAAATAAATTTCTGGGTTTCTAAAATGGATGAACCATATTGTGTGACAAAGTACGTTTACAAAAACTGCTTTCACTATAATTATGCTAAAATAGTTCCCATGCAAAAAATTGTTTACCAGGCCCGTTACTTTCTGTGGCACAAGAGGTGAAACAGTGATCTGCGTACGTTTAATTGCAGACGACAGTAAATAATAAAATGCCCGTGTTTAAATGAAAAATAGGTCTGCCAGAGTGGAACCATTTTGAATTATTATTATTATTATTTAGTAGTAGTAGTAGTAGTAGTAGTAGTGTGCACATAATTGCTTCTGTCACTGTTGCCAAGCACTTAGTGAGCATACTTCAGTTTAATTATTTGTCCCTCTGCATCAGGATTTAGGCAAAGCAGCTATTACAGCTTGGTTGGAAATATGTTTTAGAAGTAGTAAGTCCCAATTAATTAAAGAGTAACCCGAATGATAAAAGGAGTGACTGTATTACCGGAACGACATATAATGTTAGGTTATGCGTTAAGTGTGGATTACGAAGAAACCAGTCATTGTTCAAAGTCGCTTAAGTGCAACGAACACATTATTTATACAAAACCACTGAATTGCAACGAACATACATCTTTAGACAACGATAAAACGCGACTTTTCCGATTTAAAAACAAGTATTTTTCCGATTACCGCAATACATTCCACACGTTCACTTTCTGCTTTTACACTGACTACACTTCAAAGAAAGTAAAACGTGATTGGTCAGTTGATAAGTGCACTTTCATTATGTAGTACGACGGAGCAATATCCTCTGTTACAAATTCTCGTACCCATGATGCACAATTACTGTAATTTCTTCTCTGCATTTAGTGAGTTCTAAAGAACAGTATGTCAATGAATAAAACTATATTTGAAGATTCTAGTCTTCTGGGATGTGGAGTTGTCTTTGGGCTAGTAGTTCCCGACGTTTTGAACGATCATAGTGTTCTCTTCTGCAGGGTGCACTTCTTGGCCCTGAAGATGGAGGCACTGCTATCCTTCGAAATGTAGGAAAATAGTTCGCTCAACAACACAGCGTCACATCCCACAAGACTGGAATCGTCAGCACCACCGCTGTGGGAACCTCAAATCTCACAAATTTATAGTTGACAGAATATGTAATGAAATATATATGCGTGTATGCAAAATTAAAAAAAAAAATATGCGTGTAAAATTTGTGGACTGTGGGTGAAATTCACAAAGACCGGGTGGTTTACGAAATGCTACCCCATTAATATTTTATTTTTCGAGCGTTTTCCCTCGTATTTTCAAAGATGGCTCACAGTTGTTCCCATGATTCCTCTATGTAAAAGACAGGCAAAATTATAGTTTTGTATCTTTTAGTATTTATGTTTTCGAATAGCAAATGGGAAGACAAAAGATTCTCACTCATATGGTAGTAGGCATTCCCCGAATTTAATGTGCTCATAATTTCTTGATGCATACAATTTTGATCTTTTGGTGTCCCCAGATATTTGAACTGTGCCACATGTTGAAGTGATGGAGTTCAGGCTTCAGTTTTAAATTTCATATATGAAAATTTCTTAATTTTACTGTTACTCATTCCTTGTAGTTGACAAGGAAACCACCACATCCTGGGCAGATGACAGGCATGTCTGCTTGTGATCAATAATGCATAATTTCAATTAGTCCATGTGTGTTTATACATTGAAGGATTTAGAGGAAGTAGGTGTAAGTTTTCCCAAAACTTAAATTGATGTAATCTTTGCTCCATTTCCTTTTCCATCAAGTATGCTGGAAATTACAAATGATCCACATTTATTTCACACAGAGACAATGGAGGATGATTCCTCACACAGCAAACTTCAGTTGTGTCTCACGTGGAATAGCTTCACTGACAACATAATCAACTCTCTGGAGTCTTCTTATGGTGATGGTGACTTTGTGGATGTCACATTGGCCTGTGAAGGGGAGAGCATCAGAGCACACAAACTAGTTTTATCTGCATGTAGTCAGTACCTCAAGAGGCTGCTTAAGGTCTGATATTATTGTCAATATGAGTTTTTGTGTATGTACGGACAGTTTATTGGTATTCACATAATTAAATTTCATCACTAAAAATTTAAAATGTGATGTATCTGGATACATAAGTTTAATATTGGCTGCATTTACCTCATAATCTTTGCTCTTCTCAATCATTGTTTTTAACTCAAAAACAGTATAAAGAATATATGTGAGAAACTTTATATTATTTTCACCGTGCATTTTCTATTCAATGTTTCATAACCAACTAAATGCACATTTCACTTGAAACTATTTTTATATAGTTACTAAATACCCCTACATATGTTTCAGTCTACCAGAGACCATCATCAGGGGGTTATAAACTACACTTATTACACATCCATATGTTTAGTTCATTGCCAAATGAATGAACTAAACATATGGATGTGTAATAAGTGTAGTTTATAACCCCTGATGGTAGACTGAAACATATGTAGGGGTATTTAGTAACTATATAAAAATAGTTTCAAGTGAAATGTGCATTTAGTTGGTTATGAAACATTGATATGTGAGAAAATTCTTACACAACAGTATGAAAGTGATGTCAAAACTGGCAACTGAAGGAATCAGTACTATACTATAACAGACTGCATACCAGTAAATTACGCTTCTTTTAACTGTCATATTCTGTCTGTAAATCTGAACTTTGTTGTTTAATGATGCTGGTAATTGCTGAGATTATATGGCATTGGCAATTGATGAGTGAATGAGCATGAATCATTAGTGGAATGATACTGACGGGGGAAAACCAGAGTACTCAGAGAAAAACCTGTCCCACTGCCACTTTGTTCCAAACAAATTGACATGGATGGGCCTGGGATTTACCCAGACGTTCTGCAACAGGCCAGCAATTAACTGCTTGACCCATGGTGTGGCCCATATCTCGTTAATTCACAATCTTATTTTACTGGCAGTTCTGGCCACTGACATGGACCTGCATGTTTGGGGGGAAGAGAAATAAATAGTTCTGTCTATAAAAGTCAGCTTCAGAAAAATGAAAGTGGAAAGAATATGCAGAAAGAAAGAGACTCAGTTGTTTGTTCATGAAACTGCAGGAATGTCTAAAGTTAATGCATGTAGTACAGCTGTATGTTTTGACATCGTTATGAATAAAATACCTATTTTATACAGCATTCTTATTACTAATGCCTATTGGTAAAGTAATGAAGTGCCATTGTTGTGAACTTAGCTGATCTCTGAAATGTTTGTAACTATATCAATTATTTACATACTTTGAAAGTACTAACATTTTGACATATGGTGTATTGAGTTCTTAAGACTTTCTCACTGGTATACCACTAAATGAAATTTCACAATTTCAATGTAGCAGTGATATTTTTTTTGTATTTAAATAAAAAAGCTGAAATTTTAAAGACTGGCTGACAGCAGGTATCAGTTATATAATGTTGCCAGCAGTGCTACATATTAGCAAATATGTATTTTTTAAAATTGTATCCTTTTTTATATTCTGATTTTTATTAAGGCCACACACCAGTAAACAGTGGTACATGATGTACTCATGTTACAGTTACTCCTGAGGCAAATAGGATTACCACTAGTGGTACACATACCACATTTTGAGAAACCGTGGTGTATAGGATGAATCTTGAGAAGCATGTACACATTAAATTTAAATTATATCACTTCTTATGTATGACAGACAAAGTGGGTTAAAAATGTGTTTTTGATTATTGAAAGAGCCACTTGTTTTCTTTTTATATTTGCAGAAGAGGACTTACATTAGTGCTAAGTAGTCTGGTATCTTGTCACTATGTTAAAAGATGCATAAAAATGCGAAGAAATTTTATACGTGTATTGTGAATAGTCATGAGCCCAGAGGTACAAAATCCCAGGCACCAGGTCACCCAGGTGACTACATTTTGTATGGTGGCACCTAATGTTTGTGGGTAATGAGTGCGGAACTCTGTTCATGTCACCCTTCTGGCACCTAGAATTCTGAGATGGCTTCTAGATTTTTGGAAAATTTGTGAACCTGGCATGAGCCTGTACTGTTACTTGCACAGAATTCACCAGTAAGGTAGTTCAGAACTTCTTAATGAATGCAGTCTGAGGGGGCTAAAGTAATGTCCCCTTTTCTTTGATTATTTTCAAGTATTTCATGCCCTTTGATTTTATTCATTCTATAGGAAAATCCGTGTCCACATCCAATTATCATTTTGAAGGATGTTGGCTTAGCAGAATTAAAAGACCTCTTGGTTTATATGTACCATGGGGAGGTGCGGATTGAACAGGACAGGATTGCCAAACTACTTCACACAGCGCAGATCCTTGAAATACGAGGTCTGCGGGACATTAACCAGAGACTTGATCAGGAGTTGGATAGTGGAGTAAGTATTCAGTCAAGTCAAGCCCTTCTTGATGCTCTTAGACTTCCCAGTAGCATATTCTACAGTAAAATTTAAAATCATTGAAGATCAAGTATCCCCTTGTTTCTGCCCATTGTGAATGTTTATGTGTTAAAATAGGAAAGTAATACATTTCGTATGTTTTAATCTTTTTGATATATCACAGTTCCAAATTTTATCTTAATAGTCTGGTAAAATTTCCCAGCTCTGTGGATTTTCTGTGTACTTATGATGTAGCAGTCTACCAAACTACCTGTCACAGAAGACAGTAACCCTCTCTGTGTAAATTCTTTCTGGTTTTTTTCTGTTTATTGTACGTCCTTGTTTTGTATGTGCAATAAAATAATATTTTGTTTCAATAGATGACAGAAACAAACAATTTAATGGCAACTGTACCTGAAGGGGCTCGGATTCAAGACGCTACAACAGGTGAACATAATGGTAACCAAAAGAACAATGCCGACAGTAACACAGTGAGTGTCCAGGGAAAATCAGTGTCTATTACAGGCAAGAAGAGACCAGCAGAACATGCAAGACCATTCCTGAAATCTTCACTTGGAAGGAAGCCCAGGCCCATCCCAATGTTACAGTGTATCCAGCCGTCTGGGAAAATGGACAGTAATGCTGTTGTACCAATGTCTGTAGACAGAGATGAGGATGAAGGTGGAGGAGATGCATCTAATGTCTCGTATCTTGTACCAGACCGTGTAAGTGGACACAAAACATTGTATATTCTTTGGTTACATATTGATGTTAGTTAATGTCATTGAAGCGTGTTACGTGAAAAATTCTGAGGACTCAAAATTCCTTTAACCTTTGTACTTAGAAATTACTTTGTATACAGGTATAGATCATTTGGCAAGGTGGATAGATAGCTAGCTAGCTGTGCAACTAAATGACTGTCTACCTCTGGTAGCAGGCAGCAGACTGCCTGTTTATCAAAACTTTTCAAGTTAGAACTAGCTAGTGAAACCTACATGGTTACAATAAAAGGTAAAGTTCACCCTAGAACAGGCCATGAAGGCTCAGAGGGGGAATAGAGGTATAGCTCTACTCTTTCTTTAACCTCATCACTAGAGGGGGGTGGGCAGTGCCACACCCCGACCACTTTATCCCCCGGGGAAGATACGTGGTACCCATTGTACAGGAGGCTAGGTGGGCCCCAGGGCCTCTCTGGGCGGGTGCAGAAAATCTCACCCCACCAGAATTTGATCCCCGGACCTTCCAGCCCATAGCGAGTCGCTTTACTGACCATGCTATCCGGGCTGGTGGTTACAGTAGGCTTCAGAAATTTTAAGGTTTTGAAGACAGAAATAATAAACCACTAAGCCTTTTCTTTCTTTACTTCAGCTTCAGCAGACAGTCTTCCTAGATGATGTCAGAGTGAAAGAAGAAACCGAAGATGTTTCAGAATCGTTCGAGGATTTTGCAACTAATCAGTCATCGACCCTGGATGAGAATTCATCTGATACAGATCAACATGACTTCAGCAATAGCTATACTAATCCGTCAGTGGTCCTGACACTCGGAGGAGGTTCTTTAGGTGGTGACCTTCCGGCAGCACAAATGCTCAAGAGAGTTGCAACTAGGGCATCCAGCAGTAAGATTATATTTATATTCATGGGAAAAGATATATGTTATTGCTGGCAGGGGTGGGCAGAAAATGTAGCATGTATGAGGGAAAGAGAATTGTGTGTAACATTTTGGATGGTAAGCATCATGGAGGTGGAACATAAATGTTGTAATTAACCTTTAAATAGCTGGGCTGGTATTTAAATTTTAGTGCATGGTTTATGAAAAAAGTATTATGTTAACAGAGAAAGATAAAATTCTGAAATAAATAGAATTTTGTGGAAAATAAAACAGAGATTATGCAGCATGTCTTAAAAATTCAGTAAATTTCCTTGTTGCCTGAATATATAAAATGAAATTCTGGGGGGTGTTTTTAACATGTATTTGCATATGTGAACATAGGTTGTTTAAAGATTAATCTTAAAAAGTAAGTTGTAAAAATATGACCTGTGTTGATCTGGCTCATGAAGACGTCCAGTGACAGACTTTTCTGCTCTCCAGGACCCATGAGAAGGAATTTCTTGATGAGCTGAATAATTATCAGTTATTCAAGCAAGAATTGTACATAGTGTTAGGCAGTTAATTAGGGGTGTGACAGCCCATACCTGGGCAGAACACATGCGAAGGATGTCCTTCAGGAAACATCGAGTGAACTATCAGACTTGAAAAGTAATCAGCTGAAAGAAGTGGTGGGACTATTAAGGACACTTAAGGAATATTTGTTCAAAATTGGACTTGTGTATTGTCCCATCTGTGTACACATAAGTTGTCATGACAAAGAAGAAATAGCCGTATGTTCTGTGTGACCATGAGGTTCTAGTCAGATTAACCTTTATCAGCCGAACAGGCTGCTCATGTTCCATTAAATGTAACTCTACAAACAGACAAAAGGGAAAACACTGTCCCATGCAGGTGCAGGCACAGGCATTTAAAATGAAAGTAACTCCAGTCATCAATGGCTACATTGAGATTTAAAGGTTAGATGATAAAAGGTTAAGATTTGTCACCTCAGAACCCAATCTGTGAAGTCCAGAGATTGTCATAAGGCTGCACTGAGCAAGGTACTGCACTTTGTTCAAATTGCAAGTCTGTTAGAGGAGTGTACCTTAGAAGTGACTTGATTCCATGTTTAGAGTCTTGCTTGAGCAGCTGATACTTATTCAGCTGACCAAGAAATTCTGTGCCTCAGAACCTGGATGCACAACAGACTGAAGACAGTCATGTTGCAAGGGTAATTACCGTATATTCTCGAATCTAATCCGCACCCAGTTTTTGGCGACTTCTTAAACGAAAAAAAGTTAGTTCGCGATTCTAATCCGCACCTTTCCTTCAACCACCCCTTGCCCACGGGGCGACTGATTGAATAATATTGGATGTTACCAATGCGTTAAAATCCGACGCTACGCCTGTGGCCGATGAGTCATACCGATAGAGGCGGGGCCTTTCTCAACAGACGTGCGCAATCTCGTCTGAAGCCAGCTGAGCCTTAGTTGTTGAAACGTGGGAGGTGCTTGTTCCAATTTGTCGTGTACCGTAGTTATGGAAGAGGGACACCTGAAATCGAAACGACTCTCATATACGGCAAAGTTCAAACGTGAAGTTATTCGGTGCGCAGAGGAGAATGGAAACCGCAAAGCCGCTGCAATTTTTGGAGTTGATGAAAGCATCGTTCGACTATGGCGGAAACACAAGGCAGCGATCAGCGGGTGTGAGGCGTCACGAAGGAAATTCACTGGACCCAATTATTATATTATTATAATAATAAATAATAAAATAATAGATTATTGTATTGTATTGTTCTTACGGCACGTACAGCAGCTCAATCATTTTTCCAAAATCCAGCTCTAGACCGCGAATCTAATCCGCATCTGATTTTTTAGCCCTCTAAAACTGTAAAAAGGGTGCGGATTAGATTCGAGAATATACGGTAATGCCCATCTCCTTTATCTACTGTGCACATAGATGTAACACTGAGTTACTGTTGGTCTCTGCTTACTCAGTTGTCTGCTCCAATTCCACTCAGATATGGAAGTTTTTGTCCTTTTTAAGTGTGTCCCTACCTTGAGTGACAGTTTGGTTGCAGGTTTTCTGTCTTTTAAGTAAAACCGCATATGTCGAGATGAGCCCATGAAATTAATTTCTTGTCTTTTAAGAATCGAGTTCCTCATACCATTTTGGTGTACAGAGATTTCCTTCTGGTAATTTATTTATTTATTATGGTTTATTTGGGAGCTGGGGTAGCACAATCGGTATAACGATTAGGCTAAAGGCTGGACAGTCTGGGGTTTGAATCCCAGTAGGGGCAAGAAGTTTTCTCTTCTCCTAAAAGTTCAGACTGGCTCTGGGCCCCACCCAGCCTCCTGTTCAATGGGTACCAATTTCTTTCCCAGCGGTAAAGTGGCTGTGTTGTGAAGTTAACCATCACCTGCATCTAGCATCAAGGTTAAGAATGAGTGGAGCTAAACCTCTATCCCCCCCATGTCTCCATGGCATGATGTAGGGTGAACTTTACATTACTTTTAACCAAGAAAAATTTGCAAAAGCCTCAGCATGTTTCCTGGATGAGATTCAAACCCATGTCTCCCAAGTCAGAAGCAATACTGACTGAGTCACCTTGCTTATTCCTTTTTGCTGGTGGTGCCAGATAATTTGCATTGATTGACAAACATTTTTCTTGTAGGAAGGCTTACCCTTTTTGAAAACAAGATAACTTTACAGATATGTGCACCTGGAGATAAAATTTATGTGCTCATGCACGAATGTATAGGTACATTCATAGTCCTTAGAAGGTTAAGGCTTGAAAAAATTTGAAAGTCAGTTCTGTGGAAGGAAAAGAAGAGTTTCAATTTGTTGTTAGTTTATTTTTACTTTGTCAGCTGCTAGGACTCATTAAATATAGCAGGTTCTGTGTGTCACTGTAATTAACTTTTTGCAGATGAAGGAATATCAGCGGGAAAGGACAGACCTTCACTGGGGAACCTACGTCAGAACTCATCAGTGACTGATCAAGGTAGGAAAGCAAAGGCTGTCACACATTATTGACTGATTATTTTACTGCCAAGTTCAAATATACTGTGGCATGCAAGACCTGTTTTAAGCCTGCCATACAATTTACACACATTGTGTCCTGACATAATCAGGCCTTGCATTTCAGATGCCCTGTATATTTTCTCTTTTAGTACATTAAGCTTGGTAGGTGACATTTAATTTTGCTCTGTTTTACTGCATTAGATGTTGTAAAGTGTTAATGTATAACCCCAGAGGGATACTATGAAATCACAGTTTGCCCCAAATTTTAAAAGATGGCTTGATGGGAGCTCTTCCCACGTGGTATTTTTAACCCACAACCCACATCACACCCCATAAAACTGTGGTCTTTATTCTCACTACTGCAAGAACCTGAAATCCCTCATATTGTCTAACATGTGGACAATGACAACGTTGCGGACCTGCAAATTCATTAGGAGGATGGGGCACAAGTGTTACTTAATTTAAAGCTACTGTGTATGTTATTAGGTCTTCAAAAAATGTACAGCTTCGGTTACCCCCCCTCCCATTCTCCTCCCCCCTCCTCCTCCTCCTGTCTGCTCTGTACATATAAAGGTAAAAGGTCAAGTTCACCCTAGAACAGGCCATGAAGGCCCAGAGGGGGAGTAGAAGTGTAGCTGTACTCTTTATTTATCCTCAATGCTAGATGGGGGTGGGTGGTCAATGCCACGCTCCGGCTGCTTTACCCCCAGGAATGACCCGGTACCCATTGTATGGGAGGCTGGTTAGGGCCCAGGGCCGGTCTGGACAGGTGCTGAAACTCTCGCCTCCACCAGGATTCGATCCCTGGACCATCCAGTTCAATGTATATTATATACACTATAAAATAACAACATGGTGGCTTTACAAAAATAATCTTCAGCCCTCAGTTTGATGGCAGTAACTAATTAACCACTGGCAATTTGAAATGTGAAGTTATAATTTAACTGCTAGTAGTAGCCTATATAATGAATTAGTTTTGCAGCAATAATACTGTAATAAAGTGCATTATACTATGTTCTTTTCATCATTTTAATCCAGTTGTCCAGCTTTGTTGCATATTTTTTATACATTATCAAGGGAGTTGTTCTTTCTCCAATTAAGAGCAGATTGAAGTCAGGAATGCTTGCTATCATTTGGTGCAGAATCTTTTGTCTTCCAGTTTGCTATCCAAGAATATAAAGATTAAGATACACAGAACTATAATTTTGCCTGTTGTTTTATATGGGTGTGAAACTTGGTCACTCACATTGAGGGAGGAACACAGGCTGAGAGTGTTCAAGAATAGGGTGCTGAGGAAGATATTTGGGCCTGAGAGGGGCGAGGTAGCAGGGGAGTGGAGAAGACGACATAAGGGGGAGGTTTATGATCTGTACTCCTCACCAAATATTATTTGGGTGATCAAATCAAGAAGAATACGATGGGTGAGGCATGTAGCACATGTGGGGGAGAGGAGAGATGCATACAGGATCTTGGTGGGAAGACCTGAGGGAAGGAGACCACTTGGACTGGATTGATCTGGCTCAGGATAGGGACAGGTGGCAGGATCTTGTGAATGCGGGAATGAACCTTCGGGTTGCATAAAATGCAGGGAATTTCTTGACTAGCTCAGGACCTGTTAGCTTCTCAAGAAAGGCTCTGCTCCATGTAGATAGTTAGTTTTTCTTTCTCCCGTATACAGTGCAAGCATGGAGTGTACAGGTTTCTGAATATAGTAAAATACATGATAAACTTAAGATTTATTCAGCAGAACAGTTGTTATGAAAGTGGGGAGTAAAAGGTGTGGTACTTGATGTATAGAGATGTTCTGTATCGCCTCAGCCATGTTTACTGGTATTGAAAATTGTGATGCTGTGAGTATATTTAGGTATATGTGTGTTTCATGTGGTGCTGCATGATTTTCTTACATCTAAACCCATAGTAGCAGATCAAATTTTAAACACAGTAAAGTACCACATGTTTTTCCTAGTAGCAACATGTAGGCCATATACACCAGCACTTTATGTGTGTGTATATATGTACATACGTGTGTATGTGCATATGTACGTAAATCAGAATACTTTAATTTTATTTTGCGCAAGAAGCTGTTTTTTAAACAGAAAAATTAAATTAATCATATGGAGTGAGACCTCTGTGTCCATTGGAACAGCCTTGCAATGGATTTACAAAGTGTAAGACCATGCCAGAGTTCTGGTGGATAAATGACATCTCATTGGAAGGGGCTGGTTCAACCCAAAGCAATCCATGTAGGTTATGTGACAAATTCATACAAGGAAATGTTTTTCACCAACTATTTCAATTGTCCCCTGCCCCCTTACTCTTTTGATCTTCCAAATTCTCCTATCACCACACACACAGTATGTGTCAGGCCAACCCAACAATAATGCTCTAACAGCATATGGCTCACTGATTCAACCAGTACTTACATCATCTCAGACCAAATAAGTTAACATACTAAACATATTAACCTTTAACGGACGAACAGGATAACGTCCCATTAAACATGCATCCTTTACATCCGAAAGGGAAAATGTCCCACAGTGGGCATTTAAATTGAACGGTGCTCCGGCCGCAGCAGAAGCCTGATATTTAAAGGGCCATTACACTAAAGCATAAGCAGCAGATCCATCCAATTACTCCACAGTGATGAAATTTAAAGTGTTAAATTAAATGTTCTTAGCTTTGTTTGGTATTTTTGTGCAGCTTTGACTTCCCAACTTTGTAGTGTATAAACAGATTTTATTGCAGTACTTGATTATTTTCTTTTCCTCATGTGTAAGTGTGCCATATTTATGTAAAAATGCAGTAAAGTATGATTTGCATTGCATATATTTAAAAAGCCATATTTGATTGATGTGTCATAACTGTGAAAAGCTGTTCCTTATTTAGTACAGTATTGTGTTTTCATCGTTTATTTGTGCTTTATGTTTATGTTATGTTTCATAATTTAGAAGAAAGCTTGGTTGAAATGTAAATTCAAACTGGAAACCAGAAGCTCCTGTTGGTTGTAAGGTAAGTGTTCTTTTGTGTATTATTATTATTATTGTTATTATTATTATTATATTATTTATGTTTAGTTATGTTTAGTTAAAATATTATGTATTTCCTTTGCAATTCTGAATTCCGATGTGAATTGTGACAGTTGTTTCTTAAAAATGTTTAAGACAATCAAGTATGGCACTATTAGGGATGTGCAAATGCAGTAAAGCAGTGCTGCTTCACTTTACTCTTTTATTCACAGTCTATTTATAAACGAAAATTTTTCTTTTTAACACAGACTTAACATGGAGTTCTTTGTCACAAGTGCATTACTTCAATAATAGGGGCAGTGCTATGGTACAGATGATGCAGCAGTGCGGGTCTAACAAACTGTACAGTATCGTCACCTCAGATGTCACACTGTCTAGTCTCTTTATCACCAGAGAACTTCACACCTTGCATTTGGAGCTGGCTGGTTTCCACTCCTGCCCCACATTCAGGAGATCCAGAATTTAAATTTGTGCTTGAGACAAACTATCATGATTGGTTTTCATAGTTTTCCTGATGCCTGTGAGGCATTATTGAGACATCATCATACAAGCAGACAATTGTTGTTTCCATTCATATCCTTTTCAGTTCATCATTCATGGTCATCCCTCCATTTGATGTTTTATATAAATAGTGTGGTGGTAAAGTAGTGCTGAGTGAGCCAAGAATGAAAGCTATTAAGTCTGTTTACCTTTGAAAATTCCAAGTGTACCTATATACAAGGACCATTACTTACAATTAGTGATATTAATTTTTATTCATCTTCTGTCAGCTGAATTATGTAATTCCACATGTTTGAAGGAATTTTGTAGTTTTGCACATCCTTAGTAATGATAAATGCAAATCATGACATTGCTGACAATACTTCACATTAATTTCTAGAATGATAAAACTGCGTAATTTATTGTATTAGCAGGGTCAGTTACCAAGAAACAAGAGGACCCCAGGTCTGATGAGGTGACAGTATCATTACTGAGCACTGGAAGTCAACGATGGAAAATGTCATCTGATGCTAATGCTCGGAGTTCTTCCATGTTAGAAACTGATACACAGAATCAATTGGTAGGCCTCAAACCATGGGAAGTACAGAAACTGAGTAATAGAAATGATGATAGACAGCAGGCTTCTCTAAGCAGTGATTTATCTTCAGAGAAGTCTCATGAAAATATAACACAAAGTATGGACATGGATATGTTACAGTTTCTGAGAAAGGGTTCATTCCATCACAACAGTGATCAACAAACATACAGGAGTTCAAAGCAAACAGCAGGTGTAGTGTTTGTGAGACCAGGAGAATATGTGCAAAAAGAAGGGAAGACATCTGCAAAATTCCAAGCCATCGAACATATGCTCAACATAACGCCACAACTTCGCCTGCAGATGCTGATGTGCAGAGAATATAAGAAATACACCAACATACTGCTGGTGGCCATGTTTGGGCGAGATATGCTAGCAACTCACAGTCTTAATGGGACTGGAACTTCAAAACCAAGACTGGACATTCAAAAAGTGAATCACATTATAGGTAATATGACCTAACCAGTTGTTGTCACTTATCTATGAAAATGCTAAGTACCATATTTCATCACACATTTCACACGCATATTTTTTACAAAACTAGAACTGAATATGTATGCCTCAATTATTATAGGATTTATGAACATGGTATACCTTGGAAAAATTAGCCATCAGAACATAGTTAGTATACAGCCTAGGCTACAGGTTGGACAGTCTGGGGTTTGAATCCCAGTAGGGGCAAAGTTTTTTTCTTTCTCCAAAACATCCAGATTGGCTCTGGGACCTACCCAGCCTCCTATTCAGTGGGTACCAGGGTTTTTTCCCCAGGGATGAAGTGGCCAGGGCATGATGGTGACCACTCACCTTCATACAGCACCAAGGTTAAGAAAGCATGGATCTATACCTCCCCTGCCTTTATATGCCTTCATGGCATTAACAGGGGCAACTTTACCTTTGACCCATAATGGAATGTATCACTGTCAACTTCACCTACCCCGAAGAGTAATATACCGTATATTCTCAAATCTAATCCGCATCCGAATCTAATCCGCACTCAAGTTTTTGGCGATTTCTTAAACGAAAAAAGTTAGTTCGCGGTTCTAATCCGCACCTTTCCTTCAACCACCCCTTGCCCACGGGGCGACTGATTGAATAATATTGGATGTTACCAATGCGTTAAAATACGACGCTACGCCTGGGGCCGATGAGTCATTCCGATACTGTGAGGCAGGGCCTTTCTCAACAGACGTGCGCAATCTCATCTGAATCCAGCTCGTGCCTTAGTTGTTGAAATGTGGGAGGTGCTTGTTCCAATTTGTCGTGTACCGTAGTTATGGAAGAGGGACGCCTGAAATCTAAACGACTCTCATATACGGCAAAGTTCAAACGTGAAGTTATTCGGTGCGCAGAGGAGAATGGAAACCGCAAAGCCGCTGCAATTTTTGGAGTTGATGAAAGCAACGTTCGACTGTGGCGGAAACACAAGGCAGCGATCAGCGGATCCAAAGATGACATTGTATGGGAGGACGATGTTGAAGATAAAGATGATAGTGACTGGGTGGAGAGCACGGATAACGATTCAGTTATGAGTGATGACGGCGAGTCTGACGAATAATAAATAATAAAATAATAGATTATTGTATTGTATTGTTCTTATGGCACGTACAGCAGCTCAATCACTTTTCCAAAATCCAGCTCTCGACCGCGAATGTAATCCGCATCTGATTTTTTAGCCCTCTAAAACTGTAAAAAGGGTCCGGATTAGATTTGAGAATATACGGTATTTTCTCTGAAAACTGGTAGACTCTATTTGGCTAATAAGTTAAAACAGCAATAGTTTTTTATTTAAACCCTTTCATGTACTTATTTATGTCACATTCATTGCCATTCCTTGTTGCTGCACGGTCTCGTGTACTTTATGGCTGCTGGTTGCAATGACAGAGGGTGATCCTTGCCAATTGCAGTATGTCTTCCCACTTCTTGTTTTATACGTGCTACCATCTCTAGGCTTCAGTGATATTTTTGGACATTTCAGGTTTTCATACCAGTGGACACATACATTATGATTCTCTTTGTTATGACATCAGATCTTGTAGGCAGTTATCAGTGTTTTGGAGGAAATTGGTGTCTCCATCTTGAGGGAGATTGTTCTGACACACTGATAACCACCTACAAGACTAAACAGTGTCATGAACTAGATCACTGTGTGAACTACAGTGTTTGTTGATGTCATCCTTCATATGTAAGAATATTTTTCCTCTGTTTTACAGATGCTGTGATGGCCAAATTCGGTGTGGATCAGAATCATGTCAAAGAGGCCATTAGAATAAAACTAAATAATGAAGACAAGCTTAGAAAAAGACTAACACAGAAACTTCCAACTGGTGTTGGTGCTCTGTAGTGCCATGTATGATGTGGATGAAATACCGTCAACATTTAAGTTATACTTGTGATCCGTGTAAACATATGGGGATATTTCTTCACTCTAACTAACTTTGTGGGATAACTCTGGTGAAATTTGTTCCATTTCTGGTTAAAAATCTGTAAATTTTGAAGAAGCACCATTGACACAAGAAATTTCTACTGGCCAAAAAACAAAACTTCTATGTAAGATCACCAGAAGCTGCCTTAAAATTCAGACCGTGCTACTAGTGGATGTTTTTGCAAAGACACAGTCTGTGCCTTCTCTTTACATACCACAACACAAGAAGGTGTAAACTGTGGACCACATGAGATACAAGTTTTCACAGTGGTAAATATTAACCCTTTAAAGACGAAGGGTAAACTGTTTTATTTAAAGACCCAGCTCGTACCGCGCAGTAAACACACTCTATCTCGGTTATAAAAACCAATCAGTTAATGCTGTATAGGGCAAAAGTCACTGTTTGTTCTGAGATCCATACAAAATACATAAATACACTGTGTGGGCAGAACGTAGAATTTGTGAATGTTAAACCTGGTGGTACATATAGTAACCATTGGGCTCTATATTTAAAGATTCAGCTCGTACTGTGCAGTGAACACTCCGTCTCAGTTATAAAAACCAGTCAGTTAATGCTGTATAGGGAAATAATCGCTGTTTGTTCTGAGATTCATACAAAACACATAAATACACTGTGTGGGCAGAATGTAGAATTTGTGAATGTTAAACCTGGTGGTACATATAGTAACCATTGGCTTTATATTTAAAGATTCAGCTCATACCGCGCAGTAAAACACTCCGTCTCGGTTATAAAAACCAGTCAGTTAATGCTGTATAGGGAAATAATCGCTGTTTGTTCTGAGATTCATACAAAACACATAAATACACTGTGTGGGCAGAATGTAGAATTTGTGAATGTTAAACCTGGTGGTACATATAGTAACCATTGGGCTTTATATTTAAATATTCAGCTCATACCGCGCAGTAAACACTCCGTCTCGGTTATAAAAACCAGTCAGTTAATGCTGTATAGGGATATAATCGCTGTTTGTTCTGAGATTCATACAAAACACATAAATACACTGTGTGGGCAGAATGTAGAATTTGTGAATGTTAAACCTGGTGGTACATATAGTAACCATTGGGCTTTATATTTAAAGATTCAGCTCATACCACACAGTAAACACTCCGTCTCGGTTATAAAAACCAGTCAGTTAATGCTGTATAGTGAAATAATCGCTGTTTGCTCTGAGATCCACACAAAACACATAAATACATTGTGTGGGCAGAACATAGAATTGTTCGTACCGCACAGTAAACACACTCCGTCTCAGTTATACAAACCAGTCAGTTAATGCTGTATAGTGAAATAATCGCTGTTTGTTCTGAGATCCATACAAAACACATAAATACATTGTGTGGGCAGAACGTAGAATTTGTGAATGTTAAAACGTGTGTCATGTGTTTATATCACTTTGGGGTAAATGTTGGAAATCAGTTAACAAAAATACTTAACACCAAGGGTGCATAAATCCCAGGTGTTTCGTTGAGTTGACTAAATTTTTTATGGTGGTACTTAATATTTTCAGCGTAATTGTTATAGTGTTTTCCCTTGTGTACAAGTATGTATTATTTCACATGCATTGAGAAGAAGGCATCAGATAACAGTTTGGTTCACAGGTCACTGCAGAAGTGTGGGTTTTGAGCATGGAACTGCTTCATGTCACCCTTCTGGTGCTTAAAGTTTAAGGTGGCTCCTAGATTTTTGGGAAATTTGTTGACCCCTCCCCACATGCATAAGATTCCAAATTAACAGCACAAAGCATGCATAACATTCCTCAGTAACAGTGTCTTGGTCTTTTTGGAAGGTGTTTAGAATTCTTGTGACTGGCACTGATAAGATTCTCTATCCATGAATGTGCAGAAACTGCAATTTTCCAGACAGTAATGAGTTAAGTGCATAAGGAACCTCAGGAAGTGGGCTTGATGCCATCGTCCAGCACACATAACGATCGCAGATGTGCAGTAAAGCGTAATTGTGGTAGACATTCGCTTCCAAAGTCTGTTTGATATACAGGATATTTTAGGGGTCATACTTTCTGGTGAATTGTTGTCACTGCACTGACTGGCTTTTATTTCTAAGATTGGAGGTACATTGCTCGGGTCAAACCCAGAATTTTTGGATACTTAATGTTGCTTTCTGTCCACTAGACCAGGAATTCTGACACTCAGGTTTGCAATCTGAACTTGGCTGATAAGTCATGAGCTCCCAAGGTAATCCAGTGAACTCAATAGGTTCAGTTTTGTGCTGAGTAGGTACTGGTACTAGTTGGATCACAAGGCCAGTATGATTTCTTATTTTGATTTGTGAACAGGTCTGAGAACCGCTGCACTAGACCAACTGGTCAACCTGGTTCATTACCAGTTGTTGCCAGTAATTTTAAAAATATATTTATAAGAAATAAGATGTTCGTGAAAAGACAAACAACTGCATGAACATAGGAGTACAGCCAACGTCAAGACATCACTCATATCAAATAGATCTTAAACCAGGGTAGCACAAATCCTGGGTGCCCAGTCACCCATGTGACTTGATTTTATACAGTGGCACCTAAAATGTTTCTGGGTCCTCTTCTTCTTCTTTCTATGGGCCCGTCGGCATTTGCTCCGGACGCACCGCAGCCTTAGGCTTATTGTGCTAACCCTTAGCCTTTCAATTATCAAGTCTGCAGCCACAGCCGCTCCTTGATCAGGTTCATCGAAGGTGGAATACTCGAGTAAGAGTGGGGTCTGTTCACACCCCCTCTACTACTCGCCACCGCCTTCTCTTATTTTAATGAGCTGCTTCCGCTGTGCTCCCGAGAGTCACCTGGTCTGCAGTTTGGTCATAAAGACACCTGCAGCCAGTCTGTCCTCATCAGAAGAGACAGCGAAAGGCTCAGAGCCTACAGCCCCAATATCAAGTTTGCAGCCACAGCCACTCCTTGATCAGGTTCATCGAAGGTGGAATACTTGAGTAAGAGTGGGGTCTTTTTCTGGGTCCTCAGTATTGAACTTCCTTCATGTCACCCCTGGCACCTGAACTTTCCGGATGGCTCTTAGATTGTCGGAACATAAGTCAGCTTTCCAAGATCACAGCTTGTCTTGATGACATTACGTATATTAATATAGATTTGTCAGTGACATTTTACTTGTTGCATATTTGAATATAATGATACAAGTGTCAAGAAATTGTTGTCCAGTTTTTACAAACACACTGACCTACATGATAAACTTTAATGAAGATTCAAGTTGTCAGCAACACTATGCCGAGAACCTCGAATCATGCAGTAAATGTTAATGTTTGCCAAACACTTTTTTAGAAAAATTATCTTCAAACTTATTCATGAAATGTGGCTAGCGTAGATTGGTGGTAAAATGTGAAACACTGCTAGTCCATGCGAGTTTGCTGACATTACAAGAGTGAGTGCATTGTATTGGAATATCCTCATATGTATGTGTACAGCACTGAGGTATTTAATGGCAAAGAAAATGTTAGATGCTAACAGAATACAATACAGTATATTTATATTGGTCGTCTCTATATGATGTGCTATCGATGATAGGGCCATTATAGTCATGACCACAGCAATTGAAGCATAGGCTGATTTTCCATTGTTGCCAGGTCTACAGTGTGATTGGCACATTCTGCAGACTAGGTAGCATGAAACAATAATGAACATTGATTTCAGGCTTCCGCCGCGATGTTGATGTAATCTGTGGTCTTTTGGGTAATTACACGGCGTCGTGTGGTAAATAATTACCACACGACGCCGTGTAATTACCCAAAAGACCACAGATTAATAATGAACATAATTTAAGGAAACAATAATAAATAGAATAACAGTATCTTTATAAGTGTGAACTTCACTTCTGTAATATGCTTCTTAAATTTCTTTCATTCCCAACTGAGCAAATGCAGTGATGACAATGAACTAGGTAGTGTGGGACGAGTGACTTTGCACTTTACCTCGCATTTCTTTGCTGTGGTCATGAGTCTAGGACATCATTCAACTTAAGATCTTGTGAGCATATGTGTCAAATCGCTTCTACCAAAGCCTGTAGCATTGTTTCCAAACCAGGGGTCCACAGAACATTGTTAGAGGTTCTGCAAGAAATCTTGAAATACCACAAAAAATTCCAAATGCCCCACGAAATATCATGGAAATTTTTGGCTGGCAGTTGTCAATACTGGAGTAATCTGTGTGCATTACCACCTGCTTCTTTGTTGTGTTTTGGTCAGTGTGTGTATTTAAGGTTATATTTAGTTGTATTGTGTCTGTGTTTGTTTCATATTGTTACAGAGCCTCTCATCAGTGGCGACAGAAAGGCTCCCTACTATCAGCTTTCTCTGACCTGTATACGTTTTCGTAGGTACAGGTTCCTCGGTATATGAAAAATTATTTCAGGGTTTCCTCCATGGAATAAAGGTTGGGAAACACTGGCTTATGATGTGAACAAATGTTCATAAATACTTCCATAAGAAGTCTATGCATCTCTAAGTTTTACTTCCAGAATTACTTAATGATGATAATGTTTCAAATGTAAGTTGTTTTAACTTCATACGATAACATTCGGTGAACAAATATCATACATGCAGACAGACTTATTGGTCAAAGTTCTGATGTCCTGAAGCTCTGTCATTTATGGCACAAAATTCAGACACACATGGCTTAAACCTGAATGTCAACGATTTTGGATCCTCTATATGGAGGTTATACTGTATGTTAAAGTAGATGAGTATTGCAAGTAAGTACCATGTGTTATAGGCAGTATTACTTTTAAATAGTGATTAGCGTATGAATATACTGATATACTTACATTTTTGTACGTCTTATATGTGAAATAAATATAAGGAAGTGTGACATTATAATATCCCGTATCGTATTATTTGTACATTAATAGTTAGCTAAAAGTATAAAATATATTGCCTTATGAAACAGACATGTTTGATCCATTCAATTATTATTAGATGCGTGAAAAAATGCCCCAAATATTGCTTTTTTAATAAATTATTTTGTAATTGCCTCATGCCTTTTGGTGACATTTGGTTCTGTTTTGAACACAGATTTTGCCTTTCAGTAATGTGGTGAGTGCTTCTTGATTCAGCCACTTGGGGCCAAAGATAATACATGAGAGTAATTTTTTTTAATTGATTTCACCGTTCTGAGAGTAATGTCCATCCGGATCAGTGAATGGGTTAAAAGTGAAAACTACAACAAAATAAGTTCTGACCGGCAATGATTCCAAGTTTCATAGGTTCACCCAACAGTTCAGTTTACATCAATAAATGAAATTATGCAGAGCCTATTGAAAATCGTTCATCATATATTACACAGCATCAAGTTTTTAAAATAGCAATGGTGTACTTTGTTACCAGAGTAGAAATATGTGGAATGAATACCATTATGAATATAACAAATTATTTTGAGATGCCACATCTACAGATATATTTCTCAAAATCACACACAGCATATAAGATAGGATAAAATAGGCAAATTTTATATATTTATACTCTTATTGTACATCTACTAAGGCTTCTTGTAGTAATTTTTTTTTTAAATTCATGGATATATATTTAAAATGTACTTTATCAGTGTCAAGTATCTTTTTAATGTTCTTGATAAGGGCCCGATGATGGCCTAACCAGCCGAAACATGTTGCCTGTTTTATCCTATCTTATATGTTGTGACTGATTTTGAGAAATATATCTGTAAAAAATTATTGTTCAAATATAATTTCACAGCACTGTATAATTGCAAGGACTACTTAACTTTGAATGAACTGAAGAGGATGATTATGTTGGATGAACTGGGAAGGAAGTATTCATGACCCATTTTGAGATCCTATCCTGATATTCACTTGGAGGGGCTGGGAAGCACGATGTCTGCATAAAAACTGGGAAGGTTCAAGTTGGATACCTCACAAATATAAGTCAGTCATGTGTACCGTCTGCTCAGTTTATGAAACATATCTCAAATCTCGGTCAGGATAGCTGGTTCCCAGGCTGAGATTCGAAACCAGGGCCTCCCTAATACAAAACAAGCATGCTGACTGCTTGATCACAGCATTTGGTGGAATTAGTGAAAGTCGATATGCAGGGTCGCAAACGGCCAGCAACAGGGATAAGTGAACAGGTCATTATTGAACGAATATGATCCATTTTCTTCACTGATGTTATTTGCAGTTTAATCCACATGATCATATCTTAATTTTGTCTGTTAATGTATGTCATTTTCAGTACCATCTGTACACCTAAATACAAAGTATGTAAGACACTTCATAGGTTGACTACATCTCTGTCTTCAGGTAGAAGAAAAGAGGGTCCATCAGATAAGCTGACCCTTATAATACTCTTATAAAGGCCAGTTTTACTCAGTGAACTGCATGGAACAAGGACCAGCTGTACCTATGGTCCCTATAACACAGACCTAAGGAGTAACATGTTTTTAAACACCTGCATTCGCATACGTGAATGCACATAGGAAAACACCCCTAGAAATTAATTGTATATATTTAGGCAACAAGGAAATTTACTGCATTTTTAAGACATGCTGCATAATCTCTGTTTTATTTTGCATAAAATGCTGTTTATTTCATAATTATATCTTTTTTCTTTTTATAATATGTTTTTCATAAACCATGCACTGAAATTTAAATATCCAACCCAGGAGGATAAAGGTTAGTAGTTTACACACAGTACATATCCTTGCCTTTTATCTTAACACAGACAGACAGCCAGTCTCCAAAACTTCATGTCCTATACTGACAATGTACAGTGTCCACAGAGGATACTACTGCACTGTCATAAACCCACAGAACCACAGTCTTGTAACTGTAATAAAAACTCAAGAACCTTTGATATTCCAATCAGTGTAGTTTATTGACAGATAGATGCATTTTGATGCTTAAATGCTCATCAGCATCGTGTCTCGATCACAAAACACTGTGGTCCAATATTGTGCATTATCTGTGTACATAAAAATTATAAAATTCTCAAATCATTAAAGAACCATTTAAGCATCATTGGCTTTTCATTTGTGTTTGTCTGTTTAACAGCACTTTAGCATATACGTGCTATTGTACTGGAATATGCAACAGTTTAAGTTTATTTTTGAAGTGTGACTTTTGTTAAGGATGAGGTTTTAATCTTTTACAGTTTTGGTTTCCATGTGAGCCATGTTTATTCATCAGTAACTTACTATATCAACTGTAAAGTTGTGTCACAGGAACTGACCCTAAGGATAAACAAAGTTTAATGATTCTGGTAACAGGGTGAAATTATATTTTCTTGGAAATATGAACCAGATTTGAAAACATGACTTAGGTGCACCTGAGCTTATCAAGGTAACTTTGTGGTCAAAAGTGACAGATGTTGCATTCATTGACAGCTGTGTGGTAATTACCATTCAAGTGTGTACACCATGTGTTCTCTAATAAATCTAACACACCCTGCACAAGTTACCTTATGCAATCTACCAGTCCAACCCAAAAGTAATGTTCAGTAAAATGAGAAATTAATTTACATACAGTAGAACCCCCCTATCCACGGATTCGGTATCCACGGTTTCAGTTATCTGCGGTGTACTGCAGACCAAAAATATTAACACATTCACTGCCAAAGTCGACCATGGTTGATTTAAGTATTTATGTTTTAATTTGCCAGCGTCGACTTTAGTCGATCTAAAGTTTACTTTTATAGGGTCCGCTACTATCCACAGTAGGTCTTGGAACGTATCACCTGCGGATACGGGGGGACTACTGTATATTACTTTGAAGCCCAATACTTCCACCATACCAGTAAAGCAACAGTATTTGCAAACACAATTAGCAAGAATAACAGTTTCTGTAATTGAAGACAAAGATTTGATTTCTTGCAGAAGCAGGGACTTTCCTCTTTGCTACCATTTCCAGAGGCCCACCAAGCCTCTTGTTCAATAGGTGTACTTTACTGGTGACTAGAGAGGCGGGAGTGTGAAGCAAACCACTCACCATCTGGTTCTAAATTTAAAAATGTGTAGAGCTGTACCTCCATTCCCCTTGTATGCTTACATATGAATAAAAAGATCAGTCAAACATATAAATTAATAACTAGATAATTTAATAATGCATCCTTTTTTGTTTTGTTTTATAGTTAGACTCTTGATACCTTTTGTACTTCAACATATCTGCATTTTTTCACTAAAGTGTTTCATATCTGTTATTTTTCTAAGCTGTCAGCATTACAAGTTAATTTATCCACCTATTGTAATACAGTAGTTGCTGTCATCAAATAGGAGTTTAAATGTAGATTTTACCTATTTCCCATTGTGTTACCTTCCAAATAAATGAATGTGCATGTGTACACATGTGTGCGAAACTTTAACAAGGGTGTATATTCTTCAAAGATTTATCAACATATGCTGAAATTTCAGGATCTTGCAATGAATGTTGTCTATATTGCTGCGAGTTTACAGTTTGCACAGCTGTAATTTTGGTGATATCAGTAGAGAATTAGAATGGATTGACATTATATCATCATAGCTATATAATCACTGGTCAATAAAAATTTATTAGGGGCAAGTGGTATAGATGCAACAATGATTCCATACTAACTCTGTTGTAATAGAACCTGAAGCTTCAGCTCAAAATCCTGAGTGAGGATTTTCCAGGTCATATCCTCACAAACCTATTTCCCTAACAGAACTAATGACTTCAACTCATAGCTTACATACACTGATTCTGTCGTTCAACCACTACCTAGATCATTTCATACAATAGTGTTTAAATATTTTGCCATGAGCTCTGTGATCTATAAAGCTTCATTTTCTTACAGAAAAGAGACCTTTGACTAAAAAGAATGTAGTGCATGGACTTTATTCAACCAAGTGTACGTATTTGTCTTTACAGAGCGAAGAAGTGAAAGTGGGCCTAAACGTAAACTAGCATTTCATGAACCACGACCTTGTCCTCAGTGTCACAGGATTTATCGAGATGCAGCAACTTTAAGGACACACGTTACCATCATGCACAAGGCAGGTGCAGAACCTTTTGTTTGCACCTGTGGGGCCTCTTTTGACACAAAATATCATATGTACACTCACCGGAAGAATGGACACAAATAGCGACGAAATGGAAGCTTGCAAGAGACGTGCTAACAAATGACTGTTTAAACATCTGTCAGAAGGTAAAATGTGCATGTAATAAAATAAATATACAGATATTTGCTCAGATGAGGGGGGGGGGGGGGGGAAGGAGAAAGAGAGAGACAAAAGTAAACTACCAACAAACAAGGACATGCTCTCAACCAAATGTCTTTGTGCATATCCCTCTCACTTACTGTCTTTCATGCTATGTATAAGATATGTAATTTAGAAGTGCAGGGACTTATTTCACGTTTCAAAACGTAATGTAAGAAGTGTGTTTTACTGTTAAAGCTAACAACAGAAATCATGTTAAGTTGAAAATTACCTCCAGGAATTTAAAAGAAAGCAGCATGAAAGGGTTAATTCTCTGCCTTCCCATTCAGTTACACTTTATCCCATTCTCAGACTAATTAATTTACATTCCTTTTATATCATTAGATTTGAAGTTAGCCATGACAGCAGCATTTCATATGTACTGTATTTTGAACAATCAAGAACCAACATGGTACAAAAAATGAATATAGATACAAACCAATTTGTTTCCCTGTCCTACATGTTTTGGCCCAGCAGGGCCATCTTCAGTGGAGATTGTATAATATTGGAGGAATGACTCAAGTTATAAAAGAACTGTACCCTCTCCCCAACTCAGCTGACCTGTTACAAATTTGTAACTGGTCATCTGTAATGTGCTGGTTCTTCATTATTCAAAATATACTATATACACTGTAATGATGCATTAATACGAGATCATATGTACTGTGCCTACTGCATGAAGTACAGCCATAGGTTACCTGCTGTCCATATTATTTATTGTATGTTACAAGCATAAAATGAATAGATAGTAGACAAGTTACATGCACCTGTCAGTCAATCTGTCTGTTTACACTCCGAAATACATATGGACCATATCAGTCTACGAGGCAGAGAAGCGCTGTGTGTTATGGATGTATATACAAAGTGCTGTGACAGTTTTGTTCTGAGAAAATAAAAGTATGCAATTAATGTTTCAGATATAAACTGAATATTAAAATTGCAGGAATGTATTCATACATAAGTGACACATTACCACTCATGCCTTCACAAAGCCACCTGAAACACTCTTCTTCAGCAACACTGAAGGTGTTAATGTGCAAGTAACGATGTTCAGATGTTATTGATACAGCTACGAATTAATGTTTGCCTTCATAAAATAAAAGAACATTCTAATGGAAATGCAAGTTTTGTGGACCATTGTGCAAGTAACGTATTTACTACGCCTACAACGAATATGATAAAGCGCAATGGAGTCCACCCCAGATCTGATTTAGTTGGTACCTTTAATACCTCTAGAACATCATCAAGGTTTACAACATTTTGATCAAATATAAATATGTTATTTGTACATTTGCCTGTGAAGTAAGTTATGTCAATGCAAATAATTGTTAGCAAATTAATTTTGTAAGTACAGAATTTTTGTTAGGAAGCTCTCTGGCTGCTGAGTAAACATAATTCTCTGCTGAACCTCAAGATGGTCTTATTCGTCTAGTTGTAACTTTCAGATTTTAGGAAACAATTAAAAAATCTGTGTATTGTGAAAATAGTAATTTTGAGTATGAATTGTTGTAGTTCTATTAATATTCCAGTCAATTAAGTAATACAAAATTTTATTAAATATGCTGAATAATTACACTGCTGGATCCACAGAGAAAAAAAAACTACTTTTGAATGTAGGAAAAATCACTTGCAGTAAGGAATTCTTAAAGGCACAACAGAATAAGGCCTTCTGCTGCTAATCAGGCTCATATAATGCAGGTGAAAATATCGACTTGTGCCTATCAACTTCAGTATTGTCAAGCAGGGTCACAAAGTTTCAAAGCATAAGGCCAAAAGAGAAGTGTAAGAACCAGTATGGAACACTTTCCAAACATTACACAAATAATTACCAATTCAGGCTTCTTGTATTGATACCACTGAATACATTTATCTTCTTTGTCAGCATCCAGACAGTTGTGTAAAATCTGATATTCTGTATTCAAAATTAAGTGCTCACATCCATATTGATTCAGATTCCACAATAACTTGCTGCTGGAACTATGTTTCTGAAATGTTTGAAAAGTGCCCAGTTTGTCCACACATTTCAGTAAGATGAAAAAGTAAAGTTGTTCCTATACATGCCATGTCCATGACCCAAAATCATAAATCACATTGGCCTCGTGACCCAGAGTGTACTAGAACCTTCTCAGCACCGTGACAAACTTCCACAGATTGAAAGCATGATATTAGAAAGAATGTTTATGATAAAGTTACATACAGTTGATGAACTTCTTCCAATTACATTTCTTTCCTGCATAAAGGGAAATTGTTGAATGCAGAAAGATGAAAGCTTCATGAAAAAGCATCAGAAAGCTCTTCCACCCAAGTTTTGGTCACAACCTTGTCTTTGAGAATCATTTATTTAAGGGACTTTGCAAATTTTCTTAGCAACTATAAAACCGGAAGTTACAGTACTGAGCTGTAAATAAAGATGTCCACATGTGTTGCCCCTTGTGATATCACAGTATGAATAAGATATTGTTTAAAATAGGAACTTAAGTTGACTTACACAATCTGCATACAGCACATGAACTGTAACTTGGCAGTCTTTGTTAAAGTGACCAGATTCTCGATCATGTGTATGAATTAATATATTATAGAATGAAACATACTCATACTACTCCTTTGTATATACAGGGACATTATGTTATCTGACAACTCTCTACTTCACCCAGACCATTTTGTGCGATAGCAGGCAGCGCAGTGCTCACCATTATTCCAATTTGCTGCGAGTCCCACACATTTGAGTTGAATGTATTGCAGTTAATATTAGGTTTTCACCCACTATATTTAAAGAAAGTGGTTTTCCTTTAGCTCGCATGTGTGCATCACATCTAGTAAACCCGTTTGTTGCATATTGAACTGTCAGTTAAGTGAGCTGACAGGATGAGACTTGCAACAGTTGCCTAATAAAATAATGTTCCTGTACTATGATACAACAAACTGTTATGTGATAATATTAGAGGTAGTTAATTACATTTACAACTTTGGGAGATACATTCAATAATGCAATATCATGACTAAGTCTTTGTGTGTTTGTTATATGTACTTTATTAACAGGTATATTATGCTGTAAATATTTGTTTTGTATGATATGTATTCTTTATAAGAAAGAAGAAATGTGATATTTTTGTAGATTTTGTACCTTGTGTCACATGCCGGTACCTGTTCGTATTACTCATTAAATCATCTCATTGCAACAGTTTCTGTTCATTCAGTAATGAGGTTAGTCAACTTGAACAGTGAATTCTCATGTGTGCCTGATTACATAATTTGTCTTTCCTCAGTTTGAATCTTAAGATATAAGGTATAAAAACACTTTTCATTTAACATCTTTCACATGGGAATAAAATCCAGAGTGGTTTATCTGCTTCATCTAACAAAGAACTCTTTAGTACTTACATAAGTGTGTTCAATTGTCTGAATAAAGTTATAACGTCCAAAACAGGACACTTTAATGTGTAAAACCAAGTCCTTGTTTTACGCCTTTTTTGCTTTAACGCCCCTTGCCAATTTACACCACTTCTTAATTTACGTCCTCTCATTTTCGGTTTTAACACCCATTGGCTGGTTTTACTTCCATTTATTTGAGTCTTTTTATGCAATTATTTACACCTTTTTTATTTACACCCACTTTTTCAGGAACGCAACTAAAGTGTAAAATAAGGCCTTGGTACTGACATGCACTGAATTCTTTGAGTGAGATCGATCTGACAAGAAGCTGGATTGACTCTGTAAAATACATGCAACACACACACACGCGCGCGCACGCACACACACACACACACACACACACACACACTGTCCTGGTCTTCAGTGTATTCATTGCCTGACTTTAAACATTCATTCCAGCATATCTACTATGCCTGAAGACATTTTGGAAACAATTTTCCAAAACTCATCTGTAGATTTAAGTACTATCAACATATAGCTCTGAATATTTGTAAGTGATTCATATCAAATAAAAGTAGATATTGTAAGACTAGTATCTGTTGTCTGGACAAAAATTCCTGTGTGGGAATACACAGTGTCATTATATGAAATCCCACTTCTTTTGCCAAAGATTTGATCTCTCTTTCTGCTGAATTTACTGTCATAAACATTCCAGAACTTATAAGTAGAATGCTTGGTCCATTGGTGGTTCTTAAGGATCAAATATGTAATGGATAATTCCTCTGACAACAAAAAAAAAAGCATATCAGGATGATTTTGGTCTTTCAATTTTCATTCATCACTTTCTTCTTTTTATTTGGAGATGCTGGACATTTCACTTGGGGACTTCTGGGTCATACTGGAAGACCAAGTGTTATCACCAGTTACCATTTTCTTCAAGTTTAACCTTTTAAAGCCCAATGGTTACTTTATGCATCACCAGGTTTAACACTGAAAATTCCCCATTCTGCCCACAGATTGTATTTCTGAGTTTTGATTTTATGTCACAACAAACAGTGATTATTTGCCTACACCGCACTGATTGATTTGTTTCCGTAACCGATACAAAAAGTGTTTATTGCGCTGTACGAGCTGAATGTTGAAATATAGTTCACGTTAATCTTAGCCTGTAAAGGGTTAATTTCTTTGAAAAATCTTGCTCATTTTTTCTCACTGCTGAGATATTTTGGTACCATTTTGGCACACATCTTTCGTCAAAATCAGTCTTCATATCCAGTTCTGCTATCATTCAGTGCACTAACAATCATTTCTCACCACTTCAGTGATATCAATGTATACTCCTATCATGATTATAAACAACTTCCCGGCTTTTTGATAATATTTACATGCACTAAACACTGGAAACTCCATATTAATGTATGTTCTGGCTGCCCATGTGTTCATGTCCCATTATCACATATTATCTCTAATAATGGTAATTTGTAACTTCAGAAGGTTGGGCTACATTAAATTTAAATATGAACCACCAGCTCACAATTTCACAGTAAGAATATTACAAACTATGGATTTTCACAATAATGGTAAAACACATTTTTTATTTCACAAAAAGACATCTATGTGGACACAAGAAACTACTCTCACAAACCATACTATTGAAATGTTTGCCAACTCTTTATATTTTAAAACAAAACAACCCATTTTAAGTAGTTTAGAACAATATTAGTCACAGTGTGAAAATAACATAAATTAGAAGGCCTTGAAAACATGTTTTCTAAAGAAAATATTAGGACAATATGAGAATTGAAAGAAGTGTGAAATTAATAAAACAATACAGAAGGAGTCTTGTAACTTGTACTGTTCTCCAGTGTACTGAGCATTAGTATGGTTAATTCAAGCTCACAATTATACCACAAGTACGTTTAGAGGGAAAGATCAAGTCGGACAAAAGAAGATGGAATTTGTTCTGCAGAGTCAGATTACAGATATTTATGGTCATGGAATTTAGTCTGCAGGTTCTAATACCACTTGCTTATGAACAAGTTTCTGTAATTTAACAAACTAGCAATCAATCACAGTGAAACAAATCCTTACATTTATTTTATTTTATGTCTCTTGATACCCATAAAACCTCACAATTGAGAGTGTGAGTACATTGCATTATCGCAAAAGGATCTCACTCATGTTTAGGTTTAAAGTATGTTCATCATGTTTGGACTTCCATTTATGTTATAAAGAAAGCTCAATTATGAAATTAAGACAAAGTTTCTGAGTTTAAAAGTGCATTACTGGTGAAATATATATTTGGGAGCCTACATTTATCATGTATTTTTATATGTATTTTAGGATTTGCTGTCAAAATTAAATATTTCTAAAATGTTATTTGTTGTTTATTTCCATTCCCTAATCCTAGAATATAGGATGCTTTAAAATTTTACCTTTCATATGGCATGCTTATTCATTCATGCACATACAAATGTCTGAGTAATCGTTTTTCTTTTAGGGATGCTCCAGTTTTTAAAGGGGGCGCGCGGTGGCGTAGTTGGTTGAGGCACTACGCTACAAACCAGAACGTCGCGGGTTCGATTCCCGATGGTGTCATTGGAATTAATTCCTTGACATAATCATTTCGGTCACACTATGGCCCTGGGGTCGACTCAGCCTCTAACAGAAATGAGTACCAGGAATATTTCCTGGGGGGTAAAGGCGGCCGGTGCGTAGGGCTGACAACCTTACCACCTTCATGTGCCGATTGTCTACAAATCTGGGAGCCTCAACCTCCTGGACCCCTCAGGGCCTGTCTAGGCCTGTAATGGGGTTGCTTTACCTTTACCAGTTTTTAAAGGATTTCTCCTGTGAAATTAATGTTTTGCAAAAAAAAAGAAAAAGAGAATGGTATAAATGGCTAAATGAAGACTGAGAGTGACAGAGACATAGACAGACTTGATCATGGATTGGTCAGTACAGACTAAGCATGTTTGTGTAAAAATATCAGGAGCACTTTCAAAGTCACTGGTTCTATTATGAAGCATTAACCTTCATCATCCTACGTGAACATATGCTGGTCTCTAAAATGTACTGGCGAATGGACTAGCATGCCATATGCTGGTCTCTGTGTGTTTACTTGGTAACATCACGTTATATTTACCGAATAATAATATAACGAATATTGACACATTGGTCTATGTACAAACCTCAATTATCCCCCGATGATGGCAATATAGAAGTGCCAAAATGCGTATTGGGGTAAACTTTTAATAAAAAAAAATCAGTGACAAAGTTGTTTTTGGTGCATTTGTTGGTGTGAGTTAATCACTTATACTTGGTAACAGTTTAAATGTCCATGTTAAGCCAGGCCAATTCAGGCCATCACGAGATACAACTGGCACTTAAATCCATCTCACAAAGCTTAATTAGAAGGCAATCATGACACACACTGCTGAAACAATCCAACAGATATCTGGAAGTATGCCCTGTTAAGTGGTAAAGTTATATTAAACACATGGTAGTGTTGACCATCTGCTCGTGTATTGACACACACAAAAGCAACATGCTCTGAACATGTAACCAAACTGTGTCTGGCTCGTCACATCATCTACACTACATTCAATCAATAATCCCCTTATGCAGATAAATTTCTATTCAAAGTATCTGTTGCCATGGTTACAGTAAGACTCAGAATAAACAAGCCTATATACACAGAAACAACTGTAACATAGACCGTTACCTGAAATGGATGAGGAATATGATAATTTTCTGCAGAAGGTTGAAGAAGTTAGTAAGTAAATAACACTGACTCTAGTTTAAATTATTCTGTTCTAACATGTTAAAAGCTTAGACATCTTTAGGTATGCTAACACTGCTTACAATTACAGCACAAGGTCAGTAACCCACTATATACAATGCAAGCCTTGTTATGTGCTGTGCAGTATGGTATTGGGTTGTCGCAGGACAACAACAGTGCTGTCCATTCAACACCAGCACTTGAACGATGGTGCAACATACTTGCAACCATTTCATGCTCATGGAGTAAACTGAGGATATACTGTGCCCATTATGTCTGTTCACTGTCTGTTTTTATCCATTACTTGTATTCCATATACTTATACATTACATACTGTATATGCAAGAAGGAACACATTAATTCCACTTCCCTTTGTATATTACATGTGTGTAATCCCATTTCTTATTCAAAACTAAATGGATAGATGCCGAGGATGTTAATACTACTGGAAGAAGGTGGGAACTCGATTCTAACCACACAATTCTCTAGTGTAATGCGGACATACATTACTTATCTCTTCGTCCCACATGAGCAATGGATTTTTATTCATAGACTGGTCGTCTGGGTCTGTAAGACGCTGTCTTCATTTCCATCACCATGCAAATCTCACACTGCTATTATTCGTTTAACAGTTGCACAATAATAACTGCATAGTTATAATTGTTTGTAGAGGATACGAATGCAGAAATTTCATCAAGAACTAGAACTGAAAAAGTACCTGTGAAGACTACATGAGCCTTTAGTACAGTGAGAAGGGCCTGTGCCTACTGCACAAAATATTACAGTAAGCACTTCAGACATTCACACTGACACTCCTTTTCAGGTTTATTTCATCAATCTCACTTGTAACATTAACAAACACTTACTCACATTTAGGCTGGTCAAGCCCCTGTCATCGCTAATGACAAGCCAATGCTCTCCTGTCACATCTGAGCCTTAACATTTGAAGCAAACGGAACTGTACACATCTTTCTACGTTACCTCACTGTCAGTATATCTCTCATCATGAGATCAAGGTCAATGGCTAATTATCATAGTTTCCTTACACATCACGTGAAACTGGTAACTTTGTTTAAAAAACACTCTACAAAATCATCACTTAAAACTTCTTATAAAAATTATTTATTATCACAAAGGCGACGGTAAAGGTATCCCTGTGTTTAAGCTTCGTACCATGAAGACTACAAATAGGTGGTCAGTTCACAGTCCGGTCACTTTGCCCCCAGCAAAACAGCCTCTGGCATCCATTGGATAGGAGGCTGTATGGCCCCACAGCTGGTCTGGACACATTTCAGAAGAGAAATATAACTGTGTCTGCTGGAAATTGAGCCCAGATTCCTCGGTCATCCAGCCCATACATTAAAAATCCCTTTAAGTTTCCAGTAAATGTATTTACTGCCATAGTTACATAAATTACACTTTCTGCTTCTAAGAAATGATCACTTAAGCTATGAGGTTCAGCTTTCCCATTAATTGTTAAATGCAGTCTTTTTGCTTAAATATCCACATGCAAAATTCATAGCTCAGAACATAATACAATCACCCAGTGATGTGGCACCACGTCTCAGAAGAATGGTGACCTCCACTGCACCGCTGGACAAGCCTATAATCTAGCACATACAGTAGAACCCTGTTAAGAAGTCTTTCAAGGGACCAGAGGATTAGGGACTCCTTAAGCGGGAAGACTTATTAAGAGGGAAGCTTATTAAAAGCAATAGGATTTCGGGACTTTAAAAATCAGACTTCTTACAGGGGAAAACTTCTTATGCGGGAACTTCTTATCTGGGTTCTACTGTATTATCTAGCTTCTCACATAATAATTGTAGAGAGTCTACCTCAATAAACAGCTATTGCACTGTCATGAAATCACACATTTCTCCAAAGCTGGAATTCCAGTAAGACAGAGAATGAAATAATGTACATATATATTTTGTTCTCAGGTTCCATCTTGAATGGCATGCAGTCAAAAGATCCTGCTGTAGTTGCAAAGGCTACATGGAAAGCTGATCTGTTTCTTCAGAACAAAGAAAAGCCTACATTTAATGCTGACGAGCTTAGAGTCGTGACAAACAAAACCGTTATAAACAAGAAAAACTTTGAAAGTAATCCAATGCAGAATGACGCAACATCGCCCGGTAAGACGTGCTAGGCTACTGATTGTGATTACAACACTGAAGTAGAATTACTCTGATTTAACTAATGCTTGTTCAGTTTGTCAGTTGCATGCAGGTTAACGGAAATATTAATTGAAACAGTCCACAAAAGCAGAGACAGTATATTGTCAGTACTGTGCTATCTTCTGTCAGTACTGTGCTATCTTCTGTTCAGTACTGTGCTATCTTCTGTCAGTACTGTTCTATCTTCTGTCAGTATTGTGTTCTCTTCTGTCAGTACTGTGCTATCTTCTGTCTTACAATACAGCCTTTGTGAAACAGAAGAAGACTTTATACTTCAGTGTTCTTTTGATTCCAGTTAGTTACAGAGATGAAACACATTACTGACTTGAAAACTGCAAGTGATTATTATATATCAGAACAACACTTTGGTATTTCGTGTAACTTTTTTTTTGTTTATATTAATTACATAGGGTGCAACAGCAATACATATATATGTATATAAAGACGGAGAATGGATCAACATGAAACTCAATTATGTTGCTGGATTGTGATCGACCTTCTTCCCCATGTAAGAAAGGTAGTCTCCCTGTTTAACACAAAAAGTGTGGCAATACCACATAACAGAAAACTGTTACATGTGGCAAGCACAAATGAGAAACTTAAAATATACATTTTGTGGTACACCATATTTACAAATACATTATACAGAGTATCCCTTTTATCATGTCCCTGAGCAGCTGTTACGGGATGTCCTGGCAGATGCAGGCTTTCTCTGCGATAAAGCTGTCATGCTCCGGGACACGATAAACAGAACACCCTATGTATGTATGTATGTGTGCATGTCTTTCACTTATCAGAGGAATGAATTATACACTTCACAATGTACAAACATCTCACATACTTCACAGAAGCATTCATGGCTTACGTAGAGAAAGATGCAGAAGCAAGGGCAGCCAACAAAAGAGAAAGAAAGGCAATTGCTGAAGGCTACAAGAAAAAAGCCAATGAAGCCTTCAGGACGAAAGACTATGAGAAAGCACTGGACCTCTACAACAAGGTAAATTTTGAAATACTATGCCAGAGGTGGCCAGCTAGATAAGCTTCTTGAGCTGCAATTTAGGCAGCAAATTAGGCAGAAGCCATGCATTAATATAATAAAATATTTAGTACTACAAAGACAATAAAATATATTTTCCTTATTTGATAGCTTCTTATTTCTGTTAATCCAGGTACAATACTCTAGTTTCAGCTAGTTATGAGCCTCCTTTCTTTAAAAATCTTTCAAAATGCCATTCACGGTCAGCCTCATGTGCATGTAAACTACCAGAACATTATTTTTTACAGGAAAGTTGCACAACCTGTGTTGTGGCCACCATGTACTATACAGTCAGGGAGGGAAGCAATGCAAGCTTCCCCATTGTACAGTCTTGTTACAGCACTTCCACTATTAATTTCTTTAACAGTTCTCATTGTCTGAATTCAGGCTATCGAACAAGTCAAGGACTCCTGCCTACTTTACACAAATCGGGCTTTGACGTGCCTCAACTTACGTCTCTACTCTCGCGTTATTTCCGACTGTGAGTGGGCACATAAAGTGAATGAAAACAGTCTAAAAGCTTGGCTGTATAAAGCTCGAGCTTATCATGAAATGGGAGAAGAAGGTAAAGCTCGCGATTGCCTTAAAGAAGCAGAGTCACGGAATCCTGACAGTAAAGCACAGATACAAGGTAAGTTATTTATAGGAATAAGTCACTGCTACCAGTAAGCTCCCTAAAGCACATGTTAGCCACTTTAATGTTATTCATAAGATTATAGTACTTACAGTTGCCTGTTCATCTGGCTTGAATTTATTTGTCATTTGAGACGATTCATGAACGAATGTGTGCTGCCATGTCTCTACAGGTTAAAGGAGCTTTTCAATCCAGTAATGAAATAAAGAACCACAGTCATTCTTGCTAGTTAGGACAGAATTAAAAAAACAAATTCTCTAGCGTTACTGGTGTTGCAACCCAAGAACAGTGAACAGACCCATAGCAAAATGTAGTTCTTAAGAAAAGTAACAGTTGTAGAACTGTGAATGGAGACACAATAACTTAACTCATACATGTTGAAGTGTCCTCATGTTCTTATGCAGGGATTCCCAAACCCAGGGTTTACCAAATTTTAAGTGTTTGTAAGACGCTCTTTGTTACTTAATATTAATGTTGTGCCAGTAACATATTCCTCTGGTAGTCATTGACACAGTATCCAGTGTTTAGAAGAAGTAAGAACCCAATTATAGATGCTTCTGTTTCAAATTGAAGTAATTAGCAAAGAATCACCATCAACCAAGGATTCTGTAATGGACTGGGGAAGGAAGAAAGTTGCTCACAAATAGTTTTGTCCAGTTTTCCATGTTCATTCACTTTTACAAACAAATTATACATTCAGAAATAAGATACCTTCTTAAATTGAACACAATTTGATCCTTCAAAATAAGCTATATTTTTAACTTCACAATTTTACGTTTTAAATTGAGCAACAATTTGAGATTTAAAATATTTCAGTATTTTAAGTTATGAATGGACTCATTAAATTCAGTGTCTGTAACAATGTTTGTATACAACCTTACAATACAACAAATATGAGAAACTGCATCACTCAAGAACAGGTATTTTGTAGTGCATGGTTTTTGGCCAGTAGAATTTTCAAACGGTAGGCTAGGAGCGAGTCACTTGTACAGCGACTGTGTCATGTTTGGTCTAGTGTCTTCTCTTCGCCTCCATAAGTACAGTTCTTATGAATAAAACTGGACCTGCTCCATACTTGCCATAACATATGTGGTGATAATCCTGCAGGCAATTTTTAAAAAGTGGTAGTTCACCTTGTCCTTCCGTATTGTACCATACGATGTATTATCCATCAACAGTAGAGAGTTTGGGTTCAAACTGGGAAATAACTTCTCTTTTAGCCAACGAATGTAATTTTCACTGTTCATTTCAATGTGGTAATCTCCTGTTTTCTGATTGGATTTGAAGAGAAACTGGGCATCTGGAATGGAACTAGTGTAGCCTCCCGCATGGCGTATGATCAGTCGTTCCCTTCTTGATACAGGTGCAAGCCGACCCGATAAACTAACATCACTCCAATTCTTGGGTCAAGTATGTCTCATATGCACACACAATTGGACGACCTTCTTCTCGATACTTTATCAAGGCTGTGAGGTATGACACTCGCATATATCTTATATCATGCTTTTTGATGAGGACCATCCTATTGTTTCTCATCTTCCACCGAAATCCAAGCCCCTTCACAATTCTCTATAAGCTATATTGACCGCCTTTAAAATGAACCCTGTCTCTCAAATTCAGAAGTAGTTTAGGGACGTATCTTTTTTGCACATAAAATTCATGAATTGTATGTCTAATAACACATTTATCAAAATCGCCTGTGTCTCCAACACATTTTGGCACTTTGTGTGTGTCTTGCCTGGTGTACTGAAAAAAGTTCTTTCCGTTTTATGCTTTTTCTGCTCTCCCAGAATTCTTCTAATTGTCGTTTCAGAAACTTTCGTTGCCTTTTCCATCCTCTTGTGCACTTTCAGCAGCTGCTTTCTGTAATGTTCGGGCACTTGTCCTTTTGCCTCCTGCATTTATTTTATCATAAATTGTACACATTCAGAACTACTTCCCACGTTTGCCCTCTTTTTCGTCGAAGAGTCCGATTTTGAAAGAATCGGTGGCATGTTTGAAGTGACAAAATTCGCTCCACTCACTTGACACTAGTCTACTTGTTAATGCCACTAACAGTACCCCCACTCTGTACACTTGACCTTTTCACACTGAAGGTCCAAGCAAATCAACACCCACCCCTCGCCACTTCACTACACACAGCAGGCCTGTCCGCCAGCCCTGCTAACTTCTCCACCGGCCAAAAATGAAGCCACGTTCTGTAAAGTAATACAGCCTGGATATGTAGTTAAGGATACAAACAAAATGCCTGGAATTTCAGGCTATAATACATCTTTACTTTATTAATTACACATTTTCATTTTTTTTTCAGAATACTTTAGCCTCTGGGAACAACCACAAGACAATAATTAAACATGAACTTATTAACAGCAAATTAAACAAAACCTATGTATCTTCTCATACACAAATGTAATGATGTCAAACAACTTAGACATGCCAATGCCATAACAAAAATAATGTTTTGTAACCAGCATCTGACATCTTCAAAACAAAGTATTTCATTACAATAAATTAAAGCATTAACTTATTTTACAATGAAAATATAAATTTTCTCTCTTCCAAACTATGTGTGAAAATAGCTGCTGGAAGTTTTTCCAGGTCAAATACTAGGAATCAGCAAAAATCAATCAATGGGCTAACACCATATTTTATCTCATTTGTGCATTCATACTTTACACTAAAAATGTTTTATTTCCTTTCATACAACATACATATTCCCAGTTCACATATGTATTCGAAAAGAGTAAATATGCTTGCCAGATATCAACCAAAATTACAGCAGAGGGTTTCTTTGATTCTAACTTAAATCTAATTTAATTTAAATTGTAGCATGCTGTTCTGTTTGGCTGCATAAGCACTATCTTTGCTTTTAAATCTAATTTGTAAAATGAAACCTCCAACAAAAAAAAAAAAATAATGCAACCCTATTTTATAACTAATAAACCTCAGCAAAATGTATAAATTATGAGACAACATAGTATAGTTGTACTGAATAACATTACTAAATTATGAAGTTGCAATAATAAGATCTGTAGCATCCACTATAGACTGACAGCCATACATTCACAGCCTTGTGTTATACTGCAACAAATAAGTCGTACATTTCATATCCTGTACTGAAATTTGGCTTTATAGCACACTGACACAGCATACAAATGCTGATTCCCTACCTTGGTACAACTATATCAACCACTATCAGCTTCTGTATCAAGCTGCTCTGCTTTGGAACCACAGACTTCAGCTTCAGAACTGCGTTCCTTTCCTTCAGTAAGAGCACGGGATTCATGAATAAATACGGCAAACTCCACACCCTGATAAGCAAAAACCGAAACAGAAACTCAGCAAGACTGTTTGCAGTTGCATTTACAGATAAGCAGCAACTCACCTTAAGTACAGTAAAGGGTTCAGGGAACTCAAGCCTGCTTTCCTACTTCATAAATTCCAGATGTTTTAAATGCCATACATAGGTAGCATAAATGTATAATCAAACAACAACATAAAGGTTATGTCATGGGTTAGCATGCTGAATTCATATGCAGATGGTAATCCACGTGAATACTAGTCCAGGCAAAACATTCAAGTTTGACTTGCACCAGAGTCAGGGCCGGGATAGCCTAGTCGGTTATAGCGACTCGCTACGGGCTGGACGGTCCGGGGATCAAATCCCGGTGGGGGCGAGATTTTCCGCAGCCATCCAGACTGGCCCTGGGGCCCACCCAGCCTCCTATATAATGGGTACCGGGTCTCTTTCCGGGGGTAAAGTGGCCGGGGCATGGAGTTGACCACCCACCCTCATCTAGTGCCAGGGTTAAAGAAAGAGCAGAGCTATATCTCTACTCCCCCTGTGGGCCTTCATGGCCTGTTCTAGGGAGAACTTTACCTTTACCTAACCTTGCACCAGCAGCAGAGTAATATAATCCTTTTGGTGGGGGGGGGGGGGGGACTTATTATTACAGTAGAGTTTTGTCTATGTTAAAACTGGATATAAATTCTAAGCCATTGACCTCACCATGTTTGTAATTGCTGACAAATTTGTATATATGTTTAAGATTTGACCCTAGACAAAATTTCATACGCCTAGCTTCAGTGGTCCATCATTCATCACCATCCAACTAATGCAGAGTTCATGCAGCCATAACTGTATTGTTCTCCATCCCTCAAGAAACTGCTTTAATACATGAAATCTGTGGTCTTCTGGGTTATTACACGGCGTCGTGTGGTAATTATTTACAGACGTTTCGGGACAACGTATCGGTCCCATCTTCACGGGTCAAGATTCCTACTTGGAATCTTGACCCGTGAAGATAGGAATCTTGACCCGTGAAGATGGGACCGATACGTTGTCCCGAAACGTCTGTAAATAATTACCACACGACGCCATGTAATAACCCAGAAGACCACAGATTTCATCAACATCGCGGCGGAAGCCTCAAATCATGCTTTAATACATGTTTCACATTTTGTGAAGATCAAGTACCATACATTATTTCAGTGCCCAATACTACACAATGCTACTGTTGATCCCGTCTCAAATGTTCATAAGTCTGCCAATTCGGGTTTACCAGTTGTACCAAATTGAAAGGAAAGACAAAATTTCAAGTCTTCTGGGATGTGATGCAGTGTCTTTGAATGAAAGGAAGGCACTATGGTCCTTCAAAATGTCAGGAACTGCTCGCCCAACACAGCGTCATATCCCAAAAGATACGTATCTTCAGCAATGCTGCTGTGAGAACCCCAAACTTCACAAAAAGAAAGACATTAGCATGGCTTTAAAGTAAACTGATAAATTTGCTTGGTTAATTTTTCACATTGTTATCACCGTGCATTTCTATGAATCAAATTAAATAAATACACCAACAAATGCACTATTTGACCACTTTAATGTAGTGTCCTTCTTGTATCTATCACCCTACACGTGTTTCGGACCTAAGGTCCATCTTCATGGGGTCTCAGTGTTATTAAAACCTACTAAAACAAGCACATGTTTACACGAACGTACAGCACTCGCATACCACTATTGTGGTAGAGTTATGTGGATAAAATTGTAGAACATAAATATGTATATATTTAGTTAAAACCTTATTAAAATTATGAGATGTATGTATGATGTTCACTGATGCGGAAATACTGGCTTTTGTGGATTGACGTCTCGTGATGCGTATTCTTACGTTGTGTGGGATTGTATTACGGTGCTGTTTGTACTATCTTTACATTGCGGAGTGTGTGAGGAGACTGGCCGTGTCGAGCCTACATCCGATGCCCGACACAAGGCCAGTCTCCTCACACACTCCGCAACGTAAAGACAGTACAAACAGCACCGTAATACAATCCCACACAACGTAACAATACGCATCACGAGACGTCAATCCACAAAAGCCAGTATTTCCGCACCAGTGAACATCATACATACATCTCATAATTTTAATAAGGTTTTAACTAAATATATACATATTTATGTTCTACAATTTTATCCAGATAATTCTACCACAATAGCGGTATGTGAGTGCTGTACGTTCGTTTAAACATGTGCTTGTTTTAGTAGTTTTTTAATAATACTGAGACCCCATGAAGATGGACCTTAGGTTCGAAACACGTGTAGGGTGATTGATACAAGAAGGACACTACATTAAAGTAGTTAAATAGTTCATTTGTTGGTGTATTTATTTAATTTGCTTGATTAAATTGGTTCAGAGTTTCCAGCTCCTATTTCATAGAGTTCTCAGTACAAAATGTATACACAGTCTCTTCATAAAAGAGTTTTCTGTGTATCAAGACACAGGGAATGAAGAACAAGTGACACGACAAAAAAGCACTGGTTTTGACACACACATTATTAATAAAGATAGCGGAACAGTTCACATCTATTCCACAAACTAAGTAGTGGCATAAAACCCTAATTACCTGGCATTTAGCAGCTCGAACAAAACCCTCGTTCGCTGAAACAGTAACAGCTCTGTAAGCATCACCAGTGCTAAAAACTGCCAAGGACCTCTGTTTGATTTTGCCACCTAACTTGAGTTGATGTTCAGTGCGAGGAGACACCATATTGGGAACTACTGTGACATGGGCCAGCAACTCATTCGCTCTACTCACTTCCCCTGGACCTCCAAGTGTTGATACAATGGATTTAAAATCTTTCACTGCCGACGCACAGCAAAACAGCGACTTTCCTGTCATATCAACATACAGACATTAACTACTGTTTTCAACCAGAAGTGCATCTTAACTATTGAAATTACATCTACATTATTATTTATGTAAACAATAAATACTAATGTTCAAAACTACATACTTTAAAACTGTTACAATTTCTATCACATGTGTTTCAATATTAGAATTCTGTGTGCCTTTCTAATTTCTTCCCTCCACATCATGCTGGAGAAAATGAGAACTGGAGTACAATTTTTAGTTGGAAAATCTCAGTGCCATAGAAGGTAGGATTTTATATAAACAGAGTGTTGGCTGGATTCAACTGGCTCTGGGTAGGGTCCAATGGTAGGATTTTCTGAACTTGGTGGTATACCTTCTTGTTCCATACAAGTCGGCACTTGCTTGACCAGCAGGCAGAAACTCGGACACGGTACGCCACAGCCAAGCATCTACACTGTATCAGCACTAGTACGTGATGTTATTTACCTACGCAACGTGACGTACACATACAACGTATCTCTCTCACAGACACCATGACAAGACTTGTCCTGCTCTCCAGACCTTTGGAATTTGAAAAAGTGAAAAGAAACCTCTCATGCCATCTCCTGCCAGCAGAGAGTTTAAACATTTTCAACAAGGGAAGTATTAAATAATTACTCCTATTTCTGAGGGCCTGGATAGTTATCAGTAAAGTTACTGGCTAAGGGATGGACAAGTCGGACTTGATTTCTGACAGCTGCAAGGATTCTCTCTCTACCACTACATACAGACCAACTGTGGGCCTTCTTTCCCAACTTCATCTAGTATCAAAGTGAAGAACTCCTGGGTCATGTGTCTTATGCACAGGAACAGATCTACCTTCATTTCTAAGTGTCTTTAATGACACTGTTAAATGCAAACCACCACCCAACCAACCAATTCCATGAAGCTGACACTCTAATCACTGTTTAGCCAAACAGTAATTTCCCCACATTTTATGGAACCCAAAAGATCATTACTGTATGCACAGGAGCCCACCACTTGTCCCCAACCTAAGACTGGTGATGCAGTTCACACCTCGCCAACCTATTTCTTCAAGACACACTTCAATATCATCATCCATCTATGCCTACATCTTCCAAGTAGCCTCTTTCCTTCAGGTTTCCCCACCAAAACGCTCTATGCACCTCTCCTGTCTCTCATATGTGCCAAATGCCCTGCTCATCTCATTCTTCTCGATTTGATCATCCAAATAATATTTGGTGAGCAGTAAAAATCACGAAGCTCCTCACTGTGCAATACTTCCGCCATCTTAGGCCCAAACATCTTCTTCAGCACCCTACTCTCAAACACCCTCAGCCTATGTACCTTCCTCAATGTGAGAGACCAAGTTTCACACCCATATAAAATAACAGGAAAAATTAATATTTCTGTATATTTTAAACTTTATATCCTTATAGCATCAAACAGGAAGACAAAAGATTCTAAACAGAATGGAAGCAGGCATTCCCCACATTTAATCACCTCTTAATTATTTTAATTACTGTTTCTTTTAGAGCTGTTTCCACCTACCTTTCCTCTCTTACTTCAAACAAATAGCTATGTATGTCTCTGCAGAATAAATTTAGTGTTAAATTAATAATCTTTCTAAAATAATGCCACACTAGTTCAGCAATTCAATCATTATTCTAGTAAGTTATACCTTCAAACAGTCTGTCCAACACTGGCTTCACAGGTCTTTCCCTTTCCCATTGTGCCTGTTGGTTAAGTATTGGTTCCTTGAACTCAGAGTTGCACCTTCCATTTGTCAAAGCTGACACATATGCCAGCATAGCAGTGACATCGAGATTTAACCTCTGATCTCCATGACAGCAGTCAGTGACAGAAACAGGTTCTGAGCCCTCTGCACAGCTGTTGGATACACATGTTTGCAAAACACCACTGTCACTTTCGGGTTCTTGACACAGCAAATCACACATATCAAGTCTTCTGCCTGACACAATAATACCCAACGAGGCGAGTCGATCGGCTAAAGCCTTTTCAATACCACATGCAAAGTGAAACACAACCTATAAAACAGTACACAGCAATCAATTTGTATCTATGAGTATTGTCTGTTAGGAGGGGCATTGAAATAATATCCATGTGTACCCTGCTAGCAAATATGGCTGTTTGTGGGCAACCATATAGCTGTGAGTTGCATGCAAGGTGTAGCAGCAGTCAAGTGTAAGCCGCACAACAGAAGAGGGGCACGTTACAGCAAATGGGAACGGTGGGACATGATTAAATGCTGGCACTCCACTCGCAGAATCCATGCTAACAGGACAACCTGGACATCATCATTAGTGCACGGTGCTAATGCCAAATCCTCAGACACCTTATAGCCATCAAGATAAAGTGTCCTGGCATGCTCACAGGGTGTCATCTGTCTTGCACAACACCATTTGTCCTCATGTAGACAATGCCACCAAGGACATGTTTTACTCCTTGTGCATGAAGCTGCAGGACCACCCCCTCTCCCCATACAACTCGACTATTATCAACGAGTTCAATATAAAATATGTGGAAGTACCAGAAGTTCACAAACATGCTTATGTAAAAATAGTACATACGTAGATTAACCTTTAAACAAGATGGTATTATTTGAATGGAAAAAAGATTAAAATTATGAAATTAAGGGCATTTTGTGAAAAATAAAACAGAGATCATGCAGCATATCTTAGAAATGCAGTAAATTATTTCCTTGTTGTCCAAATATATAAAATGTATTTCTAGGGGTGTTTTTTACATGCATCTGCATATGCGAATGCAGGTCATTTAGAGGGCAAGATGAAATTACAGAATCCACAATTACATACAATGTATGTTATGTCCCAATAATATGTTATGCTCATCAAGGGTTGTTATAAAATGCCACTTTGAAAATAGATCAGTGTCACTTAATGTATTTTTTGTTCAAGTAATATCAGTAACAAACCTTCAGTACTAGACCTATTGTCTTGTCAGATATACCATATTTTAATAACTGTCACATTCAAGGCAGAATGTAACAGTTGAAAATATACTATATTCTTCTTATAACTGTGAAATATCCATGAAAACATTTCAGGGTCAAGCAGTCCTGGACTGTTTGACCCCAAAAATGAAGGCCACTACCATCCTTTAAAGCATCACAAACTGCTCGCTCAATGACACAGCATCATGTACCATAACACTGACATCTTCAGTAACATCACTGCATTACATGTCTCTATGCCCAAAGTGTTCTGCTTAGGATTATGATACAGAAATATCGACATTACCTTCGGAGTTCTGAAAAGACGAGGATGCTGGTGGGCACACTCGAGATATTCTACTGCATGATCTACAATACTTCGCTGTCCAAATTCCCCCTCACCTAAGATAGGCAGCGAACAACTAATAATAATTAAGTTCATCCAATAATGTAATGAAACAAGTACACACGAGCCACAATAAAATGTGGACCACATCACAGCACCAAAGTACAAGTGGCTGTCTCACAAAGAGTTCCTTATGAAGAAAGTACCAGCAGCCAGAATAAAGCACAGCCACAGACAGACAGACTAAGCACATCTTTTAAAACCTTGCCTATTATAAAGAAAACCTCACTTTTTATGTGGTGCAACAAATTTTCATGAACTAGATTCTTGTAACTAAGTCATAGCAGTATGGAGGTTCAAATAATAATAATAACTAACTACCTAACTAACTAACTCCATGGAACAGAGTCCTTCTTGAGAAGCTACCAGGTCCTTAGCTAGTCAAGAAATTCCCCACGTTTTATGGAACCCGAAGGTTCATTACCGCATTCACAAAGCCCGCCACCTGTCCCTATCCTGAGCCATATCAATCCAGTCCATGCCCCCCATCCCACTTCTTCAAGATCCATTTTAATATTATCCTCCCATCAATGCCTGGGTCTTCCAAGTGGTCTCCTTCCCTCAGGTCTCCCTACAAAATCCTGTATGCACCTCTCCCCTCCCCCATACGTGCTACATGCCCCACCCACCTCATTCTTCTTGATTTGATCACCCGAATAATATTTGGTGATGAGTACAGATCATTAAGTTCCTCGTTATGTACTCTTCTCCACTCCCCTGTTACCTCGTCCCTCTTAGGCCCAAATATCCTCCTCAGCACCCTATTCTTGAACACCCTCAGCCTGTGTTCCTCCCTCAGTGTGAAAGACCAAGTTTCACACTCATACAAAACAACAGGCAGAATTATAGTTCTGTATATGTTATAATAATAATAATAATAATAATAATAATAATAATAATAATTTCATCATAAAATATTTAGTACATAACCAACCACAGATCACACTAAGAAGGGCAACTTCTATTTTTAAAAATGTTCCAATACAATGGATATGTGACTAAGCACAGGAAAGAATAACCTCTTACTGTGTTCAATGTGATTAACTTCGCAACAACGCCACTGTATCTCCAATAAATGAATATCCAGATCACTGTGTATTCATAATAGCAAACTAAGCATGTACATGTACTATGTACATTCCCCTACAGTACAAATTTACATTTTTTGTTTCATTTACTTCTACTTCCCTTACAGCGTCAGTGAAAGGAGGCCTACATAACAACAGTCCAAACAGAACTAAATAAAATAAAATAAGAAATGGCTTAATATCCAGAAGAACCTCTAACTCAGAACATAATTCAGATTATCGCAAAATTACAGGACATCCCCTTCAAGGCGGAACAACAACACATTACAGAATCTTCAGTTTCACTCAGAAGTACTAGACATTGATTTTAACTTTTAACTATACAATTTTAAACCCATCTTTTTTATTACTTTATGTGGAAACCATTTCTCCTCAAAAAAGGTTCAATAAATTCAACTTATTTTATTTTATGTAAAATGCACAGTTGAGATCTCAACTAGATATATCAGCATGAATGATGGCTTAAAGTCATTTACATAATAACTTTTATTTCGTATTTTAATCTCACCTGATGATGGCTTTTTGTACTTAAGATGAAACATGTCACATTAAAGTTATATAATAATATAACAAAAAACTTAGTCGTGACTGATGGCCTTCACCTCTATACATTGTGTTACTTCTACTGCATTGGCTTACCCATTGAAAGTTGGGATAACGCCTTTGGGTTCCTTGCAATTACTTTGATCCACTGCTGACCTTTCTCTGCTACAATATCTACACAAATTCGCCTTGAACGTCCATCTGGTTTCGTAAGCACAAAACCCTGCAGTAAAGCCAGAGGGTCACAGCTTGCAATAAAACATGACACCAAGGCTTGAAAGTGATGGAGGTTTGTACAGAGCAGGTGTTCTTTTCTTGCTTCTTTAGCTTTTGCTACCTGAAGGAAAACAGAATGAATATATTGTTGACCTCAGGGGAAGAGTCACTTAACTACATTCCAGCATGTTCTGAAAAAAAAATTTCAGTTATGGAAAACCACATTCTTTTTTTTTTAATATTTTAGTGAATATATATGCCCACACATTGTTTTGTGGTACAGACAATATCATACAGTTTATCAGGTAAAAGAGTCATTGCATTATTTAATAAGTTTGATGGGTGAATGAAAGTGATTTTGCTAAAGTAAATTAATGACAGCAACAATAAGGTATGATAATAAAATCAACAAATGCACAAAAGTGTATGAAAGTGTATTATACACACTATATACCTCCTACATGCTGGAGTCGTGCCGTTACAAAATTAATTTTACTGTACTGAACATGTCACATATTTCACTATACCTTCAACAGGAAACAGACTTCTTGCTTAATCTTCTTCTGAAGCTTTTGTACTCCATTAACATTATTAATCTTGGACACGATCTCAATCAGTTTCTCGCCATCAGCAACCTTTCGCTCTAGCAGCTTAATTAAAGCCTCTTCATGAGCCATAGAGAGTTTCTTCAATCAAACAGGCGTAGTACATTATGTACGTTCTCTCTATTACACATGTACAACATTTAAAAGTATTTACATTTATCACTTATGTATACACACTTCTTGTGAAGGATTCTAGATTATTGGCTTCAATAGCAATGCTTCACTCTGGGCACATAACCCTCGCTTCTATCCACACTGGAGCCATTTGCAAATTTGCTCCTACGATTGCATATCTCTATTCCATGGCTGAGGTAGACTATGTGCCACACTTACTTTACTTTATCGTGTCCGGACCATTAAATTAGAGATTTTTTGCCCAGTATTGGGCTACGTCTATTCCTTTTTTATTTGCAAGCCATAAATCCTCGAGGGTGCATTTCTGGGGGCAGTCCCTGCATGACAGGAGATGTCCCATATCTTGTACCTCTCCACAGCCACAATACAGGTCGTCGGAGTTTGTTTTGCCCCATTTCACCATATTTGTTTTTACTGGTTCCACCCCTGTTCTAATGCGGTTAAGAGATTTCCAAGTAATAAAGTCAAGGAAGTGGCTAACAGGGCAAATCTGGGTTAGGGGAAGTCTTCAGCTGGTTCAACTTGCACTGTTCCGAGGACAGTAAAAGATTATATGTACCACAGATTACACGTGTGCACCCAGCCAAACCACAGATTATCTAACCAAACAGTGTTCCTTTCCCAACTAATGTGGTCCGTCGTCTCCTACGTATACCAGAGATTATAGAAGTAATAAATGGTTAGGTGGCCGTAGGAAATGCAACTACAGTATATTCTGTTTAGTTTGTGATTTGATAATTCGTCATTATGTTTGACTTTGGGTACTGAATTGTACGCTGTTTTAATATGAAAACACCACGATTTTGGCATATCTCCTGCATAAAAGTTTTTTTTCTTTAATAAAAGGTGGTTCGTGTCATTCCTGACGAATATGATCACAGTTCCTAAAGTGTGACGTCACAAAATATTGACTGAAAATAAACGCTGTTGAAAGTTGACAATTTTATTTAGTTTTAATGTGGATTTTTAATGATAAAAGCTAGCTGCAGTTAATTTGCATTATAGTAATGGCAACTAGAGGCCCAGGTAAGAATAGTAGAGTTAATAAATAAGGTTCTTTGTGGAACTACAATTTCATAACCAAAAAATGATCCTATAAATTACTTATTATGATCCTAAATGTGGCGCTTAATTAGTGCAGGTTGGTTGTCATGCCGTGGCTATGTGCCATGTGACAATAGGCTTTGTAAATATGTGTGTCTGTAATTGGGTACTAATCTGTAACCGTTTTTAAGGTACTTTTGTTTATGTTTTTCTCCAGGTATTCGGCCATATCCAGGGCCTCTACCTTTAATTGGGCAATCACCCCTCCCACCTCCGCCGCCACCTCCACCTCCTCCTCCTGAGTACAGTCGTGGACCTCCCCAGTTTTGCCCACCATATGATCCATACTTTCGGCCACGAGGACCAGTTATGAGGGATCACAGATTTGGTTCTCCACCACCATGGGCACCAGGTGTAAGGGGCAGAGGTGTTGGGAATATGAATAAACTCCAAGTTCCACCAGGAGGACTGAAAGGTCCATGGCAAAGTCATAATCAGCAGCACCAACAAAAGGAGCAACAAAACATACAGCAGCAGCCATCACCACCACCACCACCCACCACCACCGCCACCCCCACCCCCACCACAACAACAACAACAACAACAACAGCAGCAGCAACAACATCCACTGCCAGCACAGCAACAGTCACAACTTCCACAGCATCCCCCACCACTACAGCAACCTCCTCCACCCCCTCCACTACAACAGCAACATCCATCACCTCAACAGCAGCTACCACCACCTTTGCCACCTCCACCACCACCTCCACCACTTCCACATCAGCAACAAAATGCCCAAAAATCCAGCCCAGAATCACAGTTGAAAGATGGAAATGCTAATCAGACACAACCAGCACAACAAAATTCAGATGGTGCTGATGTAAATACAAGAAAACGTGCACCAGATCAGGATGGCAAGTTTCTTGTTATCTTGTATTGGGGAGCTACAAGGGAGTAAGCATAGAATTGTTGAGGGTTTCTTCCCTTTTCTTACCAGCAGGACAGTGGCAGTAAATAATTTACGAACTTTTAAACAGGTGTACTCTTTCTTCCTACCAAACTCCAAAAGTTTTCATTTTAAGGAGGTAATTTTCTTGTATCCTAATGTGGCCTATGGTTTTCTTTTAAACTCAATGCATGTGTGTGCATGTGTATGAACACATGCACACACAGTGTTCTGCTTTTGCACTATATTTACATACACAATGCAGTAAGTAGTGTCAGGTACTTCAAAAAGTAATGTTTCTCTTATTGGTAGCCTTAAATGTTACTCAGTAATGTGTTTTTATTTTATGCATCATTTCTGTAATGAATGCTAAGAATTGCTAATTATGGTACAGTGTTTACAGGGCCTGTTTAAAAAATATATATATATATATAATAACGTATATTAAAGCTGTTGCGGTTAAAAAGCTCGTAGTCGGACTTGTGTCCCACGCTGCCGGTTCACCGCCCGTCAGTGTTTAACTGGCACGCACATGCGGACATCCTGCCAGTGGCCCAAGCCGATGCTTGCGGGTGAGGGGGGTGGTAACATTCTCACACCCTGGGTCATCTCGGGGAGGGCCTACACAATCCCATTGCGGTGCTCTTGACCAAGTGTCTCAATGGGCCGGCACGTTTACTTTGAACAAATTAGAGTGCTTAAAGCGCCCCTTCCATGACTAATGTCTAGTGACATGTTATGGTATTTCATTGTTGAGAGGTCTCCCAATGAGCTGCCACCTTCTGTCTGGTAACGGAACATTTAACAAAAGATTTCTTGGATGCTGCTCTCAATAAATAATTTTCAATCTGACTCACTAATACTCTACACAAAATTGTGTAACTCGTCTCGTAATTTCTTCATTATGTCTTCCTTTTACAACCTAAATGAGTATGATTGAGTCAGGTTACACACAGGGACGTGAAACAAGTCCACATAGCTGTAACATGAATATAGCTATTAAATCCGTCAAGAATGTAGCCAAGTCACCATAGAACAGCAGCAGTATCACAAAATTACATTAATGAAGAAATTAATAGCAAATAAATTTAAGATAGTGCTTCTGTCTAAAATTAAAACAGTAGAAGAGCATGATTCTTTTGTTTTAAGTGGGTCACCCTAAATGAAGAATTATATATTGAGGATGTTTGAGGAAAATATTCTGAAAAGAATATTTGGCCCTAAGAGAGAAGAAAGGCATGCGGTGGTGCAGTTGGTTGAGGCACTGCGCTACAAGCTGGAAGGTCGTGGGTTCGATTCCCGATGGTGTCATTGGAATTTTTCATTGACATAATCCTTTCGGCCGCACTATGGCCCTGGGGTCGACTCAGCCTCTAACAGAAATGAGTACCAGGAATATTGCCTGGGGGGTAAAGGCGGCTGGTGCGTAGGGCTGACAACCTTACCACCTTCATGTGCCGATTGTCTAGAAATCTGGGAGTCTCAACCTCCTGGAACCCTAAGGGCCTGTCCGGCCTGTAATGGGATTGCTTTATGTTTCTTTACCTTAAGAGAGAAGAAACAACTGGAGCATGGAGAAAACTGTGTAATGAGGAGCTTCAGGATTTGCACTCTTTATCAAATGTTATAGTGTGATACAGTGGGCTGGGCATTAGCATGCATGGAAGAGATGAGAAATGTATATGAAACCTAAGTCAGAAAACCTAAGGGGAAGAAACCATTTGGGAGACATAGGAATAGATGGTAGAGTAATATTAAAGTGGATCTTAAAGAAGTAGAATAGAAAGCTATGGAATGGATTCATCTGGCTCAGGATGGGGCCCAGTTGTAGGATAGTGTATATGGTAATGAACTTTTGGATTACATAGAAAGGAATGCGTGGAGCAGCTATGCGTCTATGAGCTTCTCAACAATGATCGTGCTCCATAGAATTGTTAAGTCCAGTTGGAGCATCATACAGGTGTAGGACACATAGACCGATGGCAACCAGATGTGTTTCTTAGTCATTGCCCCTCATTAGTTATGAGGTTGCCTTTATCACTGTTGCAATGCCTCCTGACGAAGTATCTGCATGAAAACACTCACGGACTTCCACTTGTCACCCTTGGAGAAAACGTGTAATGTTTCAAAGATGAGAAAAAGCAAGTGGTTTTTTGTGTGATAGTAATGTGGCGTGGCAAATTGTGTCAGTGGCACAGCTGTGGTGTCTGTTTTGCAAAAATGATCAATATTTGTGTATGCTCGAGATGTATTTACATTAACACCATTGATTGTCAGAAGAGGAATTACTTACAAAACACACTGTAAGGTTTAATATTATCAATCCCATGTATTAAACTTTTAATTAATATTTCAAATGCATTTGTTGGTATTATATTAATTACATTGTAAGGGTTTACCTCTCGGTGGATAAAGAAGTCAAGTTGCTGTCTGGAAAGACAGTATGGGGCACTTTAAGGGAGAAATTCTCAGAAAAAAAATATTGTAAAATGTCATTTTAATATTGTTAGATTGATTAAATCAAGAAGGCTGTGTTGTGTGGGATATGTAACACAGGGGAAATGAGAAATTTATAAGAAGTGTCAGTTGGAAAAACTGTGGAGAAGAGAGAATTTTGGATGCCTAGGCATTTGTGGGAGGTAATAGTGAAATGTATTGTAGTGAAGTAGTAGTATGTAGTAGTAGTAGTATTTTTTTTTTTTTTTTTTTTTATTTTTTTATGTAACTATGCAAAATTTCTTTTACAGAAATTGGTTTGTGGAAGTGCGGACAGTGTTCAGTTGTCTTGGAGTATGGTCTGATAGCCCTTAGTCCTTATGTCGTCACATTAAAAGAGAAGGGAATTTTTTGATCAACTATATAACTATTGATGTTAGTATTCCCTGAAAGGTCTGGTACTGTGCAGAGTGTTGAGACACTACATTAAGTGGTACTGATGTCAGTCCCACTTCATCAGGATGCTTAGCCACCATGTTTGTAATATTGATAGTAGGAAATTAGCAACTGCAAAGGTGGGGAGTCCTCCAGTGGGATAATTATATAAAATTTAATTAAAATAAATCCATTGGTTTGAATATTATTAGGAAGACACATACACAGATGACTGTGATGACGTGCACCAAAAGCCTAGCTTTTCTTTTAGAAAAAAAAAAGCTGATGGCATATTCTAGCCATGATATTCTGTTTTCAGATGGTGATACAGGATCAAGCCTGCCAGATGTTAAGAATCCAGTCTTACCAAAGGAACTAACCAGTAAATTTGGTGCATTAAAATGTGATCTCTGTAAAGTTTCGGTAAGAATTTTTAACTTGAACTTTTTAAGACACGTTTCCTTTTATAGTAGCTCCAAGTAACAAGTTTAATCATTACACTTGATAATGAATCTGAAGGGATTACACCATATTTACATCGGTGTACTTGAAACTTCACGTGTATTAAATGGACCACAGACAATGGACATAGCGTGTAATGAGTGAACCACTAGAAAACCTTTAACAGAATCAGCAGTCAGTTTGGGGTGTTTACCCTAATACACCAAGCCCACTCAGATGGGGATGGCAGACTGTTGTGTGTGATTTCACCATCTTGGTGTTGGCTTTGATGGTAAAAGTTAAAAAATGACGGTGGCCAGTGGAGGGAACGTGCAGCTTAGCGTGCGATCTGAACTAAGGTAGGTGCGTGGTATTCCTAATGTGCAGGTTGTTAAAGGCAAGACAGCTTGGGGAAACATTCATGTTGAATCACTGGTCTTGAACCCAAGACTTTATGCGTGAAATACCATCTGACCACTAGACCACAAGGTCTGCTCATTTATGTGGTTGTAATATAATGCAAAGTCGCCCTCAGCGGACTAGTGTTTAGCGTGCTCGTCACTGGACCCAAGGTTTGCGGGTTCAATCCAGGCCGAGGTCGATGGATTTTTAAGGGTGATAAAAATCCATAGCACAACTTCCTTCGGAGGGGAAGTAAAGCCGTCGGTCCCATGTCGTAGATTTATGGCATGTAAAAGAACCTTACGGGCATGAATAGAAATGTTTCGTAAGCAAAATTCAGCGACCATTTCTCACCCAAGTCTCCTGATTGACTGCTAGATGGCTCTGGCAGTCATATCAGGATGAGTAGAACTTGTGCAGTCAGTGGACTGGTCACCCACTACAGAATGCACACTTCCAGACCAAGAAACCTCTGAAAGGAGGCCCTATGCTCCGCAAGGAACGACAGGAAGTAACTAACTAATATAACGCAAAGGAAATATCAGTTAGGCTACTGTATGGCACTGGTTCGTTAATCACAGAAAGAAGACAGTGTCAATAAGCATTTCATAAAATTATAATGCTACATTATATATATTATGGCTATTATAAAATAGGTTAGTTCCCCCCAAGTTCCTGATTCTAACACTACATTATCTGTTATAAACTCTTAGCCAGAATAAAGTAGGCCCACAACATCATTAGAAAATCTACGTAATGAGAATGAAATGTAATTTCAAATGAAGTTGAGAAGTTCCAAGAAACTGACTGTTTCACAGCCACTTTCTCAGTAATGTTACCCCACGTTTCATATTGTATTAAGTTCACAGGTGCTTAAATTTTCCAAAGCTCTAGGAGCTGCCTCAAAATTCTAAGCACCAGAAGGGTGATATGAAGCAAGTTCCATACTGAGGATCTGCAAGTATTAGGCGACATCATACAAAATGTAGTCACCCGGGTGACCTTGCTCCTGGGATATGTTCACCCCTGATTAAGTTACATCTGGAGTCGAATAAACAGCTTGCAGATGGAGCAGACATTCAACAGATCCATTTATCAAGTACTGCACTTACATTATAAATGTTTAGTTCTTTAAACAAAATCTGTCATGCATTCTATGTGATAATTTGTATAACTCATTCATTCATTAATTCATTCTGTAGTCTGTCTTACGACAGGTCCGTAGCCTCTTCCAAAGCGAGTTCTCCACAGGGTGCGATCTAGTGCTTCCTCTTTCAATTTCCAGTATCTTTTCTTTTCCTTAAGGTCATCCAGTAGCTGCTTACGTCTTCTCCCTCATCGTCCCGTCATTTCTATCCTTCCTTCTAACTTTCCTTCAATCACGTGTTTCAGAAGGCAGTTTCTACGCAAGATGTGACCAATCCAGTTAGCCTTTCTTCTTTTTATTATATGTAGGATATTCCTCTCCTCCTTGACTCTGTGTAATACTTCTTCATTTCTCACACGATCGGTCCATTTGATCTCCATTCTTCTCCAGCACCACATTTCAATACTTTCCAGATACTTCTGATCTACTTTCTGAAGTGTCCACGTTTCAGCACCATACAAAGCTATGCTCCAAATGTAGCACTTTACTAGTTTCTTCCTTAAATTTAATTCCAGTCTGCTGGTGAAAAGATTTTTCTTCTTGTTGAATGCTTGTATAACTACTTCTAAAATTTATTTTATAGGTAAATTCAACAGTTCAAGCCAAAATGCATTATACTGGGAAGCAGCATGATAAGAAAGTGATGCAGTTCCTTGCCAATTGGAGCCGTGAGACTGGTGAACCTGTTCCAGTGAGACTGAAAGATGGGGCAGTATCTTCAAAAAAGGTTCTATTTCATGTGGCACACGTTACATTCTTTAATATCTATTCCGTGTTGAACAGTAAATATAAATAAGATACTTGAAACTGGTATTAATAAAAAGAACTGTTGTGTGTATTAAGTGATGCACACTTGTGTTTTATATTGGGAATTTCTGTACACTTTTAAGCTCCTGTGTGTGACATTAAATGCATTCGATAGGACTGAGGCATCTTAACATGCAGCCTGCCTTCACTTGGCATGTGGCGTGCTCAAGATTTTTAACAAAAGAATATTTGACATAATTAGCTAGCACACATCAACTAGTAGGCCAGCATAGTATAGTTTGTTATTCCTAGTGACCATCATTAAGCCTGTAACTGTGTATATGTGTACAAATGAAGTTGGTTAAACTGTTGACTGATATTGTATTCCTGCTAAAAATCCATATTTCTGAGTAGGTAAAAGTCTATATGTACTTCAGCACTGATATAAATAAAAGTTCATGCAGCCCACACATATGGTTTTCTGATCTTGTGGTGCACTGTTGGAAAACCTTGGATGTCCATGTTATAGCATATATACTTTGTAATCTAGGTGGCCTTTAGTGGAGCACAGAATTCTCACAGTTGTAAACTGAAGGATCAGTTTAATCAATTTTGTATGTAAGCATCGCCTGCTGAATGACGGCATCAATTAAGAATGTTTTTATGATGCATAGACTACTTAACCTTCCATTTTCATAGTTTTAAGGAAATGTACAAAACCCTAGTAAATTAGCGGTAGTGGAAAGTTGCACACCAATCTGCGATGCTCATGTAAGAGTTGAGATCCTTATGGTAGTGTCTATCAAGATTACTGCCTTGTTGTTTCGTACAAGTGTACTGATGTTTCAGAGGAAACTATTGGCTCTATCATCAGGGTTATATCTTACAAATGCTTTTTGTTTCTGATATTATGTCATTGGTCTTGATATTTATTGCAGATACAAACTGTTAGAAAATTAGTCACACTTAATTTCATTACATTTATCCTGTTTTAAAAAACTAACATAGTAAAATCTGTAGACAGACTCATTGATATGGTCTCCATCTTGTGTTCATGTAATTGGCTTATAAAAGTAGTCATGACATGTCACTGTCACACCATTGTAATCAGTAAGATACAAAGGGTTAGGCCATCTGTCATCTTGCAGTCTAAAACTGATATTTTCTTCAGTAATTGCCTTTTATTTCATGTTCCAGTTGGTCTCTTAGCTTATCCTCCTCCTTCACTTCCTCAGTCTTCATATACTTCTGCTTTACCTCCTCCACCTTTCTCTCCTTCCTGATCCTCTTCATTTTATTCTTCCTCTCTTACAGTGCATAGTTTAGGCTATCATCCACTCCAGCCTCATATATTTTATGACTCATACCATCTTCTGGGTCTGGAGGTAGATAGATGGCAGCCTAATCACCAAATTGTTGTTGTAAAGTGCCCATAGTACAGTCAGGTTAAAAATACAAACATACTACTGATGAGCCCCAAGGAAGAAATAAATCTGACTTCACGGTTTATGACAACAAATCTGTTCTGTCAGTGCTGTAGCTAATGGTTACAATAGAGATGAATACTGGGCTGTGTAACATGTCTAAAGATAGGTGTTCTACACCAGTGGTAATCAACCTGGGGTATGCGTACCCCCGGGGGTACGCGAAAACGTCTTAGGGGATACGTAAAATTAAAAAAAAAAGTAAAATATATTATTTCATGATAAACACTGAATAATCAGGGCGAGATTTAGGGTTAGCCACAAGAGACCCGGACATAAGGACATGCGATTTGGGAGCACCATTTTTTTCTTTCTCTCTCTCTGTCTCTCCTTTATGCGATTCTTATCTGGGCGGCTAGTTTCATTTTATTCCACATAGTGCATATAATTTTTCTTTGCTAAAATACCTTTGTTCCTTTATTAATTTCTATATGATAGGCAATAATATATTTGTTATTTAATAGCTTGACTCTCATTTAAACTTATTATTTAATACATTATTTTATATGTAATTTATTTAACTTATTTTAGATGTTGATTATAGACTATGTATAACTTGAATTATGCACCAACAACTTTGGGGGTACAAAGATGAAGAGAAATTATATGTGGGGGTACGCGAACAAAAGAAAGGTTGAATACCGCTGTTCTACACTGCCCAGCCCTATATAAAGTGTTCTGCGTAAGGTCTGCCAAACTTCTGGAAGTTATTGTATGAGTCATTTTGAATAAAAAAAAATGCTATATCAACATATGCCTGATTATCAAGTGTTACATAGCTACATGCACATTTTGTGTTTCAAGACTCTGTACTGTACTGTATGATACTTTACGCTTACTGCTGGCTCTGGCAAACATTGCTTTCTCATAGGCCTCTTTTGAGATATGACAAGAATGGTGGAGGTCATTGTTAACAGTCGTCAGTGTAACACAACTGAAAATTGGCTTCTTTGATATTATCTAATCAAAACTGATGTTTTCTTCCATTTTGTAACATAACTACATAAACTAACATAACTCAGGAACATAACTAAAAATTGATGTTCTTCTTTTGTGGTGTTATCTGACACATAACTTTCATTTTATTTGTACTGTGTGATAAAACATGTATCATAAAGTTTTCAGATACAGCCATGTAACGTATAGGCTCATAGCAATGTAACAGTTGATAATTGGGCATATGTTGATAAAGCATTTTTTACTCAAAATGACACGTAAAATAACATCTAGAAGTTTGGTGCACCTTATGCACAACACTCTGTATAGACCTCTTTACTTATTTCATTCAGGCACGAGTGGATCCACGTCATCTCTATTGCTCGGTATGCGACTTGGCATTGACTTCAGTACAGCATGCACAGCAACACTATATGGGGCGAAACCATCAACGTGCTTTGGAGGGACATGCCCCACTTAAGGCCGGTTACTTCAACAAGGAAACTGGACGTTGGCAGAGGTAGTAAGTAGGCATTTAACATTTTACAGGTGGTGTGTGTTGTAACATATTAACACAGAAGAATTTTCTTTATGTGCACCACGGTTGCTTGGCCAGTGAAGTAGAACACAGAGCATTTCATTTTTGTCCATCATATACAGTGAAACCACTATCCATCATTTTTCAGGGGGATGGAAAACAAAAACGATACATACGGGAAAACGATAGTACCGGGAAACCATTAAAAATTATAGATAAGAACAATTTAATGATTATGATTACTTCTTGCTGAGAAAATCTTTCATTGACGTTTGTTTTGTGCAAACTTTACTCCTCAATTCAAAGTATGATTTTTCAAGGCCTAGAACACTTTCACGATCACTGTCACTCGTGCTGTGCGCATAAAAGAAAGATTTTACTTTCATCAGCACTTCATGCATCTCAGCAAAGCTCGGCACAACTTCGGGTTCGCCATCTTCTTCTTCTCCTTCCCCCTCCACACTCCCGGACGCCATGAAGCTCACGCACAGCTCCTGCACTGTTTCTACACCACAGGTTGCCACGTGACTGTCCACAGAGACGTAGTCCTCGAATTTATCTTTGTTCATGCCACTGAACTTTTCCCAGTCTTGGCGGAAATCGTCGTCATCGTTGGTCAATACGACGTCACTATCGCCTGAAGATTGTCCCTGCACGTAACCAGCTTTCCGAAAACAATTTTCGATTGTCTGCTGGTTTACTTGTTGCAAGGCTGCCACAGTGTAGTGCAAAGCTTCCAACACGTTTATCTTCTTTTTCGTATCTTTGCCTGCATCCATTAAGGAAACAGCTGTTTGCACAAGGCGTTTTCTATAAAGCTGCTTATAACACTTTATTACCCCTAAATCAAGGGGCTGGAGCACACTTGTACAATTTGCCAGGTACCGTATGACTTTTACATTTCTTAGAAACGATGTATCCTTTGGATGTGCGGCACAATTGTCCACAAAGAGGAGAATGTTCCTGTTTTGCGCACCCATACTTGCGTCTCATGAACACAGAAATGAAGAAAAAATGTCTGTGGTCATCCACGTTTTATTGTTCACGTGGTACTTGGTGGGTAATTTTTTTACATTCTTGAAACATCGTGGTTTCGGAGATTTTCCGATAACAATCGGCACTTGTCACTTCCATCACTGTTAACACAAAGTAAAACAGTAAGTCTGTCTTTACAGTTTTTCCTGCCATGACAAGACTCTCCTTTGAGAGCCAAGGTTCTATCAAGTAGCACGTTGTAGAAGAGCCCCGTCTCATCCGCGTTGTAAATATCACGTTGTTCGTAGCCCTCCAACGAAGATGGCAGTCTTTCCAGCCACGCTTCCGTGCTTTCGCTGTCCACTGCCGCACTTTCTCCGGCTAACTTCTTGTATACTAGGCCATGCCGGTCCTTAAACGTCGCTATCCAGCTGTTGGATGCAGTGAAATTTTCTATATTCGGCTGCACTGCAATCATCTTCGCCTTTCAACGAAGAATGGTTTCATCAATTGGAATATTCGACGCCCTTGCCTGCTGGTTCCACGTGAAGAGAACACTTTCCAACTCGGCAAATGTCGACTCCCTACCTATTTTCCTCTTCTTACTGGCGTTACCACATTTTTCTGTCTGCTCTCGGATTTCGTCCTTCTTTGCGAATATGGAGTTTAGTATGCTTGGAGCCAACCCAAGGCGTTTGGCAATGTCGACACGTTTATCTCCAGGATTCTTCTCCACCTCTTCTACTATTTTCAATCGCTCATGCAGAGTTCTCACTTGCTTTTTAGGTTGGGACATGGTCCACGGATTTCAAAATAAATAACAGGAATAAAATGTAATGAAGGGAATGAATTAATATTGAATTAATAACAAAAATAAAATATTATAGGAAAAGGATAATAAACAATGGAAATGGTTAAACCAGGGTAACGTATGAAACTATGAAGCACACCAGAACTCACAGAACCACTTGCAATGAAGTAAAGCTCCACAACAGTGTTGCCAAGTCTTCGTCTAGTCCAAAGAAAAGGATAGAGAGCAAAGAGTACGGAATGCACTTCCATACTTTTTGATGGAGCCAATTCAGGTGGCACTAAGAAAGCAATACACACACGCGCAGCGCACTATACCATTGCTTCAAATTGTAAAAAAACTATCAATGCGGGAAAATGTTGCGTCAGGACCGTGATTTTTCAACGATTGATGCGGGAAAACGATGGAAACGAGGAACGATGGAGGAGGGAAAAAAATAGTGTTATTTATATGGGGCTAATTTCGGGACCAAATAAGGCAGACGATACATGCGGGAAAATGACGGTAACGGGAACGATGGATAGAGGTTTCACTGTATATATACCTCAAATGTAGCATAACAGTTGAATCAGAAATTTAGATGTGGCATGCAGTCCTTGTGAGATGACTCTTGCTGTGACTGCATCAAGTATTCATGACTGTGCATGTATACAGATCTCACTGGAACTTAAAATGTAAGTTGTAACAATCTGAATTTTGGTAATGGCATCTTCCACACCAAATATAATGACTGGCCTGTTATAACCTGGTCTTTTGTCTTTGACAAAATTACTTTCATACCCACTGAGCTTTAGTCACCACTTTAAAATTTTTATGGATCGATATTAGAGTTGGGTAACATATTTTCAGTCCCATATATGGTACTAATGAATTATTTCCTTTGGTTTTAATGACATTATATTATTATTATTTATTTACTGCAATTGGGTTTTCACCCGGTGGCAGTAGTCCTTACACTAGTACACACAATACAAATGTTTTCACCCGGTGGCAGTAGTCCTTACACTAGTACACACAATACAAATGTTTTCACCCGGTGGCAGTAGTCCTTACACTAGTACACACAATACAAATGTTTTCACCCTGTGGCAGTAGTCCTTACAAATGGACATATAAATATACATAAAAATAACAATACAAAACAAACTATACACAATTACAAAACAAAATACATACAGTAAATACAAGTACACACATTAGAACACCGTACACGCATTACAAAAACATCCACACCTTACAAAAGCATCCACACCTTACAGAAACATCCATACCCGTCTACTTCTTCTTTGGGGAATTTTTCACGTGCTTCTTTTATGAACCCTGCATAAACATTGGTGGAATGATAACTGGCAGGAGAAAACCAAAGGGTCGGAGAGAAACGTGCCTCAGTGTCACTTTTATCACCACAAATCCCACATGGACTGCTGTGTCTGGAGGCAGCATCTAACCACCTGACCTGTAGCATGGTCTCATACCTCAACTTAACAGAAATGTCAAGGGATAAGAATGAGCCTTGCAGAAATTCTGCAGAATCAATTTGGCTGCTGATATGGCCGTCTGATTTTAAAGTGTCATGTGATTCGACAAATGAAAATGCCAACTGAGAAAGGCAAAATGAGTTTATCAACAATGCCTCTGTTCATTGAAGTTTATACAGCTGATTTGGTATATGCTTGTTTCAGCCCACTGTATGAGCAGTCAGATCCAGCAGGAAGATATACAGATGCTTCCGCACCAGCTGATCTGTTTGGTCTCGTGGATTCATTACCAGACCCACCTTCTGCCAAGAAAGGAAGGTAAAATTTTGGTTCATTGACTTGTGCATTATAACATACTCATAAATTCTGTAACTCACAGTCCTTGAGGCAATGATAGTCAGCTGGTCAAGAGATTCTCCATGGCTTTGTGGATGCTGAACGTCCCATTACAGTATTCACAAAAGGCCACAATGTCGCTTTCTTAGTTTTAGGCTCTTTGGTTGGTCAGTTCTTGTCCTGACAGGAGCTCTCACATATTACCTTCTGCCATTTTGTTTTCATCTGCAACATTCTGTATTCTTCTCCTTGTGCGCTTAATTTGCACCCTTTGCATGGTAAATGCCTACCAAATCATCCCCGTATTCAGCAAACCGTTCTCATCTGTGGATTTGTCACTTGTATTCAGCATGACACCTCTTCTTCTAGCACTATATTTTTATTGGTAATTAAGGCCCTATAAATTTATTGAAATCCCTCTCTCACCAGCACAGATCTTTTCTGTCACTGTGGTGCTGTGCTGTGGGTTTGGCACAACTTTGAACTTGGGTGTGCCTGTGCTGCATATAGGGCCCACAGTGCAGACACTTCAGTAGTTCGGTCATGCCATGTCAAATCAACACAACACCTGACATGTTTGTAGTCTGTCTTATGACAGGTCCGTAGCCTCTTCCAAAACGAGTTCTCCACAGGGTGCCACCTTAGATATCAATGAAATTTTGTAAACGTACAGTCTGTTGTGTGAACGATGAATATGAAGTCTCTTGTTTCCTGTGCTTTCCCATGTCAGTTCTTTTGTAATCATTGCATTTCGATGTTTTACATTTTACTTAAATTTTTGTGCCTCTGATTCGCTGAAATGTTTATAATTCTTGTCCTGATTAAGATGATGAGCTCATTCTTGTACTAACTAAAAGCTCTTACACCCTTAATTGGGGATTTCATTGGGTATGCTTGTAGAGCGCAACAATTGATTTCAGGCTTCCGCCGCGATGTTGATGAGATCTGCGCTCTCCTGGGATATTATGTGGTGGTGTGTGGTAATTGTTTACCGACGTTTCGGCACAACGTGTGGGTCCCATCTTCAAGGGTCAAGAGTCAGACTCTTGACTCTTGATCCTTGAACATGGGACCGATACGTTGTCTCAAAACGTCAGTAAACAATTACCACACAATGCGCGGAATATCCCAGAAGAGCACAGATTGCATCAATTGACTTTGAAGCTTTTTCTTAATTTATGTACAGAGTATTCAAATAGACACCTACAGGAAGTTGCTTAAAAGATGCCCTTTGCGTTGCCAGTGGGTGAAGATGATTCACGGTTTTCAGTGTAGTTCCATAATTTTATAGATATTAATAAGATAGGTACATGTTTTCAGTATGCAATTGAGATGAAATGTGCTAATGGTGATTTCACTGACTATGTGTGTGTGTGTTTGTGTTTGCATGCACTCTACTGAAACAGTTTCAGATGGCATTAAACATTGCAGTTTGTGACCTCAACATGTATAGGGCACTTTACAAGCCATGCTTGGCAGCAACGTAAGTTATTTAAGGATATTCATGTGCCAAAAATCTGTGCACTACATAAGGGTAAATAACAGGTTTTCATGCATACATTAAAACTTTGACACTGTACACAGTGTGTCCAGAAATTTATGCTGACAGACTTCAAGCAATTTCTTGCCAAAAATAGACAAAATACCCCTTCAGAAAATCTCATTGGTTGTATAATTTCACACAGCGGATCCCAGTGGCTGTGCGGTCTAAGGCTTGGGTCTGTGGCCACTCACTCGCTGGGTTTGCGGGTTGGAATCCCGCCGAGGCATGGATGTCTGTCTGTTGCGAGTGTTGTGTGTTGTCACTTAGAGGTCTCTGCGTTGGACTGATCACTCATCCAGAGGAGTCCTACCAAGTGTGGTGTGTCTGAGTGTGATTGTGAAGCCTCGATAATGAGGAGGCCCTGGCCCACTAGGGGCTGTTGTGCCATGGAAAAAAGAAAAGTACACCTCTAACAAACAAATGGTGAACATGAAATACTGATAGTATCCACAAACTCAACACATTTACTACTAACTTATCTACTATCTACTAACTTATATATTTTAATGAGTACCGTAAGTCTATAGCTGGTGTAATAACCACAAACTCAACACAGTTAACGACATTTTATCTACCTAACTTATATATTTTAATGAGTACCATACGTATATAGCTGGTGTAATAAACAACTGAGTCCCTCAAGATGAACTGTAACAGAGTTCGAAACATGTTGGACTATTTTTTAATAAAAACTGTATTAAATAGCAGATAATAAAGAGTGTACATTTGTCGGATCACGATTTTGTATAATCAGAAAATGTACAATACAAATAACATAAAAAAAATAATAATAATTTCACAGAAAATGTGATTAACGTTCCCTGTGACATGTTGCCATGTCACATTCGACTTCGATCACATTTTCCATTCATGAAAATTATGAGAACCAATTATTTCTAGCAGTCCCTTGTACTGATCACATCTGCATTACATGTCCCAAGAGCAAAATGCACATAGATGTCACTATCTGTTAGCTCTAAACCCTCTTAGCCTCCTCATCTTTCCCCAACACCCCAACTCTGCCTGGCTTCCTGGCCACAGACATCAGCAGGTCCCTGTTCTTTTGTCTCATCAGTAAATGCTAGTTTGTTTGCGATAGTTCAGAAGCCTCATCACACATCTCTCTGAAGTGATACATTATCTCTGCACAGTCTTACAGCAGAAACACATATAACACAAAATTCAGTTGAGATGCTGTTGTAATGTAGGCCCCCAGTATGAAATTTTAATTTAAATGCTTTCAGTAATTTGGAAATGAACATACGAATCGACAGATACACAGAGATCCTCCCATTGTGGGCTCATTTAATTGCTTAGTTCAAAGAACTTTTCAAAATGACATTTTCTGCTGCTTCCCAGGTTTTTCTGTGAGTTGTGTCAAGTAGCAGCTACATCTCAGGACCAATTGGACATGCATTTTAATGGTGCTAAACATAAGAAAGCGGAGAAAGCTGCAAGTGCAACAACGCTGGCTGGAACATGGCAAGCACCTGTTTCTGTTGCCGCTACCATCCCACCTCCAGGTAAAGAGTATAGATTGGGTCGTGTTACATAATTGAAAGTGTTTTTGACAACTCTGCTGAACACTGTACTGTCTTCTGATTTTGTTACTAATGATTTAACATGTTCACTCCCACCAACCCCACTGCTCGATGATCTGCCAGCTCAGATGTTTATTTTTTATTTTGCAACACAATATTAAAATGTAATTTTTTTTTCCAAACGTACTGTAGTCAGACGAATGAGATTTTCACAAGCTACACACTGAAAGTTCTAGTATTGTTCTGGGGTGTTACTTTGTTTCACACATCCCTGGATGGATGGGAACACCACTTTTATGTGTGCACTACACAACACATAATCCCCTCTCTTCACCATTTTGACTTGCCATAACCATCTGAAAACCAACAGGATTGTTCAGATGAAAAGAAAATTATGTCAGAAGGGTACTTCATATACCATCTAGAGACTAAAGCAGAAACTGCGTAGTCAGACCGCATTTCTATTGATTGGACACAGTAACCTCTTCTGACCATGGTCAGATACAAAAGCGAACATGTTAAATCTTCAGTATTTATCTATAAAAGGTAAAGTTGTCCCTGTACATGTCATAAAGATATATAGAGGGGTAGAGGTGTAGCTCCACTCATTCTTAACCTCACCATTAGATGGAGGTAAGTAGTCAGCTTCAAACCCCAGCCACTTTACCTCCAGTGAAATATCCCCTGGTACCCATTGAAAAGGAGGCAGGGTGGACCCTAGAACCGGTATGGATTCTTTGGAGAAGAGATAAATGTTTTGCGTCTGCTGGGAACCAAACCAGAGTTCCTCAGCTGACTGTCTTATAGCCTAGTCATTACATTGTCCTGGCTCGTAATGTTCATCTGTATGACGGTGGATTTATCCAAGCAGATTAGAATAGTTTGTAACACATCTGATTTTTTACTTTATATTGTTCATTCCGTGCACTGTCGATAACCAATTCGCAACACTCGACCAACAAAATGCACAATATTGTTCCTTAGATATTCATATTATAATATCACACTTAATATTCGTACACATTTCGATCCACAAGGGATCATCATCGGGGAACCAAACCAAAGCAATACCGCATTAAACCAGATTAGCCACTGTTATACACAGTTGATATGGTGAAAAAGAGTCAAATAGTTAAAATGTAGACAGTTCTTTGTAGAATAGTTGTATAAGTGTAGTCAAATAGTTAAAATGTAGACAGTTCTTTGTAGAATAATTGTATAAGTTTACTGGATCTTGATGTATAGTATCTTGGAGGCAGCCTACGTACTTAACGAAAGTTCACACAGTACTCGTTAAGCATGTAGGCTGCCTCCGAAATACTGTACATCAAGATCCAATACACTTATACAACTGTTCTACGCAGAGTTGATGCACGGGTAAAATTAAGTCATATAAAGGCACTGTGAAGAAAATGCAAAGCAATGGCAGCCATTTAAATTCCTGGCTTTTGCAGAATACACCGGGCACTTAATTCCAGCCGCAAAGGGTTAAGACGTTTTGCTCGTGTGGTGTTAAAAAAAAATAAAAGAAATGTACTATTTCTAAGATTTTTCATACCCAAAATATGCTTATCCAGTAAAGTCGTAAGATTGATTCTTAGTTATAATTGGTGTTTCCTTATACTGCAGCTATGAGAATTAAAATTTTACACACAGAAGTTAATTTTGAGTTCATGTATATAATATATAGCATTAATTAGTTGCATGTGATAACTGAAGCAAGAAATTCTTGTTAATTTTGTAGTGCCAACCGATTCTATACTTGCAAGTGTTATTAAGACTGAAGATAGTACATCACGCAAATCGGGCATCAAAGACTATTCTATATATCGAACACCTTCAGGTAAGCAGAACATATTTCCTACTTACGGCACGCGGAATGTAGGGAACACTTTCGGTGAAAGTAAATAACATCCTCACAGCATGTGATGTGATAAAAGTGCACAGCAGTATATATAATGCAAAAACCTTGGATATTTGTAATAATAATAATATAATAATAACCATGGCTCGACAGCCCTATATGGGCCTGGGCCTCCTCTTTCCGAGGTTACGTGGTCTGCGCATTTGTGGCAGTTCAACTCAATCCTGATGTGACCGCCAGAGCCATCTGGCAGGCAGTCAGGAGACTTGGGTGAGAAATGGCCGCTTGAATTTCGCTTACAAGCACTACTAGTTCTATTCACGCCCGTAAGGTTCTTTTACATGCCGTAAATCTACGACATGGGACTGACGGCTTTACTTCCCCTTCGAAGGAAGTGGTGCTCTGGATTTTTTATCACCCTTAAAAATCCATCAACCTCGGTCGGGATCGAACCCGCGAACCTTGGGTCCAGTGGCAAGCACCGAGGGCGACAACAGGATATTTGTACAATACGCAAATTTAAGATGACCATTTATTGTTCAAGGCGTAATGTGGAAGATAAATTTTATCTTAGATTTGAATTGAAACATGGCAATTACATGTGATGTATAGATCCTGTTTTATCTGACGCTATTTTCTCCAGTATTTTACTGGATGCATTCTCCAGGTTTACAGGAGTTTGATGTAATGGCAATCTGCTGTGCAGTGTAGTATTGTGCTCGTAATTTTACAGTTTTGACTTCAGTCTCATAATATCATGTAATTGTGTTATTTGCAGGCCAGTTCTACTGCCAACCCTGTAACCTGACATTAAATTCTGAAGCGCAGTTTGCGCAACACTGCGAAAGCAAGAAACATAAGTTTAAGTTGGCGACTGTGAAGAAACCAAATCTTAATAAATCAGTGGGGAGAATTGGTACTTAAAGTCAACATGCAAGCATCAAGTAGATAAAAAAAAAAAGGATAAGAAATGTTAAATCTCAGTTTTTAAATTAGGTAAATTTTTTTTGTAAATTTTCAGCTGTTTTTATTAGAAAATTTATTTTAATGCTCCAAAGTTTTGATTTTTAATGTCAGCCCATTAACTTATATGTACATTATTTTAGGAAGTAAATTATACACACAACGTGTTTGAATTTTGTCCAGACCGAGCATTTACATTTTATTTAATTTTAACAGTTGGCACTATGTGAAATCTCACTCTTGCATGAATGGTGTTACTTTCCTGTAGCAAAATTGTGATTTTTATTTTAAAAAATGTTATTGTTATGTTTGGAACTCTTTTAGTCTTCAGACAATGTTCCTTCCACTTCCAACTGTTTTTATTTTATTATGAAAGTTACAAAATGCTGTCCATGTAAGAGAGAATGTTTTGATCTCATTTATACTATAAAAGTTACAAAAAAAATATCTGAGCTGTTTTCAGCTTGTGTTGATCTTAAAGACGTGTCTGTTCATTTCATTTACTCGTTTGTAAAAATGTGTGCGCTTTGTATATTGTTTTAGAAAATAATTACAGAAATGCCTCTTGTGCAGTGATGTTAGTATATGTTTTTGATTTGTAAATAAAAAAAAGCAGCTTTTAAATTTCAGTTTCCAGTCAATGTAAAGGTGTGTATGAACAGATCCTACATGAGGAGTGGTTTCTTTAAAAATGAAACTGTCATAAGTGTGTGCGTGCGTGCTTGTAAGTTTTGTTCTTGACCCTTGAAGATGGGACCGAAAGGTTGTCCCGAAACGTCGGTACAGAACTACCACTCAACGCTGCGTAATATCCTAAAAGATTGCAGATCTCGTCTACATCGCGGCGGAAGCCTGAAAGCACGCTTAGTGGATTGTTTCGAAACTTTAGGAACGAGTAGATGGATCGATTCTTAAGGTGTAATTTTTATTTTTAAGTGTTTAGGTTTGGGGCACGCGGTGGTGCAGTTGATTGAGGCACTGCGCTACAAGCCGGAAGGTCGCGGTTTCGATTCCCGATAGTGTCATTGACATAATCCTTCCGGTCGCACTATGGCCCTGGGGTCGACTCAGCCTCTAAACAGAAATGAGTACCAGTAATATTTCCTGGGGTAAAGGCGGCCGGTGCGTAGGGCTGACAACCTTACCACCTTCGTGTGCCGATTGTCTAGAAATCTGGGAGCCTCAACCTCCTGGAACCCTATGGGCCTGTCGGAGCCTGTAATGGGATTGCTTTACCTTTAAGTGTTTAGATTTAATATCAGTAGGCGCAGAAATGGCCATTTAAAGCGAAAAGAACGCCGGCCGTCGGCGGCTATGTTGACGGTTTGAATCTGCGGTAATTAAAAGAGCATAGATATGAGGAAGAAGTTCCTACATTTAGCCGATAGATGGCAGACCATCATGGTCTGATTCTGCGACTGGACGTTAGGTCCAATAATTATGGCTTGAGAGTAAACTTCCAGACTAAACATCGCTTAGAACTCCCTGACGATCAGGCAGCTGTAGGTGTAAATGTACCGGCCTACCATTCAGAGGATTGTATTCATACATCGCGTTATAGAAGTGGTATAGAATGATGGAGAGCGGGGAATTATTTGTGTTGTGCCCTCATATGTGACGTTCCTAGCCTTCACAAAATTTTGGCTTGTTCGGAGGTAAGAAATGGGAAAGGAATATGGAACAAGACAGGCAATTAAATTAAGTTTAAACCAACCGATGCACACTAAAACCACTCTTTAAGTAGCTTTATTATAAAATTGTTAAAATCGTTTATTTTACAGCTTTTAATACCACACGCCAGCAGTTCCACAATTCTACTAACTACAGTGTTTTTATAATTTTACAACTTTTAGCGAATCTATTGACAAGATTTTAACTTATGGTTCAAAGTGCTTATAGAATATTTTAAATCATGTGTTGAAGTGACTGTAGCTTTTAACAAGAAACCCCCTGACGATGATCCTAGGATCGAAACACGTGTAGGGGTACAATTTTAACAATTTTATAATAAAGCTACTTAAAGAGTGGTTTTAGTGTGCATCGGTTGGTTTAAACTTAATTTAATATGACGAAGATGCACGGTGTCAACAATGTGAAATTGAAAAGACAGGCAATGTACGTATAACGTAACATTGAGGCGCGTTCGCGTAACCGTTGTTGCTGTGGAAAAGCAATGCGTATTAAATATTATCCGTTATGTGTGTGTAGCCTTAGTTATCCAGCATGCAAAGCGTATGCGCCGTATTATGTTGTTATCTGTGGCCTGTCCGGCTCTACCATATTTTTCCACATTATCTCATAAACGGCACGATTTTCGAAAAACAGTTATTGAACACAAAATGTGTGTTTTGATTATCTCTACAACTTTTTTTCTGAAACATTTCTCATTCTACGAAGAATTGAGCGAGACATTATTATAAATGCACATAGGTCTTCATGCAAAGTACCCGTTATTTTTGTCAGATTTTAATCAAACGTGAATTTTCTCGACAGATTTTGGAAAAAGTCTCAAATATAAAATTTCATGAAAATCCGTCCAGTGGGAGCCGAGTTCCATTCGGACAGACAAACATGACGAATTTTGCGAACGCGCCTAAAAATGGACACTGAATCCAGTCAGTGTCAAATCCGACACCTTTGGCATGAGAATGCGGCACCTTGGTGAACTCCAAATGATGCTACAAAGCTGTATTTTACATTCAGATGTTGGAAGCTAGGCGGTGCAGTGCAGTGCAGTATTTCTTGATGAACTTGCTGGTGAGAGACGGTCAGCTGTAGGATCTATTAATCTCAGTTAATTGTGACAGTTCTGATACGTAAGTTAGACAACCGCACCTTTGAATTAAGTATAGGATAGTAATCTTAGTGTAAACTACAGTGATCGTATTGGAGGTCTTTACAAAGTAAAAAAAAAAACACATTTGGAGATCATGTCTCCCCGTCTCTCAATTTGTGACATTGAATGGACGACTAAACTGTTATCCATAGTTTCGTGAAATTCGGTACCCAAAATCCACGTTGCACTGCACGCTTCTCATGCAAAACGCAGCCGTCCCAACGTGATCAAAATTGTCATTATTATGCTGCCCTCCAAACGCAAAACTCGCCAAATGCTAACTTCCCTAGCGAATTCTCAAACTCGCATTCCCTCGCTGCATTCTCTCCAACAGTCGCACTTCCCTCAGCTGCATTCTCTCCAACAGTCGCACTTCCCTCAGCTGCATTCTCTCCAACAGTCGCACTATCCCTCAGCTGCATTCTCTCCAACAGTCGCACTTCCTCACTCATTCCTCCAACATCGCACTCCTCAGCGATTCTCTCCAACAGTCGCACTTCCCTCAGCTGCATTCTCTCCAACAGTCGCACTTCCCTCAGCTGCATTCTCTCCAACAGTCGCACTTCCCTCAGCTGCATTCCTCCAACAGTCGCACTTCCCTCAGCTGCATTCTCTCCAACAGTCGCACTTCCCTCAGCTGCATTCTCTCCAACAGTCGCACTTCCCTCAGCTGCATTCTCTCCAACAGTCGCACTTCCCTCAGCTGCATTCTCTCCAACAGTCGCACTTCCCTCAGCTGCATTCTCTCCAACAGTCGCACTTCCCTCAGCTGCATTCTCTCCAACAGTCGCACTTCCCTCAGCTGCATTCTCTCCAACAGTCGCACTTCCCTCAGCTGCATTCTCTCCAACAGTCGCACTTCCCTCAGCTGCATTCTCTCCAACAGTCGCACTTCCCTCAGCTGCATTCTTCACTTTCCAAAGCTTTACCTGCTTTCCACCGTACCTTTACCAGAAGGATGAGCGGGGTACTGTCTGAGAAACTTCAGAGCCGTTAACTTTTACGATTCCACCGTAATAATAATAATAATAATAATAATAATTTATTTCCTTGGCGCAACAGCCCCTACTGGGCCAGGGCCTCCTCATTATCGAGGCTTCACGATCACACTCAGACACACCACACTCGGTAGGACTCCTCTGGACGAGTGATCAGCCCGTCGCAGAGACCTCCACCTGACGACACACAACACTAACAGACATCCATGCCCCTGGTGGGATTCGAACCCACAATCCCAGCAAGCGAGCAGCCGCAGATCCACGCCTTAGATCGCGCTGCCACTCAGATCGGCAATAATAATAATAAATAATAATAATAATGTTTAGTGCCTCTCACAGCACACCCCCTCTCTCCAATTCCTCTCTCTCTCTCTTTAAAGCGTTAATCGAAACGAACTATATTTGTATGTTATGACTTATTGCACATCCAGTTGTCACTCCGACAGACTTATGGATCCATGGAATATATGTCTATATCAGTGGTGGCATTTTCAGCCTCCACGCCGCCGCCATCAGTACAGCCTGCAGCTCCTCACGCAGCAAGCACTGCTACACACTTTAACAGGACATAAAGTGTACGTCACATTCTCCTATTCCCATAAAACCCTGCACACACAGACCCTCTATTCAGCTCATTCCGACCGTATCCGATTTCGCAGGGATGACATTATCATATAAATGAACACGTTTCAATAATTTGCACCCAACCTATCCCCCCCCCCCCACCCCCGGCACAATCGCGGCGTACAGTTCCTGAAATCAAAAACCCTAAAATGCGTTTTTATTTTTTTTTACAAGGCTCAGTTACATCCGAAAACATACTAGAATAAACAAGCATTAAAAGCAAATCGCACGTGACATGGTGCATTTCAGGGTTCCGAACGATTCGACCTTACGTTTTATATAACGTTTCATGTTATACGATGGGCAGTCAAAAAAAGTTCCCGGAATTCCCCTGCAGACGGAGAATGAGAGATAAGATAGCGTACGCAGTGTTGTGGTGGGGAGCTCAGCATGTCTGCTCGCAGGTGCAACAGGTCTGGACAGGTTATGTTATGGTATGTTTCCTCTACGAACATAGTTCCAAAAAGTGACAACGGGGCTTCGATTCGTGACAGGAGCAAAGTTCCTTTGTGCGTTGCCGCGTCTGGGATCGACTCAGCTTCCTACAGGATAGAGGTCTTCATCTCGGGTGTTATATTACTCATACTTTGCATATTCTTATAATTAATACATCAACCAAGAAATGCACTTACTAAAATATATTCAGAGTCGACCTCGGTGGACTAGTGCTCGCCACTGGACCCAAGGTTCGCGGGTTCGATCCCGACATAGGTCGATGGATTTTTAAGGGTGATAAAAATCCGGAGCACCACTTCCTACTTCCTTCGGAGGGGAAGTAAAGCCGTCGGTCCCATGTCGTAGATTTACGGCATGTAAAAGAACCTTACGAGCATGAATAGAAATGTTTCGTAAACAAAATTGTGGTCATTTCTCACCCAAGTCTCCTGACTGCCTGCCAGAAGGCTCTGGCGGTCACATCAGGATCGATAGAACAGCAGCGCGGCCAGTTGGTCAGTCACCAACTGCCACGAATGCGCCCATATAGGGCTGTTGAGCCATGGTTATTATATATTATAAAATACATTCAGAAGGAAGTATTAAACTCCTACATGTTTCGGCACCCGGGTGCCTTCATCAGGGAGTTACTCAGAGCAAACAAGTACAAGGCCAGCACGCTTATCTAGGTAGACAAGCGTGCTGACCGTGTACGAAGGGTGCAAGTTGATCAAATCAAGGAAATAAATGATCGTCAAATATGCAATGTAAGGTCAGAAGACCCTAAACTCCGTCAACAGTTAATTATTACTTCCTTGCTATAGGACAAGCGGGCCGCGTATATCATTTACTGTTTGTTACTGCTATTGAACATCAGATATAATACATGTGCCAGTCCGCAACTCATTATTCGTTTAATGAAATCAAGAATAATAAGATGGGCGGAGCATGTGGCACGTGTTGGGGAGAAGAGAGGTGCATACGAGGTTTTGGTGGGGAGACCTGAGGGAACAAGCCACTTGGTAGATAAAGGCATAAATTGGAGGTTAATATTAAAATGTATATTCATGAAATAGAATGGGATTGGACTGATCTGGCTCAGGATAGGAACAAGTGGAGGGCTGTTGTGAATACGGCGATGAACCTCCAGGTTTCTCAAATACAGGGAATGTCTTTAATATCTGAGGAACTGTCATTTTCTCAAGAAGGACTCTACTCCATGGAATTAGTTAGTTAGTTAGTTAGTTGTACAACGAAATATAATTTGACGATCTGGCAGTGAAGAGTGGAAATTCAAAAATTTTTTTTTAGTTTGACCTCTGTCTACCTACTGACTGCAGGTGTAGAGGGTTATTGATGTGCCTGTCACACTCAGTGACACACCACACTCGGTAGGACTCCTCTGGACGAGTGATCAGCCCGTCGCAGAGACCTCTACCTGACAACACACAACACTCACAAGAGACAGACATCCATGCTCCCAGCGGGATTGGAACCCGTAATCCCACGCCTTACACCGCGCGGCCACTGGGATCGCCAGTTCATGACGTAATAGGTAAAAACGTTACTGAAAATTGTTGGGAGTGCGGGTGGAGACACTGGCGAGAGGGGTTGAACTACTCGGCAGTTTGCGGGGGGAATGAAGGTGCTAATCCCTTGCTTGGCCCTTCTTACATTTACAGTCCAGTCTGTTGCACAATGAGCAGTTTGTAAGAAGTCCCACTTGAGAAGCGAAGTCTGAGTTATGGTGGTGCAGTAAAGACTAAAGTGAAATTATCTCAACAGCTTTATGGGCCCTCACAGGCCAGGATCCATCGAAGTTAGTCACAATAATTTGCGTGACGCAAGACGCGTAGTCACAGACATTACGTCATCATGTACACTAATTAATTAATTAATTAACTCCGTAGAGCACAGTCCTTCTAGAGAAGCTAATATTTCCTCAGTTAGTCAAGAAATTCCCCGCATTTTTTGGAACCCCAAGGTTCATTACCGTCTTCACAACAGCCCACCACTTGTCCCTATCCTGAGCCAGATCAATCCAGTCCAAGCCCTCCCATCTTATTTCTCTTAAATCCACTTTAACATTATCCCATTTACTCCTAGGTTTTCAAAGTGGTCTCTTTACTACAGGTTTCCCCACCAAAATCCAGTATGCATTTTTCTTCTCTGCCATACGTATCACATGCCCCGCTGATCACATCCTGCTTAATTTGATCATAAATATTTCGTCACTTAACGCAGTAGCAAAACTGTTCACAAATTACACACCAAAGACATGCACCATATTTTCACTTTTTATTCTTTAACCCCTACATATGTTTCAGCCCTTACAGGGCCACTTAAGGGGGCTCGTAATGTACATTTACTTTCCATCCATTGTTTATGTCTACTATTATGTTATATATCACATGGATGTAAAGTAAATGTAGTTTACGAGCCCCCTGAAGATGGCCTCGTAAGGGCTGAAACACATGTAGGGGTTGAAGAATAAAAAGTGAAAATATAGTGCATTTCGTTCGCGTGTAATTTGTGAGTTGTTTAAAAATGCACGGTGAAGTTAATATAAAAAAAAAACCAAGACCGTATATTCACGGTGGGTCCATGATGACGTCATCAGACTGAATGCTCCCATGTACAGGACCAGATGGACAATATCACTCGATTTGTTCTACCCGCTCGCCCATTGCTGTTTCTGTGTGCCATCTGCTAAGCATTAGCATATGAGGACGCCCAATACTGCACTGTGCTGGCAGTTTATTCATGCACGTACAAACAACATACACACTGCAGGTACAGTCACTTCTTCGCAATTATTACAATTATTCTTTTTTCCATGGCGCAACAACCCCTAGTAGGCCAGGGCCTCCTCATTATCGAGGCTTCACGATCACACTCAGACACACCACACTCGGTAAGACTCCTCTGGACGAGTGATCATCCCGATGCAGAGACCTCTACCTGACAACGCACAACACTAACAACAGACAGGCATCCATACCCCCGGTGGGATTCGAACCCGCAATCCCAGTAAGCGAGCGGCCGCAGACCCTCGCCTTAGACCGAGCGGTCACTGGGATATGCTAATTATTACAGTTAATAGCTGATGAAATGCGAAGCAAATTTGTTTCAACTCTGAGGTTTGAGGTTCTCACAGCGGAGTTGCTGAGGATTCAAGTCTCCTGCCGTGTGCTGCGTCTACTGGTCAGTGGCTACCGAAGTATCATAGGCTCGCAGTGCCTTCACCTTCAAGGTCACGCTGCTTCTCTACATGCTTTTGCTCACACACAACAGTTCTTCTCCAAACCTGGAAATTGTATTTAAGATCCTTATGCCACATATGGGGGGAGTGCATGCAGAGTTTTGGTAAGGCAACCTGAAAGGAGGACTTAGTGACATAATCTTGTTTTTTTGGACTTTGTCCATCGTCTTCATTCTATTAAACTACGACGTTTCGGAAGCCGACTCTGCTTCCATCTTCAGGTATTTAGTAAAAGTAAAGTTTTCCCTAGAACAGGCCATGAAGACCCAGAGGGGAGTAGAGGTATAGCTCTACTCTTTCTTTAACCTCGGCGCTAGTTGGGGGTGGGTGGTCAGCACCACGCCCCGGCCGCTTTACCCCCGGGAATGACCCGGTACCCATTGTATAGGAGGCTGGGTAGGCCCCAGGGCCGGTCTGGACGGATGCGAAAAAAACTCGCCCCCACCGGGATTCGATCCCCGGACCGTCAAGCCCGTAGTTAGTCGCTATACCGACTGAGCTATCGCGGTCCACTCAGGTATTTAGTACTTTATTTTATTTAGTATTATTTTGGTTGTTTTATTAGTCGTTCTTTAGAAAGTAAAAAAAAAAACCCTATGTGGAGACCACGTCCTGGGGTGAAAACGTGGTGAATTGCTTAGTCGGCTCAATCTTCTTGGCCCAAGTTAATCTTGGACACTCTGACGAAAAGGAAGTCTGTTTATAAAATGTTCTAACGACGGTACGCGTACGTTACAGTCTGTCTGTCTGTCTGTCTGTCTGTCTGTCTGTACCTCTTCTATCGTCTTTGCAGTTCCAAAAGATGACAAATTTTCGGAAACTGGTCCAGTCAGTCGGTCTAACGCACCGACTGACGGCCGGAACAAATTCATTTCCTGAAAAGTTTTGCCTTTTTTTCCGGAATACTAAGACGGTAAGGGGGAGGCGGCAGCCGGGGTAGCGTAATCAGTATACTGACTACGCTACCCCGACTGGACGGCCAGCGGTTCGAATCCCGGCTGACACAAGAGATATTTCTCATCACCAAAACGTCCAGACCGCCGCTGAGGCCCATGCAGCCTTCTATTCAATGGCTACCTGAGGTTATTTCTCCGTATATAAAGCGGCCGGGTGTAAAGTTGACCAGTCATCTCCGTCTAATGTCGAGGTTAAGAATAAGTGGAGTTATACCTCTGCTCCCCCTATAAGGCCACGCCTTCATGGCATGGACAGGTACAACTTCAAGATTTTGGGGGAAAATACAGAAAGGCAGTGACTCTGACTGTAAAACAATTTACAGATTCTTAGGATTTAGCTACATATTGACTTCCATCTGACAAAAAAAAGAGGCCCATTGTCTTGCGCCTGTTTAAGTTTTATAGTTCAAATATCCGTACTTATTTAACAGGCTGGCTAGCAGATTGGTAGATAAACAGTTAAGTTGCTTATACACACACAAAGCAATTCCACGTGCAATACACAACACAGCAAATCCCTAAGTTCATTCACGTCACGACATAATCACACATCTTTTCTTTCTATCTCTTGACACCAGTGGCATTTACAAAGTTTCCTAATTATTCTCTTTCGTCCAAGAAAGACTCGGAAGTTGAAATACTGCCTAAGCGAGACGTAAAGCTTTAAGCTTAAAGCTCGCACATTTGTTTCGCTCTAGCAGCTTTAATGGGCGCAAAGTTTGCTGCTAATGCCGTGACTATACCACACCCGCCCACGAACGTGAATGATGAGAAACAAAGAGGCGCAACATCGTCACTCAAAATCCCGGCGCGACTCAATTTTCCGACTTGGTGAGCAGTGCCTCAACCCCTTCGTAACCAGCAACCCCTTTAACCTGGGGGGGTGGGGGTGGAATGGAGGGATGCTTGCAACCAAATTACGGCAGTGGGAGAGTAGCAGGCTTCATCAGAACCCGTTCCATCCCCGTGGAACCCCCTGGGACATTCTGCATCAGTGACGAGACGCGGTAAACAGGGGACCGCGACCCGCATGACCTATTGCCCTTCAATAGATCACGTCGGATAAAGGAAGGAGTAGAGAGAAGACCAAGAGAAAAGGGATGACGATGAACGACAACCTGTGAACAGAAGAGATAGGAATTCCTGCACGTGATGGCGAACTGTTACGTGATTTAACGTCTCTCGGCATGCTAATCACGTAGTATTGTAGACGTGTGTGTGTGTGTGGGGGGGGGGGGCTGATGGGTAATATTCGTGCTTATAAAACTTTTTCGTACTTTGTTGTGGTTTTCATTCGCGTTATTTTTAGTTTTGTTTCCAAAAGTAGCGAAAAGCGCGCATATCACCTTCGTCATATCCGTCCGTCTGTCTGTCCGCAGGTATCAGCGCGGCTCCCACTGGACGGATTTCCGTGAAATTTGGTATTGCAGACTTGTAAGAAAATTTGTCGAGAAACTCCAGATTTGGTTACAACCGCACAATAACATGGGTCACTTTACGTGAAGACCTTTATACCGTTGACAGCAGTGCGAAGGCAATCCATTCTTGCGTTTCCATGGCCAAACTCAACGGTTTTATATTGTTGAGAGCTACATGTAGATCGACAACAATACAAGGGGAATGTACTGTTGCGTTCCATGGCAATAATTGTTACGCAGACGCCCCACAATTTTGCGTTATACACATTTTTTAACCAACAAAATGCACACTTTTTATTACACCATACAACGTCTTTCTACAATAAAATTAATCCAACATGTTTCGGTTCTCTAATGGAACCATCATCAGGGATTTAAACCTTGATTTTACACATATTTATAACATAACAAACAATTGGCACATATTAAAATTTAAATATGTAAAATGTGGATTTTGTAACAACAGAGAAAATCCACATTTTACATATTTAAATTTTAATATGTGCCAATTGTTTGTTATGTTATAAATATGTGTAAAATCAGGGTTTAAATCCCTGATGATGGTTCCATTAGAGAAGCGAAACATGTTGGATTAATTTTATTGTAGAAAGACGTTATATTGTACAATAAATAAGAAGTGTGCATTTTGTTGGTTTGCGAAATGTGTGATCAGATGAAAATGCACGGTGTGAGCAATATAAATCACTATATAAAAACACCAACCGGATGCACTTCTTATTTTAAAAAAAACTGTAGAGTTCTTTAAAACATTTTTATAAAACCCGACATATGTTTCGGCTCCTCACTGAGCCATCTTCAGGTGTTTATGTCACTAAAACTGCATATATTTACAAACGTCTATTCATTGGTTCACTTTGTAAGCACAATTTTTATCACCTTCACTGTTATCGATGTGCACATGTAGATGTTATTGTACGGACGCATGGTACAGTACCATGCGTCCGTACAATAACATCTACAAATACCAGTTTATCAGTTCAACACAGATAAAAAGTACTGTGCACATCGATAACAGTGAAGGTGATAACAATTGTGCTTACAAAGTGAACCAATGAATAGACGTTTTTAAATACATGCAGTTTTAGTGACATAAACCCCTGAAGATGGCTCAGTGAAGAGCCGAAACATGTGTCGGGTTTTATAAAAATGTTTTAAAGAATTATACAGTTTTTCACAGTATTACCACCGTGCATTTTTTAATCAAATAATAAAACCAACGAATGCACTATTTTGACCACTTTTATTATGGCCTATGTCCCCTCACCCTACACGTGTTTCAGAACCTTATAGTTCTATCCTCAGGGGTTGTCGTGTGCTACCAATTATTCACATATCAAAACATGGTTTTAAGATTTTACCAGACTATTGTACATATTGTGTATTTGTTTTGATATGTGAGTAATTGGTAGCACATGGCAAACCCCTGAGGATGGAACTATAAGGTTCTGAAACACGTGTAGGGTGAGGGGACATAGGCCATAATAAAAGTGGTCAAAATAGTGCATTCGTTGGTTTTATTATTTAACTATACAGTTTTTTTTTTAAATAAGAAGTGCATCCAGTTGATGTTTTTATATAGTGATTGTGATAAGATGCACGGTGTTTTTATATAGTGATTGTGATAAGATGCACGGTGTTTTTATATAGTGATTGTGATAAGATGCACGGTGTTTTTATATAGTGATTGTGATAAGATGCACGGTGTTCTTAGAATAGAGCAATATAAAATTGTGTTATACATACGTACATTGCTAATCTTGTCGCGATAAGTCTATGTATTTTACCCTAAGTCATCCAAACGTTCTATTAATATATTAAAATCATTATAGGGACCGCTAACATGTGACAGAAATTGCACAATTCCCCCCCCCCTCCATGGCGCAACAGCCCATAGTGGGACAGGGCCTCCTCATTATCGAGGCTTCACGATCACACTCAGACACACCACACTCGGTAGGACTCCTCTGGAAGAGTGATCAGCCCGACACAAAGACCTCTAGCTGACAACACACAACATTAACAAGAGACAGACATCCATACCCCCTGCGGGATTCAAACCCGCAATCCCAGTAAGCGAGCGGCCGCAGATCCACGCCTTAGACCGCGCGGCCACTGGGATCGGCCATGGCACAAAATTGTAACGTTAAAAATGAGTATACTAAAATTAGAAAAATGTAGGGCTTACAAAATGTAAAGAAGTTACAATTACTCAGAGAAAGAGACGTGAATAAGCTGCTCTAGTTATGAGGAGGCCTCGTGGGCTACAAAGCGCATTTAAACTTATTATTCCGGGACACAGCTGGATTCATGTCGCGGTTCACTGGTTGAGAGACACTTTTTTTGGAACAGATGTAGAAGACAAAGTAGAGGAAAAAGGGGGAGAACGGCGTGAATTGAAGAAAGAGTAGGGATTGAAAGTTAGAAAGGTAGAAAATACAATTAAAATCAAGAAAATGGGACACAAAAGAAATTAAAGATGGAAGGACAGAATGCAGAACTGTGCAAGAAATATGATAAATTGCAGGGAAGGAAATTCGTGCAGGTAATGAAGATGAATTTAAAGACAGGAGAGAGAAAGTGATGTAAGGAAAGGAATGGTGGGACCAAGTATATGAGAAGAAAGACAAATGAAAAAGAATGAAAGGAAGGAAACCGACATGAAACGATAGAATATAGCAGAAGAAACAAAATATCAATTTGAGCCAAGTTAACTTATAAGGAATAAGTTAAGAACGAAGCAGAAAGAACTTGGAAGGGAAAACAAATTTAAAGAGAAAAAAAAATTTAAAAATACGGATTAATGGCAGGTGAAAGTTATGCTAAAGTTAGGAAGAATTGAGGGGATCGTACTTCATGCCAGGGCTCGAGCCCCCAAGCGCAAGGCATGAAGCCATTAGTGTAAACATTAGCCTAAAACACGCAGGTTATAAGTTTGAGTGGCTCCTCTGGTTTCGAACTCCTTTGTCAAGTTATTTTCATAAAATCTGAATGCAGGAAAGTGAAACACTTCCACCCGAAAAGTCCTGAATTTGTAACATGATTGTACCGTCCCCAGACGTGTACGTACTGTGTACAATGTTGCAATAATTTTAATTACTTTGTGTCACAAAATGATTAAGAGGGCTGTACGCATTTTGAGATAATTAATAATTGTCCCTTATGAAGCAGTTGCCTCCCCTCGTTATGTCTTGCCTCCAGTAATATTGCGTCGCAGATGAGTTACCCCTCCGTGTCTTGAAGATCGCAAGGACTAGTAAAGCCTTTTGGGAAGAGCAACGAACGAGATGACTAAGGCACGCAACAATAAACGAAAGCACGAAGAAAGGGAGGTAAGCACGAAATCACGCACTGACAAAGGAACGGAAGTACGAAATCACGCAAGAAGGAACGACGGAAGCACGAAATCACGCACTGACAAAGGAACGGAAGCACGAAATCACGCACTGACAAAGAAACGGAAGCATGAAATCACGCGCCAACGAAGGCACGGAAGCATGAAATCACGCGCCAACGAAGGCACGGAAGCATCAAATCACGCACTGACAAAGGAACGGAAGCACGAAATCACGCACTGACAAAGGAACGGAAGTACGAAATCACGCAAGAAGGAACGACGGAAGCACGAAATCACGCACTGACAAAGGAACGGAAGCACGAAATCACGCACTGACAAAGAAACGGAAGCATGAAATCACGCGCCAACGAAGGCACGGAAGCATGAAATCACGCGCCAACGAAGGCACGGAAGCATCAAATCACGCACTGACAAAGGAACGGAAGCACGAAATCACGCACTGACAAAGGAACGGAAGTACGAAATCACGCAAGAAGGAACGACGGAAGCACGAAATCACGCACTGACAAAGGAACGGAAGCACTAAATCACGCACTGACAAAGGAACGGAAGCACGAAATCACGCGCCAACGAAGGCACGGAAGCATCAAATCACGCACTGACAAAGGAACGGAAGCACGAAATCACGCACTGACAAAGGAACGGAAGCACGAAATCACGCGCCAACGAAGGCACGGAAGCATGAAATCACGCGCCAACGAAGGCACGGAAGCATGAAATCACGCGCCAACGAAGGCACGGAAGCATGAAATCACGCGCCAACGAAGGCACGGAAGCATCAAATCACGCACTGACAAAGGAACGGAAGCACGAAATCACGCACTGACAAAGGAACGGAAGCACGAAATCACGCGCCAACGAAGGCACGGAAGCATGAAATCACGCGCCAACGAAGGCACGGAAGCATGAAATCACGCGCCAACGAAGGCACGGAAGCATGAAATCACGCACTAACGAAGGCACGGAAGCATGAAATCGCGCACTAACGAAGGCACGGAAGCATGAAATCGCGCACTAACGAAGGCACGGAAGCATGAAATCACGCACTAAAGAAGGCACGTAAGCATGAAATCACGCACTAACAAAGGAACGGAATTACGAAATCACGCACGAAAAACGGAACGGAAAGATGAAAACACGCAAGAGAGAAGGACGGAAGCAAGAAAGGGCGCACGAAGGAACGAAATCACGCACGAAAGACGGAACGGAAACACTAAAGGACAAACGAACGAATGCTAAGTTTCAAATCGCACCTCAGTAAGGCTGGAAGTATGTAGACATGTCATCGCTCTACGCTTGTCCTCGTTGTGTCCGTACGCACTCCACCGTAACGCTTTGCATTACAAGTCACTACTATCCAACGGTAAGTATGCACACCGTCTACTGTAACTCGTCATGTAATGCACAATGTTTTTTTTAAATTCTGAAGGCGTCAGGTTCAATTCTTAAGTCTCAAAGCACAGCACTGCTATGTTGTAGGCTGCTGACAATTGCACACGACATCTGATTTCATTAAATTTATGGACTTTTACCGTCGTACGTATTAAACTTTAACACACTACGTTTCCGGGACAGGATCTTTCCCCATATTCAGTCTTGCTTCCTCCAGCTAAACTGTTACCACTTAATAATTACTTACAGTATGACTGAACACGGATTAGAGTTAAATTAGCAAAGAAAATACATTTCAATAGCAATTTAGAAAACATTGCAATGCGAAAGTTAATTGTTATTACAACATGTTGTATTTATTAACTTGACTCTAATCCGTGTTTGATCACAATATACGTAAATAATTATTATGTGCTAACATCTCTGTTTGAAGAAGCTAGCCTGAAGACGTGGACCGATCCTGTCCCCGAAACGTGGTGTGTTAAATATTAATAACTACGATGTAAAAATTCCATAAAATCAATGAATTCACATCTCAAATTACAGGCTATCCGCTCGGTCTACATACACAGATCATCGCCATTTTCTTCGGCATATAACACACTTCCCCAAAACTCAGAAATGCATTTAACCTCCAGTTTTCTTACCCCATTTACAATATAATTTATCTAAACATTAAATGTTTTCTTAAAATTAATACAGGACGTTTCCTAAAAATGTATTCACATTTTCATCATTCATAAAGCACATAACATTAAGTGTAATACTATGGTGTGTATAGCGGTCGTGGAGTGCGGCACATTTGACGTGGAATGCGGTACATTTGACGTGGAGTGCGGCACATTTGACGTCGAGTGCGGCACATTGACGTCGAGTGCGGCACATTTGACGTCGAGTGCGGCACATTTGACGTCGAGTGCGGCACATTTGACGTCGAGTGCGGCACATTTGACGTCGAGTGCGGCACATTTGACGTCGAGTGCGGCACATTTGACGTCGAGTGCGGCACATTTGACGTCGAGTGCGGCACATTTGACGTCGAGTGCGGCACAATTGACGTCGAGTGCGGCACATTTGACGTCGAGTGCGGCACATTTGACGTCGAGTGCGGCACATTTGACGCATTGACTGGAGGACGAAACAGAGAAAAAATAAAAGATGCAGTGAAAGGGAAGAAAAAATGGGTAAAACTCAAATGAATAAAAGCAGAGGATAATATTAAAAACGGGAAAAAAGCAAACACGAAGGAAGGAAGGAAGGAAGGAAGGAAGAATGAAAGGCCACGTAAAATCACAAGTTTCTGTCTAATTCAGCGTTAATAACTAATCAGATATTAACGCTCTGTTCTGCTCTTTTCTTAACAGCCTGTATTTCAAACACCAAAAAAAAAAACCACGTGGCCTCTTTAACTTAAATTCTTATGACAAATAAACTTCTGTACTAAAATAGGGTGCCATTATCTTCTGAAGCAATTAGACAAGTACAAATAAATCATTTCGAACGGAACTCAAAACGGCTTATAACTAACAGCCTCCTAGCAAAATCAACTTGCCCGCAGTTCTGGAGTTTCACAGCAGCACCTTTAGTCGCTCTCTTGCGATGGGTGGATGGGTGTATGGGTGGATGGGTGTATGGGTGGATGGGTGGATGGGTGTATGCCGCAGCCTTGTGTACAGAAACATCGGTCGTGCTGTCTGTCTATCAGCTATACCCTGATGTCAAAACTCAGCTACGAACAACTTTAAAATAGGACGAAAATTAAACGTGGCATTCGAAAAGTGACGATAAAATGCATTAAGTTTGCAACATAATCTAATTATAACGCGAAAGTAATTTTATTAAGTCCCTAATCCATACAGTAATTAAAGCTAACAGCAATCCAAATTAAGTCTCAAGTGACAGTGACCCCTCTCTCTTTTTTTTTCAGAGTGATTATTTTATAATAAAGTTTGACGTAAAAATTTTTTTGCAAATGTGTTATGTATTTTATTTCTCAAAGAGAGTTTCATAAAACAACCTTAAAACACATTTCCTGACTGCTACGTATAAAATTACTTCTCTTGTAAGTCGAATATTCTGTTCTTACAAAACACTGTAAATGTTGCGGAAATGGGCTGGGGTCCCTACTGTATGGGGTTGATTGTGGTTTCTACGTAGATACTACGACTACGACAGTACACCGGAAGGGTACTAACCACTACAGAATTTAAAATAAGGGGGGGGGGGTGGAGGAGGGGATTGACTTGTGGTTTTCCTGGCTGAGGACTAAGTCACTTCTAAGCAAAGTTGGGTTGAAATCTGAAGACAGTAGTAGGCTAAATATTTTAACACCTGAGACAGGAAGAAGCAAACGGTCGAATTCCCGTAAGCAGTTATGTATAAACTTGAGATGGCAAACCCCTAGACCAACGCTATGAATCTCATTATAATACGATCGCAAATGTTCATATTTCCCCTGTATAACTAACTAACTAACTAACTAACTCCATGCAGCACAGTCCTTCTTGAGAAGCTAACAGGTCGTTAGCTAGTCAAGAAATTCCCCGCGTTTTATGGAACCCGAAGGTTCATTACCGCAATCACAAGAGCCCGCCACCTGTCCCTATCCTGAGCCATATCAATCCAGTCCATGCCCCCCCATCCCACTTCTTGAAGATCCATTTTAATATTATCCTCCCATCTACGCCTCGGTCTTCCAAGTGGTCTCCTTCCCTCAGGTCTCCCCACCAAAACCCTGTATGCACCTCTCCCCTCACCCATACGTGCTACATGCCCCGCCCATCTCATTCTTTATGTGATCACCCGAATAATATTTGGTGATGAGTAAAGATCATTAAGTTCCTCGTTATGTAGTCTTCTCCACTCCCCTGTTACCTCGTCCCTCTTAGGCCCAAATATCCCCCTCAGCACCCTATTCTCAAACACCCTCAGCCTATATTCCTCCCTCAGTGTGAGAGACCAAGTCTCACATCCATACAAAACAACAGGCAAAATTATAGTTCTGTATTTCCCCTGTATAATTTCTTCAATTATAATTCTTAATACAAATACCAAAAGTAATTAAGACCTGCATTTATTATGATGATGTTCAATTTATAATATTCATAAAATCACAAATCCCCCCCTCCCACAAGTAAGCCCCTTATACCAGGGGTGCACAAATCCATGGCGTGAGATCCTCGTACCGACAAATTTTTTTTGTACGGTGGCGCCTAATATATTTAGATTCTCAGTATTATAGAACTTCCTTCATGTCACCCTTTTGACGCCCAGAATTTTTACGTGGTTCCTAGATTTTTGGAAAATTTGTGCACCCCTGCCTTACGCTGCAAATGTAGTGAAAGAAAGTAGCCAGCAAGGTCTCGGCTGTTACTTAAAATAAAAGACGATTGGTCCTGTGTCTCAGATTTCGTCAAAGTTTTTGGAAAAGTGTTGTATTAAAGACTGATGGATTAAAATATTGACATTTGTTTATTAACAACAACTTAAAAAATGAAGGTAAAGTTGTCCCTGTCCAGGCCGTGAAGGCATGTAGGGGGAGTAGAAGTATAGCTCCACTCATTCTTAACCTCGGCACTAGATAGGGGTGAGTGGTCAACGTCACCCCCCGGATGCTTCATCCCCAGGAAATAGGTAAAGTTCTCCCTAGAACAAGCCATAAAGGCCCAGAGGGGAAGTAGAGGGTATAGCTCTACTCTTTCTTTAACCCCGGCACTAGATGAGGGTGGATGGTCAACTCCACGCCCCGGCCGCTTTACCCCCGGGAAAGAGACCCGGTACCCATTGTATAGGAGGCTGGGTGGGCCCCAGGGCCGGTCTGGACGGGTGCTGAAAATCTCACCCCCACCGGGATTCGATTCTCGGACAGTCCATCCCGTAGCGAGTCGCTATACCGACTGAGCTATCGCGGCCCACCCCCAGGTAATAACCGCCGGTAAACATTGAATAGAAGTCTGGGTGAGTCCCAGAGTCGGTCTGGACGATTTGGACAAGATAAAAACCTCTTACTTAATACAACACGAAGCAAAGATATTCAATTCAAAAAGTGCAACATATTTATGGAGCAGTGCACTCACGCCAGTAACTTGCAACACGCCCTACCGTTTGCCCAAGATTCTGAAATTTACCTTCACATATCTTGAATTGGATCTAGTGTAGCCGCAACATTCAAACTTGCCAACTCCGCACCTCAACTTGCCCACCACCACCACCACCACCACCCCCCCCCCACCACCACCACCACCATCGAGTACAATAACTCAAGTTGCTAACCATTTCGGTCACGTCCGTATTTTGGGATGAGGCAGCCATTTCCACATCCCATGTTCCTTCCTTCCTTGCTTACCTACCCTACTGTCCCTTACTTCTCCAATATTTCTCTCGTGTAACCCCCCCCAACCACCCCCTACCGAAACACCACCCTTCTTATTTCATTCCTAATTCGTTTCCCTTCACTCTGCACTACTGTATTTATTAACTTTCTTCACCCCTCCACTTCCTTCTACATCACGATTTTTCTTTGTCATCCCTCGTCTTGTCATTGTCCCAAGTCAACCCCCTATTCTTATACAACCCCACACCCTTTTCTATTCTGTATATTTTCCACAATTCGCGTGTCTATCAAGTTTATTCTTAATTCTACTTCTGCAAACCTCTAAGGGGCCTGAGTGCTCCCTGCGAACAGAGTTTAAATGCAAAGCCGACCAACTTGCGTAAGTAAAAAAAAAAAAAAAAAGATATCGGATTCGCTAGTTTCCTTGGGTTTCTGCCAGCTCTGTTGGATAAACAGGTTCCCTAAAAGCATTGAAGTAAATGCTGGTACTACGTAAATGGAAGGGAAGATAAAACTTTCCAGTCTAGACATGAGCAAAAGACGTTTCTGAATTCTTACCTGTTTTTTATCTGCCCCCCCTTCTCCCCCCCCCCCCACCCGCACCATGACCCTACTACAGCTAACATGTCACAGCTTGTACGCTGTGACGCTGACGATCAGAAAATAAGTTTACAATACATATATTGAACTCTTTATTTTGAGCTTTGTTAGACACAACAGCTGATTTAACTGTACTGCTATCTCACTGCATTTCCACGTAGTCCCCCCCCCCCCCATTGCTGATGCTTTTTTCTTATCGCGAAACGACTTTTCTATTCCCTGTTGATATCAGTCCATGTCCTTTGTTATCAGCCATCGTGTCACAGATGTTTCCATTTAGCGATTATCCTTGGGCTTGAACATGCCACCACCAAGATTTTGTTTCGTTGCTGCAAACAGATGATAATGGCTCGGCGACGAATTCCCCTGATATAAAATAATAGTGTAGGAGTTTAGGTACGACATTGAACGCCATGTAAACTTGTTTTCTGACGCACTCCCATAAATAACCTAGTCCAAACTGGAACGTAAAAGTAGACCCACTCCAACATGAAATATTTTCCAAAATATATTTCTATACGTCATTATTTTAGGCTACACTTTTATTAAATTCATATAAAAGTTGATTATTTTATGTGTCGTAAGACCGTAAATAAGACTTGATTAATTATTTAAATTTAAGTGATTATTTACCACCAGGTTTAAAATAAAACAATTCTACGTTCTGCCCACACAGTGTATTTATGTGTTTTGTGTGGATCTCAGAACAAACAGCGATTATTTCACTGTACAGCATTAACTGACTGGTTTGTATAACTGAGACGGAGTGTTTACTGCGCGGTACGGACTGTATTTATGTGTTTTGTGTGGATCTCAGAACAAACAGCGATTATTTCACTGTACAACATTAACTGACTGGTTTGTGTAACTGAGACGGAGTGTGTTTACTGCGCGGTACGGACTGTATTTGTGTGTTTTGTGTGGATCTCAGAACAAACAGCGATTATTTCACTGTACAGCATTAACTGACTGGTTTGTATAACTGAGACGGAGTGTTTACTGCGCGGTACGGACTGAATTTATGTGTTTTTTGTGGATCTCAGAACAAACAGCGATTATTTCACTGTACAACATTAACTGACTGGTTTGTAGAACTGAGACGGGTGTGTTTACTGCGCGGTACGGACAATTCTACGTTCTGCCCACACAGTGTATTTATGTGTTTTGTGTGGATCTCAGAACAAACAACGATTATTTCACTGTACAGCATTAACTGACTGGTTTGTATAACTGAGACGGGTGTGTTTACTGCGCGGTACGGACTGTATTTGTGTGTTTTGTGTGGATCTCAGAACAAACAGCGATTATTTCACTGTACAACATTAACTGACTGGTTTGTAGAACTGAGACGGGTGTGTTTACTGCGCGGTACGGACAATTCTACGTTCTGCCCACACAGTGTATTTATGTGTTTTGTGTGGATCTCAGAACAAACAGCGATTATTTCACTGTACAGCATTAACTGACTGGTTTGTATAACTGAGACGGGTGTGTTTACTGCGCGGTACGGACAATTCTACGTTCTGCCCACACAGTGTATTTGTGTGTTTTGTGTGGATCTCAGAACAAACAGCAATTATTTCACTGTACAGCATTAACTGATTCGTTTGTATAACTGAGACTGAGCGTGTTTACTGCGCGGTACGGACAATTCTACGTTCTGCCCACACAGTGTATTTATGTGTTTTGTGTGGATCTCAGAACAAACAACGATTATTTCACTGTACAGCATTAACTGACTGGTTTTTATAACCGAGACGGGTGTGTTTACTGCGCGGTACGGACTGTATTTATGTGTTTTGTGTGGATCTCAGAACAAACAGCGATTATTTCACTGTACAGCATTAACTGACTGGTTTGTATAACTGAGACAGTGTGTGTTTACTGCGCGGTACGGACATTCTACGTTCTCCACACAGTGTATTTATGTGTTTTGTGTGGATCTCAGAACAAACAGCAATTATTTCACTGTACAGCATTAACTGATTCGTTTGTATAACTGAGACTGAGTGTGTTTACTGCGCGGTACGGACAATTCTACGTTCTGCCCACACAGTGTATTTATGTGTTTTGTGTGGATCTCAGAACAAACAACGATTATTTCACTGTACAGCATTAACTGACTGGTTTTTATAACCGAGACGGGTGTGTTTACTGCGCGGTACGGACTGTATTATTATGTGTTTTGTGTGGATCTCAGAACAAACAGCGATTATTTCACTGTACAGCATTAACTGACTGGTTTGTATAACTGAGACGGAGTGTGTTTACTGCGCGGTACGGACAATTCTACGTTTGCCCACACAGTGTATTTATGTGTTTTGTGTGGATCTCAGAACAAACAGCGATTATTTCACTGTACAACATTAACTGACTGGTTTTTATAACCGAGACGGAGTGTGTTTACTGCGCGGTACGAGCTGAATCTTTAAGTAAAATTCAGGTTAGTCTCAGTCTTTAAAAGGTTTAATAAACTCCATTTCAAAATTCGTGCTTAAATAGCAGTGCACTGTTAAGAAGTAATATCCGCAACACGTAAATTATTTAGGGCAGTGGTGCGCATCTTGTGGCCCTTAACGCTTTCCTAAGTGGCCCATGCAGCCTTAAGTTCTTTGAGATTGGGAGGTGCATCAGCCCGATAAAAATTCCATCGGGAATAGGACGTAAATGATTAAGCATTACTCCTTAAAGACGCTATAGTGCTCATTGTAGTGTAATACAAATATGAATAAAAATAATAAAGTTCGATACTTCAAAATATCAATATTTATGTTTTAAAAACACTTCGTGGCACTTCGTCATATCGCTCGTGTTTGACTGTCCAGCAGTTAAAATAAAGTTGCGGTCCGCGATTTAGCGCCTTCTTCTTTTTTTCTTTTTTTTTTTTTGGCAATTTTAATTAGATGTAATCTGAGCAGCCTAAATCGATTTACAACAGGCCGTTACTTCAGTTACGTTTGTCACATAAAAAAATGCATAACAGACCAATATTATTTCCTAACTCCTCAAATTTGCAAAAGTCTGTTATTTTATTTCAGCATGTATGTATGTATGTATGTATGCTCAGTACATAACAAGTACATGACTGCGGTTTAGATAGTTGGCCTATTTTTAAATGGGCCAACACATTCCTCCCATACAACTTTCACAGTTCACTAATCATAATGCCTGTGCCATTTGACACGATATGATTTACGAATTTGACAAATTATATTCAAACAAAGAACAAAGAGTAAATTCTGGAAGGTTCTGACGACGGTGTATAATACTGAGAACCAAATGTCTTCTGGATTTTGTCCATCGTGCAGGATAAAATGTTAAAATATAATATAAAAATCACTGGAGTGATTGCGATTAGCCCGGTCAAAAGGACCCAACTGAGTAGGTGTCTCCCCTCCCATCACCTGAAGACGGAAGAAAAACCAGCTTCCGAAACGTCGTGATTTTATATTATATTTCAATATTTTATCCGGACGATGGACAAAGTCCAGAAGACAATTTTTTCTCAAAGAACAAAGAGGTCTAGCTATGAAAGTGTATCAAATTCCTTCCCATATTCATACGAACACCGACCGCATATTATCTGTAACAAATTTCATTTCTCACTGACGTCACCAACAGAAATCAAGAGGCAAACTGAGCGCTTTTATCAAAATGACGGAATGATGGGGTCAAGTCTGATATTCCTCCCGACAAATCAGCTGAGACGTTGATGTGTTAAAGTTCCCATTTGTATAAAGTCGCGACTGTCCGACGCACATAAACATTACCGCAGCAGCGTCTTTCAGCGCATCTCAGCCCAGCTGTACCACCCTTCTCTTCATCACACCACCACAATTTCTGATTGCCTATCGCTAGGGTGATGGTCCTGGTAATGGTGGCAACAGCAGAGAAGGGCATCAGGAAACAGGAAGTGAGGTCACGTCCAGAGCAATCCTCAAAGTCGACGTCACTTCCTTCCCCTGTACCACAACCACCAGCAGAAGAAACACCTCATCTCTTGAGAATTCTAGCCTTTCCCACTTCGTCAGTCCACACATCGTGATCTATCAGGTGGACTTATGACAGGAAGCTGGGAAAGTTATGATGGGGGGAAAGTGGAAATGATTTTTTTCCACGCCAATAAGAAAAAATAAAGACAGAAGAAAAAGTTGAACCATTAGAGGCACGGTTATCCCCTCTAAGAAACAGCAGTCCTTAATGCCCACGTCCAGCACTGACTTACAAGTTCCTCCGTTGTATGAAGACTTAGCAGACTGAAGTAGCAATTGATATTAAGGGGCGAATGGTCATTTATATACAGATATGCCTACGGACGCATGTAAGAGCAAAGTTAATTGAAGATATCACAACAAGTAACCTACTTAGGTGATTTAAAGAGCTCATATAATTAAATTAAAGAATTTATGATGGAATCGAAACGTAGCTCTTAAAAAGTAAACCAGAAAGGGTTGATGAAATTTTGGTGGGAAAGCCTCTGGGATGAACTGGAATGAGAATGGGATTTCTATAGGCGCTATAATACAGGATGATCATTTTATAGTTTCCCGCAAGTCGTTGGACCCCTCACGCGGAAGAGTCGGTCGTTTCTGCTCACATTCGGCCCGCGAAAGTGTATATGTACTGCTACAGAATCGACAAGGCAAAGATCTAATAAATCAGAAATTAAACTTACCCAGGCTGCAGTAGACGACAAGAGTTGGCACACCTGTAACAAGATTGGAAATTAAGTACACCGTAATACAGTGCGAATAAACTACCAACTTTGAAGTTAATAAAACAGAATTAACAATGACAGTAACGCAGTTTACCTGCCGAATTTCAAAAATATCTAAGGCAAATTCATCAGCCATATGGAAAAGTACACTTATGCAAAGTAGGCCATATCATGAAGCAGTATTGTAGAAAATTACCGCACGTATTTTAATGGGAATCATCCGTATCGAATGTTACGAGTTCCGAAAAATATTTATGGAATAGAAGGAAATATCCTTTCTTACTTTCTAAACAATACAAACAAAAAAATGAAATTCACAGTTGGGAAGATCTTACCAACGGTAACAGTGTGTAACCAAGAAAAAAAAATTAAAGAAGTACACAATACGTGCATAATACATAACATAAGTACATAATACGTGCATAATACATAACTTAAGTACATAATACGTGCATAATACATAACATAAGTAACAATACGTGCATAATACTACATAAGTACATATACGTGCATAATACATAACATAAGCTCAATTACGAAAAACGAATGTCATGTAATACTCGTCAGATAATACATAACAATACACACAATACGTCATAAAACATAACATAATACATAATACCGTGCAAAATACATAACTAAACTCGAAACTTCAGGAAAATACGAATGTCATGTAACTCTCGTCAGATGAAAGTGAACAGAACACTACACTACAATATAACTTCATACACAAAACACTAACAGCGAGATAATAACCACACTTACTGTCAGCTACCTCGTTGTCTATATTACACACTTCACCAAGAACATCGAATAGGCCTATGTTCTGCGAAGATTTATATTTTAGGCTTTTATAATTTTATAAATTTTAAATTATCTGTTATAGGTAACGAATACATAACACATAAAAACTCTATACGTATATGATAGAAAAATAACAGAAATATGTTGTTCTAAGAAGCTGTAAGATGAGATCTCAATTCATCCGACACATAACTTTAAGTTCTTATATGTCTACATTTTTATGATTTGGTTGGCCTGAAGAAAAACGTAGAGTTTGAAACATGCTGCCATAGTAATACGAAAAATTAGTATAAAAATAACGCTGTGTTGACTGTGAAAAGTACCATTCATTACATCCAGAATAAGTGTATTATAATATCCACAATATATCCAAAATGACTGCACTGTAACATGCACCAGCATTACTGCATTGTTAGCATTCAAAACAAATCCAGCATTACCGTATTGCAACATCCACAACAGATCCAACAGTATTGTATTGTAACATCCACAACAGATCCAACAGTATTGTATTGTAACATCCAACAGATCCACAGTATTGTATTGTAACATCCACAACAGATCCAACAGTTTGTATGTAACATCCACAAAGATCCACATATTGTATTGTAACATCCACAACAGATCCAACAGTATATGTAATTGTAACATCCACAATAGATCACAACAGTAATAATGTATTGTATTACATCCACAACAGATCCAACAGTATTGTATTGTAACATCCACAACAGATCCAACATTACTGTCTTCTAACATCCACAAAATCCACAGTACTGTATTGTAACAAGCACAACCACATCCAACATTATTGCACTGTAACATCCACAACACAAACACAAGACGGCGGTATTGTAAAATGCACAAACACATCAAACATTATATACATTCCAAACCACCATTATGCACAACAAAATTTACAAATCTTCAGTTTACTAGTTTCGGCTCTTTAATTAAGCCATCATCAGACCTATTCAATATTCAAGAACCATACAAAAAAACTTATACCTTCACGTTGGATTGGGATATCATAATATACATCATAAAAACGTGTGTTAAAATACATAAAATTTGTGTAAATTATAGGGTGAGTATAAAAATATAGTTATACTCGTATGTAGAGATGGTAGGCAGGTCATAATTGATATATAAGACACACCTCAGTGTTGCATTTTCACTGCACTGCAACCATCAGTAAATACGAAGGTGAGTTAACAAGATGTTCATTACAATTCTAATTTAGTACGCACAGTATGTACAATACTCCATTATTATATTTTAACATATATCACTTTTGATGTCATTCGCTCTGCTTTTCGACATTAAACAGCACTTCCTTTATCAGAACCCGATATTTAGGGCTGCTTGTGTGGGTTCGCTGTGCTTGGGAAAGGGGAGGGGGGAAACGAGAAAGCAGCTGTGTGGGTCCGGAAATCACATGTCAGTACAGCGTCGCCATATGCACGCATAAGGCTGGCTTTCAGCTCTTCAGACGGTACCGTGCGTGCGTTAACCCCATCGCACCGCGGGCCGGTGGCTACGCTTCAAAAGGTCTGTTTATATTATCGCGGGGTTAATTGGATAGGACCTACCGAAGTGGGTCCTGTACACTGGCGATAGCCTGATGGCAATCAATCTTGTTTCTATATTAAGAAAGCTCTCCAGCCTTTACTCTCCTACGCAGGGGTGGGCAATTAATTTTACCCTGCGGACAGATGTGGCCAGAGAAGATACGATATCTGCGCTCTTCTGGGATATTATGCAGCGTAGAGTGGTAATTTTGTACCGACGTTTTGGGACAACCTATCGGTCCAATCTTCAAGGGTCAAGAAGTCCAAGAAATATTTAGATACACAGATAGATAGACAGATAGATAGATAGATAGATAGATATACAGATAGATAGATAGATAGATAGATAGATATACAGACAGACAGACAGATAGCTGGATACATGGATAGATAGGATAGATAGTTAGATACATAAAATTTATTAGTTGAGTCCAGAATATGTTATATTACAATACAATACATATAGTGCTGCGTCCACTAGCTAGCTAGCTAACTAACTATCTAACTAGCTAACTAACTATCTAACTAGCTAACTAACTAACTAACTAACTAACTAACTAGCTAACTAACTATCTAACTAGCTAACTAACTAACTAACTAACTAACTCCATGGAGTAGAGTCCTTACTGAGAAGTTAACAGGTCGTCGGCTACTCAAGAAATTCCCCGCATTTTATGGAAACCGAAGGTTCATTACCTCATTCACAACAGCCCGCCACCTGTCCATATCCTGAGCCAGATCAATCCAGTCCATGCCTCCAACACACATCTTGAAGATCCATTTTAATATTATCCTCCCATCTACGCATAGGTCTCACAAGTGGTATTCCACCCTCAGGTCTCCCACCAAAACCCTGTATGCACCTCGCCTGTATCCCACACGTGCTGCGCCCGCTAACAGGATAACACTTCAAGTAGATATGCATATACAAGTTTCGGTAAAAATATATATACAGTGATACCTCGGCTAACGAAGATAATTCGTTCCGGAATCACATTCGTTAGCCGAAATCTTCGTTAGCCGAAACGTGAGCAACTTTCTGCTTCCCTTGGGTTTGTCGCTTACTTTTTTTGGTTGGTGGGTCTCCCCTATGTGATGTGGTCAGCTCATCTCTTTGTCACACACATACAGACGGAAAAGATAAGCTCCTGGAATGGCCCGACCGTTCGTGTTTGCTGCTTTATGTTAGCGCGAGCATCCACTAAAACATTCGTTAGCCGAGTCCGAAAAAACAGCGAAAAAAATCTTCGTTAGCCGAAAAATTCGTTAGCAGGGTCACTCGTTAGCCGAGGTATCACTGTATATATTTGCAATATACATATTTTTCAATCAAATAATTAAACCAACTTTATAGCTCCGAAACACGTGTAGGGTTGAAGGGACATAGGCTACAATAAAAGTGGTCAAAATAGTGCATTTGTTGGTTTAATTATTTGATTTAGGTGGTAATAGTGTGAAAAATACATATTTTTGTTCTTCTATTTTCTCCTCTAACAGAGCAACCCCAGTCGTGTCCAACATGCTAGCATTCACGTTGTTCTTCGAGCTGTGCAACAGACAGTCTCAGCTACTGACCGACATTCTGCCCCCCCCCCCTCCCCGCAACCCCCCCCCCCCCCCGCAAATTATTCTCCTCCTGCTCAGAGTTAAAACTACAGGAAACATAGATGGCTGCACGGAACACACTGAGCTACACAAAGTGTCACATACGACGGAGCGTCTTGCTTCCACTTGCATGGTCGAGTTGTGAGAATAAGAGGAGGAAGCGGCCGTTGTTTCGGCAGGGTAAAGTGCAGAACAGCTGTAGAACTCCAAAAGGTTCTGACGACGGTACGTAACATTGAGAACTAATGGGTTTCTGGACTTTGTCCATCGTCCGGAAATCTAAAATAACTAGATAACACGACGTTTCGGAAACTGGATCTGCTTCCGTCCTCATATAGCTGTGGTTTAACCGGCTTAGGTTGACCAGTGATTGAGGTTAGCTCTATCTAAGGGACCCAATAAAGTAGGTGGCTCCCTCCCCCTTCACCTGAGGACGGAAACAGATCCAGCTTCCGAAACGTCGTGTTATCTAGTTATTTTAGATTTCCGGACGATGGACAAAGTACAGAAACCCATTAGTTCTCAGTTTTGGAACTGACTGTGAGCGGAGTAGCCGTGCTGAGAGTGGGGAACTGTATTCGGAAAATAAGAGTCGAATTGGGGGGCGAAGGGGGGTGGGTGAAGGGGGGGGGGTTGTAACTGACAAACCGCACTAAAAAATCTAGTTTTCTAGCTACGTTTTTGTGTCGATTTGTTTCTCTTGAAGGACAAGCGACTAGGTTTCTTTATCTCAAGCAAGTCCAAGTGCCGGTTGTGTTTTGCAACAAGGACTCAAGTCTCCATCACGGCAAAACAAAGCGAGAAGCTAACAAAACCTAATTTCTTACACTTTCTTTTTGTTTCTCGTATACATTAGCAAGTACTTTCATCATCAGCAATAGCAGCAGTAGCAGCAACAGGGTACAAACTATTTCAGGCCTGTTCCGTTTTCATGGGTGTTGGTCTGTCCGTTTGTCCCTGGCAGACCCAAGCTTCTTCCGCCGTTTAGGATGTACCGATACTCTTAATTTGAGATCGCCATTCTGAATGCGTATTTTAATCGTAAATTATCGCCAATTCTATAAAGAGTGTTTACAGTTTGTGTATACATGAATGGAATGAAGTTACAGAAGAATACGATGCAGTGATTCAAATAGTGTTTCTTATTGAGAAGGTCCGTAGATCGAAACTTTACCCGCTGCCGTATTGAGTTGCTGATATATTTTGTGGTTTGTCATTGTTTGTCATTGTCATTGTCAGTGAACCACCGTGTCTGCGTCTCAAAACAAATCTTAAACATATTTTTTTCCCACAACTTATGCAAATGTCCATTCAATGCATAATATCGTTCAACACTACATGCCCTAAACAGACGAACACAATTTGTAAATAAATAAATATATATTTATTTTATTAAAAGAAAGTAATGAAGGAGCCCTAACGTAAAGAGAAACTTACTAATTTTTCTCTTCATCTGATATTTTAAAATTATTAAACAAAAACGATACGGACATAAAGGGCAAGCTAAAGGCAGAAAGTGCTTAAAGCGAAACGTCCCTTGGGTAAATAAATTAATAAATGCATTTAATGAAGAATAAATCAATAAATTCAATAAATAAACAATTATAAATAATTAAATAAAATTAATAAAATATAAAATATATAAATAAAAAAAATAAATAAAATAAATAAAATAATAAAATAAATAAAATAAATAAAATAATAAATAAATATGTGTGTACGTGTACGCATGAATTTCTTTACTCATTAAAATAGGCATTTGATTTCTTGGCTGTGTCATAAGCACAAGATGGCAGCAATCTTAGAAGTCAATATACTCGTATTTTGAGAAATTAGAGGTTCTCAAGAGTGACGTTCATAAATATTCCAGTGTTTTGTGACCTCACACCGCATCTACTGGTACACAGTCTCTCAGAATGCTTGACCTTGAAAATGAATGCACTACGCTTCTTCGTAAGTCGATATCGTTGATACGCTTGTCTTCAAATACGACACCCAAATCTGTTTGTATATCGCATATTGACCAGCAAAATGATCGGAATTGGAGGACCAGTGAATGGGGCTGCCACAACTAACAAGTTTTCTTTTTTGGTGAATTTAATTAGATATAATAAAGTAATAAGTATTACATCTTAACGTGAAAATTTTGTTTCTTAATGTTATTTAACAATGCTGTCACTTGCTGAGGTTTTGTAGCATCATTGTTGGATGAACGAATAAACATGGAGCACAGTGGAATGACTGGACGTAATCTGAGTAAAGCCTGTCCCGGTGCCACTGTGTCCACCACAAATCTCACACGGATTGACCTGGAACTGAATCTTGTGGCGAGAGACAGACGACTAACCGTCTGAGCTATGGCACGGCCCACGAAAATTTAAAGGAACATTCTTTACAAAAGACATCTGTAGTCCGAGGGTAAAAATGGCTGTTCTAGTGAGAGTTGTCTTTGGTAACATTGTTTACAATTCATTTAGATCCTCTGTCTAAAAATATTCCTTCACAATCAAAGCTTTTATTAACAAGAACACCAGCGTTGTTAAACGTGCGGAACAGATGACGGGTTGGTGAAGAACCAAAGAATTACTTCAAGAAATAACTGCTTGGCAATTGGCATTGTTATGAAACAACAGCAGTACTTTTCTTTTTTGCAACAACAGAAGGAAGACAAAGGTTTCTAAACAGGCCTACTTCGACCACTACAAAGTTTCGAAGGACGTGATGCCAAATCTATACAGCTTCCGGACCTTTCATTTAGTCAGTTTAATGGCAGAACTAAAAGGCCTTCAGCCACGAGGCTTGGCAAAACCAACCTTCTGGCTTTTATACGCTTGCAATATTTCGATACGTCTAACCCACTTATCTGTTATCTTCATCTCCTTTATAGCGCCAATCAATTTTCTTAAACAGAAGCGTTTTATATCAACAAAAGCTTATGTCTTTCATAAATCCGGCAACTTTCAAACGACAGTCTATATTATTAGAAACACACTGCTATCTATAAAAGATAACCAACACAATTCACAAACATTTTAATATGCAGTTTCATATTTAAAACATTCTGCCTCCAACATGTTTCGACACGTTATGGATCATCTTCAGGAATCGAAAAATATTGGAAGCATAATGCTGCAAATAAGAAATTTTATATTAAAATATTTGTGCATTTTGTTGGTTATGTTTTATAGAATTGTTGATTAATGCAAGGAAATGAATATTAAACCGCTATCTGTATATATATGACTATCTCCATGCAGCAGAGTCCTTCATGAGAAGCTAACAGTTCCTCACCTAGCCAAGAAATTCACTGCAGGTTATGCAACCCGAAGGTCCATTACCGTGCTCACAACATCCCGCCACTTGTCCCTATCCTGAGCCAGATAAATCCAATCCACGCCCTCCTGTCCTGTTTCCTTAAGATCTATTTTCATAGTCCTTCCATCTATGCATATGCCTTCCAAATGGTCTCTTTCCTTCAGGTATTTCCAGAAAGACCCTGTGTGCAACTTCCCTGTCCCCCATACGTGCTACATGCCCCGTCCATCTGATTCTTTATCTGATGACCCGAATAATATTTAGTGAGCACATATCATAAAGCTCCTCGTTACGCGATGTCTTGCATTCCCCTGTTTCCTCGACCCTCCTAGGCCCAAATATCTTCCTTGGCACCCTATTTTCAAACACACTCAATCTATGTTCCTCCCTCAATATGACAGACCAAGTTTCACACCCATACAAAACAACAGGCAAAATTAAAATTGTTTAGGCCCATGTCCATTTCTAACAAGAAAAAATTTGTTTATGCATGATTGAGGGATAAACAGTTATATTAAATAAAGCAGATTTTAAGTAACCTGCAGTGCCGGGACTGTCCGCCATATGACTACAATAACTGTGTGCATCTGGCAGTCCGTACCATGCACGTTCTGGCGGTCCGTACCATGCACGTTATGACGTAGATAGCCCAGTTCTTGTACGGGTTAACGTCTTTCAATAAGGTGTCCATATGTGAAGTAAAGAAGAGAAGTTATACGGTGTGGATAGAAAAGAAGAAGGTTCTAGACCAGCTGTCGGCAACCAGCGGTCCACAGGGCGCCCGATTGTGGCTCGCGGGAATCAGAAACTAAATAGACATGGATACAAGCTCCGATTTTGTGCAGCAAGTAGCAAAACAAAACAGTGCCAAATTGCTTAATGTTCATTTATGTACAGCATTAAACCCTAAATTTAGAAAAATATTTTCTTAATGTTCATGTACAGGGTTCGCATCCCGGCAGGGGAAAATATTTTTTTCTTTTTCAAAACTTCCCGACCGACTATGGGGACCAGCCAACCTCTTACTTAATGGGTACCGTGCTTATTTCCCGCGGGTAAAGCGGCCGGGACGTGAAGCTGACCACTAATCTCCACAAAGTATCGAGGCTAAAAATGCGTGGAGCTATACCTCTACTCACCCTATTTGTTTCCATGGCATGGACAGGGACAAAATTACTTTCGCTTTACTTTTCGTATACATTTATGTAAGGAACACTTGCATCGAAAGCACTGCAAAATAAATTTGAAATGAACGAGTATTTTCTTGCCCTTTTTGCTTCATTTCTGTCATTCACATAAACCTCTGTGGTACAGTTCTTCACTCTGCAAACTGTCCAAGCTGTTCCTCGCCTTATAGCTTCTGGCAGTATATAATGTCACCAAGCAGTTAATGTAGCTCCTCCAGAACCACACCACAGTCTTACATCCCTAATCTACTCGGTTATAACGTCATGAAAGAGACTAGTTTGTTTTGTATTGTTAAGTTTGTTTTGTATTGGTATTAAGTTTGTTTTGTATTGTTATTTAGTTTGTTTTGTATTGGTATTAAGTTTGTTTTGTATTGTTATTTAGTTTGTTTTGTATTGGTATTAAGTTTGTTTTGTATTGTTATTTAGTTTGTTTTGTATTGTTATTTAGTTGTTTTGTATTGTTATTAGTTTATGTGTGTATTTGTATTTACTGTATGTATTTTGTTTTGTAATTGTGTATACTTTGTTTTGTATTGTTATTTTTATGTATATTATATGTCAATTTGTATTGTGTGTACTAGTGTAAGGACTACTGCCACCGGATGAAAACATTTGTATTGTGTGTACTAGTATAAGGACTACTGCCACCGGGTGAAAACATTTGTATTGTGTGTACTAGTGTAAGGACTACTGCCACCGGGTGAAAATATTTGTATTGTGTGTACTAGTGTAAGGACTACTGCCACCGGGTGAAAACATTTGTATTGTGTGTACTAGTGTAAGGACTACTGCCACCGGGTGAAAATATTTGTATTGTGTGTACTAGTGTAAGGACTACTGCCACGGGTGAAAACATTTGTATTGTGTGTACCAGTGTAAGACTACTGCCACCGGGTGAAAACATTTGTATTGTGTGTACCAGGTAAGGACTACTGCCACCGGTGAAACATTTGTATTGTGTGTACTAGTGTAAGGACTACTGCCACCGGGTGAAAACATTTGTATTGTGTGTACTAGTGTAAGGACTACTGCCACCGGGTGAAAACATTTGTATTGTGTGTACTAGTGTAAGGACTATGCCACCGGGTGAAACATTGTATGCCACGGTGAAAACATTGTATTGTGTGTACTAGTGTAAGGACTACTGCCACCGGGTGAAAACATTTGTATGTGTGTACTAGTGTAAGGACTACTGCCACCGGTGAAATATTGTATGTGTGTACTAGTTAAGGACTACTGCCACCGGGTGAAAACATTTGTATTGTGTGTACTAGTGTAAGGACTACTGCCACCGGGTGAAAACATTTGTATTGTGTGTACTAGTGTAAGGACTACTGCCACCGGGTGAAAACATTTGTATGTGGTACTAGTGTAAGGACTACTGCCACCGGTGAAAACATTTGTATTGTGTGTACTAGTGTAAGACTACTGCCACCGGTGAAAACCCAATGCATAAATAATAATAATAATAATAATAATAATAATAAAAGAGTGTTGTTATAACCGAGTAGTGTAATGTTATGGTTAACAGCGAGGAATTAATTGGTATCACAGAGTATCAAACGCAATAAACGAGGCGTCGCGTAAACCGATGTCGTTATAACCGGGCTCGGCTGTATTAAAAGAAAAATTCTTGCTCAACGAAATCTTTTACTTGATACATTTTTGCGATAAGAAATTACATAAATATGCGTTCAGTTTTACATAAACTCACTGGTGTTAGGCGCAATTACACTTCCAAGACTACAACCGAAGAGTGAGGATAAAAGGAGGGAACAAAAGAGAGACGGGTAGGAGAAAAACACAGTAAGATCTAATAGAAAGAATGGACGAACGGATGAAAGGCAAGAAGAAATGGATAAGAGGATTACACGTAAGTGAGGAAAATACAGGGGGGGGGGGCGGATAAGAGAAAAACAGTTTAAGAGGCACGATAAAACGCGGGCGAGACACATCAGTATCACACGGCACTTGTTTAGTGCGACAGTGGACTAAACCAGAAGCTGGAAAAATTTGTGCTTATTAAAGAGGTTGCCGGTTGTTTAAATTCTGTCAAATCTTTTGCTAATCGTTTCTCGGCTGTGGGTTTGAAATAGAAAATCAAAACCACGCAGTCCGTTCAGTGTTAATGCGGCCGATTTGCCCCCGGAAGGTAACCTGTTAGCATGTTAACCTCTTCCTAACTATTTTATTCCGTAATCACCGTGCATCTTTTCACAGTCACTATTTACGTACACCAACTGGATGCAACTTTATTTAAAAAAACTGTATAAAACTTTATAAAACCCAACATATGTTTCGGCTCTTATAGAGCCATCTTCAGGGGTTTATTGTCGTCAAAACTGCATATATTAAAACGTCTTTTTCATTGGTTCACTTTTAGGCAAGGTTTTTTTCACTTTTCCACTGCTTGGTATGCACAGACACCATTTGTTGTTCGTATTTCGTTAGAGATATTTCAATTCTGCGTTGATTATGACGAACAACAAATGGTGTCTGTGCATACCAAGCAGTGGAAAAGTGAAAAAAACCTTGCCTAAAAGTGAACCAATGAAAAAGACGTTTTAATATATGCAGTTTTGACGACAATAAACCCCTGAAGATGGCTCTATAAGAGCCGAAACATATGTCGGGTTTTAAAAAGTTTTTAAATATGTTTTAAAAAACTATACAGTTTTTTAAATAGAGTTGCATCCAGTTGGTGTATGTAAATAGTGACTCTTTCTAACTATGTTTATCGCTCCTTCTTTTCGTATCCTGAGCCAAAATTTCTGTTACATGAACTACACGCCATGACAGATTTTTCGGTTATACCTCCAAATAAGAATTCTTCTTATTCCTTCACATAAAATATACAACAAATCCTCGGTAAAACCATTCAAATTTTCCAGTTTCACTGCTAGATTCCTTGAAATCCTTTCTATCCAACAGGAGGAAGGAGCCTGTCTACAGCACACATTTGTTTACGTCGAATGCACCAAATGTATCAGACAAGCACACCTCAGTCTTATTTTTCTTTTTTCCCCATTTCCTGTGGTTTTCAATAGATATTTTGTATGCATTTTCTGAGCCTCGATGTATGACGTCCCTCTCTGATTGCCAAATCAGTGACACTGTTGGCAGGCATTCGACATACTTCGTAGTTCAAAAACTTCGTAAGACAGTTTCTTCGCCACCTTCCGTATGCACTTCAATATGAATGCTCACCTTCGAACAAAGTAGGACCTACGGGCAACATTAGATGTGTTTCCATGTTCAGTCTGCCCCGTACCACCACGACTCGTCTTAAGTCGTGGATGGAGGTGTCCATGCGCGCCGTGACGGTATACGGGCGAGTGGAGGTATAGCTCCACTCATTCATTACGTGAGTGGTCAGCTTCACGTCGCAGCCGCCTTATAACCGCGGAAACAGTACTCCGTATCCATTTTATAGGAAGCTGGGTGGGCCACAGAGCCGGTCTGGACGATTTGGGGAAGATTAAATTATTTTTCCCCCCCTGAGAGGAATCGAACCACGATTCCTCGGACTTCCAGCCTGTAGCCTAGTCACTACACCGACTAACTTAACTCGGCCCTCGGCATACAGATGCGTACAGAATTGTGAAATTACCAAGTCTGTAAAAAAGCAGTGACGGACAACCGAAAACAGACAAGGGGTGGACCTACACCTTGAGGAATTTGGCGGGGCGGATAACAAGCCCTTGACAGTACAAGGTAGTCACCACATATTAGGATGTGAAATGGACAGAACTGGCTAAGGATGGGGTCTGAAGGTGGACTTTCCTTAACACTCTGATGGATAATCTGTTCCATAAGAGTGGATACATATTGGGTCATCAAAATAGCTGCCAAGTTTCAAGAAAAACCCCGCACCAATAATTTAGTTGATTAACACCAAAGTTGCTATACTTCCGAAAACAAATATCTTCTTGATTTAAAACTCAGTCTTCAAGTTCGGAGTAGCATATGTCCATTAACTAATGTCATTAATTTTTCGCCATTTAGAGTAATCTGGCCATAAATTTGTAGAAAGGTGTTGAGCACTTATAAACCCTACGCCTTCTAAGAGGTTAAATTATAAGGAATTTAAACGCGAAGTAGAATTCAGAAATAGCCCGAAATTGCTTATTCGCCGACACTTTGCATGTACTGGCGGTAAATGATTTAAGGTATTATTATTATTATTATTATTATTATTATTATTTACTGCAATTGGGTTTTCACCCGGTGGCAGTAGTCCTTACACTAGTACACACAATACAAATGTTTTCACCCGGTGGCAGTAGTCCTTACACTAGTACACACAATACAAATGTTTTCACCCGGTGGCAGTAGTCCTTACACTAGTACACACAATACAAATGTTTTCACCCGGTGGCAGTAGTCCTTACACTAGTACACACAATACAAATGTTTTCACCCGGTGGCAGTAGTCCTTACACTAGTACACACAATACAAATGTTTTCACCCGGTGGCAGTAGTCCTTACACTAGTACACACAATACAAATGTTTTCACCCGGTGGCAGTAGTCCTTACACTAGTACACACAATACAAATGTTTTCACCCGGTGGCAGTAGTCCTTACACTAGTACACACAATACAAATGTTTTCACCCGGTGGCAGTAGTCCTTACACTAGTACACACAATACAAATGTTTTCACCCGGTGGCAGTAGTCCTTACACTAGTACACACAATACAAATTTTTCACCCGGTGGCAGTAGTCCTTACACTAGTACACACAATACAAATGTTTTCACCCGGTGGCAGTAGTCCTTACACTAGTACACACAATACAAATGTTTTCACCCGGTGGCAGTAGTCCTTACACTAGTACACACAATACAAATGTTTTCACCCGGTGGCAGTAGTCCTTACACTAGTACACACAATACAAATGTTTTCACCCGGTGGCAGTAGTCCTTACACTAGTACACACAATACAAATGTTTTCACCCGGTGGCAGTAGTCCTTACACTAGTACACACAATACAAATGTTTTCACCCGGTGGCAGTAGTCCTTACACTAGTACACACAATACAAATGTTTTCACCCGGTGGCAGTAGTCCTTACACTAGTACACACAATACAAATGTTTTCACCCGGTGGCAGTAGTCCTTACACTAGTACACACAATACAAATGTTTTCACCCGTGGCAGTAGTCCTTACACTAGTACACACAATACAAATGGACATATAATATACATAAAAGTAACAATACAAAACAAACTATACACAATTACAAAACAAAATACATACAGTAAATACAAGTACAGAAAAAAAAAAGCCGTTCTGTGTTTCGATAAGGATAAATTTACACTAAATAATTTTAATTCATTACATAAAACCCAAGATATTCGGCCTGTAAATTTAAGTGAGATGTGTCTAATGCAGCTACCGGATGGCCTTAAGGAAAAGAGAGGATACTGAAGATCGAAAGAGAAGCACTAGATCGCATCCTGTGGAGAACTCGCTTTGGAAGAGGCTGTGGACCTGTCGTAAGACAGACTACGGAATGAATGTACCTAATGCAGGCAGTATCTGTACATGCTTATCTGATTCATTTCCGACGTTGAAAAGTAAGACGATGTTTTCTTATTGCCGACGTTTCGGGACAGATTTCGGTTAAATTTGTTGTTTGAATTTATAATACAAGTTACACGACCGAATGCAATTTTGGTTCATATCGGTTCAGTATTTTACACTGACGTCACAAATAATTTCACTGTCCTCTTACAATGCGACTCAAAGTAAAAAAAAAAAAAAGGGCTGCTATGAAATATGTTATAGATGTAAAGATTAAAGTCTTCTGGATGTGACACTGTGTCGTTGGAAGAGTACTTCCTGACGTTTCTGTAAACGCCTTCAAACGTCAGAAATTTCGCCCAAGACAAGGCGTAACATCTCAGAAGACTTGAATCTCCAGCAATACGCTGTGATAACCTCACAGCTCGCTAGATGCGTTTAATTAAAACTTTTAATTGAAAAATTTCGATTCCATGAGTACTTAATGACGCTCAGAGTAGTTATTAGTTCTGACTGTTATGCAGTCAGAACTAATAACAGCGCACAATTTTCAGTATTAAATGTATGTGAAATCTAATGAAGTTCCAAGTTGCAAAAACATTTGAAAACATTTGCATTAGATAGAGTACGCGTTTTTTACTGTTGTTAAAATTAGTGGTCTTGAAATTTCTATGCGTAAAATCCGATGATGACTATTAATAAAACTGTATGGTACTTGTCCATCCTTCTATCTGAATTCTGCTCCTGGCTCTACAGAAAATCACTGCAACATTCTGTAACTCATTTCAGGCACTCAAATACAACACAACGTTGGTACATTCCATTTGCATACTGAGCACCGCTGACAGACTCTGCTTCTCGTATCAGAATTAGTTTCATGATAGTTTTAATACAAACTATTGGAAAAGTGTGCTAGAATAATCCCCATGGTACCTTGAATATGCAGACAGACAGGTCATGCCTTCGAAATAGAGAGAGATATATATTCTGTGTACTGTATTCAGACATCACCAGCTTTGGAATGGAAGTTTAATGCAGGGATGCACAAGTTTTCTTAAAATATAGAAACTATCTTGAAATTATAAGCGCCAGATTGGTGGCATGTAATGACACACTGGGGATTCACAAATATTAGGCGCCACTTTTAAAAAAAAAATTAGTCGCCCGGGAGAGCTGGCGCCCGAAAATTAGTCGCTGATACTGTTACAAATAGACGGAAGGATGGATGTAGCCTCCACATAAGTTGTTGTTTTTTGTTTTAGTGAAGACCTCTTATAACTGGCTCCATTGGAATGGTGTCATTAAATAGTATGGCAGATTTTTTATTTATCAAAGTGCTACGGGCAAATACCCTACAATGTTTCCGTAGCTACCAGCCTAGGAAAGAGAAAATGGTACGCCTGTGAGTCTACATAAAAAATGTCTTCTTGGAAGAGACTGGAAATGTTTAAACGAAACTGCAACAGCTGTGATGTGATAAAAACGTAGATTAAAATACGAACAGAGCCTCAGATATCCGGTGGACCTAAAGTTTAAGGAAAGAACCAGAGAACTAAAGCAAGGAAATTAGGAAGACATTAAACATTCAGCCCTCAGCAGTGTTGGAACTTCCTATTTTAGCACAAATGTCTTAAAGAATTAATCATAACCGTCATTAGCCCCGACTAATTGTAACAGCAAGCTGCTGGGAACTGCCCGGCCCCTACTGGATACGAACACGGTGCTCACAGACCCCTACAGAAGACGATGTAATAATCGATTTGCTTCATTTATGGCGAAAGGCGAAAACTCAGATACAGAACATGCTCTGAAATACGAATAATAATCATAAGCAGAAAGATGGAACAAAGAGGATATAATCTGAGATCTGGGATATTACGCAGCACTGAGTGATATATCTGTACCGACGTTTCGGGACAACTTATCGGTCCCATCTTCAAGAGTCAAGAAGTCTATTGGGACAACCTATAGGTCCCATCTTCAAGGGTCAAGAAGACTTCTTGACCCTTGAAGATGGTACCGATATGTTATCCCGAAACGTCGGTACAGATATACCACTCAACGCTGCGTAATATCTCAGAAGAGGGCAGATATAATCTACATAGCGGCGAAAGCCTGAAATACTAACGGTATAATTTGGTTTCCAATGAATATCTTACCAACTTAGAGAAAATGAATTTTAAGGGTTCTGTCTTCTTCTTTATGCTGCGTCCAGTTTTGTGCTTAAAAGCTAATTTCTAGCAGCTGTTGGCAATATGTCTATATCTCGGTGTTTAAGTGCATAAAAACGTTGCACGATTTATGTCCGTCTGTCCGTCCGCTCCTCGGCATATCTCTCCCGATTTTCAATTTTCAGAACCTCTCAGAGGTTTGAGATTAATTTAGCATAGAATACGCACGCTGTCAGTTGTCGAATGACACTTTATGTGTCTAAATAAGTACTACACTCAGAATGAACTGCATATTGTAAAACACCGAAGTACACTTTTCTGTGTGTAAAAAAATCATACATTCAGAATTAATTATAAATTGTAACAGATCGAAGACCCAAAAGGAGGGTTCCTTTCAGATTTTAACATTGTATTTACCGTGCATTTTTTCAATTAAGATATATTCATTAAACACCAACTAATGCACATAAACATTTTTCACAATAGTTTATTATTAAAATTCCCTATACGTATTTCGGTGGTTTAAACCACCATCTTCCGGGGGTCGTAAAGATTATTTAGCATAGACCATACAGTTATTACGTATGTGGTTACATCCGTATATGTAGATATGAGTGCCAATAATTTTCTTATTGACTACAAGCTATGTAATAATTTTAGCAACATTTTAATCCTTTTATAATAACTTTTACAATACTGTACAAAGTGGACAATAATAGACCACTCATATTCTACATATATGAATATAACCACATACGTAATAACTGTAAAGTGTATGCTAAATAATCTTTACGACCCCCTGAAGATGGTGGTTTAAACTACCGAAATACATATAGAGGAATTTTAAGAATAAACTATTGTGAATAAAGTTTATGTGCATTAGTTGGTGTTCCTTTTAGATATTTTGGGACCCCCTGTAAAACGAGACTTGGATCCCCTTTATATACAGGAGGCCAATAACCATAAACGTAACAAATCACAAATAGAGATAAGATCAAGTCCACAGTACACCATGATCTTATTTCATGTTAAAATACAAATTTCAGACCGAAATAATATCTACATACTCTAAGCTTACTTAAGCAATTTGCTAAATGGCACGCCGTACAGCTTGTCCTTCCTGCTTACGCTACACGTTGTTGCCACCATTTATTTGTGTCCAAGACATCTGCAATTGCTCTTTCAATCTCGTTTTTGCCCGTTTAATTTTGTCGTTCGTTCATCAAATTAAGCGACAGAACTTCTTTAAAAAAAAAAATCCTTCAACGAAGGCTGTGTCGTCTGGGGGGCCTCCAAAAACTGTGGGGGGGGGGCCTACCTGAATTGTGCGTGTCGCAGACAAACAATTGTATTTCTTAGTGTCATTAACACAGCAAACTCTTGGCTCGAGTAACATCTTTTGTGCGTTTGTTTGTTATCGTACTTCTTAAAAATTTATTCTCAGATCTTGTTTGACGCCAACGAAATAAAACACTGCCTTACCCCCCCCCCCCCCCAAAAAAAAAAAGTAAAATATATCGCAAGATCAAAGCGTCAGAAATGTTTCATCTCGAACACAACGGACAACAAAACATAAGAAGAGGGTTTATTCGCACCACACAACAAAATGTAGGCAGGCAGAAGCTATTCCGATCCTGAGCATTTGATGTGGCAATGTGGCCTGTGATAGATACCTCTGACGCGCCTTCCTCTTTATACATTCTCCAAGTTCTTTCTGCTCGCCCTCTCATCGTTTTGAAGTTGTAAAAAAGTTCATGGGGTCTACTAGCTATGTAGGATGAGGGCAATTTAAAGGAATTTGGGAGAGACCGGGAACCGAGTTAAGTAAAGGGGCCGGGAAGGGAGATGGAATATGTTCAAAGGCGAGGTAGGGGAAGGAAGAGAGAACTCCGGAAATAGCATAGCGGAAGTTAAAGGTAACTATAAGAAGGTAAATGTGGAAGAGAAGAGTGTATGAGGTTTACATAAGAAAAGAGAAAAAATATGTAGAAATTACTTCTTGTAGAAAGGGACCCAGAAGCTAATAGTACAGGGATTTGTGTTCGCCGACGGCTTCCCCTGTATAATGAGAATATACGTCCCAGCATTGCTCCTGTTTCAATATAGAGGGGGGTGGAATACCTTCGTCTACGACTTCAAATAAGCGAAGTCATTTTTGTGCACCGTAAAGACAACAGAAGAAAATAATAAAGTTTTACAAAAGTTTAGTCATCCGTGATCGTTAGTGTCGGCTGGTAAATATTTACCAGATAATACGGCATCACATCTCAGAAGAGTTGTACCTTTATCAGCACCGCTGTTAGGAAGCTCAGACGTTCTATTTGGCTCAAACTTTGCACGTAAGAAGACTTCGCAAAAATGCACATTTTTTAAATGAGTGAAAGGGGAAAAGTAATTTTTGCACACAGAACCAACTTTGAATGTAGATGGGGCGTCGAGATAAACGTAGGCGAATTATAGACTTAGGGATCAGTTTGTGTGTGTTGCTACAATGGGTAAAAAGGTAAAGCAATCCCATTACAGGCCTAGACAGGCCCTTAGGCTCCAGGAGGTCAAGGCTCCCAGGTTTTTAGACAATCGGCACATGAAGGTGGTAAGGTTGTCAGCCCTACGCACCGGCCGCCTTTACCCCCCAGGAAGGATTCCTGGTACTCATATATGTTAGAGGCTGAGTCGACCCCAGGGCCATAGTGCGACCGAAACGATTATGTAATGAAAAATTCCAATGACACCATCGGGAATCGAACCCGCGACGTTCCGGTTTGTAGCGAGTGCCTCAACCAACTGCGCCACCGCGTGTTGTTACAATGGGAACATACACAAACTGCTACAAAGATTTGGTACGTAGAGACATCTATCGTTTTACTTCATATATTGTATATACTATTACTAATTATTCTTTGTCTTTAATATTATTTCAGAGTGATCACAATAATACATATATATATGTATATATCATATATATATATATATATATATAGTAAAAGTATCAACCTAGAACAGGCGACGAAGGCCCAGAGGGGGAGTAGAGGTATAGCTCTATTCTTTCTTTAATCTTGGCGTTAGATGGGGGTGGGTGGTCAACTCCACTCCCCGGCCGCCTTACCCCCGGGAAAGATACCTTGTACCCATTGTTACAGGAGGCTGGGTGGGCCCCAGGGCCGGTCTGGACAGGTGCGGAAAATCTCGCCCCCACCGGGATTCGATCCCCGGACCGTCCAGCCCGTAGCGTAGTCGCTATAGCGACTGAGCTATCCCGGCCCACCATATATATATATATATAGTATATAGATCCACTCCACAAGGAAACCTCATCAAATTTACGTACCTACAGCATGAACATGAAGGCATCAAAAGATTTTAATACAGTTTTAACTTATTTGGTCTATTTATAATGTACTTTTATACACATATGATGTACACTCCCTGGGATGACCTACAAAGGTCGAAACATGTGGCAGTTACAGTGCTTTAGTTGTATAAACTTTATATTGTAATATAGTGCGTCTGTTGGTATTTCCTTGAAATTTGAACAATAAGTACACGGATATGACTGCCATAAAATTCCACAGGTTTCAACCATCAAGTACATTAAACAAAGCAATAGTTTACACGTACGTGTAGTTTAAAAAAAGGCATTACATTTTAAATAACTTGGAATGAATAGAAACGAAGTGATACTGTGATGTCGTTCTTCTCAGATAAGTCGCCGTGTCTACGGGTAATCGGGTCCCGACCTTTCGAGACAACGTAGTGTCATCTTCAAGTGTCGATAAGTCCAGAAAAACTTCGAACTTGAAGATGAGGCCCACTACGTGGCCCGAAACGTCGGAAACCGATTACACACAGACACGGCGTCACATCCAATAACAAGGAATGCTCAGTTACACCGCCGCCAAAATTTAAAAACTCTGAAGTACTTTACTACAGTAAGGAATCAAGAAATCCTTGAAATTATTACGACAGCACAACCCCAGACGCATTCAGCACACCCCAGACGCACACACGACCCAGACGCATTCAGCACACCCCAGACGCATTCAGCACAACCCCAGACGCATTCAGCACAACCCCAGACGCATTCAGCACAACCCCAGACGCATTCAGCACAACCCCAAGAACGCCATTCACACAACCCAGACGCACACACAACCCCAGACGCATTCAGCACAACCCCAGACGCATTCAGCACGACCAAGTATCGACTCCTGATACAAAGCTTTGCCTGTGTCAGAGTATAGACACATTCTATCCTTAATGCGAGGTCTTTAAACTTTAGTATCGCGCGTTGCTATCGTATGGAATTTAAATAGGTGATCCCCTGTGTCGGATATGCCCCTGTCAAGAGCGCAGCGCCGTTTGATGTTACGGCCTGTAATGCAGACCCACAAGGAGGTTATCAGCCACAAAGAAATGGTGTCAGGCCGAGTGAATGTCCAAATTCTGACACAGAGCAGGCAGCTCGCCCTGCAGAGTGTGCCGTGGGCTTCTGACAGACTGGAGACGTACAGCTGCTGGTTATTTGTCGCTGATAATGGAGATGATTATGGCAGTAAAAAAAGTACTGGAACAAGGGTGTGCAAAGCGATCCGAAGGGCGGCCACATTAAATGTAGTCCGCTACTTGACACCAAATATAACAGTTAGTAAACGTAATTTGTGTTTGTGAAGTTGCCGTTTCGAATTTATTCTGCAAGGCTGCCAATTCTGAGGTTTTTGCGTCATGCTTCTCAGTCTCTCAAGGAAAACTCTGGATTGACGCCTTCAGACAGGCCACGACTCCTCATCGACATTTCGTAATTGTCGCAGCCGACAAACAGTTGAATAAAAACGTTTTCCCATGTCCACGCCATAAAGACATATAGGGGAGTAGAAGTATAGCTCCACTCATTCATAACCTCGGCACTATATGGAGGTGAATGGTTAACTTCACGACCTGGCCGCTTTAACCTCGGAAAGAACCCCGGTACCCATTAATAGGCACTTGGTGGGCCCCAGAATCGGTTTGCACGTTTTGGAGAAGAAACAAAATCCCTTACCCCCAACGGGATTCGAATCTTGGGCCGTCGCTATAGCCGACTGACCTAGGTCGGCTCCGTGAATAAATAATAATTGTTAATTGGATAATGTTTCCACAAAAGCCGAAGTTGCTTTTGTAATTTTCATTTGTTTTCCAACATCTCTCGATTGATCACCGTATCATCATAAAGAGTAGTCTGACAGGGCGAAGAGAAACACGTTGGAAAGCAAATGAATGTTTTTAAAGTAACTTTGTGCTTTTGACAAAAAGCTTGCCTGTTAATATAACACAAAGCACTCAGTAGAAATTAACACAGGTAAAGTAAACAAAAACGTTTTGGAATGAGGATCTAGACTTGAGGACGACAACACAACAGAACAACAGCACACAGCAACAACAGCAGCAGCAGCAACAACAACAGCAACGTCAGTCAGCAGCACAACAGCAACAACAGTAACAACATCAGCAGCAGCAAGAACAGTAACAGCAGTAACAACAGCAACAGAAGTAGCAGCAACAGCAACAACAGCAGCAACAACAGTAACAAAAACAGCAACATCATCAGCAGCAAGAACAGTAACAGCAAGTAACAGCAGTAACAACATCAGTAGCAGCAGCAAGAACAGTAACAGCAGTAACAACAGCAACAAATCAGTAGCAGCAGCAAGAACAGTAACAGCAGAACAACATCAGCACAGCAGCAAGAACAGTAACAGCAGTAACAACAGCAACAACATCAGTAGCAGCAGCAAGAACAGTAACAGCAGTAAAACTGTAACAGCAGCAACAACAGCAAGAACATACAACATCAGCAGCAGCAAGAACAGTAACAGCAGTAACAACAGATAAACAACATCAGCAGCAGCAAGAACAGTAACACAGCAACAACATCATAGCAGCAGCAAGAACAGTAACAGCAGTAACAACATCAGCAGCAGCAAGAACAGTAACAGCAGTAACAACAGCAACAACATCAGTAGCAGCAGCAAGAACAGTAACAGCAGTAACAACGTAACAGCAGCAACAACAGCAAGAACAGTAACAACATCAGCAGCAGCAAGAACAGTAACAGCAGTAACAAGTAACAACACAGCACACAAGAACAGTAACATCAGCAGCAGCAAGAACAGTAACAGCAGTAACAACAGCAACAACATCAGTAGCAGCAGCAAGAACAGTAACAGCAGTAACAACGTAACAGCAGCAACAACAGCAAGAACAGTAACAACATCAGCAGCAGCAAGAACAGTAACAGCAGTAACAACAGTAACAACATCAGCAGCAGCAAGAACAGTAACAACATCAGCAGCAGCAAGAACAGTAACAGCAGTAACAACAGCAACAACATCATGCAGCAGCAAGAACAGTAACAAGCAAGTAACAACTGTAACACACAACAACAGCAAGAAACAATAACAACATCACAGCACCAAGAACAGTAACAAAGTAACAAACAGCAACACATAGCAGTAGCAGCAACAGCAACAACAGCAACATTCGACTGCTCACTCATTCTGATTCTTTGACTTTAACACAGTCAGGCTGGAAATGTTTTCATATATATCTTACATGATGAAGAAACACAAAACTAAATATTCCAGTTATACCGTGAAGTAACTGAAGAAAACGAATACCTAACACTAAATTTCATGACTACAAATTTTTGTCGCACGTCATAATTTTCGTTTTTGCTTTTCTTCAATTGCGTCATCACAGTTACCAAAAATAAAGACACTTCGAAATACAGAACATATTTTGTGATCTATCTGCATTCAGTAATAATGTAAAACTATACTTTAAAGTATCCAGTTTAAGTCGTTTTAACAGCGAATTCACCCTCAACTACGTCAGCACATCCACATGTTTCTACACCAGCGTCTACAGGCAACTCTACACAATGTATCCATAATCTCGAACGTTTAACGACGACACTGTAAGCAGCCTTCAACATAAGACGTGACTATTCTAGGGCCAGATTTGAGTCATATTTACATGCATGACTTACCGGATTTGTAGCGACCAGAAAACCTGGCTGGAAGTCCTGCGACCAGAGAGTTCTTTCTGATATTCAGCACAGTTTAAGATCTGCAATGTTCCACTACACTGATATAAACTTTCCACCGTAACGTTTCTGTTTTAATGTTGCAACAGTAAGGCAAAGCACAGATTCTTCAGAACACAGACTTGTTTCGACACTAATTTGATGCGACATGATAACCACAAATTTCAAATTGTTATTTAAACCGTGCATTTTATTATTTGTCTAAAAATTGTCAACGATATACACCATAAACTGTCTTATAATGGCTGTGTTCCAGCGTACAAGGTGAACTTTCTCTGATAATGGTGGTGGCTGTCACCGTCGGAATATAAGAGTGATTTTATAATAACTTTAAAAAAAATCACTAAATGTATGGTGCATATATTTGGAAATTTTTGGAAAATAACTGATCACCAAATTTATTATAACTTCCCGCATTAAAGACGCGTCTCATTTTAATTAACGTAACTTTATAAGTTGCATAGCTCACTGACGTAAACTGCACACTCTTGGCCCTGACACAACCTCTCCGATACGGATGATATCAGTCTGCAGTCTCTAGGTAAGAGTGTCGTGCTCAGAACTGACTGACAGAGATCCTAGCTCTATACTTGCCCCCTTCCCAACTACCCACCCCCGTCCTTACAGAAAACCACGCAATGTTTGGGACACATCAAAACAGTTCACCTCTGTAAGCGACCTGTGGTCAACAGGGAAGCACCTGAGACTAGGGCAGTAAAATGCGCCGACCATACATTTAGAATTGTAACATCAGTTTAGGCCGTGCCATGGCTCAGGCGGTTAGTCGCCGGCCTCTCACCGCGGGGGTCCGGGTTCGATCCCGGGTCAGTCCACGTGGTGGACAAGGTGGCAGTGGGACAGGTTATCCCCACCGAGTACTTCGGTTTTCCCTTGTCAATCTCATTCCACTGGGCCTCCATTACACGGAGAAACGAAAAAACTAATAATCTTCATCACAGGGTTGCACAATAAGCCTTAAGGCTGCGGTGCGTCCGTAACATCTGCTGCGGGGACCTTCACCACAAAGAAAAAAAAAACACATCAGTTTTTTGTATGAATTAACTTTGAAAACTTCGGTCATTACTGAAGGGTCAGTTTGTGGAAAGCAACAGTTGAAAGCAGCGCTTCAAGGCGGTATATACATTGTACATCGCGTGCTTTGCATCTCAGTACACTTCACTGCGCTGATGTCCATTCATTACACACACACACACACACACACACAAGCACGTCTATTGCTGCATGTAAAATCTAACTGTTGCTTAGCGTATCACACTTCAAGGTACTCACAACACACTGTGCAAGTTTCAAATTATTTTTCTTGCTTAAAATAAAGGGGGCACACCGTGGCGCAGTTGGTTGAGGCACTGCGTTACAAGCCAGGAGGTCGCAGGTTCCATTACAGATGGAGATTGGAATTTTTCATTGACTTAATCCTTCCAGCCTAACTATGGCCCTGGGGTCGACTCAGACTCCAACAGAAAGGAGTACCAGAGGTAGCTCCTGGGGAGTAAAGGCGGCCGGTGCGTAGACCTGACAACCTCACCACCTTCATGTGCCGATTGTCTGGACATCTGGGAGCCTCAACCTCCTGGAACCTCAGGGGTCTGTCCATGTCTGTATACCTTTACCTTTACCTTTTACCTCAAAATACAATTTGTAGTCCTTAATACAATCTTTACTCCGTGCCATTGTATGCTATTGCTGTTTCTTATTATGGAATTTTTTTTTTTTGGAAAATTTCAGCTTTTTGTAAACAAAGAACACACATGAGATCTGCGATCTTCTGAGATATTACGCTGTGTTGTGTGGTAATTGTTTACCGACGTTTCGGGACAACGTATCGGTCCCATCTTCACGGGTCAAGAGTCCTACTCGGACTCTTGACCCGTGAAGATGGGACCGATACGTTGTCCCGAAACGTCGGTAAACAATTACCACACGACGCCGTATAATATCCCAGAAGATCGCAGATCTCATCAACATCGCGGCGGAAGCCTAAAATCAACAAAGAACACAAAATTGTCACCAACAACGTGTAGTGTATAACCTCATATCAGATTTGGCTGAAATCCTTTGCGTTGTTTCGGAGACGAAGAAAGCGAACTGACAAGCATATATAAACAAACGCACGCATTGACACTGTGAAGAAGAAAACTACCCTGAATTATATCTAAATATTCAACTCGTACCGCGCAGTAAACACATAATGTCTCGGTTATTAAACACAAATCAATTAGGTCTAATGTTGTCAGGGGAAATAATGACTGTTTGAAATAAACTGTTTGGGCAGAATGTAGGATTTTTGAGTGTTAAAACTGGTGGTTTATAAAGTTACCTCTGGGGCTTTAAAGGGTTAATCGTTAAATGAATTTATTTGGAAAATATTCTTTCCTCTCGGTATGCCACATAGTCACATACACGTTGTAATCAAGTACATCCCTCTACAGAAATTCAGTGATAAAATAATGAAACCGAACCTAGAGTTGGCAGAAACAGATCAAGCAATCTTCTTAATAATGTGCCTGTGCTGGCCACGCACCGCGAGCTTCTGTCGTGCGTACATTCAAAAGGAAAAAGTGAAAAGTATTGGGGGGGGGGGGGGGTGCGGAGATAGAAAGACGCGTACAAATCTTCCCATTATCAAAGCACCTCTTTGTGGCTCATGCCATTTCCAGATCCAGCCTCAGACTTCTGCTTCCAGAAGTGTCTGCAGGAAGGATGGTTACGTCCGCTAATCTCGAAAAGGAGGCTACCTAAATAAACCAGACGAGAGACCTGCGTCGGTCGGCTTAATTCACAAACAGAAGCAGAAAAGAATAAACACGACGCCTGTAGCAGGGAGCAACAGGACGTCGTTTCTGTATCTCAGTTTCTGCTATTGATCATGCACAAATCCTGGATTCCTTAGAGAAGCATAGAGTTGTAATTGAATCGGGGTTCAAAGGCTGAGGCGCCTATAAATATCGGATGATATTCAATTGGTAGCCCCCTCGTAAAGGAGATTAAACGAGGAAAGCTGCTTCTGCAGACACAAAAGCAACGTTCCAGAACCCAGTTGATTAATGGTTAATAGAAACAGCGACTTGTTCGCTGTTTCACGTATCTACAAACTTAAAAGCACACACAGCCATTCATTCGTCTACCCCTTCAGTCTGCCACATTCCTACCTAATTAACAGAGTCTGGCAAGAAAGCGTAATAACTGAAAGCTAAGCAGAAGTAAGGAACCACGGAAACTGCAACGAATAACTAACGAGCAATTAGGAACTGAAATAATTAACACATCGAAGGAATTAACAAACATTAATGGAGGATAAAGGGAGGTGCAGGGAGGTAAACGGAGGTAAAAAGGTAAAGGTAAAGCAATCCCATTACAGGCCTTGTCAGGCCTTAGGGCTCCAGAAGGTCGAGGCTCCCAGGTTTTTAGACAATCGGCACATGAAGGTGGTAAGGTTGTCAGCCCTACGCCTTTACCCCCCAGGAAATACTCCTGGTACTCATTTCTGTTAGAGGCTAAGTCGACCCCAGGACCATAGTGCGACCGAAACGATTATGTCAATGAAAAATTCCAGTGACACCATCGGGAATCGAACCCGCGACGTTCCGGTTTGTAGCGCGGAGGTAAAGGGAGGTAAATCAAGAAAATAGTTAACCAATTAACAGCTGAATTAAACTTAAATAATTAAGGAACTTAGTAATGAACTACGCACTAAACCAATACACCTAGTCTTTGTTTTGCGTCCATTTATTTTACGCCTTTTTGCTTTAACGCCCCTTACCAATTTACACCGCTTTTTAATTTACGCCCTCTCATTTTCGGTTTAACGCCCTTCGGCTGGCTGCTTTCTCTTACACTAATCCCTTATTTCTGATAGGAATATCGTTCTTGATTTACGCCTCCTTTATTTACACCTTTTTGTTTACGCCCCACTTTTTCAGGAATGCAACTACGGCGTAAATCAAGGGCTGGATGTGACTGAATAAAGCAGTAGCAGACTCACACACTGCAAGAACCTTAAATATAACCATCCTTATGAAAAGGATGGAAGAACCAGCGAAGCAAACTGACTTTGTGGAGATATTTCGCACGGAATACGCTGACTGGACACGAACCTGAGCCATTTCAGATAAACACACACTTCCAAAACTTTCACTAATATTCATTCATTCTGCAGTCTGTCTTACGACGGGTCTGTAGCCTCTTCCAAAGCGAGTTCTCCATTGACTGCGATCTAGTGCTTCCTCTTTCAATTTCCAGTATCCACTCTTTTCATTAAGGGCATGCAGTAGCTGCTTACATCCTCTCCCTCGTCTTTCCGTCACTTCTGTCCTTCCCTCTATCTTTCCTTCAATAACATGTTTTAGAAGGCAGTTCCTATGCATGATGTGACCAATACAGTCAGCACTAATATCATCCTACTCTTTCTGTACCGAATCACACACTCAGTCAATTCCAGCACATTCATAACGCCGAGTGGGAATGACGCAAAATGAACCGCGAGTGACTGTTTTAGGTAACGCCCCAGAATTTACTGGGAGGGGCTGAAGGAAATTAAGAAAAAGATTGGTCAATATAATCAGACACCGAAGCTGAGAATCGAGGCCGAGACCCCGTTTAAAGCCCAGTGGTTACTATATGTACCATCAGGTTTAACATTTTAAAAAAATCTACGTTCTGCCCACACAGTGTATTTATGTGTTTTGTGTGGATCTCAGAACAAACAGCGATTATTTCACTGTACAACATTAACTGACTGGTTTGTATAACTGAGACGGAGTGTGTTTACTGCGCGGTACGGACTGTATTTATGTGTTTTGTGTGGATCTCAGAACAAACAGCGATTATTTCACTGTACAACATTAACTGACTGGTTTGTATAACTGAGACGGAGTGTGTTTACTGCGCGGTACGGACTGTATTTATGTGTTTTGTGTGGATCTCAGAACAAACAGCGATTATTTCACTGTACAACATTAACTGACTGGTTTGTATAACTGAGACGGAGTGTGTTTACTGCGCGGTACGGACTGTATTTATGTGTTTTGTGTGGATCTCAGAACAAACAGCGATTATTTCACTGTACAACATTAACTAACTGGTTTGTATAACTGAGACGGAGTGTATTTACTGCGCGGTACGGACTGTATTTATGTGTTTGTGTGGATCTCAGAACAAACAGCGATTATTTCACTGTACAAACGTTAACTGACTGGTTTGTATAACTGAGACGGAGTGTGTTTACTGCTCGGTACGGACAATTCTACGTTCTGCCACACCGTGTATTTTTGTGTTTTGTGTGGATCTCAGAACAAACAGCGATTATTTCACTGTACAACGTTAACTGACTGGTTTGTATAACTGAGACGGAGTGTGTTTACTGTTCGGTACGGACAATTCTACGTTCTGCCCACACAGTGTATTTTTGTGTTTTGTGTGGATCTCAGAACAAACAGCGATTATTTCACTGTACAACATTAACTGACTGAATTGTATAACTGAGACGGAGTGTGTCTACTGCGCGGTACGAGCTGAATCTTTAAATATAATTCATGTTAATCATAGTCTTTAAAGCAGCTTAATAATCAAAACGACCCGCTATCTTTCCCCAACACAGCCACTAACATAACAAATTATCTAGTACTATACAACACGATACTGCTATAAGACTTATACCTTTCATTTTATCATCTGCCTGCTACTAGGAACACTAAACTCACACATTTATGTGTTCAAAAATCACCAACTAATGCACATAAACTTTTTCTTAATAGTTTATTCTTAAAATACCCCTATACGTATTTCGGTGGTTTAAACCACCATCTTCAGGGGGTCGTGGAGATTAATATGCATAGACTTACAGTTATTACATATATGGTTACATTCATAATGTAGAATATGAGTGGGCTGGTATTGCTCACTTCGTACAGTATGTAAAATTATGTAAAATTACTATAAAATGAATTAAAAGCTGTTAAAATGATTACATAGTTTGTAATTTTCCTGAAAATTATTGGCAGTTTGTCCTTGTAGTAAGGTGGTCATCTGTGTGTACTACGTAAGCTTCATGACGCCGGTGTTGTGCTATTGCAGAGGACACGTGACCTCAGCAAATAATTGTTGTTCGCATGCCCAGGACATCTTCCTTCTTTCTCTTTTTCTTCTTTACGAAAACGTTCTTTTACCTCCACAGCCCCTATACGCCCTAAGTACACGACTTCAAAATTCTCATTTATTGTCACCGGGCAATGAATAAAAGATGCTGAGTGTTGCGAGATTTCAGACTTCCGCCAAGGTGCAGTTGAGGTCTTCGCTATTCTGAGATGTTGCGTGACGTAGGTTGGTAGCAGTTAACGGACGTTTCGGTACAGCCTATTGGTCCCATCTTCAAGGGTCAAACAGTGAGTAAACAGCTACCAACATACGCTGTGTAACATCCCAGAAGAGCGAAGGCCTCCTTTGTGTTATTCCAAGCGCCATCTCCCTTATCCGCTGCTAATTTTCACGGATGAACAATATAGCCTGAGAAACAATTTACGTAATACACTTCACGTAAAGTATTCAGGTGTTTAATATTTCAGTGGGTGGAGTATTAACGGGTCCACTCATTGGTCACCCTGTTGTAAATTTGGTCGCTAAAATATTAACTGCGTTTCAAGTATGCATTATGTTAACAGTAAAACGGAAGGAAAAGCCGGCGAGTGTGGAGTAGCTGCCCCTTGGGGTTATGTTGTAATACATAGCAAAAATAAGCACTCGCTCAGGGATGAGAGGGGTTGAGGCAGGAGAGGAAAAGCCGGGTTGCATAAGAGAGGAGAGGAAAACCGGGTTGTATAGGAGAGGAGATTTGAGGGATATTCTTCTGGTCTCTCTCAAAAAGAACGAATATGCAGATTCAATTTGCCCTTTTCAAAGGATGTGCTATTGCTGCTGATGCTGCTGCCCTCAAGCGGTCGTTTTAGTTTTGATGTCGACTCAGACCCGAGAAGGGATACAAACCTCATATTATTTGCTACAAGAAGGGCCTAAGTAAAGTTTAGTTTCGTTCAAGCAATCTTGTAAAAAAAAGAGGCCCACAAAACATAAGCTCCGTTACCATCTCAAGTTCGCACGTTTAAAAAGAATTAAACATTCTGGAATTTACAATTTGCAAATGTAAATGTGAATATTACAGTTCGTACAGCCTAAAGGCCGTTGTAACAAGCGTAAAATTACAGGGATGTCGTGAGATTTAAGTTTGTCAAAGTGGCTTTGACAAGACTACAAGTCTGTTAGGATATGACGCCGTGTCGAGTGACGTATTGTTACTGACGTTTCGACAGAGCATCTTGCCTCATTTTCAGCGTCCAAGAAGTCTAATAAGACTTGAATCTTCAAGAATATTTCTGTCTGTATCAGAGACACAGGTGAATGCAATCTGGCACAACTAAAGCATACTTCCTACATTAAAAGGTAAAGCAATCCCATTACAGGCCTGGACAGCCCTTAGGATTCCAGGAGATAGAGGCTCCCAGATTTCTAGACAATCGGCCCTAAGCACCGGCCGCCTTTACCCCCCCCCCCCCCCCCCCCCAAGAAATACTCCTGGTACTCATTTCTGTTAGAGGCTGCGACCGAAAGAATTATGTCAATGAAAAATTCCAGTGACACCATAGGGAATCGAACACGCGACCTTCCGGCTTGTAGAGCAGTGCCTCAACCAACTGCATGCTCCGGCTATATTAAAATAACAAGTTAAATGTTGGTTTAAATTTTAGTACAACTACTAAGATAGACTGATTTGTAACAGAATGAAGCAGCTTATTGTTTAAATAAACAAGTGAACTTCGGCAAAGTTGGGAAGGAAAGATTTCATTTGGTTAAAAAAAATTTTTTTTAAACACAAACCGAAAAAAGAGGCCTCGAAAATAAAACGGATTCTGCAGTGCAAACATTGTAGGAAACACTAAGACAAAATAAAACACCAAGAAATTCTCTGAAACAGAGAAAATAACAAGAAGCTATAGAATGAGAAGCTATATGATTTATACACTGCTCTTAAAATTGCTGGTTTGTTAAATCATGAGGTTACAACAGCATGTAAATGTGACGTGGGTGTGGGAAATAACAAACGTAGGCAAAATTATTATTATTATTATTATAAAAATAAGGGATGTGAAGTGAAGGGGTGTGAAGTGATGTGAAGTGAAGTGCTTTGGTTTCGAAGTGAAGTGAATTAAGTTCTTGGGGGATATAATTATCATGTACTTTGGTCTGACTTTATACTGAGGATATTCTAACGTATTGAGATTATTTAATGTGTGGGTGTTTTTTGTAATGTGCGTGTGTGTTTTTTTTATTGTGTGTGAGTGTTTTTGTAAGATGTGGATGTTTTTGTTAAGGTGTGATGTTTTTGTTAAGGGGTGGATGTTTTTGTAAGGTGTGGATGCTTTTGTAAGGAGTGGATGTTTTTGTAATGTGTGTACGGTGTTCTAATATGTGTACTTGTATTTACTGTATGTATTTTGTTTTGTAATTGTGTATAGTTGTTTTGTATTGTTATTTTTATGTATATTATATGTCCATTTGTATTGTGTGTACTAGTGTAAGGACTACTGCCACAGGGTGAAAACATTTGTATTGTGTGTACTAGTGTAAGGACTACTGCCACCGGGTGAAAACATTTGTATTGTGTGTACTAGTGTAAGGACTACTGCCACCGGGTGAAAACATTTGTATTGTGTGTACTAGTGTAAGGACTACTGCCACCGGGTGAAAACATTTGTATAGTGTGTACTAGTGTAAGGACTACTGCCACCGGGTGAAAACATTTGTATTATGTGTACTAGTGTAAGGACTACTGCCACCGGGTGAAAACATTTGTATTGTGTGTACTAGTGTAAGGACTACTGCCACCGGGTGAAAACATTTGTATTGTGTGTACTAGTGTAAGGACTACTGCCACCGGGTGAAAACATTTGTATTGTGTGTACTAGTGTAAGGACTACTGCCACCGGGTGAAAACATTTGTATTGTGTGTACTAGTGTAAGGACTACTGCCACCGGGTGAAAACATTTGTATTGTGTACTAGTGTAAGGACTACTGCCACCGGGTGAAAACATTTGTATTGTGTGCACTAGTGTAAGGACTACTGCCACCGGGTGAAAACATTTGTATTGTGTGTACTAGTGTAAGGACTACTGCCACCGGGTGAAAACATTTGTATTGTGTGCACTAGTGTAAGGACTACTGCCACCGGGTGAAAACATTTGTATTGTGTGCACTAGTATAAGGACTACTGCCACCGGGTGAAAACATTTGTATTGTGTGCACTAGTGTAAGGACTACTGCCACCGGTGAAAACATTTGTATTGTGTGTACTAGTGTAAGGACTACTGCCACCGGGTGAAAACATTTGTATTGTGTGCACTAGTGTAAGGACTACTGCCACCGGGTGAAAACATTTGTATTGTGTGTACTAGTGTAAGGACTACTGCCACCGGGTGAAAACATTTGTATTGTGTGCACTAGTGTAAGGACTACTGCCACCGGTGAAAACATTTGTATTTTGTGCACTAGTGTAAGGACTACTGCCACCGGGTGAAAACATTTGTATTGTGTGCACTAGTGTAAGGACTACTGCCACCGGGTGAAAACATTTGTATTGTGTGCACTAGTGTAAGGACTACTGCCACCGGGTGAAAACATTAGTATTGTGTGCACTAGTGTAAGGACTACTGCCACCGGGTGAAAACATTTGTATTGTGTGCACTAGTGTAAGGACTACTGCCACCGGGTGAAAACATTTGTATTGTGTGCACTAGTGTAAGGACTACTGCCACCGGGTGAAAACATTTGTATTGTGTGTACTAGTGTAAGGACTACTGCCACCGGGTGAAAACATTTGTATTGTGTGTACTAGTGTAAGGACTACTGCCACCGGGTGAAAACATTTGTATTGTGTGTACTAGTGTAAGGACTACTGCCACCGGGTGAAAACATTTGTATTGTGTGTACTAGTGTAAGGACTACTACCACCGGGTGAAAACATTTGTATTGTGTGCACTAGTGTAAGGACTACTGCCACCGGGTGAAAACATTTGTATTGTGTGCACTAGTGTAAGGACTACTGCCACCGGGTGAAAACATTTGTATTGTGTGTACTAGTGTAAGGACTACTGCCACCGGGTGAAAACATTTGTATTGTGTGTACTAGTGTAAGGACTACTGCCACCGGGTGAAAACATTTGTATTGTGTGTACTAGTGTAAGGACTACTGCCACCGGGTGAAAACATTTGTATTGTGTGTACTAGTGTAAGGACTACTGCCACCGGGTGAAAACATTTGTATTGTGTGCACTAGTGTAAGGACTACTGCCACCGGGTGAAAACATTTGTATTGTGTGTACTAGTGTAAGGACTACTGCCACCGGGTGAAAACATTTGTATTGTGTGTACTGTGTAAGGACTACTGCCATCGGGTGAAAACATTTGTATTGTGTGTACTAGTGTAAGGACTACTGCCACCGGGTGAAAACATTTGTATTGTGTGTACTAGTGTAAGGACTACTGCCACCGGGTGAAAACATTTGTATTGTGTGTACTAGTGTAAGGACTACTGCCACCGGGTGAAAACATTTGTATTGTGTGTACTAGTGTAAGGACTACTGCCACCGGGTGAAAACATTTGTATTGTGTGTACTAGTGTAAGGACTACTGCCACCGGGTGAAAACATTTGTATTGTGTGTACTAGTGTAAGGACTACTGCCACCGGGTGAAAACATTTGTATTGTGTGTACTAGTGTAAGGACTACTGCCACCGGGTGAAAACATTTGTATTGTGTGTACTAGTGTAAGGACTACTGCCACCGGGTGAAAACATTTGTATTGTGTGTACTAGTGTAAGGACTACTGCCACCGGGTGAAAACCCAATTGCAGTAAATAATAATAATAATAATAAAATTTTCGTTACAAATAATAACGACTGTGAAGATATTTACAGCGCCGTTAAGTGAACCACAAAATACATAAATAAACTTTAAATAAATAATCCGATAGGTGATAGCCGTATTGGAAGTTAAAGTCTTTCTGAAATACGATACGAAGCAAGCAGCGCGCTCCACTGTATCAATCTACATGTCGTCATATCGCAGAAGACTCGCATATTTCATCATCTCCTCTATGACCACCATAAATCTCTCACAACTCACTTTTGCCCTCCATAAAGTGTCTATACCCGACACACAGATGATCTAGGCATTGCTTTGGCTTCAGTTTGCTTCGATCATTCAGTGTTACGATCAGTAATCTTAACACGTGCGCCAAAAGATATTTTACTTTACACAGAAAATGACTCTACCACAGACACTCAATTTACACACCATAACGATCATAATTTCAGGCTTCCGCCGCGATGTTGATGAAATCTATGGTCTTCTGGGTAATTACACGGCGTCGTGTGGTAATTATTTACCGACGCCGTTTAATTACCCAGAAGACCACAGATTTCATAGCGATCATAGACTACAAATGAGCAAATAAAGGTGTCCTTTTTATGGTGTCCCTGAGCAAGGCGGCTGTCACGGGATGTGCCGGCAGATGCAGGCTTTCTATACGATATAACTTCCGAGCAGGGACACAATAAAAGGGACACTCCATGTGAGAGGTACAGTACAACCTGTGCAAGACGTAACCTGCATCAAACGGAAATATGTGGACTTTTACCTCGGTAAGTCTAAGTCTTTCTGGGCGCGTGATGAAAGAAAACCTTAGAATAGTTTGAAAGGGAGCGGATCTGTAAATGATACGACGCTCGCCAAATCTATTAATTGAAAGATTAGCCATAATGATATCGTTTCTTAGTTGCAAGGTCCTGATAAATGGAGGATATTGCCTCAAATTACGTCAAAGACCCTTCGTTCGCGTTCCTTCTAATCCGTTTTTCGTTACTTATTTCCTCATTAGACCCTGTATAGACTGAGCTTTCGAGAACATCCCTCAATAAAACCCTAAATAAATAAATAAACTTGAAGACTCAGAACGTATAAAGCAAATAAAGGTAACATTATATTTGTACGCGTCATGAGGCGTGTAGGGGGAGTACAGATATAGCTCCACGCTTTCCTAACTTCAGCATTGAATGGAGAAGAGTTGTTAGCATCGCTCCACCGTCGCTGTACCTCTAGGAAAATATCCCCAGTACCCATTGAATATTCATAATGTGTTTAGTTTTCAAATATAATTTCTAGTCCGCGAAGTATCTGAATAGATCATTTGGAGTAATTTCTTTTATTGCTGGGGTGAAGAGAGCCGCAGTCCTTTGACAAGGCAGTCCCTGACGTCTATACTGCACCAGGCTCTGATGAGAGATGAAAGAATATTAAGAACTGGTACAAAAATTGTTGGCGGGGGAAAAAATGGAAGTGTTCTGGGGGGGGGGGGGGTACCAATGCTACTTTGTCAGCCAAAAATGCCACAGTTCCTTGTCCCAATGCTACTTTTTTTCAGCCACAAATGCCACAACGTTCTGTTACAGTGCTACTTTGTCAGCCAAAAATGCCACAGTTCCTTGTTCCAATGCTACTTTTTCAGCCACAAAAGCCACAACGTTCTGTTACAGTGCTACCTTGTCAGCCAAAAATTCCACAGTTCCTTGTCCCAATGCTACTTTTTTCAGCCACAAAAGCCACAACGTTCTGTTACAGTGCTACTTTGTCAGCCAAAAATGCCACAGTTCCTTGTTCCAATGCTACTTTTTTCAGCCACAAAAGCCACAACGTTCTGTTACAGTGCTACCTTGTCAGCCAAAAATTCCACAGTTCCTTGTCCCAATGCTACTTTTTTCAGCCACAAAAGCCACAACGTTCTGTTACAGTGCTACTTTGTCAGCCAAAAATGCCACAGTTCCTTGTTCCAATGCTACTTTTTTCAGCCACAAAAGCCACAACGTTCTGTTACAGTGCTACCTTGTCAGCCAAAAATTCCACAGTTCCTTGTCCCAATGCTACTTTTTTCAGCCACAAAAGCCACAACGTTCTGTTACAGTGCTACTTTGTCAGCCAAAAATGCCACAGTTCCTTGTCCCAATGCTACTTTTTTTCAGCCACAAATGCCACAACGTTCTGTTACAGTGCTACTTTGTCAGCCAAAAATGCCACAGTTCCTTGTTCCAATGCTACTTTTTTCAGCCACAAAAGCCACAACGTTCTGTTACAGTGCTACCTTGTCAGCCAAAAATTCCACAGTTCCTTGTCCCAATGCTACTTTTTTCAGCCACAAAAGCCACAACGTTCTGTTACAGTGCTACTTTGTCAGCCAAAAATGCCACAGTTCCTTGTTCCAATGCTACTTTTTTTCAGCCACAAAAGCCACAACGTTCTGTTACAGTGCTACTTTGTCAGCCAAAAATGCCACAGTTCCTTGTCCCAATGCTACTTTTTTTCAGCCACAAAAGCCACAACGTTCTGTTACAGTGCTACTTTGTCAGCCAAAAATGCCACAGTTCCTTGTCCCAATGCTACTTTTTTTCAGCCACAAAAGCCACAACGTTCTGTTACAGTGCTACTTTGTCAGCCAAAAATGCCACAGTCCCTTGTCCCAATGCTACTTTTTTCAGCCACAAATGCCACAACGTTCTGTTACAGTGCTACTTTGTACACCAATATCACTCTTACATTTAAAAGCATGATACGAAAATGGCTTTGTTTTATTGAATCCAGAAGTTAAGAGGAGCTACAATAAACATGTTTGAAAGAACTGTGCAGATAACTACAGTATTTAAGCTGTTAACGCAGGGCTGCAGGCAGGTAATCACAGTTTGATAAACACACCACACCCTTGCCTTGAGCAAGATAATTTAACAGAGGGGGTAGACATTTACAGAAATTATGCATGTATATTTATAATATCAGCTTCTTCCAAGCGCGTTTTCTTTTTCCTGAGTTATGAAGTATAAGAAAAGTAGATTTATTTAAGGGAAACAAAATTAGATTTCTCTTTTTTTCGCCGAAAGGATTATAGAATGCATTTCTTCTTTGGTAACCAAATGCAGTTAAAAACTTTATCTACGTGTAGGTAATATATGAAGGATCATGAAAATGACAGGTTAATAATAGCGTCTATAAGATTCCATTACAATTATAAAGTATGACATTACGTTACACATCTTGGTTACGAATTAATTCAGAGTGTCTCAGTTACTCTTGCTTGAACGATATGTTCTCAAGATTTGATCATTATCGATGCGTTCCAGGACAAAATTGTATTGCTTCGTGTAATATATCATATCCTAAAAACAGTCCTGTAAGGGCAGGATTGCAAACATCGAAATTCTCTGGCAAGCACTTAGTATTACTGCTTCGTCTTTATGACATTCTCGTTTCAATTCCCTGGCCGACATCGACATTTTTGACTGAGCCTTTCTGCAATCACTCCAAGCCAATACTAGGTCATTACCTGAACTGAATCACCACTGCTTCGTTCTGATCCATTTACATGATATTATACAGTAAATGTAAAGCTACAGTTGTATCTATCCATGTCACAAGTCGTATAGAAGGAATGGGGGTATAGATCCACTCATTCTTAACCCCGGCGCTAGATGGAATTGAGTGGTCAACTTCACGTCCCGGCTGCTTTATCCGCAGGAAAGAACACCGGCACCCACTGGACAGGAGGCTGGGTGCGGTCAAGTTCAGTTGTCATCCGATTACTTGATCCGCTTTGGGACAGAGTTTAAACGACCTTTCTTCTTTCTTCTTCTTCTTCTTCTTCGGTGGCACTACAGTTCAATGCGGACCTTCGCCTCCTTAATGGCCCTGTTCCCAGTCGCTCTGTTTTTTTACCTTTCTTTCCAGTTGTTAATTTTACACTTCTTAATGTCTGTTTGTACACAATTCCACCATCTGTTTCTTGGTCGTCCTCTTGGTCGACTTCCTTGGGGATTATTATTAAATACTTGACTTACTGTTCTTTTATTCTCCATTCTGTTAACACGACCAATCCATTTGAGCCGATTTATTCTGACAAATGACAGTATATCTAAATCTCCAAACACCTGCTTTAGTTCATTGTTATGTCGCTTTCCCCAATTTACATTAATTTAATTGCCCCAAATATTCTTCTCAAAATTTTTCGTTCAAAAACTGCCAGCCCTTTAGCAATGTCCTTATTCTATGTACACTTAAACGACCTTTACAATCAGTAAATTTGAAAAGTCCCGAAATCACTAAATTCTATCTTGAGACCAGAGTGGATCTGAACTCAAGACATTCAGGATATATATGTGAGGCAAGCTAGGTGTTAAGGTATGGATCATTGTTATGTAGAGCACTATTTGAGTGGCTCCTTTTAAAGTAGGATTCCAGTGATGTAGAACATTTACAGGTTAATCATTTGCGAACTCTGTAATTGGGCAAACACTGCGAGATGGGAGGAGCTAACGGCTGTACTTTTAGCAGCATCTCCGTTACTATTAACGAAAATTCTAACGTGCCTACTTCAAAATAATTAATAGCAAATTTCTTTCTTAAATGCAATTAAATTTTATAGTCTGTTCCTTCCTGTAAAGTATACTTAACTGCTATCAATCTTATATTTAAAAAAGAGTAGTCTAATACATAAAATTGTCTCAATTTCCACAGATTAACTTTAGATAAGACAAATACATGAAATATTTTAAGCGGAATACAGCCAAAGGGACCTAGCAAACGCCCATTGTTTATTTTAAATGCCCAAACCCCCCCGTTGCCAGGCATTTACACATATGCGCCGCGTCTATTAAATTGGAAATGAGTAATGGAAAACATAATTTACTGAAAAAGCGTACAAACCGTTCCCATGGTAATATAAAAGAGGTTTTGCCTAGTTGTGTTTGCGTTCTTTATTTAGTCTTCGGAAATAACAAAAATTATAATTTATTACTGCATTGTTTCACGTGAGTATCTACACTAGTCCTGACGCTTTTACTTGGGATTTCCCGAGAAAAAATACAGAGGTGTGCCTCGACTTACCGTCGGTGTCAAAGGCACAGGGGGAGTAAACACTTGAATAGAAAGTCTGTTGCTAGTCGAATCGATATAAGACTGGCGGTTACTTAGGTGAAAAAATACTGTTTGATGTCGAATGGGCATTCGAAAAAAAAGCGCCTATTAGCTTCGTCACGTTTGTCTTTCTGTCCGTCCACATGTATCAACTCGGCTCCCACTGAACGAATTTTTGTAAAAATTTAATATTGCAGACTTTCGTATCTGTCGGAAATATCCAAATTTCGATAAAAATATCATCGACTTTACGTAAATATCTAAGCACGTTTATATTTGTAAAATGTTTTGCACTACAAAAAAAAATTTTAAATTTGTAGTAACCCTAAAGGTATTCACGACCGTACGGTGCACCGAGACCGGCGGTATATGAAAAATTAAAGGTCCGTACAATGCACCGAAGCCGGCAATTGAAAGGCTAAACACTTTTAGGGTCATTAATTAGGAAGAGTAAACGAGATTTATCACATGTGGAGAAATAGGTTTCTTCGGAAAATCTGGGGGGTTGTGGGGGGGGGGGGGGAAGAACCACTTGGAAGATCCAAATGTAGACGAGAGGATAATATTAAACTGTAACTGCAGCACATCCAACCTGTTATTCAATGGGCACCAGTGGTTTGTTACTCTGAAACAAAATCGACCACTCGTCTCCATATGCAAACGAGTTAATAATGCGCGGAGTTTTCTATCAACACCCACGTACGCCTTCATGGCACGGTACTTAGTTATAGCCAGTGCTTTTACTCTCGCAAATTATCGATTATATATAACTGACGCTAGCTTACGTATATGAAAGTCGACGTTTACTGAAAAACGAACTCCCAGGTCCTGTTTATGTCTTCGCGTATTAACAAACTTCTGAGTCAGTTTCAAAATATTCGCAGCTTCGTTCTTGCCAGACACACAAAAATGATTTACTGAAATTAGTAAAGTATTTCCCCTCCCACTCGCGGTACATTGTGCAGGTAAGTTGTACCTCCCTTCCACACGTCTGTTCTCTTGAAAAAGCACTGCTCTCGTCGGTTCTGCAGAGCGACGTATAACTCTTACGGCTGGAGCACTGGTACGAGTGGCGCGCAGTCAAGGAAGCGAGCACGGAACACATTCCAGTCCAGGCGCAGCACAGCGCCATCGCACCCACTGCTGCAGCAATTAAACTTGATGTATAGGTGCTTCAGGACAACAACGACGTAAGGCGCAAATATTATTCTGTTTTACACTTTGCTTCATGATCAACATTAGTCTAAGATTCAAGTCTTCTGGTATGGTACGCCGTGTCGACTAGTAAATATTTACTGACGTTTCGAAAGATGGTAGTGCCTCCATCTTCACGGTCAAGCAATCCAGGATGGTTTACCTTTCATTATCATGAAGATGGGAGGCATTATAATCCGTCGAAACTTCAAAAACTTTTTACCCACCGACACGGCGTCACGTTCCAGAAGACTTGAATCTTCAGCAACACCGCTGTGAGAACCTCAAATCTCACTTCTTCTTCTTCTTCCATGGCGTTACAGCTCGGGGTGGGCCAAAGCCTCCTTCTTTTTGGGATTTCCTAGTCGGTAAGTGTGCATTCTGTAGTGAGTGACCGGCTCACTGACCGCACAAGTTTTTGCTCGATCCTGATGAGACTGCCAGGAGACTTGGGTGAGAAATGGCCGCTTGAATTTTGCTTCCCCTCCGAAGGAAGTGGTGCTCCGGATTTTTATCACCCTTAAAAATCCATCGCCTCGGTCGGGATCGAACCGGCGAACCTTGGGTCCAGTGGCGAGCACGCTAACCTCAAACCCTCAAATCTCACTACGTCACTCGAAAAAATAAATAAACCTAGTTGCAGTTTGCTGATTTATTCTACCTCTTTCTCTACAGATTTTCTGGTTTATTCCAATTCAGTATTTATTTTGAAACAATACATTATTAGAAGTTTCGTCAGACCATACGCGGTCACAATTAAGGCCGTCAGTGACGGGCGACTCAGATATACGTGCCTGATATCCATGGGAGCCACAAGAGAAATATGCTTATCTGTGGTAACTGAAGTGGCGTACGTATCAGCATTGCGTGCTGCACGCACTCCTAACATTGTACTTACAGTGCGTGTGTTTGAAATATTCGTTAGTTAGTGATTCAAAATCAGGTTTGCATTCGCTGTTGATCCCACTTTTAGCTCTTTAAAAATAACAGAAATAAAAATTAACCTGAACCTGAATTATGAGTACATTTAAGAAATCAGTTCGTACCGCACAGTAAACACTCCACTTCTCGCTTATAAAAACCAGATAACGCTGTATATGAAAATAATCGCTGTTTTTTTTTTCTGAGATCCGTAAAAACACACAGTGGCATAGTAATTTTTTTTGGCGCAGGGGGGCGAGTAATCATAATGGTCGCCCCTAACAGGAATTACGAACTTTAAAAAATCACAATTTATTGAATTTCCATTTATTTGGCTCATTAATTTAAAATTTGCTGAGCGTAAAAAATCATTTTTTTGCATTTAAAATTTTCATTTTGTCCCCAATTTTGTTGCCCCTTGGATTCAGCTGTCCGGGGCGGCCGCAACACTCGCCCCCCCCCCCCCCCCCAGCTAAGCCCCTGAAAACACACAAATACAAGCTATGAGCATGCAGAATTTTTGAGTGTTAAACCTGGAGATACACATAGTAACTGCTGGGCTTTAAAAGCTTAATACTAGTAAAAGCCGGCATAGCGTAGCCTCCAGACGGACTATTCTGGAAAATAGAAGACCCCCCCCCCCCTTTCCAGACTGGTTTAGGCTACGGGATGGACGTTCTCTTTTCCAAAATGTCCAGACCGGCTGTGGGGCCCACCCAGCCTACTATTCAATGGCTACCGCTTACTTTGCCGGGGGTAAAGGGACCGGGAGCGTGAAGTTGACCACTCACCTCCATCTAGTGGCGAGGTACAGAATGAATGGAGCTATACCTCTGCTTCCCCTATACACCTTCCTGGCGCTAACACGGACAACTTTGCCTTTTCCTTTGCCTAAATATTTCCTCTCTTTTAGGCAAAAATTCGATTGATCTTTTGGGCCTACAAGTTGCAGAACTGGGAAAATTTTCCTTCAATTTTCTCGAAATTTGTTTATATGAAATAAATTAAAGAACCTCTGGCTTCATGTAAGAAGAATTCACTTCCAAAATATTTTGTTAAGCGAAAATTCGTTCATTAACTTCAAGGAAAAGAAAAATCACCTTTCGGCCCGTGGCACTTAATATTTGTGCCCCCTGACATGGGTCACTTGATTCCAAAGCTAATCGAGGGGACGGTTTGGTGGCTGGAAAGAAATATATATAGCGTTGTTTTTTACTGATTCTAAAAAATACATAATAATAATAATAATAATAATAACCATGGCTCGACAGCCCAATATGGGCTTGGGCCTCCTCTTTCCGAGGTTACGAGGTCTTTGTGCATTTGCGGCAGTGAGGGACCGGCTGACTGGCCGCGCTTTTCAACTCGATCCTGATGTGACTGCCAGAGCCATCTGGCAGTCATTCAGGAGACTTGGGTGAGAAATGGCCTCTTAATTTTGCTTACGAGCACTACTAGTTCTATTCATGCCCGTAAGGTTCTTTTACATACCGTAAATCTACGACATGGGACCGACGGCTTTACTTCCCCTCCGAAGGAAGTGGTGCTCCGGATTTTTATCATCCTTAAAAATCCATCGACCTCGGTCGGGATCGAACCCGCGAACCTTGGGTCCAGTGGCGAACACGCTAAAAAATACATACCTAATGTAAATTAAACGTAAAATCAGACTATTCTTTATCTGTCGTATCAAATATCCGAGACACAAATTAAAAGTTTCTGCCTTCAGCTACAGTAAAAAAAAAAAGATTCGCACTTGGAGAAATAAATAAGAATTTCAAGCAGCAATGCCTCAGTGCAACAGTGTAACATATCTCTGCACTTGTGAAATAAAAGACAATGTTCTGTAGGCCTAATGCTAAATGTTGGAGGATCGAGCCTTTCGGGATATTAATGCAGTCCAGGACTGCACGACCCTGAACATGAGGGCCCTACAGTCCTTTCAAAGTCCTGGAAATATTTACCAGGCGACACAGCGTAACATCCGGGAAGATTCAAATCTTGAGCAGTACATTCATGAGAACACTAATATCCTGGTCCACTGCCTAGCACTTACATTGTTTCATGTGTAACAAAGACAGTGTAAGTGCAAAGTAGAGGACCAGAGAAATACGGTCATGAATATATTAAAATCGTAAAATTAATTTTAATAAAATTTTACGTTAAACTTATGATCTAAATATCTTAAGTAATAAAATACGTTTTGTTTATTAGGAAGGCGAATAAAAATAATTATTTTAAAAAATAATAGAAAAAATTTTATGAAAAGTGAAATGAGGGTTTTAATTCTTCCTTTTTTTTCATATCGTCTTTGGAGTGGGTAATTTAATTTAATCCGTACAAATTAAATTACGTTTACGAACCCTCATCATAAAACATGACAAATTCTGGTGTGAAATTAATATAGGCATAACGTTAGGTTTAAGTTACCTTTCAAAAAACATAATAATCCGCCATTTTGTGAACAGAAAAGCAAAATTTTGCACACGTTGCGATCAAAAACATCATCAACACATCAACACGTTCTCTTAGCGGTACGCACTGTACATAAACGGACAATCAGACTTCGTACACAATTTCAAGATGTTTTCTCTTTGCCAAATATCTCTGAATAACGTTTCCGCAAATGACAATATCCTCATTTTTAAAGAAGCAGGAGCCCAACCAATTATCATATTTAAATAATATTAAAATGAGGGTAATTTCTTGACTTGCTTCTCAAGAAGGACTCTGCTCCATGCACTTAGTTCTGAGACTTCAACTGCTATCTCTTCCTGAGGGACACTGAGTTTCCCGATGCCTGGAGGCGTGCAGTAAGTGAAAGATTAAGAAGTAGGGGAACACCCATTTCTCATTTCATCCCTACAAGCTAACGGCCAGTCTCAGATAATGTTCTTTATTAAACGACTGTCTGAACCAAGATATTGAGAACAGCTCTATCAGCCGGAAACAGATTCTGTTTCAGAGGAGTTAAAAGGAAAGAAAATTGGACAATGAAACATTCCCAAAAGCTGAAAGGTTATATAAGGACGAGACTGTGTACGTAATCCATACTGACATACGCCACTTATGCCCGTAGTTGGAACCTCACCCACTTCGTTCAGGGGCGACGATTTATTGCACTAAGCTCCGGCTGCTGCTGTCCCTGTGTCCGCCGCTTTATAATAAGGGCGGTGAACATGACTTATGAAGAATTGTTTGGATTAGCGGAAAGCGGGGTGTGTCACAGCCTGCGAAGCACGGGGCTCGGTATTACGACACCTTGAATCGTTTCCCGGCGCCTGACAGCCCTCTTATTCCTTAAAATCCCTTCAGGGTGAAGCCTCGACTCTGCCTCAGATATAAACCACTACAGATTCTCACTCTCCTTAATTCGCAAACTATTTGACGACGTCTTATCAACTACAAGATCCGGGACGGCGTAGTCGGTATAGCGACTAAGCTACGGGCTGGAAGATCCGAGGTTTCAATCCCGGCAAGGGTAAGAGTATTTCCTCGTTACCGAAACGTCCAAACCGGCTCCGGGGCCCAACAAACCTCCTATTCAATAAATACCGGGGTTTCTTCCGTGGGGTGAAGTGGCTGGGGGACGTGAGGTTGACACCTGCAGCTATTGGCGATATTAAGAATGAGTGGAGTTATACGCCTCTTCCCACTATAAGCTTTAATAGCCTACATAGGGACAACTTTATCTTTACTTTATCAGCTACAGAGGTCATTTAGCATTGACTGAAATGAATGATTTGCTGATGGCAACTGTACGACCTACCTATTTTACAAGCATTTAAAATTTTGAATTCTGTCCTCACGGCTAATCATGAGTTTGGTACGACGCCGGAAATAAATGTCGATTAATTTTGCTATATAGCATTAAGGGGTTGGTCTCCGTAACAGCGACTCTGCTGGAATCTCGGTTCTTCTGGGACACTGTGCTCAGTTACTTAGTGTTTGTTGGCCAGTGTTTTGAGACAGCGAATTGGCCTCATCTTCAAGGGTCAGATGTCCAAATGAAGAAACGCTGGGCAATCAACACGCATTGACGGAACGCAATGTCCTAGCAGAATGTTCACAATCGCACAGCTTCGAAAGCATGAAAACTCGCATCCTAGCTGTGTTCTGTGTGAGGTTTGTACTGGAGCTTTTCAATACTGTACATAAATATGTCCCAATATACCACTAAATGTACATCACAAATGTAATATATATATATATATATATATATATATATACTACATTATATTTTTTTTTCCTATGGCTCGACAGCCCTAAAATGGGCCTGGGCCTCCTCGTTTCGTCGAGGCTTCACGATCACACACATTTGAGACACACCACAGTCGGTAGGACTCCTCTGGACGAGTGATCAGCCCGTCGCAGAGACCTCTACCTGACAACAACACACAACACTCACAACAGACAACATCCATGCCCCCGGTGGGATTCGAACCCACGATCCTAGTAAGCGAGCGGCCGAAGACCCACGCCTTAGACCGCACGGCCACTGGGATCGGCATTACATTATATATATTATATTATATAGACTATATATATTAATATATAAATATAAATATATAAATAAGATAATATACAAAACCGCTAAGTGTGTTTTGAACATCCCTTACCTAGATGATCATTCGTCACGTTAAGTCACGTTACTGGGTACATGACGTCAGTTCAGACACGTTAAGGATCGTTCAATTGTGCTAATGATTACAGTTCAGACAGGCTACAATAAAGAGAATTAATTTAAAATACAGTATAAATAGGTGTCAATCCATAGAATTTTTCTATGGAATCTGTTCCACATGCATTCTTGTTTCTTAATCTACCTTCGTACTGCGCACGGAGCAAGAGACACAATGAGATGATTGAAAACACGTCCGGTACTACCAGAAGGTTAAGAGTACAGTGGTCACCCTGTGTAATGCCCAGTTTAAGGCAGAGAATTTGTATCTTCCGCCCATATATGACAGCTGTGTTATCTCAGGATTATCTGAATAAACAACAGCATTAACCGTTTGAGCTTTGCTGTGAAGAAAAATGTATTACTTATAAACTACATATTCAATTTTTAAGTATTATACAGAGTGATGCAAAAGTCACTTGACACAAGAGGCATAATACTAATTGAAACTTACTGACACAATACTTACACTTATGGACTATTTCGAATGTTCAAAGTGTCTGCCTCCAACACTGACACATTTTCGCATCTTTTCGGGAAGCTTGAAAACACCAGAAAAGAGGATAACGAAATTATCATTTGTGCGGTTTTCTCTTATTAAATTTCCAGTATCAAGAAACGTCTGCTTCGAAAGGTTAAGCTGTTTGTATCGGAAGCTTTGAAATTCCCTTTTTCTTGCATTTTGTCATCATATAAATCTTTATTTTCAGGCACACACAATAAAGGCTAAGTTAATGTTTTTACTCTAATTAGTGTGCATCGACGTTACACCTCAATCCATAACTGAGGACGTAACAACAGGATAGGGACAGGTGGCGGGCTCTTGTGAGCACGGTATGAACCTTAGGGTTCCCTAATATGCGGGGAATTTCTTGACTAGACTGAGAAAACATTAGCTTCTCAAGAAGGACTCTGTGGAGTTGGAAGTAACAGCAGTCTGAATGGTTGGCCATTTTCACACTTTGGGTGTGGTGAAATGCAGGAAATGAGTTGGGGATTGATATAAGAAAACTTCAGGACTCGGAAAATAGCTGCCCTACACTGAACAGGGACTGAACCAGGAACTCTGAGGTTAGATATCGTAGTCTAACAGCCTGGGCGGAACTCTGACTCTCGTATTGTTAGCTCGGTATTTCATAAGCCAATTCAAATTTTATTATACACTAATTTTGGTGTTCCGTTGTCTCTCAAAATAATGAAGGATCAGCCCATCCAAAACCGACACGAACAATGAATATGCACTTTTGACTATGCCAATCTTTGTATCAGTTCATCGGAAACATTATGCATCACTAAAGATTTAGTTTTATATTAAACTGCGTAATGATAGAGGCTATTTCTAACACTCTGTTGGCGTTAATGTGAATGAATTTCCGTACGTGTAACGTCAGTACATACAGGTAAAGGAAAAATTGTCCCTCTCCACACCATGAAAGCGTATAGCGGGAGTGGAGTTCCAGCTCTACGTACTCTTAACCTCGGCGCTGGACGAAGGTGAATGGGTAACTTCGCGGCTTGGTCGTTTTGCAACCAGGAACGAACCCGGTACATACTGAATACAAGGCTGGATGGACCACAGATCTTGACGATTTGAAGGAGAGAAAAATCTCTTGCCTCTGCCGGGATTGGAACCCTGGATTATCCACTCCGTAGTCTAATCACTATGCTTACTGAGCTATCCCGGTTCCTAATGTCAGTTAACAGCGTAGCGAAAAGACGTTTTCGATTACATAGAGAGGGGTTAAAAAAGAAAGTTGCTGAGTCGAAAGCAAAAAGTGAGAAACATATAAATTCTTCGGAAATTTGAAGATTTGTAGAACAGAAACTGCGAAGTTGAAGAATAAGTTACATAGTATAGGCTGAAATACTCTTTTTTTCCCCCTTAGCTTTCTTTCAAAAAGAATACAGTTCTTCGCAATATACACATTCCCTTTCCTTCATACTCTTTTTTTGTTTCCACATTCTTCTTCCACTTCTCTCTCTCTCTCTCTCTCTCTCTCTCTCTCTGTTGGGTCCAGCAGAATTAGAGTAGCTCGCAGCTTCCAAGTGCAATCAATAGCAAACCGCCACCCGCCAGTGTACAGTTCGACAAATATATCTTGTCCTACGCCAGGGGTGGACAAATATTGTTACTCGGAATTTTTAATGTCATTCTCAAGTCACAGCAGACTAGGGACAGTGAGAAAAACTATCTGGTTTAAAACTGTTGAAATAAATATAAACCGTTACTTGGACTTCTTGACCCTTGAAGATGGTACTGATATGTTGTCCCGAAACGTCGTTGAAGGATTACCACTCGACGCTGCGTAATATCCAGAAGAGCGCAGATCTCAACACGATTCATATTAGTGATTTTCGAAACCCACACAAAAATAGCCACACAATATATTTAATTTTTTATCGAATGTCACCAGGTCAACTTGCCCAATGGGTTACTATTTTTTCAACAACAATACAAGCACCAGCGAGAGCCATTATGCTGTTGCTGCAGTACAAAAGCCTTACGCGATACACCGTGTATTTCTTCAGTACAAATCACAGAATTTTTCTTCAGTAGCCTGGTTACGATCATTGCATATGTCTACAGGACAACACCATTAGACACCAAACGAAACACCGTTACAAACATTACCGACTTATCTCGGCGTTTATCTCGGAACATCAGCTTGAAAGATCCGCGGGCCGTCCGCCTGCACTGTCGCGTTTAGACAACACGCTCGACAGCAGTGCCAAACAAGTCACCGCTATAGCACGGCGCGAAAGATTACGTTCGCGGCAAAGCGGAAGTTTTGTGATGCACACGTCAAGCAGTCCCATGTGTTCTTCAACTGTTTAACTCTGAATATGAAAGCATTACGGTACTTCGAAACATCGGGCATCATTTACCCAATGACATATATAATAACCAGAAGGCTACAATCTTTGTAACAAATTGCACTACACAGGGGAATAAAATGACTGTCCTAGTATTTGTTAAATTCAAGAATAACGTAGCAAGGTGATCTCAAAATATGAGCTGTACTTTAGTTAATGTCAGACATCCCCGTTAGCTGTCGATATAGTATACAGTTTACTTAATTCCACAATCAGACCCAACAAGTCGTTCAACACACGTTTCATTGGCAACTAGTTTCGGCCCATAAAAGAGCTATCACCAGGCCATAACAAAAACTGTAAGCTGCAAACCCTAATTATTGCAAGCAAGAAATCTCCCCCTTTACATCAGTGAATACATTACAAATGTATGTAACAATCAAAATTACATATAATATAGCGTAAATTAATGTTAAAATTGTGGTAACATTTTAACGTTTACCATAGTTTTAATATATTATTAATCTATATTACATATATTTTAATTGTTATATACATTTGCAATGTATTTACTCATGTAAAGGGGGAGATTTCCTACCTGTAACAATTAGGTTTTCCAGCTTACAGTTTTTTGTTATGACCTGATGATGGCTCTTTTATGGGCCGAAACTAGTTGCCAATGAAACGTGCGTCAAAAGACTTGTTGGTCTGATTGTGGAATTAAGTAAACTGTATACTTAATGTGCTTTTTCTGTGGACAAGGCGGTGCGCAGGAGGTTAGTTGCTGGACCGTTATCTTGAAGGTCCAGGTGCGAGCCCAGGCCAATTAAGGAAAAATTGACAACGGGAACGCTTTCCTCCGAGTACTTCCCCGCCGTCAGTATCATTTCACGATAGCTCCATACACAATCATTCATCACCGACGATGGGCCTTCATAATAGTCTTAGCAACTGACAGCGTCGTTAAACAAACCAAAACATTTGTGGATGAGATTTTTAAAAAAATAAATCTATGCTTTCTTTTTGAAAATTCTGGCTCGTGATGGAGCAAAATAACCCGGTGTTAAATTGACGAACAGTGTTCAGTTTAGTTCAGTTTAGGCCCCAAAAACAAAATTTGATAAAAATGTTCAGTAATTTATGATCCATAATTTCACATACACGAAAGGTGGCACTTAAATATATACAGACAAATCGTGTAAGTATAATACAAAAACAAAATAACATTCTTAAATTCGGCGCGAAGAGGCAAACACTATATCAGTAACGTAATGTAACATGACGTGATGTAGGCCATAACTGCCTTCAAGACGACGTTTCGTCAGGATTCTATACTTTACTACCGTCGACTATACAGGGGGGTTAAACAAAATTCTGTTGTGGGATATCAAGTTCCAGCGAGCCATTCCGCTGAACTGCTGCCCAGCCCAGACACTTCATACAGAACGCTGCATATTTCATAACCTGGCTTCTGCGTTATGTGATGAGAGGCGAGTTAACTACACCTATAAATATGTCATAATTTGCATCAAGACCAGAAATCAAAATATGAATTTGAACAGGACGGTAGGTGATGAGCGATAAAATGTAACTAGCCACATAACTGAAGCTTAATCAAATGGGATGTCAGTATGAAACAAATGTAACTAGCCACATAACTGAGGCTTCATCAAAGGGGATGTCAGTATGAAAAAATGTAACTAGCCACACAACTGAGGCTTAATCAAAGGGGATGTCAATAGGAAACAAATGTAACTAGCCACATAACTGAGGCTTAATCAAAGGGGATGTCAGTAGGAAACAAATGTAAGTAGCCACATAACTGAAGCTTAATCAAATGGGATGTCAGTATGAAACAAATGTAACTAGCCACATAACTGAGGCTTAATCAAAGGGGATGTCAGTAGGAAACAAATGTAAGTAGCCACATAACTGAAGCTTAATCAAATGGGATGTCAGTATGAAACAAATGTAACTAGCCACATAACTGAGGCTTCATTAAAGGGGATGTCAGTATGAAAAAATGTAACTAGCCACACAACTGAGGCTTAATCAAAGGGGATGTCAGTAGGAAACAAATGTAAGTAGCCACATAACTGAGGCTTAATCAAAGGGGATGTCATATGAAACAAATGTAAGTAGCCACATAACTGAGGCTTAATCAAAGGGGATGTCAGTATGAAACAAATGTAACTAGCCACAATAACTGAGGTTTAATCAAAGGGATGTCAGTATGAAACAAATGTAACTAGCCACATAACTGAGGCTTAATCAAATGGGATGTCAGTATGAAACAAATGTAACAGCCACATAACTGAGGCTTATCAAAGGGGATGTCATATGAAACAAATGTATACTAGCCACATAACTGAGGCTTAATCAAATGGGATGTCAGTATGGAAACAAATGTAACTAGCCAAATAACTGAGGCTTAATCAAATGGGATGTCAGTATGAAACAAATGTAACTAGCCACATAACTGAGGCTTAATCAAAGGGGATGTCAGTATGAAACAAATGTAACAGCCACATAACTGAGGCTTCAATCAAAGGGGATGTCAGTATGAAAAAATGTAACTAGCCACAAACTGAGGCTTAATCAAAGGGGATGTCAGTAGGAAACAAATGTAACTAGCCACATAACTGAGGCTTAATCAAAGGGGATGTCAATAGGAAACAAATGTAACTAGCCACATAACTGAGGCTTAATCAAAGGGGATGTCAGTATGAAACAAATGTAACTAGCCACATAACTGAGGCTTAATCAAATGGGATGTCAGTATGAAACAAATGTAACTAGCCACATAACTGAGGCTTAATCAAAGGGGATGTCAATATGAAACAAATGTAACTGGCCACATAACTGAGGCTTAATCAAATGGGATGTCAGTATGAACAAATGTAACTAGCCACATAACTGAGGCTTAATCAAATGGATGTCAGTATGAACAGATGTAACTACCACAATACTGAGGCTTAATCAAATGGATGTCAGTATGAAAAAAATATACTAGCCACATAACTGAGGCTTAATCAAAGGGGAAGCCAGTATGAACCTGAAGCTGAATCATTAGTGGAAATATCAAGTCGTAAGAAGTATAAAGTGATACACTGAGACTTTTATCAGACGTGTGTGTGTAATTTGTTCTATACAGACGTAATACCCGGGATCGAAACGGATAAGAAATGCTGTAAAAAGTGACTCAAGTCACAAAGATAATATCCAAAGTATAGGGTACATTCACAGTGCTTAAAGAACTGTCACTTTCCCTTATTTCCAAAATAAAAACTCATTAGTCGGATGAAACAATTTTAAAAATGTCTTACTTAGGACTACAAAAGACACAAGCTCTTTGATTGCCAAATTATGTTAAATAAGTCGTATTAATTTATAATGATTTTTACCATTTAAATTATAAAATACGTTGTGTTAAAATTTTGTATTTGCAAAATTTTATACATGAACTTTACAAAACACAAATTTATTTACATAAACGAATTACAGGCGCAGATGTTTGAACGGTGTTACACTGTCACATGTTAGCAGTGTTACACTGTCACATGTTAGCAGTGTTACACTGTCACATGTTAGCAGTGTTACACTGTCACATGTTAACAGTGTTACACTGTCACATGTTAGCAGTGTTACACTTCACATGTTAGCAGTGTTACACTGTCACATGTTAACAGTGTTACACTGCCACAAGTTAGCAGTGTTACATTGCCACATGTTAGCAGTGTTTACTGTCACATGTTAACAGTGTTACACTGTCACAATGTTAGCAGTGTTACACTCTCACATGTTAGCAGTGTTACACTCTCACATGTTAGCAGTGTTACACTCTCACATGTTAGCAGTGTTACACTGTCACATGTTAGCAGTGTTACACTCTCACATGTTAGCAGTGTTATACTGTCACATGTTAACAGTGTTACACTGTCACATGTTATCGGTGTTACACTGTCACATGTTAACAGTGTTACACTGTCACATGTTAACAGTGTTACACTGTCACAAGTTAGCAGTGTTACATTGTCACACGTTAGCAGTGTTATACTGTCACATGTTAACAGTGTTACACTGTCACATGTTAGCAGTGTTACACTGTCACATGTTAGCAGTGTTACACTGTCACATGTTAGCAGTGTTACACTGTCACATGTTAGCAGTGTTACACTGTAAAGGTGTTACATTGTTGCAGCCTCCTGCTGTATGTGGACATTAGGCCTGTATTCAGCATTTCGAAACTATTCATACATGCAGTACTGAGCTAAACTATCGTGACAAAACTATAAAATGCCATAAAACAAACTGCATCTCAGATACATTTAACGATACTTCATAAAACAGGAGTCGTTTCTGTAAGGCTGGCATGTACATGCATAAAATTATCCTATTTTATATTCTGCGAGCCAATACTTGCGCCAGAATGTACGGTCAGCTGTTTAAACAGAGCCTGGATAGGTTTCAGGGCCAGTGAAATATTAACAGACATATTTTTAAAATACCTTCTTGGCTATTTTACATACTACACTTGCCTTAGTCTTCATTTATTGCAGATAAAATGTATTTATGCATAAAGTAAAGGTCATCCCGTGACATGCCTCTGCAGACACAGAGGGGGGCGGGGTATAATTCCAACCCGTTTGCAACATCGGCGCTATAAAGGGTGGGTGGTCAGCACCACGCCCCGGCCGCATTACACCCGGGAAGGACTTGGTACAGATTGTACAGGCGGCTGGGTGGGTCTCGAGGCCGGTCTGAACGGACATGTCAAATTTCGCCCCCCCCCCACCGGCTTTCGATCCCTGGAGTGTCCAGCTCTTAGCGAGTCACTATACTGACTGAGCTATAATGCAGAAGTAACAGCACACTCTATATATATTAAATTGCGGAGAGTTTAGAATTATTTTACTTGTATTGCAATAAAGAGATTAACATTCTTTCCTGTGTGAAATTACCAAAAAGAAAAGAGAAATGTTAAGTGAACAAAAAATTTTAATGAATTTCACATTATATCCACCGTGCATTTTGATAATAATTCACAATTTTAAAAAACCAACAAATGCACTATATTATCAAGTATTGTTCAATATCCCCTACATATGTTTCGGTTCCAGTTGAACCATTTTCAGGGGGTCAAGGTTACATTCATATTACATCCATTAGTTAATCAGATGATATAATACATATACATCACAATATAAAGTCAAGTTACTATCACATTAACAGGCTACAGTGCATAAAATTGCGTTGTATAATCTTTTTAGACTGTGACATGAATTTTGTCCACTTTTAGAGTTTAAAGTATAAATATATGACAATCTACGTGCTGAAGAGTCTATCTTTATATTTCTTATATTTCATATATTTATACTTTAAACTCTAAAAGTGGACACAATTCATGTCACAGTCAAAAACAGTACACAACGTAATTTTATGCACTGTAGCCTATTAATGTGATAGTAACTTGACTTTATATTGTGACGTATATAATATTATATCATCTGATTAACTAATGGATGTAATATGAATGTAACCTTTAACCCCTGAAGATGGTTCAACTACAGCCTAAACATATGTAGGGGATATTGAACAATACTTGATAATATAGTGCATTTGTTGGTTTTTGAAATTGTGAAAATATTTTAATATATAAAGCACAACAAGACGGGAAACACTAAAAAAAATGGAAACTAAGGATACGAGAAACAAATACTAAGATAAAATTGTAGGTCAAAAGGGAGGAGACGTTTAGGAAGACTTAACAAGATGTTCGTGGTTGCGTTTCAGTTGCGAAAATTATGGAAGCAGATCAGGCAAGTTTATCTACGAGCGCCGTAGGAGGAAGAATACACACTTCTTGCGTATTCGTACAGTAAGCAGTTCTGAGAAGAGTGATGAAGTTTTGTCCGAGCCTTACATAAAGTAGGGCTTCACTTGGAGCGATTGGAAAGGAAACAAAACTTCGGGCATGAAGCGTATGGACAGATATTAAACACGGCTTTATTTACGTACAGTCACTCTGTGTAGCGCGTAGAGACAGACAGACATGTTCACCCTACGTACCACATAGCAGATGATATGGATTTTTCTCTCACTATTCAGCATACCTTTTAAGCGCAAATATAACGCGAAGTTTCTGTTTTTCGGAAAGAGTCACACAGAAAATAGGGGTCGCCTTATAAGCGAGGCCTTACGGCACTTCCCAGTAACATATCAGGGACACGACATTTCATATGAAACAGTGACAGAAGCGTCATGTTATAGCACTGTTCTTTCTCACTCAGTGTTTCAGTTACATGCATTATTCTTAGTTTTATATCTGCCTCTCTAATCTTTATTAATGTTTTTATTATATTTTCAAAATTTTCTAAGTTGCCGCCTTATAATCGGAGCCGCCTTATGTTCGAAGCCGCCTTATATTTGAAGCCGTCTTATATTCTGGCTTATAAGGTACTTATCTTGCCGATCCCAGTGGCCGTGCGGTCTAAGGCGTGGGTCTTCGGCCGCTCGCTTACTAGGATCGTGGGTTCGAATCCCACCGGAGGCATGGATGTCTGTCTTTGTGAGTGTTGTGTGATGTCAGGTAGAGGTCTCTGCGACGTGCTGGTCACTCGTCCAGAGGAGTCCTACCGACTGTGGTGTGTCTCAAATGTGTGTGATCATGAAACCTCGACGAAACGAGGAGGCCCAGGCCCATATAGGGCTGTCGAGCCATAGAAGAAATAAAGAAGAAGAAGAAGGTACTTATCTTAAAGTTGGAGTCCCACATTTTAAGCTTTATAGTCACTGAGCTAGTCCGAAATGAATTTATTTTCTTTAAGAAACCCAGGTGTTCAAAACATTAATTTTATCCGATTCTGAGCCACTTCAATCCAATTGTCCGTCCTCACACCCCAATATCTCCAAGATCCACTTTCATACTAACTTTCACTCCAGAGTAACTTTACGTATCTCACATAAGCTCTTCCCTTCAGATTTCCCAAATAGAATTTATATGAATTTTTCTTGTCCCCATCGTGCTCCTTGTCTTGTCTAACTGTCCATTAATTTTATCACCACAACAAGATATAGTAAGGAGAATATTATTATAATTCCCATTTCGCTAGAAAAATGTATAATTCGCCAAATCCAGGGAGCGAAATCCTCTTATAGATGGCAAAAATAGCCACTCAGCCGGCCAAGAAATTTTCCAGCCTTTTTTGAAACCCATTACGTATTCATAGAACCCCCCCGCTGGTCTCTGTCCCGGCCTACAATCACTCCCACTGAGTACTCTAATGGGTTAGCACAACCTTTAATGCTGATTTCAATGTGCCAGCCCCAATAAACGTTCAAAGTTTTCAATTAATACGCCCCCCCCCCCACGATATTTAGACTGTGTCAAAAAAAACTTTCGATTTCGATACCTTGTGCAATATTTTGTATATCCTGACCATGGCCAGACGTTATCTAGACCAGGGGTGACCAGCTAGACGAAGCTTCTGGAGCCGCATTTTAGGAGGCCACTTAAACAAAAGCCATGCATTAACCGAAAAAAAAGAATTTGAACTGCTTGACCCTTGAAGATGGGACCGATAGGTTGTCCCGAAACGTCGGTAACTAACTACCATTCTACGCTGCGAAACGTCCCAGAAGAGCGAAGATCTCAATGAAAATCTTTTTTCTTCTTATCATGGGTTCTTATTTCTAGCCATCCAAATACAATAGGTTAGTTTGTTAGTTATGAGTCTAATTTCTTTACAAAACTTTTACAACTCCGTTCACGGTCAGCCTCATCTGGATGTAAAAAAACCTGAATGTTATATTTCTAGAGGCAACTTGATCGAGACGAGTCAGTGACTTGACCGAGCAGCGTTGTGACCACCGCTGATCTAGCCTGCAAGACTGCTACATTGCATGTCTAACAAACGGAATGAGGGAGTCGCCAAGCGACAATTTCCTTTGCAAGATTAACTCTGTGTCTAGCTGCACAACCATTCGCATTAGTCTGGATATAACACGCTACTTTTGTTTGTGCGGTGACGGTGATAGACCCCGCAAAATTCAAAATTCCCCCCTCTCCCCACCCTCCCGTCAATTGCTTATCCAACATCCTCGCAGGTATTCTCCATATGCTGAGGATGTCTGTGTCTTCCGTCAACTAAGGACACGCCATGCCCCTTTGACAAGGACACACTTAACATGATGAAAGATGGATGTGTTTGATAAATATTCTGCCATGAATTAATTTTAATTCTAAAATTAAAATGTATAGATTATCACGTGACTTCGAACTTAATGACACAAAAAAAAACCTCAATCTTGATAAGGTAAGAAATATATTTGGACTTAGAATATCAACAGTAAGACCAGCGGTAGGGGTCAGGGGTCCCCCAAGCGCTGCCTTCGTTTTCACAGCTTGGGGACTGTCTCCGCCCCCCACCTCCATTAAGGAAATGACAGTCTTCCTAGGGTCAGATGAGCTGCCCACAAGTGTTTCGTTACATGCTTTTACTGCGCAGTGCAGAAATATTTTTCTGCGCATATCTTTCGACAACAGTGTAAGTACGAGATATTATTATTATTATTATTATTATTATTAATTATTCAGTTTTGTGTCATAGGTGTCGTAATGAATCACTAATAGAATTTTTTGTTTTGATTTTGTTTGTGTTTGTTTCACATTTGTCTTGTTTATTGTCCTTTGTTACCTGTGTTTGTATGTTGTGCTGTTTGTTATTGGCTGGGGGCGGTTGACTCAGCACGTTAGTAAAAACAAACATTCTATTATTATTTTATTATATTATCAGTAGTAGTAGTAGTAGTAGTAAGTAGTAGTAGTATAGTAGTAGTAGTAGTAGTAGTAGTAGTAGTAGTAGTAGTGCCGATCTCAGTGGCCGCGCGTTCAAGGGCGTGGGTCTGCGGCCGTTCGTTTGCTGGGACTGCAGATTCGAATCCCGCCGGGGGCATCGATGTCTGTGTCTTGTTTGTGTTGTGTGTTGTCAGGTAGAGGTCTCTGCGACGGGCTGATCACTCGTCCAGAGGAGTCCTACCGAATGTGGTGTGTCTGAGTGTGATCGTGAAGCCTCGACAATGAGGAGTACCTGCCCCACTGGGGGCTCTCGCGCCATGAAAAAGTAGAAGTATTAATATTGGTGGTAGTAGTAGTAGTAGTAACCAGTAGAATAGGGATGGAGGGATGGCGGATGGTTTACAGAAGGGAAGAATTTCCTCCGAAATTCGGGGTGTAAGCGGAATTTCCCCCTCTAGTTAACACTATTTCCCGGCAAAAGTTTCATTCTTCATGTTTCAGATATGTAGAGAGACTGTCGTCTGTTTTGTACAGAGAAGGCAGAGGTCCACGAAAATTGCACTATTTTAAGCCTTCCGTTCTATAAATAGGATAAAACAGAGAATGGTTGAACTAAGCCAATTGGCAGCTCTAAAACAACAATTCCAAAATTAAAATATAACACCAAAAAGTAGCATTTATATATATATTTACTACTGGGTGTAACACAAAGTGTACACTGCACAGCCGGTCACATTTCCCTTATGTATGAAACTTTCTTTACCAGTGATCGGTAGTTTGCAAGAGAATACATCTGCATATGGTTATAAGGAGCACGAGAATTTCGCAGCTAGATATTTAGCGCGAATAAATTATTTAAAATTCAGCAAACCGAATATAAGAACGTTTTAACCGTAGCTTGTCGGACTGTTCACAAGGATTAGAGTCAAGCTATATACATGACAAAGTGCATGCGTACTTGAAGTGCTAAGATACTTGCTGTCATTTAATGGCTTTCTCAAATAGGATTCTGTGGTCGAGTATTTATTACGTGTTTTAAATCGCTATCTGTGACACTTCGTTTTCCAGAAGCATTCAGATTGAACGCAGGATATAAGACCATACACTCAGCACAGTGATATAAGCTGCCTTAACAAAGGACAAAAATTCCATAAGCGGAATAAAATATGAAGAAGAAAATGGGGAAGACGGAATAACTGAGAAGTTTATAATCACGTAGTTAGGCCTATTTTACAGTAACTGCCCTACGTGACAGTTCCTTTAACGCGGTAGTACCAGTAACTTATGGCTGTCGATCTACCATCTGACGCAATTTGTTAGGACTAAAATATGAATATTAAATATGAGAGTTGTAATAAACAGTAACTTATTGTCCCCTTGTCGATTATTTTACTTCACACGTCAACCATAAAGATATGTCGATTATTTTACTTCACACGTCAACCATACGATATATCGATTGTTTTACTTCACACGTCAACCATACGATATATCGATTGTTTTACTTCACACGTCAACCATACGATATGTCGATTGTTTTACTTCACGCGTCAACCATAAGATATGCTGACTGTTTTACTTCACACGTCAACCATACGATATGTCGATTGTTTTACTTCACACGTCAATCATACGATATGTCGATTGTTTTACTTCACACGTCAACCATACGATATGTCGATTGTTTTACCTCACACGTCAACCGTACGATATGTCGATTGGTTTACTTCACACGTCAACCATACGATATATCGATTATTTTACTTCACACGTCAACCATACGATATGTCGATTATTTTACTTCAAACGTCAACCATACGATATGTCGATTGTTTTACTTCACACGTCAACCATACGATATATCGATTATTTTACTTCACACGTCAACCATACGATATGTCGATTATTTTACTTCACACGTACAACCATACGATATGTCGATTGTTTTACTTCACACGGCAACCATACGATATGTCGATTGTTTTACTTCACACGTCAACCATACGATATGTCGATTGTTTTACTTCACACGTCAACCATACGATATGTCGATTGTTTTACTTCACACGTCAACCATACGATATGTCGATTGTTTTACTTCACACGTCAACCATACGATATGTCGATTATTTTACTTCACACGTAAACCATACGATATGTCGATTGTTTTACTTCACACGTCAACCATACGATATGTCGATTGTTTTACTTCACACGTCAACCATAACGATATGTCGATTGTTTTACTTCACACGTCAACCATACGATATGTCGATTATTTTACTTCACACGTCAACCATACGATATGTCGATTGTTTTACTTCACACTTCAACCATACGATATGTCGATTGTTTTACTTCACACGTCAACCATACGATATGTCGATTGTTTTACTTCACACGTCAACCATACGATATGTCGATTGTTTTACTTCACACGTCAACCATACAATATGTCGATTGTTTTACTTCACACGTCAACCATACGATATGTCGATTGTTTTACTTCACACGTCAAACCATACGATATGTCGATTATTTTACTTCACACGTCAACCATACGATATGTCGATTGTTTTACTTCACACGTCAACCATACGATATGTCGATTGTTTTACTTCACACGTCAACCATACGATATGTCGATTGTTTTACTTCACACGTCAACCATACGATATGTCGATTGTTTTACTTCACACGTCAACCATACGATATGTCGATTGTTTTACTTCACACGTCAACCATACGATATGTCGATTGTTTTACTTCACACGTCAACCATACGATATGTCGATTGTTTTACTTCACACGTCAACCATACGATATGTCGATTGTTTTACTTCACACGTCAACCATACGATATGTCGATTGTTTTACTTCACACGTCAACCATACGAATGTCGATTGTTTTACTTCACACGTCAACCATACGATATGTCGATTGTTTTACTTCACACTTCAACCATACGATATGTCGATTGTTTTACTTCACACTTCAACCATACGATATGTCGATTGTTTTACTTCACACTTCAACCATACGATAATTCTGTGAGGCTTTCAGTTCGTTCCATATCGACCTAATACGTACCTAACACTGCAGTTACATAATACAGAAACACAGGTGTAAGAATTTCCTAAACACCGTTACATATCGAAATATTAAGTTTATAAAATACAAGCCTGCACTATCTTGTAGTGTTGCATTATATCTTGTATGATACTGTATGCATTATATCTTGTAGTGTGCATTATCTGTAGTGCATTATATCTTGTAGTGTTGCATTATATCTTGTAGTGTTGCATTATATCTTGTAGTGTTGCATTATATCTTGTAGTGTTGCATTAATCCATTTGTCTTTTTTTACTCATTCATCTAATGCAGAGCAACTAAAACACACACTGTTGGGAGACACAGTTATACAATGTTAAATCTTTGACGCTTTCCAGTTTATTTTGTGTGATTTGCGGTAACATGTTATAGATTCATTAACCTTTCATAGACGCTGGGGTCTAAGTTCCAAATACTCTCCAGGGCGGAGGAGTTTTACTTTTATAGTAACACTAAATTATTTCATGAACGTACAGTGCACCGAGGCCGGAAGCGTGTGAAGAATTAAAGGTCCGTATTTTGTACCGATGTACTGTTGGGGGGTGTCTTCTAACAGTAATGTATTGTAGTTGGTTTCTATTTGTGTAAATATCCCTGCACTATTTGTTGACGCGGAGAACGACTTGAAGGTTATGCAGTATGGCAGCTGAGATGCTACTGTAATCATAAGGACGAAATTGTACCTCCAATAAATCAATACCACAGAAATCACTTCGTCTTTAATTTCTATGCAGATAAATTTGTGGGAGTCCATATTTGTTTCTTGCACTGTCCCTTAGACTAACCATATACAATGTGGAATAAATCCGTTTGCAATTGTTTCTGTTGAGTTTTCACTCGCCAGTCCCCTGATTCTATGCTTTCGAAAGCGTGACAACATTTTCAACATTAATAATTTAATTGGATAGGATAACATGTGTCCTACCGTGAATAGAAGGCGCTCGTGGCTCCACCGCGCTTGTCGAACTTACGTCGATGTACAACAGCAGTTTGCATTGCCATTATGAAAAGCTCTTCGCTGATTAAAAGTTTTCAATTACAAAAGACTCGAATTTCAGCACCAGTGCCGAAACACGTTGCACGTATTTACGTGTTACGTCTAAAATTCGTTGTCAAGCGACGTGTTTTTTTTTTTTTAATTCTGAGTGTCTGTTTTTCTGCGGACTTCATAAGGATATCCCCCCTCCCCCAATTTAGCTACAAATTCTTAAAATCGTATAAAGAGTGTTTCAGTGGGAATCTACCATATTCGGTAGAACGCCCCTTAAATTAAATTACATCTATATAAACAAATATACAGCCAGACAGACCACAGATGACAATATAATACGGCGCATGCGCTTTGCATGCTGGATAACTAAGGCTAACTAACTAACTCCATGGAGCAGAGTCCTTCTTGAGAAGCTAACAGGTCGTCAGCTAGTCAAGAAATTCCCCGCGTTTTATGGAACCCGAAGGTTCATTACCGCACTCACAAGAGCCCGCCACATGTCCCTATCACAGAATTACAATCAGAATATGTAATAATTATTTCCTTTTCACTGCAACAATAGTTACGCGAAAGCGTCTCATTTTACGTTATATGTACATTGCCTGTCTTGCTACGTCTATCTGAAGCACAACACCCCATATCTGCTGTTTAAAATATTCGTTTTTATATTTCCGATCCCGATACTAATCATTTCTGGTGGATGTCTTTTTTATTATTTAAACATACACGTTGAGGTCGCGGAAGCAAGTCACAACTTAATTACTGAATCGAAGGTTACTCCCGGAAGTAAACCCCTTCCTCGTATGACTACTATAAAATATTAACAGAACTGCTATAATTGCACAACTGATGTACAGTATGCCAACAATTTCCGTGCATTGCCCCTCATGCAGTCAACAGATAGGACATATTATTCAACTGTACGAACTCCCAGCAATATATCCATTAATGTCTAATTATTTATTATTAGTACTGTACAGTCATGTTATTTTATCGTGTCTCCTTGCCAGCAACAGAATGGAGGGAGATTTTAAGTAGTGGGGGAAAGCAGCAACTAGCTCAGTACGATAGCAGAAAGAGACAGATATGGCAGCTGTTGGATATGTATAATATTTATTGTTTAGCATCAAGTGCTCGAGAAGAATGGAGAGGATCAGTTGGACCGATCGTGTGAGAAATAAAGAAGTATTACACAGAGTCAAGGAGGAGAGGAATATCGTACATACAATAAAAAGAAGAAAGGCTAACTGGATTGGTCACATCTTGCGTAGAAACTGCCTTCTGAAACATGTGATTGAAGGAAAGTTAGAAGGAAGGATAGAAATGAAGGGAAGACGAGGGAGAAGACGTAAGCAGCTACTGGATGACCTTAAGGAAAAGATAAGATACTGTAAATTGAAAGAGGAAGCACTAGATCGCACCCTGTAGAGAACTCGCTTTGGAAGAGGCTACGGACCTGTCGTAAGACAGACTGCAGAATGAAGAGGCTACGGACCTGTCGTAAGACAGACTGCAGAATGAAGAGGCTATGGACCTGTCGTAAGACAGACTGCAGAATGAAGAGGCTACGGACCTGTCGTAAGACAGACTGCAGAATGAAGAGGCTACGGACCTGTCGTAAGACAGACTGCAGAATCAAGAGGCTACGGACCTGTCGTAAGACAGACTGCAGGATGAAGAGGCTACGGACCTGTCGTAAGGCAGACTGCAGAATGAAGAGGCTATGGACCTGTCGTAAGACAGACTGCAGAATGAAGAGGCTACGGACCTGTCGTAAGACAGACTGCAGAATCAAGAGGCTACGGACCTGTCGTAAGACAGACTGCAGAATGAAGAGGCTACGGACCTGTCGTAAGACAGACTGCAGAATGAAGAGGCTACGGACCTGTCGTAAGACAGACTGCAGAATGAAGAGGCTACGGACCTGTCGTAAGACAGACTGCAGAATGAAGAGGCTATGGACCTGTCGTAAGACAGACTGCAGAATGAAGAGGCTATGGACCTGTCGTAAGACAGACTGCAGAATGAAGAGGCTACGGACCTGTCGTAAGACAGACTGCAGAATGAAGAGGCTACGGACCTGTCGTAAGACAGACTGCAGAATGAAGAGGCTATGGACCTGTCGTAAGACAGACTGCAGAATGAATGAGCATCAAACAGAATTCTATTGTTGCGGAACTAGATTCTAAAATGACGACTGCTGATGTAACTATGCATAATTGCAGTTTACATGGGCTAGTACTGGACCAAAACGAGTGCCAACGAAGAAGACGCGGCAGCTGCTGTAGTCAGGAATTCCTCGTTTTTAAGTTCCAAAATGATAATACAGGCTACACACACAGTAAAATTGACATCTACATGAAAAACTGTTGCGGAACTTCGTGTGATATAATTACCCTCAAACCATGTTCAGAATAAGTCTCATACCCACTGATAGGTCATAATTTCTCCAATTATTTAATTACAAGAAAAAGATGTATCTAATATTGCCATAAGTTCTCCCTAGAACGGGCCATGGAGGTCCAGAGGGGGAGTAAAGGTATAGCACTACTCTTTCTTTAACCCTGGCACCAAATGAGGGCGGGTGGTTAACTCCACGCCCAGGCCGCTTTACTCCCGGGAAAGAGACATGGTACCCATTATATAGAAGGCTAGGTGGACCCCAGGACCGGTCTGGTCGGCCATATTATTTGTAAATACTGACATTTGTGTCTGTAAAATTCACGTCCTGAAAATGGCATCTGGGAGTGGAAACATGTCGATGTTTTAAAAGATGTTAATGTAATCTAATATTAAAGTGTCCTGTTATGCTGAAATGGTCTAAAAATATTGTTAGATATAAAAAAAGTACAACGATTACAACGATACGGTAATTAATGTGAAAGTTGAACTTTTTTTTAAGTCGTCCTCTTCTACCTACTCCGGTTTTCCCGTTTCAGTGTCGAAGTTTCTAATTCCTTTTGATCACACTGAGAGACACACCACAGTCGGTAGGACTCCTCTGGACGAGGGATCGGCTCGTCGTAGAGGCCTCTACCTGACAACACACAACACTCACAACAGACATCCATGCCCCCGGTGGGATTCGGACCCACGATCCTAGCAAGCGAGCGGCCGAAGACCCACGCCTTAGACCGCACGGTCACTGGATGAAAGTTGAACTACATCAGTTTAACTGCATCCACCTTGACACGCTGATAGCTGACGAACTGTGCAATTAAATTCTAACTTCCTGTCCTTTCCACCAAATCCTGCCATGGACCCCATTCTGAGACAGTCCAAACGAGTCCAAAACCTCTCACTGTATTCCTTTAAGCTGCTTTTTTTATTTCCCCCCCCCTCCCTCACATCTAGGTCTAGGTCTCCCAAATGTTCCTTTTTGAAGTAATATGGAAGCACGTGGTCATGGCCTACCTGAAAGCATTCTATATGCATTGGCCTGGACGTACTAAAGTGAACCGTATGACATTTCATACAGCTTATACAGGACCGTCCTTTAGGCCGAGGAATCGATCGATATCGGGCCCTCGCTCATTGGGCCCTCGTCATTGGGCCCTCCTCTTGGGCCTCGATTGGGGCCCTCGCCATGGGCGCGCGATTATGGGGGATCAGCGCATTAGTCATTTTTAGATATGATAAAATGGTAAAAGCAATCCCATTACAGGCCTGGACAGGCCCTTAGGGTTCCAGGAGGTTGAGGCTCCCAGATTTCTAGACAGTCGGCACATGAAGGTGGTAAGGTTGTCAGCCCTACGCACGGCCGCCTTACCCCAGGAAATACTCTTGGTACTCATTTCTGTTAGAGGCTGAGTCGACCCCAGGTCCATGAGTGCGACCGAAAAGGATTATGTAAATGAAAAATTCCAATGACACCATCGGGATTCGACCCCGCGACCTTTCGGCTTGTAGCGCAGTGCCTCAACCAACTGCGCCACCGCGTGCCCCGTGATAAAAATGAAACATTTTAATTTTTAAAAGTAACTTACATTAATATACCAAAACGTTACTCCTCTTTTTGCTCCGCACAATAATTTTAGGGGCCCGCCACAAGGATCGCATTTGGGCCCCGCGTTTGCTAAGGCCGGCACTGCATATATATACATATATAGATATAGACATAATATATATATATACAATTTCGTATTTATGCAAGAGGAAGGTAGTGTAGGTTTTGTGAGTTCTGCTCGAAGCACCTATCTGACCTTTCACCGACGACTGAAACATCTAACGAAACTGAAAGTGATTCCTCAACCTCAAACACTGTTGCTATTACGATTGATGCAGTTTTAATATTTGTGCCACACGTGGCACTTGGATTTTGGTGTGCCAACTGTGTTACGTCACCAGACACTGTCTGGATTAAGGAAACGTCTTGGCAATAAATTACAGGTGGGCGCGTTTTATGAAGCCTGATTTAATATTTAACTTATTCTGGTAAAAAGGTCACAGCTGTAAGACGTTTATGTAGTCCTACCCTTGCATATGCGATCAAATGTAAATGGGAAAATCATCAGACGAATACAGAACTGAGGTTGGAAGGGGAATATGAGCTAGAGAGAGAGATGAAACACAGCTCAGACCTCTAATTCAAAACCCAGAGAGAGAGAGAGAGGCTCAGAACTAAAATAAATGCGTGGCAAATAACGTTTAATTTAAGATTAACATTTAATTAACAATGTGGAACTTAGGTTTAATAAAAGGGACGGTCACTGCAGAAAACTTGGTGTTAGCTGGCAAGTCATTATTCTGTAATGTAACTTAGCACATAAAAATTATTTATTTTATTTAAACATATTAGCCTCATAAGACTGGGTCTCATGAGTCAGACATGCAAGATACAGTGGACCAACATGTACAGTCAGTACTCACTGTAGTGTGTCTGTTGTACACTGACAAAGGATCTGCTGACTATTATTGCCTGACAGATGGTGTTAGTTGTCAGGCAGTCTCGACGTACACCTACTTTCCCTTATCACGAAAATAAAGTTAGCAGGAAAACAGGGTCAGATAAACAAAAATTCATTAGAAGTTTCCCCTTAAGTTTATACAGGTTATACTCCAGTTTTCCTTTTCTCTTTCTTTATTTCTCTGTCCTTTTTCCCTTCCTTTACTACTTGCCTAGAAAGTGAAGACTGTAAAATATATTTCAGGAAGTGTCATCGCAATGGCGTGAAAATAAATGCGAACTAGTTAAAGTGTTATTAGAGGGGATATATTAACAAAAGGGGATATATTAACAAAAGGGGATATATTAACAAAAGGGGATTATTACAAAAGGGGATATATTAACAAAAGGGGAAATATTAACAAAAGGAAATATATTAACAAAAGGGGATATAATAACAAAAGGGGATGTATTAACAAAAGGGGATATATTAACAAAAGGGGCTATATTAACAAAAGGGGATATATTAACAAAAGGGGATATATTAACAAGAGGGGATATATTAACAAAAGGGGATATATTAACAAAAGGGGATATATTAACAAAAGGGGATATATTAACAAAAGGGGATATATTAACAAAAGGGGCTATATTAACAAAAGGGGATATATTAACAAAAGGGGATATATTAACAAGAGGGGATATATTAACAAAGGGGATATATAACAAAAGGGGATATATTAACAAAAGGGGATATATTAACAAAAGGGGATATATTAACAAAAGGGGATATATTAACAAAAGGGGATATATTAACAAAAGGAAATATATTAACAAAAGGGGATATAATAACAAAAGGGGATGTATTAACAAAAGGGGATATATTAACAAAAGGGGCTATATTAACAAAAGGGGATATATTAACAAAAGGGGATATATTAACAAGAGGGGATATATTAACAAAAGGGGATATATTAACAAAAGGGGATATATTAACAAAAGGGGATATATTAACAAAAGGGGATATATTAACAAGAGGGGATATATTAACAAAAGGGAATATATTAACAAAAGGGGATTATTAACACAAAGGGTAATATTAACAAGAGGGGATATATTAACAATAGGGGATATATTAACAAAGGGGATATATTAACAAAAGGGGATATATTAACAAAGGGATATATTTAACAAAAGGGGATATATTAACAAAGGGGGATATATTAACAAAATGGGTTATTTAACAAAAGGGGATTATATTAACAAGAGGGGATATATTAACAAAGGGAATATATTAACAAAAGGGGATATATTAACAAAAGGGGATATATTAACAAGAGGGGATATATTAACAAAAGGGGATATATTAACAAAAGGGGATATATTAACAAAAGGGGATATATTAACAAAAGGGGATATATTAACAAAAGGGGATATATTAACAAAACAGGCAATGTTACGTATAAACGTAACTTTGAGGCGTATTTGTGTAACCATTGTTGCCGTGCAAAAGCAATAAGTATTACATATTCTGAGTGTGTGTCTGTAGCCTTAGTTATCCAGCATGCAAAGCGCATGCGCCGTGTTATATTGTCATCTGTGGCCTGTCTGGCTGTACCATATTTTTCCACATTATCTCATAAACGGCACGGTTTTCGTGGGGGGGGGGGAAGTTATTGAACATAAAATATGTTTCTATTTTCTCTACAAATTTGTGTGAAACATTTCTCATTCTAAGAATAATTCAGCGAGATATTATCACAAATGTACATAGGTCGTAATGTCAAGTAACCGTTATTCTTGTCAGATTTTGATCAAACTTTAATTTTCTAAGACAGATTCTCGAAAAATACTGAAATATCAAATTTCATGAAAATCCGTCCAGTGGGAGCCGAGTTTTTTCATGCGGACAGACGGACGGACGGACGGACAGAGACAGACATGACGATGCTAATAGCGGCTTTTCGCAATTTTGTGAAGGCGCCTATAAACACACCACCTAGAAGACCTGGGCGTGGATGGAAAGATAATAGTAGAATGGATCTTAATTAAACAGGATCGAAGGGCGTGGCCTGCAGCCATCTCGTTATGATAGCGACAAGTAGCGTGTGGCTGTGAACACGGTGATGAACCTTGGGTTCAACAAAATTACAAAAATCCCACAGTGACGCACGAAAAGTTTACTAAAAAAAAAAAATCTGGCTATTTCACAAGAACATTTCATTTCTGTAGCACAAATTCGTTCTTGTAGTCTGTCGCTGTGTTTTGGAATGTAATTAATTACATTTGGTGTTTTTATGTTCCTTGCTCTTCTCACAAACTCCCAAAGTTTCATGTTTGCAGCTAGCCGTGCCCCATCTCCCCTCCCCCCCCAACAAAGTCCTGGAACCATGCTACTCCCACACCGTCCCCCCCAATTGCAAGTTTCCATCTACAAACATCTGCCTTACATTGCCGTAAAATTAATGTCCTCTTTTATCAAACTAGAATCTTGATTAGGCTATTGTCTGATCGTTTTATAAACTGGTGGCAGGAGGAAACGCAGTGCGGCTAAAAATTACGCTTTCATGTCGATATACATGAATCATTATTACAGTAAACATTCAATATCTTTCCAGTATCAATTTTTTTTTTTTAAATTCAAAATATGACCCCTTACCAAAAGCCACCCACAGCACAACTTAACTGCATCCATGCAGATGCAACAGCCATCATCTTCATCAAGAATCATCGTCACTGCTGGATGTGCTCTCATTGGTTCTTTCCAATTCCAAAGCCCCCCCGCTCCACACTGTTCTGCCCCCCTGGTAAAGTTCGCTGCTGCGCGTCATGTAAAAACAATCGATGGCCCGGCCTGTCTGTCGAACCGTGAAATGACAAAATTCCATTGTAATCAAGCAAGCAGGCAGGCCGTGTTCACTGGCGGCATCATCTCCTGCCTGCACGTTAAGCTCCTACAAAATGCACGGCCATTATTTGTGTTCAACAGAATATCTCTTTCCCTACCCGCACAAAAAAGTAAAGTCTAACCTGGGACAGTGTTTTTTTTTTTGACCTGATTGTACGAAACACGATTAAATGGAAGGATTCAGTACAAAACTTTTGTGTATCCGTTGGCAAGTCTGAAGTACTAAAAGTGACGCTTTGGTCCAGTACTATGTGACAGGAAGGGGCCGGGGTAGCTCAGTCGGTATAGTGACTCGCTACGGGCTGGACGGTCCGGGGATCGACCGGGGCATGGATGTTTGTGTTGTGTTTGTTGTAAGGACGGTAGTATGGAACGTAAAGTGACATGAAGGACGAAAGGATTTAAACAGTACAAAAATGGATCAAAGGGAAAATACCCCGGACAGGGGGAAAAAAAAAAATTCCGGTGGGGGCGAGATTTTTTTGCAGCCGTCCAGACCGGTCCTGGGGCCCACCCAGCCTCCTATACAATGAGTACCGGTTCTCTTTCCCGGGGTAAAGCGGCCGGGGCGTGGAGTTGACCAACCACCCTCATATAGCGCCGAGGTTAAAGAAAGAGTAGAGCTATACCCCTATTCCCCCTCTGGGCCTTCGTGGGCTGTTCTAGGGAGAACTTTTACTATGTGACAGGTTTATGACATGAACCCACAATATGGAGGTCATATTAAATTGCTTGTTACACCAAATGTCATTCATATATTTAATCTCGCACACCATGAAAGCAATTGGTCGAAATGTGATACAATCAGCCTATATTAATAATTTGCCGCATCTAACGCAATATAACGTGCTGAAGTTTAATGTTACATGCAGGGGTTAATATACTGAAGAGTGGTAAGGTAAAGGTAAAGGTAAAGGTCACCCTAGAACAGGCCACGAAGGCCCAGAGGGGGAGCTGAGGTATAGCTCTACTCTTTCTTTAACCTCGGCGCTAGATGGGGGTGGGTGGTCAACGCCACGCCCCGGCCGCTTTACCCCCGGGAAAGAGACCCGGTACCCATTTTATAGGAGGCTGGGTGGGCCCCAGGGCCGGTCTCTGAATAGTGGTATATGAAGGAAATTAAAAAGAAACAGAAGAAGAAAGAAAGAAACAAAAATGAAGATGGAGGCCAATCTTGGCCCCGAAACATAGTGTTCTATTAATCATATTTATTTTAATACATCACACAATAGAAAAAATCCATAAAGCTAAAGAGCTTAGTTGTGATATACCATCGTTAGAACCTTGTAGAATAATAATAGAAATACAAGCTTAGCCAAGAAGTGTTGTTGCAAATACAAATTTTATAGGAGTGCTTGAATAGAAGTCGAAGGCACTACGATCCTTTGAAATATAGATAAATATTTACCAATCGAAAATCGTAACATCCCACAAATCTTGAATCTTTATTTTAAAGTTAATTCTGAGTACCAAACTTTTTAATCCTTAATCCTTTCCCAAGAACACTTTTTTAAGTTTTAAATAAATAAGAGTGTTTGAAAACAAACGCCCTGTAACGCTTATATTTCCAGTACACACGATTAAAATAAGCAGTTTCTATCTACAAAAAAGGTGCTCTTGTCCACGCCATGAAGTCATATAGGGGGAATAGAAGTATAGCTCCACCCATTCCTAACATCGGCTTTAATCCCGGAAAAGAACGCCGGTGCCCGCAGAACAAGACACTGGGTAGACCCCAGAGTCGGTCTGGGCGTTTTGGAAAAGTGGAAAATTTCTTGCCCTTACCGGGATTCGAATCCTGAACCAAACCCGTAAGCGTTGTCACTATACCGACTGAGCTATCCCGTCTCATGTTATCTTTTTTTTTGTTTATGTCTCGACAGCCCTATATGGGCCTGGGCCTCCTCGTTTCGTCGAGGTTTCACGATCACACACTTTAGACACACCACACTCGGTAGGACTCCTCTGGACGAGTGATCAGCCCGTCGCAGAGACCTCTACCTGACAACACACAACACTCACAAGAGACAGACATCCATGCCCTAGCGGGATTCGAACCCACAATCCTAGTAAGCGAGCCTCCGAAGACCCACGCCTTAGACCGCACGGCCACTGGGATCGGCAGACCTATGTTATCTATGTAATTATAAACATAGCCTTGATATTGTAATATAATAAGCAGCCATTTCTTATACGAAAAAGCCACAAGAAAGTTGGATCTATATAATATGCTACAATTTCCTTTCAGGTCTTTGTATCCTTTTTAAAGTCTGTGGCACTCCGTGGTTTTGCAGTCTGTCACAGGTAATTGCGCCTCTGTCGAAAGGCACGTCTGATGTTCGTCATGAACCATCGCTTGTTGCTCCAGCTGACCGTGGCAGACAACGAGCTAACCGGGGCTTAACACTCAGTGAACCTACAGCTGAGGTCAGTCGCTAGGCGTTTTTTGTATCAAGACAGCAAGAAGCCTGCAGTGAACCTCACATTCTTTCTACAGTCTGCGAAAGCCAGTGACGAGACACTACAGATGACAGAGTGGTTGCTTACGGGTAGGATCATGAGGATTAGGCTTCAGGACACCACACGCTGATCTGCTCGAGTCCTAACCACACTTTTATCCAATGGATAAATGTTGTTCATACGCAAGGCATGAATGAGTACAGGCAAAGCTCGACTTATTTTTAATCTCGGCACTGGTTTGAGATGAGTCAACTTCACGACCCGGCCGCTTTACTTGTCGAGAAAGAGCCGCTGGTAGCAATTGAGTGGGCCCCAGAATCCGTCTGGACGTTTTGGAGAAGAGAAAAATCTCGTCTCCGTGCCGTGAATGATACCACAAATCCTCGGCTGTCCAGACCGTAGATTACGCACTATACTGACTGAGCTATCCCGACACATGTCGAAAGGACTTACCTGGAAGCGGAACGTTACACTGGTTACATGCTTCGGTTTAATGCCAAGTTAATGCATGCAAACTCGGGTAATTTAACGTAATTTAGAAGAATTCTTTCTTGTAGCAAGGATTTCTCTACTCTTAAGCACAGTGTTTCATTTAAAACTGAACGCAGAAGCATCGCATGCATAATGGCCTTACATTTTCAGATGTAATATATAACTTTCTTTTGTGTGTGTGGTGAAGGACCCCGCAGCAGATGCTACGGACGCACCGCAGCCTTAAGGCTTATTGTGCAACCCCGTGATGAAGATGATGAGAAAGATGATCAGTTGTTTTTTCCATTTTTACAAGTAACGGAGCATCGGTGGAATTAAATTGACAGGGGAAAACCGAAGTACTCGGGGAAAAACCTGTCCCAGCGCCACTTTGTGCAACAAAAATCCCACATGGACTGACCCGGGATTTATTTTTTCCCCCGTCCCGTTATTTCCCTTTTGATCTATTTTGTACTTTTAAATCCTTCCGTCATTCTTCATGTCACTTATGACCCATACTAGTCCTTATACAACAAACACAACACAAACATCTATGCCCCCGGCGGGATTCGAACCCACAATCCCAGTAAGCGAGCGGCCTTAGACCCACGCCTTAGACAGCGCGGCCACTGGGATCGGCGAGGGATCGAACCCTGGCCTCCGCGGTGAGAGGCCGGCGACTAACCGCCTGAGCCATGGCACGGCCTTATCATATAACTTACTGCATATTAGAGTAGGTGTTGGAAACGACCTCTACGAAGGAACTGAAACACTGGGAAAACCTATTCTAAATTTCATACCACACTTTTTCTACGATTTCCTCCTTGTATAGCTTTCCACAACGACAGTCCTCTCTATTAAGCTGTACTGCATAATCACAAACAAAAGCAGTACACTGTGCTTCACACGTCTCTTACGGACATGTCACTAAACTGGACTTCGTGATTAAGCTGATAAAAGGCACCGTATGCGCGAAGATAAGACTGGCGGCGTGCGAGTCCTACAGCTGCCAATAAACTTGCCGCGTAGTATCGCCATTTTTATACAAAAATTTTTATAATAGTCTGTTCACCAGTTGCCAATCATATCTGAGAGTTGAAAGAAAGTCATTTCCAGCACCTACTCTAACACGCGGTAAGTTATATACAGGGTTATTCAAAATGATTGTCGGGGTTTTAACAACTTGTCATACACAATACACTTGAGATAGGAGTATATGTATTTTTTTATTTAATAGAACAACACTCCAAGTTTTTGTGACATACCTTACAGCTGCTCTATATGTGCACCCTTTGTGATTCTACAAACATCAACACGATAATCGACTTCGTTCCAAACTTTTTCTAGCATGTCAGCGGTGATGGTTTCAATGGCGGTTCTGATTCGTACCTTCAGTTCCGGGATACTTTCGGGAAGAGGAGGAACATAAACCTGATCCTTGACGTAATCCCATACAAAGAAATTACATGGGGTTGCATCTGGAGAACGAGGTGGCCAAGTTGTTAAAACCCCGACAATCGTTTTGAATAACCCTGTATATATTATATGAAGAACTATAAGACCGTTAAATTTGCGGTGCGTCTGGGTTCTGTATTCAACTGGACTCTCTGTATAATTACAAGCTGTCTACGTGTAGTTATATATAGTGTTTATCGCGTCTTAGAGCGTGAGAGAACTGAGATCGAGACGAGTAACAAGAATCACCATCATTCTGACGCATTTTGATTTATTTCCCTATTCCAATTTTAAATTTATACACTTTCTCACTTGCCTAACTATTTTTGCAACCAGAACTAATCCTTTAAACACAGGTAGATATTTTCCCTTCCTTCTTTCCTTATAAAATTGTATGTTTTTGTGATTTTCTTAGCTAAAATGTTACCGAAGTAAATTTTACTACTTCTCCTAAATCACTTTCTTCCCTTTCCCATAAATTTACATTTATTTTACGATTTACCATCACGACATTTGTATATTTGCCTTCCTGTTTCTGTATCTTCGTCTCATATTTATCCTTCTACCTGTGAGATACAAATAATATTTCCATCCCTTTTACACTCTCGTAAAAAATAATAATAATAATAATAATAACAAGGAATTCAAAGAAAAAGCTCTGTTGTAATCTTTGGTTCTTCATTAACTACAATATCCATAACGCGAAACAAACCAACCAATGGGAACACCGAACATTTCTCTAATATTTCTGTCCCCTTTCTCTCGTATTTCTCACAATGCTATGTATATCAGAAATGAGGAATCTTTATTTCAGTTCTATTTATTATTTCTACTCCTTTTAGCTTTTTAAGAAAAGATGTGCGGGATCGGTGGGGTGGGGTGAGGTGGTGTTATTCCTTCTATTTTTATCCCTGGTTACTTTTCCATTCTTTTAGTATTCTTCTCTCAGTCTTTCAATTCGCATTCATTGCAACCGTTGCTGTAGAGAGAGAGAGAGAGAGAGAGAGAGGCTTATCAGCTGTGTCGAACCTCTCTCTAACGTTACTATACATATATTTTTATACTTCTATACCTTTTGAATTTTACTCAAACAGAAACTTGTTGCTGGCAAAAGTGGCCTAAGCAAATCATAAAATTTCCCTTCATAAACACAATTTCCAAAACGTGATTTCAGACTTCCGCCGCGATGTAGACGAGATCTGCGCTCTTCTGCGATATTACTCAGCGTTGAGTGGTAGTTCTGTACCGACGTTTCGTGACAATCTATCGATAATATCCCAGAAGAGCGTAGATCTCAACTTCAAAAACATTTGTCAAAGAAGGCACGTTTCTTCCTTTGATTATTTTGAACAAAATGTGCCGAGAATTATGACAGGTGCTGGAAAAGTAAAGTTATTATGGGAAAGCGGAAAACATTTCTTAATGAGGCAGTTCATAATGTGCTCTCATTTGCTAATATTTTGGAGTAAGTAATTACAACCACGTGGGGAAAGGTAGAACCATCAAAATTTGGTCTTAAAAAGCGAAATAGGGACGATGAAACCACATAGGAAAGGTTAGCTTTAGACGGAAAATATAAGCAAAGGGACGTCAGCGAAATAAGAATTAAATTTACGAATTGTATTCAGGTTAGCCAATATAACGCTTTTGTGAACAAACGGATGAACTTCCGGTTACTGAAAAAGAAGGGATTCCTTAATTGAGTGAGTATATACTATTAAGCGGTGAAAATGTAGCAAGGAATTTACTTCAAGACAAAATTGTTACTATAAGGGCAGAAAGGCAAAGTTGCCCCTGTTCACGCCGTGAAGGCATATAGGGGGAGTGGAGGTATAGCTCAACTCATTCTTAAACTGGGCCCTAGATGGAAGTAAGTGACCAACTTCACGCCCCGGCCACTTTACTCCCGGGAAAGAACCCCAGTACCAATTTATTAAGAGGATAGGTGGGCCCCAGAGCGGGTTTGGACGTTTTGAAGTAAAGAACGATCTCTTGACCCTATCGGAATTCGAACCCCGCACCATCCAGCCCGTAGCCTAATCACTGTACCGACTACGCTAAGACGACGCCTTAAAACTGTCAGTAAGAACTGAATTTTGTAGTACCTTGGCAAATATCTGCAGACTTCCGCTAAACTTTTGCAGTTCGTTGGAGACAAACAATTCTGAGGTTCCCTGAGTGAGGGATATAACGAATGAGAGAACCAAAGGATTACAGGTAAACAATATAATATATATATATATATATGTTTAAAAACAATTAAATCAAATTCCACTCCACCGTAGTACTCCTCACCGCACAACACATAGTACACTCCGCTCCACGCAAAAACATTTCACATGCTTTTAATACCACACGCCAGCGGGTTCCACAATCTACCATCTACAGTGCTTTTATAATTTTACAACTTTTAACGAATCTTTTTACAAGATTTTAACTTATGTTTCAAAGTGCAGATAGAATATTTTAAATCATGTGTTGAAGTGACTGTAGCTTTTAGCAATAAACCCCCCTGACGATGATCCTAGGATCGAAACACGTGTAGGGGTACAATTTTAACAATTTTATAATAAAGCTACTTAAAAAAAGTGGTTTTAGTGTGCATCGGTTGGTTTATAACTTAATTTAATGTGACGAAGATGCACGGTGTCAACAGTGTGAAATAAATCAAATTCGTTCTGAACGTCACGTTTTTTTAAGATTTCGTCAAGGAATGATTTTCTTTACTACATTTTTTACATGTTTTGTGGAAACCACAGAATTCCCGTATAACAATAGCTATTCTTCATTACGCCTGTGGGACTTACCAACATTAATAAAGTTAACAATATCAAACAAATTAAAAATATGTCTTTCTGCAAACATTTATAACTTAGTATAAATTTAATAACATTATACATAAAAAACATTTCTCAAGTTTTGTTAAGTTTCAGCAACCTAAAATATCTTTTGAGTGGTCATTCTGGAAAAGACCCAATACCTAACAGACATAAGGCCATAACAGAAAACGAAATAGCAAGAGTTTACCAGAGCCAGCAACTCGGATATATATCATGAGAAAAATGAGCAGAAAAATCTCACTTGCGCAACATTTTAGGCCACTGACAGACACGCATAAAACAATTTCAGCAACAAAAATGTCGCGCACGTTTGTCGACAAACATTGCAATGAAACTTACCAATACACAATATTTTGGTTTTAGGAAAAGAAAGCCATAAATTTTCTTAAATTTGCTTGCAACGTGCATGGGTTCGAATACAGCCTCGACTTCAGTATCATGCCTCATTATGAAAAACAATATTTGAGGACATTATACCAACTACGTTATATGTTTTGTACTAATTTATTCCTTGGTTGGGGAAAGGGGTTATAATATTTCGATAAAACTAACAGGTGGCACCACCCCCCCCCCCCACACACACACACATGCACGCGTGCGCAAACATAAGCTGTCTTCGCTAAGGTGGTCCACGATTATAAGCCGATTTCAGCTCGTATCCGACAAATTCAAGATCTAATTTCCGCTTGTAGATTACATTTTAGAATATTAAAACATATTCAATTTACCTAAGAGAAGTCTAGGCTTATTTATTTATGTATGTATGAAGGATGGAACCAAAAGACTGGATGGAATTTAAATAAGTGGAACAATTTTCTTTGTGTAAGGACAATAAAATACGGCGGAAGCGATTGATGGCGTAACGAGACGGAAGGGAGCCCGGGGTAGGGGGTGGTGTTTGTCTTTCAGACGGGGAAACTCATCAATAGAAAATAACAATAGGATATCACAGGCGGCTTTGGTGCAGGTGGTGTCTGCAGAGCAGCGCCCCAAGCGGTGATGTGCAGACATGAGTCTGGACTGGTGAGAATATCACAAGCGACCTAAACGTGACGTATAATATGCAACATTGTCTAGAAAAATTAATACTTCGTAAATTCTGCAATTTAAATAAACGTTCGATATTTCTATGGTAATGAGAATCTCAAGGCAAACATCCCCAATAAAAATTATGATAGATCAAAAGCAATTGGAGAATGTGGAATATTTCAATTATTTGGGTAGCATCATAACAAGTGATGCAAGGTGTACACGTGAAATTAAATACAGAATTGCCATGGCTAAAGCAGCATTCAACAAGAAGAAGACTCTTTTCACCAGCAAACTGGACTTAAATTTAAGGAAGAAACTAGTAAAGTGCTACATTTGGAGCGTAGCTTTGTGTGGTGCTGAAAGTGGACACTTCGGAAAGTAGATCAGAAGTATCTGGAAAGTTTTGAAATGTGGTGCTGGAGAAGAATGGAGAAGATCAGTTGGACCGATCATGTGAGAAATGAAGAAGTATTACACAGAGTCAAGGAGGAGAGGAATATCGTACATACAATAAAAAGAAGAAGGCTAACTGGATTGGTCACATCTTGCGTAGAAACTGCCTTCTGAAACACGTGATTGAAGGAAAGTTAGAGGGAAGGATAGAAATGACGGGAAGACGAGGGAGAAGACGTAAGCAGCTACTGGATGACATTAAGGAAAAGAAGAGATATTTGAAATTGAAAGAGGAAGCACTAGATCGCACTCTGTGGTGAAACTCGCTTTGGAAGAGGCTACGGACCTGTCGTAAGACAGACTGCAGAATGAATGTATCAAATTTATCACAAACCTAATTCATTCGTGTTTAATAATGCTGAATATGCTATGTAAGTTTGTTCAGATAAGCAATGTTAATAGGAAACGACATGAAGAATAAAAAAGTTGGAACTTCAAGTGCCGGCAGTTCTCACGTATTTGTGCTGAAGTACCAGGGCCAAGGGAAACCAAAATACGGCATCTTAATAAAAATTGAATCAAATTAATTAATTTTTAAGAAGGTTCGAGATTCGACAAAATTATAAGAGATGTAAACCGTAGTGAGGCCCGCTCACACCGTAGCTCGCCGGCAACAGGTCGCCCGCGACACGGTGTTCTGTCGCCCGCTACACGGTGTTCCTGTCGCCCGCGACACGGTGTCCTGTCGCCCGCGGAGGCATTTCAAATGAGAAGAAGCTTTTATACTTTTCCCTGGCAAAGCCGAGCTAGAACACCAAGGAATTCTGAAAGCTTATGAGACCGGCTTTATGCCCTACCAAAACTTTTGTTTTGCAGGTAATAGGAGCTCTTTACGAGGTGGGTAAAACGACCGGAGCGTGAATCTGACCATTCACCTCCATCTAGTTCCGAAGGTTAAAACAGAGCTGGAGCTATACTTTCACTCCTACAAGCTCCTTTGTGGTATATACAGGGACAAATTTACATTTAACGTTTTTCTCAAATTATTTGATAAAGCAAAAAAAAAATGCACTGAATTCCACGTTCTTAATATAATATTTAACATGGCCGTGAGGCGACTGTACTTTATTCAGTACTACTCACACTAACGTCTACAAGCCGGAAGGTCGCGGTTTCGATTCCCGATTGTTGTCATTGGAATTTTTCATTGACATAACCCTTTTTCGGTCGCACTATGGACCTGGGGCCGACTCAGCCTCTAACACAAATGAGTAACAGGAATATTTCCTGGGGGGGGGGGGGGTAAAGGCGGTCGGTGTTAGGGCTGACAACCTTACCACCTTCATGTGCCGATTGTCTAGAAATCTGGGAGCCTCAACCTCCTGGAACCCTAAGGGCCTGTCCAGGCCTGTAATGGGATTACCTTTACCCTTTACTCAGACTCACGTGTCAAAGCTTCTGATGTCGACACAGCATCGTTAAATAATTTCAGAAACAATGCACAATTTTGCGTGAATTGGGTTGTAGAAATTCTGACAATCCGGCCATCACTGTTGCCAACTACGTCAAGGAAACTCCGTGACAAATAAGGCAAAGGGAACAAGAATTACTTTGTCAAAAATTAATTGAAGTTTCAAACAACGTTCGTGAAGGACATTAATACAGAAGTAATTTGAGGATATAAATGGAAACACAAGTTTATAACACAGTGCTTCAGCACATGTAACGCGGAGTCACACCTCCTAAGCGATAGCAATGACTACGTCACGTTCCTGCTTATCATCACAAGTTTTTATGACGCACGGCCGCCATGTTGAGCCCCAAAAACAGCCACAGCGAAACGAACTAATTTCACAACTTTTGATGCTTAATTCACCTCGTGCTCCGTTCGTGTGTGTCCTCACACTAATACTTTCTAGTTGAGATCTTCGCTCTTCTCGGATATTACGCTGCGTAACATCCCAGAAGAACCAAGATCTCATTTACACCGCGGCGGAAGCCTGAAATCACACACACGCAAGTTTCCAAATTTCCTATTGCCTATTTTCTGTCAATATTTTATATCCATTTCTTTTCCTCTCATGCGTGCTATATGTAAGCCCCATCCTCATTGTTCCAGCTTTTATTACCCTTACAATATGATGTAAGAAGGTTGTACAAAATCTGAAGGAACTCTTAGCGCTGATCCGTCAATTGTTCTTATCACGCCTACTTCCCGCATCTTAGGCTTAAACATAATTTCCATCAATTTGTTTAAAATATATTACTAAAATGTTAAGGGAATGTAAAAGGGGCCAACATAGTGTATTCGCTATACTGACTACGCTACGGAATGGAAGATGGTTCGATTCCCAGAAGAGGTAAAAGAATTTTTCTAATCCGCAATGCCCAGACCGGCTTTGGAGCCCACACGACTTCCTATTCAATAGGCACCAGCAGCTCTTTCCCCGAGGGTGAAGCGGCGGAGGCCTGAGGCTAAATATTCATCTCCATCTAGTGCCAAGTTTAAAAATGTGTGGAGCTGTACCTCTACTCCTGAATGTCTTAATGGCTTGCAATTCGCTTTCATTTACTTTAATCTACTTTACTTTTTCGCACTGTATTATAGGGGAATACATGTTGTACAGAAATATTACGTGAATGAAACTTGTTCTGAGTCCGGTAACAAAGAGCGCACATTGTACATGTTGTACAGAAATATTACGTGAATGAAACTTGTTCTGAGTCCGATAACAAAGAGCGCACATTGTACACGTTGTACAGAAATATTACGTGAATGAAACTTGTTCTGAGTCCGATAACAAAGAGCGCACATTGTACATGTTGTACAGAAATATTACGTGAATGAAACTTGTTCTGAGTCCGTAACAAAGAGCGCACATTGTACACGTTGTACAGAAATATTACGTGAATGAAACTTGTTCTGAGTCCGTAACAAAGAGCGCACATTGTACATGTTGTACAGAAATATTACGTGAATGAAACTTGTTCTGAGTCCGATAACAAAGAGCGCACATTGTACACGTTGTACAGAAATATTACGTGAATGAAACTTGTTCTGAGTCCGTAACAAAGAGCGCACATTGTACAGTTGTACAGAAATATTACGTAATGAAATTGTTCATCCGGTAACAAAGAGCGCACATTGTACACGTTGTACAGAATATTACGTGAATGAAACTTGTCTGAGTCCGTAACAAAGAGCGCACATTGTACATGTTGTACAGAAATATTACGTGAATGAAACTGTTTGAGTCGGTAACAAGGCCACATTGTACCGTGTACAGAAATATTACGTGAATGAAACTGTCTGAGTCCGGTAACAAAGAGCGACATTGTACATGTTGTACAGAATATTACGTGAATGAAACTGTTCTGAGTCCGGTAACAAAGAGCGCACATGTACAGTTTACAGAAATATTACGTGAATTAAACTGTTCTGGTCGGTACAAAGAGCGCACATTGTACATGTTGTACAGAAATTTACGTGAATGAAACTTGTTCTGAGTCCGGAACAAAGAGCGCACATTGTACATGTTGTACAAATTTACGTGAATGAACTGCTCTGAGTCGTACAAAGAGCGCACATTGTACAGTTGTACAGAATATTACGTGAATGAAATTGCTCTGAGTCCGGTAACAAAGAGCGCACATTTACATGTTGTACAGAAATATACGTGAATGAACTTGTCTGAGTCCGGTAACAAAGAGCGCACATTGTAAAGTTGTACAGAAATATACGTGAATGAAACTTGTCTAGTCCGGTACAAAGAGCGCACATGTACAGTTGTACAGAAATATTACGTGAATGAACTTGCTCTGGTCCGGAACAAGAGCGCACATTGTACAGTTGTACAGAAATATTACGTGAATAAATGTCTGAGTCCGGTAACAAAGACGCACATTGTACAGTTGTACAGAAATATACGTGAATGAAACTTGCTCTGAGTCCGGTAACAAAGAGCGCACATTGTACATGTTGTACAGAAAATTACGTGAATGAAACTTGTGATCCGGTAACAAGAGCGCACTTGTACTGTTTACAGAAATATTACGTGAATAAACTTGTCTGAGTCGGAACAAAGAGCGCAATTGTACATGTTGTACAAAATATTACGTGAATGAAACTTGTCTGAGTCCGGTAACAAAGAGCGCAATTTACATGTTGTACAGAAATATTACGTGAATGAACTTGTCTGAGTCCGGTAACAAAGAGCGCACATTGTACATGTTGTACAGAAATATTACGTGAATGAAACTGTTTGAGTCCGGTAACAAAGAGCGCACATTGTACAGTTGTACAGAAATTTCGTGAATGAACTTGTCTGAGTCCGGTAACAAGAGCGCACATTGTACAGTTGTACAGAAATATTACGTGAATGAAACTTGTTCTGAGTCCGGTAACAAGAGCGCACATTGTACACGTTGTACAGAAATATTACGTGAATGAAACTTGTTCTGAGTCCGGTAACAAGAGCGCACATTGTACACGTTGTACAGAAATATTACGTGAATGAAACTTGTTCTGAGTCCGGTAACAAAGAGCGCACATTGTACATGTTGTACAGAAATATTACGTGAATGAAACTTGTTCTGAGTCCGGTAACAAGAGCGCACATTTACATGTTGTACAGAAATATTACGTGAATGAAACTTGTTCTGAGTCCGGTAACAAAGAGCGCACATTGTACACGTTGTACAGAAATATTACGTGAATGAAACTTGTTCTGAGTCGGTAACAAAGAGCGCACATTGTACACGTTGTACAGAAATATTACGTGAATGAAACTTGTCTGAGTCCGGTAACAAAGAGCGACATTGTACAGTTGTACAGAAATATTACGTGAATGAAACTTGTTCTGAGTCGGTAACAAAGAGCGCACATTGTACATGTTGTACAGAAATATTACGTGAATGAAACTTGTTCTGAGTCCGGTAACAAAGAGCGCACATTGTACAGTTGTACAGAATATTACGTGAATGAAACTTGTTCTGAGTCCGGTAACAAAGAGCGCACATTGTACAGTTGTACAGAAATATTACTGAATGAAACTTGTCTGAGTCCGGTAACAAAGAGCGCACATTGTACAGTTGTACAGAAATATTACGTGATGAAACTTGTTTGAGTCCGGTAACAAAGAGCGCACATTGTACACGTTGTACAGAATATTACGTGAATGAAACTTGTTCTGAGTCCGGTAACAAAGAGCGCAATTGTACACGTTGTACAGAAATATTACGTGAATGAAACTTGTTCTGAGTCCGGTAACAAAGAGCGCACATTGTACAGTTGTACAGAAATATTACGTGAATGAAACTTGTTCTGAGTCCGGTAACAAAGAGCGCACATTGTACAGTTGTACAGAAATATTACGTGAATGAAACTTGTTCTGAGTCCGGTAACAAAGAGCGCACATTGTACATGTTGTACAGAAATATTACGTGAATGAAACTTGTTCTGAGTCCGGTAACAAAGAGCGCACATTGTACACGTTGTACAGAAATATTACGTGAATGAAACTGTTCTGAGTCCGGTAACAAGAGCGCACATTGTACATGTTGTACAGAATATTACGTGAATGAAACTGTTCTGAGTCGGTAACAAGAGCGCACATTGTACAGTTGTACAGAAATATTACGTGAATGAAACTTGTTCTGAGTCCGGTAACAAAGAGCGCACATTGTACATGTTGTACAGAAATATTACGTGAATGAAACTTGTTCTGAGTCCGGTAACAAAGAGCGCACATTGTACTGTTGTACAGAAATATTACGTGAATGAAACTTGTCTGAGTCCGGTAACAAAGAGCGCACATTGTACATGTTGTACAGAATATTACGTGAATGAAACTTGTCTGAGTCCGGTAACAAAGAGCGCACATTTACATGTTGTACAGAAATATTACGTGAATGAAACTTGTCTGAGTCGGTAACAAAGAGCGCACATTGTACAGTTGTACAGAAATATTACGTGAATGAAACTGTTCTGAGTCCGGTACAAAGAGCGCACATTGTACGTTGTACAGAAATATTACGTGAATGAAACTTGTTTGAGTCCGGTAACAGAGCGCACATTGTACACGTTGTACAGAAATATTACGTGAATGAAAATTGTCTGAGTCCGGTAACAAAGAGCGCACATTGTACATGTTGTACAGAAATATTACGTGAATGAAACTTGTTCTGAGTCCGGTAACAAAGAGCGCACATTGTACATGTTGTACAGAAATATTACGTGAATGAAACTTGCTCTGAGTCCGGTAACAAAGAGCGCACATTGTACATGTTGTACAGAAATATTACGTGAATGAAAACTTGTTCTGAGTCCGGTAACAAAGAGCGCACATTGTACATGTTGTACAGAAATATTACGTGAATGAAACTTGCTCTGAGTCCGGTAACAAAGAGCGCACATTGTACACGTTGTACAGAAATATTACGTGAATGAAACTTGTTCTGAGTCCGGTAACAATGAGCGCCATTGTACAGTTGTACAGAAATATTACGTGAATGAAACTTGTTCTGAGTCCGGTAACAAAGAGCGCACATTGTACAGTTGTACAGAAATATTACGTGAATGAAACTTGTCTGAGTCCGGTAACAAAGAGCGCACATTGTACATGTTGTACAGAAATATTACGTGAATGAAACTTGCTCTGAGTCCGGTAACAAAGAGCGCACATTGTACATGTTGTACAGAAATATTACGTGAATGAAACTTGTTCTGAGTCCGGTAACAAAGAGCGCACATTTACATGTTGTACAGAAATATTACGTGAATGAAACTTGTTCTGAGTCCGGTAACAAAGAGCGCACATTGTACACTGTTGTACAGAAATATTACGTGAATGAAACTTGCTCTGAGTCCGGTAACAAAGAGCGCACATTGTACACGTTGTACAGAAATATTACGTGAATGAAACTTGTCTTGAGTCCGGTAACAAAGAGCGCACATTGTACACGTTGTACAGAAATATTACGTGAATGAAACTGTTCTGAGTCCGGTAACAAGAGCGCACATTGTACATGTTGTACAGAAATATTACGTGAATGAAACTTGCTCTGAGTCCGGTAACAAAGAGCGCACATTGTACATGTTGTACAGAAATATTACGTGAATGAAACTTGTTCTGAGTCCGGTAACAAGAGCGCACATTGTACACGTTGTACAGAAATATTACGTGAATGAAACTTGTCTGAGTCCGGTAACAAAGAGCGCACATTGTACAGTTGTACAGAAATATTACGTGAATGAAACTTGCTCTGAGTCCGGTAACAAAGAGCGCACATTGTACATGTTGTACAGAAATATTACGTGAATGAAACTTGTTCTGAGTCCGGTAACAAAGAGCGCACATTGTACACGTTGTACAGAAATATTACGTGAATGAAACTTGTTCTGAGTCCGGTAACAAAGAGCGCACATTGTACACGTTGTACAGAAATATTACGTGAATAAAACTTGTTCTGATTCCGGTAACAAAGAGCGCACCTTGTACATGTTGTACAGAAATATTACGTGAATGAAACTTGCTCTGATCCGGTAACAAAGAGCGCACATTATACATGTTGTACAGAAATATTACGTGAATGAAACTTGCTCTGAGTCCGGTAACATCGAGCGCACATTGTACACGTTGTACAGAAATATTACGTGAATGAAACTTGCTCTGAGTCCGGTAACATCGAGCGCACATTGCACACGTTGTACAGAAATATTACGTGAATAAAACTTGCTCTGAGTCCGGTAACATCGAGCGCACATTGCACACGTTGTACAGAAATATTACGTGAATAAAACTTGCTTTGAGTCCGGTAACATCGAGCGCACATTCCGTCAGATACGCAGTATTCTTCGAGGACGGCGGTGATAGATTCAGACGTCAATTAAGAAACTGCTGACTTACCAATCCTCATCTCTATTTATTCCGTCAATATCTCGAACTTTCCAGAACCTGTGACTGGCATTTCTTCTCTAATACAGACGCCTTTTTTTACCCACTTTTATATGGCGCCTTTCGAACGAACGTGAACCGCGTGAAGGCGTACAGGGGGTCCGAAAGTAAATCGGCACAGACGCTGAACCTAGCAGTAGATGAAGATGCGACGTCACTTTCACGCTCCGGCCGCTTTACCGTCGACGAAACAGCATCCCAATCAGTAGGAAATGTACAATGGACGACATTCTACGTTGCGAGATCATGAAACGTAATGCAGGCAGGGTTAAAAAGGTCATGAATGTAAATATGTGCCTGCAAATTACAGACTCAAAAGGAGTAAGATATCTGTACGGGTCAGTCCATGTGGGGTTTGTGGTGGACAAAGTGGCACTGGGACAGGTTTCTCTCCGAGTTGTCGGTTTTCCCCTGTCAATTTCATTCCATTGGTGCTCCATTACTTGTAAAACTTGGTAAAAAAAACTGCTCATCTTCATTACAGGGGTTGCACAAAAAGCCTTAAGGCTGTGGTGCGTCCGTAGCATCTGCTGCGGGGTCCTTCACCATGTAAAAAAAAAGATATCTGTAATTATGAACTGTGGCTAATACGTGAACGAAGCTCTGGCATAATAATAAAGTTTATGGTATCTATAAAGACAGTAATGTGGAAACACATGTTATAATGGAATGGACTGGACAAATTTGCAGGATGGGTGGATCAAAGACACCAAGGAAACTCTTAGCAAGAAAATTATACGGTAGTCGGCCAGTACGAAAGCCAAAGGACAGATGGATAGACGCACTCACCGAAGATGTCAAAAAAACAGCTATGGACCGCAAGACAGAATAAATTGTCATTAGACTGAAAATCTGGAAAAGAAGAATTGAGAAGTGTACGACCTGATATTGGGCTGTCCTGCCGTTATTAGTAGTAGTAGTAGTAGTAGTAGTACTGGGTGAAGAAACGCCACGGCCTTAATGATTTAACTCAGTGATATTCAACCTTTTTTGTTCGCGTAACCCCAGATATAATTTCTCTTCAATTTTGTACCCCCAAAGTTGTTGGTGCATAATTCAAGTTATACATAGTCTATAATCTACATCTAAAATAAATTAAATAAATTACATACAAAATAATGTATTAGAATAATAAGTTTTAAATCAGAAAAAGGAGAATTAAGCTATTAAATGACGGCAGCGGCAATTGTCAAAGAACAAGGTAATATGAAGGATTGCGTCTGTTTGTTTATTGCCACAACAGTATTTTGAAGTAGGTTCATTGCGTGGTTAAAATAAGTGAAAAACAGTATCAGGGAAAACGTTAATCCCGTCCAATAGTGTTCAGTCACGTTCCAACGCACTATGTGGAATAAAATGAAACTAGCCGCCCAGATATGAATCACATAAAGGAAGAGAGAGAGAGAGAGAAAATGGCGCTCCCAAATCGCATGTCCTTACGTCCGGGTCTCTTGTGGCTAACCCTAAATCTGACCCTGATTATTCAGTGTTTATCATGAAATAATAGATTTTTTAAAATTTTACGTACCCCCTAAGATATCTTCGCTTACCCCCGGGGGTACACGTACCCCAGGTTGAATACCACTGACTTAACTAATAGTTAAATCATTTAATGAGCTTAGGAAATTAAACGCAATTTAATTTGGGAATTATAATTCGTCAGATCACCGAGATGTAGGCAGGTAGGTAGCATACATGAATGTTGTATTATGAATGTAATTTTTAAGGATTTCATTACAAATACTTTATAAAACATTTCTACATTATGACCTCCCTTATTTCTTAAATTATGTAACGACACCGTCAAAACTGCAAGGGGTTTGTAGCGAATGAAGAGATGGGAAAAATGTTTATCAAAAGTTACGGAATCAAGATCCGGAACGAGGCGATGAAGTCCAATTTGTACCAGGATTTACCTGGTAAAACTGAACGCCTCAGCGAGGGAGCAATTGTCTGACCAAGAATCTGACGGGCTGCCTTTCGAATAGAAGGCTATATACCGCACTGATCTTCACCATCATGACAAACTAGAAGCTTGCAATGACGTTCGTTAGCAAAAATAATGAGACAGTTGTACAAGACCTGATCCTTGGCTTTCTCGTTAGACTCCTAATCTTACAGTCCTTTCTTCACCACGTACCTTGTGCCACTTCCGCCTCCTCGTCTTTTTCCTCTTTAGAAGTCTGCAATAATCTTGAAGTATATGCGCGAAAGCTAAGACACACTGGGCTTTGACTCTTTTCTTAAAACCATCCACCAAAAAATCTGAAGTATAGCACAAAAAAGAATAGGACGGTGGGATGGTGGGGGTGACTGAGAGCGCCTGGTTCATATCTGATGGCGTTGCTCCACAAGGAGCTGTAGACAATGCTTGAAGAAAGTCTCTGTCACTCCCATAGGTATGGAGTATCGCGCTGTCCTTGTCTGTCAGGCCCTCCAGCTCTGTTAAACAAGGCGATCCCCGTGATGGCGTCTTTCCTGCTTTCTTGCAGATTCTAAGACGTAATACACACTTACAGTGTTGGTACACGACGGAGTGGGTTGACAATCTGGCTGCATCTCTGGATTAATGGCAGTTGCTTTCTTACAAAAAACGCACGTCACATGGTGGAGTTCAACTCATTCCGTGGGTCTTTGTGTCTAAAATATAACATCCAGAGAAAAATTACTTCCTGAAAATAGTTCAGTCATATTCGGTACGGTATTTAGAAATAGTGGAATACAGTTATTTGATGACCATATCATCCAAAATACAGCGAGTAGTTCTTTTATAGCTGAAACGGAGTGTCTACTACGCGGTACGAACTAGATCTTTAGTTTAAGGCGGTTACTCGCCGGTCTCTCACGGCGGAGGCCCGGCTTCGATCTCATGTCAGTCGCAGTGACATTTGTGGTGGTCAAAGTGGTACAGGAACATGTTTTTCTCCAAGTACTTCGCTTTCCCCTGTCAATATCATTCCACCAATGCTCCGTGCTTGTCTTCATGTACACGTTGCTGCTTACCAGAAGGACAAACTGGCGAAGCCTGGGAACCTTCCAAAACAGCGATGTTCTTTTGGAAATCGGGGAGCTTCTTCTTGTCTTCTGCTGCTGACCCTACACCCCTTTGTGTGTTTCCATCTTCTGCACCAGTTTATACCAGGCTTTCCTGTCTTTAACGAGATATGTCCAGTTCTTCACTTTTAATTTATTTAAATCTTTCAGCACTTCATCTTTCCATCTATTTTTTGGACATCCTTTAGATCTCATTCCTATGGGATTGCAGTCCGTAATCTTCTTCATTGTTTTTGTTTCTTCCATCCTGCTAAGATGTCCCCACCATTTTATCCTCTATGCCATTATGTATTTAACTATATCTTCTCTACTCATTAATTTCTCCAGTTAATTAATCTTTCTTATTCGCCAGCCTTCTTCATTTTGAACTGGACCATAAATCCTTCTTAATATCCGTCGGAAATCGGGGAGCATTGGATAGAAAATAACTTAGTCTTTGAAGGGTTAAAGGTAATCTACTTGAGCATTTCACATTCTCTTGAATGAATATTTTAAATTCTGTGTCTGTGTTCTTGTCTTCTGATGAGAACTTACGTCAGCACAATTGCGGAATAATACCGGAGGTGCAATGTTCGTGGAACAAACACAACAACACACAAACACAACAACACACATACACAACAACACACAAACACAACAACACACATACACAACACACAAACACAACAACACACAAAAACAACACACACATACACAACACACACAAACACAAACACAACACAAACACACACAACACACACAAACACAAACACAACACAAACACAACACACAACACAACACACAAACACAACACACACACAAACACAACACACACAAACACAACACACACATACACAACACACACAAACACAACACACACAAACACAACACACACAAAACACAACACACACAAACACAAAACACACACAACACAACACACAACAAAACACACAAACACAACACCACAAACACAACAACACACAAACACAACAACACACAACACAACACACAAAACACAACACACACAAACACAACACACACAACACAACACACAAACACACACACACACAAACACAACACACAAACACAACAAACACAAACACAACACACAACACAACACAAACACAACACACAAACACAAACAACACACAAACACAACCACACACCACAACACAACACACACAACACAACACACAACACAACACAACAACACACACACACAACACAACAACACACAAACACAAACACAACAAACACAACACACACAAACACAACACACACAAACCAACAACACACAAAAACACAAACACAACAACACAACACAACAAACAACAACAACACAAACACAACAACACACAACACAACACACACAACACACACACAAACACACAACACAACAACACAACACAACACACACAAACACAACACACAAAACACAACACACAAACACAACAACACAAACACAAAACACAAACACAACAACACAAACACAACACACACAAACACAAACACAAACACAACAAACACCAACACAACACAAACACAACACACAACACAACACACACAAACACAACACACACAAACACAACACACACAAACAAACACACACAAACACAACACACACAAACACAACAACACAAACACAACACACACAAACAAACACACACACACAACACACCGACAACAACAATAGTATCTTACACTAAGAGCAATATGCACGTACACAATTACGACCTGTTATGTGCATTTTGCAATTGTAATTACAGCAGGGTTCTGTTGAAACTGGAGGTTACCATGACAATGGGACACGCCTTAAGTGCTTAATTAAGTCCTCTCACACTTTAATGCAGTTTGTAATTTTCGGGAATTATTTCTTGTTGACATCATCACTCAATTAATAACAGCCTGCAATAAAGAAATTTGCCGCGCCGTCTAAGGTGTAGGTCTACGGCCGCTCGCTTACTGGAATTGTGGTTTCGAATCCCGCCGGGGGCATGGATGTCTGTCTGTTGTGAGTGTTGTGTGTTGTCAGGTAGAGGTCTCTGCGACGGGCTGATCACTCGTCCAGAGGATTCCTACCAAGTGTGGTGTGTCTACAGTGTGTGATCGTAAAGCGTCGAAAACTGAGGCAGCCTTGGCCCCCAAGGGGCTGTCAAGCCATTGAAAAAATAAAGAAAGAAATTTACCCCCCATCTCCAACAAAACGGTCGCTGTGAAATGACAAGCAGTTATGAAATTTAACTTTGTAAAATGTTACACTGTGTTGATTGGTATAAAGTCACCGACCTGTATTAACTGAACTTACTCCGACTTTCTTTGTACTTAGAAACGACATTAAAACAAAGAAAGACAGCTGTCATGAAAATTTAACTAAAAAAGGAGCATATCTTTCGTTTTAGGTACTCAGATATTGCATTAAATTCTTCAACCATGAAATTACTCCAGCGTATTCATTTTCCTTTTTCGCTATTTTCATAAATCTGCATACAGTTTAATCTTTTCTTATTCTATATGGGGAAAGGAAAAAATGGATTAAAAACTTTTCCTTTACAGGAAGGAGAATAGAAATGTTCGTAGTATGAACATTTCCCTCAGTCTCATTACCACTTCCAGACATTAATCCAGTTTTAAAAACTTTCTACATCACAGAGCTGTGATTTGGCACAAATGAAACATCAGACGTTTCCTTGGAAATCCCGGCCAATGAGTGCTGCACAAGGAAATTACTGAGGTAAAAACAGAAACGGGAAGTAACAACTTCTGAAACAGTTGGGCCGATTTTCATGGCAATCAATGTGAGCGTTCTAACACTAAAGGTCGTTCGTACGCCATCCTGTTTAAATCGCTGTTATGGCGATATCAAAACGGAGTGGTCCAACCTGCCATCCGTTTCTCTGTCACTTTGTATCACCAACCGTCAAGTTATAACAAGACAGCGTCAAATCATCAATGCTTACAGCCTGGATAGCTCAGTCATTATAGTGGCTAGACTATGGGCTGGACGACCGAGGAATCGTCGTTTGATTCTCGGCAAGACAAGATATTAAATCGTCAAGACCGGTCTGGGGCCAATTAAGTCTTTTAGTCAAAGTGTAACAGGGGCTCTGACCCCGGAATTAAAACGGATGAGATGTGAATCTGACCACTCACCTCCATCTAGTGGCGAGGTTAAGAATAAGTGGAGCTGTACTTCCGCCCCCCCCCTCCCAACCACATGATGTCATAGCGTGCACAGTGACGACCTTTACCTTTATATATGCGAGTGAAGTACCACTATATTCCCCCAATCCTCAATTAATAATCATATTTTTTCGATGCCAAAATCGCTATATTTAATACAGTATAGTTAAATTTCTCAAGTGTCAATCAGTAACTGATTGATCTATGTAGTTGCGCAAATAAAATTTGTTCTAATGGTAGAGTATAAAACTGTCCAAAAATTTATAAATCTAATATTATATACCAGCCTTCCAACGGAAAGATGAATGAGGAACTGATTAATAGAACATCTAATGTCGGAAAAATTTACTACGCAATTAATCGAGGAGTTACTAACAAAAAAGGAGTAAATAGGAAGACAAAAATAGCAGTGTATAAGGCAATTTATACACCAACATTAACATACAGCTGTTATCATGGACCTTATTGAATGCACATAGGAGTAAATTGGACCTTATTGGATACACATAGGAGTAAAATGGACCTTATTGGATACACATAGGAGTAAAATGGACCTTATTGGATACACATAGGAGTAAAATGGACCTTATTGGATACACATAGGAGTAAAATGGACCTTATTGGATACACATAGGAGTAAAATGGACCTTATTGGATACACATAGGAGTAAAATGGACCTTATTGGATACACATAGGAGTAAAATGGACCTTATTGGATACACATAGGAGTAAAATGGACCTTATTGGATACACATAGGAGTAAAATGGACCTTATTGGATACACATAGGAGTAAAATGGACCTTATTGGATACACATAGGAGTAAATTGGACCTTATTGGATACACATAGGAGTAAAATGGACCTTATTGGATACACATAGGAGTAAAATGGACCTTATTGGATACACATAGGAGTAAAATGGACTTTATTGGATACACATAGGAGTAAAATACAGGCCTTGGAAAAGAGATTTTTGAGAAGAGTTGAAAAGGTAACAAAACGGGATAGAATTAGAAATCAATTAATTAGAGAAAAACTGCAGGTGGAACCATTACAGGAGCGTATTGAGAGAACCCAGTTGAGATGGTTTGGTCACGTATGTAGGATGGATGACCAAAGATACCCTAAGCAAGCCTTTGAAGCAAGACCAGAAGGAAGGAAGAAGAGAGGAAGACCAAGAGTGAAGTGGGAAGAAAATGTAAGGAGAGGACTCCAGAAGAGAGGAGTGGACTGGAGGCAGGCCAGGAAAAAGGCTATGGACAGATCTGCATGGAGATCCCTCGTGTGAACCTCGACACCGGAAGGTTGAAGAGGACGACTAAGCAAGCATATACCAGCCTTCCAACAAAACAATACCCTTTCGGACATCAGGAAGCACTGGATACAAAAATACTGTCACTTTTTTTTTTCGCCAATAAACATGCAAAAGGCAAGGCCCTGCGCCTATCAAAAACTTACGTTTCGTGGTTTTTATTTGTTACCCAGCTTGTGGCCTTGTAAAATCTGGCGTGATACAAAATTTAAATATCATATACTGCTTTTGAAGACACGTAGATTTTGGAAGTAGGCCAAAGCAGCTCATGAAACAGCAAGTGAATTTGGGAGTCCAAGGGTGACGGAGCACCTTCGTTTCAAGAGCTACAATACACAAGGGTGCAATGCAGGCCGCATCAAGGGAAGCTTTTGAATGTTTCAGGAGGTTGATTTCTTTGTTTACCTTGACATGGGGATTTTTTATGCATTGGCAACACGACGCAGCGAACTCCACGGAGCAGAATTCATCTTCAGGAGCTAATACCTGCCCCAACACGACAGGACCCTATTTCGTCTCCAACTCCCTCCTTTACCAGAATGACTATGAAGTCCACACTCCTCTTATCCAATGGATAAAGCAACCCCCATACAGGCCTGGACAGGCCCTGAGGTTTCCAGGAGGTTGAGGCTCCCAGATTTCAAGTCAAGCGACACATGAAGGTGGTAAGGTTGTCAGTCCTACGCGCCGGCCGCCTTTACCCCCAGGAAATATTCCTGGTATTCATTTATGTTAAGAGGCTTTTTCGACCCCAGGACCATAGTGCGGCCGGAAGGATTATGTCAATGAAAAATAGGGAATCGAAAGCGCGACCTTCTGGCTTGCAGCGCAGTGCCTCAACCAACTGCGTCACTGCGTGTCACGTATCCAATGGATACCGGGGTTCAATTCGGCCAGGGAGTGAAGCTTTCCACTGATCTTCACCTAGTGTGAAAGTTAAGAATGTGTGGAGTCATGTCTCTATTTCCCCATACATCTTCATGGTGTGTGTTTAGTTAAGCACATGAACAAGTTTACTTTCTCACCCTGAATTCTCTAAATGCCACAGGATGTGTCGTGTTTTGTGCAGGAAGTGTGACAGAACACAGCGTCCTCTTAACGGCCCCTGTACAGATGCAAACCCCATCACACATATCACGCATGCGTCTCGTACGTTTCCTAAACTCGCAGCCAAAAGATCAGTGTAATTGTTATTACACTCGGCTGCGCTAGTTGCCCCTGCGATATCAGCAACACGGCAGCTCAATACGGCAACAACACACACAAAAGCAGACAGTTTTCCTCCAAAACAGTAAACATGAAACGCACAAAAAATTAAGTTTTCGCCCCAGGTTAGGGGAAGTAACCTTCTGTTTTCTTGACAGCACACAGGTTGCTCGCAAGATGTAACACGCAGTGATTTCTGTGTATTAGTGTTGTCATCCACATGACAAACAACACAACACGTTGTTGTTGGTATGTATGTAGGAGCTAACCACCTTTTTTTTTACTAGGCTCCATACAGTCCTAATGACCAGGAGGTACAGCCCGAAAGGGTAAGTACATATTCGTATCAAAATAGCATACTGTTTTAACCCTTCAAAGCCCAGTGGTTACTATATGTACCGCCATGTTTAACATTCACAAATTCTACGTTCTGCCCACACAGTGTATTTATGTGTTTTGTGTGGATCTCAGAAAAACAGCGATTATTTCACTGTACAGCATTAACTGACTGGTTTGTATAACTGAGACGGAGTTTGTTTACTGCGCGGTACGAACTGTATTTATGTGTTTTTTGTGGATCTCAGAACAAACAGCGATTATTTCACTGTACAACATTAACTGACTGGTTTGTATAACTGAGACGGAGTGTGTTTACTGCACGGTACGGACTGTATTTATGTGTTTTGTGTGGATCTCAGAACAAACAGCGATTATTTCACTGTACAACATTAACTGACTGGTTTGTATAACTGAGACGGAGTGTGTTTACTGCGCGGTACGGACTGTATTTATGTGTTTTGTGTGGATCTCAGAACAAACAGCGATTATTTCACTGTACAGCATTAACTGACTGGTTTGTATAACTGAGACGGAGTGTGTTTACTGCGCGGTACGGACTGTATTTATGTGTTTTGTGTGGATCTCAGAACAAACAGCGATTATTTCACTGTACAACATTAACTGACTGGTTTGTATAACTGAGACGGAGTGTGTTTACTGCGCGGTACGGACTGTATTTATGTGTTTTGTGTGGATCTCAGAACAAACAGCGATTATTTCACTGTACAACATTAACTGACTGGTTTGTATAACTGAGACGGAGTGTGTTTACTGCGCGGTACGGACTGAATCAAGTGTAAGTTTCAGTTTATGTTAATCTTAGCCTTTAACGCGTTCAACTACGAAAATTATGAGATGCAGATTTTCCTAAAAGTAATACTGCAATTTAATTTGAATTTAAAATTTCACATTTCTGTGTGCTGGGCCTAAAACACATTACCGGCTTGTACTTTCATTCGTATATAGAAGTATATACATTGGGTGTGCCATATTTTTAATTTCCTGTGTTAATTGGACAACCGAGAAATCGCGGCTCGTTTCCCGGTACAGATAAGAGGTCTGTCTTTAGGATTCACCCCAACCGGCGCTTAGGCCCACCCAGCCTCCCATTAAATGAGTACCGGGGGCTTATACGGGGGCATAACGGCCGGAGCGTGAATATGGCAAATAATCACAATACACTGCAGGAATTATGAATGGCTGGAGCTATACTTTCACTCCCCCCTACACCTTCATGGCGTAAACAGGGAAAACTTTGTTAACCACACAACCGTCTTAACACAGGATATTATTCAGTTTCCCTGGCATTACGTCACGGAATATTTTTCCGCAAGGTTATCAACCACATTGAGGCTTTTTCTCATACTTTTGCTAGTGTCATAATCATTATCATTCTCTTCATGATTTTCATAATTTTTTTGTCGTCATCGTCAGTGTTACTAAAGTTGATTTCATTCCATACGATATACATAAAGCAGTAAAGGAAGCCATAGTGGTTTTCTGTTTCCCCGCCGTTTTTTGGAGGCCCTGCTAAAGACCTCCGCTAGGCCGCACAGCTCCTTGCCACCTTGTCACTTTGTCAGCAAGTTGCTGCTTTCTACATACAGCATGAATAATGACACTCAAAAAAAACAGCACTGCTCTCACACATTAATCTTTTTTCTTTTTGTATGGCTCGACAGCCCTATATGGGCCTGGGCCTCCTCGTTTCGTCGAGGTTTCACGATCACACTTTTTAGACACACCATAGTCGGTAGGACTCCTCTGGACGAGTGAGAAGCCCGTCTCAGAGACCTCTACCTGACAACACACAACACTCACAACAGACAGACATCCATGCCCCCGGTGGGATTCGAACCCACGATCCCAGTAAGCGAGCGGCCGAAGACCCACGCCTTAGACCGCACGGCCACTGGGATCGGCCACACATTAATCTACTAACCATTAATTGAATATAATTCGTAATCGAGTCGATGGAATGTAACTCCATTACGGACCAGTTCCAATTTGCATGACAACACTGAGCTGCCCAATTATCTGCACCGGGGATGAAAGGACATTACCAGTAAAGCGAGATCTCTCTTTGACGTGCAAAGAATTTCAGCATGGTATCTCTTATTTATGAAATCAACATATGCACATCTAATACACATAACAATACAGTTTTTTTGTTTACTTCTACATGTTTCGGCAGGACTCCGCCATTGGCAGGGAGTCTATACACCAATATTTAAAACTCACTAAAATATAATACATTACAAAGTAACACATTTCTGAAACAAAATTAAAAAATGTAATAATAAATTTATAACCAACTGATACACAATTGAACCACTTTTATTGTAGCGTCTATATTATTATACGTCTATATTATTATACGTCTATATTATTATACGTCTATATTATTATACGTCTATATTATTATACGTCTATATTATTATACGTCTATATTATTATACGTCTATATTATTATACGTCTATATTATTATACGTCTATATTATTATACGTCTATATTATTATACGTCTATATTATTATACGTCTATATTATTATACGTCTATATTATTATACGTCTATATTATTATACGTCTATATTATTATACGTCTATATTATTATACGTCTATATTATTATACGTCTATATTATTATACGTCTATATTATTATACGTCTATATTATTATACGTCTATATTATTATACGTCTATATTATTATACGTCTATATTATTATACGTCTATATTATTATACGTCTATATTATTATACGTCTATATTATTATACGTCTATATTATTATACGTCTATATTATTATACGTCTATATTATTATACGCCCCTACGTATGTTTCGGACCTCAGTCCATCCTCAGGGGGTCTCGTTCGTAAAAGCCAATAAATCAAATGGACTGAGGTCCGAAACATATGTAGGGGCGTATAATAATATAGAAGTATAACAATATAGACGTGTAATAATATAGACGTATAATAATATAGACGTATAATAATATAGACGTGTAATAATATAGACGTATAATAATATAGACGTATAATAATATAGACGTATAATAATATAGAAGTATAACAATATAGACGTATAATAATATAGACGTATAATAATATAGACGTATAATAACATAGACGTATAATAACATAGACGTATAATAATATAGACGTATAATAATATAGACGTATAATAATATAGACGTATAATAATATAGACGTATAATAATATAGACGTATAATAATATAGACGCTACAATAAAAGTGGTTCAATTGTGTATCAGTTGGTTATAAATTTATTGATTCATAAAGATGCACGGTGATACTAATATGAAATGAAAAATGTAAGACCTCGTAAAATGTTGTTACAATTCTATAGGCTTGGTATAATGAATTACAATAATTAATACAAATTATGTAGTAGTAATTTCTGCAGCTAAATTAAAAAATATAAACCTCGCACATATATAATAAGAAATTAATGCAGCTATTTGGAGATTTAGATACACTTTAATTTGTCAGAGTAAGTCGGTTGAATTGGATTGGTCATGTTAATAGAATGCATGGCAAAAGAAAAGAAAAATCAAGTATTTAATAGCAATCCCCAGGGAAGTCAACTAAGAGGACGATCCGAAAACAGATGGTGGAACTGTGTACAGACAGATATTAATAGATGCAAAATTAAGAACAGGAAAGAGATGTCAAAAAAACATAGTTGACTAGGAGAAGTCCATTAAGGAGGCGAAGGTCCGCATTGGACTGCAGTGCCATCTGTGAAGAAGATCTCGTACATGCTACTTTATAAAACCAACATATACACATACAGACTACACAAAAGTACAACTTGTTATTTCCTTCTACATGTACTGTCGTGTATACTGTATGTGCATGTGTTGGTTATATATATAAGTAATATAACCTTAGTACACGAAATGTATAACATTCACAGAGTTGTCAATGAGTTCACATCTACATATTCGAGTTGATAGGTCCAGGACAGTCCTATCCATCCGCTTACGAACAACCAATTCTCTCTACACAGTAGACCAGGGATCCACCCTGAAGCGATCGCCTACAATTTTAACCATCTTTTATCCTTTTTATAATCTCAACATGTAATTATATTGTTGGTTTTAGTTTACGTAATTTACAGTCTCATAAGTTTCCCTGATGATGATCTCAGAATGGGATCGAAACATATTGGATTGGTTTACAGGGATTGTAACATGTAACACCTAAAAAAATAATAATAAGAGTGCATTTAAATTTTATATTATTCTCACCGTCCATTTTTTACAATTCACTGTTTACAAACCAACAAAATGCACTTCACTTTCACCTTTATTATGTATTAATCAACCCCTACATATGTTTCGGTCTTATATAAGGCCATCTTCAGGGGGTTCATAAACTACGTTCATTTTACATTCAGTTTTACATCTGCCATTATAACTAGTCCAATCTCTTTGTATATAAATTGCAATCACTTACAAAGTATGTATTTGAAATACATATATAAAAACCACAGAATATAAAAAAATCCTTAAAATTCGTCAATATTCTTGTTAAAATGGTAAAGTGTGACAATGTGGAATATTATGTTATATCTTCACCTTTGGCTAGTTTTTCGGTTTTGGTCTTGGTTTTGTATATTTGGATGGTCATTTAAATAATTATGTCCTGCTTTTTATGTTTTACATTTTTATAAAGACCGAAACATAAGTAGGGGTTGATGAATAAATAATATAAGTGAAAGTGAAGTGCATTTTGTTGGTTTGTAAACAGTGGAGAGTGCATTTGTATGGTTGAGTGTTTTGTGTTTGGTGTACTTTACGTTCATACGGAAAGGCAGACATCTATCTCGCTGTAATAAGAGACGTTCGTCAACAAAACGTCTAACACTAGTTTATGGCACTATATTATTTCAGGACTGCCAGTTGCAAAAAAAAAAAGTCACTATTCCTATAACAATTCTGATACATGGCCAACTCCGATACACGATGTCCGCATAACAAGTGTCCAAAAATAAAAATATATCGAAACCTGTTCCTTATACAGAAGTCCGATTTGCAACATTACAAAAGAAAACTGTCAAAGTTTTTTTGTTCTGACTACAAATACTGTTTTGGGGATTTCAATGTGGACACCCCTGGTGGCACGACAAATATCCAAACTATATTCGACGTCTGTCCGCGTGTTTTGGAACTAAAGGATCTCGGTGTGTATATTTTAAATTGCTGATGATTCAAATGTTTATTAGTTTAAGAATGACGTCTTAACTAAAGCCCGAAACTCAGGATTCAAATTGCGTTCTAAGGTATGTGGATGTTTATGTCCTACGCGAGCGCTAACGGTGAGACTCATGAAAGGTTGAAACACTGTCGTCAGAAGCCCAGTGGTGTACTGCAAACAGGGAATAGTCGATATGTAGTTAGTTCTTTCGTCGTTTTTCTCTGTATTTGAGAACTAATGAGTTTTCTGTACTTTGTCCATCGTCCGAAATTCTGAAATAACTAGATAAGAGGGCGTTTCGGAAACTGGCAGACCTCAATACGTGCGGCTCCGGTAACATAGACACATTCTCAAAGAGGGTCATGCACAAAAATCTAAACTAGCCCAACATGCCTATGAAGAAGGTCATAGGGTAGATTGGGATGAACTAACCGCAGCGTCCATTATTCGAGCTTTCAACCGCTGAAGAACGTTGTTGTTGACCTGGTAGACGAGGTGAGGAATTGCCTTAATCACACAATGCCTGGCGGATAAATCGGCAGAGGAACTCCAATTTCCTGGCCTCCTAGATCACCGGACTTAACTCCACTAGATTTTGTTCTATGTGGTTATGGGAAGAACCTCGTCTGCTCAATGGACAAGGCTTAAAAGAAAACTCTACCTTAACTTAATGCTTGTACCGGCTTCAAAGTCCTCTTTTCCGATTTTCTTTACAGCTTCATTCGTTCTTCACCTTACAGACATAAGCCCAGATAACTCTACAGAATTTCTTCCATTCTCTCTAACGATTTTCCCATCTCACCGTAATTTTAAAAATAGCTTCAAATATCTACACTATTTTATACCTCATAGCAACCTATCACTGCCAAAAAGACACGTAACAAACAACATATATGTCACCGTTTATTTACGGTATGACGTAACACGTAACTCATAATTGGCAGTGACGTCCTTCAACCAAACCACATTTTTGCAAACCTGTCAAACAAGTAGGCAATACAATTCGATTACCTCCATCCCTTGTTCCAGTTGCATTATGCAAATGTTAAAAAATTGATTGGAAATTGACATCAAAGTCTGTTTTAATTCACCGTGACAATCAAACGCGTGTTTCCATCGCGTTTCATACATCAGGACAGACATACTGGAACTGTCTGATGCGTCAATTTTGTATCGGCACTTCTTTCAGTTTTAGTCAGTGAATATAACAAAGTACAAATCAGTCAACACAACTACCTTTTTATTATACAAACAATATCTGTTTTTTACAATTCGCTACATATTTCAACCTAAGCTGTCATCAGCAGGCGAGATTCATACAATATATAAAAGGCAGGTAAATAGACCTTTGTTTTCCTGAAAGAGATGTCTTCCTTACATTTTCTGTTGTTATGATTTGTAATGTTGTACACAAATTAATTTAGCATGGACTGAATTATATATATCACAGTATTACCACCGTGCATTGTTTAATCAAATAATAAAACCTACGAATGCACTATATTGACCACTTTTATTATGGCCTATTTCCCCTCACCCTACACGTGTTTCGGAACTTTAAAGTTCCATCTTCAGGGGTTGTCGTGTGTCCCCCTACACACACAGCCTTGAAAACACAGCACAGAAGCATCACAACACACAAGAAATGGAATACGGAGTTGTATAAAACTACGCCAGTAGTTACGTAAAAAAGTGAATATTACGAACAGTCCACAAATTTTTTAAATACATTTTTAAAACAGGTTTTAAATATACATTTACGCGAGATTTTAAGATTCTAATAGACTACAGTACATATCGTAAAATTTTAAAAGAGTTTTGAACTTCATTTACCTATGGTTTTAATACTTTAACAGACTATTGTACATATTGTGTATTTGTTTTAATATGTGAATAATTGGTAACACACGACAACCCCTGAAGATGGAACTTTTAAAGTTCCGAAACACGTGTAGGGTGAGGGGAAATAGACCATAATAAAAGTGGTCAATATAGTGCATTCGTTGGTTTTATTATTTGAATTATATATACGTAACATCTCTTACGCATGAAGTTGTTTCAAACTAAAACAATCTTTTTTTTTTTTTTTTTTTGTTTAAGTAATTTATAATTTTGTGTAATTTCAAAATGGTAAGTAAAATCCGCACGCTTCCTTTTGTGAAAGAAATAAACAAGAAAGGCGATGTTACGTATAAACATAAAATTGAGGCGCCTTTGGGTGACCATTGTTGCCGTGAAAGAGAATAAGTATTACATGCTATAAATGTGTGTCTATTCTTGCCTTAGTTACCCAGCATGCAAATCGCATCATTTTGCGCCATATTATATTATCATCTGTGGCCTGTCTGGCTCTACCATATTTTTCCATATTATCTCGTAAACGGCTAGTGAACCAAAAATATGTGTTTTGATTTTCTCTACAACTTTTGTCACATATATTCCTCCTTCTAAGAAGACTTCAGCGACATATAATCATAGACGTATATACGTCTTAATTTAAGGTACAAATTATTTGTCAGATTTTAATTAAACTTGAATTTTCTCGATAGATACTCGAAAAATCCTCAAATATTAAATTTCATGAACATCCGTCCAATGGAAGCCGAGTTGTTCTTTGCGGACAGACGGACAGACATGACGAAGTTAATAGTCGCTTTTTTCGTAATTTTGCGAACGCGCCTGTAAAGAATTCAGCAATTTAAAGAGTGTTTTATTTAAGTGACATTTACAATAATTGCTAACTACAGGTGCAGTTCACAGTTTTATCGGCCCGCTGATACAAGTCATCTTGCTGCAGTGACAGCCATGATGGCTACAGGTTGTCTGGTCAGTGCGAGCCTCTGTCAGCAGTCAGCAGCTTGCACGTGTATCCACAGTGAAAGCCGAGCTCTAGTGTTATACACCGAATCTTTTATTTCCCTTATAATAAACCCAGGCACACGGACAAACTCCTATTAAAGCTGTCAGCCTCGCGCAGTTTAGTCAAGATTACACACAGCGATTGCAGCGATTTCTCCTACAGTACGTTACAAAACTTTGTTTTCCACATTTCCCTCAGGACATGGTAAAATTAGAGGCTATCGTGAAGATGGTAATGGTACTTGGAATTCCACAAAAGCAGGTAAAGAAGTACACTGAAGCTGGATCGTTAGATTTGTGTATGTGGGTGGTACCCAGTTAGGAACTCGATAGGGCAACCGGTTGTCCTATACGAGGTCTCCGGTCACCTCTTTGGATCTCCAGGCGCATGCTCAGAAAATACTTTCAGTAGATTGCGGAGCGCGTCTTTCAATCCTCACACCCAAACTCATAACCCTCACACCCAACTCATAACCCTCACAACCAACTCATAACCCTCACAACCAACTCATAATCCTCACACCCAACTCATAACCCTCACAACCCAACTCATAACCCTCACACCCAACTCATAATCCTCACACCCCAACTCATAACCTCACACCCAACTCATAATCCTCACACCACTCAAACCCCACACCAATCATAACCCTCACACCAACTCATAACCCTCACACCAACTCATAATCCTCACACCCAACTCATAACCCTCACACCAACTCAACCTCACACCCAACTCATAACCCTCACACAACTCATAACCTCACACCCAACTCATAACCTCACACCCAACTCATAACCCTCACAACCAACTCATAACCCTCACACCCAACTCATAACCTCACACCCAACTCATAACCCTCACACCCAACTCATAACCCTCACACCCAACTCATAACCCTCACACCCAACTCATAACCCTCACACACACCCAACTCATAATCCTCACACCCAACTCATAACCCTCACACCCAACTCATAACCCTCACACCCAACTCATAACCCTCACACCCAACTCATAACCCTCACACCCAACTCATAACCCTCACACCCAACTCATAACCCTCACAACATACTACACCCAACTCATAACCCTCCAACAACCCAAAACTCATAACCCTCACAACCCACACAAATAACCCTCACACCCAACTCATAACCCTCACACCCAACTCATAACCCTCACACCCAACTCATAACCCTCACACCAACTCATAACCCTCACACCCAACTCATAATCCTCACACCCAACTCATAATCCTCACACCCAATTCATAACCCTCACACTCAACTCAATAACCCTACACAACCCAATTCATAACCCTCACACTCAACTCATAACCCTCACACCCAATTCATAACCCTCCACACCCAACTCATAACCCTCACACCCAACTCATAAACCTCACACCCAACTCATAACCCTCACACCAACTCATAACCCTCACACCCAACTCATAACCATCTTCCCATCATATTTGATGATCTGTAACTTGCGATATTCAAAATTTCGCTATCTACCCGAAAACTAAACGCAGATTTCGCGCGGCCGCCATGTTATTTTAAGTTATAAAAACACTTTAACATTTTCCTACATCTACATTTATTATTTCATAACTGTAGGCTAGTAATGTCACTAGTTTCTCCACCACCTCAGACGTTCGCATGGCAGTCACATAGGTACTGATGATGAAAAGATATGACAAATATGCAGAGGTGGGGTGGGGGGCGAGATTTTCAGCACCCGTCCAGACCGGCCCTGGGGCCTACCCACCCTCCTGTACAATGGGTACCGGGTCATTGCCGGGGGTAAAGCGGCCGGGGTGTGGCGTTGACCACCCACCCCCATCTAGAGCATCTGGGCCTTCATGGCCTGTTCTAGGGAGAACTTTACCTTTACCTAGAGGTGGGGTGCCCTAGAGTGGTATGTAGCACTTTACTAGTTGCTTCCATAAATTTAACATGCCAGTACATTATTCCTTCACATATTTGTTCAAACTCAAAACATGCACAGACGAAAGTCCACTGCTACTAAACATGATATATCGTGAGTAGCACGGAAAGAGAAAGAAAGAACCAGCCAGACCCTGTGAAGGATCGAGCCCGGTCCTACAACTCATAGTGTCACTTTATTACCAAAGGTACTAATGACTCAGTTTCTGGTTTGGTCAGCAGTTTGAGTTAAATAAATTAGCTCTATTGACAAATCCGTGAAGTCGGTAGAGTCACACAATCATTATTCACGAGTTACCGGTTTCCCTTGAACCTCTTTGAGCAGTGAAGTGTCAGTCGCCTATGAGTTACTGCCTTCAGGGTAAGATTCCAAGCAAAATTCAAGGTCCTGTCCTGTCCAATTAACAGAGAGATGATATGTTTCAAGAAAACAAAACTAAAGCCAATTTATGCTGTTTTTTGACGTCATCACTGGACACGGCGTGACTCGCAGGCAGTGCAGTGATGACGTCAACTACTGAACTGCGCAAATAAGATTAATTTCGCTGCTTTTTTAAAATATAAAGATTCTTGATGACTTCTTGACAGTGGGACAGTAAGACAGGCGTTATATTGGGCGCGTTCGCAAAACGGCGAAAAGCGACTACTAGCTTCGTCATTCTGTCTGTCCGTCCGTCCGGCTGTCGTCCATCTGCACGGAAAAACTCGGCTGCCACTGGAAGGATTTTCATGAAATTTAATGTGAGTATCTTTCGAAAATCTGCTGAGAAAATTCAAGTTTCATTAAAACACGAAAAGAATATAACACTTTACTTGAAGACCTATGTACATTTATGATAATATCTCGTTCAATTCTTGTTAGAATGAGAAATGTTACAGACAAAAGTTGTAGAGAAAATCAAAACACACATTTTATATTCAATAACTTTTTTCCGAAAATCATGTCGTTTATGAGATAATGTGGAAAAATATGGTACAGCCAGACAGGCCACAGATGACAATATAATACGGCGCATGCGCTTTGCATGCTGGATAACTAAGGCTACAGACACACACTCAGTATATGTAATACTTATTGTTTTTCCACGGCACCAATGGTTACGCGAACGCGCCTTGATGTTAAGTTTATACGTACATTGGCTACCTTGTTTGATGTCGCTGGCAACTGCTAAAATTCTATGGCATCGATGATAGATAGATAGATAGATAGATAGATAGATATATAGATAGATAGATAGATAGATAGATAGATAGATAGATAGATAGATAAAAGAGTACGAAGCATTGGTGGAATTACACTGACAGGGGAAACCCGAAAATAGGGTGCGGAACACGATATTTGGACCTCAGAGGGATAAGGTAACGGGGTAATGGAGAAGACTGCAAAGAAAGGAGCTTTAAGATTTGTACTTCTAACCCAATATTATTCGAGTGATCAAATGGATAAAAAGGCGGGGCATGTAGCAGGTATGGGAGAAAGGAGTTGTGCATACAGAGGTTTGGTGCGGAAACCTGATGAAGAAAGAGTCCACTTTCAAAACCTAGGCGTAAATGGGAGGATGATATTAAAATGGATCTTCCAGAAGTACGAGAAGCGTGGTCTAGATTGATCTAGCTCAAGATAGGGAAAAGTGACAGGATCTTGTGAATACGGGAATTAACTTTTGGGTTCCATAAAATGCTTGGAATTTCTTGACTAGCTGAGAAACCATTAGCTTCTCAAGAAGGACTCTGCTCCATGGAGTTAGTGGGTTACTGAGTAAATTAGAAGTTCGTGCTACATACCCTACCTGTCGCACTCGTAGCCATTTCAGCATAGCAACAATGTTAATTTCAGTATACAAAACCCCATTTGCGGGCTTACAATGCCTTCCTCGCACTACTTAATGATCGCGGATCACATCCAGGGATGTGACAATCTTTATCTAGCTGTACTAACTTACAAACGACTACAACCAATCTGCATTTTGAGAGCTAGTTTGAAGGATTCAATAAAAACCACACGAAAAGTGAGAGGAATACAAATACATATATTAACACGTTCCTAAGCACTATGCCATGAAGGCGTAAAGGAGGTGAGGCTCCATCTATTCTGGATGGTGTGTGGTCAATTTCCTACTCCTGTTGAATAAGAGGTTTATATTGACCCATAAACAATTCTAAAACCGATTCTTTTGTGTATGTATGGTTATTTATAGCAGACGTTGTTAAGTCTTTCCTTTTGCAGTACTTCCCATGGCACTTGTTAAGTTTCGGTTTATGGCTTCTTGTTAAGTATCTGCCAGTCCTTATTTCTTCTAACAGCAGGCACTCACCTCCACGACTTTCTACACCAGAACTGTCACACAGTTTTTATTTAAGGAATTCCATTTGACGTTTTCACAACCGCGTACATGAATACTCAAGTCTTTTGAGATATGACAGCTTGTCATTTGGTGAATAAATACGAATGTTTAGGTGAAGAATGTTGCCTTCATTTTCAGGGCCCAGAAATTCCTCTTGGAACCTGAACATGACGTCAGCAAGTAATGACCCACAAAATATTAATGTTATCCATCCTCTTACAAGTTGCTACAGTTTTAGACAGTAATACTTTTACGTTCTACACATTAGCCTATTCTCGTAGTCCTATACCAAATTAAACTTTTAAAGCCAAGTGGTAATTATGTGTGCCACCTGCTATAATATCTGGAATCTCCGCAATTTTTTTTTCCAGCAGCTGTTTATGTGTCTCGTGTGGTTGCAGCTCTAAATTAACTCAATACAGCAGGGTCCTTCCTGAGAAGCTAACAGTTCCTCAGCTGGTCACGAATTTCACCGCATTTTATGAAACCCGAAAGTTCATTACCGTGTTAACAACAGCCCGCCACATGTCCTCATCCTGAGCCACAGCATTCCAGTCCACGCCCTCGAAATCTTAAAGATCCATTTTAATATTATCCTCCCATCTACGTCTAGGTCTTCCAAGAGGTTTCCTTGCCTCAGGTCTCCCCACCAAAATCCTATATGCAACTCTCCTGTCCCCCATCGTGCCACATGCACCGCCCATCTCATTCTTCTTAATTTGATGACTACCCTAATAATATTTGGTGAGGAGTACAGAGCATAAAGCTCCTTGTTATGTAGTCTTCTCCATTCCCTTGTCATCTCGTTCCTCTCAGACCCACGCAGGGGAGTAAGTACCTTCATTATTTCTTTAATCCTTCATAAGCTCTGGTAACTATAAGAATCGCATTTTTTAACCTTAATTGATACGACATTTCTTCCGCAAATGTTATTTGTGAAGCTTGTTCTGTTCCGCAAGTAAAGAGGTATATTTCCTCCTTAACATCATAAACTTAATGAGATTTGTGATGAAAATGCACAATTTTTCTTGGAGGTAAGAACTGATTATTAAAACATTATGCAAACAGCTTGCTCAGAAATGGTTATTTTTTAACATCTAAATCCAGCTTACCGACAAAGTGTTCTCTGTCTTCTAGGAAAAAAGGCCAGCATGTACGTTATTGCAGCAGACATGAACCCTAATTCTTTTGTTGTTCACACCGTGCATTTTCATCTGTTCACACATTTCTTAAACCAACAAAATGCACACTTCTTATTTATTATACAATATAATTTTTTTTCCAGTAAAACCAGTCCAACATGTTTCGGTTCCCTATTTTGGGACCATCATCAGGGACCCATATCGTGAATTACATAAAATCACAAATCAACAAATAATGGTACATATTAAAACTTCAAGAGGTAAAATGTAGGTTTTTCTCATTCGTTTTTTTGTGGGTCCGCTGTGTATCAGAAGTTGTGTTTACCTATGGAAGTACAGTCCTAGCCACAAACAAAAAAACGAATATAAGACTGGGTGGGCCCCAGATACGGGCTGGACGTTTTAGAGAAGAGATGAATCTGTTGCCCCTGCCGGGATTCAAACCCCAGAACGACCAAACCGTAGCCCAGTCGCTACACCGATATGCGCTCTCCCGGCTCCCATAATGCATTTCTTACATCTAATTAAAACACAACATTTTATAAAACATGAAAAATTAAAGAAGCAAAATAGACAAAACATCACTTAGACTGAGTTTAGCGGATATATCGTCTGCTGTCTGTTACGTAATGTAATGTAGTTCATATGGAGGTCACGTGTTCTCATGTTGCGGTAGTGCGCCTACAAATTAAACGGTAGTTAATGTAGTGACGTCACACGTGTTTGTTCTGCTATTATTGTGACGAGTGTCCCTGTGGCTCTAGACTACAAGCAAGACAGCAAATGTACATATGAAGTAAGGTTGTGGCGCGTTTCGAGTAATCATTATTGCAATGGAAACGCAACAATGCGTTCTATGTGTATTGTTGAGTCACACGTCACTGTCAAAAACACGAATTTGTGTCGCCGGCAACCATAAAACCTACTTAGGTCTTAACGTAAAATGCCCCGATTTTAACCTAATTTAGAGTTTCTCTATATATTTTCGTTAAAGCTCCAAATATCAAATTTCACCGATATCCGTCCAGTGGGAGACACGCTGATACATGCGAAGGGGTGGACAGACAGACGGACATAACGAAGCTGATAGTGCTTTTCGCGACTATATGAACATCCCCAATTAAAGATGTCCCTGTCCACGCCATGAAAGCTTATAGGGGGAGCACAGGTATAGCTCCATTCATTCTTCGCCCTCCGCGCTAGATGGAACAGAGTGGTCAACTTTACACATAGGACGCTTTTTCCACGAGAAAGAATAGGAGGCTGGGTGGGCCCCAGAGCGGGTCAGGACGTTTTGGAGAAGAAAAAAATCTCTTATTATATTTTGTCTTTATTAACACGTGGGCCGCGATAGCTCAGTCGGTATAGCGACTCGCTACGAGCTGGACGGTCCGGGGATCGGCCGATCCCAGTGGCCGTGCGGTCTAAGGCGTGGGTCTTCGGCCGCTCGCTTACTGGGATCGTGGGTTCGAATCCCACCGGGGGCATGGATGTTTGTGTTGTGTTTGTTGTAAGGACGGTAGCATGGAATGTAAAGTGACATGAAGGACGAAATGATTTAAGCAGTACAAAAATGGATCAAATGGGAAAAACCCCGGACAGACAAAAAAAAAAAAATCCCGGTGGGGGCGAGATTTTCAGCACCCGTCCAGACCGACCCTGGGGCCTACCCAGCCTCCTGTAAAATGTGTACCGGGTCATTCCCGGGGGTAAAGCGGCCGGGGCGTGACGTTGAACACCCACCCCCATCTAGCGCCGAGGTTAAAGAAAGAGTAGAGCTATACCTCTACTCCCCCTCTGGGCCTTCATGGCCTGTTCTAGGGTGAACTTTACCTTTATTAACACCGTGTTAGTAAAACCGACGGTACAAGGAACTCGGTCAGCTACGTCGTATCTCTGGATGTGGTGACGAAGAAACATGCCCAAACACGACGGGAAACGAAAAGCCATTCTTCCAGAGAGCAGCCAATTACTGACAGGGCCTATTCACTTTGTAGTTTATATTGCTGTGGTCACAAACGTTTTGAAACTCCCGTTACTTGCTGCCGCGTGCTGCTTGACCCATATCGATGCTTATCAAGATTAAGTCCTGCCGTTGCTAGAGCCTTCACCTAAACGATTCTTTAAAGAAACGCCTTTCTGCATTGCCCACAGAAACCTCCGCTAATGACTCCGGCTGATGAATACATTAATTATTTAATGAATGGAAATTGAGAAACTTTTTTTTTTGTGTCTTTCGCTCGGAGGATTGAGCTAGTAGATTGTCCACGGACGTGGAAGAGCACCACGAAGGGCGAATCCACCGTTCCGTCAACGGCAGTGGGAGAAAGGATTATTACTGTGTGACAACAGTCGAGTAATTAAAAAATATAGTTAATTTGTAGTTACACTGAGCACTGTTTCACGGCTGAAGAATATATTCTATACAGACGACGTTTCGGAAGTCTGATAATGGTTACTATAATGCGTTTCTTTTATAGCCGTACTGAGCACCGCAGCTGGTCACGAAATATCCCGGCAGATGCAGGCTTTTTATGCGGTCACCCAAAATTCTTCCTCCTCGAAATCCTTTCAGCATTGCTGGTTTCTGGCTTGGCCTGTAGGTCTGTTTTCATGTAGTTGTTTGTTAGACATAAAATATGTTCCTTTATTTACTTGACTACATTTACCCTTGACCAAGCCGACTACCTATTAAAGCCGGTTAATGCCATATCTGACAGATTCCGCACAATGCATGTTTCACTGAGGGCACAGAGATGGCAGTAAATGTTTATGAAACTTGTAAAAGCTTCTGACGGCGGTGTATAACACTGAGAATTAATTGTCGTCTGGACTTTGTCCATCGTCCGGATAAAATATAAAATCACGACGTTTCGGAAACTGGGTTTTCTTCCGTTTTCAGGCGAAAGGAAAAATAACCAGCTTCCGAAACGTCGTAATTTTATATTTTTATATTTTATCCGGACGAAAAAACGGAAGGAAAAACAGTTTCCGAAACGTCGTAATTTTATATTTTTATATTTTATCCGGACGAGAAAACGGAAGAAAAAACCAGTTTCGGAAAAGTCGTGATTTTATATTTTTATATTTTATCCGGACGAGAAAATGGAAAAAAATCAGTTTCCGAAACGTCATGATTTTATATTTTTATATTTTATCCGGACGAGAAAACGGAAGAAAAATCCAGTTTCCGAAACGTCGTGATTTTATATTTTTATATTTTATCCGGACGAGAAAACGGAAGAAAAACCCGTTTCCGAAACGTCGTGATTTTTTATGTTTATATTTTATCCGGACGAGAAAACGGAAGAAAAAACCAGTTTCCGAAACGTCGTGATTTTATATTTTTATATCTTATCCGGACGAGAAAACGGAAGAAAACCCAGTTTCCGAAACGTCGTGATTTTGTATTTTTATATTTTATCCGGACGAGAAAACGGAAGAAAAACCAGTTTCCGAAACGTCGTGATTTTATATTTTTACATTTTATCCGGAAGAGAAAACGGAAGAATAAACAGCTTCCGAAACGTCGTGATTTTATATTTTTATATTTTATCCGGACGAGAAAACGAAAGAAAAAACCAGTTTCCGAAACGTCGTGATTTTATATTTTTATATTTTATCCGGACGAGAAAACGGAAGAAAAACCAGTTTCCGAAACGTCGTGATTTTATATTCTTATATTTTATCTGTACGATGGACAAAGTCAAGAAGACAATTGGTTCTCAATTATGAAACTTGTTTGAATTTTATAAAGCATCTTAAACCAATTTTCAAAACTTTCACACGCCTTGTACAATAACAGTATGATCATATCTGATTTGTCCTTCCAAGCTGATAATAAAACACGTAAGTACAGCATGTTGTAAAAATGTCACAATCATATTGCCCGGTGCGACCGACGTCTATTGAACATTCTATAGCCTGCACGCACAGTCCACCGTAAATGATTTCCAGACTGTCCCTATGAGAAAAACTGTCCCTTCCAGAACCCAAGCTTAAGGCCCCCCGCCGCGGCCATTGTTAACAAGACAAATGAAAGTCAGCCAGGCGCAATAAAACAATATTCCTTACTGCCTTCTTTGGGAGCCACTGAACACCGTAAACATTCCAGCCTAAGACTCTCCTTTCAATACACAACTTGGACTTCAAAGATGTCCCATTCTGTGACGTGACTGGGTTAAGGGTCACTTAAAATTTCCCCTGTGCTGCAACAGGTCATTACATTGTAATCTGTGGTCTTTTGGGTAATTACACGGCGTCGTGTGGTAATTATTTACCAACGTTTCGGGACAACGTGTCGGTCCCATCTTCATGGGTCCTGGAATTTTGACCCATGAAGACGGCGTCGTGTGGTAATTATTTACCGACGTTTCGGGACAACTTGTCGGTCCCATCTTCATGGGTCAAAATTCCTGGAATTTTTACCCATGAAGACGGCGTCGTGTGGTAATTATTTACCGACGTTTCGGGACAACGTGTCGGTCCCATCTTCATGGGTCAAAATTCCTGGCTAGCCGGGCTAGCTAAGTAGGTATAGTGACTGTAGGATAGAGGAATCTAGGTTTGATTTTCCGTACAGCCAAGGGTTATTTATTCCCTTCTAAGCTTCCAGACCGACTCTGGGGCCCACCCAACCCCCTATTTAAAAGGGTACCTGGGTTCTTTTCCGGGACATAAAGCAGACGGGGCGTGAAGTTAACTACTTAACATTTGATAGCGAAACTAAGAATGTATGGAGCTATACTTCCTCGTCGCCATGTAATGTAATGACCTTGATTTCAGGCTTCCGCCACGATGTCGATGTAATCTGTGGTCTTTTGGGTAATTACACGGCGTCGTGTGGTAATTATTTACCGACGTTTCGGGACAACGTGTCGGTCCCATCTTCATGGGTAAAAATTCCTGGAATTTTGACCCATGAAGACGGCGTCGTGTGGTAATTATTTACCGACGTTTCGGGACAACTTGTCGGTCCCATCTTCATGGGTCAAAATTCCTGGAATTTTTACCCATGAAGACGGCGTCGTGTGGTAATTATTTACCGACGTTTCGGGACAACTTGTCGGTCCCATCTTCATGGGTCAAAATTCCTGGAATTTTGACCCATGAAGATGGGACCGACACGTTGTCCCGAAACGTCGGTAAATAATTACCACACGACGCCGTGTAATTACCCAAAAGACCACAGATTACATCGACATCGCGGCGGAAGCCTGAAATCAAGGTCATTACATTATATGGCGACGAGGAAGTACAGCTCCATACATTCTTAGTTTCGCTATCAAATGTTAAGTAGTTAACTTCACGCCCCGTCTGCTTTATGTCCCGGAAAAGAACCCAGGTACCCTTTTAAATAGGGGGTTGGGTGGGCCCCAGAGTCGGTCTGGCAGCTTAGAAGGTAATAAATAACCCTTGGCTGTACGGAAAATCAAACCCAGATTCCTCTATCCTACAGTCACTATACCTACTTAGCTAGCCCGGCGCCGTAAATGAGAATGAGAAGGTGAGGAAGTGGGTGAGAAATAAAACAAGCAAGCGAACGATAAATTAACACGTCTCAATAATCAATACGCGAATAAACAAATAAATAAATCAATTGTGTATGAAAGATTCTTAATTAAAACTGACTGGCAGATAATCAGAAGTGGTAAGCGGTCTTGACACAGAGCGGCGCGGCACATCGCGGAGTGTCCTGCAGCGCCACCTCGTTTCCTCGTGCCCTTGCGGTAGCGTGCGGGCGGGTTGACCTTCTCGGATGATACGCTTCTAATTACCTACAGGTTTGTGTGCTTCATCGTAACCACAAGAAACAGATCAAACCCTTACAACGGAGGACACTAATAAGATCGGAATTTCCCATTCTATAGCGTGGGACAATCGAAAATTGTGTGCATATTTCAGGCAGACATTACCATACAAATTGGACTTTCGTTGTTTTTGAAAATAATTTCAACAGGATAAGGGGTAACATTAAGATTGGAATTTCCTGTAGAATCGTCATGTCTAAGCAATGTGGTACCTTGTGAACACGTGACAACCTACACCCTCATAATTTTCTTCCTTAATGAACTACAAGGAGGCAAGATCTCCTCCTGAAGAGGTCATGTCATATATATATCTCCCTGCACAGCCTTCTACTAATGAGATCGCCTTCCATCTAAGGAGAGGAAAGAAGAAATTAATTCTGCACACAATCACTCTGAATTCAGTACTCGGAATCTTGACCCGTGAAGATGGGACCGATACGTTGTCCCGAAACGTCGGTAAATAATTACCACACGACGCCGTGTAATTACCCAGAAGACCACAGATTTCAGTATGACGTAATTTCTGCGGCCGTCTTAGCCTGGTACTATGTGCAGAATCCAGTATCCTGCCGATATCAACCACCTGATGCGTCCTGCAGTAAGGTCTTCGATTTGGGAGGTCACGGGTTCTAATCTCGACTGTGTTACCGGCTATTCCGGCGAGGTGTTCACGGTTCAACTTAGTCAATTCAGGACAATGACAGGACACTACACACGGGCTGGAGAGACGGGGGTTCGAATCCCGGTCGGGGCAGGAGATTTTCTCATACCGAAAACGTGCAGACCGACTCTTGAGCCCAGCCAACCTCTCCTCCAATTAGGTAAAGCGGCCGGAACTTGATGTTGACCAGTAACCTCCATCTAGCGTCGAGATCGAGACTGAGTGGAGCTCTACCTCTACTCACCCTATATGCCTTCGTGGCACGGACGGGACAGCCTGACAATTTGACCTACTCTTTTCCAGGGTAGTAACTGTAGGTGCAGCATACCTACGTCATTCCAAAGGCCTACTCCCTTTCACGATTACTTTCCATAACACTTAACTCCAAAATATGTTTTCAAGCGCTTACAGCGGTGTCTTTCTGAGTTTGACACCGCGCAGTGTTGAAGGCTGATAAGGTAAAGGTCAAGGTAAAGTTCTCCCTAGAACAGGCCACGAAGGCCCAGAGGGGGAATAGAGGTATAGCTCTACTCTTTCTTTAACCTCGGCACTAGATGAGGGTGGGAGGTCAACGTCACGCCCCGGCCGCTTTACCCCCGGGAAAGAGACCCGGTACCCATTGTATAGGAGGCTGGGTGGGCCCCAGGGCCGGTCTGGACGGCTGCGAAAAATCTCGTCCCCACCGGTTTTTTTTTTTTTTTTTTACCTGTCCGGGGTTTTTCCCCTTTGATCCATTTTTGTACTGTTTAAATCCTTTTCGTCCTTCATGTCACTTTACGTTCCATACTACCGTCCTTACAACAAACACAACACAAACATCCATGCCCCCGGCGGGATTCGAACCCACAATCCCAGTAAGCGAGCGGCCGCAGACCCACGCCTTAGACCGCACGGCCACTGGGATCGGCATTCGATCCCCGGACGGTCCAGCCCGTAGCGAGTCGCTATACCGACTGAGCTATCGCGGCCCGTTGAAGACTGATACACTTGTTTAAGAGGAAAATGCTGCTTCTTTATTCAGTGATAAAGAAATTGGGTCCAAACTGACACAAATGTGATTAGAGGTGCATTTGTAAGGGGTCTACGCTTAGACATCTTTATAGAGTATTATGATTTTGTCCTGCTTTTTGGTTACGAGATGTTTTCCCTACATTTGTTACCACACGAACCGCTATATAGTACCACCATCTAATACTAACTTCTATACATTTCCTTTATGGCGATGTATTTTCACCCAATAAATTCTCATTACACAGCCGAAGTTGGCGTCTCACATTTCTCCTTTTGCTGCATTTAATTGTTTCGTGTTTATGGTGTGTCAATCCTTGGCATCCAGAAAGTGTACACAATGGCCCAAAACACAGTCAACTCAAATTCCCTTTATCCGACCCCAACATATCTCACCTGAAAATTCTTCAGCGTCACTGTCACTCTCACTCCAATGTCACTGGGGTCATCATTTGTTGCTGAATACTGTACCTCAGTTTAGCGTTCTGTAACACACGGCTAAGTTTGTATTTCTGGTGTTTGTTCTTCAGTCTAAGAAACTTGTATTCCACTAACACACTGGTCATAGTATTTTCTACCTACCCTAAAACAGGATCATATCTTTTGAAAGACGTAAAGGGACTGGTTCATAACGTCAAGACAACAATAAACATGGCTTCACATGCATCCACTTCGCAGAAATACTCATTTCTTAACTTCCATATTATCATCTTCATTTTCCCTTCTTACTTTATGTTGAAAATTTACGAGGGCATTAAATTTCGCGTGGCTGACTTTCATCTCATACTTCTTCATTTTAAACACTCACATATCAGCTAACTCCCATAGCAGATGTTTGAAAGCCAAGTTCCTGTAATTTTGGAAAGTTTTAGTTTTGTGTTTTTAGTGTGAAATCAGGCAAGGTGACTGATTAATCGAGGAGGAAGACGCAGAATGACATTTGAACTATAATTAGCGTGATATATAACAAAAGTATAAAATATTTTGATATGGAATATCGAGGAAAGAGACCACTTTCGAGTCCTATGATTCCTGTGCTAGCCGGGGAGAAGTACCACGTAATAAATCGCATGGGATTTCACAACCAAAATTTCGCGTGTATTGAAGTTTCAAGACCTCAGAAATATGACGCCATGTTGATTACCAAACTATATGACGTCATATGCCTGAAGACTTGAATCTTCGTCAACAAACGTGAGAACCTAAAATCTAGTTGTATATAACTAACTAACTAACTAACTAACTCCATGGAGCACAGTCCTTCTTGAGAAGCTAACAGGTTATCATCTAGTCAAGAAATTCCCCGCGTTTTATAAAACCCGAAGGTTCATTACCGCATTCACAACAGCCCGCCACCTGTCCTACCCTGAGCCATATCAATCCAGTCCACGCTTTCCCATCCCACTTCTTGACGATCCATTTTAATATTATCCTCCCATCTACGCCTGGGTCTTCCAAGTGGTCTCCTTCCCTCAGGTCTCCCTACCAAAATCCTGTATGCACCTCTCCCCTCCCCCATACGTGCTACATGCCCTGCCCACCTCATCTAGCTGTATATATATATATATCCGTGTTTAACATATCGTCCTTGATTTAATCACCCCAAAAGTATTAGGTATATCGTCAGCCTATAAACCAAGAACAAACAAATTTTGCAAAAACTCAGGATCCACCTGAAAATTCCAGGCGTCGGAAGGGTTACACGAATAATAACGATGACCCACAAATATTATTAGATGCCACAGTACAAAATTTAGTCGTCACGGCGAAACGACGCCCGGTATAAAACAAATTATAAATTTCGAGGACAGAACCATTCTTGCATGCCCCTGTTACTTCTGCTTTCTTCACAACAGTTTATCCTGACGTTCAGCCTATGCTATCTCCTTGACAGCTCAGACTGTACATGGTTACAGAGAAAACGTCTGTCGCTGTACCACATTATTTGTGTCATTAAATGACCAGTCATTATAATATGAGATTTGGAGTCCTGACGGTAGCGCGTGCCTACCAAAATATACGGTGTCATACTCCAAAACGACTATCTTATTTGTTATTACCGTATTCCGCAATATTAAAGCCTTACAGCCGAAAAAACGCTATAACAATTACCAAATTGGTATATAAATATACATATACAGAGTGATGCAAAAGATTTACAAGAATCCAGTAGCCACCTCAAAATTCTAGGTGCCAGAAAAGTCACATGAGGACCCACAAATATTAGGCGCCACCGTAAAAAAGTTCAGTTGCCCCAGCAACCTAGCGCCCGGGATTTGTAGGCTATATATATACACATACATATATACAGTCGAACTAGGTTACAACGTCATGAAAGGGACTGAATTCCGCACCCGTCCAGACCGGCCCTGGGGCTCACCCAGCCTCCTATTCAATGGGTACCGGGTCTTTTCCGGGAGTAAAGCGGCCGGGGCGTGGCGTTCATCACCCACCCTCATCTCGTGTCCCCTCTGGGCCTTCATGGCTTGTTCTAGGGTGACCTTTACCTTTACCTTTATAAATGAGTGTTGTTAAAACCAAGTAGTGTAAAGTTATTTTTAACAGTGAGGAATCAATTGGTACCACAGAATATCTGACGTTATAGACAAGGTGTCACATAAACTGATGTCGTTATAACCGGGTTCGGCTGTATATATGTATGTAACTCCATGGAGCATAGTCCTTCCTGAGAAGCTAAAAGGTCCTCAGCTAGTCAAGTAATTCCCCGCATTTTACGAAACCTAAAGGTTCATTACCGCATTCACAAGAGCCCACCACACATTTATTTATTTAAATACTCATTTTTCTATTTATGGATTTAGAAAGAACCGTTCGGATTGTAGCATATTATATGGGCCACCCTGCTACGTGCTTATTCGGACGATCACAACGCATATGCAATATGCAGTCAACGTAACGCTTATCAAATTACCTTGATTTCAGGCTCCCGCCGCGATGTTGATGTAATCTGTGGTCTTCTGGGTAATTACACGGCGTCGTGTGGTAATTATTTACCGACGTTTCGGGACAACGTATCGGTCCCATCTTCACGGGTCAAGATTCGAAGAGGAAAGAAAGCCTGAGCAAAGAAACTACCCATCCCCTCTCTCATCCTATTGGCTGTCGTCACATCGCACGTTTCCCCACTCCGCTATGCTGCCCAGTTTCTTTGCTCAGGCTTTCTTTCCTCTTGGAATCTTGACCCGTGAGGATGGGACCGATACGTTGTCCCGAAACGTCGGTAAATAATTACCACACGACTCCGTGTAATTACCCAGAAGACCACAAATTTCTTATCAAATTAATTTAACTACTAAAACGACCGTTCAAGTAATTGGATCCTAGGTCTAAAGGAGGGGCTTGACCTCTCATGTGATGGGACTGCAGCTGGTTTAGTGGTACAGCTGTTATTGTCAAATTGTATTACACAGTGAATAGATAATAAAGCTCTTTTAATAAATAAAAATAAATAATTTAACTGTTTGACTCTTACGTGCCTTGTGAAACTACAGAACACCGTCCACGTGTTGCAAATACAAAGCTTCGATCTTGGAATTCTGTATGTAGGTTACGTTAATCGTGGTAATGTGAATGGCGATGATTGATTGGGCCGTTTGTCAGCAGCAGCCCGACCGATGGACGCAATGTCCAACCCAGAGCGGACCTCATCAATAAATGACTGTCAAGTGCCGCGCGGCCTGTCTGATGACCTCAGCAACTGGATGGTCGTTGAGGTTTTTGACAATGCAGATGAGATCCACGGTGACGTCACAGGCAGGGCCGTGTTTCATGTCAGTGGAAATGCCAACCCTTTAAGGATTACAATACAATGATGCCCGATTTTCGAAAGATCATTGATTTTTTTAAGGTTCCCAGGCTTCATCTGTTTGTCCTTCTGGTAAGAGCAACATGTAGATGAAGATGAGTATGAAGCATCGGTGGAATGATACTGACAGAGAAAAGCCGAAATACTCCAAGAAAAGCCTGTCCCACTGCCACTTTGTCCACCATAAATATCATAGGTACTGACATGTGATAGAACACGAGCCTCCGCGGTGAGGGGCCGGCGACTAACTGCATGACCATAGCACGAATTTAAGGACTATCAGTAACCTAAATTTATTTAAAGATTCAGTCCGTACCGCGCAGTAAACACACTCCGTCTCAGTTATACAAACCAGTCAGTTAATGCTGTACAGTGAAATAATCGCTGTTTGTTCTGAGATCCACACAAAACACATAAATACAGTCCGTACCGCGCAGTAAACACACTCCGTCTCAGTTATACAAACCAGTCAGTTAATGTTGTACAGTGAAATAATCGCTGTTTGTTCTGAGATCCACACAAAACACATAAATACAGTTCGTACCGCGCAGTAAACACACTCCGTCTCAGTTATACAAACCAGTCAGTTAATGTTGTACAGTTAAATAATCGCTGTTTGTTCTGAGATCCACATAAAACACATAAATACAGTCCGTACCGCGCAGTAAACACACTCCGTCTCAGTTATACAAACCAGTCAGTTAATGCTGTACAGTGAAATAATCGCTGTTTGTTCTGAGATCCACACAAAACACATAAATACAGTCCATACCGCGCAGTAAACACACTCCGTCTCAGTTATACAAACCAGTCAGTTAATGCTGTACAGTGAAATAATCGCTGTTTGTTCTGAGATCCACACAAAACACATAAATACAGTCCGTACCGCGCAGTAAACACACTCCGTCTCAGTTATACAAACCAGTCAGTTAATGTTGTACAGTGAAATAATCGCTGTTTGTTCTGAGATCCACACAAAACACATGAATACACTGTGTGGGCAGAACGTAGAATTGTCCGTACCGCGCAGTAAACACACTCCGTCTCAGTTATACAAACCAGTCAGTTAATGTTGTACAGTTAAATAATCGCTGTTTGTTCTGAGATCCACACAAAACACATAAATACAGTCCGTACCGCGCAGTAAACACACTCCGTCTCAGTTATACAAACCAGTCAGTTAATGCTGTACAGTGAAATAATCGCTGTTTGTTCTGAGATCCACACAAAACACATAAATACAGTCCGTACCGCGCAGTAAACACACTCCGTCTCAGTTATACAAACCAGTCAGTTAATGTTGTACAGTTAAATAATCGCTGTTTGTTCTGAGATCCACACAAAACACATAAATACAGTCCGTACCGCGCAGTAAACACACTCCGTCTCAGTTATACAAACCAGTCAGTTAATGCTGTACAGTGAAATAATCGCTGTTTGTTCTGAGATCCACACAAAACACATAAATACAGTCCGTACCGCGCAGTAAACACACTCCGTCTCAGTTATACAAACCAGTCAGTTAATGCTGTACAGTGAAATAATCGCTGTTTGTTCTGAGATCCACACAAAACACATAAATACAGTCCGTACCGCGCAGTAAACACACTCCGTCTCAGTTATACAAACCAGTCAGTTAATGCTGTACAGTGAAATAATCGCTGTTTGTTCTGAGATCCACACAAAACACATAAATACAGTCCGTACCGCGCAGTAAACACACTCCGTCTCAGTTATACAAACCAGTCAGTTAATGCTGTACAGTGAAATAATCGCTGTTTGCTCTGAGATCCACACAAAACACATAAATACAGTCCGTACCGCGCAGTAAACACACTCCGTCTCAGTTATACAAACCAGTCAGTTAATGCTGTACAGTGAAATAATCGCTGTTTGTTCTGAGATCCACACAAAACACATAAATACACTGTGTGGGCAGAACGTAGAATTTGTGAATGTTAAACTTGGTGGTGCATATAGTAACCTCTAGGATTTAAGGAGTTAAACACAATGACGTGGATACGATAAGCAAGCGGCAAATTTCTTATTTTTTTAAAAAATCAGTATTTTTAATTTGTTATGTAATGACCCTGTCAATTAATGAGGTTATATACCGTCGGTGATAGATCATTGGATGAGTATGGAGCAATGCTGGCATGACACTAACAGGGGAAAACCGACGTTGCCGGAGAAAACCCTATCCAAGTGCCACTTTCTCCACCACAAATCTAACGTGGCCTGGCCTGGGATCGAGGAATCGGAATTCCAAGACATTTTTCTCCTCTCCAATACATCTTGCCTGGCTCTGGGGCCCACCAAGCCTCTTATACCTGAGGATCATTAGCCGGGTGAAAACGGCCAAGGCCTGAAGCTGACTAGACACCTCCATCTACTGCTGATGTTAAGAATGCGTGGATCTATACTTCCAATCCCCCACGTGCTTTAATGATGTGATGCTCAATGAAGCAGAGGGAAACGTTTACCTTTGTAAAAAATTTTGCGCTATAAAAGCCGGTGGGAATTGTGGTACATGAGGAAAAATGAATCTATAAAAATTATAAAAATTGTAAAAATTGTAATTGGCCAAATAATACAAAAAGGAAGGGAAATGCCATAGGGATTAATAATTAAAGATGATGATGGGGATGATGATGAGGATGATGGGGATGATGGGGATGATGATGGGGAGGATGATGGGGGTGATGATGGGGATGATGATGGGGATGATGATGGGGATGATGGGGATGATGATGGGGAGGATGATGGGGGTGATGATGGAGATGATGATGGGGATGATGATGGGGAGGATGATGGGGATGATGATGGGGATGATGATGGGGATGATGATGAGGATGATGGGGATGATGGGGATGATGATGGGGAGGATGATGGGGGTGATGATGGGGATGATGATGGGGAGGATGATTATGAACGTGTGTGTTTCAATAGAAATATGTAACATGCCTGGCAATTGTATAAGCGACTTGGTGGAAATCCTCCAGGAAAATTTTGAAACTCGACAGAAAAGTTCAGTTCTCAACCAGCATGCCACGGCACACTAATGTAACGCGAACTTGTGAATACAAGAGTGAAGGCACAGCTCCACTCATTCTTAATCTCGGCACTAGATTGATGCGAGTTGTGAACTGTGTGAGGGCCCCAGAACTGGTCTGAACATTTTAAGCAAGAGAAAAATACACTGTTGGCCCAGTCCTGAATCGAACCATCATCCATCGGTCATTCAATCCTTAGCCTAGTCAGTATAAAAGATGGAATATTTCACGAAACGTCCACTGGGCACTAATTGAAAAAAATACATATTCCGTTCTAGCTTATTAAAAATTGCATCATTTCCCAGAACCAACAAACAATGTAGGTCTCTTCTGAAGAAGTACAAGCTACACTGCTGCTACCTGGTGTCCACGTACTGCAAATCGATGTTCACGATGCCCACCGTGCTGCAAAGAATTTTTATACCCATAATTCCATGGGTCGACACAGCTCTGTGTATACTGTATTAACTGCACCTGGGACCATCCAGTGGACACTGATATATGCGGGTATGGACAGCAGCGGTCTCATTCAAGTTCAAAACTCTTACAAACGAAAATATCGAGAAAAATTCTCACGCCTCCAGCATTTTAGCTGGTTCTCAGTGATTCTGTTACGTTCAAAGTCCACACAATATACCAAAAGCGGCCGGAGTTTAAAGCTGACCATTTACGACCATCCATTGACGAGGTTTTAAGACAATAGAGCCATACATCTAGCTGATCCCAGTGGCCGTGCGGTCTAAGACGTGGGTCTGCGGCCGCTCGCTTACTGGGATCGTGGGTTCGAATCCCACCGGGGGGCATGGATGTGTGTCTCTTGTGAGTGTTGTGTGTTGTCAGGTAGAGGTCTCTGCGACGGGCTGGTCACTCGTCCAGAGGAGTCCTACCGAGTGTGGTGTGTCTATAAATGTGTGATCGTGAAGCCTCGAAATGAGGAGGCCTAGGTACCCGAAAAGGGGCTGTTGAGCCATAGAAGAAGAAGAAGAAGAAGAGCCATACATCTACATCTACATGTCTTCATGGCGTGTAGAGGGAAAACTTCACTTGCTTCACTATAGACCGTTCTTACACATTGATGTACAGTTATGCTATTATATTTGAGAAAATTAAAGGAGAAAATTCATCATTGATAGCACTAAGCAGGCCTAAGTGGGGCGTCGTTTTAAGAAATATTAGACCTCCACTTCCCTCGTTCCGCCCTACCAGCTGTCACATTTAAGTACAACCAGCGTCTTCAGCTCAGCGCCTGTCTGCTTGAACACTCCAATACATCGCTAATTTTCCTGCTTGCCATTATCAGTAAATTGATCTCTTCTTGTCTACGTCTTGCCTACTCTATCTCTCTCCTTCCTTGCTTAATTGATGTTATTTAATGCAATTTCCCCCCCCCCCATCCATTCTCCCTACTTCTTCAAGATTCTTCCTATGCCTTCCTTTCGACAATCCAGCCGAAGAGAAATGTCCGCTGTTGGTGCCTGAGAATTTCAGAAGTGGGAACATTTTGCTGTACTTGTAAGACCATCAAGGCAATGACTAAAAGCTTCTCTCCCCCTCCCAAATGGAAAGAACGCCCTGCAATTCTTAAATTTTTACTGATGATGATCATCTACACTCACGCGGACCATTCGTTAAGTGTATTATTTGAAGACACTGAAATAATATCACATAGCATCAGATGAACGAATGAGTATGGTGTAATGGTGGAACGATACTCTCAGGGGAAAACTGAGGCATTCGGAGAGGAACCTGTACCAGTGCCACACTGTCCACCGCAAATCCCACGTGGACTTGCCTCGGTTTCAACCCGGACCTCTTCGGTTTAAAGGTGGGCGACTGCCTGAACCACGGTCCTAGCTGGTTCATAAATGTGTAAAGCAGTGATGACTGACAGCGGCATGATTCGTGTGGATGCGTAAGTTCCAGTTAATCCTGTACAGGCCTGGACAGGCCCTGAGTGTTCCAGGAGGTTCAGTCTCACACATTTCAAGACAATCGGCAAATGAAGGTAGTCAGTTTGTCAGACCTGAGCACCGGCCGCCTTTACCCCCCAGGAAATATTCCTGGTACTCATTTCTGTTAGAAACTGAGTCGATTCCAGGGACATAGTGCGGCCGGAAGGATTATGTCAATGAAAAAATCCAAAGACACCATCGGGAATCGAAACCGCTACCTTCCGGCTTGTAACGCAGTGCCTCAACCAACTGCGCTACCGGATGCCCCAACATAGCAGATGTATGAATCTATAAATTCAAGATTTCTGTGCTTATAAACTACTTTTAAATATACTAATCACGGCTGCTGGTTAGATATGTTATTTCATTTCCATCTTTTCCTCAGCTGTTCGAACGAGCCTTAACAATGTCAGACTGTCAATAACGACGCTGAAGCCCTTCAAGACGAAACCGACAGCCGTGTGAGTTGCTCGGAGGAGTTCAGTACAAATCAAATCGGCAAAACTGTTTACAAATGAGGACAATACTAGCAACAGGAGATAGTTCCAAAGGCTATGATCGTCTTTCAAAAGCACGATTCTCCCTTTATTTAAATTCCATAGTCCCACATCCATGTCCAAACAGTTAACAATCGAATGAGTCAGTACCGAATGCCATTTTGTTTAGGTCGAGGCTGTCAGACGGATTTCCGTACACAATAATTCAGGGTAGAAATGAACGCCGTTCCTTCTCTTTCTGTCTGTCGTGCCAAGCCTGATGTGACGTCACAATGAGGAAAGAGGATGGGGTATCCTGAGTCAGCAAATATCGATTGTTGTTTCCGATGATGAGGGGGTGGAGTGGGGGGGTTGACTCTATCAACGGGTTGCTAGCAAAATACAATCAATTAACTTATATGGAACAGTACAGTCACAACTCTGCTATGCTCAGTGACAGTCGTTATCCTAACGAAAGGGGCCTTATGCAACAGAGTGGGGAATGTACTGGAGGTTGTGGACAGTTTGACAGGTTTCAGTATTCATTACGAAAGTCCTCCATAATTCTATGATAATGCTAGTTACATTACCCTAACATTATGTTGGCCCATACGGACATACAGACGTGATAAAGCTGACAGTTGCTTACCGTCTATTACAGTAGGGGAGATGGGGGCTAGTTGGCTACAGGGGTAAGTTGGCAAAAGGGCCATAACTCCCAAAGATGGCGCAGGATAGCAGCACCTGTCAATTTGTACTGTTTACGCCCTTCTTCAGGTGTTTGTAAGCATTTGTATGCCCTGTTACAAAGAGACACTCACCCATATATTGCTTATCGTTGGAATTACAGTATAAACCCCAACATAACGCGGCTCCGAATATAAGGCGGCTCCGAAATTAAGGCGGCTCTGAATATAAGGCGGCTCCGAATATAAGGCGGCTCCGAATATAAGGCGGCTCCGAATATAAGGCGGCTCCGAATATAAGGCGGCTCCGAATATAAGGCGGCTCCGAATATAAGGCGGCTCCGAATATAAGGCGGCTCCGAACACATTCCCTCTTTACCCCTGAGGTATTTAGACAAAAAAAACGCAGAAAATTTAGAAAAGATAATAAAATATTAATAAAGTTTCGGACAGGCAGATACGAAACTAAAAATAATGCAGGTAACTGACACACTGAATGAGATACAGCTGTGCTATTCAGTAACTTTGTGTCGCTGATGAAGAAGAAAAAAACACGTGACAAGTTTTCTATCCAATAATGATTTGTAATTTTATATTTATAATTTGTATCAATCAGCCTTCCTTAATATTCAATAAAGCTAGGGTCTGAGGTTTGGCCAAACAAATACTCAAATTAGACATCATCCATTCTTTTATAAAATGAGATCTGCGCTCTTCTGGCATGTTACGCAGCGTCGAATGGTAATCCTTTACCGATGTTTCGGGAAAACGTATCGGTCCCATCTTCAAGGTTCAAGAAATCCAACAAGAAAAAAAAAAAGAAGATGGGACCGATACGTCGTCCCGAAACGTCGATAAAGGATTACCATTCGATGCTGCGTAATATCCCAGAAGAGCGCAGATCTCATCAACATCGCGGCGGAAGCGTGAAGTCACGGTTCCGTTCTTGTAGTTTCTCTCCTCATACAAAGAAGGCAGCAGCAGCAGCCTATCGCGGACAGTCAAGAACCTATCATCATGGCGCCATTACGGCTTGTGTGATTGGAGAGACTGTTCTTATAAAGATATCATTAAATGTTTAAACAATCAGAATGGCGTGTCTACAGGCCTGCCAATACGAATAATATCATGCTTTAAGACACAACAGATGCACCTCAATCACTCACGTGTAAAAGCAATCCCATTACAAGCCTGGACAGGCCTTTAGGGTTCCAGGAGTTTGAGTCTCCCAGATTTCTAGACAATCGGTCCATAAAGGTGGTAAGGCAAAGGCCGCATTTACCCCCCAGGAAATATTCCTGGTACTCATTTCTGTTAGAGGCTGAGTCGACCCCAGGGCCATAGTGCGACCGAAAGGATTATGTCAATGAACAATTCCAATGACACAATCGGGAATCGAACCCGCGACCTTCCAGCTTGTAGCGCAGTGCCTCAGTGCAGTGACAGACGGAAGGACATGACAAAGCTAATAGTCGTCTTTTCGCAATTGCTCCTAAAAACTCTTGTGTCAGTAACAAGGGGGGAAAAAACTGTAACAAATCTTGTGTCAGTAACAAGGGGGGAAAAAACTGTAACAAATCTTGTGTCAGTAACAAGGGGGGAAAAAACTGTAACAAATCTTGTGTCAGTAACAAGGGGGGAAAAAACTGTAACAAATCTTGTGTCAGTAACAAGGTGGGAAAAAACTGTAACAAATCTTGTGTCAGTAACAAGGGGGGAAAAAACTGTAACAAATCTTGTGTCAGTAACAAGGGGGGAAAAAACTGTAACAAATCTTGTGTCAGTAACAAGGTGGGAAAAAACTGTAACAAATCTTGTGTCAGTAACAAGGGGGGGAAAAACTAACAAATCTTGTGTCAGTAACAAGGGGGAAAAACTGTAACAAATCTTGTGTCAGTAACAAGGAGGGAAAAAACTGTAACAAATCTTGTGTCAGTAACAAGGTGGGAAAAAACTGTAACAAATCTTGTGTCAGTAACAAGGGGGGAAAAACTGTAACAAATCTTGTGTCAGTAACAAGGTGGGAAAAAACTGTAACAAATTTGTGTCAGTAACAAGGGGGGGAAAAACTGTAACAAATCTTGTGTCAGTAACAAGGGGGGAAAAAACTGTAACAAATCTTGTGTCAGTAACAAGGGGGGAAAAAACTGTAACAAATCTTGTGTCAGTAACAAGGGGGGAAAAAACTGTAACAAATTCAGATTGCTGGGGGGGGGGGGGGGGGGGGAGCAACACATTTTAAATTTTGTATACTACAAACTCTTTTAGTAAAGTAAAGGCAATACATTCGTACAGCAAAGGCCATTTTGATACACGGCATAAGGTACTTTTATTTTAATTTTGTACCGTTTTTGTGTTTTCTGAAAGAGATGAGGCTAGTTCGTATAGACCGCTAGTAAATGACACAAAATCATCTGTTAATGTACTTCGAAATGACGGATTTAAAAACATGTCCTGCCAGAAGGGCGTAACTAACGAGCCAGCTGTGTTTAACTTGTTTTTAATTCAAATCTTTACACCAAATATGAATCAAACAGACATATCAATATGACGATACAAAAGCAAAACAACCCTATTACAAAACTGGCTAGATCTGCCTATTCTAGTACCTAGATCTGCCTATTCTAGTACCTAGATATGCCTATTCTAGTACCTAGATCTGCCTATTCTAGTACCTAGATCTGCCTATTCTAGTTCCTAGATCTGCCTATTCTAGTACCTAGATCTGCCTATTCTAGTACTTAGATCTGCCTATTCTAGTACCTAGATCTGCCTATTCTAGTACCTAGATCTGCCTATTCTAGTTCCTAGATCTGCCTATTCTAGTACCTAGATCTGCCTATTCTAGTACCTAGATCTGCCTATTCTAGTACTTAGATCTGCCTATTCTAGTACCTAGATATGTCTATTCTAATACCTAGATCTGCCTATTCTAGTACCTAGATATGCCTATTCTAGTACCTAGATCTGCCTATTCTAGTACCTAGATCTGCCTATTCTAGTACCTAGATCTGCCTATTCTAGTACCTAGATCTGCCTATTCTAGTACCTAGATCTGCCTATTCTAGTACCTAGATCTGCCTATTCTAGTTCCTAGATCTGCCTATTCTAGTACCTAGATCTGCCTATTCTAGTACTTAGATCTGCCTATTCTAGTACCTAGATCTGCCTATTCTAGTACCTAGATCTGCCTATTCTAGTTCCTAGATCTGCCTATTCTAGTACCTAGATCTGCCTATTCTAGTACTTAGATCTGCCTATTCTAGTACCTAGATCTGCCTATTCTAGTACCTAGATCTGTCTATTCTTGTACCTAGATCTGCCTATTCTAGTACTTAGATCTGCCTATTCTAGTACCTAGATCTGCCTATTCTAGTAATTAGATCTGCCTATTCTAGTACCTAGATCTGCCTATTCTAATACCTAGATCTGCCTATTCTAGTACCTAGATCTGCCTATTCTAGTTCCTAGATCTGCCTATTCTAGCACCTAGATCTGCCTATTCTAGTACTTAGATCTGCCTATTCTAGTACCTAGATCTGTCTATTCTAGTACCTAGATCTGCCTATTCTAGTACCCAGATCTGCCTATTCTAGTACCTAGATCTGCCTATTCTAGTTCCTAGATCTGCCTATTCTAGTTCCTAGATCTGCCTATTCTAGTACCTAGATCTGCCTATTCTAGTACTTAGATCTGCCTATTCTAGTACTTAGATCTGCCTATTCTAGTACCTAGATCTGCCTATTCTAGTACCTAGATCTGCCTATTCTAGTTCCTAGATCTGCCTATTCTAGTACCTAGATCTGCCTATTCTAGTACTTAGATCTGCCTATTCTAGTACCTAGATCTGCCTATTCTAGTACCTAGATCTGTCTATTCTAGTACCTAGATCTGCCTATTCTAGTACCTAGATCTGCCTATTCTAGTACCTAGATCTGCCTATTCTAGTACCTAGATCTGCCTATTCTAGTATTTAGATCTGCCTATTCTAGTACCTAGATCTGCCTATTCTAGTACCTAGATCTGCCTATTCTAGTTCCTAGATCTGCCTATTCTAGTACCTAGATCTGCCTATTCTAGTACTTAGATCTGCCTATTCTAGTACCTAGATATGTCTATTCTAATACCTAGATCTGCCTATTCTAGTACCTAGATATGCCTATTCTAGTACCTAGATCTGCCTATTCTAGTACCTAGATCTGCCTATTCTAGTACCTAGATCTGCCTATTCTAGTACCTAGATCTGCCTATTCTAGTACCTAGATCTGCCTATTCTAGTACATGCAATAACACATTAAAGACAGCCCATAACAAATTCCATCCAAATCTTCACCTACTCATCCTTCAAGACCATAGCTTCATCTCATTCGACAATGCATAAAATATTCAGTAGATACAGCGTTGTTAAACAACATGAAATTTAAGTACTAAATCCCTATGGGCCTGGTGCCATTCACGTCAAAACGGTAACAGCTAGTTCAGTGTGAAGCCATTTATTCCCTGCTTGCTGGAATGTATGGAACTGGTTTTAGTAAACCCCCAACCGCCCCCAACCCTCAGCCCAGACCTCTTAGCCATCAGGGTTTGTGGCGGGCCGTGGAGCAATATTTAGTGAGAAGTCTGACATATGTTTGACAGTAGTCGAACACATGACCCTTCGGGTCTGAGTGTAAGTGCCCTGTCCACTCGACATCACACTCCTGGGCACTTAACATGGAACCGAGGCACAAGTGCGGGCTCTAGAGTCAGACAGCTGAGCGTCAGAACAGTGGTTACGCCTAGGCAGTTTCTGCAAGTACATATTTTGTTAATAATTCTTGTGCATTGGTTGGTTTGACTTAAACTTATGACATAATGCACGGTACATGTAACATAAAATTTATATCGCCAAGTTCGATATGACCGCCGGTAAAATATAGTATAAACAAAAAGCCAGTATCGATAGTTCGAATCTCGACTGTCGACATATCCTCTACTTTTTATCGCTACTTACAGCGTATTCTGGTGGCAGAAGCGAGAAACCACGCAGATGGTGAAAGAAAAGAGATATAAATATTTCATTTCTAAAAACAATTAAAATTAATTAAACTCTGAATCTAAAACCGAAAAAGAAAACCAACAAATTATCATAAGGAATTGATCAAGACCTATTATAATGTACTATATCAGAATTTGTATAGAGGGAATGAGTAAAATCCACAAGAATTTTCTGTCGTGACAAACAGCCTCTGGGTAGAGTTGAAAGTGGAAGTGTCGAAACACGAGGCCAAGTTTGCTAACCACTCAACAAGGAAGATCGATGTGCTAGTTGATTGCGGTAGTGTTCGGGGAAACCAATAGATGTTCGAAGACGGAACCTCGTAACGGGCGGTTCCCGAAGATAGTTTTTTGTTTCTTGGCTCATTTGTTGACGTATTACTACCTACAAGCTTTCTAGAGCAGTGGTATTCAACCTCTTTTGTTCGCGTACCCCCACATATAATTTCTCTTCAACTTTGTAACCCCCAAAGTTGTTGGTGCATAATTCAAGTTGTACATAGTCTATAATCTACATTTAAAATAAGTTAAATAAATTATATCCAAAATAATGTATTAAATAATAAGTTTTAAATGAGAAAAAGGAGAGTCAAGCTATTAAATAACAAATATATTATTGCATATCATATAAAAATTAATAAAGGAACAAAGGTATTTTAGCAAAGCAAAATTGTATGCACTCATTCATTCTGCAGTCTGTCTTACGACAGGTCCTTAGCCTCTTCCAAAGCGAGATCTTCACAGGGTGCGATCTAGTGCTTCCTCTTTCAATTTCCAGTAACTTCTCTTTTCCTTAAGGTCATCCAGCAGCTGCTTACGTCTTCTCCCTCGTCTTCCCGTCATTTCTATCCTTCCCTCTAACTTCCTTCAATCACGTGTTTCAGAAGGCAGTTTCTACGCAAGATGTGACCAATCCAGTTAGCCTTCCTTCTTTTTATTGTATGTACGATATTCCTCTCCTCCTTGACTCTGTGTAATACTTCTTCATTTCTCACACGATCGGTCCAAATAATCTCCATTCTTCTCCAGCACCACATTTCAAAACTTTCCAGATACTTCTGATCCACTTTCCCAAGTGTCCACGTTTCAGCACCACACAAAGCTATGCTCCAAATGTAGCACTTTACTAGTTTCTTCCTTAAATTTAAGTCCTGTTTGCTGGTGAAAAGATTCTTCTTCTTGTTGAATGCTGCTTTTGCCATGGCAATTCTAGATTTAATTTCACGTGTACACCTTGCATCACTTGTTATCACGCTACCCAAATAATTGAAATATTCCACATTCTCCAATTGCTTTTGATGTATCATAATTTTTATTGGGGCTGGTTGCCTTATGCACTATGTGGAATAAAATGAAACTAGCCGCCCAGATAAGAATCGCATAAAGGAGAGACAGAGACAGAGAGAAATGGCGCTCCCAAATCGCATGTCCTTACGTCCGGTCTCTTGTGGCTAACACTAAATCTGGCCCTGATTATTCAGTGTTTATCATGAAATAATATATTTATTTTTTTTTTATTTTACGTACCACCTAAGGTGTCCTCGCGTACCCCCGCGGGTAGGCGTACCCCAGTTTGAATACCACTGTTCTAGAGCGCCGAATAACGTATCTACGACCACGGATAAGGGAACATCTGTAGCTTATATTGCAGTAATTGCCTCGAGGATTGGAAGGACATAAAAATCCCTATTAAACCTTTGAAGACAGAAATTAACATGCGTTAAACTTAAAGACTCAACTAGTACCGCGCAGTAAACACACTCCATCTCAGTTATACAAACCAATCAGTTAATGCTGTACAGTGAAATAATCGCTGTTTGTTCTGAGATCCACACAAAACACATAAATACAGTCCGTACCGCGCAGTAAACACACTCCGTCTCAGTTATACAAACCAGTCAGTTAATGCTGTACAGTGAAATAATCGCTGTTTGTTCTGAGATCCACACAAAACACATAAATACAGTCCGTACCGCGCAGTAAACACACTCCGTCTCAGTTATACAAACCAATCAGTTAATGCTGTACAGTAAAATAATCGCTGTTTGTTCTGAGATCCACACAAAACACATAAATACAGTCCGTACCGCGCAGTAAACACACTCCGTCTCAGTTATACAAACCAGTCAGTTAATGCTGTACAGTGAAATAATCGCTGTTTGTTCTGAGATCCACACAAAACACATAAATACAGTCCGTACCGCGCAGTAAACACACTCCGTCTCAGTTATACAAACCAATCAGTTAATGCTGTACAGTGAAATAATCGCTGTTTGTTCTGAGATCCACACAAAACACATAAATACAGTCCGTACCGCGCAGTAAACACACTCCGTCTCAGTTATACAAACCAGTCAGTTAATGCTGTACAGTGAAATAATCGCTGTTTGTTCTGAGATCCACACAAAACACATAAATACAGTCCGTACCGCGCAGTAAACACACTCCGTCTCAGTTATACAAACCAATCAGTTAATGCTGTACAGTGAAATAATCGCTGTTTGTTCTGAGATCCACACAAAACACATAAATACAGTCCGTACCGCGCAGTAAACACACTCCGTCTCAGTTATACAAACCAGTCAGTTAATGCTGTACAGTGAAATAATCGCTGTTTGTTCTGAGATCCACACAAAACACATAAATACAGTCCGTACCGCGCAGTAAACACACTCCGTCTCAGTTATACAAACCAGTCAGTTAATGTTGTACAGTGAAATAATCGCTGTTTGTTCTGAGATCCGCACGGAATACAAATGCATTGTGCAGTAAAATTCAGATTTATTTATTGTTGAACATTTCGAACGCAGAGCTACTGCTTGGATGCCTTTAAAGGATTGAAGATATCGATATATGGACCAAGGTTTAAACCCGGAATCAGGAGCACTAATTACTAACAACGACGACGATCAGTCCATCTGAGAATTCATACTGAATATCTAACAGGTGACTAAACGTCAAATATAATCCGTTAAACAAAATTGTAAAAAAGAGACTTTACTAAACAGGTAAAGTATATTAAAAGCCTTAAGTAAGATACTGTGTAATTTTACCAGAAACTTAATATCATTAAACAATATTTGAAATTAACAGTAAAGCCTGCCTATAACGGAATCGCAAGGGAACGATATTTTTCCCGTTGCAGGCAGGTTCCCTTTAATAGAGGTACTTGAAATGTAAATCCTCTGGACTCTAGATCCCCGGGACTCTAAATTTCCCACTGAAGACAGGTTAACGTCATGCCCAGGTTCCGTTTAATAGAGGTACTTGAAATGTGGATACTCTGGACTCTAGATCCCCGGGACTCTAAAATTTCCCACTGAAGACAGGTTAACGTCATGCCCAGGTTCCGTTTAATAGAGGTACTTGAAATGTGGATCCTCTGGACTCTAGATCCCCGGGACTCTAAATTTCCCACTGAAGACAGGTTAATGTCATTCCCAGGTTCCGTTTAATAAAGGTACTTGAAATGTGGATCCTCTGGACTCTAGATCCCCGGAACTCTAAATTTCCCACTGAAGACAGGTTAACGTCATTCCCAGGTTCCGTTTAATAAAGGTACTTGAAATGTGGATCCTCTGGACTCTAGATCCCCGGGACTCTAAATTTCCCACTAAGACAGGTTAACGTCATTCCCAGGTTCCGTTTAATAAAGGTACTTGAAATGTGGATCCTCTGGACTCTAGATCCCCGGAACTCTAAATTTCCCACTGAAGACAGGTTAACGTCATTCCCAGGTTCCGTTTAATAAAGGTACTTGAAATGTGGATCCTCTGGACTCTAGATCCCCGGGACTCTAAATTTCCCACTAAGACAGGTTAACGTCATACCCAGGTTCCGTTTAAGACAGCCTTGACTGTATTTAACTATTTCCGACAAGAAACAAGGAGCTCCGCGCATAATTCACGAAGCCTAACAGTATTCTGTTGCATAAATTCCTAGTCATTTTATAGTCATACAAAGAATTTTATTGTTTTTCTATTTAATTGTTGCGAAGAACTGATTATGTACAACTAATTTTGTCGGATTCAACCCCAGACTTTTGCGTTGTCGCTATATTGGTAACTGTTGACTAACCGTCGGTATTTTTTACAACAACAATATAAATAAAAGCTAAAGAAAATTTCGCACGGCAGCCACGTTGTTATTTTATATTCTAAAAAAAATATTACCATAATAAAAATCGCATATTTTTTTCAATGTACCCTATATATTGCAGATTCGTAATGATAAACGGGGAATTTAGTACCTGAAAATTAAAAACTTTATCTTTGAATACTCTGAATATTTCAGATACCAATACACGCTCCCATTCATATTAGAGCCTACATACTCTATCTCTCTCACACACACACACATTACCATTTCAAAACAAATTTCATTTCTCTTCATGACCAAACACTATAAATACTACAGCTTCCCCCAACTACTCTCACACAATTGTGAAGATCAGCCCAGCATACAAGCCACATATAGCCTGAAATCAGTGGTCTTCTGGGTAATTACACGGCGTCGTGTGGTAATTATTTACCGACGTTTCGGGACAACGTATCGGTCCCATCTTCACGGGTCAAGATTCCGAGTAGGAATCTTTGACCCATGAAGATGGGACCGATACGTTGTCCCGAAACGTCGGTAAATAATTACCACACGACGCCGTGTAATTACCCAGAAGACCACAGATTTCATCAACATCGCGGCGGAAGCCTGAAATCAAGGACACATATAGCCTCATCAGCAGTATCTGTAACCTCATTTGTTGAAGTATCACAAGAATAAGTATATGATAATCCTGTGAAGATAACTTCCAGCCATATAGAGGGCATACACAAAAGAATGGTGCGGTTTCAAAAGTGAATAAAAATTTATGTCTCATATTACACGGGCACAACATACACCGTCAGCGGCGGAAACTGTCCAAGTTTCTCATGCGCTACCAGCAGTTCGCTTCTCATGCTTACTGCGTGGCCGCGGGGCCAGTTTAGGGGAAATGCGCTGGATCCGACGTGCTGCTGCAAATGGAGACAAGAACCTTCTCCCTTGGCCACCCCGTTCGCCAGATCTTACACCGTGCGATTTCTTTCTTTGGGGGTTCGTTAAAGACAGCGTTTATGTACCACCATTGCCCACGTCCATCCATAAAATTCGTGATCGGATAACGCATGCACTGCAGGCCATTACAGCGGACATGCTACACCGGGTCTGGGATGAGTTTGATTACCGTGTGGATGTGTGTCGTGTGACCCAGGGTGCACACATTGAAAGATTGTAATTACCAAATGAGAAACTTGGACAGTTGCCGCCGCTGACGGTGTATGTTGTGCCCGTGTAAGGTGAGAAATACATTTTTTATTCACTTTTGATACCGCACCATTCTTTTGTGTATGCCCTTTTGTGTATTAAATAAGAAAATTTCCCAACGTTACAGGCATAAGGGCAAGTATAAGGAAGTACAGTGGAACTCGGTTATAACGTCATGAAAGGGACTGAATATTTTGTGTCGTTATAAACGAGCGTTGTTATAACCGAGGAGTATAATATTATGCTTAACAGCGAGGAATTAATTGGTACCACAAAGTATCTGACGTTATAGACGAGGTGTCGTATAAAGCGATGTCGTTTTAACGGGATTTGACTGTAATTGAATTCCATATGTAGGATGCATGTGTAATAATTCGGCGTTATCTAAACTTATAAAGCAATGAATGAGATGAGTTTTAGGGAAACTGAATTTCCATGAGTCTCTCTTTCTGGCAACACTGTGGGGGGTGAATGTGCGGTATATATCTTACATGATAATCACGAGAGCGTGTGTATGTGTGTGTGTGTTTGTTCCTCGGGGCACACAGAAGCTTATGTTAATCTCTGCTTCACTAAGACCCTGTGTGCAGCATACGAACCCCCCCACCCCACCTCAACCCCAGCACAGTGCCTCACAGGCGACACGCGGCACCGTTATGAGATTTCTGCGGACACAGATGCTGCAGGAACAGGCGGCAGCGCCGATTGAAGAGAAAGGCTGGGGAAAACTGACAGAACTGCTCGAGTTTGCACACTTGCACACTTGCACACTTGCACTGTGCCAAAATGAACCTTGTGCAGTACGCGCAATTCTTTAGCCACAACGTCAATGACGGCTTGTTCAATTTACATCATCAGCTCTTAAGAAGTGAGATTTTGAGTTGCTCACCTCGGTGGGGTTGAGGATTTAGGTCTTCTTGGATGTCAGGCTATGTCGTTCCAGGCGATACAAACGATTTTTATTGAACACAAAGGCTCACTTGAATTCCATGCGACAAAGATTATGAGAAACTAACAGAGACAGCTCTTATCTTTAGCCAGAAGAGGAAGGTCTTGTCCGGAACCAGGTAACTCTTCTCCGAAGACAGAAGAGACAGGTCTTGTCCGGAGCCGAAAGGGTCAGTTCTTGTCCGGAGACAGAAGAGACACCTTGGAATCCCCGCGGTGTTAAGGGTAAGAAATTGTATATCTTTTTTGTTAGAATTCCGTATCATTTTTAAAGGTTTTATACGCGATTTGGAGGAGAATCATAAAATGTGACGGCAATATGCCACTCTTCCGCTCAAGTGGTTTTTTTTGCACACAGAAGCCAGTAAGCCGGAGGGATGCAATATTACACGCCTGATAAACACGGAAAGTTATGCCGGGAAAGTCGTGATTGGCAGTGACGACGGCAGACTTTATTGGCCATGTAAGTACCGTTCGTTTGCATTAGCGTCCACACTGAGATCGAAATGAAGCGAACAGACGAGAGCAATTTACACAATCAGCGGTCCAGGAGAAACTGCCGCTCTGAATATCAGTCTTTTTAACCAAGCTAAGCGGTTTATGGATTAAAAATTATAGTTTAAAGACAATTATTTATATACCTTCTGTTTGATGTGTTGAGGTGTCTGTGTGTTTGTTTGTCCCTGTCGCTCCAACGTGGAGCATAGGGGCCTCCTTTCGGAGGTTTCTATGGTCATGTGCGTTGATGTAGTGAGTGACCAGCCCACTGACCGCACAAGTTCTACTCAATCCTGATGTGACTGCCAGATCCATCTGGCAGGCAGTCAGGAGACTTGGGTGAGAAATGGCCGCTGAATTTTGCTTACGAAACATCTCAATTCAAGCCCGTAAGGTTGTTTTACATGCCGTAAATCTACGACATGGGACCGACGGCTTTACTTCCCCTCCGAAGGAAGTTGTGCTCCGGATTTTTATCATCGACCTCGGTCGGGATCGAACCCGCGAACCTTGGGTCCAGTGGCGAGTACGCTAACCACTAGTCCACCGAGGGCGACGTTGAGGTGTCTGAAGTGTCTTAAATCCTTCATTGAGGTGTTCTAGTGTATGTTTCTTCGCAAGCACCACTAGCGCAAAACCCATTTTGTATACTTTCCACGCTTTCATTATAGTCCTATTACTATTACTACTACTACTACTACTACTACTACTACTACTACTACTTGCAATGGGTACTGGGTCTCTTTCCAGGGGGTAAAGCGGCCGGGGCGTGGAGTTGACCACCCACACTCATCTAGTGCCAGGGTTAAAGAAAGAGAAGAGCTATACCTCTACTCCCCCTCTGGGCCTTCATGGCCTGTTCTAGGGAGAACTTTACTTTACTACTACCACTATTACTGCTACTACTACTACTACTACCACCACCACCACCATCACCATCAACACTACGACACTTTTCTGACTCATGTCTCCAACGGAACTAAGCTAATCATTAAAATTCTCCGTTTTCTGTATTTCAATTCATATTTCGAATTCACAACTGCAGATACGTATGTGTGTGTTCCAACAGCTCGCTGTCAGCGAAGCTGAAAATTCCAGGCGCCATAGGAACCATGACTGTTCTTAACAGAACCTTTGGATAGAGGCTTACTTAATTAGCATAATTAGCATAATTCTTTAATTATCAAAGAAAGCGCCACAAGCCAAACTATGTACAGTGTATGTATGTATGTATGTATGTATGTTACAGTCGCACGCACGCACATACACGCGCTACCAAATGTTAAAGTACTAATGACTATGTCTGAAGATGATATCTGAAGGTGGCTGTGACAGAAAAGAAATCAAAAAAGGAAGGTTGAAAGGATCGAGAGATTACACATGTTAAGTCTGTATTACCTTATCATCTTCCTTCGCGTAACAAGCGGAAATTAAAACCCATCTTCTTCACCCTCTTACGACGTCTACTTCTTCCGCCAAATGTCCAAGTATTTTTCTCATACATCGATGGCTGTATGATAATTCGTAACGTATGCTGTTAGTGGGCAGCAGGCCTCATACTAAAACCTCAAAACTGGGGGGGGGGGGGGGGACCACCCTCTGTCGGCTTATCTACATACGTATATGTGAATAAATTCACACTGTCGGTCCGTACATTACGCTCTGTATCTCGGAAACTAATGATGACACCGGAAAAGTATTCGTTTTAGGAAGTGAAACGTGATACTAATAGTTAATTTTGCTGTCGCATAAATGGTTTCTAGTCCAAGTCAATTTTTCCCCATCAGAAAGGAAGCACAAACCGTCAGTGATAACGTTTTATCAGTTTTTATTACTTGCTACATGTTTCGACTTTCAGAAAAGCCATCATCAGGCAATTAAAAATATACACGAAGGAAAGATAATTTAAATACAGCCCACTAAAATGATTTCAAATTTAAATTATCTTTCTTCATGTATATTTTTAATTGCCTGATGATGGCTTTTCCAAAAGCCGAAACATGTAGCTACCAACAATAAAAACGGGATGTCATTGATAAAGATACATTTTCCCCCTATTATATGATAATATTCCAGGGAAAACTCATGATTTGAGAAAGAAAACCCAAAGTAAGACTTTCCCTCGAATACGGGGAAAACCCAAATCTAGATTATAGCTCCGTTGCTAGGATACACAAAGTGTTCATGAATATTATTTTGCACGATAACGTTAGGTCTTCATACTTACAGCTGGTCTCGTTATCTGAAGACCGTTACGTGGAGGATGCCACATGTTCTTGTGATAAGGAACATTTCTAGTGACAAAAATGTAAGTTCCGCAGTGTCGATATTTTGGCATTTACAAGCAAGGGGAAACATTTTATCACAAATCTGCTTAAAAGCTACTTACCGAACTTATCTGTAGCACCATATTGACTGGAACTATCACGTTGAGGGGTAAAAATGAGTGATGGAGGGGTGGTTTGATATTGAAATTGCGACAGAAACCTTGAATGTTGTATGAATCATATACACTGCACGAACAATTGAAAAACTTGGCCATCTTATCTGCCTTCATCCCTTCGTATTAAACACTTTGCTCAGCGCTCTTTACTTGCCCTTAACCCTCAAACAATCTCACCCTTCTTCCTACATGTGACACTAATCCTCGTCACAGGACAGGGATTAACGTCAAACTAAAAAACTGTCCTCTACACATCGCACTAGTTTCGTCTCTTCAACCCCTGTCGCATTTTTGTTAGCTGCTACATTCACTTGCTAATTCGTTCCAATTTTAAATGAAAAAAAAAAGGGGGCGTCAGGGAGGAAAGTGAGCAGAGTAGAGGGTTGATATGAGACAGAAAGAGAATTCATCTTAGCTGCAGCGCATCATGGGAACTAATCACGCTCTGTGCTTCACGCCTGTCAGCTGTGTCTATTTTTTTTTCTTCTGAGGGTGACGAGGGAAAAAAAATTACCTCTCTCTTTCGTAATACTTCGGTCCACATGGTTCGTGCGATTACTGGTTCAGACAACACCGCCATGGTAGTTGAAGCCCCACCGCAAACAGACTGAATATTACAGTTAAGCCTTTATATAAGACACGTAATAGGCCGACTATTGTGTGCCCCAAGCGATAAAATACGACAGTAAGTGTGAACTATAGCCTACTAGTATTTACATATGATAAAGTAATCTGTCGTAAATAATTAGCTTTTTTTTTTCTGGGCCAGTGAAACTGGTACAGAAAAGAGACATTTCTATTTTCAGCTGTAGCTCATAACAATAATATATATATATATATATATATATATATATATATATATATAACAGGGCATACACAACAGAATGGTGCGGTTTTAATAGTGTTCACTATTAAAACCGCACCATTCTTTTGTGTATGCCCTGTATATATATGTATATATATATATGTTATGATGTCCGTGATGTGTAATGAGATTATAGAGCGGTCACATTATATGCGAGGGATACTTTCCTGAAGAACTCGCATGAAGCAAGACTGACTTTGCCTTAGGAATAAGTATCAAGTAACGAGGGATGTAAGTCAAGTATTTAATAATAATCCCCAAGGAAGTCGACCGAGAGGACGACCAAGAAACAGATGGTGGAATTGTGTACAAACAGACATTAAGAAGTGTAAAATTAACAACTGGAAAAAAAGGTAAAAAAAACAGAGCTGAGTGGGAAAGGGCCATTAAGGAGGCGAAGGTCCGCATTGGACTGTAGTGCCACCGAAGGTCCGCATTGGACTGTAGTGCCACCGAAGGTCCGCATTGGACTGTAGTGCCACCGAAGGTCCGCATTGGACTGTAGTGCCACCGAAGGTCCGCATTGGACTGTAGTGCCACCGAAGGTCCGCATTGGACTGTAGTGCCACCGAAGAAGACGAAGAACGAGGGATGTGTTCTCAGAAAGCATAAATCTACAACCACTTAACGTATCTTTGCTTTTGAAAATATTTTTAAACACAATGTCAATGAATAAATAAATAGATAAATAAATACAGATAAAACAGATAAAGTTTTCCCTACAACAGGCCATGAAGGCCCAGAGGGGGAGAAGAGGTATAGCTCTACACTTTCTTTAACCTCGGCGCTAGGTGAAGGTGGGTGGTCAACTCCACGCCCCGGCCGCTTTACCCCTGGAAAAGACCTGGTACGCATTGTGTATGAGGCTGGGTGGGCCCCAGGGCTGGTGTGGACGTTTACGGAAAGTCTCCCCCCCCCCACCGGGGTTCAAACCCCGGAACGTCCAGCCCGTAGCGAGTCGCTATACTGTCTACGCTATCCCGGCCCACTTTACTTATAACGAGATCTACATTCCAGCTAACTCTTTGGGTTCTGTCAGAAACTCACATAGCGTTACGTGACGTGTGATTTTTCGCCAGCATTCCACAGATAATATTAGCTGACAACAGTTGCAATACGTCATATGATGTAATGTTTTATCCGTGGTACTGTGTAGAGTTAAGTGCAGCTGTAGCAGTCCTCTTATAATGTTCACCCCCTTTAATGGCTCTCCAAAGCGTTCCTCTACGGACGTCATCAGGCCTTTTGCCTTTCCACCTATAACGCCAGATGACAATTATAAGCCTACTGCTTTAAGCACGGGGCCCGCGGAATGACCAAGTACAGGCTAAGTGGCACTATTGCGCCATGCACATCTGTTCCTACTCCACTGTACAATTGTACTTAAGGTCTTTATTAGATCACTCGGAAAAGCATTGTTTGATCCTTATAGGCATCTAGCAGATACACCCTAATTTCATTGTAATGCAGTACACTGCAAAACAAAAATTTAAATTTCATAATCGCGTACATAAGGTTTGTAATGTACTTTTATGTGCTACAGATCTGAATTAATTATATGAATTACAATACCTGTATCTTTTGTATTGTCTTTGCCAAAGAAGAATACAGGCATAGAGATGAGATTTCATCTGCAGTAGAAAGAAATTGTATAGACAAACACACACTGGGAATTTGAATTGATTTAGCTGAAATAAAGACAAGGGATATATATAAATCACGAAAAATACTTCCGACAATTTCTTCTTAAACCTTAAATTATTTTAATTTTCGAACATTTTCAAAAACTATTTTACTTTATGGAGATGTGTAGCTGGTGTATCGCCACAGTATCGCCATTACACAATTATGTTCGCTCACACATTACCTGCATTGCGCTAATTCTTGTAGGTTATCTCAGTATATATATATATATATATATATACTATCATGAGCTTGGCATGTGATGGCTTGTGACTGAGTCACACCCTGGTTTCCATGGCTACCATAAAGCTTCGTTTGTGTGTGACGTCAGAACCCAGTTACCCACTTTACGACAGAAACTGGTTTGTGACGTCAGAACCCAGGTTCCAACTTTACGACAGAAACTGGTTTGTGACGTCAGATCACAGGTTCCCACTTTAGGACAGAAACTGGTTTGTGACGTCAGATCACAGGTTCCCACTTTACGACAGAAACTGGTTTGTGACGTCAGAACCCAGGTTCCCACTTTACGACAGAAACTGGTTTGTGACGTCAGAACACAGGTTCCCACTTTACGACAGAAAATGGTTTGTGACGTCAGAACCCAGGTTCCCACTTTACGACAGAAACTGGTTTGTGATGTCAGAACCCAGGTTCCCACTTTACGACAGAAACTAGTTTGTGACGTCAGAACCCAGGCTCCCACTTTACGACAGAACCTGGTTTGTGACGTCAAAACCCAGGTTCCCACTTTACGACAGAAACTGGTTTGTGACGTCACAACATGGGAAAAACTCAGGGCATTATTGTAATGAATTTATCAATCATCACGAATCAAGAAAGGGCCGGTGAAAAATGCAGTGGATTAGAGAGTATGACACCCCGTCGTATGATACGCTTAATTTTAATGGTTAAATATAGCAGAAGTTACTGATCTGTGCCCAATCTGCGACTATTACAAAAACTGTAAAACATACATTGTAAAAATTTACATGGAATTGGAAGTAAGGAATGGCTACAGAATGTTACAGCATCCTGCCTTTTTGCCTGTTCACACCGTGTCAAATATTTAGAACTTACGAATGAAGTACCTTCTATAAAGCTGCTTTAGATATCCAAAACACAGATGTTAAGAAAGACATGTACAGCGAATGCTCTCTTCAAAAGCATCCTTTCACAAGGAGAGGATACGAAATGGAAATCCACCTTAAGTCACTACAGTCGTTCAATAAAGCAGCAGTACTTGAAATACAAACAGCATTTGTTATGCCTTCTTTGTACAAAGAGTTGAACACGAGCGCTTAATGGGATGGCAAAGGCGGGTACATCCGGCGACAGGCTTCATTTCAAAGAGACCTCAAAGCATATCCATAAGAATTTCTTTTAGAAGCCCATTGCGAGAGTTTTCATGCGAATATAATTTTGGAGCTGGACGGTACTCTAGTAAAATTAGTGGCACATACTTGTTAACATGAATTCAAAAACCATATTTCTTAAAAACGTAAATTTCACCCTATAACAAGCCATGAAGGCCCAAAGAGGAAGTAGAGGTCTAGTTCTACTCTTTCTTTAACCTCGGAGCTACATGGGGGTGGTTGGTTAACGCCAAGCCCCGGCCGCTTTACCCCCAGGAAAGCGACCCGGTACCCATTGTACAGAAGGCTGGGTGGGCTCCAGGGCTGGTCTGGACGGGTGCTGAAAATCTCCGCGCCCACCGGGATTCGATCCCCGGACCGTCCAGCCCGTAGCTATATAAGTAAGTGTACAGTACACCTAAATGATACAAAATAAGGAACATTTTTGGTATCATCAAATTTTATACGAAACGTATTTTTCCACGTGCTAAGCACAGTCAAACCCCGATAAAGTGGTACCCTCACGTAGTGCTCAAGGGAGTCTGTGTATAGAAATTCCATGCTATATAGTGCTTCGATATTCCGCCACAAATTGCGAAAAAGAGTGGCGCTGTATCGGGGTTTTAACATCTTCAGTAAAAATTATTCGTAGCTGTATGAAGTTTAGTGTCTCTATTGCCCACTAATATCATGGATTACAGTCCTTAAGAAGCTAACAGTTGCTCAGCCACTCGCGAAGTTCCTCACGTGGTCATAGAATCCAACAGTGTTTCCTATCCTGAGGTAGATAAATGCAGTTCATACACTAAAACCCAAATCTATTTCATTGAGATCCACTTTAGTATTATCCTCAAAACTACATACCCACATTCCAAATACCCTCTCCTCTTAAGGTTTCCCGACATCATATTTGAACCCACTTCTCGTTTCGCACACGCGTAAACTTGCTACGTGTTTCGATCATCACGCACTTCTTCATTTACACACACACATGTGTGGTATGAAGAGTACAAGATAAATTATTGTGCTATTTTATAGTTAAAATATTTATATAATTAACAGATCACACAGGAAGCACTTAGTCACTGCTAGTCATAGACTTCAATACCAAAGAGATTAAGCGAAGAAACAATACTGCAAGACGAAACTCATTATATTTATTTGAAATAATTTCTTAATCACATAATTTCGAGTAAAGAGAAGTTTCTTCAAATTGGATAGCAATTGTAGAATTGAATGCATCCCATAAACCGGATTTACAGGTTACAATATTTCAAAATGCTACTTTGAACATACTTTTCCGCCTAGACAGATTGTTTCGAAGACAGAACTGACTTGTGTAATTGCCCAATCGTTAAGAAATAAATACCTTCCGTTTAAACAATAAAATAAGTTACAAGAATGTAAAGAAAACTGGATGTAGTATTTACAGAAAATTGATAGCTATCGAGTATATAAACACGCGTGGAACTAGAAACTGGAAGTCGAAAGATAAAGTGAGCAGATCAAGTAGAGAATGGTAATAGATCTAACATGCAGGATCCAAATCATTATGACAAACATGACAAATGTAACAGGGTTACAATCAAGATAACATAGCCTGTAGAGTTAGAAACGTAAATAATGCATCCACTTTCCGATTAAAGTCAAGTGTATTTGTTGAGACCACCAATAATACTGTATAAAAATGTCACGTTGTGTTCGCCGTGCATCTTGACATTAATTTTCAATTTTTTAACCAACGAATGCACTTTTTATTTTCGTACTTCTGTTCAATTCACCCTACACATGTTTCGGCCGTGACTCGGCCATCATCAGGGGTACATTGATAAGTTCACTTCGCTGATCACTGGTCCGTTTGGTATTATAACAGAACCGTTACACTGTTTGAGGCAATTCTTTCATTGACAATCACCGGTATGCAAAGGTAAATACTATATACACCAAGACACTTCAAGAAAAAGCTTGAAGAAACTTTTTATACCGGTGATTTTCAATGAAAAATTTGCCTCAAACAGTGTAACTGTTCTGTGATAATACCAAATGGACCAGTGAACAGTGAAGTGAACTTCCTCGTATCAGTGTACCCCTGACGATGGCCGGGTCGCGGCCGAAACATATGTAGGGTTAATTGAACAGAGATACGAAAAAAAAAGTGTATTAGTTAGTTAAAAAACTGAAAATTACTGTATAAAAATGATTATTTCTTTGGTCCACGGAAAAAACATTATTGTGACTACATAATATGTTACTGTAGATGGCAATAAACATTATTGTGACTACATAATATGTTACTGTAGATGGCAATAAACATTATTGTGACCACATAATATGTTACTGTAGATGACAATAAACATTATTGTGACTACATAATATGTTACTGTAGATGGCAATAAACATTATTGTGACTACATAATATATTACTGTAGATGGCAATAAACATTATTGTGACTACATAATATGTTACTGTAGATGGCAATAAACATTATTGTGACTACATAATGTGTTACTGTAGATGGCAAGAAACATTATTGTGACTACGTAATATGTTACTGTAGATGGCAAGAAACATTATTGTGACTACGTAATATGTTGTAGATGGCAATAAACATTATTGTGACTACATAATATGTTACTGTAGATGGCAATAAACATTATTGTGACTACATAATATGTTACTGTAGATGGCAATAAACATTATTGTGACTACATAATATGTTACTGTAGATGGCAATAAACATTATTGTGACTACATAATATGTTACTGTAGATGACAATAAACATTATTGTGACTACATAATATGTTACTGTAGATGGCAATAAACATTATTGTGACTACATAATATATTACTGTAGATGGCAATAAACATTATTGTGACTACATAATATGTTACTGTAGATGGCAATAAACATTATTGTGACTACATAATGTGTTACTGTAGATGGCAAGAAACATTATTGTGACTACGTAATATGTTACTGTAGATGGCAAGAAACATTATTGTGACTACGTAATATGTTGTAGATGGCAATAAACATTATTGTGACTACATAATATGTTACTGTAGATGGCAATAAACATTATTGTGACTACATAATATGTTACTGTAGATGGCAATAAACATTATTGTGACTACATAATATGTTACTGTAGATGGCAATAAACAAACTTTGTTTTCACTTGAAGGTTCGTGTATTACAAGTGTTAAACATCACTGACCTAACGACAGAGCGTAGCATCCCAGAACAATTGAGGTCAGCAGCTTGGCTGTGACAAACATAAGTCTCGTTTCAGTTCAGGTTTCTTAATACCAAACACAGCATGTCTTTAAACATAACCCGTACAAGCCATCACCTTTAGGGAAGATGCGTCATCAAATACGTAATTTTGTTTTAGTAAAAATAAGTAGAGCCGATCCCAGTGGCCGCGCGGTCTAAGGCGTGGTTCTGCGGCCGCTCGCTTGCTCGGATTGTGGGCTCGAATCCCGCCGGGGACATGCATGTCTGTTTCTTGTGAGTGTTGTGTGTTGTCAGGTAGAGGTCTCTGCGATGGACTGATCCCTCGTCCAGAGGAGTCCTACCGTGCGTGGTGTTTCTAAAGTGTGTGATCGCGAAACCTCGAAAAACGAGGAGGCCTAGGCCCCCTAGGGGCTGTGGAGCCATAGGAAAAAAGAATATAGACCACACGCAGTACAGATTACGGTAGATCAAAAATAACTCGAGAATGTGGAATATTTCAACTATTTGGGTAGCGTGATAAGAAGTGATGCAAGGTGTACACGTGAAATTAAATCCATAATTGCCATGGTAAAGCAGCATTCAACAAGAAGACTCTTTTCACCAGCAAACTGGACTTAAATTTAAGGAAGAAACTAGTAAAGTGTTACATTTCGAGAATAGCTTTGTATGGTGTTGAAACTTGGACACTTTTGAAAGCAGATCATAAATACCTGGAAAGTTTTGAAATGTGGTGCTGGAGAAGAATGGAGAAGATCAGTTGGACCGATCGTGTGAGAAATGAAGAAGTATTACACAGAGTAAAGGTGGAGAGGAATATCGTACATACAATAAAAAGAGGAAAGGCTAACTGGATTGGTCACATCTTGCGTAGAAACTGCCTTCTGAAACACGTGATTGAAAGGAAGATATAAAAAAGAAGGAACTTGAAGAAGAGGAAGAAGACGTAAACAGCTACTGGATGACCTTAAGGAAACAGAGAATACTGGAAATTGAAAGAGGAATAAATAGATTGCTCTCTGTAGAGAATTCGCTTTGGAAGAGGATATGGACCTGTCGTAAGACAGACTGCAGAATGAATGAATGGATGGATGAATGGATGAATGAAATAAGTAGCTGTACGTTTCAGCGCGTGCCTTTGTATTTCTGACCAGCACCGAATCCTCAACAGCACTTTATCTTATAACTTTCGATTACAATATATATAATATGTGGCAAGACAAAGATAGCTAGATATTTCATTAAGGGGTCATAAAACTTAACCTCAATTAATGAGAACTACTTAACACTTTCAGATATGGATCTTCAATTTAACGTGCACTTGTCAGACAATAGCAGCTGGTAGCATTACTTGCTCGTATAAATAAAGACGAACAGTCAGGCTCTGGCAAGTTTTACATCACAATACGACTTTAGACTACGTCACTTCTGCACTAACAGAAAACCAACGATTGTATCACTCGTTGACTTTATGTGGCACTGATCACCTTTGAGCTCACTCCAAACACCAAAATGAGCTACCAGTAACTGATAACAATGATACATAAATCACAGACAATATATTACGATGACACAGAAGCAACACTGTAAGCAGTGGTAAAGTGACAGAACTCTGAGAAGCAACAGTTGTTAGAATAATCGTTAGTTAAGTACTTACCAGAATCTGCTTGTTGCTGGCGGTAATGTGAATGGCGTAGCAAAATGACAGGCGACCACGCATCTAGTTAGAAAAGAAAAGAAAATATTATTGTTACTACTTCTAATACTCCCACTACTACTACTATTACTACGGAACCCGTTTATAACGACATCGGTTTATGTGACACCTCGTCTATAACGTCAGATATTCTGTGGTACCAATTAACTCCTCACTGTTAAGTATAACATTATACTGCTCTGTTGTAACAACACTCGTTTGTAAAGACACAAAGTATTCATTTCCTTTCATGAAGTTATAACCGAGTTCAACTATACTACTTCTACTACTGCTGCTGCTGCTACTAATACTTCAATTGTTTCTCTACAAAACCCCTGAGTATACAAACTTCACCTTAAAGTCCTACGCGGCAGGTGGCAGGTGTAAATGTGGCGACAAACTGCCATATCTGAAGGCAGTGTTGTTTCTTTTTGTATTTCGCAGCTGTGGTTATGTTTGAAAACAAAATTAACAGACTTAAAACTGAGACTGAGGTGGATGATATGCATGACTGATGATAATGTTGATATTTTTTTGCCTTATCCAGTAACCAATATCATTTTATTCTATACACATGTATTCATACTCGTCTCTGTCTCTCTCTCTCTCTCTCTCTCTCTCTCTGCTACATGTTTATGGGCGGCAGGATATCAAGATAGTATGATGTGTAATAATTAAATAGGCAGATATAATTTGATGTGCAGTAACTGGCAATAGTGATGACTTCGCACGTGCTGGGTCACGTGACAACTGGATTCAGCATTTTAAAAAGGGATTTTCGATTCAGTTTGTGTTTCGACACAGTGTTTTATTTTTTGTCAAAAATATGAGTGATTTCTGTTAGCTCAGCGAATACACTTGCGCATATTTAGTGAAAATGTCACTGGCCTTGAAAAATAACTCTGGCTGTTTATGGGAAGGAAACAGATCAACAGGCAGTAAAGTCCTGATTGTAAGAAGACATTTATATTAGACTTTAACATTTGCAGTACTCGAATTCATCTAAATTATAAGCAAAATTTCACAGAGAAGACAGCCCGAGTCTATTAGAAAGATTAGCTGGTTCAGAGAGTATAGGGAAATAATTGGTACTTATCGTGAGAGTAATAAGCTCATACACTAAACACATTGAGGCACGATTTTCGGGAAAAAAGTTATTGAACATTAAATGTGTGTTTTGATTTTCTCTACAACTTTTGTCTGAAACATTTCTCATTCTAAGAAGAACTCAGCGAGATATTGTCATAAATGTACATAGGTCTTCATGTAAGGTACCGTTATTGTTGTCAGATTTTAACGAGAATTGAATTTTCTCGACAGATTTTTGGAAAATATTCCAATATCAAATTTCATGAAACTACGTCCAGTGAGAGCCGAGTTGTTCCATGCGGACAGACAGACAGACAGACAGACAGACAGGCAGGCAGACAGACAGACAGACAGACAGACAGACAGACATGACGAAGCTAGTAGTCGCTTTTCGCAATTTTGCGAACGCGCCCCAAAAAACGGGTGCGCTGAAAGAGCGGGGTACGTGACACATACAGAGGGCTATAACAATATGAAAGTAATGACAATTTAACAAACACACAAAATCAGCAACACAGACAGATAAGGTGAAGAAAAGAGGGCTGAAGAAAATATCAGCGGTGCTGCTAGTGACTATCTGTGGATTGGCTACACACACACACACACATATATATATATATAATATATATATATATATATATAAAAGCTAAAGCTATCCCATTACAGACCCTTAGTGTTCCAGGAGGTTGAGGCTCCCAGATTTCTAGACAATCTGCACATGAAGGTGGTAAGGTTGTCAGCCCTACGCACCGGCCACCTTTACCCCCCAGGAAATATTCCTGGTACTCATTTCTGTTAGAGGCTGAGTCGACCCCAGGGCCATAGTGCGACCGAAACGATTATGTCAAGGAAAAATTCCAATGACACCATCGGGAATCGAACCCGCGACGTTCCGGTTTGTAGCGTAGTGCCTCAACCAACTGCGCCACCGCACGCCCCCACACACACACACACACACATATATATATATATATATATAATACACATACACACAAACAAATATATGTGTGGGTGTGTCAGGGCACACCAGGAAGGAAAATCTGGACTAAATAACAAACAAACAAACAAACAAATGTATACACTTTAAGTCCATACTGCGCGTCTTCCCTTAAAAAATGTGTAGTAATTTAGTACAGCTCAGTCCGATTATCCTACATCCGACCTAAACAAAATGTCGGACAAGACCAAACAAATAGCAATTTAGATGGAAGTGCAGCACAAGTATAAGCATTGTTTACTGATAATTATTGTACAGCGCAACTAACATAACATTATATTATATTATATAAATATTATACGAAACAGTAAATGTCAATGCAGTACACTGAACAATCGATTATAATTTCAGCAAATGCGCGAATATGCATGCGCGCAGCACAAATTTAATAGCGCCTCGTGCGGCTCTGCCTGATAAAGCGGAAAGTCGCGTAACCGAAGGTCGGATAATTCGGACTCTACCGTAATTTAACCTGTCAAGATATTCCCACGTTTTATGGACTTTGAAGACTAATCACAGGGCTCAAAAACTCCCCTTATAGAATCGTATTCTTAGACAGCTAAAGTACACATTATATTTCACCGTGCATTCTGTCTTGTACAGGGCATACACAAAAGAATGGTGCGGTTTACTATGTATTTAGTATGGAAACCGCACCATTCTTTTGTGTATAACCTGTATAATAGCTGTATAATAATAATATACTTTGATCCCCCTGATGATGACTAATAAGTAGTCGAAACATATGTAGGGGTATATATGACGACAAAGGTGTAGTGCATATGTTGGTTAAAATAAAAGCTATTATAACAGCTAAAGTAGTTCACATCTTCACATACTCTTTCTTTGACTTCTATTTTAATATTATCCTTCAATTTGCAACTACATCTCACAAACTCTCTGACCCTGACTTTCTCCCAATCGGTATTTTATTTCCCTCCCTCTCATATGACTCCCACTTACTGACCCAGTCTTTTAATTAAGTCTACGAGTGGTTCTGGTAATGAGTACAAACCGTAAGACTTTTCATTTGTGTGTTTTTCTTAGTTTTTTTTTATTTAATTTTCCAAAAGCGGTGGATTACAGCAGCAAGAGGAAATAATATTTTTGTAGCGACATATCTAAATTATAAAATTAGGTACCATGGAATAAATATATATATGGGAAAATGGGAGTAAAGCTCCATATATTCTTAACCTCGACTGTAGATATAAATACGTGGTAAGCTTCACAATCCGACTACTTTAACTTCGGAGGAAATGACAAACCCCCCCCCCCCCATTCCAATTCGATAGAAAGGTAGACTGACCCCAGAGACAACATGTACACGGCTGCAGAGATAAAAATCTCTATCTATATCGGAAGTACAACCCCGAATGTACAAGCAAAAGCCTGTCACTACACTACACTGAGATAACCTAATTACACAACGAAGAGGAGGAATGGACTCTGTAATCGCGTATTAAAATTCAGTTCAGGATCTTTTATCTGTAAAAAAAAAAAAAAAAGGTATTTGAACCCGAAGCCTATGTTTATGTACATTCAGATTGCACTATGATTCACCACTTGCTGTTATTTGTGACGGAAGGACTCGCTTTTCTTACACCTAATCGTTCTTCTTTCACCGCTTGTCAAGTTGGAATCCCTGTAATAACTTACATAACCACAGTTCTAAACACACTTTTTTTTTCAATGGCTCAACAGCCCCTTGGGGGCCTAGGCCGCCTCATTTTTCGAGGCTTCACGATCACACTCAAGACACAACACACTCGGTAGGACTCCTCTGGACGAGTGACCAGCTCGTCGCAGAGACCTCTACCTGACAACACACAACACTCACAACAGACAGGCAACCATGCCTTAGGCGGGATTCGAACCCACAATCCCAGTAAGCGAGCGGCCGCAGACCCACGCCTTAGACCGCACGGCCACTGGGATCGGCCTAAACACACCTCCTTCCACATATTATTAACACAATAACACGTATTTACACGTTCGATATTCAGTTTATCACTGTAAGTGTTATTAAATGTAGGAAATTCTCCCCCATTTCTTTACTGCCATCTTTCACTTGCTCTTTGGTATTAATTTGCGGGGGTTGGATCCTAGCAAGTTGCGCGTTGATTATGAATTTGGTAGCAGTTTATGTTTTAATTTAGATAAAGGAACAAGTAGGGACTGAGAGAACCCCAAAGAACCCCACACCCCGGGCCCACAAAACAAGAAATTTTCACTATCTAACGTCTCTAGACTCTATTCCATGCAAATTGCAACTCCCTGGAGAGGAAAGTGGAAAAAGCCTTCGCCCTCCGTCCTTTTCAAACTGCTGTAGCACTACTCCCCATTATTACCTACACTCAACCCTTGCGCCCCCATACGTACATGACACTTGACTTACAAACTCCCCTTCGTATTGAAGCCATGTCTTGCAACAGAACGAAGAGACTCTTCAGATGAGACGTTGAAAAGCTAAAAGTGCCAATGCGAGTATGAAAGAATGACGTAATGCTGCCAATTACAAATACTAAGAGCACTAAAAGTCCCTTTTAACAGAATTAAATGCCTCCAAAGAACACTAATTTTCGAAGCCATCATTTCTCTTTCCTAAAAGTTGCGGTACAAAACAGGCTATAGTGTTCAGACACGTAGGACTATGTGTCATGGTCTGATGTTATGTGAGAAATTTGTATCTGCCAAACACTTTCCCATGTCCTGTACATAAATCAGATTACCAACAATCCTGTTAATTACTCCACAGTCCTGTGTATGCGACAGTTGGTCCTACTTTGTGGGAATAACAAGAAATTAAAAACGCCTGCCAGCAAATGGCCGAAGACAAAATCTGGATTTATTGTTCGTGTTTCGTATATGTGAGGTGTTATTGTCAGGATAATGAAACAAAGGATATTGCGATAGACTGTACATGAAGGTAGGATGGAGAACACAAAAAGTTGACAAAATTTTGTAAGGAAACCTGTTTCATATCGGCCTCTTGCAAGACTGACAAGAGTTGTAATGGAAAGGTGGCTGAAACAAGCCCAGCATTAGTACAGATAAGAGGTAGGGGGCGTCGATCCCGGTGGCCGTGCGATCTAAGGCGTCGGTCTACTGCCGCTTGCTTACTGGGATTGTGGTTTTCGAATCCCGCCGGTGGCATGGATGTCTGTCTGTTGTGAGTGTTGTGTGTTGTCAGGTGGAGGTCTCTGCGACGGGCTGATCACTCGTCCAGAGGAGTCCTACCGAGTGTGGTGTGTCTAAAGTGTGTGATGGCGAAACCTCGCGTCTAATTAAACGGGGCCCCCCTATAATCGTTACCTAATTTCCTCCCACATCACATCTCCTGTCAGAAGAACGTAATCCACTCCCGAAGAACGCTTAACAAATATCAGTATTCTGTAAGTTTGGGGATCCTCTCGACCCAAGGGGGTCTTCGGGGACCTATCTACGTCACTGATGCCCAGGGTGTTTTGCAGTGACGAAGTACGACAGTAACGGTGTTGAAACTTTGGTTTCTGGTACAAATTATTGTACACGAGTATGCAAACTGCAAAAACCAAGTGTTAGCGGGCCCAACCTCCTGTTTTTTTTTTATTTTATATTTTGTAATGACGCATTTCTGACTCAACTAACAAAGAGTCATTCAGTCACTCAAGTTCTACTAACACAGATATGATGGTGACGATGATTGTGCCAAATAATGTCTTGGCAGAGAACTACAAATCTGGTGATGTCGGTATACATCCACCCGTTCTAAGTAAACACGATTAAGTGCAGATCGGTTTAATTCATAATAAAATTAAATGGAGTCTAAACACTTGAAGAGGCAGAAAATGAAAGCTATGTTGACGAAGCCTGTGCCACTGTTTGAAGCATGTGTTGAGGATTACACAACTGTAAATCCTTCTCTACATAATACAAGTCACTTCAGAATTATCCACACAAACAAAGACGTGTTAAATTCTTCAAACAGTTTCACGTTGTATTCGCCGTGTATCTTGTTACTAATTAAAAATTTTATTATACCAACATATGTACTATATTCTTTATATCATGTCTTTCGCCCCTACATATGTTTCGGCCTGTTACAGGTCATCCTCAGGCGGTCAAAGTACTTTAACATAGACTATACATCTGATTTAAAAAGTTGGTACATCCACTTAAGAGTAAAACAAATTAAAACTTTGGTTCCCAATGGATTCAACTATAAACTCCTAGGGAATTTGTTACATAAAAATTTAAAATTACATATACGTTGTTATATTGTGACTAGTCACAACGCAACCAGCCGGCGAAGCGCACAAGGCACAACACGTAACAACATAACACAGAAAGCTGCAACATCTCTTGTGATACTGCATACAAGACCGGACTGCCACTATTTTTTAAATACAACGCATTAGTTGCCAGTGGCTCAGAACTATGTTCACTTTGATATTAGCACCGATAGCTATGTCTTCAAGAAAACGAATGCTATATAATTTCTGTCCTTCCAGATAATAAAGTAGCAATATAATATGACCGACTGTGGACACAAGTATGGCTTATGCACTAAAACAATTTTTGTCCCTGTAACTCGAATGTATGGAGGCATGGGGACAGCATCGAGCAAAACAAAAGCCATCGATACGATCTGAAAAGTATTTCGGCGACCATACGAAGTGAATTGCCCTTTTACCGCAGAAGACACATCGAGTTCGCGTGCAATATTGTGCGGGTGGAAGCAGAACAATATCAGAGACTTCCTGAGAGGGAACCGATGTTCTCCACGTCTTGCTTCTTGCAACAGTGGTTCATTCCTTCCCATAATAAATGTACACATGATTTGTTACTATACCAGTCTGTATGGGAGGCTATAACCATAGGAACTATAAGAAAGAATTGAGTCGCATATAAAATTCTTTTTATGCGGTTGCATTTGGCACAATTTCAAGCAACAATGACACATCTCGATTCTCTTTTGAAGATATACTTTAGTTATCGTTCTCTTGAGACGATTGCTTTATGAACTATTAATATCACAACTATTAATATCACAACTATTAATATCACAACTATTAATATCACAACTATTAATATCACAACTATTAATATCACAACTATTAATATCACAACTATTAATATCACAACTATTAATATCACAACTATTAATATCACAACTATTAATATCACAACTATTAATATCACAACTATTAATATCACAACTATTTAATATCACAACTATTTATATCACAACTATTAATATCACAACTATTAATATCACAACTATTAATATCACAACTATTAATATCACAACTATTAATATCACAACTATTAATATCACAACTATTAATATCACAACTATTAATATCACAACTATTAATATCACAACTATTAATATCACAACTATTTAATATCACAACTTTTTATATCACAACTATTAATATCACAACTATTTATATCACAACTATTTATATCACAACTATTAATATCACAACTATTAATATCACAACTATTAATATCACAACTATTATATCACAACTATTATATCACAACTATTAATATCACAACTATTAATATCACAACTATTAATATCACAACTATTAATATCACAACTATTAATATCACAACTATTAATATCACAACTATTAAATATCACAACTATTAATATCACAACTATTAATATCACAACTATTTATATCACAACTATTTATATCACAACTATTAATATCACAACTATTTAATATCACAACTATTAATATCACAACTATTAATATCACAACTATTATATCATACTTAATTTATAAATGAAACAACTATGTATGCCACTTATGAATCAAATTATATACACAACTTTAATAACGCACTGAAAGGACAGAACTATTATGTCTATCAAACTATGTAGTATAAACGATAATATAACATTAATATCACTAACATTGAGGAATTAATTGGTAACACAGAATATTGTCATCTATAACTAGTTCGATATAAACCGATGTTTATCAACCCACTTTTTATACAACTATAATACTGACGAAGAGGTTATTAAAACTATTTAATATCACAACTATTAATATCACAACTATTAATATCACAACTATTAATATCACAACTATTTATATCACAACTATTTATATCACAACTATTTATATCACAAACTATTTATATCACAACTATTAATATCACAACTATTAATATCACAACTATTAATATCACAACTATTTATATCACAACTATTTATATCACAACTATTAATATCACAACTATTAATATCACAACTATTATTCATGTACCTTAATTTATAAAGGAGAACGCGATGGTTGGGCGCATATGAATGGCGGAAATTATATACAGTCGAACTCTGTTATAACGTCATGAAAGGGACTGAATATTTTGTGTCGTTATAAACGAGTGTCGTTATAACCGAGTAGTATAATGTTATTGTTAACAGTGAGGAATTAATTGGTACCACAGAATATCTGACGTTATAGACGATATGTCGTATAAACCGATGTCGTTATAACCGGGTTCCACTGTATTTATACAAACTGAAAGACGTGACGTAAGAGCGTTATGTAGAAACAGGGTATGTTTGTGTGGATTGGATGCAGTTGCCTTAGGATAGGGTACAAGAACAGGCTGATATGAACGCCGTAATGACCTCTCGGTTTCACTAGAAATAATACATTTTTCGGGCAGCTATCTATGGACTTATAAAGTAAACCTGCAAAAGGCAACGTATGCCCTGCGTTTAGTTAATTACAACGTCACATGGAGGAACGGGCAATAAAACTCCGCGCATTCTTAGCCTCAGTAATAGACGGAAGTTAGCTTCACGTCCCGGCCGCTTTTCTCTCAGAGAAACAGCCGCCTGTAGAGATTGGATAAGAGGCTGAATGAAGTTCCAGAGTCGGTCTGGAAGTATTGGAGATAAGTACACTCTCTTGACCTTGCCTGGAATAGATGGCCGATGTCTCGGTAGTCCAGCCCGTAGCCTAGACACTGCACTGACTAAGCTGTCTCTGTTCCAAGACGATCCTGTACAAGCAGTCTCTGAATTTATATAGAATAAGGTGGAACAATGTGATGTTGGGTGACAATGGCAGTAAGGAACCATGAGAATTGCTCCTGTTTAGCTAATAAAAATAAATAAATAAACACTTGCAACTTACAAACATGTTCCACAGTTGATTAACTCACACAGTCTTGATAAATGTCTATTGTTAGCAGGCAGTTCAGTGGCTGTAATTATGCTTGTTAACGCAAAATCTGCTTAATAGTTATTACTAATCCCACATGATTCATAAAAGACAGTAATAAAGACATATAGGGGGCGTAGAGGTATAGCTCCACCTACTCTTTAATCTCGGCGCTAGATGCCGGGTGAGTGGTCAACTTCACGCGCCCGCCGCATTACCGCCGGGACAGAACCCCGGTACCGACTGAACAGGAGGACGCATGGGCCCCACAGCCGGTCTGGACGTTTCAGAGAAGATAAAAATATCTTGCCCAAAGCGGCATTCGAAGCCCGGACCGTCCGGCCCGTACGCTAGTTACTATACCCTGTACGTTATGAAAAACAAATAGGTGGCATGTTGAATGGGATTTTACAAAAATGGTGCTTCGAAAACGTCATATATCGTATTTATTGTTTCCTTGAAAATAGTTACATCTTGTTCACTTTATAATGCGTAATAAAATATTTATAGAATTTATTTATAGACTGGTTTTGAATTAAAGTGCCCTTTCCGATATAAAATGTTCGTTACTTGGGTATGACGTTGGATACTCCAGGCGTGCTATACACGTAGCTATAAACCAGATACTAATGCCTGTCTTCTGAAAGGTAAAGTGAGACAAAAAACAGAATGATTAAACAATTCTTCATGGTCTTTGAATAAGTCAGAAGGGCGTTATGCCGTGTCTCCTTCTTGTCTTCAATATCGAACATTTCCCTTGTATCGTCAAAGAAAGCATTAGTTAAATTGCGTAGAAAAGTAGCCCACAAATTCGTTCATTTTTAACCTAAGAAGTGAATCTTTCCCCGTTTTAAGGATGCCCTTCTATCTGGCTTTATCTGCTTTTGTATCCTCCACTTCTCATCCCATCCGTTCACCAACCTTCTTTGACTTATTCTTGAGACTTTTGGAGCTTTCGAAAAAAAATTGGAGAAGTGGGGGAGCAGGTTTTAAAATTCAAAGTGCAGTACTCAAGGACATACAACGGTCAGAGTCCATTACGTGTGTTTATGAGATCTCATTAGACGCAAAAATCCACCAAGCCATAAAATTGTAATTGCTTCTGCTGCATGCACGATCATAAAAAAAAAGCAAGTCTCACTATAACGGGTGTATCAGAAACCCTACAAACGTCTATTTCAAATGGCATGCTAAAGAAAACAGCTTATTCAAATGTCTGCAGTTCTTACATATTAGATGGGTCGTGGACATTTCCAACAATGGGCTTGATCTGATTGTATATGAGATCAGTGTCCCATAGTTCTACTGACCAATAACGTTCATACGCTGTCTAATTCGGACAAGTGGTAACAAGTCCGCGGTTGACTCCATTTAGTCTTTTGGGATAACAGTTCAACCTCGCGATTATTTAAATTCTTAGTTCAACGACACATTCGTAATTACGATAGAATAAGGCACAAAAATAAAACATCTGCGGATACAAGTGTAATAAATTGGTAAAACACGTGAGATCTCACGTGTTTTGTATGCACGTGGTGTTTGCAACATTATTCTTTTTTGTAATTTTTATACATGGTCCGTCAGGAATGAAACATGTAGGCGTATTGATCAGCTCACACCAACAGATGCGCCAAAACAACTTTGTCACTGATTTCTTTATTAAAAGATTACCCCAATAAGCATTTCGGCACTTCTATATTGCCATCATCAGGGGGATCGTTGGAGTTTGGACTTAAGGACATTGGTCTATGTACAAACACCAACGATCCCCCTGATGATGGCAATGTAGAAGTGCCGAAATGCGTATTGGGGTAATCTTTTAATAAAGAAATCAGTGACAAACTTGTTTTGGCGCATCTGTTGGTGTGAGTTGATCAATTGTACAGAAATGCACGGTAAATATAACGTGAAGTTCACGTAGGCCTATATGTACACATTGTTACACAATAAACATACGGATGTGTTTGACGACGACACTCCAGTCAACCAAGTAACACCTCCTTCAACAGTTTCAAGCAAATTTCTTCAGCCTGTAAATACCGTCCTATGAAAGTATGTTCCTCTTACACACTGTTCTTCTCATTCAATTTTATATAGGGGACGGGGGGTGGGGGGGGGGGGAGAATGGACAAATGAGAAGGAAAAGCTGAATTAATTTTTCGCTGTTACTTCAATTTCACTAAATTGAAAAAGACTTTCATGACAATTAAAGTTGTTTATTTTCACAACCCAACTTATGTACATTAATTTATGATATTAATAATTTTATTTTGCCCTATACGTATTTCGGCGTCTCAAAACGCCATCTTCAGGGGGTCGTAGAGTTTACTAGCATAGACCGTACAATCATGAATGCGTCGTTACATCCGTATAAAATGTGACACATCAAATGGCAGTCAGTTAATGTCAACTTCATACAATATTGTGTAATAATAAAAATATTATTAAAAAAGGTGTTAAAATTGTTAAAATAATTACATGACTTAAGATCTAAGATAATAATATTTTTATTATTACAAAATATTTTATGAAGTCTGACATTAACTGACTGCCATTTGATGTATCACATTTTATACGGATATAACGACGCATTCATGATTGTACGGTTTATGCTAGTAAACTCTACGACCCCCTGAGGATGGCGTTTTGAGACGCCGAAATACGTAGAAGGGCAAAATAAAATTATTAATATCATAAATTAATGTGCATAAGTTGTTGTGAAAATAAACAACTTCAGTTCTTGTAATCTGTGGTCAAGATTCATGACCTATGAAGATGGGACCGACACGTTGTCCCGAAACGTCGGTAAATAATTACCACACGACTCCGTGTAATTACCCAGAAGACCACAGATTACATCAACATCGCGGCGGAAGCCTGAAATCAAGGTTAAGTTTAGTTGTCACGAGATGCACGGTAAACACAATGTAAAGTTTCATGACAATATTTTCGCTTAAATGGAGAATATTAAACACAGTTGCGTGTCCGAATGTTTCAAGTTAAAAACATTCAACATTTACACCTTTTTGTGTAAGTGAATCATTCAAACGGGTAAATTTTAACTGTGGTTTTTTATATATATTACTTTCTGTCTCTCAAACTTGAAACCCCATTTAACCCCATTTCCTTTCCGAAAAGCGTCACAAAGTTAAATGCTTTGTACATCGGCCATGGGTCAAAAGTTAAGTCGGTTGGTCGGGCAGAGGATTTCTAATGGCGGCTTTGAAAGGGGGGGGGAGAAGGGGGTGAATAGGCCTAAATTGTTAAATACCTCTTTTACAACTCATGACAAAAAGACTGCTTGCTGAAAAGCCGACACTCCGTACATATAATGCGTAGTCAGGGTTGTGGCTGTGAAGTGACCATCGCAACGGACTCAACCCCATTACGCACAAAGAGGGTGAGGGGAGGGTTGGGTTGGGGGGGGGGGACTAATGTCACTGTTTGAAAAGTCGACCACTGGAAAACTTTTAAACTCACTGTGTACAATGGGAACTGAGATGTGCTGAGTTACAGTTCTTGCAAAATGAGACGGAAAATGAGATAATGCTTGCCAAAGAGGGGTCCGCCATAACGTCGGTCTATAAATAATAGCCTTGCGTTGTGCTTTGTCACTAAGCTATCGTAACTAACCATCGCTGTACTGCTGTACTCGGAGCAAAGACATAATTTGCAAGCTGACTGCGACGTTTCGTAAAAAAAAAAAACAATACACTGAAGCTTCTATCTTCTGGGATGTCGCGTCGTGTAGACTAGTGAACATTTATCGACGTTTCGAAAGAGCGTAGTGCCTTCACTTTCTAGGTGAAGCAATCCAAGATAGGTAGCTACTTTGAGAGTGCGTGACTTATAAAATGAAAGCACTAAGCTCTATCGGAACGTTGATGACGATTTACCAAATGACGGTCTTTTGTGTAGTAAGAGTACAATGGGTTTGTTCCGACGTTTCGGAGAAACATGCCGCCTCCATCTTCAGTGTCACATAAAAGACAATCATTTGAGCAACACCAGCCGGGAAACTTGAAAACTTACATAAAGCATTCATCTGTCGATTTGGTGTAACATCCCAAATTATTTGAATCTGTCTGAACTTCGCTGCTAGAAACTGAAGTCAGTACAGTAAACACGGCACCGCTTTGGGACCTTTCCAATCTACTTACCCCTTGCTCTCAGAATTAAAATTCAAAATATAACAAACATTACGTATATACAAATTTCAGTTAGGTAATTATCATCATCAATTACAAATAGTCTATGACCATTGTTTAAACTTGGAGCATAAATTTATACGGTGCTGAGACTTGAACACTTCGGAAAGTAGATCAGAAATATCTTTAAAGTTTTGAAATGTGGTGCTGGAGAACGATGGAGGAGATCACTTGGACCGATTGTGTGAAAAATGAAGAAGTGTTACATACAGTCAATGAAGGAACATCCTACACACAATAAGAAGAAGGAAGGCTAACTGGATTGGTCAATTCTTGCGTAGGAACTGCCTTCTAAAACACGTTATTGAGTGAAAGAGAGAAGGGTAGGGAAGATGAGGAAAGAGAGGTAAGCAGCTACTGGACGACCTTAGGAAAACGACAGGATACCGGAAATTGAAAGACGGAGCACTAGATCGCACCCTGTGGAGAACTCGTATTGGAAGAGGCTATGGACCTGTCGTAAGACAGACTATGGAATGAACGAATACACCAATCCACTACAGTGCACAGGGTAAAAAGTCCCGATATTTGTAAACTAATTATGTATTTTATGTTACGTATTAATATCTGAAACACCTTCATTGTAACTCAGTACAGTCTTTTAAGATTTCACGTGTCAGCGAGCAGATGTCTGTTATCTCTGATTCCTGTGCTTGTCTAGATATTCTGTGGTAGTACCTGATGTCTGTTATCTCTGATTCCTGTGCTTGTCTAGATATTCTGTGGTAGTTCTGATGTCTGTTATCTCTGATTCATGTGCTTGTCTAGATATTCTGTGGTAGTTCCTGATGTCTGTTATCTCTGATTCTTGTGCTTGTCTAGCTATTCTGTGGTAGTTCCTGATGTCTGTTATCTCTGATTCATGTGCTTGTCTAGATATTCTGTGGTAGTTCCTGATGTCTGTTATCTCTGATTCATGTGCTTGTCTAGATATTCTGTGGTAGTTCCTGATGTCTGTTATCTCTGATTCCTGTGCTTGTCTAGCTATTCTGTGGTAGTTCCTGATGTCTGTTATCTCTGATTCCTGTGCTTATCTAGCTATTCTGTGGTAGTTCCTGATGTATGTTATCTCTGATTCCTGTGCTTGTCTAGCTATTCTGTGGTAGTTCCTGATGTCTGTTATCTCTGATTCCTGTGCTTGTCTAGCTATTCTGTGGTAGTTCCTGATGTATGTTATCTCTGATTCATGTGCTTGTCTAGATATTCTGTGGTAGTTCCTGATGTCTGTTATCTCTGATTCCTGTGCTTGTCTAGCTATTCTGTGGTACTTCCTGATGTCTGTAATCTCTGATTCATGTGTTTGTCTAGATATTCTGTGGTAGTTCCTGATGTCTGTTATCTCTGATTCATGTGCTTGTCTAGATATTCTGTGGTAGTTCCAAATGTCTGATGCTGCTATGGTTATTATGTGGATTAGTGCTTTAAAGAGAGAGATATTTGGGCTATGTTACGCTATGTAGGAGTCTTGACTATGTACACATAATCACTGATATACAATCTTAATTCGAATATCACAGAGGTATTCATTTACACATTCGGCATGAGGAATATTATAAACGATTTCTTATAATTACAAACAATCTCCGTGTTCACAAATCCATTCCACGCCGTTCCTTCCTATTACTTTATGGTCCGTTTCAATATTATCTTCATACAGGAGACTATTCGACATAAGTTCTTCGTGTTTAAATCACGTCACACTCTCAAAACTTGAGGATAATGTAGCAATACGGACACGACAATAAATATAAATTGAAAGGTAAAAGGTAAAGTTCACCCTACAACAGGCCATGAAGGCCCAGAGGGGGAGTAGAGGTATAGCTCTACACTTTCTTTAACCTCGGCATTAGGTGAGGGTGGGAGGTCAACGCCACGCCCCGGCCGCTTTAACCCCCAGGAAAGAGACCCGGTACCGATTTTACTGGAGGCTGGGTGGGCCCCAGGGCCGGTCTGGAGAGGTGCGGAAAATCTCGCCCCTACCGGGATTCGATCCCCGGACACTCCAGCCCGTAGCGAGTCGCTATACCGACTGAGCTAACCCGGCCCTAAATATAAATTAAACATAGACTAAAGTTAAGTTTGAGAATTAGTCTTGGTCTTTGCTTCTGGCTGTAACAGATTCTTCAGTAAATCCCACAAAAGCGACTGCCTAATAATACCCCGCTGAGTGAACAGAAATTGCTGAAACGTCGACTTAGAAATAAGGGCGAGGGGATGAAATGCCAACTTGGTAATAAATATAGGTGTTGGCTTGGTTTGGCTTGGCTGCTAGGATCACGGAATGGTAGGTGGATTGCCTAAAGAGTATAATGCAGTTTAAGCTTGATTGATAAGGAAGTGTGAAGGGAAGGTATGGGTTTTGGGTGGGAGTTCAAATCCCTGGGGTAAAGTCGGGAGCACGTAGAGGGTTGCATGGTGACAAATGAGAAATACTTTTCCTTTTATTCTATATTCCCTCTTTGTCGCACACACTCTATAACTTAACTCCGACGCTGCTTTTGGGTGTTCGACGTCAGGTTTAAAAAAAAAAGGGGTGGGGGGGGAGATGAGAGAATAAAATCGCTTTGAACGGATGCAGGGGGGATGTTTCATTGTTGGAAGTCCATATAAGATAGTCCTTTACAGTCGCTCATCCTGACAAAAAGTCTGGCAGTCCACTATGCATCGCTTTGTATTTGGCAGTACCATTTCTTCAGAGGAGGAGGAGTCGTAAAACGAATATTTGACTTTCCAGCATGCAGTCGGAATGCAGCGAAATCGTATTCATTCAAGTCCATTTCGTATTCCCCCCCGCCCCCAAAATACAAGACAACAACGGCGTAAGTCCAACCGAAAGTCCCTCTCCACCCATGACTTTATTTCACAGGCTCGTGTCCCGGCCGCTTTACCCCCGGAAAAAGAGACTTCGGTGCTTGTTAAATACGTGGCTAGATGTTCTCCATAGCCGGTGAAGAGACAATACCTTACCACTTTACCTCGACCTTCGAACCCGTCATTACACGCACTACGTATGTGCGTGTAAGTTGCGTGCCCAGTGCCAGGATAGTCTATGGTTCCCAATCATCTACTTCGTTTATTTATTAATCTTTGTATAGCCCAGTGGTTACTATATATACCACCATGTTTAACATTCAAAATTTCTACGTTCTGTCCACACAGTGTATTAATGTGTTTTGTATGGATCTCAGAAAAGATGAATATTTCCCTATACAGTAGGGCCCCGCTTTTCGGCGCTTCGCTCATACGGCGCTTTTCAATTACACCCATGAATGTACGATACGGCGCTTGCTTCGTTCATTCGGCGCTTTTCGGCATGACGCGTTGACAGCGCTCGTCAGCTGTGACAGAGTCGAGCGCTCGGCGCCATTTTCGTTTCAATTCATCCAGTCTGTTTACATCGTGCTCAGTGCGTCTCTTTGTATTGTGGCAATTTTCAAAGCTTTCAAACTTCATTAAAGATATTATTATTTTATTTTCCCAATGGCTCGACAGCCCCTTGGGGGCCTAGGCCGCCTCATTTTTCGAGGCTTCACGATCACACAGTTTAGACACACCACACTCGGTAGGACTCCTCTGGACGAGGGACCAGCCCGTCGCAGAGACCTCTACCTGACAACACACAACACTCACAACAGACAGACATCCATGCTCTCGGCGGAATTCGAACCCACAATTCCACTAAGCGAGCGGCCGCAGACCCACGCCTTAGACCGCACGGCCACTGGGATCGGCAAAGTTATTATACTGTATTGTATTATATTACATATACTATTGTAGTAGTAATAATGGCTTCTAAGTGTAGCGATAAAAAAAGGAGCCGTAAGCTCCTTACTCTAAATGCTAAGCTAGAAATGATTAAGCTTCGCTTTTCGGCGGGGGTCTGGCCCCTAACCCGCTGTATGAGCGGGGCCCTACTGTACAATATTATCCGAATGGTTTTCAGGCGCGTTGGCAAAATTGTGTAAAACAACTACTATCTTCGTCATGTCTGTCCGCATGGAATAACTCGGCTCCCACTAGACAGACTTTCATGAAATTTGATATTTGAGTGTTTTTCGAAAATATGTCAAGAAAATTTCAGTCTGATTAAAATCTGACAAGAATAACGGGTACCTTACATGAATACCTATGTACATTTACGGTAATATCTCGCAGAATTCTTCTCAGAATGAGAAATGTTTCAGGCAAAAGTTGTAGAGAAAATCAAAACATATATTTTATGTTCAATAACTTTTTCCCAAAAATCGTGTCGTTTATGAGATAATGTGGAAAAATTCTGTACAGCCAGACAGGCCACAGATTTCAATATAACACGGCGCATGCGCTTTGCATGCTGGATAACTAAGGCTACAGACACACACTCAGAATACGTAATACTTATTGCTTTTCCACTGCAACAATGGTTACGCGAACGCGCCTCAATATTACGTTTATACGTACATTGCTTGTCTTGTTTTTTAACCGATACGGAGAGTGTTTACTGCGCGGTACGAGCCGAATGTTTAAATCTATTTCAGGTTAATCGTAGTCTCCATCAGAGCAGTAAGGTCTTCTGATTCCGCACACTAATTATAATGAATGTAGTGAGTCTCGCCGAACCACAACCCCCTGTTTCTTCTCTCATTTAGTGTTTAAATAATTAAGAAAGCCGTAAGAAATGCTGTGTAATTTGTGAATCAAGTTGCAATCAATATGTTGGGAAATTAATAGTTTTGCATTATACCTTATGTGCGAATAATAAAGGATTTACAATGGTATTTGTTTCAGTTTTCACGGAAAAGAAATTCACTCTTTCGAAATCGCGTAACGCCTCAGCTCAAACCAGAATGGTTTCCTACTATAACTTGATTCCGAACAAAAAAGAATAACTGAAGATTATTTGTTTCTTTGAATTTCACGTTGTATTCACCGCGCATCATTATATAACTGATTATCATTCACCGACAAATGCACAAAGATAATTTTTTCACAAATTACTTTATTAAAGGATTTCCCCTATACGTATTTCGGCAATCTATATTGCCATCTTCAGGGGGTCATTTTGGTTTGTACATAGACCAATGTACATGTGTCAATATTGGTTATTGTACCATCTATAAAATTGTATAAAAATTGTGTATTTTTTTATTTTTATTTTATTTTTATACAATTTTATAGATGGTACAATAACCAATATTGACACATGTACATTGGTCTATGTACAAACCAAAATGACCCCCTGAAGATGGCAATATAGATTGCCGAAATACGTATAGGGGAAATCCTTTAATAAAGTAATTTGTGAAAAAATTATCTTTGTGCATTTGTTGGTGAATGATAATCAGTTATTTGTTTCTATTGACACAGAAGAAAGTGCATTATTATGAAACAATTTGTTTAAGAAGCGTGGTAAGGGTTCCGTTAAACTCAGCAGCTTCCGGTTTCGGGTATTTGCTTTCGTTTCCAAGGCCATAAGACCAATTGTTGCGGAATAAGCTGTTCCTTCTACAAATTAATTGTTCATAGTTCCAGAAGAAGAATAATTCATTCTTGCGTAATGAGCTAATGTGAAAATGATAATTAAGTTCAAAACGGTACACGTTCGACAGTTACTTACTCTCATTTCCACTGAAACAAATCCATTCTTAGGGACCCATCTGTTGTGTTAATAACAACTTCATGGTGCGAAAAAAATATTCCGTCAAATGTTCCAGATAATATTTAGGCAGTTTACATGCACACGAGGCTGACAGTGAATGGCGTTGAAAAAAGCTTTCTAAGACAGGAGACTCATAACTGAAATTAACCTATTGTAGTTGGATGAGCATAAATAAAAAACCCCATCGAATAAGGAAAAATATTTTCTTTTCCTTGGCGCAACAGCCCCTAGTGGGCCAGGGCCTCCTCATTATCGAGGCTTCACGATCACACTTTAGACACACCATACTCGGTAGGACTCCTCTGGACGAGTGATCGGCCCGTCGCAGAGAACTCTACTTGACAACACACAACACTCACAAGAGACAGACTTCCATGCCCCCGGAGGGTTTTTTTAATAGCACTCACAAGAGACAGACTTCCATGCCCCCGGAGGGTTTTTTTTAATAGCACTCACAAGAGACAGACTTCCATGCCCCCGGAGGGTTTTTTTAATAGCACTCACAAGAGACAGACTTCCATGCCCCCGGAGGGTTTTTTTAATAGCACTCACAAGAGACAGACTTCCATGCCCCCGGAGGGTTTTTTTAATAGCACTCACAAAACCCCATGCCCCGATAGGTTTTTTTTGCCTTCGCAACAGACTCCATGCCCCGAGGGCTTCTTATTTAATCAGCTCTCACAGAGCACGACTTTCCAGCCACCCGGTGGATAACACTCACAAGAGACAGATCCATGCCCCCGAGGGTTTTTAAAAACACTCACAAGAGACAGACTTCCATGCCCCCGGAGGGTTTTTTTTAATAACACTCACAAGAGACAGACTCCATGCCCCCGGAGGGTTTTTTTTAATAAGCACTCACAAGAGACAGACTTCCATGCCCCCGGAGGGTTTTTTTTAATAGCACTCACAAGAGACAGACTTCCATGCCCCCGGAGGGTTTTTTTTAATAACACTCACAAGAGACAGACTTCCATGCCCCCGGAGGGTTTTTTTTAATAGCACTCACAAGAGACAGACTTCCATGCCCCCGGAGGGTTTTTTTTAATACACTCACAAGAGACAGACTTCCATGCCCCCGGAGGGTTTTTTTTAATAGACTCACAGAGACAGACTTCCATGCCCCCGGAGGGTTTTTTTATAACACTCACAAGAGACAGACATCCATGCCCCCGGAGGTTTTTTTAATAATACTCACAAGAGACAGACTTCCATGCCCCCGGAGGGTTTTTTTTAGTAACACTCACAAGAGACAGACTTCCATGCCCCCGGAGGGTTTTTTTTAGTAACACTCACAAGAGACAGACTTCCATGCCTCCGGCGGAATTTTTTTTTTCTGTCCGGGTTTTTCCCCTTTGATCCATTTTTGACTGTTTAAATCCTTTCGTCCTTCATGTCACTTTACGTTCCATATTACCGTCCTTACAACAAACACAACACAAACATCCATGCCCCCAGTGGGATTCGAACCCACGATCCTAGTAAGCGAGCGGCCGCAGACCGACGCCTTAGACCGCACGGCCACTGGGATCGGCAAGGGAAAGATCATTTAGTTTATTAATACATGTTCTTGCTTAAATTGTTTCCTACAAATGTATGTTCCTAAGCCCGTCTAAGTGACATATATCATAGTACGACGCGAACTGTACGTCGTATAGACCCACATATGTCTACGTACAACGAGCTGTTTTTGACAAAACCTACTTGTAGGTCTACAAAATACAAAAGTCTCGGTAGCCAAGCGGTCCAAATTTAACGTCTTCTTTGATCACTCCAACATTCAAACAGAAATCTCGAATCATATTCCACATATGGCTGCTTATCTGAAGTGTTCTGCGTTACCCCACAAAGACACAAAATAGTACAGCGACCTGACACGTCACTGTACTATTTATGGAGCAAGACTCATTAAAAATATAAAACATTTGTCCAATCTCAGGTGGCTAAGACGAAGGATGCCTGTTAGACGACGCCAGTGACGATCGCCTTTACTGACCAAACACACAACACTCAATTAACAAATGCACTCTTATAATTTTTTAGGTATTATATATTAGAATCTCTGTAAGCTAGTCCAAATGTTTCGATCCCTCCTGGAATCATCATCAGGGATTCTTGTGAGAGTATGAATTACACAAAAAAAAAACTAACAATATAAGTACATGCTAAAAACATAAAATATATAAAGGCAGCGATCCAATTTATAACACCAAGGATCCACTACAAAAATCGCCTACAATTTAAACCATCTTTTGTACATTTTATATTTTCAGCATGTAATTATATTGTTAGTTTTGTTTGAGTAATTTCATACTCTTACACAAATCCCTGACGATGATCCCAGGAGGGGATCGAAACATGTTGGACTAATTAGATATTTTAATATAAATATCTAAAAAAAAAAAAGGAAGAATTGTTTGGTTGAATATTGTGTGTTTATCAGTGACAATGCACGGTATGAATAATATAAATATATATTTACTGTTGATTTCAGGCTTCCGCCGCGATGTTTATGAAATGTGTGGGCTTCTGGGTTATTACACGGCGTCGTGTGGTAATTATTTACCGACGTTTCGGGACAACGTATCGGTCCTATCCTCACGGGTCAAGATTCCAAGTAGGAAAGAAAGCCTGTAACAAAGAAACTGAACAGCATAGCGGGTAGGGAAACGTGCGATGTGACGACAGCCAATAGGATGAGAGAGGGGTGGATACAAGGTCACAGTATGGTCTAGTGCGGCAGGGTGAGAATAATGGGAGGAATATGTCTGGAATGCGGTGACTACTTGGAGGGAAGTGAAAGGAACTGAACGGAAATGAATAAAAGAGCGAACGTACAAAAACCAAGGAAAAATGCAAGAATAAAAGTAGAAAAAACAAATAAGAATTAAAATAAATTTAGTATAAAAATCATAAAGAAAGGGAAAAGGTAAAATTAAATAAGAGTAAAGAGTAGATAATTACCACACGACGCCGATTAATAACCCAGAAGCCCACAGATTTCATCTTTACTGTTGTTAGTTAATGGTGACTCACTCACAAACAACGGCTTATAAAAATGCAGCAGATTAAGAAACTACAAGTGCATGACACACCCAACTATGATTTCTATCTAAAGTGTATACTTTACAGTTCATCACCCCCCCCCCCCCGAAACATCTGCACCACAGTATTAAGCCATTACTGTAATTGCATATTCGTGACTAAGGGTCGTGCGCCCTCAGACCCTAACGTACATCTACGTACCGACCAAGTAAATAACGATTTATCGTAATAACAAAATAATTGGAGAATCATAACTAATGCATAATTCTGCATCCTTAAAACGTATTGAGTTTATTACGTAAAATAAATTGGGATTACAACATATTTTATCACAATTTGATATTCTTTCCCCTACTTTATGAATTATGAATAAGATCCACATATCATTTAAAGCTTTGCAGACTGAAATTATTTAAATTATACATAATAATTCAGTTTGTACCTCACAGAAAACAATATGTCTCCAATATAAAGTCTAAACATTTCACTGTTCTCAGGAAATTGTCGCTGTTTATTGAGAGAATAATTGAAAGCACACAAGTACACCGTTTGGGCAAACTTCAGAGGTGTTAAAACATTACAGAAAGAGGTACATATATTTACCACTGGGCTTTGAACTGTTACCTGATTGTCGACGTGATTCTCATGAGAATTCTCTGTTTGCTGTATGTTACTAGCCTATAGGCCTCTGGAAATTACACGGAAAATCATTCATTATATACACCGCATTGTTACTGTGTATAGATTGAATAATATATAAGTACAAAGAGTCAACAAAAATTGGAGGTTGTAACAGCATATGATAGTATGGCGTCGTTATGAGCTTATTGCGTTGAATAGCGCAATAATAGAATTATATTAACAATGCTTATTCTCAACGTAGCATGATGACTTCCATTACTTGGCAGTAATATGTCCAATTCAGAAACGGTTATCTTCTACTCTGACACAAGGAAAAACTGGAACAAAGTTTTGTGTGCCATAGTTGTGGAAATTCTTTAAGTGCTTTTAAAATATTATAGGCCTGTTAATTGCTCACACTTGGAACAAATTCCGAGTGTAATAAAACTTACATATCTTACAGTAAACGAATTTAAGCAAACATTACTCCAAACACATCATTACACAAAGACAACAATTAACTATACAAATGCTTGCTTTAGGCACTGTGAAAACTGCATTCTGTGCACATTGCATTTATCAACAACTTCACACGCTGCTTGGCTGTTATGTACAAAATTCTTGCCATACACTTTACATATTTATCGCACTGTAGTAAGGTGGCGCCTGTCTATCCACATGTTCCAGCTACGAAACTACGTCTTAGATGTATATTACACTTGGCACTGTTCTCAACATAAAAAATTCCGGACATTTTTCACTTTTATCCGTACTGATCCAATATAAGCCAAATCTATTTAGTCTGGCCTAAAATATTGACATGAAAACTTCTTTAAAAATTGATCATCATAAGAGAAAGAGTCGCGTGAAATATATTACAGATGCATGTAACTAAACTTTACAGTAGTTATGTTACAATTTTTCCAATGTATATTTAACGGAATAGGCCTACAAGAAAAATGTGCCCATCGAAATACAGTGTCATATTTAGGCGCATTATCTTGCAAAAAGTTATTTGCATCTGCAGGCAAAGAAGGACAAGACCTGTTAGGAAGCTTAATTCAAACAAAAAATAAAAGTTCTTTGGAAATAGTGTAAACACAGTAAACTAAACACATCACAATAAGCACAGTACACTAAACACAGTACAATAAGCACGGTACACTAAACACAGTATACTAAACACATCACAATAAGCACAGTACACTAAACACAGTACAATAAGCACAGTACACGAAACACAGTACACTAAACACACTATACTAAACACAGCACAATAAGCACAGTACACGAAACACAGTACAATAAGCACAGTACACTAAACACAGTAAACTAAACACAGTATACTAAACACAGCACAATAAGCACAGTACACGAAACACAGTACAATAAGCACAGTACACTAAACACAGTATACTAAACACAGTACAATAAGCACAGCACACGAAATAGTACAATAAGCACAGTACACTAAACACAGTACACCAAACACAGTATGCTAAACTCAGTACAATAAGCACAGTACACGAAACACAATACAATAAACACAGTACAGGAAGCACTGTACTCTATACACAGTATACTATACACAGTACACTAAACACAGTACACGAAACATCTGACCTCTGTTCGGGCTTCAATACCAGGCCCAAAGGTTCACGAGCGAAGCAACAGGATTGTACAGCCCCGAGGAGTCAAACTGAATTTACACCCCATCGTCACAATTAACGTTCATTTCACCCATCAGAGCATTACTCCTCCATTCGAGAGGCGTTTGTTTCGATTACCCTGCTAAAATATTTCTCATTTCTCCAATCTTCGTATAATCTGTCATCACACGACGATGACCATCTGCCCACTGTCATCATTATCGCATAAAATATACCTCATACTGGTTCTATGCGACGGTCGGATTTTCTATTGTTTCTACCACAAGATACAAACACTTCCACAAATCTTGACAGCTGTAATAGGAGATAAAAACAGACTAGTGGAAAATAAATACAGTCAAGAACTCTTAAATGTTATTATTGACAACATTATTGGGCATTTATTTCGCCATTTTACTGGGACACGAAAATATAACATTTGATATAGGAAATTGTTAAACGATAGTAAAACATTTTTAAAGAATGTCATCCCGTTCTGTTGTTTATGTTACAAAAAAGATAAAACAGTATATGACCAAACACAACTAAATTCTATTTATTATATATAACTACATGTTTCGACCTATCTCAGATCATCCTCGGGTTCACAGTTGTTTTTAAAACAAATTAAACATATTAATGTGACTTTTCTTTGTTTCAAGTTAGCTCATATTATAAAAACTGTCCCTCCGGCCGGTGTGTAATTGCGGCAAATTTTATTTGTAATAATATGGATGTTTTTAGAAGGGAATTTGTTACACTTAGTCAGATGTAATAATTTATTACATTATTTTAAGGTGTTCTTATTAACTCTTTGAGTAAGTCATTGTTTGCTCACTTATTTGTTTTGTTGTGTTAGTTTTTATTTTGTCCTGTTCCTTGTCCATTGTTATTTGTGTTTGTTTGTTGTGCTGTTTCTGTAATTGGCCATTTGGCTGTTGACTCGGCACATTAATAAACCAGAATTGAATTGAATTGAATTATTGCATATTAATAATAATTGTGTTTGGATATGTATTGATTTATCTTTTTTTTTGTATTTATTTTAAAATATTTTTAGTTATTTATAGATAGAACAATGTGCATATCTTGGTCAATGCTGCTGACAGCAAAGGTTTTGGAAAGGTGGATGACACTGAAATACCACAACAAATAAAAAAGGGAAGTTTTAACACTTTATATTAGCCTAGTGTAATTGGCTCGTGAAATTAAAGCAGTTTCATCCTACAGCCTAAACTGCGTCACTCCGTACAGGAGGACGTCATCAGGAAGAGAAACAAGAAACATTTCTGCGCCACGTCACCCTTAAGCTCCTCTGACACGCCGGTAAGTTGCAAAACCAGAAACTTCAGCATCCATGAAGCAAAAGCCCAGAGTTCCTGAGACTCTTACATGCACCTCCAACTACCATATACATTTCCCTAAATTTATCTTAAGAATTATCTCCCCCAGTTGGTTACTTTATTAAATTACAGTTTTAAGCCCCCCCCCCTCCCCTCCAGGCCCACAAATATACATAAATTATTTTCTTCCAACCTAGCTAGATGTTCTTTCTAAAGAAACTTCCGTGATTTCACTGCCCTAAAAATACTAGGTGGAATGAAGGAATCACCAAGGGCCTCCTTATCTAAACACTGTCAATTTCCCACATACTTGATGTCCCTTACTCAAGAGAATGCAGTTGACCTTCACAGCGTGGGTAGAGTCCCTTAACACTCGCGACGACGTTAGATGAAAATATACATTCTGTCAACAAGATGAGTATCATTGCATGACGTTGTTTTTAACAAATACAATTGCCATTTTTTATGAGTTTCCTTTATAAGAAGCCTAAGTCAAATTTATTCACAGCTGTAAAAGCACAGAACACTACAGAAATTTACTGTGTTATCTCACACGCACAAAGCGCGATTGCATTTCAGCCCAACGTATTTTTTTAACTGGAATACACCTGATGCTGGCTTACCAGTGAAGGACAGTCGGCTTTCCCCAGCGCAAACCACTGCCAAGGTCAACTGCAAACTCCACAGTCACTATCTGTAGGTTCTCTTGAGCAGCGTGCAGGTTAGTTGTGTTCTAACTTCATATTCGTTCAGTTCCGAGGAAGCGCCTAAGAATACAATAGAATTACCGTTCATAAAATGGTTTCATGTTTCAGCAGCATCAGACAAATAATCGTAACATGCTTCCGTCTTTCTTGAAGGCCGTCTTCCTTTTTTTCACCTCTCCTTCTCCGTCTGGCCTTCTGGTTTATGGTCACATGGCGACAGAGCTTGCAAGTCGGTATTCTTTTCGGTTTCATGAGACAGTCTCATGAGACCACTCGCCGCAGTAGCGCAATCCCCGTTGCTGTTGAAATCACGTTTCTACCACCCCCTACCAAACTCCAGTTCACTTGGGAAACCTTCCTCTTCGTTTCTCGACGTCTTCTTTCTGCTAGGCACCCTTCTACGCACTTTTTGCCTTTCTTTTTCAACATGGTGCCTAAGATCCTTGCCTATTGCGGATCCTGACCTTATTGACTCAGCTGATGAACAAAGCGAGAGGGATTCTGCTATCCAACTGGACTGTGTTTCCTGCCATGTATGTTTCGTAGAGAAAAGGACTGAAATTCTGACGGTTGATCAAAGACCAACTTCTAAAGAATCCGGATGTGTTTGTCTTGTTTGTATGTGGTTGTCCGACGTGGAGGGTAAGTTGCCGCTTTCTTGCACTCCGAAAAAAATTCTGAGGCAATGCATCATCCCTGGACTTCCCTCTCACAAATGAAAAATTTTATTATATCTGTGTAAAATTGCCAAAAGCGACTATTAGAGTCCTCCGTGTGTCCGTCCATACGCAAGGAAGAACTTGGCTCTCACTTGACGGATTTTCATAAAATTTGATATTTGAGTATTTTTCGAAAATATTTCGAGAAAAATTCAAGTTTCATTGAAATATGACAAGAATAACGCGTGACTTGAGTTTTCTCGACATATTTGCGAAAACTCCTCAAATATCAAGTTTCATGAAAATCCGTTAATTGGGAGCCGAGTCTTTCCATACGGACAGACATACATGACGAAGCTAATAGTCGCTTGTCGCAATTTTGCGAAGGCGCCTAAAAACGGCAGAAGCATCTATTAAAAAACACACAAATGTATTCATTTTGTACCTGTTACTATGTATATATTTAGTAGCAAAGGCAAAATGTTGCTTCTAAAAACACAGTAGACTGCCATCCAACATCCTGAAGGAAACAGTAATGCGACCCTTGAAATGCTCTTTGTTAAAAATATATCTTAGAAAAAAAAATTTCGATCTTTGAAGGAATTGAGGTTTAGCTCCATTCATTCTTAACAGATAGAGGTGACTGTTCAGCTGCACGTTTCCTCCGCTTTGCCGATGGGGAAAAAACCTCCGATAAGCATTGGATAGGCGGTTGGGTGGGTAAATAACAGTCCGGTCGTGGTAGAACAGAAAATGATTTCTGACCCTGCCTGTCATCGAACTCTGGTTATTCAGGTCGTCCACATTTATTCCAGTTTATTCTTATAAAGTAAAAGAGAATCAAACCTAGATCCAGGGGTGGGATCAAGAATAGTTCCACGTGATATAAGGAAAATTGGCGTTCTAAAGACAGCATTGGAGAGATGAGACACACAAAATTTTGCTCGAGAAACGTGAAGAGAAGGGACCAAGCGGGCATGTCAGCCTCTCCCTTATTTTGCCCTAAAATCTTCCAATAAAATATTCATATGCTACTTAGGGAATTGATAGTACACCTGCCCAAACTCATCGCATTTAACCTGAGCTGGGAAATGCATGTTCTGAAAGCAATATCCTACAAATGGCCTCTTACAATTATATATGATATCCTGTCACTAACAAAACTCCACTTTAAATTCCTGATATAATTCCCTTATGTACAGAAATCTTCTCCCAAATGGATAATTCTCATTTAATTTTCGGTAGAAGATGCAAAATCTTCGGCTGGTTCAGTGCCCCATAACCCCCCTCAACCCCCTCATACCCATGAAATCTAATTTCTACTTGCCTAACTCTCTTGCAACTGTTTTCAGTGACACTGACCTCACACTACACTTTACAATTGCTATTTCTATGCTCCTTCCGGCATCATACTTCAAAGATTCTGTCCAAGCTCTAAGCACTTTGTAACATTTTGCAACATGCTACTTTCTTATGGCGAGTTACACGCTTAAACCACAAGCTGACGGATCACTCCTTGTCGCTGTTCAAAACATGTGGAACTACCCTCCATATCGTGGCTGCGTCTCCTCCATCCGCAGCCCGAGGACGCGCGCCATGCCGTGCAGAGACTCAAATAACACGAGTTTGTATGCTAATGAATAAAATAATGGAATATTCTTCCAAAGCACGGGGTGGGGGGGCCCTCCTCGTGCAGATTGGCCATGTGAGGGGGGGCTGCACCAAAAAGGATAAGTGAACTTTGCGTGGGGAGACAGAAATCCCAACTTTCAATCTGAGTTCAGCGATCTGAAACTAACTTCAATAATCGAACTGTAATTCCCCAAGATCGGAACGCAGAGCCTGTCAGATATAGGGCGCTCTGATTATGCACCCATGTCAAAGTGGCTGCATAATATTACACTGTGGGGTTGGGGGGAGTAGGGGGTGGGGGGGGGGAGAACGAGGAGGAGATTCGGAAAAGCTGTGTTCTGCTTCCCTCTCAGAGTGCAGTCATGAGGCGAAATAACTTAGCTAATTTAGAAAGTTGATTCTATGTGTCTGTTACTGGCATCACTAGGGTGCCTCCAGTTCTTTACTGAACGACAGACAGACGTAACAAGGTCTCACAGTCACTTTTACAACCGTTTTATATAACAAAATAATGTATTTGTCGTAACATAATGCATAAATACAAACACAAGTGTAGAATTGGAGTGTGTATGCAGATGTCAAGACAAATTCTGTTGTTTAAAATAATATTTATCAGTCACGATTTACAGAAGTTATCTGTATGGCAGCAGTGTTCAGACGTGATCTCTGGGTCATAGTTCAAAGCTGCAGCGTTTCGCCCAGAGTTTGAATTGGTTCTCAGTATAAAACTACGATGAATTTTTCTTGGAAGTCTACAGCCGAATTAACTTCATAATTGATATGCCTTGTGTTTTCTGTAAGGTAGTATCTAAACGTTTATGTACTATTCACATCAGCTTCGCCTTTTCAAGGGTTAACTAAATGCTTGTCGAAACCAGTATAAAATGTAAATTCTAAACGGTTCTGACGATGGTGTATAACATTGAGAACTAATCGTGTTCTGGACTTTGTCCATCGTCCGGATAAAATATAATGAATATTAAATCACGACGTTTCGGGAGATGGTTCTTCTTCCGTCTTCAGGCGAAGGGAGGAGAGACACCTACTCAGATGGGTCCTTCCAGTGATTAAGATTAGCTCGGTCTAAAGGACCCAACTAAGTAGGTGTCTCCCCTCTCTTCACCTGAAGACGGAAGAAGAACAATCTTCCGAAACGTCGTGATTTTATATTTTATTATATTTTATCCGGACGATGGATAAAGTCCAGAAGACAATTAGTTCTCAGTATAAAATGTGTATGTTGCATGACGCTGGGTCCTCGTCCAGCCAACCCTCTTCAACCAAACTGGGGATCACTGGGTTAGAATGTGCAAACGACCAAATTGCAGGGCTGCCCGTGTTTAATGTGTAATAACGCCCTCCCCCCCCCCCCCCCCCCCCCCGAACGGCCCCGCCTGCACGCAGACGTGCTCATCAGGTTTGTGCTACAGTCAGAAGGGTCACACGAACCAGGTCACTGGCCCTGGACTAAAAAGTTTAGAACGCCTCTGCTAAGCACATTAGCATGCCAGGATATATCGGCAATTATTCGGAAATATTTACTAGTTTGTGTTTGGAACAGCAGTGTTATTAGGGGCCATTATGCGAATCCTACAAAAAGGTTACCATATCTGGTAAGGGCATCTGCCTCACTGTTCATTACGACAGTGCAGTAGCAGCAGCAGCAGTAGTAGTAGTAGTAGTAGTAGTAGTAGTAGTAGCTGCTGTTTATTTAAGCCCAGGAATTATTATTATTATTATTGAGGTGGGCGGGGCATATAGCACGTATCGGGAGGGAGAGGTGAATACAGGATTTTGGTGGGGAGAACTGAGGGTATGAGACCAATTGGAAGACCCAGGCGTAGATGGGAGAATAATATTAAAATGGATCTTCAAGAAGTGGGATGTGGGGGCATGGACTGGATTGATATGGCTCAGGATAGGGACAGGTGGCGGGCTGTTGTGAGTGCGGTAATGAACCTTCGGGTTGCATAAAACTTAGCTTCTCAAGAAGGACTCTGCTCCATGGAGTTAGTTAGTTAGTTATTATTATTATTATTATTATTATTATTATTATTACGTTGTCTCCTGTCACAGGCCCTTTCTCCCCGGTACATCCCCTGAACCAACGGCGATCCCCACCGCTCACACTTCAAGTTTCAGACTGCAGTACCGTCCGTATTACGTGTGACGTTCCAAGTACAGCTGTCTGTTGTAGTGAATATGTTGAATGTTTTACTGCTACGGCTTACAAATTTGTCTTTAAGCCTTTTGTCACTGTTCCGGTGGCTCCAGTTATTACCGGTACAATCACACATTTCAGTTCCACATTTGTTGTATCCCTTTATTATTTATTATTATTAGTATTTATTAATTGCAGTTAATCCTTCTTTGCCTGAAGCTATCTACCGATTAACCTCGGGCTGTCACAGCGGTAGTCCCTTCACCATTATCTACCTGTAATATCTACAGGTAGTCCCTTCACTATTATCTACCTGTAATATCTACAGGTAGTCCTTTCACCATTATCTACCTGTAATATCTACAGGTAGTCCCTTCACCATTATCTACCTGTAATATCTACAGGTAGTCCCTTCACCATTATCTACCTGTAATATCTAGAATCCTCCATTGAACCACTTACATTACATTTGTCAAACTACTGACCTCAATGTGTAACCAGATATTTATTGGCAAATCTTAATACTTTTTACAAACTACTTCCTCTTTTGTGTTAAAAACATTTTTTATTTGCAAATTCCCTTCTCCATTTTACACCTTCTGAAGAGCTTGCAATATATGTTTGACACATCCTCTTCAGCTAAATATATAAGACATTTTCTTTACCTATTTTCTGTCTAATATCTGTCAGTTTCCACATTCCTGCTGACAACAACGCTATAACCATATTTACTTCCTAGCACAACGTTCTATAATAAGACCTTTCACACCAACTAAAATTCATACATCGATACAGTACTGATGATCCCTTTACAGACATTTTCAATTTACAATATACTTAACATGCTTATATCACTCTAAATAATTATAATAATTATGGTTTACATTCTTTACAGGCATCTTATACCTCACTACCCGTCAACAGTAAATAAACACTAGCTCCTGTATATAAAGTACCGTACAGCCGCCTAACTTATACAGGATGTTCCATAAAAGAGAATTCTAGGAACGCCCCTTTCAACAGTAGCTACTACACCATCCGCAAAATATAACGTCTATAATAAGACTGCGTACACACAATTGAACTGATCCATTACTCACTCTTTAAGTAAAATATAGAGATCTCTTCCATGATTAGTGGGTCCCTGTCACCACGGTAAGTCGGTCTTCCCTCCCTGTCACCACGATAAGTCGGTCCCTGTCACCACGATAATCGGTCCCTGTCACCACGATAATTCGGTCCTTGTCACCACGATAAGTCGGTCCTGTCACCACGATAAGTCGGTCCATGTCACCACGATAAGTCGGTCCCTGTCATCACGATAAGTCGGTCCCTGTCACCACGATAAGTCGGTCCCTGTCATCACGATAAGTCAGTCCCTGTCACCACGATAAGTCAGTCCCTGTCACCACGATAAGTCAGTCCCTGTCACCACGGCATGGCGCGTCCTCAGGTTGCAGATGGAGGAACGGCCTCCGAATATGGAGGGTAGCTGCGAATATGCAGTCGCGGACAGCCGACAAAGGGTGGTCCACCAGCTTGGGGGTTGGGCGAGGTGCTAACAACTCCTCACCGTAAAAAATTACCACGTTACGAAACACTATACAGAGCCTCGGACCTGGAATGATTCTTTGGATAGGGACAGGTGGCGGGCTGTTGTGAGTGCGGTAATGAACCTTCGGGTTCCATACAACGCGGGGAATTTCTTGACTAGCTGACGACCTGTTAGCTTCTCAAGAAGGACTCTGCTTCATGGAGCTAGTTAGTCAGTTAGTTAGTTATATAGATCTCTTCCATCCAGTATATTGTAATGGCTATACTCGTGCGATTTTAAACTACGGAAACATATGTAACTAATATATTATTCCTTATAGGAAATAACAAGTGATTATACGTCTTTATAAATCTATAATTTTATAATTTCGATTTTTATCTGTAAATACGACGTCTGCACCTCAACGTGTACTTTTCTTTTAAGATTTTGTGACCTTCTACCTGAAGATGGCCAGCGTAAGCAGCCGAAACATGTCGTATGATAATAAAAGGAGTATGAAGGTAGTGTTGTGTTTATTCTGTAAAGATTGAAATAGTGATGACAATTACAATATCATTACATTTTCTGATAGACGCAGACTATACTGACAAGTCAGCATTCCAAGATACGCAAACAAATGTTGCTGTTATTCATAATTCACTGCAAGTCCGCACTTTGCATACTGTGTTACGCCGATATTAACTGAATACATAAATAAAGAATAGCGGGGCTACGAATGAGTTAGCAGGCACGACTCATACTGACAAATGCGCCTTCATTTACTCAAAAAAAAAAAACATTTTTAATTTGTTTTGCTTTCTTGCTTCCTTTTTGAATAGTTGAGCGTCTGTAATACAGGTGTCGCAAATTTGTTATGAATAGAAGATGATTTAACGTGATCAGCTTTTGTAAAAAAAAAAAAAAAAAAAAAAAAAAACAGTTCACTGACGCCATTCTTCGCGGGACATCAAAAGACGTTACGGTACGCACAGTAATCCACAAAAAGCGAAGCTTGTCTCTGTGTTTAAGCACCGTACAGAGAAGGCATGCAAGCTATATTTCTGCTGCACGTACGAATGGACAGTTACAAGCAGATTTACATTGTGTTAGCTTGACTGGGTAGGAAGTTGATGGTTCTGCACAGCCAGTGGGAGCGTGAAAGGTGAAGTCCCTGTTCACGTCATAAAGGCATATAGGGGGAGTAGGGTGTATATCTCCACTCATTCTGAGCCTGACACTAGATTGAGGTAGGTGGTTAACTGTACGCTGCGATGGCTTTACCCGAGGAAAGACCACCGGAAACAATTGAATAATAGGGTGGGTGCGTCCCAGAACCGGTTTGGAGGTCTTGGAGAAGAGAAATGTTTCTTGACCCTACGTTGATTCAAACCCCGGACCCTACAGCCGTAGCTCAGTCACAGGCGAAAAAAAAAATTTCGTTGTGTTCGCTGAAAATCGACGCTGGGTCCAGCCAGTCAACATACTTGTATTTGTGGTTTACGCAGCGTAAATTGGTACTTTGTTACCGACGTTTCGGAACAACCTATCGGTCCCATCTTCAGGGGTCAAGCAGCCCAAGAAATCATGACGATGTCAGTAACTCAAGGCTACGATGCAGAGTTTCACGAAAAAGTGTTCCGCTGAACGTTGTTGCGGGATTCCGCAAGAAATCATAAAACAAATACGAATTTCGAAGTACCCCGAAAAAATTTCAAAGATACCTCGAAATATCGCGGAAATTTTTGTCCGGCAATTGGCAGTACTGGTGTAATCTCCGTGCGGTGCCAACTGCCTCTTGATTTTGTTTTCCTTTTTTTCATAGGTGGGGTAAACTGGGGTACGAAAAATAATTTTAGGGGGTCCTCTACGGAAAAGAAAATTGAGAAACACGGCTACACAACATCGAATTATTAAATTTTGTTCACTGCAGATGACGTAGAAACGGCCAACACGTAATTTCAAGTACTATACCGTCATTTGCTAAGAATACCTAAAGATAACTGCCAAAAGCCTCAGGATAGTCAGTGTTCCGGTCCGGATTCAAACCGGAGACATCTCGAATGCAAGACAGCAGGCCTTCCGCTTCGGCCACATGACGACTGAATCTGAAGAATGTTCTTGCTAAATCCATTGACAGAATATCCAAGTGAAGAGGTCAAGCATTGTACTTTGTGTTAAGGAAATATGTGGACAAACTACACGCTTATGGACAAATACTTTCCTACTGCATAAGAAACGTTTGCAAAAAAAGGAAAAGGAAATACCATAGCGCTTTGGTCTTCAAACTTCTGACATCTGTGGAAACTTTTTGACTAACTCTGAATGTCGGTGGAAAAGTCAACACGTAATTATTGGGTACAAAAATGAAATGAAACTTTATAAACATAAATGTCTATTTAAAGAAATTAATTATTTAAGAACTTTATGAAAAATAGAAGTCTATTATTGGTGATTTACACTGAAAATAATCCCAGCACCGACTATGCACAAAGATGGAGAGGAAAATAAGAAATGCAACTTCTATTACCAAACTTATAGTTACAAATTTCATTACAAAATAAATTGTGTTTGCAGAAGGTCCGCGGACTACAGTTTGAATACCACTGGCAAAGCGTATGATAAGATATGGATACATGAATACCAAAAATTTTACAAAAAGAGCTTAACAAATGACACGATTTTAAAGCGCCCATATGAGGAAGAGCAAATAAAGAGAAAATAAACAAACCTTCATCGCAATTTTTAATTTAATTTTTTTCAGTTAAACTTCACACATGCTGGATAAGAAGAATAGCTCACGTGGGAAATTACAGCTTTGAATTTCATTCGAAATACCGGTTAAACCTGCGACTTTCAGCTGTGTTTCTCTATTCCTGCAGATAAATGCAGAGACAACACCACAAAACTGCCTCAGACATTCTTCCTAAATAAACACTCACAATGATCATAACCAATCCACTTGAACACTTAGGGGCCTAAATAATACGGTTGAAACAGTATCGTTAAAAGACCAAGCATGTTTGAAGAGGCCATTATTTTTTACGAATACATTTTCGTACAAATGATAACGCAGTCACTAGTTATACATTGCACAATACCACTATAATACTTTTTCACCCACATAAAAAATGCGGTGCGAAATTTACTTACATGATTGGCACTGTTTAGTCCCACATCCTCAGGGCTAAATTTTATGTAAGAGTTGTCACTAGGTGTGGGCTAGCGATGGGCTTGCCATGTAGTGTGCACAGGTGGACCTTTCCCGGGGACCCCACAGTGCGAGGCTGACTGCCCACATTCATCGCGTGACAAGGTCTAGAATGAGATGATTTTCGCCTCTACGCCCCAACCCACCATCCACTCACACATACACACTCTTCCACACACAAGGCTCACAGACACAGGGACACGTATAAGATTTTTTTTATCTCCCTGGACCTCTTGAATTTTACATCACCACTGTGTCATTACAGAGGTTACAGCTGCACTAACATCACCACTGTGTCATTACAGAGGTTACAGCTGCAATAATATCACCACTGTGTCATTACAGAGGTTAAAGCTGCACTAACATCACCACTGTGTCATTACAGAGGTTACAGCTGCACTAACATCACCACTGTGTCATTACAGGGGTTACAGCTGCACTAACATCACCACTGTGTCATTACAGAGGTTACAGCTGCAATAACATCACCACTGTGTCATTACAGAGGTTAAAGCTGCACTAACATCACCACTGTGTCATTACAGAGGTTACAGCTGCACTAACATCACCACTGTGTCATTACAGGGGTTACAGCTGCACTAACATCACCACTGTGTCATTACAGGGGTTACAGCTGCGCTAACATCACCACTGTGTCATTACAGAGGTTACAGCTGCACTAACATCACCACTTTGTCATTACAGAGGTTACAGCTGCACTAACATCACCACTGTGTCATTACAGAGGTTACAGCTGCACTAACATCACCACTTTGTCATTACAGAGGTTACAGCTGCACTAACATCACCACTGTGTCATTACAGAGGTTACAGCTGCACTAACATCACCACTGTGTCATTACAGAGGTTACAGCTGCACTAACATCACCACTGTGTCATTACAGAGGTTACAGCTGCACTAACATCACCACTGTGTCATTACAGAGGTTACAGCTGCACTAACATCACCACTGTGTCATTACAGAGGTTACAGCTGCACTAACATCACCAATGTGTTATTACAGAGGTTACAGCTGCACTAACATCACCACTGTGTCATTACAGGGGTTACAGCTGCACTAACATCACCACTGTGTCATTACAGAGGTTACAGCTGCAATAACATCACCACTGTGTCATTACAGAGGTTAAAGCTGCACTAACATCACCACTGTGTCATTACAGAGGTTACAGCTGCACTAACATCACCACTGTGTCATTACAGGGGTTACAGCTGCACTAACATCACCACTGTGTCATTACAGGGTTACAGCTGCACTAACATCACCACTGTGTCATTACAGAGGTTACAGCTGCACTAACATCACCACTGTGTCATTACAGAGGTAACAGCTGCACTAACATCACCACTTTGTCATTACAGAGGAAACAGCTGCACTAACATCACCACTGTGTCATTACAGAGGTTACAACTGCACTAACATCACCACTGTGTCATTACAGAGGTTACAGCTGCACTAACATCACCAATGTGTCATTACAGAGGTTACAGCCGCACTAACATCACCACTGTTTCATTACAGAGGTTAGAGCCGCACTAACATCACCACTGTGTCATTACAGAGGTTACAGCTGCACTATCATCACCACTGTGTCATTACAGGGGTTACAGCTGCACTAACATCACCACTGTGTCATTACAGAGGTTACAGCTGCACTAATATCACCACTATGTCATTACAGAGGTTACAGCTGCACTAATATCACCACTGTGTCATTACAGAGGTTACAGCTGCACTAACATCACCACTGTGTCATTACAGAGGTTACAGCTGCGCTAACATCACCACTGTGTCATTACAGAGGTTACAGCTGCACTAACATCACCACTGTGTCATTACAGGGGTTACAGCTGCACTAACATCACCAATGTGTCATTACAGAGGTTACAGCTGCACTAACATCACCACTGTGTCATTACAGGGGTTACAGCTGCACTAACATCACCACTGTGTTATTGCAGAGGTTACAGCTGCACTAACATCACCACTGTGTCATTACAGAGATTACAGCTGCACTAACATCACCACTGTGTCATTACAGAGGTTACAGCCGCACTAACATCACCACTGTTTCATTACAGAGGTTAGAGCCGCACTAACATCACCACTGTGTCATTACAGGGGTTACAGCTGCACTAACATCACCACTGTATCATTACAGAGGTTACAGCTGTACTAACATCACCACTGTGTCATTACAGAGGTTACAGCTGCACTAACATCACCACTGTGTCATTACAGGGGTTACAGCTGCACTACATCACCACTGTGTCATTACAGAGGTTACAGCTGGAATAACATCACCACTGTGTCATTACAGGGGTTACAGCTGCAGTAACATCACCACTGTGTCATTGCAGAGGTTACAGCTGCACTAACATCACCACTGTGTCATTACAGAGGTTACAGCTGCACTAACATCACCACTGTGTCATTACAGAGGTTACAGCTGCACTAATATCACCACTGTGTCATTACAGAGGTTGCAGCAGCACTTACATCACCACTGTGTCATTACAGAGGTTACAGCTGCACTAACATCACCACTGTGTCATTACAGAGGTTACAGCCGCACTAACACCACCACTGTGTCATTACAGAGGTTACAGCTGCACTAACATCACCACTGTGTCATTACAGAGGTTACAGCCGCACTAACAGAAAAATTAAACGCACAGTAACGTGTTTAGAAATAAACTGATTATCAGCATCTGTAGTTCCGGTTCTCTGGTCTGAGAGCTTGCACATTCTCGGAAAATTTATCGCTTTTATGGCTTCCGCAAATATGGAAACTACGAACGGCGAAGCAACGTAAAAGCAAGCGACAGAAACGCGCACATTACGTCTGCCAAGTGTTGCTTCAAACGCACACCGATATCACCGTGTCGTGTAATGTGCCTCTTTTAACACTTCCATAGGCAGGCCCTATGACTACTACAGACTTTATATGATCGAAAACTCCGTTCACTACTCCTTTCACTTTATACCATGGGTGTCCAAGATTTTATGGCAAAGGGCCACACCCGTTATTTTGAGCTGGTTCGCGAGCCGCATGTGGGAAAACAACAGTAAGTGGTGTGCCTAACAGCATAAATTAGTGTAATCTTATGGTATATACATAACTGAAGATCAGTTGGACCGATCGTGTGAGAAATAAAGTAGTATTACACAGAGTCAAGGAGGAGAGGAATATCGTACATACAATAAAAAGAAGGAAGGCTAACTGGATTGGTCACATCTTGCGTAGAAACTGCCTTCTAAATAAAACACGTGATTGAAGGAAAGTTACAGGGAAGGACAGAAATGAAGGGAAGACGAGGAAGAAGGCGTAAGCAGCTACAGGATGACCTTAAGGAAATGAATGGATACTGGGAATTAAAAGAGGAAGCAATAGATCGCAATGTGCGGAGAACTGGCTTTGGAAGAAGCTATGGACCTGTCGTAAGACAGACTACAGAATGAATGAATGCATAAATTACAAACGTGGCCACGGGGCTGGAAGATGCCGACAGTGGCAACAGCTGTTACATTAGTGACTATGCTAGGGCTGGAAGATGCGGACAGTGGCAACAGCTGTTACATTAGTGACTATGCTAGGGCTGGAAGATGCGGACAGTGGCAACAGCTGTTACATTAGTGACTATGCTAGGGCTGGAAGATGCGGACAGTCGCAACAGCTGTTACATTAGTGACTATGCTAGGGCTGGAAGATGCGGACAGTCGCAACAGCTGTTACATTAGTGACTATGCTAGGGCTGGAAGATGCGGACAGTCGCAACAGCTGTTACATTAGTGACTATGCTAGGGCTGGAAGATGCGGACAGTCGCAACAGCTGTTACATTAGTGACTATGCTAGGGCTGGAAGATGCGGACAGTCGCAACAGCTGTTACATTAGTGACTATGCTAGGGCTGGAAGATGCGGACATTCGCAACAGCTGTTACATTAGTGACTATGCTAGGGCTGGAAGATGCGGACAGTCGCAACAGCTGTTACATTAGTGACTATGCTAGGGCTGGAAGATGCGGAATGTGACAACAGCTGTTACATTAGTGACTATGCTAGGGCTGGAAGATGCGGACAGTCGCAACAGCTGTTACATTAGTGACTATGCTAGGGCTGGAAGATGCGGACAGTCGCAACAGCTGTTACATTAGTGACTATGCTAGGGCTGGAAGATGCGGACAGTGGCAACAGCTGTTACATTAGTGACTATGCTAGGGCTGGAAGATGCGGACAGTGGCAACAGCTGCTACATTAGTGACTATGCTAGGGCTGGAAGATGCGGACAGTGGCAACAGCTGTTTCCGTTGTCCAAAGAGTCCAGCTCTGTTCTAGCATCTAAGAGTCAAACATCCTCATATCCAATGAATGGTACTGGGTGACTCTTTCCCTGTAGTAAAGCGGCCGGGGCGTAAATCTGACCACTCATCTCCATCTAGTACCCAGGTTAAGAATAAGTGGAGTTATACCTATGCTCCTCCATAATTTCATGGCATGCAGAGGGACAGTCTTACATTTATCTTCGTATAAGGCAGTCCGCTTTCTTTAATTAAATAGCAACTGCACGAACACGCGTGCTTGTTGTACGGTGCACTTCAGGGAGGGAGGTGAATTTTTTGCTTATTTGCGTTTCGTGTTATTAGGGGCAATGCTCCTTAACTCACTGCAGAGTTATTCACGTCTTAGGGACACAGCCGTGTAGTGATTTGTAACTGGACTTCAGTTATTCAAACACTTAGACAGGGGATTGTGGACGAAGTGGGCAGTGACCCTGAACGCGACATTTAAATATGGAATCACGTCGCTGTGCCACCCCCCCCCCCCCAAATATCTTTGTAGCATTAATCATCCGAGTTGCAACTTCATTCATGGGAGCTGTTTATCATCCAAACAGGATTATCATCCATGTAACGTACATGAATAACACTAAGAATTCCATCTGACACAACCTTTATTTGTTAATATTTTTTTCAAACACTACGTGTTTTGATCAAGCCGATCATCGTCAGGTGTTTGTGTATACAAAAAAATTAAAACTGAAGGTAAAAATGTAAAATTTTGCGAGATCTCACAAATTATATAAAATATAAATTACAATCAACTCATAATCTTGGAGGTGTGTCATTTAACACACAAGGTTTGGTGTGTAATTTTAAAACTTAAAAAAATTTTAGGATTCTAGTTCCTAATTAAGTGTTAAAATGACGATTACATTTTTCCTCTTCTTTTATGCTTTTTAATCCATTATTTAGAAAGGTAACGCAGCCTATGCCGATCCCAGTGGCCGCACAGTCTAAGGTGTGGGTCTGCGGCCGCTCGCTTACTGGGATTGTGGGTTCGAATCCCGCCGGGTGCATGGATGTCTGTCTGTTGTGAGTGTTGTGTGTTGTCAGGTAGAGGTCTCTGCGACGAGCTGGTCCCTCGTCCAGAGGAGTCCTACCGAGTGTGGTGTGTCTGAGTGTGATCGTGAAGCCTCGAAAAATTAGGCGGCCTAGGCCCCCAAGGGGCTGTCGAGCCATTGAACAAAAAAGGTACCCTATGCATAGACACAGTTTTGTTCAGTGGCAACTCAGCAAAGACATAGGCCTACTAGATCGAACCAAAGACGAATGTCCATCAAACCCAAGAAACCAAAGTGTGTTACCCCTAGTTGGAAATTGTCCTTTTCTAAATTAATTAATTAATTTTGATAATTTATCAATGCAGTAATTGCTTACTTATCAGCTCATAATCTGTAAGTTTCCACAATATACTGAATTGTGTCTTGCGTATCATTCCATTGAATAGCTTTTACTCCTTTTGACCGGGCAAACCCTAAAGACAAACCTCACGAAGCTACCGGATTTCTCCTATTACAGATTCCCATTACGACTACTGAAATGGGCGACTACATTTCCTGTAAAAGAAGGTAAATGTTTCTTGTGCACACCATGAGGACAGAGTCAAGGAGGAGAGGAATATCGTACATACAATAAAAAGAAGAAAGGCTAACTGGATTGGTCACATCTTGCGTAGAAACTGCCTTCTGAAACATGTGATTGAAGGAAAGTTAGAAGGAAGGATAGAAATGACGGGACGACGAGGGAGAAGACGTAAGCAGCTACTGGATGACCTTAAGGAAAAGAAAAGATACTGGAAATTGAAAGAGGAAACACTAGATCGCACCCTGTGGAGAACTCATTTTGGAAGAGACTACGGACCTGTCGTAAGACAGACTGCAGAATTAATGAACACCATGAGGACATACAGGGGGAGCAGAAGTATAGCTCCACACATTCTTAACTTTGACACTAGATCGTCAGCTTTACCTCCCCAGAAAGGATCCCGGTACACAGGAGGCGGTCTAAACGTTTTGGAGAATACAAAATCCTTTGCCCCTACGGGGATTTGAGCCCCGGACGTTCCAGCCCGTAGCCTAGACAACACGTCCTGTATCTGTTATAAAAACTGGAAGAGAGACACACTGAGCTGCGGTGTTGTTAATATTAACATGAGTAAAGAGGACTGGAATTACTAAGCAACTTTAACAGGACTGCGCACTGCGAAATCACGGCATCAGGGGGCGCGGTCCCCTGAATTATATATTTGGCACCCTACACTTCGCAATGATTTGATTTTTTTTTTCCTATGGCTCGACAGCCCTATATGGGCCTGGGCCTCGTCGTTTCGTCGAGGTTTCACGATCACACACATTTGAGACACACCACACTCGGTAGGACTCCTCTGGACGAGTGATCAGCCCGTCGCAGAGACCTCTACCTGACAACACACAACACTAACAAGAGACAGACATCCATGCCCTAGGTGGGATTCGAACCCACGATCCTAGTAAGCGAGCGGCCGAAGACCCACGCCTTAGACCGCACGGCCACTGGGATCGGCACAATGATTTGATACTGACTCAAATTCCCTTAGCAATATCACTTCAATAAGTCATCAAATTTATTTTTCCAATAAGACATAATTCAGTCATAAAGTGAGATGTGCGTTCTTCTGGGATATTACGCAGCGTTGAGTGGTAATACTGTACCAACGTTTCGGGACAACCTACCGGTCCCATTTTCAAGGGTCAAGAAGCTCACTCGGGACAACATATCGGTCCCATCTTCAAGGGTCAAGAAGTTCACTCGGGACAACATATCGGTCCCATTTTCAAGGGTCAAGAAGTTCACTCGGGACAACATATCGGTCCCATCTTCAAGGGTCAAGAAGTTCACTCGGGACAACATACCGCTCCCATTTTCAAGGGTCAAGAAGCTCACTCGGGACAACATATCGGTCCCATCTTCAAGGGTCAAGAAGTTCACTCGGGACAACATATCGGTCCCATCTTCAAGGGTCAAGAAGTTCACTCGGGACAACTTACCGGTCCCATTTTCAAGGGTCAAGAAGTTCACTCGGGACAACATATCGGTCCCATCTTCAAGGGCCAAAGCTTTTTTTAGACTTCTTGACTCTCCAAGATGAGACCGATAGGTTGTCCCGAAACGTCGGTGCGTAATATCCCAGAAGAGCGCAGATCTCATCTACATCGCGGCGGAAGCCTGAAATCACGACTAGTTACAAATGTCTTCAGTTATTTTACAGCCTTATCGTGCCCATTTCTTCCCAGTTCATTTCTGTCACTGCTAATGCCAATAGATAATTTCGGCCGTTCTTTTTCCATTCCTCCTTTACTGGTTCCTTCACCAAAGCAACTTTTCTTTCTCACAAAATTCGATTTATTGTAAAACTGACGTACAAGTGAAACGCAATTAAAGTCAATATATATCGAGAAACTTCGTTAATCGAAATTCGAAAATTAAATTAAAACGGAAGGCAAAAGATGGTTCCATCACACTGCAAGGTAGAAAGTTCCTTCCTAACTCAATTCTACCAACTCGGAAAGGATACTGACAGACTTTCACTTCGTGGGTCAATACGACCATGGACTGGCAGTATGGGGTACTGACAGTTGGGCGTATGTGTGTTTGGAAGGAGAAAGACTGAGAGGAGAAATTAAGACCTCTACAAATGTGAAGACATAGCACGAGGCCTCGATACAACGAGGCTGCAAAATTGTAACAAACTAACTGCATGGTGCAGAGTCCTTGAGAAGCTAACAGTTCCTCAGCTAGTCAACAAATTCGCCGCATTTTATGAAACCCGAAATTTCATTACCGTGTTCAAAATAGCCAGCCACGTGTACCTTTCCTGAGCCAGGTCAATCGAGTCAAAGCTCTCCATCCTCTTTCCTAAAGACCCATTTTAATATTATCTCCCCATGTATGCATATATTTCCCAAGTTGTCACTTTTCTTCATGTTTCCCCACCAAAACCCTCTATTCACCTTTCTTCTCCCTTATACGTGCTACATGCCCCGCCCACCTCATTCTTCTTGATTTGATCACCCAAATAATATTTGGTGATGACTACAGATCATTAAGTTCCTCGTTATGTAGTCTTCTCCACTCCCCTGTTACCTCGTCACTCTTAGACCCAAATATCCTCCTCAGCACCCTATTCTCGAAAACCCTCAGCCTACGCAACAAATATATGTATTCAAATAACTGCATGGAGCAGCGTCATTCAAAAGCTAGCAGCTTGAACTAATGTTTTTCGTTATCTGTCCTAAGACGCTGCCGTAGGACAAACAAAATAATTTTGTTTCAACATTACTATTAGTGTCTGCTGTTGGCTCAGTGAAATGTCGCTTGTGTCCTTCTTCATGTAATCACTTACTGTTCATTTTCTGTTCCTTTTTTTAAAAAAATGTCAGTACTTTGAAGGGGGGATCAGTCAAATTAAACTAAATGACAAACATGTTTGAACGAACTACTTTCCTGCTATTTCTGATTGGAAACTTTAGCACGGTGATTTGTCAGCTAAACCAAGCGTCAATGGTGCATAAAAAAAATCACACCGATAATCAGCGTGGGAAAAAAAAAAACACGACTGTAACAGGCTTTTCTCCCTTAGGCCATATTTAATATAATCAAAACATTAATTACCTTTTTAATAAATTATAAAGCCAACAATTTATTCAAACCTTCAGCCCACAAATATTATTTATTTGTTAATTTTAAACTGCTATAATGTGATACAAATGATGAATTCCGATTGTGACTAAAATATATAAAGCACGTAACACGTGTAATATAAATTACGATTTTGAAAATCCATTAAAGGAAGTTTATAAAATTAATGCATAATAAAGCAGTCATATCAGTCAGTCGGGCTTAATGTTTTATCTGTCAGGCTACTCAAAAGTATATCACTGACATTTGGCACGGAAAGTATTACGCTGTGAACTTTTCTTTTTATGGAGAAGGGCCCCGCAGCAGAAGCTGTGATGAAGATGAAGAGAAAGATGATCAGTGTTTTCATTTTTCCAAGTAATGGAACACCGGTGGAATGAAATTGACAGGGTTAAAGCAAGTAATCGGGGGAAAACCTGTCCCAGCGCCACTTTGTCCACCACAAATCCCACATGGACTGACGAGGGATTTTTTTTTCTTTCCCTTTTTTCCTTTGATCCATTTTGTAACTTTAAATCCATCCCTCCTTCTTCATGTCACTTTACGTTCCATACTACTGTCCTTATACAACAAACACAAAACAAACATCCAACACCCTGGCGGGATTCGAACCCACAATCCCAGCAAGCGAGCGGCCGCAGACCCACGCCTTAGACCGCGCGGCCACTGGGATCGGCAGGGGATCGAACCCGAGCCTCCGCGGTGGGAGGACTGCGACTAACCGCCTGAGCCATGACACGGCCTACACTGTAAACTTAGTGTGGGTTGGCTACTGACGATCCTTCACATGCCAGTAAAATAAACAACCAAAATCTCATTACGCTTTACAATAATCTGAAGATGACCTACACACAGGTCGAAACATGTCGTCCTAGGAGACCATTTTTTGTTACAATTATTATGTTACGTATAATAATATACAATAAAATCAAAATATTTTTGTGCAGATAAGAAACCGTTATGCGTGATTTCAGGCTCCCGCCGCGGTGTAAATCAGATCTTCGATCTTCTGGGATTTTACGCAGCTTAGATTTGTATTTTGTTACCGACGTTTCGGGATAACCTATCGGGTCCCTTCTTGAAGGGTAAAAAATTATGAAATTCTTCATTACGCATTTCGCTTCAACATCCTATTCCTTCTTTCTTACGCGTAAGATTTCGCCTCTTCACTTCTTCTCAGGCGGCTTCAACCCATGACTTTTCCCTCGGAATGAGAGACAAAACCGTCACAGTCGCAGTTATATAGGCCAAGCAATAAAACTGAAGTTTTGTGTTTAATCCACACGCTCCTCTTCCAGTTACTGATTAGCACGGTGGAATGGTTTGTACTGCTGCCATTTATTTTGGGGCGTCGCGGACTGAAATCTCGGCCCCAAGACCAGTCAGCCAGTGGTTTTCCTCAGTCCTTGCAGGTAAATTCCATTAAAGTGTTTCTACCTCAGTTACAGTCACATGTATGCCACTAGATTACAAATAATCCATCATGTTATTTTTCTAAATTATTCAGAGCGTCGTTAAATAAACCAAGTATAAATGAAATACGTGAAAGGTAAAAAGCTGTCTTCGTCCACTCCACGAAGGCATAACACTCGGCTGGTCAAAATCATGTCCTTGCCCCTTCATCCCCGGGATAGAATTCCGGTACCATTGCATAGGTGGCTGGGTCAGCCCCAGAGCCGGTCAAATGTTTTGGGGGAAAAGAAAGTTCTCTTGTTCTTGCTGGGAAACGAGCCCGGACCGTTCAGCCCGTTACCTCGTTACTATACAGACTATGCTATCTCGACTCCAAATAATAATTAAATAATGAATAAATAAGTAGATGTACCATTAATCGCGTTACGACCTTCAAGCCATAAAACACTACAAGCTCTACTCAAATATAACAGAGAACCCAATTTCTGGAATTTATCATCAGCTGTTCATTCATTCTGCAGTCTGTCTTACGACAGGTCCGTAATCTCTTCCAAAGCGAGTTCTCCACAGGGTGCGATCTAGTGCTTCCTCTTTTAATTTCCAGTATCTTATCTTTTCCTTAAGGTCATACAGTAGCTGCTTACGCCTTCTTCCTCGTCTTCCCGTCATTTCTATACTTCCTTCTAACTTTCCTTCAATCACATGTTTCAGAAGGCAGTTTCTACGCAAGATGTGACCAATCCAGTTAGCCTTTCTTCTTTTTATTGTTTGTACGATATTCCTCTCCTCCTTGACTCTGTGTAATACTTCTGTATCCCAGAAATAATGTCTTTAAGTTTATTAACGAAAGTATTTTGAAACACAACACTCGTAGACCGTGACCATAAAGGGTAACGTGTTTAGCAAAGGGTAACTTTGGAAACAGCCAATAACCAGGGTGTAATAGCCAGTCTGGTAACATGCCTACCCATGGCTTATAACGTAAGCGGTTCGGTAATTATATTTCAAAAACACAGACACATGATCAGCTGTGGTCCTTTGCGGAGGTGGTGAGGCAAAACATTGGGGGGGGGGGGGGTGAGGAAGCTGTAACTTTGCAGCAAACTTGAAAAAAACTTTACAAGTTTGGTGGAGGCTAAGCCTTACTGCACGATTAAACTCACTGCCTGAAAGATGTTTTGTTTCCCAGTTCGCAGTATGAAAAAGAAACTGAAACTCGGAGTGTGAGGATAAGTGGTGGCAGTGGAGTATCAAATTTCTTATCTTGTGTCTTGTTTGCTTGAAGATTTTCAGCAAGAATAAAGCGGAACCTTCCAGACGTCTGTGTCGACAGTTATGTTTTAACGAACTCTTCTACTATCGATTCATCGCTAAATTAATAACTGCTTTTCACAGTCGATTATTTCCTGCACACAGAGCAGTAACCATGACGCTTTTGCGTTCACTTCCAATTTCAGAAAATTATTGGAACACGTATGTATATTACTATTGAGTTGGTTGAGGCACTGCACTAAAAGACGGAAGGTCGCGGGTTCGATTCCCGTTGGTGTCATTGCAATTTTTCATTCACATAATCCTTTCGGTCGCACTATGGCCTTGGGGTCGACTCAGCCGCTAAAAGAAATGAGTAGCAGGAATATCTCCTGGAGGGTAAAGGCGGCCGGTGCGTAGGAGCTGACAACCTTACCACCTCCTTGTACCCTAGAGGCTTGTCCAGGCCTGTATAGGGATAGCTTTACCTTTATGTACATCACTGTAATGTCGGTAAACAAAGAATAGACTATTGATTACACAAGTCTATATTTGCTGACATTGCTCAGCTGTCGGGAAGTATTTTAATTTTGCAATAAACAGCACAACAAATTATTTTGTATAAAGAATGGGAGAATAAAAATGTTTCAAATAAATATGCAATGGACACAAAATGGATTTAGTGCTAGGTGGGAGGTAAAGAGACGTTGGCTGCGTACACTTAACGAACAGACTTAATTTAAAGGGAAAATACCGGGAAGTTATGGAATATGAGAATGGGGAATGATAAAAATGTGAGATTCACAGGGAGGGAAAGGAGGAGGAGAAGGAAGAGGAGAAGGGGAGGAGAAGGAGGAGGGAAGGGGAGGAGGGGAAGGGGGAGGAGGGGGAGGAGGGGAAGGGGAGGAGGGGGAAGGAGGGGAAGGGGAGGAGGGGAGGAGGGGAAGGGGGAGGGGGGAGGGGAAGGAGGAGGAGGGGAGAGGAGGGAGGGAGGAGGAGGGAGAAGAAGACCTGATATTTTGAGTCTATTTGCAGATGCATAATTTCATCACTGGTGACCGGGAAAAACGGGATTTCTGCTAGAAGAATTTTACTTGCCATATAATCCAAAAATAGATTTCGGCAAATTACCAAATAAACACAACGTCATATACAAGCAGACTGCACCCTTAATCGGGAGAACAGTGAAAATCTCAAGCCCACCAACACAGAAATTAAATTTATTAGGGTTAAAATTTCGTAATACGTTATTACGTCACTTCAGTAGCAAAAACAGACGTTTCTCTGTTACGTGATTAACTTATTCAAGGCTTCAGTCGACGCAGTGTCGTTTGACGTCGCGCAGATCGTCGAGTCTGTGTATTTCTAAGGCAACACTTCCGTATGCCGGCTAAACCGTAAGGAAATCTGGTTTCCCGTGAGAGCTAGAGCCATTGTTGGCCTGACGAATTAAGATAGACTAGAGCCGTCTTATTCTCAGTATGCTCCGCACAATACACAAGTGAACGTCTTCTCACATTTCATGTGTCATTACTCGAAGTTTTTTTCAAAAACAAATCAGCACCTCCTACCTAACAAAATGCAATCTATTGTTTTTAGATGTTCTATATTGCAATATCTCGTAAATCAAGTGCTACATGTTTCGATCCCTCATGGGATCGTCATCAGGGATTTGTATTGAAGTAAATTTCACAAGAAACAGAACAAGCAATGTATATACATGTTAAGGAGATATAAAATGTATTAAAAATGATAAATTTAGATGTATAATTTATATATTTTTAATATGTATACATTACTAACTTTGTTTTGTGAGATAGTACTTTGATATGAATCCCTGATGATGATTCCATGTGGAATCGAAACATGTTGGATTGATAACAAGTTATTGTAATACAGAATATCTGAAAACAATACAGTGCATTTTGTTAGAATAAATATTGTGTGATCTGATTATCAACAATACACGGTATGAACAATATAAAATTATTATGAACAATGCACGGTATGAACAATATAAAATTATTATGAATAATGCACGGTATGAACAATATAAAATTATTATGAACAATGCACGGTATGAACAATATAAAATTATTATGAACAATGCACGGTATGAACAACATAAAATTATTATGAACAATGCACGGTATGAACAATATAAAATTATTATGAACAATGCACGGTATGAACAATATAACATTATTATGAACAATGCACGGTATGAACAATATAAAATTATTATGAACAATGCACGGTATGAACAATATAAAATTATTATGAACAATGCACGGTATGAACAATATAAAATTATTATGAACAATGCACGGTATGAACAATATAAAATTATTACGAACAATCCACGGTATGAACAATATAAAATTATTATGAACAATGCACGGTATGAACAATATAAAATTATTATGAACAATGCACGGTATGAACAATATAAAATTATTATGAACAATGCACGGTATGAACAATATAAAATTATTATGAACAATGCACGGTATGAACAATATAAAATTATTATGAACAATGCACGGTATGAAAAATATAAAATTATTATGAACAATGCACGGTATGAACAATATAAAATTATTATGAACAATGCACGGTATGAACAATATAAAATTATTATGAACAATGCACGGTATGAACAATATAAAATTATTATGAACAATGCACGGTATGAACAATATAAAATTATTATGAACAATGCACGGTATGAACAATATAACATTATTATGAACAATGCACGGTATGAACAATATAAAATTATTATGAACAATGCACGGTATGAACAATATAAAATTATTATGAACAATGCACGGTATGAACAATATAAAATTATTATGAACAATCCACGGTATGAACAATATAAAATTATTATGAACAATGCACGGTTATGAACAATATAAAATTATTATGAACAATGCACGGTATGAACAATATAAAATTATTATGAACAATGCACGGTATGAACAATATAAAATTATTATGAACAATGCACGGTATGAACAATATAAAATTATTATGAACAATGCACGGTATGAACAATATAAAATTATTATGAACAATGCACGGTTATGAACAATATAAAATTATTATGAACAATGCACGGTATGAACAATATAAAATTATTATGAACAATGCACGGTATGAACAATATAAAATTTAAGATAAAACACCAACAAAATGCACAAATTATAAGGTGCAAATTTGCTCCCTATATCATGATTTACCCTACGCGTTTCAGCTCCTCATGAGCCATCATCAGGGGTTATTTTCTCTATTATAAAAGGTGCTTTACAAATGCTGCATCTGTGGATGGCACTTTTGATTATGCACTATTTTGGGCATGAGACACTTTTTATAATAGAGAAAATAACCCCTGATGATGGCTCATGAGGAGCTGAAACGCGTAGGGTAAATCATGATATAGGGAGCAAATTTGCACCTTATAATTTGTGCATTTTGTTGGTGTTTTATCTTAAATAATAAAATGCACGGTGAATTAAAACTTAAGAATATAAAATTATTATGAACAATGCACGGTATGAACAATATAAAATTATTATGAACAATGCACGGTATGAACAATATAAAATTTACCTCGTATCTCTCATAATGCATTTCGTTATATCTAGCATCCGGTTGGCGTGAAGAAGCAGGTGGAATCTAGACCTTCCCATTTTAAGTTCATTTGTGCAAAAAAACAGTTTTAGTGGGTGGGTTGGTCACATCGATACATCCTCAATGTCGCCGTGAGTATTGCTGCATAGTTGTTAGTGGGTGGAAGGGGGTGGAAGGGGTTTTGGTTTGAGAGAGAGAGAGAGAGAGAAAGGCATTGCATTGAATATGTGTGTGAAGGGTGGTTTATCGAGCAGGGGCTGCGTTTGACATGAAGGACATCCAAACAGCCTTGATACAGCCCTACAGCCACACACACACACAGAGGTACAGGGTGCAGTTAGCGCGCCCCGACAAAGCCTTCCATATTTGTCACAAAGAGCCCATCATCAAGCCGGCAGACAAACCCCACGTTTTGTTCATAGAGTGCCGCGCAATGTTGATCGATTAGGGGTTGGGTTCGGTGGTGGGGAGGGGGCCGGTTGAGGCACAACAAGGGACACTGCCACTATTTATTTTAATTAAATAATATGCCCCATACCATAAAGCATATTCCTCTCCAAACAATTTTCTCTCTCTCTGAACATCCCTTGTATATCCAACCCCTTAGGCATGTTTTCTTTGAATCACGGTGCGAACAATTTGTGATGTTGCCTACACTGTCGCAGTAATTTAATAAAAGTCATGTTTTGTCGATATGCTATACTGTACAAAACTGTGCGTCAATAGTACACTCTTTCCCGCCGCCAGATAATTCATCAAATTTTCCCAGCTTGCATTTTTCTCTCCACTAAAATTCAAAACTTCACAACACACACCTCTCATTATCTAGTAATTAGCTTTTACATAAATAACACTACGTATTCCGCCTGACACAAACTTTATTTACTATTATTATCTCACACGCTACATGTTTCGATCTGGTCGTTCATCATCATCAGGTGTTTATTTTATACAAAAAAATTAAAACTCAGGGTAAAAATGTAAGGTTTTGCGATATCTCACAAAGGATGTGAAATATAAATTACCACACTGTTTAAATATCACCACAGCATCGACAGTCTGGTATTTAGAGTCAAACTACACTACACGCTTCTTCCTCTTCCATGGCGTTACAGCCCGGGGTGGGCCAAAGCCTCCTTCTTTTGGGATTTCATCCCAAAGGTTTCCTGGTCGGTAAGTGTGCATTCTGTAGTGAGTGACCGGCTCACAAGTTTTTGCTCGATCCTGATGAGACTGCCAGAGCCATCTAGCAGGCAGTCAGGAGACTTGGGTGAGAAATGGCCGCTTGAATTTTGCTTACGGACACTACTAGTTCTATTCATGCCCGAAGGTTCTTTTACGTGCCGTAAATCTACGACATGGGACCGACGGCTTTACTTCCCCTCCGAAGGAAATGGCGCTCCGGATTTTTATCACCCTTAAAAATCCATCGCCCTCGGTTGGGATCGAACCCGCGAACCTTGGGTCCAGTGGCGAGCAAGCTAACCACTAGTCCACCGACACACTACACGCACATGGACTTTATACAAGTAAATACATTAAAAATGCAGTAAACAATACTGTTAGATGTGAAGTAGAGACAGCAAATTACAGACTGTATTAGTTTTGTCCCTGTTTTGTGTCAGAAGTTCCGGGGCTCATTATTTTTCATCTTACATTGAGTTTTTCAAGATTTTTACCCAGTCTCGCAAGTAAAAGCTCTTTCGAGGTCAGGTTATGCTTATTTAATATAGACTTTCGTGCTGCCAAAAGTGTTGGGTATTTTTTCGCCCATTAAATGTTATGTAAATGTCAAAGTGAGAAGTTATGTTTCGTGCTTAATATGACGTCAAAAAACTGGAATGTATACTTCGTTTTATATTGAATAAATTGGTTGAGAAATTCCAGTAAGAGTGACAGTATTAAAATAAGGCCATTATCACGTCTATCCACATGCTTCTCAATTGGCCGTATATAATCTCTTATCATTTCTCACAGACCCTAATGTAATTCATAACTGAAAAAATATCGTAACGTAAATCAATAAACAAATATATCACCATCATCATAAGCTGTGATTTTATCCCTCAAGGTGAAGCTGGTCCTTCCATCTTTTCCTCGGTCGTCCTATGCTTCTCTTCCCCTATGGCCTATATTTCAGTGCCTGTTTGTGTAGAACTCGACTCAAATATCTTTTCCGCGACGCAGAGACCAAAATCAGTCAGTCCCCACTATTCCTTTTCTGTCGCTTTAGCATCACCGTTGTTGCTACATCAGTCATTTTCCTTTCAGCCACCGTCCTGTGAAGGTTATTTAGTAGCGTATAGGAGTGGGAGGTATTTGTCTTGACGTTATAACAACGTGGCAGCGTTGCGTTGATTGCCCAGGTCTGGGTACAGTGCGCTATTGCCAAGTCGAAATAAACTGTTCCCAATATATGCTCCGTTAGTAATACGTTTAAACGATGTTACCTCTGTGAAAATTGAGAGAGAGTGACTATGTGGCAAACATGGTGCCAGAGCCCTCTACCTTTGCACTTAGCTCCGCCCCTTCCTCTCTCTCTACATTTTTCCTCGCGCAGGACGCGGAAAAATTATATGTGTCGCATTATACCCTGTCTGTGTCCATTCTCTCTACGTGTATAGCCACTATCGTTGGTATTGTTGTATTTCCAAAACATTGTTCTGCACTCCAAGTTTCTCAATGACGGACTGATTTCTTTCCCTGTTTGACCGTGTAATTCCTAATAAATGCCTTAAAAATGTCATTTGTGGTGATTCCAGTCTTGGTTCATATCTTTTCTAGAAATAAATGTATAAAATGAAAAAAAAGCTTAGTGGTCATGTAAATGTCTACTAACATTGAGTGTTGAAGAGGCCAACTAATAAGGCAGTATTTGCAACAGAAAATGTATGCGCTCAAATAAACGTCATAAACCATTTAGCTCTTTAAATGTTAACATACGCAGATTGGCGCAAAAGTCACTTGACACTAGGGACAACATATGAACTGAAATTCACTGACAAAATACTTACATTTATTGACTATCTGACATTTTCTAGGTGACGTCTTTCTACAGCGACGCTTTGTGTAACGTCTTCCCAGGACGCTTGCACGTAATGTCTCACAAAGCTGCTTCTTATCATCAGTGACACTGGACATCGAGTGTCAAGTAACTTTTGCGCGAACCTGTACAGTCTGTACAGTACAGAACAATCTAAATAAGCATTATGATTTTAAACTACACGGATCGAAATTGTAAAGAGTAGGTCTACACTGAAAATTTTGTTCGTGTAGTCTGACACCGAGAGTAAGTTAGATCTCTGGCAGGGGCGCACCCAAGCGGGGGCTGCCGGGCTGCAGGGCCCTCAAATAGAAATTTAAAAAAACACAGATTTTCTAGACACGTTTATACGACGCGTTTTACGTGATTTATCCTTGACCTGAAATTAGGTGCAGAAATTTACTGATGACTAATAAATTAAGATTTTGAAAAATAAAATACAAAATTTAGAATGTCTTAGATAAAATTCAATAAACCAAAAAGATTAGGCCTTGCGATTTAAATTAGGTGATTGAGTCATGGAACATGTAGTTATATTCGTAGGTATATAAATGCAGTTGCAGACAGTGCTATGTTATACTTACAACATAATCCTTATAACAAAATTTTTAAAATAAAACATAAATTATATATATCCTCAGGGTCAGGCCCCCCCCTCCCCCCACCAAGAAAAAATTCTGTGTGCGCCCCTGGTCTCTGGTACAGTTTGTTGTCAGGAATCAGCAGTTTCGGAGGGTGAGTCTTCTACATTTTGTAAAGTCAACATGCAAGACGCAGCTACAAGGGTATGAAAAATATTCAAGGAGATAAGAATCGCATCACTCTACTGGGGACACACAAGTGAGTGCAGTCACACTGAGACGCTGCAAGCAAGAACGTCACAACGATCAAGCCTCTTGATTACCGGAAACGATCGCAGTGAATGTGCCGAAAGCAGAGCGGATTGATAAGAATTCCTCCGCTCACTAGCATTGCTATTGCAGCATTTTTTGTTACAAATACTCGTAGCCTGATAAATTATCAGCACGTTTATCAGCAATCATTTAGAATTTGCAAGTACATTAAACTTTGTCCAAAATATACAGTAGGGCATTTAAATTTCACGATATCCTTCAGAAATTGTGTGTAAAGTAGGACATTTAAATTTCACGATATACTTCAGGAATTGTGTGTACAGTAGGACATTTAAATTTCACGATATACTTCAGGAATTGTGTGTACAGTAGGACATTTAAATTTCATGACATACTTCGGGAATTGTGTGTACAGTAGGACATTTAAATTTCACAATATATTTCAGAAATTGTGTGTACAGTAGGACATTTAAATTTCACGATATACTTCAGGAATTGAGTGTACAGTAGGACATTTAAATTTCACGATATACTTCAGGAATTGTGTGTAGAGTAGGACATTTAAATTTCACGATATACTTCAGGAATTGTGTGTACAGTAAGACATTTAAATTTCACGATATACTTCAGGAATTGTGTGTACAGTAGGACATTTAAATTTCACGATATACTTCAGGAATTGTGTGTACAGTAAGACATTTAAATTTCACGATATACTTCAGGAATTGTGTGTACAGTAGGACATTTAAATTTCACGATATACTTCAGGAATTGTGTGTACAGTAGGACATTTAAATTTCACGATATACTTCGGGAATTGTGTGTACAGTAGGACATTTACATTTCACGATATACTTCAGGAATTGTGTGTACAGTAAGACATTTAAATTTCACGATATACTTCAGGAATTGTGTGTACAGTAGGACATTTAAATTTCACGATATACTTCAGGAATTGTGTGTACAGTAGGACATTTAAATTTCACGATATACTTCGGGAATTGTGTGTACAGTAGGACATTTAAATTTCACGATATACTTCAGGAATTGTGTGTACAGTAGGACATTTAAATTTCACGATATACTTCGGGAATTGTGCGTACAGTAGGGCATTTAAATTTCATGACATACTTCGGGAATTGTGTGAATTTTTTCATTATTAAATAACTCTAATGCCCGTTTTCACACTGGGTTTATTTTAAGTAGCAAACTTGTCCTTATGCACGTCATGGAGGTGTATTGAGGGAGTGGAGTTAAAGCTGCACTCATTTTTAATCTCGGCACCAGATGTTGGTCTTGTGGTCATCTTCACGCACCGGCTGTATTACCCCCGGTAGAAGAATTCCGACACCCATTGAACGGGCAACTCGGTGGGCCTCAGTGTCGGTCTGGAGGCGTTGGCGGTCAGAAAAATCTCTTACCCATGCGGGAAATCGAACCATTGTTCCTGATTCATCAAGAATCTAGCCAATTATTTTACAATACATTTTTAAAATAATTGAATTGTTTCGCGAGATTTCATGCCCTTCTAGCGGTAACTTATGAGCAGGGGTGCTCAAAACCCGGGCGCCCAATATTTATGATCCCACAGTATGGAACTTGCATCATGTCACTTGTCTGGCGTCTAGAATTTTGAGATGGTTCCTACATTTTTGTAAAATCTGTGGGGCCCCACTCTATGAGAATCATTACTTTCTCGGATGTAAAGGCTTTTACTATGGCAGCGTTTCGATTAAATTTACTGCCTGCATCTTCAGGGATTCAGCACAAAGAACAGTATGTTTTTCGAATTTCTTGGTTACTGTGGCAGTCGTGTACACATCCAGGTTGACCAAAAACATAGAAGGTTTCAATATGCTGAGATGAAAACCGGTAAACTTAATGAAGCCTTGTCCCTTAGTCAGTCTCACGTAACACCGACTTATACGCAATATGTAACACTTTCACCTGCTGTTTTTCAAGACATGAAGACTACACTGGCGCCGCGTTGTGTCAAGGATTGTAAACAACCAATAGATCGCTTTATGCATTAAACCATATATCGTTTCTTCTAGCGATGAAACAGTGGTAGACACACATCGGTTTATGCATTAGCTACGTAGCTTTTAAGGTCTGACAGAAGCCAAACGAGATGGCGCACGGAATTTCGTCACGTTTTTATAAGACGTGCGTCAGTGAAAACTGAAAAAAAAAAACAGATAATTGAGTGCAGATATGTTCGGTATAGCTTTATCATTTTTTAACATACTGCAAAATACACTTGCAAAATATACGTGCGTCTAAACAATGTTGATGACTTGCTGCACACTGCAGGGTCTTGATTTTTTCGCGCCTCCGTGTTTTTCTGTTTTTTTTTTTTTTATATTTACGTATTATGTGCATGCATTAGTGTTATTTATACAGTATTCTTACTACACTTTTGGCGAATTTTAGGCTATGTTATTATTATTATTATTATTATTATTTACTGCAATTGGGTTTTCACCCGGTGGCAGTAGTCCTTACACTAGTACACACAATACAAATGTTTTCACCCTGTGGCAGTAGTCCTTACACTAGTACACACAATACAAATGGACATATAATATACATAAAAGTAACAATACAAAACAAACTATACACAATTACAAAACAAAATACATACAGTAAATACAAGTACATACATTAGAACATCGTACACACATTGCAAAAACATCCACACCTTAAAAAAGCATCCATACCTTACAAAAACATCCACACCTTACAAATACATCCACACCTTACAGAAACACCCATACACATACAAAAAAAAATACATACAGTAAATACAAGTACACACATTAGAACACCGTACACACATTACAAAAACATCCACACCTTACAAAAGCATCCACTCCTTACAAAAGCATCCACACCTTACAAAAACATCCACACCTTACAAATACATCCACACCTTACATAAACACCCATACACATACAAAAAAAAATACATACAGTAAATACAAGTACACACATTAGAACACCGTACACACATTACAAAAACATCCACACCTTACAAAAGCATCCACTCCTTACAAAAGCATCCACACCTTACAAAAACATCCACACCTTACAAATACATCCACACCTTACATAAACACCCATACACATACAAAAAAAAAATACATACAGTAAATACAAGTACACACATTAGAACACCGTACACACATTACAAAAACATCCACACCTTACAAAAGCATCCACTCCTTACAAAAGCATCCACACCTTACAAAAACATCCACACCTTACAAATACATCCACACCTTACATAAACACCCATACACATACAAAAACAAAATACATACAGTAAATACAAGTACACACATTAGAACACCGTACACACATTACAAAAACATCCACTCCTTACAAAAACATCCATACCTTACAAATACATCCACACCTTACAAAAACACCCATACACATACAAAACAAAATACATACAGTAAATACAAGTACACATATTAGAACACCATACCTTACAAATACATCCACACCTTACAAAAACACCCATACACATACAAAACAAAATACATACAGTAAATATTAGTACACATATTAGAACACCATACACACATTACAAAACATCCACACCTTACAAAAACATCCACACCTTACAAAAACACCTATACACAATACAAGAAAAAAACACACACGCACATTACAAAAAACACCCACACATTAGTTAATTTCAGTGCGTTAGAATATCCTTAGTATAAAGACAGACCATAGTACATGATAATTATATCTCCCAAGAACTTAATTCACTTCACTTCACTTCACTTTGAAACCAAAGCACTTCACTTCACATCACTTCACACCCCTTCACTTCACATCCCTTATTCTTATTTAATCCTCACTTAAAAACCCTTAGCTTGTAATGACTTTCTTGACCCTTTTTCTAAAATTGCTTAATTTACAGGAGAAAGTCGCTAGTACGCTTGGAGGTAATTGGTTCCAGCTTTTTATGGTCCTATTTACAAAGGAATATTTACCTACATCTGTTCTTTGTTTCCTAGTCCTAATTTTCCGACTATGATCGTCCCTACCCAGGTAGCATGGTTTTAGCAGTCTATCCCCTATCGTTTTCCAAGCCCGTCCCCCGGTGTATGCTTTGAAAAGGGCGCATATTCGGGCTATCGCTCTACGCTGTGTCAATGTTTCCCAACCCGATTCATTTGTATTATTTGCAAATTTTGCCGCTCTCTTTTGCACGCGATTCAAAGCGCTTACCTGACCTTCTCTGTATGGGTCCCAACACACCGCTCCATACTCAAGTATCGGTCTCACTAGTGCCGTATAAGCTAAACGTTTCGTATTATTATTTGCCCTTTTGAGTATACGCATTACGAAATGAAAAGCCTTCCATGATTTTCTTAGTGTATAATTTACATGATCTGCCCAGCTTAGGTCGCTGCTTATAATTATTCCTAAATACTTAAAGCTATTTGCCTCTGGAATTAGTTGATCCCCAATACAATACCTCAGTGTACCTTTCACCCTAGCTCTATTGAAGCTTACTGCTTTACTTTTACCTGGATTTATCCTCATTTCATTTTCAACCGCCCATTCCCCTAATCTATTTAAGTCTGTCTGCAAATTTTCAATGTCACTACTATCGATTATCCTCCTGTATATTATACAATCATCAGCGAAAAGCCGTATATTTGACTCAATGTTTTTCCAAATATCATTAACATAAGCGAGGAACAGCAACGGACCTAATACGCTCCCTTGCGGCACTCCCGACGTTACTCTGACTTCATCAGATAGTTGTCCGTCTACTCTAACTCTTTGCGAACGTCCTAAGAGAAATTCCTTTATCCATACCACTACCCTCAAGTCCACTCCGGTTTCCGCAATTTTTGTAAGCAGCCTATCATGTGGGACTAAATCAAAAGCCTTTGAAAAATCTATTATAATCGCGTCAGTCCTGACTCCCTCGTCCAGTGAATCAGCAATATCTTGACAAACTGTGACTACTTGACTTTCGCATGAGTACCCTGGTCTAAATCCATGCTGACCCTCATATAACCACTCACTCATTTCCCAGACTTGCCTTAGATACCCTGCTATAACGTGCTCCATTTGTTTGCAAACTACTGAGGTTAAACTGACCGGTCTATAGTTTCCCACTACCGATCGATCTCCCCCTTTATAAATAGGAACCACTATTGCTTTTTTCCAGTCCCCTGGGATAGAATTGTTGTTCATCGTTATACCCAGCAATCTCGCGAGATATGGAATCATGGCTTCCCCACCTAACTTTAAAATTTCCCCAGGAATGCCATCTGGTCCGACGGATTTATTTCTCCCGATTGCTGATAGTCGTTTCCGTAAAATGTTGATATTAATGGTGAACGGTTTTCCTGAATCCGTTGATTGGATCTGCGGGGTATTTCGTTCGCAACTGAATACAGACGCATAATAAGAGTTTAGGGAGTTGGCCTTTTCTATTGGTTCGGTGATGAGATTTCCATTAATGCCCTTGATCGCAGGAATATTTTCTCTATTACCTTTACGTCTTTTAACATACTTATAAAACTCTGCCCAGCATTTACCTTCGTTTTGTAAGACCGAACTTAAGAATGTCTCCTGAGCCTTCTTTTTTGCTATCAGTAACTCTTTGGATAAACGTTTCAGCTCTGCTTGGTAATGCCCTCCAAATTTTCGCTTATTGTAAACTCTCCTCACCTTTACCTTAAGTCGTTTTACTTCCTTCGTATAATATTCCGGATCCGGATTTTTACTCAGAATTTTATGTGGTACAAAACGTTCTATACCCTCAAAGACTATTTCCTTATAGCTTTTCCATATCTCCTCCACGCTACTACCATTTCCAGCCCATAAGCTAAACTTTTCCCGAAGAAAGGTTTGCAAACCTAATACATCTGTTTTATGGTACACCGGGACTATCCTTTCAATTTTTGTCTCCCGACAATTTTCATCCCATTCTACTTCCAATAAAACCCCGCTATGATCGCTGATTCCGTGTACAATGTTACAAGAGTTAAGCGCATTATCAGGTCTGAGGAGGTAGATGTCCAACAGCGCGTCACCTCTCGTCGGGCCACTTACTACCTGAGTATAACCATTTTCTCATACTAATTTGTTTACGAACGCCTGAATACCGCTTGTTTTCCCTGCATCCCCATTCCAATTCGCTTGAGGTAAGTTCAAATCTCCTCCTATAATGCATCTCTTCGTTGAGTTTCGCGTAAGTAAGGTACGGGCTGCTAGTCTTTCAATTGCCAAAATATCCTCATTAGGAGCTCTGTATATACCTATAATTTCCCACGAATATTTTGGATCCATTCCTTTCACTTCCACCGCGATCATCTCAAAATCCTCATCCACCCACAGCTCCGTACAGGCAATGTAATTTTTAACACATATAAAAACCCCACCACCACGGGCAGCCCTATCTCTTCTGAAAATTGTAAAATCTGCCCTAAAAATTTCAGCATTGCTAATGTCTTCTTTAAGCCATGACTCCGTACCTATAACAACATCAGGGTTGTACGTGTCAACTAAATTCCAGAATTCTAAGGCTTTATTATAGATACTCCTACAGTTAACCTGTAGCACCACTAGCGACTTACCTTCAACCGTATATGCAGATGCCGTACTTACAGTTTCAACCCCTGACCTAGCTTCGGTTTCCCTACTCACCCATTTTTTCGTCTCTGTCCCCCTTTCTTCATGTAAAGTCTTCTGTTTTTCAATTGATGGTTGCCGCGTTTCCCTGGTTGTCCTCGTTCTGCAAGTTCCATCCACCGAAGTATGTCATTCCTTCCTCCGTGAAGATCCTCCGCCATCAAGTCCACTAACCCTAGCGTACAGTTGTCCCAGTCGTTTCTTTCCTCTTCCGTTCAGATGCAGCCCATCTCCAGCAAAATCCCCATCCTGTATCCAGCTGTTCGGATCAACAAATGTAATTCCGAGGGCGTTTGCTATCCAGTCGAATCTATCATTAAGAGCACCAATACGCCGCCATGACACATCTCTACGTCGCAGCACTCCACTCAGGACAAGTCTGCAGTTCGGACATTTATCCTTAACCTTAGCCATAAGCGTATACACTTCTCCCATTACTAAATCCAGATTTCGCGTTGTTTTCAAGTCATTTGTACCTACGTGAATAATAACAGTTTCTGGACAACCTAGATCCCTCTTTTCTATCACTCTGCGTAGCTGTTCAGTTTTAATCCCCGGAAAACACTCCACCATCATATCTGTATGTTCTGTTCCAACATTACGCACCACTGAATCGCCCACCACCATGCACTTTGCAGCCTTTTGCTCAGTCGGCACTATGTCCCTCTTCCCAGCTGTTTTGGTTTGTCATCCCGTTGTGTTGATTGCAATAATGAAGGAATTAACTACCGTCACACACAACTAGTGTATATTATATACTTTATTCTGGCAACATGTTTCGACCCAATATGATAATTTTCTGGCCAATAATATAAAATTCATAGACAGTAACGTATACAATTTTATTAAAAGATATAATAAATTATTAATTATTAATATATTTTAATAGAATCGTTTATTGTCCTGAAGAATACCCTACTGGGTCGAAACATGTTGTCAGTATAACGTAGAGTCGAAGTCGGTTACGTCATGAAAGGGACTGAATATTTTGTGTCGTTGTAAACGAGTATTGCTATAACCGTGGATTATAATGTTACGGTTAACAGAGGAATTAATTGGTACCACAGAATATCTGACTGTATAGGCGAGGTGTCGTATAAACCGATCTCGTTATAAACGGGTTCTACTGTAGATAATACACACGAGGTTTGTTTGACTGTAATTAATTAATTTATTATTGTCTCATTTGACTCACCCTAGTGAACTTTGACATCAGAATGTCAGTGGCATATTAAATAGAACGTAATAGTCACCAGATCCTTGACTGACACCGTACATTCTAGTAGCTTAACTCGTTTCATTCAGACTCACATAAGGCAGTGTTTTGTTTTATGATTCGTAAGGAAGCGTTGAGGGGAGCGGGGGGCACATTCTGATGTGCCCCCCGCTCCCCCCGCAATGTCATTTCCAAAACCTGCATGTATTTTGTAATGCGCACACTGCACTTGTCATGAAACAGCTCAGGACGCCACGACGCGCCTTACCCGACGGCAACATTTGTGACTGACAAGAAATCCAAAACTGTCCTTTGTTATGCGCAACTCTTAGTGCGCTGAAACCCTTCGTCTGCAGTCATCAAGAACAGCTTACATGTGACTTTTCTGTTTCATTCAATTAAACAGCTGATGATTCGATCTTCCTGCTTGGCGCATCAGTTTTAGGCGCGTTCGCAAAATTGCTAAAACCGACTATAAGCTTCGTCGTATCTGTCCGTCCGTCAGCATGGAACATCTCGGTTCCCACTAGACGAATTTTCATGAAACTTGATATTTGAGTATTATTCGAAAATCTGTCGAGAAAATTCAAGTTTCATTAAAATCTGACAATAATAACGGGTACTTTACATGAAGACCTATGTACATTTATGATAATATCTCGCTCATTTCTTCTTAGAATGAGAAATATTTCAGACAAAAGGTGTAGAGAAAATCGAAACACCCATTTTATGTTCTATAACGTTTTCTTTTTACGAAAATCGTGCCGTTTATGATATAATGTGGAAAAACATGGTACTAGAGCCAGACAGGCCACAGATGACAATATAATACGGCGCATGCGCTTTGCATGCTGGATAACTAAGGCTAAAGACACACACTGAGAATACGTAATACTTATTGCTCTTGTTGTGATTTGGAATCACACAGGAGCCCAAAAATTGGTAAATTTCACAGAATTTTTATTTTTATTTTAGTCCTTTATTATTGTCCAGGCCAAGTTCTAGTTTAAGGTTAGGTGGAGCCTTTCCTACGGCAAAGGAATAAGAGACATTCAAGAGGTGAAGCTCATTTTTTACTACCTTTTGATTTCTGAATCGTTTACATAATTCTTCCCGGAGTTTGTTAAAAATGTCCCTTCATATATCGGCCCTAGAACGTGCACGCATTCCTCGCAGAATACAGAAACCTAGTACCGCTGTGTATACCTACTTCGCGCACAACTAAGTTTTCCCTGAATAATCAGATATAACTTATTGAGGTCAGTGGTTCCCAAACACGGTTAGTCATTGTCTTCCTTGACATAAATAAAAAACATCCTGAAGCCCCGAACATATAATATTACTTAAGACGTTCGATATTTGAAGCTACATCCTGAAGATGCAGGCAGAAATTTCCTCCGAAACCAGGTATGCCAATAATACGGCCATCAACGCATGATTCATGCAATAATCAGTCAATACATTCAGCCTTTATATGAAGGGTTATCTTACGATCAGTATGATCCCCTGGCAGTATATACTTCTTCCCCTACCCATTCGTGTCACCGCATCCTCTGCTCTCTGTTCCTTTGTTCCGTTGTTATTGACACCATATATCAAACTTTCCCCTTGTTCTTTATTCTTCCTTTATTATTACAAATTATCAAATGGACTCTTGCTGCATCGAAAAGTCTGCCCTTTTGTGTATCTTATGACAGAAACTAATAAAAACATTATTAGTATAATGTTCAGTTGGGTTGCAGAGATGTAAGGCTGATCACATTAAATTCTAACCCCAGGTACTTTACCAGAAGAGGGAACAATATAGGCGACTAGCAAGTACAGTGCTTGTGGTTAGATGGTGCTTTATTGCAGTGAGTCATCTATGTGTGGTGTTAATTTTGGTAATTCAACAAGGAAATAATTCTTTCACAGTAGAATATTGACTCTGCAAAGCCATGTTTTATATGGGGAGTTTAACGAAAGGGAAGTTGTCAAGGTCACATTCCCTGAATTAACTCGCCTAATTCACAGTCTATCCCTCAAGGTCACATGTAATACAGACGACTGGCTAATATAAAGTTGAGATTCCCGTTACTTCGAACAAATAGTTCCCAAATGTGTTCCGCGAACCACACTTTTCAGCGAGGGGTTTTTTGGCAGTTCCTCCGCTTTCATTTCAAATCTTCTACCCTTTCTGGTTGTCACGCCAGCATTAGACGTTTCGCAGCACCTTCTTACACTCAACTGCACTTAAATATTCGTGCGAGCTTTGCGTGATTTGAGGGTTCCGCCGCGATGTAGATCATCTTGAAGGGTCAAGAAGTCCTTCTTGGAGTTCTTGGCACTTGGAAGAGGGGATCGATAGGTTGTCCCGAAACGTCGGTACAGAAGAACCACTCAAAGCTGCGTAATAACCCCCAAGAGCGCAGATCTCAATTCGTGAGAGCTTATCACGTACTTTATGTTATTTGTACCTTGCATTTTTCTTGATTACACACTTCAACAAAGTCAGCGACATTTTATTTGCCCAACTTATATTATTATTATGTTGATTATTAATGTGTGGGTGTTTTTGTAATGTGCGTGACTTTTTTTTCTTGTAAGTTATTGTGTATGGGTGTTTTTGTAAGGTGTGGATGTTTTTGTAAGGTGTGGATGTTTTTGTAAGTGTGGGATGCTTTTGTAAGGTGTGGATGCTTTTGTAAGGTGTGGATGTTTTTGTAAGGTGTGGATGCTTTTGTAAGGTGTGGATGATTTTGTAACGTGTGTACGGTGTTCTAATGTGTGTACTTGAATTTACTGTATGTATTTTGTTTTGTAATTGTATATAGGTTGTTTTGTATTGTTATTTTTATGTATATTATATTTCCATTTGTATTGTGTGTACTAGTGTAAGGACTACTGCCACCGGGTGAAAACATTTGTATTGTGTGTACTAGTGTAAGGACTACTGCCACCGGGTGAAAACATTTGTATTGTGTGTACTAGTGTAAGGACTACTGCCACCGGGTGAAAACATTTGTATTGTGTGTACTAGTGTAAGGACTACTTCCACCGGGTGAAAATATTTGTATTGTGTGTACTAGTGTAAGGACTACTGCCACCGGGTGAAAATATTTGTATTGTGTGTACTAGTGTAAGGACTACTGCCACCGGGTGAAAACATTTGTATTGTGTGTACTAGTGTAAGGACTACTGCCACCGGGTGAAAACATTTGTATTGTGTGTACTAGTGTAAGGACTACTGCCACCGGGTGAAAATATTTGTATTGTGTGTACTAGTGTAAGGACTACTGCCACCGGGTGAAAATATTTGTATTGTGTGTACTAGTGTAAGGACTACTGCCACCGGGTGAAAACATTTGTATTGTGTGTACTAGTGTAAGGACTACTGCCACCGGGTGAAAATATTTGTATTGTGTGTACTAGTGTAAGGACTACTGCCACCGGGTGAAAACATTTGTATTGTGTGTACTAGTGTAAAGACTACTGCCACCGGGTGAAAATATTTGTATTGTGTGTACTAGTGTAAGGACTACTGCCACCGGGTGAAAACATTTGTATTGTTTGTACTAGTGTAAGGACTACTGCCACCGGGTGAAAACATTTGTATTGTGTGTACCAATGTAAGGACTACTGCCACCGGGTGAAAACATTTGTATTGTGTGTACTAGTGTAAGGACTACTGCCACCGGGTGAAAACATTTGTATTGTGTGTACTAGTGTAAGGACTACTGCCACCGGGTGAAAACATTTGTATTGTGTGTACTAGTGTAAGGACTACTGCCACCGGGTGAAAACATTTGTATTGTTTGTACTAGTGTAAGGACTACTGCCACCGGGTGAAAATATTTGTATTGTGTGTACTAGTGTAAGGACTACTGCCATCGGGTGAAAACATTTGTATTGTGTGTACTAGTGTAAGGACTACTGCCACCGGGTGAAAATATTTGTATTGTGTGTACTAGTGTAAGGACTACTGCCACCGGGTGAAAACATTTCTATTGTGTGTACTAGTGTAAGGACTACTGCCACCGGGTGAAAACATTTGTATTGTGTGTACTAGTGTAAGGACTACTGCCACCGGGTGAAAACATTTGTATTGTGTGTACTAGTGTAAGGACTACTGCCACCGGGTGAAAATATTTGTATTGTGTGTACTAGTGTAAGGACTACTGCCACCGGGTGAAAACATTTGTATTGTGTGTACTAGTGTAAGGACTACTGCCACCGGGTGAAAAACATTTGTATTGTGTGTACTAGTGTAAGGACTACTGCCACCGGGTGAAAATATTTGTATTGTGTGTACTAGTGTAAGGACTACTGCCACCGGGTGAAAATATTTGTATTGTGTGTACTAGTGTAAGGACTACTACCACCGGGTGAAAACATTTGTATTGTGTGTACTAGTGTAAGGACTACTGCCACCGGGTGAAAACATTTGTATTGTGTGTACTAGTGTAAGGACTACTGCCACAGGGTGAAAACCCAATTGCAGTAAATAATAATAATAATAATAATAATAATAATAATAATAATATATTTAATGAGTGTCATACGTGTATAGCTGGTGTAATAAACAATTGAGTCCCTGAAGATGAACTGTAACATAGTTCGAAACATGTTGGACTATTTTTAATATAGACTGTATATAAATAGCAGATAATAAGAGTGTACATTTGTCGGATCACAATTTTATGTAGCTTATCACATATTAGGGATAATGTATTTTTACATTCTAGCGACTTTGTCTCTACAGCAAGTGTGCAAAATTTCAGCATATTTACTGCAGTTCCCCCTTCCTCATTCTGGACAGTCCGGAGATAGAATCCCGGTGGGGGGCTAGGTTTTCCGCACCCGTGCAGACCGGCCCTGGCCCCTACTCAGCCTGCTGTAAAATTGTTACCGGGTCTCTTTCCCGGGGTAAAACGGCCGAGGCGTGGTGTTGACCACCCACCCCATCTACTGCCGAGGTTAAAGAAGGAGTAGAGCTATACCTCTACTCCCTCTACGAGCCTTCACCCCCTCCTTACGTACAAAAATGTGTATCGGTTCACATGCACCGAGCTCAAAGCGTCAGATAACAGTGAGGTTCACAAGTAATTCCAGAACTGTGGCTCCTCAGTTTTATATCCGGACTTTTACGACTTAAATTATATTTATTTTATTAAAATACATTATATCAGGTGGCCGTTTCATTTCATAGATGTTTTACTAAGAAAGAAAGTTCAGGTCTTCTGGGATATTACGCCGTGTCGACTGGGAACAAGCGCCTTCGAAACGTCTGTAACGTTTTACCAGCCGACGGTGTGTGACAAAACAGAGGGCTTGAATCTTGATCAACGCCGCCACGAGAATCAAAAATCTTTCATCATTTGCTTAGGTAAGACTCTAGGCTTGATTTTCTGTCCTGGGGATGTGTAAAAATTTTTGTGGTGTTCCTCATTTCCTTCAGGTAAACACTGGCATTGTGTCTTGAACTACGACGCCACTTCTTCCTCTGACATCCATTCCAGATGACCATTCTCGTACAGTCTACAGTTGGTCGACATGGTGTAACATCCCAGGAGGCTCCAGGGTGCCGTGACACCGCTCTGACAGTCTCAGATCTCACCGTGTCTTACTGCTCTTTAAAAATAAAACGATCTACAGACGAGCAAGGTGTTACATTTTTCACAGACAATCCACAAATATAATCTTTAAAATGTTTAAATAAACCTTTTAAGCTAGACGAGGAGCATGGGTGTTCTGCTTACGATGTTGCCAAATAGCAAGAACGAAGTGCCGAGCCTGTGTTACTCGTCTTAGAACATTCAAGTTCAAGCGGATTATCTTGTAACGTCGCAATCTTGACGCTCCATCTCTCTTCCCAAGACAAACTGTCACTCAACACCTGTCGTGTTTCAATCCCAGTATAGCCACCTCAGGATCGTGCAGATTTCTTAGAACACGCAGCCAAAGTTAGAAGCAGCATCACAGCAGTGAATTCTCGCTGTGGCATTCCGGCCTGTAACACCGTCTCGTCTTGTATGTCGACGCCGACGCTTTAGAGCAGTGGATCCCAAAGTGGGCGGTACCGGCGGTGGGATTACCGAGGTGGGCGCTAATAGGTATGAGAGGTGGAAGGGAGCGCTGTTATTATCACAGGGGGGGGGGGGCGCTAGTAAAGTAGTGAATTTATTTTTATAATAAAATTGAAATAAAGTAATTTTTGTGTTAAAAATAAAAAATGAACTAAATTTCTTAGTATTTTAATTTATGAATCTTATTCAAGCACATATTATTTTTTTAATAAACTATTGCTAGATGAATTATTGTTAATCATAAAAAATATAATAAATTTTAATTTATTGACACATAAAACATTAAGTTTAACTCTTACAATTTTATTTAAATGATTTTTTAAATATAAAATAAAAGTGGAAACAAAAGCGCATTTATGTTTTTTTAAAAAAGGCAGGGGGGCGCTGTGGGTGTGTGTATGGAGCCAAGGGGGCGGTGGACCGAAAACGTTTGGGAACCACTGCTTTAGAGAAACATGTCTCTCATCTTCAGCGTTGTATTACTTCTAAGTAATTCTGAGAGATGTATTGTAACATCAATCATTCTATCCGCACCTAGATCTTTCTAGCTGTCGCAACTCTAGACGGTTTTCTAATTAGTTTTTATCTAATGTATGCTGGTACGGTGGCCGTGGTACAGTAAAACCTGTGAAGTTGGCCACCCTTGTAAGTCGGTCACCTGTCATAAGTTGGCCACACGTTTATGGAACCTGCAAATTCCTATCATAATATACACGATCATTATTCCATAACTTGGCCACCTGTGTATCTTGAATCCTGGCCACAATTTCACATTTAGTGTTATGTTTTATATGTCAACGTCCCTATGTTGGCCAACATAAACGGCCATGTGTTTTTGTCTTATAACGTAAATGGGCCTAAATCCTGATTTATTAGCAGAAATACTTCTTTCCCAGTGCCGATCCCAGTGGCCGCGCGGTCTAAGGCGTGGGTCTACGGTCGCTCGCTTGCTGGGATTGTGGGTTCGAATCCCACCGGAGGTATAGATATCTCTTGTGAGTGTTGTGTGTTGTCAGGTAGAGGTCTCTGCGACGGGTTGATCACTCGTCCAGAGGAGTCCTACCGAGTGTGGTGTGTCTGAGTGTGATCGTGAAGCCTCGATAATGAGGAGGTCCTGGTCCACTAAGGGCTGTTGCGCCATTGAAAAAAGAAACTCTTTCCCAATCAACGTCTATCCTTTTCCAGAATTATGAACAACAATTGGAGGTTCCCGGTGGCAACTGACTCATCACAGTATTTCAAGTCCGTATTCATTGACAAGGTAATGTACTTGCTGTCCAACTTGACCACCTGTCTCTGCATTATAAATTGTACATTTGCGCAGTTCAATTCTCATAGAGCCACGTGGTTTCTATAAGTTGACCACCTGTATAAGCCTTTATATTGGGCGACTTTGAATTCAACCAAAAGTGGCCAAAATAGACAGGTTTAACTGTAATATGAAACAGTGGCATAACAAGAATTATTGGAGCCCGGAGCGCGTAATTAGGACGACCGCCCCTAAAGGACAATATGAACTTCAAAATATCACAATCATTTGTTGAGTTTCCTTTTTTTAAAATTAGAACTCAATAATTTAAAATTGGGCGGGCGTAGAAAATCAAATACTTTCATCTGAAATACTAATTTAGTCGCCCGGGGCGCCCCCCCCCCCCATTCATTGTCTACGCCCCTAGTATGAAAAAAATTATGGTTTGGCTTTGAAATTTGTCACACTGGTGTAAAAAATTGTACACTTTTCTCTTAATTCCCATGCATAGGCCATTAGGATTGAGGCCGCTTTTACACTCAGGTGGAGTACATCACAAGTAGCGAGTGTAATTATTGTTTCCCTCTCCTTCGAAACGCGGCTCGACTTTCATTTGTCACCATTCTTGACTGCAAGAGGAGACGGAACGCCGCATTGGTCTTGGATGAGAACTAAAGATAACATTAAGACAATCCCGATAATAAAGGAACAGTAGAAACAATAAGACTAGCATAGCTGCTGCCACGACAGTCATGTTCCTCACACGAACATCCTCTGACGCCACCTACCGGCTGTCGCCCGTGGGGATTCCGTGAGACAAACGGTTAAGGAACGAACATTGTTCTGGCTGTGCTGGCAATGCTGCGGCCAGACTGTTCACCGTATCTCAATCACCTCTGTACTTAAATATCACGTGATTTTGGGTGATTTCAGGCTTCCGCCGCGGTGTAAATGAAATCTTCGCTCTTCTGGGGTGTTACGCAGCGTAGATCGGTAGTTTTTTTTTACCTACGTTTCGGGACAATATATCGGGCCCATCTTCAAGGGCCAAGCAGTCCAAGAAGTTCGCTCTTCTGGGTGTTACGCAGAGAAGATCGGTAGTTTTTTTTGCCGACGTTTCGGGACAGGTTATTGGTCCCCTCATCAAGGGTCAAGCTGTCCAATAAGATTTCTTAGACTGCTTAACATTGAAGATGGGACCGATAGATTACCGCAAAACTCGGTAACTAACAAATCCATGCTGCGTAACATCCCAGAAGAGCGATGATCACACGTGATTTTGATTTAACGAAAATAAATGCAAAGGAAACTAAACAAAATCCTGTCACCAGAAAACATGAAAAAAGATCAACACAAGGATACCGATTAATTTGTAGCTTTAACTTAGTATGTGTCAAATCTTCATTGGCAAGATACTAGAAGTAGAGCGGTAGCATTTTGGAATTGGTATTCATGGGCACAATCTATTTTCCAAACCAAACCAAACCAAATTCAGTAGTTGAGTCAATACGTGATATTACAGTACATAATGAGCTGCGCCAGGTTTATTGCGGTGCGCAACCCATGAAATCTTATTAAATAGAAAATTTTTTGACATTCTACTCACTGTAATTCAGGGGCGCACAAATTTTCCAAAAATCAATGAGTCATCTCAAAATTCTAGGCGCCAGAAACGTGAGATGAAATTACAACTATAATGAGGACACAAAAAAATATTACTCGCCGCGGAGACCTGTAGCCCGGGTTTTGTGCACCCCTGCTCAAATTCATTAATATTTACAGCTCTCGTGATAGTTCCTCTTCACCTAATTTTCTCGTGTGGATGGCCTATTTCCCACCGGGACCAACTGCACTTCCCTCACCTCGACGGCCAAAGTTCTAGTGTTTTACTTTAAACTGCTCAAAACGAGCGACACTTGGTAAAATCACTGGCGATTTCTCGCTTTATTTCATTACATACGCAACATGTTGAATACGCTTTTCAAATACGATACACAGGACACAACAAGCTCAGTATTTTGTGATGTGTTGGCCTATATGTTTTGTAGATTGACCTGTTTGCAGAAATTTCTTTTCTTATCCGTTTGTGGTACTTGTAAGGTAGGGGTAATAACACGATTCAAAATTAGATAACGTTTAATTAAAATCAGTTCATTTGTTTCAGAGGTATTACAACAGGACATATTAATGAACTTAGAGAATGTCTCCAAATGTACGAGTACACATCACATTTGGTTGAGGCACTGCGCTACAAGTCGGAAGGTAGCGGGTTCGATTCCCGATGTAGTCGTTGGAATTTTTTATTGACTTAATCCTTCAGCCTCTAACAGAAATGAGTACCAGGAATACTTCCTGGGGGGAGGGGGTAAAAGTGGCCGGTGCCACCTTACCACCTTCATGTGCCTATTTTCTAGAAATTCTGGAAACCTCAACCTCCTGGAACCCTAAGGGCCTCTAAGGCCTGTGTCGGTTGTTCTTCTTATATAGAAAACATAAAGACATGCAATTCGAATCACAGTGAAAGGTAAATTTGTCTCTGTCCACGTCATGAAGGAGTATAAGGGAAGCAGAAATATTGCTCCTGTCATTCTTAAATTCGTCGCTAGATGTAGGTGAGTGGTTCACATCCCTACCGCTTTTTTCCGTCAAAGAACCCCGGTACATATTGAATAGGAAGCTGGGTGGGCCCCAGAGGCGGTCTGGACTTTTGGTGAAGAGAAAAAACCTCTTACCGCTGCCCGAATTCGAACCCCGGGTTGTTCAGCCTTTATCCTAGTTGCTATACTAACTGAGCTATGCCGGCTCCATTTGTAATAAATTAGCCTTTATACATATATATATATATATAAGTGTAACGTCACAGTGAAGACTTGATGGCTGAAGGAATGGCCAAATGGCCACTCATAATACGTAATGTTTAGAAATGATGGCATGATCTGGTTATAATACAGTTTGTTTACTGCATGCGAGGCAATGAAATTTACACCAACTACTTGTAATTCTTGAGAAGCTAGAAGACGCTCAAATTTGCAACTAATTCCCCACATTTTAAATGTTATGGACCCCAAAGATTCAATACCGTGCCCATACAGTCGGCCCCGATTGAACCCTTTCCTAAACCAGTTCAAACCACTCCACACCAATACACCCTCCATAAACTTATAAACGTGACGGTTTCACTAATAATCCTATTTTTGGTGGGTTTCGGATCTGTTTCAGTCAGTCAGTCAATCCTCTTCGCTCCCTGTGGAGCATAGGGCCTCGATATTCTTCCTCCATCTGATTCTGTTTTGGGCTTCGAGTTTGGCTTCTGTCCATGTTCTGTTGATGCGCTGTAGGTCTTTTAGTGTTGAACGTTTCCAGGTGTTTTTGGGGCGTCCTCTTTTCCTGTTCCCTGGTGGGTTCCAGTCTAGTGCTTGTCTGGTTATATCCTCTTGTGGCTTCCTCCAAGTATGGCCAATCCAGCACCACTTTCTCTTCATGATGCAGTTACTAATTGTTTCTTGTTTCGGGTCTGTTTGGACTGCCAATATTAATACAGAGTTTGAAATTCCGACTGGATACTGGAGAGCGTAACATGACAAATTTGGATATGGAAAAGACTGTCCGGTAATGGAGTCAGAAATGTTTTACTCGCCTGACGCACACAATAACCTCACAAGACGAGAGGAGAAAAAAAAATAGGATATATATTATATAAAGACAGACAAATGAAGATTGGGAGGGGGAACTTCAAGGTGGGGGAGGGAAAGAAGATGATGGATGAGTGGACGTCACATCCGGTGCGCCACCTCGTCCGTCTTCTCCTTCTGCTGGGGCATCAAAACTTGAGAAGTCAGGACAAGGAAGGACGTCGGGTCGGTGTGATATAACAAACGAAATTTAAATCGCTTTACCTAAATGTCTTCACAGACCGGCTCTACAAAATTCAGTTCCAGATGATATACTTCCAAAGCTGGAGATTCTTTGCAGATCCAAGTCTGCTGGGATGTTATGTCGTATCGACAGATAACTAGTTACCGGCCTTCGGAAGGTACGTGACAACTCTATCTTCAAGGTCAATCGGTCCAAGGACTGCGTCGAAACATCGGTATCTCTTCACCAGCCGACACAGTGTAGCATTCCAGCTGACTTGACTCTTCAGTAACACCGCTGTGAGAGCCTCATATCTCGCACTGTACATATCTGCATACAAACTTAGGCTATTTGTCTGGTATTAACGATTAAAAGCACTGGGCGGACAGAAGGATTACTTTATAGCAGTGCTTTTGAAACTTTTTTCTCGCGTAACATTGTCACGATACAAACCGTGTACACGTACCACTGTCACGATACAAACCATGTACAATTACCACTGTCACAATACAAAGCGTGTACACGTACCACTGTCACGATACAAACCATGTACAATTACCACTGTCACAATACAAAGCGTGTACACGTACCACTGTCACGATACAAACCATGTACAATTACCACTGTCACAATACAAAGCGTGTACACGTACCACTGTCACGATACAAACCATGTACAATCACCACTGTCACAATACAAAGCGTGTACACGTACCACTGTCACGATACAAACCATGTACAATTACCACTGTCACAAAACAAAGCGTGTACACGTACCACTGTCACGATACAAACCATGTACAATTACCACTGTCACAATACAAAGCGTGTACACGTACCACTGTCACGATACAAACCATGTACAATTACCACTGTCACAATACAAAGCGTGTACACTTACCACTGTCACAATACAAACCATGTACACGTACCACTGTCACGATACAAACCATGTACAATTACCACTGTCACAATACAAAGCGTGTACACGTACCACTGTCACGATACAAACCATGTACAATTACCACTGTCACGATACAAACCATGTACACGTACCACTGTCACGATACAAACCATGTACACATACCACTGTCACAATACAAACCATGTACAATTACCACTGTCACGATACAAACCATGTGCAATTACCACTGTCACGATACCAACCATGTACACGTACCACTGTCACGATACAAACCATGTACACGTACCACTGTCACCATACAAACCATGTACAATTACCACTGTCACGATACAAACCATGTACACGTACCACTGTCACGATACAAACCATGTACAATTACCACTTTCACGATACAAACCATGTAGACGTACCACTGTCACAATAAAAACATATACACTTACCACTGTCACAATACAAAACGTATAAACGTACCGCTGTCACAATACAAAACATGTACACTTACCAGTCACAATACAAAACGTATAAACGTACCGCTGTCACAATACAAAACATGTACACTTACCACTGTCACAATACAAAACGTATAAACGTACCACTAGTTACTGCAAATATTAATGCCTACTTTCAAGATATTGGTTTTCCGGGATGTTTCGCTTGTTGGCAAGTCTGAAGTCTTCACACCTGCCAACAAGACAAACAACAACGCTGTGGAAACCTCTAATGTCGCAGTTGCTACTTTTCAAAATTAATGCGATTAGACCACAGAGGAGAGTCTGTGTTCATATTCGAACAATAACACAGTGTCTTGGTTTACACGTTATAAGTGTTTCTTTCTCTACACGTCAACACATTTAAAACAATTTTAACAACGCAATTAACGTTTCTAAATTTTAATTACTGAAAAAAATCCTAAATTTCTTCACGTGCCACCAGGCGACCGTCCGCATACCACCGTTTGAAAAGCAGTGCTTTGTAACATAAACTCTCCTTCTGGTGGATCGCACGAAATTTGTCTTAATCTCTCCATATTAAATAGACTAATACGAGAGACAAAGATCTAGTTCCAATATGAAAAGGGCGACATTTCTTAAGGATGGATCTTTACAGATCAATGACACGGCGGGGGGGGGTCGACTGTAACGTCTTTGGGATATGAAGTATTGAACGTGGGAGTTCAACTGTTGCTCAAGTTAGATGGCGTGCAGTAAACAAGGCTGAGATGCAACGTTAGCAAACGACACGACAGACGACTGTAGCATGCCTGCCCGCGCCGACTTGATCCTTAACGTGTGAATATAAAGGGAAATTGAATGCTAATGAATATTCAGATACGACTAAGTAATTTGTTATTATCAGGCCTCTTATAAATAGTCGTGCATTTTTCAATTGTTAGAACACGACCAATAGTGTATCAGTAACGATTTTCATGTAAAAAAAAAGTTAAAACACTTAAATAATTAACTCAATTGTACAGAAGGTTGCTTGAATACCCGAATTGTGCATGCAGTCAAGAAATTCACTGCTTTTACAGAAATCAGCGCTAATTACTGAATATAAATCTTAATCGATATTATATCCCCCCCCCCCCGTATGGTTCGAAAGCCCCAGTGGGCCTGGACCTCCTGTGTGAGGTACCTCGATCACACTCAGACACACCACACTCGGCACCCTGACGCGCGATCGGTATTTGCATTATAATTTGTCCACTCGTGTCTTGTCCTAATTCTGACACTTTTACGTAGCCCTGTCAGTTTTGAAAAGAAACATGTTTGAAATAATTCACGCTCTCTTAACAAGGTTATACATTAATTAATTATTTAATCCCAAGTGGACATTATACAATTTTTCGTTGAGAATAAATTTTTTCTTAATAATATAAATTTTTATAATATAAAGATTATACATATATATATATATATATATATATATATATATACGGAGTGTTTCAGGGGGAATCTGCCATACTTCGGAAGAGCGTTCCTTAGGTTAAACTACATCGACATAACCAAACTTAACCTATATCCGAATTTGAACTGTTACGGAGATAATGGCGAGAAGTTTTATAGAGTGGCGGCTGTTATACAGATGTTGATTACCAAATAAATATTGAGATTAAAAGGAATTTGTAGTTCGTGTAATGTTAACATCTGTATTTAACATCTAATTAACATATATTACCAATATTCACGGAACAGAAAAAAATGCACTGAAATAAAAGACGGCTCGCTCGCTCGCTCATTGCCTACTATATACGTAGAATGTGCCTCAACAGATCGTAATTCCAGCACATTTGTTATGTGTGTCCCTGTTTTGGTACGTCTAGCCCCAGGTCAGAAACTTTGTTTATATTTTTGCCTTAATTACCTAGCATACAAACAGCATATATCTGTGACATTACTTAAGATCGTTAGATATTTCTTTGGCTTCTCTAGCCCTTCAGTATTTCTTATAACTAGCTCATAAACGTCACGATTTTAGGAAAAATACGTTTTACAAGAAAAATATATTTTTGAGTTTCTCTGCAAGTTCCTTTTTACGAAACTTATTTCAAACCAAGAATTTCAGTTCATACTGTCATCACTTTACACAGGTCTTCACGTATAGTATCTGCTATTTTTGTTACCTATTAATCAAATTTGAGCCGATCCCAGTGGCCGTGCGGTCTACGGCGTGGGTCTACGGCCGCTCGCTTGCTGGGATTGTGGGTTCGAATGCCGATCCCAGTGGCCGTGCGGTCTACGGCGTGGGTCTACGGCCGCTCGCTTGCTGGGATTGTGGGTTCGAATGCCGATCCCAGTGGCCGTGCGGTCTACGGCGTGGGTCTACGGCCGCTCGCTTGCTGGGATTGTGGGTTCGAATGCCGATCCCAGTGGCCGTGCGGTCTACGACGTGGGTCTACGGCCGCTCGCTTGCTGGGATTGTGGGTTCGAATGCCGATCCCAGTGGCCGTGCGGTCTAAGGCGTGGGTCTTCGGCCGCTCGCTTACTGGGATCGTGGGTTCGAATCCCACCTGGGGCATGGATGTTTGTGTTGTGCTTGTTGTATAAGGACGGTAGCATGGAACGTAAAGTGACATGAAGGACGAAAAGGATTTAAACAGCACAAAAAATGGATCAAAGTGGGAAAAAAACCCCGGATAGACAAAAAAAAACATCCCGCAGAGGGCATGGATGTCTGTCTTTTGTGAGTGTTGTGTGTTGTCAGGTAGAGGTCTCTGCGACGGGCTGATCACTCGTCCAGAGAAGCCCTACCGAGTGTGGTGTGTGTAAAGTGTGTGATCGCGAAACTTCGAACAATGTGGAGGCCTAGGCCCCCTAGGGGCTGTCGAGCCATAGGGAAAAAAAATTAACCAAATTGAATTTTCTCGACATATTTGCGGAAAAATTTCCAAAGTAAAAATTTCACGAAAATCCATCTAGTACAAGTACATTTGTTCTAACGACAAAGTTAACGGTCGTTTTCCTCAGTTGCTTCAAGAATGCGCCTTAAATGAGAGAGATGAGGAAAAGAAAGTGACAGAAGCATTGTTGATATTTGGTGATGACACGAGACCAGCTTGTACACCCTTGCCATTATTTCCACCAGAACGCGACTAAAGATAGAAATGTAATTTAAAAAAAAAATTGCTCTCCATTTACCGTACTGCTATCGTGAACTTAAATACATGGTAATTGCTTCAACTGCATCTGACAGCTTATGTATTGCAGGGATCGATGCATTCAAACAGTGATGAGACAGCAAGAGGTGACAAAGCTATATGATTTCTGGAAACGTGTCATCCACGATAAGGAAAATAAATGCCAAATCAGAAACATACATGTTTTGTTGCTCAAAATAATGGCCGTCAAATGAGCTGATTTGTAAGAAGACAGAGTAGCCGATGCGCAAGGGAGAGTACTCGCTATTTCTTCGAAAACAAAAACATAAAGAAAGCAATAATAAACTGGTTTAGTGGGCACGTCACGTTGTGCTATAATGAGACTACTTGCAAACACAATCAAATAATTATAGAATCGACACAACAATGATTTTATTAACTATGTGATAAATTCATGAACAATAACACTGTCAGTAGAGCACAACAAACGTGTGTAATTTATTTCAGAAACCCAGCTACATGTTTCGGCTATATGTGTAAGCCATCATCAGCCTGTATAGTTAACGAAACAGGCAATACGACTTTAGCTAGCTACAAGGCATAGCCATACAATATTCAGGTTTTATGATCTATATTTTACTGAATAACGTATTGTAGCTAAGAAATTTGTAACAATTTGGGCTCGTACTTGATTTTATCTTATTTTCACCCATTCATTCATTCTGCAATCTGTCTTAAGACAAGTCCGTAACCTCTTCCAAAGCGAGTTCTCCACAGGGTGGGATCTAGTGCTTCCTCTTTCAATTCCCAGTATCTTCTCTTTTCCTTAAGGTCATCCAGTAGCTGCTTACGCATTCTCCCTCGTCTTCCCATCATTTCTATCCTTCCTTCTAACTTTCCTTTAATCACGTATTTTAGAAGGCAGTTTCTATTGTATACATGTTTTAATTGCCTCTTCAGTTATTATACAGCATGATGATAGCTTACACATATGGCCGAAACATGTAGCTGGGTTTCTTAAATAAAGTACACGTTTGTTGTGCTCGACTGACAGTGTTACTCTTGAAATGTAAAGTGTATAACGACATGAATAGCGTACAGCTGTTATATGTTTGCACTAAATCTTGGCCCTCTTCAGGCACTCCATTTCATAAATGCAAATCAATACGTGACAAGCGGTGCTAGATGTGTCTGGTGAGGAACTACGGGTTACCGAAGTTTTCAAAGTAGATGTGTACAAATCATAAAAAGTTCCAACGTTAAATGTTAAATTGCTAAAATAACTCGCCTATTATCATTTATTCATTAAATTCTCTGTTATATCTTAATTATCAAATTATTGCTGTCGTTCTGTCTCCTACATTGTGTCAGTGCACTGTTTGTAGACCTTGTCTATTTTAGACTTTTTTTTTGTATGGCTCGACAGCCCTATATGGGCCTGGGCATCCTCGTTTCGTCGAGGTTTCATGGTCACACACACGTTTAGACACACCACAGTCGGTAGGACTCCTCTGGACGAGTGACCAGCCCGTCGCAGAGACCTCTACCTGACAACACACAACACTCACAACAGACAGACATCCATGCCCTAGACGGGATTTTTTTTTTTTGTCTGTCCGGGGTTTTCCCCCTTTGATCCATTTTTGTACTGTTTAAATCATTTCGTCCTTCATGTCACTTTACGCTCCATGCTACCGTCCTTACAACACAACAAAACATCCATGCCCCCGGTGGGATTTTTTTTTGTATTAATTCCTGGGTTTTCCCCTTTGATTCATTTGTACTGTTGAAGTCCTTTTTGTCCTGCATGTCACCGTATGTTTCATGCTATCGTCCATACATCTAACACAACACAAACTTGCATGCCCCCGGTGGGATTTTTTTTTTTTTTTTTTTTGCCTGTCCGGGGTTTTTCCCCTTTGATCCATTTTTGTTCTGTATTAGTCCTATTTCGTCCTTTCATGTCATTTACGGTCCACAACCGTCTTTTTACAACACAACGCAAACATCCATGCCCCCGGTGGGATTCGAACCCACGATCCTAGCAAGCGAGCGGCCGAAGACCCACGTCTTAGACCGCGCGGCCACTGGGATCGGCTTAGACAGTATTTATCAGTGTTATATATTTATACTTTATAAAGAGTAAAACACTCTTTTTGGTATTTTGTTTCGGTAAGTGTACTTCGCAGTCTTTTTTATTTTTCTCCCCCCCCCCTCCCCCCTCAACCCCCTACGTCTTTCTGTTGTGCTGTGTCCACATTTGTATTTGTAGAAGCAGTTCATTTTCTGGTGATTCATACGACATACGAGGTTTGTGCACACCCTGTATGAGTTATATAATTTAAAGATTTCACGGAGACTAAATTCAATAAAACATTCTCGGGCTAGTAGCCGTGTCAGGTGGATTGAAGGCGAGTAAACCGACGTTTCGAAAACCATCTCTGTCCTCGTCATCAGGCAACTGTACGATTTACTCGTGGATATCATTTTACCAACGTGTAACGTGTACAACAACTAAATATTTCCCCATTTTTATAAATTCTGTCCTTATATTTAGCCTACTCTCATTTACATCAAACAAACCAGGAATATCTCTATCTTCATGTCTGTGTGTCTAACTGTATGTTTGCCTGTTCTCCCGGATATAATTTGGACCATATTTATAAATTTCATAAAATTGATATTAATGTCAGTCCGTCAAAAATCACCGCTCCTTCTTACTTTGTAATTCTCCACAATAGGTACAATAGGCAGTACTAACGTGGCTATCATTCCCACTTACAAGACGAAGACATTAGGGTCACTAAACGTGAAATAACATTTTTGTGCTACAATGCCTACATCTCCGAAAAACAGGCAAGTATTTATAGTAAGTTTTTACGATGTAAAACACGAGAGCCGCACGAAATACACATTCAACTTTTGTAATGAAGCATGAGAAATTTTGAATTGGAAATTTCTATAGCAGTGAAAATCTAGATTATGGAGTTTTCGAAGCCTGGTATTGAAGAGTGTTCTGGAGCAACCTACTGCCTTCATCTTCAGGGTGGACGTTGGAGACAGGGACAGCAAGTGGTGTAGAAATTTTATTAATTTGTAACAGCAGAGAAGATCACAATGCTAATGTGAGACTTGACAGAGGCAGAAGATTTATGGAGCCATTTTGTATATTACTAATTACATATTTGGCAACTTTGTAAAATTGTTACGTTACATCTGATATCTTTAACGCAGGCGAAGTTTTCACCACATGAAATTATGCAGAGAAATAGATCACAGAGTTGGCTATGCAAGCTTCTTCAAAGAGACGAAAGAGTCTGAAACAATGTTGGCGTTGAAGTTCTTATGTGAATGTTTGCTTGACATGGTAACAGGTCAAGGTGACCTGATTCACGAAGAAATGTAATCATATTCAGTGAGATGATGGCTACAAATGAAGGGCCCCTTTTAGAAAGAGAACTTCAAAGGAAACAAACAAACAAACAAAGAGTGACGTGATCTGTAAATAACTGTGTAGCAAAGAGGAGAGTTTAAATCCGTTTTCAACAAGTCCGTACGTTCAACTCACGTATCGTTTTCGGTTAGGATTTTAGTAGACCTGCAGAAAAATGGATCAGTCTAGAGCAAATGTTCCATTTTTTACCCTCGTACGTGTCAAATAGTTGAATGTGTCAACAGCTGCGTGTGAAGTCCTCTCCGTTTAACACAACAGTTGTCATTTTGCTTCAGAGAAAATCGAACACACTTCCACTTACGAGTATAGCTTCTATTTTAAGTCTGTCAGTATAAGCTATACGAATTGTGGGCAACACAGAAGATTGAAAAATACCTCGTCCTTTGTGTGTTTTCTTCTTGTGAAACCCTTACAGAATCTGCCGACAAACTCTTATGATGACTCTTGCAAAGACAATGAACCTATGAAAGAGTCGTTCGGGTTGGCTTACCAAGCAATGCAACGCGCAGCAAGTGCTTACTGCTTGGCGTTACTCACACTTCTTTGCGGTCTAAACTTTGGATGTTTCGGAGTTTCTTGTGGCACTTCTACAACAGAGAACGTCACTACAGTCTGTATCGAAATATGTTGCCTTACAGGACACACAAAAGTATAAATTTACACATACGTAATTGTGACATTTTTAAAATATCCTAGAAAAAATGCCTCGGTCTCCGAAAATACAAAAGACAACAAATAGCTGTATATTACATGGTCTTCGGAAGTATGACACCGTGCAGTCTGGTAGGTTGGAACCGACGTTTCGAAAAAATAAAATGTCTTAATCTTCCGGGTATATAGAAGAGATGGAGAGAACACGCGTCTCCAAAACGTTGGTAGCAATCTATCACAACACACTCTGTCATAATTCTGACAGACTGCCGGGATAACGTAGTCCATATACACACTTGCTAGAGGGTCGGCATTCCGGGGTCCGAAACCCGAAGGGGGGCGACATTTTCCACACCCGTCCAGACCGGCTCCGAGGCCCACCCTCCTGTACAATGGGTACCGGGTCTCTTTCCCCGGGGTAAAGCAGCCGGGGCGTCGCGCTGATGTTAAAGAAAGGGTGTAACGACACCTGCACCTTCTTCTGTGTCTTCATGGTCTGTTGCATGATGCAGTTTACGTTGCTTTTGTTACAACTCTCACAAGATTAAAATATCAATCTTTCAAACGCCACTGTTGTGGGTTGTTACGCAGTGTCGACTAACAGTTACTGACGTTTCGAAAGACTGCAGTGCCTTCATCCTCTTGTGCTGTTTTGACTCTGAAGGTGACGGCATTACCACCTTACGAAATATCTGCACCAACTTAACAAACGACACAGCGCAACAAACCTGAAGACGAATCTTCAGCAACATCGCTGTGATAACCTAAAATCTCGCAATATGAAATTCACCACCGTGAAACTCTCAAACGTCACAATAATTCTGCAGTCACAGTGCAGTACTTACTTCTTCGACAATTTCGTATCCGGCTGCGAGGCTTATGGAAAATCTTCACGGGGTTAAAGCGGCCAGAACGTGAACCTAACCATTCACCTCCACCTAGTACCGATGTCAAAAATGCATGGATCTATACCTCAACTACCCCACACGCCTTCATGCCGTGGTGCTTAAATAAGCCCAAGCGAAACTATAAATTTCACCTTTTATCTTTTAGGGACTAGTACCAATTGAAAGCTGTCAGATATAAGTTCAAAGATCCGCATTGTCGATATGTTTCTAATTTTCAACACAGAAAGTGTACGAAATATCAGCAGCAGAAAAATCAGTCGGCAGAGTTACTTGTTACGGGCCAGATGACCGGGGATCCGTTCTAGGCGCGAACAGGAACGTGAGAGGTCTGCCACACGTGTATCTAGCAGGTTTATCGAATCTAGAACGCGTAAAGCTTTATTTTCACAGGTAAAACTTCACCGAAATTGTTAACATCATTATAATTATCATCGTTATAGTCTCAAGACTGGTGACGTAAAGTTCTGACAACTGCTTCCAAGTCAGAGATACAAAAAAATAGTACACCTGCTTTGGAAACAACCTATTCGTCATAACCGCAGCACAAAAAATTTGGTGCTGCTTGACCGCCCAAGACGTAACGATCATCAAATCGCGACAACACAAGTACGAACGGTCTCACCGCCACAAAAATAAACTCACCTGCCAACCGCAATGACAGTCCATGTCCTGAAGTACAAAGATAACTCACGTTCAAGTACGGCATGGAACTCGGTGAGAAGAACACTATTTGCGCTGTTTCAGAACCAAACTTCGTAAGGAATTAGAGAATATGAGGAGGTGGGCGCAGCAAAGAATTTGGTTTCAAGCAATTAATTTCATGTCACGTGAAACTAAAGTTGCATAAAACTGTGGTTTCACGTTGCATGAAACTAATTGCTTGCAACAAGTTTCCTCGGTGTGTGCCTCGCCAGTAGGATATGCCTCACGCATGCCTTAGTGACTGACACGCCACACTTTATAGTTGTGTTTCTTTTTACTTCGGCTGCAATTGGTCAACATATAAGTGTGTCTGTCTGTCTGTCTGTCTGTCTATCTATCTGTCTGTCTGTCTGTCTATCTGTCTATCTATCTGCCTATCTATCTATCTATCTATCTATCTGTCTGTCTGTCTATTGTCTATCTATCTGCCTATCTATCTGTCTGTCTGTCTATCTATCTACCTATCTATCTATCTATCTATCTATATGTCTGTCTGTCTGTCTATCTGTCTATCTATCTGCCTATCTATCTATCTATCTATCTATCTATCTGTCTGTCTGTCTGTCTGTCTGTCTATCTATCTGCCTATCTATCTATCTGTCTGTCTGTCTGTCTGTCTATCTATCTGCCTATCTATCTATCTGTCTGTCTGTCTGTCTATCTGTCTATATATCTATTTATCCATCTATCTATCTATTATGTGTCTATCTATCTGTCTATATATCTATCTATCTATCCTATATATCTATCTATCTATCCATCCATCCATCTAACCATCCAGCCATCTCCACATCTACCTATCCATCTATCTCCATATCTGTCTATCTGTCTAATCTAACTCTATGGAACATATTCCTCTTTTAGAAGCTGAGACTTAATAACTAACCAATAAAATCCTCACACTTTATGGAACCCGAAGGTTCTTCACTTTGTCTTCAAGAAACCGCCATTGTCTCTATCTTGAGTCAGAAAAATCCAGTGCACGATATACAAACCAATTTTTCAAAAAGCCATTTCAATAGTATCTTTCATTCAAAGCCTTCATTTGCCAAGTCCTCTCTTCCCCTGACGTTTTCCTATAAAAATTCTGCATGCATTTTTTTTCTCCCCATACACGCCATATGCCCGGCCCTTCTCATTCTCCTTGATTTGACAATCCTAATCATATATGATGAGGTGTACGAATCATGAAAATCGTAATTATGCCATTTGCCCCATCTTCTTGTTACTTCTTCCCTCTTAGGACCGAATATCGCCCTCAGCACCCTATTCTCGAAACACCCTCAATCTACATTATCCTTTTAACTGAAGAGCCCAAGTTTCACACTCATACAAAACACAGGCAAAATCATAAATTTGTCTCTTTTAATTTTTTCCAATTTAATAAATCAAAAAGGAAGAGGTTTTAAACTGAAAGGCAGCAGACGTGATGCGAATCCAATCTTCTGTCACATCCAAAGCTTGTATTGCTGTCTCCACGTAGCAAGTTACTCTTATCGCTAATTACACCTACTCCAGATGGCAATAATTGTCGAAAAAACTCGACTTTAATGAAGCAGTTGAAAAGTCTCTACGTTTCGGTTGGTAAAGAAGCCTCAAACTTTTCCGATCAAAACGTTTTGTTTATGCAGTAGCGCCACTTTCTCGATCAAGCTGCCTTCAAACAATTAGGTTCATGGCGTGTATATTCAGGGAAAATATGGCTTCGTTGTTTCTCTAAGGTCTGTAATATGTAAGTCTGGATCAGTAGAGAGGTTATCTGTAAAAATGACGGCTAGAAATGCGAACTGTCAGGTTTAAACGTTGGAATCTCAAAAAGCTTTACACAAGAACAAAAACAATTGTATATGGAGTGATTAATAACAGAAGTGCAGGCCTTTATAATAAACCTAGAAAGCAGAAGTAACATCATATAAAATGTGGAAATTACGAGATATATGTTAGACATGTTTTTCAAATTGTTGAATATTTAAAAAAAATAGAAAGAAGAAGTGTTACTAAGATTTAAATCTTCCTTGTCGACCGAGTCACCGACGTTTAAAAAAAAAGCGTAGTTCGTACTTACAGAAAACTAACGGTTGGAGGAAGCTTCAGAATCAACGTGGCGTCCAGAGGTCCTCGGTCCACAGTTTAGTAACCACTGGCATACGGATTGCGCACTCGACGTCTTGTGTAACTTAACGGAACACAGAAACAAAGATGCGAATATGGCTCAGTCGCCGGCCTCCCACCGCGGAGGCCCTGGTTCGATCCCGGGTCAGTCTTTGTGGGATTTGTGGTGGACAAAATGGCACTGGGACAGGTTTTACCTACCGAGTACTTCGGTTTCCCCCTGTCAATTTCATTTCACCGGTGCTCCATTACTTGGAACAATAAAAAAACTGATCATCTTTCTCTTCATTTTCATCACAGGGTAGCACAAGAAGCGTTAAGGCTGCGGTACGTCCGTAGCTTCTGCTGCGGGGCCCTTCTCAATAAAAAATGCGAATACGTTTCAGCGTCTCGCCTGATCACTCCATCCGCAAACGTTAAGTAAGTTCCCTTGTCGACATTAGACGTCATGCAAAAAACAGTGCGATGAACGATAAAACAGAAAGAAATTAAGAATCTGTCACCGAAACCATTAGCCTGGAGCAAAAACATGTCTTAAAACAAAACATCACGATGACAAAGTATACAGGGTGATCCAGGAGGACAGGTAAATATTTTTGGAGGTGATAATATCAGTCCAATTCTGACTGGTTACAGAGATAGAGCTGTGTGAATCTCCAGACATAACTCCTTAGAAATTTGTTTGTGAGGTTGGATGAAGAGCGAAGTTTACAAAAGAAAGTTGGATACACGAGACGAATCGCTCGCTCGCATTTTGGATTCTGCTGCCGGCATAAAGAAACGTGAAGATCAACTGAGACGAACAACACGCGATCTTCGCTCACGAGTTGCAAAGTGCTCTGAGGTTGACGGTGAGATTTTTGAACATTTATTGTGAACTGTAACAAATGTGTCATTTGCTTGTAACAAATTTGTCATTTAAATTTTAGATTAAAATAAAAATAAAATTAACAGTAATCTCTCTTTCTTCATTACCACCCAAAATGCTTCTGTATTTGTAAATTAAAACAGCTCTCTCTCTCTCTCGGTAACCATTCAGAAATAGACACATGTTCATATAAACTTCATTTCTCTCACAATGACGGATACTATCACCTCCCATAACATATACATTTCCTCCTGAATCGTCCTGTATATGGAAGGATCCTATGGGTCTATTTATTTCTATGTCTGCAGTAATGACAATGCCAATTCTTCACATCGTGCGTGCAACATAGAGCAGACTTCTAAAACGAAATAAAAGCAGGAACAAGGGACAAGGTACTTGGCGCCATATTTAAGAACATTATTACACATGACAGATTCAGCGTGCAATATACTGCCTTTGGCCTAATCTCTATAGCGACTGCCATTTCAGCTCTCGATCTCTCTTAAATAGAAAATATTTTACAAAAAAAAGAAGTTCCGAGTGTAAATCGTAAACCGTACCCTCCATTCTACGTCATTTCCTGGTCATACATACATACATACATACATACATACATACATACATACATACATAAGAGTATTACTATCGCCGTTGTAGGTTAGTTCTGTGAGACAGTGATTGTTTACTTACAGACTCTGTTATCTACACGTTGATTTTGTCGAGTATAACACCATTGTCGAGTAAAACATAATTGTCGAGTATAACACCATTGTCGAGTATAACACCATTGTCGAGTATAACACCATTGTCGAGTATAACACCATTGTCGAGTATAACACAATTGTCGAGTATAACACCATTGTCGAGAATAACATAATTGTCGAGTATAACACCATTGTCGAGTATAACACCATTATCGAGTATAACACCATTGTCGAGTATAACACAATTGTCGAGTATAACACCATTGTCGAGTATAACATAATTGTCGAGTATAACACCATTGTCGAGTATAACACCATTGTCGAGTATAACACCATTATCGAGTACAACACCATTGTCGAGTATAACATAATTGTCGAGTATAACACCATTGTCGAGTATAACATAATTGTCGAGTATAACACCATTGTCGAGTATAACACCATTGTCGAGTATAACACCATTATCGAGTATAACACCATTGTCGAGTATAACACAATTGTAGAGTATAACACCATTGTCGAGTATAACAGAAAAGTTTCGCACCATCGCCATGTTTGTCACTGATGATTTACAATATTAACGAACTCTATAGGTATGACTATGATCTTACCAACTCTCACCTGCCTAGCACCCAGAGGCCCATCAGCTATCGTCACCAAACCGAAATTCAATAACAATTTCTCACAGCAATAATCTTCAGATCTGCGCTCTTCTGGGATATTACACAGCGTTGAATGGTAATATTGTACCGACGTTTCGGGACAACTTATCGGCCCCATCTTCAAGGGTCAAGAAGTCAAAGAAGAAAGTAGTAACTGCAGGGAACATGACAACAGATAGACAAAGGTTATACATAAATCCTACATCACGAAGTGCTGATGGGAAACAAACCGCTAGTCTTATTGTGTGCGGCCTTAGCATTATGAACCAAAATTAGAAAATCTTTATAATGTAAAGGTAAAGGTAAAGGTAAAGACCATGAATTCATACAGGAAGGAGTACAGGTATAGCTTCGTTCATTCTTAACCTCGTCGCTAGATGGACGTCAGTGGTCAACACCACGCCCACGCAGCTTTACCCCCCGGAATGAGCCCCGGTGACCATTGAATAGGTGGGCCCCAGAAACTCTGGATCTTTAAGAAAAGAGAAAAATTTTTGCTCCTAACGCGACTCGATACCCGGACCGTCCAGTCCGTAGCCCATTCGGTACACCGTCAACGCTATCCCGGCTCCCAGAAAATCTTTAAAACAAAGGGAAATTTTGTGTTGTGATAAAGGAGAATAAAAAATGGAAGTAGAAGGCGAAAGAGGAAGTGACAAAACATATTTAATTTTTCATATTCCAGTCCCACAGAATCGAAAGATGACAAAAACGAGGAAGAACAGAAGAATGGCAAGGAAAAACATTGGATAATTACATTTGTCTGGAGACAAGGCGTTAATAGAGATATGCGGTCTTCTGGGGTATTACGCGGCGTCGTGTGCTAATTGTTTACCGACGTTTCGGGACAACGTATCGGTCCCATCCTCACGCAGACTCTTGACCCATAAAGATGGGACCGATACGTTGTCCCGAAACGTCTGTAAACAATTATCACACAACGCCGCGTAATAGCCCCGAAGACCGCAGATTTTATCAACATCGCGGCGGAAGCCGGAAATTAAGGTGTTAATAGAAAGGTATTCGGTATCTCTGGCAAAGATTATGTCACGCTTAGAGGCCAAGTCTTCGTTTAACGCAGATGGAAATGGTACAAACATGAATTGCAATGCTGTAAAGAACAAAGGGAATTCATAGGAACGTAGGCAGTGAATATGAAGAATTAGAAGTGAAAAACAAAACCTCATTTTCGCTTAAGTTTGATGATGAAGTGCTGATATAAATTTGTACCTCCAGAACAAAACGATGAACTCTACACTATCGTCATATTTCAAGTCTTGATTTAATGAAATAAAAATAAGTACCTGCGCTGTAATTTCGCATAAAAAAAAACGAAATAAGAAATATGTGCAGAAGCAGAAGAAGAAAGTTTGGGGGAAAATGGTGGGAAAGGTCAAAGACCCTGAGCAATGCTGCCGGCAGCAGACACAAGAGACTCGGCAACAAGCAGCAAGGCAGTGGACAGCGTGATTGATGGAAGCCGTGGAAGATGACGCAAGGAAGAGCGGAGGCGACCACAATCATGTCTTCTGTCTTACCTGCACGTCTGGCTCGACGTCAGTTGTCCGCTCACTGGCTAGCCCGCCATCTGCCGGCCATCCCAAGCCACGGTGCTTCGTTCAGCAGTTTTCAATCATAATTTTCTCGTACTAGCTTCCTAATTCACTGATGGTAAGAAATTCTAAGATTGTTTACCTTAATTATATTTAATACAGACTATTTCAAGATGTGTGCATTGAAATTTTGTAAAAAAAAAAAATCTTTGTTATTACAAAAAAAAACTAAAAATAAAGTCAAAATAAGATAAAAACTCTGCCCTCTTGTAACACTTCTCAGCGCGTCCTGTCATATTATTAAAAATTTTTTTATAATTGCTACTCTATGACAGTTGCGATGGCTATTGATAAATTTCACTGCATAATTGATCAACTCACACCAACAAATGCACCAAAAAAATTTGTCACTGATTTCTTTATTAAAAGATTACCCCAATACGCATTTCGGCACTTCTATATTGCCATCATCAGGGGATCGTTGGGGTTTGTACATAGACCAATGTTCTTTGTTACATCAGAACAGTTGTGTCAGTATTCGTTATTACCACTTTGTATAAAATTGTATAAAATTGTATAAAATTGTGTAATAGTAGTATTGTTAAATTGCTAAAATTAATAGTAAAACAGTGTGGTATATTATATTACATGCTGTGATATAATTCATAAATTATTGGCAGCGTGGTCCGGTGTGCTGTTTTGTGCCGGTTATCTGTTAAAATATTACATATAATTAGGGTCATGACAAATACTGTTAATTATATTAGTGTGCGTATGCTTTCATACGCTTTCAAGTTGAGTGTGAAGGGGTAATATTTTAATAAAGAAATCAGTGACAAACTTGTTTTGGTGCATTTGTTGGTGTGAGTTGATCAATTGTACAAAAATGCACGGTAAATATAACTTGAAGTTCACTGCATAGTTTCTTTTGGAACGTCCTGTATAATTCTAGTATTCAACTTATTGTCAGTAATGGCCTCAACATATATTTCTTGCGTCTCCTTTGTCTTTTTCAAATTGTTCTTCTAGTAGGTTATATTTAATGACTAACATTATTTGTTGTGATAAAGACATAGGTAGCCCATTAGCCGAAGACACATATAATGTGAAGAAAAGTGCACCTTATTACACGCCATTAAGAACAACAATTCTAGAAATAAAACCCAAAAAAAGAATAGAAGCATAGACCTATGTTGATTAGCCCTGTCATTTTAAGACTACAGTAAGGTATCAAAATATACGAATTTATATACTAAGTACACTGCAAACGTAATGCATTTCAAAAACCTGCGATCAAGATTGACAATTCTGAACCTCACGCACAAAAATATTAAGAGCAAATTAAAATCAAATTAGCCTTTCTACCGCTCGATTCCAAATCGTATTTCCTTCTGCCTTACCCTCAGACTTCACACCCCTCAAATGCTTTCGTTGCTATCCTGATATTCATCTGTTACTGACAATATCTGCTCGTTGCTATCCTGATATTCATCTGTTACTGACAATATCTGCTCGTTGTTATCCTGATATTCATCTGTTACTGACAATATCTGCTCGTTGCTATCCTGATATTCATCTGTTACTGACAATATCTGCTCGTTGTTATCCTGATATTCATCTGTTACTGACAATATCTGCTCGTTGCTATCCTGATATTCATCTGTTACTGACAATATCTGCTCGTTGCTATCCTGATATTCATCTGTTACTGACAATATCTGCTCGTTGCATCCTGATATTCATCTGTTACTGACAATATCTGCTCGTTGCTATCCTGATATTCATCTGTTACTGACAATATCTGCTCGTTGCTATCCTGATATTCATCTGTTACTGACAATATCTGCTCGTTTCTATCCTGATATTCATCTGTTACTGACAATATCTGCTCGTTGCTATCCTGATATTCATCTGTTACTGACAATATCTGCTCGTTTCTATCCTGATATTCATCTGTTACTGACAATATCTGCTCTTTGCTATCCTGATATTCATCTGTTACTGACAATATCTGCTCGTTGCTATCCTGATATTCATCTGTTACTGACAATATCTGCTCGTTGCTATCCTGATATTCATCTGTTACTGGCAATATCTGCTCATTGCTATCCTGATATTCATCTGTTACTGACAATATCTGCTCGTTGTTATCCTGATATTCATCTGTTACTGACAATATCTGCTCGTTGCTATCCTGATATTCATCTGTTACTGACAATATATGCTCGTTGCTATCCTGATATTCATCTGTTACTGACAATATCTGCTCGTTGCTATCCTGATATTCATCTGTTACTGACAATATCTGCTCGTTTCTATCCTGATATTCATCTGTTACTGACAATATCTGCTCGTTGCTATCCTGATATTCATCTGTTACTGACAATATCTGCTCGTTGCTATCCTGATATTCATCTGTTACTGACAATATCTGCTCGTTGTTATCCTGATATTCATCTGTTACTGACAATATCTGCTCGTTGCTATCCTGATATTCATATGTTACTGAAAATATCTGCTCGTTGCTATCCTGATATTCATCTGTTACTGAAAATATCTGCTCGGTTGCTATCCTGATATTCATCTGTTACTGACAATATCTGCTCGTTGCTATCCTGATATTCATCTGTTACTGACAATATCTGCTACACTACATACGTTAACTGCCAATGCATAGGATCAGTCTTTCTCTGCACTCGATCTAAATATTCACATCCAAATATATTTCAAATAAAAGTTTTGTAACGTAGCAAGAGACATTCCATACAAACTTTAGTTAATAACTTTGGAAAAAAAATAAAAAAGGTAAATCTGTCCTTCGCACATTGGAGGTACATGAATAAAAATTAAATCCTCCTACCAAATCCACAGAGCGTGATGCAATCTACGTTTTCTTGCAAAGTACAGCGTGTTTCATAAGTCAATCCGGGATTTAGAGGTTTGGCCGTGCAGTAGCAAACCCACGTATAAGAGATAAAAGCATGCCAACGGATAGAGGAAATGTAAAAGTTTTTTCATGATAGATGCGATGGCGTAGTTACCCGTTTCTCCGCTAGGAGGCAGTGGTGTGCAAACATGGCGTTTTCAGGTGAACAGAAAGCATTTTTGTGTCCTGCAATTTGCTAAAACCCAGTCAATTGTAACAGTGCAACGTGGTTTTCGAACCAAGTATCGTACAGAACCACCAACGGACAAAACAGTAAGAGACTGGTACAGAAAATTCGAGGAAACTGGCTGTTTGTGTGTCGCAAAACGAACAGGTAGGCCGGGACCATCGCCTGGGACTGTGGACCTCGTACGAGGATTGACGTCTGTCGAGTCACCAAAGGGGGACATATTGAACATTCGTAAGGTAGGATCAAAACTTGGATATGTACTCTTTTCACTGACATTCTCTCATCCCCCGTGTGTGATTTGCCTCCTGAGCTACAGACCTCCGAAATCCCGGAGGGATTTATGAAACGCCCTGTATTAAACAACAGACAACCAGACTAACATTTGTAACCAGTACCTCCCAAATTCAAAACTTGATTTCCACCTACTACACCGCGAAGCTTGGCTGTGAAACAGACCCAAAGCACATCACGATATATAAACGTACACATGATTTATCTGCTTTGATGCCTTAAACAAGGCTTCCTGTTTGACTTGAGGATACTAAAAAGTGTCATTAGACAGTATTTGTGAATAGCTTAAGGTCTATTGTTATTCTGCCTTGAATGTTTGGAGACTTGTGTCTCTGAATCATTTACAGTGGTTAGACATGGCAAGTGAAACTGTGGGAAATAGATCACGGTGAGACAGGCGATATGGTACACAGAATGTTACTTGTGTTAAGCAAAGAAGCACTGAAACAGGGATGCGTAAAATATATGGTGACCACAAGAACGACAATGCCATCATCATCATTCTATAGTCTGTCTTACGACAGGTCCCTAGCCTCTTCCAAAGCGAGTTTTCCACAGGGTGTGATCTAGTGCTTCCTCTTTCAATTTCCAGTATCTTATCTTTTCCTTAAGGTCATCCAGTAGCTGCTTATGTCTTCTCCCTCGTCTTCCCGTCATTTCTATCCTTCCTTCTAACTTTCCTTCAATCACATGTTTCAGAAGGCAGTTTCTACTCAAGATGTGACCAATCCACTTAACCTTTCTTCTTTTTATTGTATGTACGATATTCCTCTCCTCCTTCACTCTATGTAACACTTCTTCATTTCTCACACGCTCTGTCCAACTGATCTTCTCCATTCTTCTCCAGCACCACATTTCAAAACTTTCCAGATACTTCTGATCTACTTTCCGAAGTGTCCACTTTTCAGCACCACACAAAGCTACGCTCCAAATGTAGCACTTTACTAGTTTCTTTCTTAAATTTAAGTCCATCTGCTGCAAAATCTTGGGGCTTCCTTAATGTTCATCCTCCACATACTTTACATGAGTAACACTTGGTAAAGTAAAGTCCTTGTCTACAACCAAAGGCATATAGGGGGAGTAGCTGTATAGCTCCATTCATTCCTAACCTCGGCAACAGATAGAGGTGAGTGGTCAAAATCACGCTCTGGCCGCTTTACCCCTAGGAAATAACCCCGGTACCCATTGAATAGGAAACCAGGTGAGCCCCAGAGTGGATCTGGACATTCTGGAGCACAGGAAACCTCTTATCCCTGCCGGCATTCGAACCCTGGACTTCCCAGCCTGTAGCCTAGTAGCTATACCGAATACGCTACCCCTGCTCCAAGAAACATCTGAGCTGTGAATTTTATATTGTTTATTTTAATTGTATAATACAGGGCATACACAAAAGAATGGTGCGGTTTCATAAGTGATTCGCTTTTGATACCGCACCATTCTTTTGTGTATGCCCTGTTATATATGTGTATATTCCTTCTTAATTTTTGTTACTAATTCAGTCTGTTAAAATCCTTTGTCTCCTCTTTTCTCTCCCTCCCATATATTGCTTTATCTTGCCCTCTCGAAATAAAAGAGTAAAGCAATCCCATTACAGGCCTAGACAGGCCCTTAGGGTTCCAGGAGGTTGAGGCTCCCAGATTTCAAGTCAATCGACACATGAAGGTGGTCAGTTGTCAGACCTGCGCACCGGCCGGCTTTACCCCCTCCCCTCTAAGGAAATATACCTGGTACTCATTTCTGTTAAAACTGAGTCGATTCCAGGGCCATAGTGCGACCGGAAGAATTATGTCAATGAAAAATTCCAATTACACCATCTGGAATCGAACCCGCAACCTTCCGGCTTTTAGCGTAGTGCCTCAACCAACTACGCCACCGCGTGCCCCCAGCCTTCTCGAAATACCGTAAAAAAATAAATATTCGAATATTATCATGATTATCACCCACAGTTAACACTACATATCCGTGCTACAGATTATGCCAACTTTCATTCATCAACGTTTTATAACCAATAAAATAAGCTAACGTCATGTAAATGGCAAGACGTTTGGCTATCGTCATAATAGGCCACGACGTCATAGAGTCATAATCGGTGTCCGGATTGTAATTTAAATCTATCCGGAACAAAGAATCCACTCAACCAGAGCTATGATATTTCTTGAACATAGTTCTTTCTCCCTGCAAGTGAATTTAATACAGCAGTGTGAACAGTTATATATATATATTACATATATATATATATATATATACATATAGATCTACTCTTAAATTAAAATAAGTGTCACTTCGACTCCATTATTCATTGCCTCTCATCTCATATTTCATATTTAATTTTATGAATAAAATGGTACTCTATTCCTGTGTTCCTTTTTTCTGTAATTACGTCTCTCAATTTCACTTTTTTGAATTATAGATAAAAATAAAATTAAGTTAGCGACATTTCTTGCAAAATGTGCATGCCTGTTAGCCTGCTATATTGAAGTACGCTTAAATCTCAACTGTCATACATACAAGACAGGTTTTGTACGCAGCAGAGTGGCATTTCGCTACTGCAACAAACAGCAGGTTTGCTGCTACTAACTCGTCACATAAATTTATATGAGTTACAGCACGCCTGTACGTCCGGTCATTCAGAGAGAGTTTGCTGTGGCAGTAAGTCGATTAATTGCACCTGGAGTGAGGTAAAACTCCGTACAGCAATCAGCATCTGAATGAAAGTTTAATCGTTGTATAAAGTAGTTAAAGTGGGCCGGGATAGCGCAGTCGGTAAAACGACTCGCTAAGAGCTGGACGGTCCGGGGATCGAATCCAGGTGGGGGCGAAATTTTCAGCACCCGTCCAGAACGGCCCTGGGGCGTACCCAGCCTCCTGTACAATTGGTACCGGGTCATTCCCGCAGGTAAAGCGGCCGGGGCGTGGAGTTGACTACCCACCCCCATCTAGCGCCGAGGTTAAAGAAAAGTAGAGCTATACCTCTACTCCCCTCTGGGCCTTCATGGCCTGTTCTAGGGTGACCTTTACCTTTTATAAGGTAGTTAAAAATGAGATCCGCGCTCTTATGGGATTTTACGCAGCGTAAACTGATAGTTTGTTGCCGACGTTTCGGAACAACATATCGGTCCCATATTCAAGGGTCAAGCAATTCAAGAAGACTCTTTGGACTGCTTGACCCTTGAAGATGAGAACGATAGGTTTTCCCGAAACGTCGCTAACAAACTATCAGTTTACGCTGCGTAAAATCCCGGAAGAGCGGCGACCTCATTTACACCGTGGCGGAAACCTGAAATCACGCGTGGGCAAGACTGCTTTCAGATAAAGATTTCATATGAAAACAAACAACGCTAACCTGATGCCTGTACGAAGTAGTTAGTGACGTTGGAGGGTCCAGACTTCTATACCTTCATTACATTCATTCATTCATTCATTCATTCATTCATTCTGCAGTCTGTCTTACGACAGGTCCGTAGCCTCTCCCAAAGCGAGTTCTCCACAAGGTGCGATCTAGTGCTTCCTCTTTCAATTTACAGTATTTTCTCTTTTCCTTAAGGTCATCCAGTAGCTGCTTACGACTTCTTCCTCGTCTTCCCGTCATTTCTATCCTCCCTTCTACCTTTCCTTCAATCACGTGTTTCAGAAGGCAGTTTCTACGAAAGATGTGACCAATCCAGTTAATCTTTCTTCTTTTTATTGTATGTACGATATTCCTCTCCTCCTTGACTCTGTGTAATACTTCTTCATTTCTCACACGATCGGTCCAACTCATTTTCTCCAACACCACATTTTACACTTTATCCACTCTTTTAATGCGCCTTTCATGAAACTCAGTAAAGTGATTGGTTATGGTGTTTGCGTGTAATATTCTCTTTGCCATCCCACGCGATATGGTTCTGGGGCCCACACAGACTGCAATCCAGTGATTAACCGGAGCTCTGTTTGTCTGCACGTAAATACGCGGGAAGCCTCGTATTTACGTGCAGACACACTTCACACTAGGGGGCGAACGACAATAGAATTAAAATAATGTGCCAACCTATGTCCGTCGAACGCAACTTATATTAAGATATAAATGCAGCTACGTGTTTCGGCTACATAACTATATCATGCTGTATGTAAGAAGATAAAAAGATAAACTGTATATCTGCAGTCGACTTTATCTCCAGGTTGCAACCTCAGTCTTGTTTATATATAAACTCCATGGAGCAGAGTCCTACTTGAGAAGCTAACAGGTCGTCAGCTAGTCAAGAAATTCCCCGCGTTTTATGGAACCCGAAGGTTCATTACCGCATTCACAACAGCCCGCCACCTGTCCCTATCCTGAGCCATATCAATCCAGTCCACGCCATCCCATCCCACTTCTTGAAGATCCATTTTAATATTATCCTCCCATCTATGCTGGGTCTTCCAAGTGGTCTCCTTTCCTCAGGTCTCCCACTAAAATCCTGTATGCACCTCTCCCCTCCCCCATACGTGCTACATGCCCCTCCCACCTCATTCTCGATTTTATCACCCGAATAATATTTGGTAATGAGTACAGATCATTAAGTTCCTCGTTATGTAGTCTTCTCCACTCCCCCGTCACCTCGTCCCTCTTAGGCCCGAATATCCTCCTCAGCACCCTATTCTCAAACACCCTCAGCCTATGTTCCTCCCTCAGTGTGACAGACCAAGTTTCACACCCATACAAAACAACAGGCAAAATTATAATTCTGTATATCTTAATATATATATATATAATCTGTATAAGTCAAATATAAGAGTATAGAAATTATAGCAACCATAATTTACATCATTGGGCTATCAAAGGTTAAAGAGGCAAAAAGTAGAATTCTTGAATGTTAACTCCGATTGTACCTACACGAAGTATCCACTAGGTTTCAAAGGCTTAGGAAAAACCACTGAAAGACAGTATATTAGCTTTGTTCAAATCAGGACCAGGTTTTCCTTCAGCAGTGTTGCATTGTATTGTTAATACCACGAAGTAATCAAGTCTAAATATCAGTGTTGGGCCCGGATAGCTGAGTCTGTATCGCGACCCGCTACGGGCTGGACGCTTCTAGATTCGAACCCAAGCGGAGGCAACAGATACTCTTTTCTCCACACCCGTCCTTAACGAAACCTGAGGCCCACCCTACCAGCCTCCTGTACGATAGGTACCAGGGGGTAAAACGACCGAGACGTGGTTTTGACCTCCCACCGCCATCTACCGTCGAGTTTAAGAATGAGTAGAGCTACACCTCCACTCCCCCTCTCTCCCTGCATGACATGTCAGGATGACTCTTACTTTTTTAATGTCAATATGACAGAGCCATCTAGTGTGATCTTCAGTCAGGATATGTCACATACTGTTCTTACACAGGCCTACCAACATAAACATAGGAAATTTCCAAGGCATTTGCAACACAGACACAATAAAAATTTATGACACGGGTTTGTGATTGTTTAAAGAAGTCCCTTTGAAATCGCTAAGGCACGCAGATTTTGTAGAATAACCAAAGGTTTTGTAACAGCAGCAATAGTAGTGTCTAGAAGGCAGCTTGACTGCTCCTTTCATGTGCCAACAAGTCTTTTAGTCGCAACAGAAGAAGTGTCACTTGCAGTAATTTACAATACACTTAAGAGGACGAACATTCATTTCCTTTGACCCCTTTGCTGCCGCCTGTATGAAAGACACAGTTTGACTTAAAAGGCAGGATAAATGAAGACATGGAAGTGACTGACAAATAGGACTTGGGTGTCCTTAGCGACAAAGACATTTTCTCTTCGGCGTCCAAAACTGCACTGCAGCTGCCAACCACTTCCAGAAAGGGCGTCGTCGGCTGTTTCCTCTAAGGCTTAAGCGGCCGGAGTTTAAGTTTTACTCTTCACATCCTTCTATGTCCAGTTCATAAAGGCTTGTTGTTTTCTTCCACTCCCCTATACGTTCAATAAAGGCGTAAGTTTCAGTCAGGCCACGAAACGTAAAGACCCCGAGCTAACCTCTTCCAGTCTATGCCGGGTTAGCGGCCAGCATGAGGTTTTCCGTGGGTTTCCTCAGTCTATGCCAGTGCTGAGTGAGGACTTTTGAATAAGTTTCTGTCAGCTCCTTCCGTATCATTAACTGTTCGCAATTCTGATCATCCTTTTACGTCACCTAAAGTCAACTGTATAATCTCTAGAGTTGAAACGGCAGCGTTAAATAACCTAGCAATGTGTCAGTCAGTTTTAACAGAAGTACTATTAGCTTTTCCATTAAGTTACTCCCTCCCAAAGCACCCAAAAATTCCTCCCAGTCATACCTTCCCCTTTTGAAACATATCAACATTTGTGAAAGAACCAGAATTTTATAAAAATTACTATAAGCCTACATTCTAAAATTGCGTTTTTTTATGTGGCTCCAATATTGAAATACAATGGTCCCTTGTTCATCCGGACTATACGGTTGTTCCGGATTACCCAGGAATCCCCACCACCGAAGGGAAACTCCATGGCATAGGTAACATACGAAATATCATCACTCAATGCTAAAGTAAAACCCCACTCAAAGCAGAAATATTGCACCTAATATTATATTAAAATAATAATAACGTACTGTAATAATAATAATTTCAGTCTGAAGTACCGGGCTACATTTGGCCCAAAATTGTCCGGACCAATCGCGGATCCGGATTACAGGGTTCCGGATTACCGAGGGACTACTGCATTCACAGAACATTCACAGTTGACAATGGATGGAATATGAAGCCTCCCTGGATTTCAGAAACGTTTACTCGAAATTCCATTTCAGAAAAAAAAAACACAGTATACTAATATGTATAAGGAAAAGGACAACCAGAAGTTCTACTAGCTGTCGCTAGCTGTATGTTACTGGTAATTAAACACGCTAATGCAGTATTACAGCCGATCCCAGTGGCCGTGCGGTCTAAGGCGTGGGTCTTCGGCCGCTCGCTTACTAGGATCGTGGGTTCGAATCCCACCGGGGGCATGGATGTCTGTCTCTTGTGAGTGTTGTGTGATGTCAGGTAGAGGTCTCTGTGACGGGCTGGTCCCTCGTCCAGAGGAGTCCTACCGACTGTGGTGTGTCTCAAATGTGTGTCACCATGAAACCTCGACGAAACGAGGAGGCCCAGGCCCATATAGGGCTGTCGAGCCATAGGGAAAAAAAAATGCAGTAATACAACCCTCTCGTTACGCTTAAGTGCGGCTTTCAAAGTGAGAACGTCCGATGACTTCAAACATCACGTAATATGTTTGGGTTAGGAGCAATGGTCCCAGAAATCGACTATACACAAAATTGGCGGTGAAACACATAAAATGCTAGGACAGTCCGAAGATGCCGTTATGTGGACGAGGAGACTGTCACAACTGTTAGAGGAATGAATATGACCATATTTTAACCATGGCTCAACAGCCCTATATGGGCTCGGATCTCCTCTTGCCTCCTCTTTCCGAGGTTACTAAGTCGTGCGCATTCGTGGCAGTTGGTGACTGGCCAACTGGCCGCGCTACTATTCTATCGATCCTGATGTGTCCGCCAGAGCCATCTGGCAGGCAGTCAGGAGACTTGGGTGAGAAATGGAGGCTTTGAATTTAGCTTACGTAACATTTTTATTCATGCCCATAAGGTTCTTTTACATGCCGTAAATCTACGTGGAAGTGGTGCTCCGGATTTTTATCACCCTTAAAAATCCATCGACCTCGGTCGGGATCGAACCCGCGAACCTTGGGTCCAGTGGCGAGCACGCTAACCACTAATCCACCGAGGTCGACAATATGACCATATATCTCCTCTTTACCCTGAGTTAGGGCCACACGGTATTTTCAGTTAAATGCCGAGAACGTGATACGACGTCGACTGATCGAGCGTCTCGCACGGCAGTGATAGATGAGCATGGAGCGCTGGCGGAAACCTGACTGACAGGACAACCCGAAGTCCTAGAAAGAAATTCTACTTCAATGTCACTTATTTGTGATAAATATCAAATGACTCTCCTGGGACTGAAGTCGGGCCTCCGCGATGAAAGGCAGGCGCCTAACAGACAAAACCCAGATGAAACTTTGAAAATTATAGGACAGTCAAGTGCGATAGAGAAAAAAGGTAAAGGTAAAGGTTAAGCAATCCCATTACAGGCCTGGACAGGCCCTTAGGGTTCCAGGAGGTTGAGGCTCCCAGATTTATAGACAATCGGCACATGAAGGTGGTAAGGTTGTCAACCCTACGCACCGCCCGCCTTTACCCCCAGGAAATATTCCTGGTACTCATTTCTGTTAAGATGCCGAGTCGACCCCAAGGTCATAGTGCGACCGAAATGATTATATCAATGAAAAATTCCAGTGACACCATCGGGAATCGAACCCGCGACCTTCCGGATTGTAGCATAGTGCTTCAACCAACTGCGCCACCGCGTGTTCCAGAGAAAAAAGATTGTCCTGTCTAAAACAGAGACAGACGAAAACAAAGCTACATTTTGACTCTTAAGGTTTAAAGACTTCCGAGGTGTGACACCGTGTATGTAGCACTTCGATCGAACCTGATACCTCCATATTCTGGGTAGGAGACTTGTTCGAGTGAGGTGATTGGCCAGTTTGTGCTTCCAGTTGTCTTAAAACTTCATATTGGAAGGCAGCTTAATGTGTCGCAGAATCCATCTACGTGCGTCAGCAATTAAAATACCTCGTTCTTTCCTCGGAGAATAGAAATGGCCAAAACAAGTGATTCATTGGCCTCACCCTGGAGGTGTGTGAGGGGAACATCATAGCAAGAACGAATTTATAACAAGACTGAAAGAAAGAATTTTAAGGATGGGATCCGGAATGATAAAGAGACATGGAATATGGAAAAAGCGAGAAGACAACTAGAAGACAGGATGTAATCTCAGTAGGACAAGCTCTTACATTTGTATCTGTCAAGAGTATTTAGAAAATGTTAAAGAATTTACTCTGAATTCCAATCTGTTTTCCCTGAAAGCTACCTACAGAGCAGACCGCTCAAACCGTAGCTCGCAGGCAACATGTTGCCCGCGACACAGTGTTATGGTGCCCGCGGAGACACTCGAAATGAGAACATGCCTTTTGACCTTTAGACCTTTCACTTGGCGAAGCCGAGATAGAACGCCAAAATGCTTATGGGCTGTTTATTTATGGAGATATACATTACACTGCCAACTCATTTTGTAAAATTGTGCTAAAAAATAGCGACACCATAGTCCATACCGTCAATTCCTCTTACATTTTACAAAATATTTTTTTCGTATTATTATCAGTATATTATTTTATTGCACATATTGTACAGAACAATTTACATTAAAATTATATATATATACAGGGTGATTCAAAAATCTCCATACATGGGAAAATTGGTCCCTTTATTTACAAAACGTCCTTTATATGGGCACGATTACATTGACAGCCAATAAGGATGTGTCTCTTCCACTCATGGCGAACTCATTTTAAAACACCTGGTGTTATCCGCGCACATGCATCTCTAATGCGTTCTTTTAGTTGGTCCATATTTTGTATTTTCACCTGGTACACCATAGTCTTAAAATGCCTCCACAAGTAAAAACCACGTGGGGTGAGGTCTGGAGATCTCGGAGGCCACTCCAGGGGACCACGGCGACCAATCCAATGACCTGGAAACTGCTGATCAAATCAACGGCACACGCAGATACCGTATAATCCCTATGCATGGAGACTTTTTAATCACCCTGTATATATATATATATATATATATATATATATATATGAGTGTAAGTACTCATTCACTCTTCATTCTGTGTTTTTAATTTAAGGTTGTAGCCATGCAGACCAAATTTTGCCAAAGTTGCCCGCACAACATGAAAGGTTGAACGGGCCTGCTACAGGAACTCGGGATAGTGCAGTCAACGTAGTGCCTACGCTACGGCCTGAACGTCCCAAAAACCGTTTTCGATCCCCAGCAGTGGAAAAATGTTTTTCTCTTTTTCCAAAATATTCAGATCGGCTATAGGCTCACTCAGCCTTATTCAAAGATACCTGCGTGACAGGTCGCTGCGAATAAAGCAGCTGGGGGCATGAAGCTGACCACTCATCTGCATCTAATGCCGAGTTTGAGACTACGTGGAGCTACACCTCCAATCATCCAACATGTGTTCGCGGAGTGCTGCCTAACTGAGCACAACTGAACTTGCTACATGGTTATAATGTTTAAATGACGTTTCGTTAAACAGTCTTCCTGTAATTAAAAACGTCCAACATTTACTTTCTGTACTCATCACGAATATTTTTCAAAGGTACAGCAAACAGCAATTTTGTCTTGACACGTTCTTTTGTCTATAGATTCAGTCTTCATGTCTGCATCTGCATTCTTTTTTCATCGTGCACATCTTGGCACAAGGCCATTTTTGAAACTTTTAAAACTTTGTTCTTTACAAAATAAACGATTAAAATTCAACATCAGTTATTAATTACTTTTATGATTAATGTATTTCAACTGAAGTATAATATATATATATATATATATATATATATATATATATATATATAAGTTCTACATGGTCGTGCAAAAACAAACGGTATAATATTCCTTTCAAAACAGATGGAAATATTGGTAAGAAGGAATGAAACAGACAAGGTCATTAAGACCTTCGTGAGGTAGTGTTTAAGGCTAACTGCTGGTATTTAAGAGGTCCTTGTCTCATGCCTCGTTTAGAGATATGAGACATTCTGACAAAAGTTTCCCCGCTAATTATTTTAATTATGTCTTTCGTTAAACACATACAGGGAAAGTGTAAGTTGTATGGTCCGATAAGTGTAAGTTGTATGGTCCGATAAGTGTAAGTTGTATGGTCCGATAAGTGTAAGTTGTATGGTCCGATAAGTGTAAGTTGTATGGTCCGATAAGTGTAAGTTGTATGGTCCGATAAGTGTAAGTTGTATGGTCCGATAAGTGTAAGTTGTATGGTCCGATAAGTGTAAGTGTTGTCCGATAATGTAGTTGTAGGTCCGATAAGTGTAAGTTGTATGGTCCGATAAGTGTAAGTTGTATGGTCCGATAAGTGTAAGTTGTATGGTCCGATAAGTGTAAGTTTATGGTCCGATAAGTGTATTTTATGGCCTAAGTCAAACGGAAATCGCCCGTCAACTGGGGTCTATCACTCATGTCAGCACAGTTACTGTAAAGCGAACCTCAGGCAGAACAGGAGATAACCCGGCCGAGAATAGAAGCAGGTACCTCTCGCATACCAGCATTACCACTAAATCGACATACTCATTTACCACTTAATGTTTTATTAACTGGTCTTTCGTATTTAGGTCCAATTTTCTATTTGTTTGAACTGTACAGAAAACCTTCTGTGCCGTTTATAATAAAATAATAGTGAATACGAGGAACAAGTCAGGGCAGGTTTCCACCAGATGGCCCTAGTCAAAATGGCGGTTGAGTATATGAAGTTTGTTGTGAGGGTGGAATAGAGGGGTAAACTGTTCTGATGAGGAAAGTGGGAAGAGAAAGGGAAGGCCCTTCGGGTGTCATAAAGTGCCCACTAATTGGGTACGGTCCGAAAGGGGAAGTTGTGCCGGAGGGTTCAAGATAACTGCCATAGAGTTTAGGTTAAGTCTGGAAGAAGATTCTTTGGCAGGATGGGTAGGCAACCCGCTTCCTGCAGGTGCATGTTACACAAAATGGCCAAGTTATGGAGTGGCCACAGAATCGCTTAAATTGAGTGAATTAAACCATCAAAGTGCTCCTTCCTTCTACGGGAGCAAGAAAGTTAAGTGCAAACCTCACTCTATCTCCGGCCACTACACGTGAAAGCGTGACCTTGAAACTAAGCAATTTTGGGCGAACCTAATTAATCTTTCATGACCGAGAAGCGAAGTAAAATCACTCATATCTATATAACATGAAACGTCTTTGATGTATGCCTTAGTACAGTTTAAAAATGCTTTAACTCTCTGCATGCTGAGCTGTTTCGAAGGCTTCTCTTACTATTTTTATTTCTATGTTTCAATACAAACTAACGTTGTTCTTCAGTGAATGCTATAAAGTTGAAAACTGACATTTTACCTAACCATGTGGAGTACAAATTTCCTCTGACACATATCTTCCTCACACAAGCCTTCTGCCTTTCATTGCAAAGACCAAAAAAAAAAAAAAAAGATTTCATTCTGAAAATTTCACATTGTTGACACCGTGCATCTTCGTCATATTAAATTAAGTTTCAGACCAACTGATGCACACTAAAACAACTTTTATTGTAGCTTTATTATAATTGTTAAAATTATTAAAATTATACCCCTACACGTGTTTCGATCCTAGGATCATCGTCAGGGGGTTTTTTTTAACAATTTTAACAATTATAATAAAGCTACAATAAAAGTGGTTTTAGTGTGCATCAGTTGGTCTGAAACTTAATTTCATTCTGAGAATCAAAGATATAAATACACGGTGAGCAAAAAGCAGAGTTTCTTAGTGTAAGAAAAGATGGGTTGTTAAAATTATCCTAACATCACGGAGGGTAGGAATAAATGTATCGCGGGCCGTATTTTTTTTTCAGTCTTTCAAGATGAAAAAAAAAATAAAGGGACAAGGACAGAGTTTGTAAGCGATTAGAATTATAGATATAAGGGCATTAAAATGTATCTTATGTTTTGGAAGCTAACTGAAAGACATAACGAACCTTTTTCATAGATTCTAGATAAGCTTTCAGTACAATATCATGTATAAAAACGTAACAGAATAAAAGATAAAAGTGACCACTGTACTTCGTATAGACTTGTAGTTAAGAAAAGTGTGGAGAAGTAAAAATGGTTTTTATAATAAATAACTGGGTCCAAAACACACATCGATCCTATACAATTCCAATTTTACTCTTAAAAGTTTTAAAACCAAATTATCTTTCCTCCTATTTTCCTTATAACTTTAATTACGCAGATGCAAGCACATAACACTTACCGCCATCTCACGTTTGACCATGTGACGTCATATGGCAGTCAAAGTGAGGTACAAAGTCGCAAGGAGTCCTGTCCTTTCCAGAACCAAATTAAACCAGTGTAAGAACTGAGATCTGCGCTCTTCTGTGATGTTACGCAGCTTCGAGTGGTAACCCTTTACCCTTCGACGCTGCGTAATGTACCAGAAGAGCGCAGATCTCATCAACATCGCGACGGAAGCCTGAAATCGCAGTGTAAGAACTGTTTAAAATATCGTCAGCCGACTGCATATTTACATATTATTTTTCCTGTCGCTCCTTGTGGAGCATAGGGCCTCTGTTCAGAGGTTTCTTTGGTCGTGCGCATAGGTGTAGTGAGTGACCAGCCCATTGACTGCGCAAGTTCAACTCAATCCTGACGTGACTGCCAGAGCCATCTAGCAGTCAGTCAGGAGACTTGGGTGAGAAATGGCCGCTGAATTTTGCTTACGAAACATCTCAATTCATGCCCGTAAGGTTCTTTTACATGCCGTAAATCTACGACATGGGACCGACGGCTTTACTTCCCCTCCGAAGGAAATTGTGCTACGGATTTTTATCACCCTTAAAAATCCATCGACCTCGGCCGGGATCGAACCCGCGAACCTTGGGTCCAGTGGCGAGCACGCTAACCACTAGTCCACCGAGGTCGACCAGCCGACTGCATGCTGTATTAAATTTCCACATCAGACAACTAACTCTCTAGGTTACAGGACACTAGTCTGCCTGAACTGAACCATCATTCTTTCATGCTCTGATTCGTAAAAGGACATATCACTCCGTACAGACAACGAATGCTGCAGGCCTGATTACTAATGAAATATACTCATGTAAAGGACAACCGACTGGCCATCAAGATCACCGGACTTAACAAACGTTACCTTTCCATGTATTTAACAATTAAAGGTGTGTACTTGTGTGAAACCGTCCGGCTTGTGTCTTGAAAACCACATTTCCACCTCGAGTTCCAGCCCCGAATACAGCTATTAAAATGATCTCTCATTCGATATTACATATAAACCACACAGTCTAAACAGCGTCGTCAAACAACCTACGAATCAATCGGCAACGGTATATTATGCAGCCCTCGAAATATGCAGACTCTGCATTACCATGAATCAGCGATGTCAAATCGACAGACTACATACTATGCGAGATTTGACGGAGTTATGGTGGTCAAAGTGTTCATGACTCTCTTATGGGAGGTGACGCCGTGCGGATGGGTCGGTATTTAACTCCTGAACGGTTTGTTATGGATCTTACACCACTACCCAACATGCGAACACCGATCCATATAAGATCGTGTATGACTGTACAAATACAGATATCTGATTGTAAGATATGTGTTAACAGTATCACAATGCGAAAGAACTAATTCTTAATAAGAACTGCACACTTCTAATTGACAGTCTTAACCTCATTAACCTTAAATGCAGTACTCAGTCCAGGGATAAAAAGTATTCTCTGTAATATGCTTATATTTAACACTTCGAAGACCGCGTATCTATTGGCGTCTATTGTTCTTTTAGTAATGTATTATTTAAAAGATCGCCGGTAACTGACATGTCGATAACTGACATGTCGATAACTGACATGCCGATAACTGACATGGTCGAATGAAGCTGACATGCCGATAACTGACATGTCGATAGCTGACATGTCGATAGCTGACATGTCGATAGCTGACATGTCGATAGCTGACATGTCGATAGCTGACATGTCGATAGCTGACATGTCGATAGCTGACATGTCGATAGCTGACATGTCGAAAACTGACATGTCGATAACTGACATGTCGATAACTGACATGTCGATAGCTGACATGTCGATAGCTGACATGTCGGTAAACTGACCTGTCGATAACTGACATGTCGATAACTGACATGTCGATACTGACATGTCGGTAACTGACATGTCGATAACTGACATGTCGATAACTGACATGTCGATAACTGACATGTCGATAACTGACATGTCGATAACTGACATGTCGATAACTGACATGTCGATAACTTACATGTCGATAACTGACATGTCGATAACTGGCATGTCGATAACTGGCATGTCGATAACTGACATGTCGATAACTGGCATGTCGATAACTGACATGTCGATACGCACAAACTAATTTCTGAAATACTCCAATTTAGTAATCCTTCAAAGTTGTCGCATTTTCAAGCCTGTCATCCCTATTTAAAATACATCAATTTCAGTTCCACAACTATAAAAAACATACGGTTATTTAAATTTTCATTCAGTGTTCTGTTCAAAGAGTGCTGGTGACTTACCAAGAGTTGACCCACGATGCGCAAGGAGTGCAGCCCTTAAGCCTTCGCTCTTCTTGGATGTTACAGGACTACGTTATATTTGGTTACCGATGTTTCGGGACAGCCTATCGGTCCCAACTTCTGGAAAAGGAAAAGCATGTTCTAAGGCAAGGTGTTGCATTCTTTCCTTGATCTGGAGGCGATAAACGCAAGCACAACGCAGACACATCCAGTTGTGTCCTATATTCAAAAAGGAGAACAGGCAAAATAGTGTTAACAATACACAAATTTGTAAGAAATCACTTTTATAATTGATAAAATAAGTAACAAAAGACACTGTTTCCGGTCACGGCGATCGGCGCGGTACAACAGATATAAAATCCTCCTAAAAACTGGCATTTATCAACTAAAATACACTGCGTCATACTCCACAAAACCGCAGTTCTTACGTCTGCTGTATAGGCCGAACAAATGTGAGATCAGTGATGCGAATTGTAGCGTACAGAAACTTTGTGCGAGTCGTTCAACGCATCCAATTTCATAAAACTGATAGTTTGGCCAATGTAGGTAAAACACTTACAGCTCCAGGAGCCTAGACAGTGATTTACAATATTAAAATAAATTGCAAAATCATAAACCTACGAGACAATTCCGAGATTGAAGGTTATCACAGACGTGCTCGCGGTTATCTCTGTCTTCTGGGATATTATTCAAGTTGATATATAAGACCGATGTAGGGCCTACTGACATTACAGGGACCCTTGATAACCCCATATTCGGTGCAGTCTCTTTGGACTACCATGAAGTTGGAAGTAGCTAGATCCTTTAAAGCCAAGGTTGAATCCAAGCACATGGAGATTTTTCAGTAGTTGTTCCACTTTTATTGTATAGTTGTGTCCTACAACGTTACGCCTGTGTGTTTCATTTCAGATAAAGTAAATTTTGAAGTTCCAAGTCTTCTGGGATGTCACACCGTGTCGACTGGTAAGTAGTTTCCTACGTTTGGAGGAGAGCTTAATCCTGAAGCTGAAAGTACTGTAAATACATACAGCAAATTTAATTTTGCAGTCGTCACTAATTCCCCCCCCCCCCCTAAAAAGAGTTGGTACTATAAGCAGCGAAGTGAGCGTTGGTTGTAAAGTAACAACCAGAAAAGATGAATTTGTCATTGTGCTTAATTAAGCACCATTCCATAACGGCATAGGGGGAGTGGAGACATAAGCCCACTCATTCTTAACCTCGCCACTAGACGGAGATGACTGGTCTCAGCTTCACGTCACGGCCGAATAAAGAACTGGTTGGGTCCCAGAGCTGGGAATAGAACCCTTATTTCTCTGTCTTCCGTAGACTAGTATACTACACTAACTGAGCTATCTACAACTAAAAGTCAACGCAATCTAGACTCAACAATGTCCGAATTGAAGCTATTTTTATTGCCTTTGCCATAACATTCTTGAAATGGCACTAAGGCAGTTCGTGTGAAAGAGGAGAGAACTTTTGAACGTTACTGAGAGAGGGCCCATGAAACTAAACTCCGCAGACCACTTTCCACACCATCACCCTTCCGCCATTCCATTCCTCGAGTAATCGAACGTATTCACAAAGAGAACAATATAGCTGGAAACAGAAGCGGACACTGCTGTATAGAGAGACATTGTCGAAATTGCTCGCATCCCTAATCATGCCATATAGCTATCGGTGTGAGAGTATGGCGCACGTGGATGGCCATCTTGAGTGCATCTGACGAAGCATGCAGAAGAAAAAACCTACTTCTTCTGGCAGAAGTCTGTGTTATGTAGGCGTGTCTACGGGATGACTGAACAGAAATGTGTCGGTTAGAAGTCGTGGCTTATTCTAATTTCAGCTGCTTAATTTAATCTGAAATCCATCGGTCATCGTATTTGTTTAGTTTCGCACTAGAAGGGACTGATGTCAAAATTCTGACAGTCAAATAAACAAGCAAAAATTAATATTAAAAACACAGAACACAAAGAAATCTATCGACATATATATATATAATACTGTGCACAGACAGCAAACTGTCATGAGTAGCAGGCACAGATGGCTCTGTGTGTCACTGCTTTTGTTATCTTTCCGTGGCTGTGTGCTCCCTACACACACAGCCACGGAAAGACAGCACAAGCTGCATCATAACACACAAGAAAATGCACCTGGAGACGTAGAAATCCGCCAGTAGTTCCGCAACAGTGAATACTACGAACATTTTACAATTTTAATCAGGTTTTAAATACACACATATTTATGGTTTTAAATATTAACCAGACTATCGTAGCACATAGCGATACGTACATATTGTACATTTGTCTTAATATGTGCTTATTTTAGTAGTACATTGTAACCCCCGAAGATGGAACTATAAAGTTCCGAAACACGTGTAGGGTTGAAGGGACATAGGCTACAATAAAAGTGGTCAAAATAGTGCATTTGTTGGTTTAATTATTTGATTAAAAAATGCAAGGTGGTAATAGTGTGAAAAACAAAGGAATGTATCGACATATACAGGGTATACACAAAAGAATGGTGCGGTTTCAAAAGTGAATACTGTTGATACCGCACCATTCTTTTGTGTATGCCCTGTATATAATACTGTGCACGGACAGCAAACTGTCATGAGTAGCAGGCACAGACGGCTCTGTGTGTGACAGTACTGTGCACGGACAGCAAACTGTCATGAGTAGCAGGCACAGACGGCTCTGTGGTGACAGTACGGTGCACGGACAGCAAACTGTCATGAGCAGCAGGCACAGACGGCTCTGTGTGTGACAGTACTGTGCACGGACAGCAAACTGTCATGAGTAGCAGGCACAGACGGCTCTGTGTGTGACAGTACTGTGCACGGACAGCAAACTGTCATGAGTAGCAGGCACAGACGGCTCTATGTGTGACAGTACTGTGCACGGACAGCAAACTGTCATGAGTAGCAGGCACAGACGGCTCTGTGTGTGACAGTACGGTGCACGGACAGCAAACTGTCATGAGCAGCAGGCACAGACGGCTCTGTGTGTGACAGTACTGTGCACGGACAGCAAACTGTCATGAGTAGCAGGCACAGACGGTTCTGTGTGACAGTACGGTGCACGGACAGCAAACTGTCATGAGTAGCAGGCACAGACGGCTCTGTGTGTGACAGTACTGTGCACGGACAGCAAACTGTCATGAGTAGCAGGCACAGACGGCTCTGTGTGTGACAGTACTGTGCACGGACAGCAAACTGTCATGAGTAGCAGGCACAGACGGTTCTGTGTGACAGTACGGTGCACGGACAGCAAACTGTCATGAGTAGCAGGCACAGACGGCTCTGTGTGTGACAGTACTGTGCACGGACAGCAAACTGTCATGAGTAGCAGGCACAGACGGCTCTGTGTGTGACAGTACTGTGCACGGACAGCAAACTGTCATGAGTAGCAGGCACAGACGGTTCTGTGTGACAGTACGGTGCACGGACAGCAAACTGTCATGAGTAGCAGGCACAGACGGCTCTGTGTGTGACAGTACTGTGCACGGACAGCAAACTGTCATGAGTAGCAGGCACAGACGGCTCTGTGTGTGACAGTACTGTGCACGGACAGCAAACTGTCATGAGTAGCAGGCACAGACGGTTCTGTGTGACAGTACGGTGCACGGACAGCAAACTGTCATGAGTAGCAGGCACAGACGGCTCTGTGTGTGACAGTACTGTGCACGGACAGCAAACTGTCATGAGTAGCAGGCACAGACGGCTCTATGTGTGACAGTACTGTGCACGGACAGCAAACTGTCATGAGTAGCAGGCACAGACGGCTCTGTGTGTGACAGTACGGTGCACGGACAGCAAACTGTCATGAGTAGCAGACACAGACGGCTCTGTGTGTGACAGTACTGTGCACGGACAGCAAACTGTCATGAGTAGCAGGCACAGACGGCTCTATGTGTGACAGTACTGTGCACGGACAGCAAACTGTCATGAGTAGCAGGCACAGACGGCTCTGTGTGTGACAGTACGGTGCACGGACAGCAAACTGTCATGAGTAGCAGGCACAGACGGCTCTGTCTGTGACAGTACGGTGCACGGACAGCAAACTGTCATGAGTAGCAGGCACAGACGGCTCTGTGTGTGACAGTACTGTGCACGGACAGCAAACTGTCATGAGTAGCAGGCACAGACGGCTCTATGTGTGACAGTACTGTGCACGGACAGCAAACTGTCATGAGTAGCAGGCACAGACGGCTCTGTGTGTCACTGCTTGGTTTTCAAAAGCGATATTCATACAGATTTACTTCGCAGCTTCAATTATATTAACTGAACGTCGAGAAGTGCAAACGTATTACAGTAGGTAGATAGGCACTCGTACCCGAGCTCTCCACATTTATTACCCCTAACAACTCATTAGTTCTTTCTCTCCTTTTTTTCTTTCCATCTCAATTTATTTACATAATCAATTTCCGTTTTCCACTTTTAATTTTTTTAATTTGTTTCTTTTTCTTTACATTTTTATTTCCCGTTCTTTTTCTCCGCCGTTTCATTTTTGTTTCTTTTTTTTATTCTTCCATTCTTTGCTTATTTATACACTTAATCGTGTATATATATAAATACAAATATATATAGCGGCATAGCTAAGACTTCTGGCGCTCGGAGGCGAGTACTGAAATGGCGGTCCCTAAAAGAATTTATGAAATTTACAAAAATCAAAATAATTTATCAAATTTCCTTTCATTGGGATCAATAATTATAACTTGTTAGGCGCAGAAAATAATTTTTTTTTCTGTTAAAATAATATTTTTTCCGCCCGGGGCGACCTCAATATTCCCCCCGTCCCCTACTACGCACCCCCTGTATCTAGGGGGGGGGTGGCGTAGTCTATGTAGACTAGACTGCGGGCTGACGTCTGAGCAGTCTTTGTTCCATTCCAGCAGAGGCAAAAAAGTTATCACTTCTCCAAAACGTCCAGACCGGCCTTGGGGCCCACTCAGCCTCCTACAGGTACCGGAGACTGTCTTACCGGGATAAAGCAGCCGGAGCGTAAAATTCATCAATCACCTCTTCTAGTGCCAAGGTTAAGTATGAGTGGAGACATACCTCCACTGTCAAACGTGACTCCACGGCGTGCACAGGGAATCTTTTTATTTATGTTTGTTATTCTTAACATTTCCTCTTCCTTTCCAATTTTCTTTATTATTATTTATTCACTTGCATCTATTCCTCCTTTCCTTTTACTTTTTTCTATTTTTAATTACCTTTCCTCCTTTCTCTACTTTAGTCACTATAACACAGGTTTTTGGATCGCTACGCTTCATCGGTACGCAGAATTCATGCCTTTGTCGTGAATTAGCCACGCTGTGTGAACAGCTAAGTGACCTGCAGACTGACTCCCAGACAACACCAACACCGCTCAACGTTACTCCAGCTGTTCCAGACAACACCAACACCGCTCAACGTTACTCCAGCTGTTCCAGACAACACCAACACCGCTCAACGTTACTCCAGCTGTTCCAGACAACACCAACACCGCTCAACGTTACTCCAGCTGTTCCAGACAATACCAACACCGCTCAACGTTACTCCAGCTGTTCCAGACAACACCAACACCACTCAACGTTACTCCAGCTGTTCCAGACAACACCAACACCGCTCAACGTTACTCCATCTGTTCCAGACAACACCAACACCGCTCAACGTTACTCCAGCTGTTCCAGACAACACCAACGCCGTTCAACGTTACTCCAGCTGTTCCAGACAACACCAACACCGCTCAACGTTACTCCAGCTGTTCCAGACAACACCAACACCGCTCAACGTTACTCCAGCTGTTCCAGACAACACCAACACCGCTCAACGTTACTCCAGCTGTTCCAGACAACAACAACACCGCTCAACGTTACTCCAGCTGTTCCAGACAACACCAACACCGCTCAACGTTACTCCAGCTGTTCCAGACAACACCAACACCGTCTAACGTTACTCAGCTGTTCCAGACAACACCAACACCACTCAACGTTACTCCAGCTGTTCCAGACAACACCAACACCGCTCAACGTTACTCCAGCTGTTCCAGACAACACCAACACCGCTCAACGTTACTCCAGCTGTTCCAGACAACACCAACACCGCTCAACGTTACTCCAGCTGTTCCAGACAACACCCTGCATTATGAAAGCTAATGTTCATTACAGTCTCCACTACACTTCGCCTTCAACTTGCTCACTGTATCCAACAACGAATGCCGCGAGGCCTGATTTTGTAAAATACAAATACAGCATGGTACAGGTCAGGGGGGGCTCATTGAGGTAGCATGAAGCTACATATCTGGACCTGAGAAGCAGAACGGTGTAAGTCCAGTGTCAGCATATTTGAGATAATACATCATTTTTCATAGACCAACATGTGCCTTACTGCCGTTTAACTGCTATACTGGCCCTAAATAAGAAAATAAAAACCAAACACTCCAGTAACTCTGATAGTTCACACGTGCAAATACATCTATATTAGCCTATACATTCAGAAATAATAATAATACCAACAATAATAATAGCGCAGAAGTCGGTATTTTAATTAAATGCTGTATTTGTTATGTGAGGTTTCTTCAAACTAACGGCCAAATCCAGTCCGCAGGAGAAACCAAAAGAAAAAAATAAACAAAGAGCTTAACAGATAAAAATAAACCGACAATGAACAAAAATGTCATTTAGATTAAAACGTAATTTAGGTTACTAAAAAAACCAACAGTTTTACAAACTACACAAAAAAAAAACGACAGAACAATTGACAACAATTTAAAGTTTAACAATGTGGTCCAACAATATAAATTAGATAGAAATGTAATAGATTTATAAATGCAACAGCAGTAGAAACACATCCGACAGAGGATTTTTTTTTTAGAATAAATACTAAACGCGGACAAATTCCGTATGTTCGAGACAGGAGGCAGGAATGCCGACTGTTCAATAACTGACAGACAAAATTTACAGCCACTATAAACATCTATGAAATAAAGCGTGTAACTAGTGTCGGCTGATGTGTACGGTTTGTAGGTTAAAACTATTCTAACATATCTAAGAAGATGAGAAAGTCTGTTATGGCAGAAGGCTACAATTTTCTGTGTACGCGTTCAGGTGTGCTTCAGTCAATGTTACGTTTATACACACAATGCCTGTCTTGTGTTAGGAACTACAAACATTACTAAGCTGTAAGTATGCAACGTCGTATGTCAAAAATTTAACATAATTACAATTTTCATCATCATCATTGTCATCAATATGCAGCTATCATGCAGTTGGGCCACATGTTGACCCGTTCCAGTCTTACTCATTCAGAAGTTTCTTCCGTGGTCTTCCCTGGTTCCTTCTGCCTTTTGGTGTGTAGTTTTTCATTATCCTGGGCAATCTGTTACGACGCATTCTATTTACATGTATCCAATTTCTCTTGTATTCCTGTATTTTTTTCAAAACTGGGGTTATACAGGGTATACACAAAAGAATGGTGCGGTATCAAAGTGATTCACTATTGAAACCGCACCATTCTTTTGTGTATGCCCTGTATTTAATTCCTGATTACAATCTTTGTAGCAAGAATTACAGATTCCTACAGAAACGTCGGAATAAATCGCGTAATTATTAACACCCAGATCGTGCTAAAGCCGATGCCGGTGGCCGCGCGGTCTATTGCGTTGGCCTGTGGCCATTCGCTTGCGGGGATTGTGGGTTCGAATCCCACCGGGATTACGGATGTATGTCTCTTGTGGGTGTTGTGAGTTTCATGTAGAGGGCTCTGCGATGGGTCGATCCCTCATCCAGGGGAGTCCTACCGAGTGCGTGTGTCATTGAGTGTGATCAGGTACAACAATAACCCCTACACCTACAGTGAGTAGGTAGAAGAGGTTAGACTAAGAAAGAAGATCATGCTAAAGCCATCACAAAAACTGACTCATGCACATGAACACTTGCATCACAAGTGTTCTTCCCAGACTTTATTCTTTCAGGTGAAATTAACGATTTCTCACTTGCATTAGCTTGATGTCTGTACTGACTGGTGGGCGTCATAAGCAGCGAGACGGCCCCCACCGCTACCGTACTTCATCAGATCGGAAAAAAAAAACCTATCTTATTTCACTTCCCTCTTCTCGTTCCGCTATCCTCGTGCGTAACAGCATTAGGGGCTTAGCCGTGGAGTCATTCTCTCCATTCACGATTGGTTTCAGTGGTTCGTACAGTATACAAACTCAATACCGTTACAGGGCACGCTAATAGACGAGAAAAAGTCTGCGACGTCCAACTTCTTAAGCAAGAAAAACTGCCTTCATACGGGACTTTAGATTACATACAATGTTGTCGGTCTTTTAAATGCATGCCTTCACCACAAAATATATCGTGCATTTCTTTTTATATTAGCAACATCAAGTTTATGACTATAATTTAATAAGCATAACGGCACTTCGCAAGTTGTCTCTTAGATGTGTTATCCTTACGAAGAGCCTGAAAACTAAAACAATTATCATAGTTATTAGACGGACGGAAGGACAGACGGTGGACTGGGAGTGGCCTCGGGGCGCGGAGAGGAGAGGGGACTTTCATTTTGTGTCTCATATATCGGAGTATATTTCCCCTTATTCATTGTCTCGGAGAGCTCTTATCTGCGGAGCGAAATAAAATTAATCACAGAGGAACAAAGAAAGTAACAGAGAGAGCGATCCTGCGTCTTGAGCATCTGCAGGAAGAGACTTTATAAATTGATATGAACAAAAATTTTAATCAAAATTATTTATATTTGTATTTAATACGTGCCATTACAATGCTACAAGTATCAGAACAAAAATGTTCAAGTGGGCCTAACACTGCTGCCATAGGAGAACGCAGATCGTGTACTAACCGTCGTAAAAACATTTGTCATAACAAGCAGAAGAATATATTCAAATATGATGGTTCATGAAAGATTGAAGATTTTTATGGTACTATAAAGAGTATTGTCTTCTGGGTTGTAACGCCGCGTGGTGTTGTAGATATATATACCGACGTTTCGAAGAAACCTCTTCTTATTCCGTCTGACACAACCTATATTTATTATTAAAAAAATAATAAATATACGTTGTGTCAGACGGAATACACAATGTTATTTATGTAATTCTGTATACATAACGGGATGGATAGCGTCATATTGAAACCTCCTGCGCCTTGAAGGAGGTTCATCTGAAAGTCTGATAATTTTAACAGGCTATTAGGTGTAACATCCCAGCAGAAGATAATATTCTGTGTCCTTTGTGTATTCAGATGTTTTCGTCTCCATTTCTATTTTGTCTGCAGAGTTGTTTTGTTCTTTAATCCTAAATTATTATTCACCCCTCAGCCAGTAATGAGACGCCGTGTGCACAGAACTGTACATCAGACATATTGTAAACACTTTATGTAACACGTTTTCCTTTCATTTAAGAATGTTTTATAGTTGTGTCACGTCTGTCTTTTTTGCACTTAGTCGTACAAAATTCATCCTTCATTTCGTACTTTTATTCCACGTTCATTTTTTTTTTCAATTTTAAACCAAATTCCCCCTCCCTCCCCCTAATTCATTGGCAAGAGATACACACGATGTGAATTAAGTTAGAATTATAAAAAAAAAAATTTTGTTAAAAATACCAGTGAAAGCAGAGATTGTAAAACAAGCAACAAAATTCAGAGTACGTTTTGCAATATACTAGGTGCGCCCAGAAAGTAATGCAACACATTTTTTTCTCATTCACAATTGATTTTATTAAAACTTCAAATATGTCACATCATTACATGAATCTTTGGCTACCTAAGCCTATTTTTCAACATAGTCTCCTTCTAAATCTTTGGCCTTACGCCACCGAGATGCGAGAGCCTGTATGCCTTCGCGGTACCACTCTGCAGGTCTCTGTCGCAACCACCTCTTTACATCAGCAATGACTTCCTCGTCGTCCTCAAACCTCTTTCCGCGGATTGCACCTTTCAAGGGACCGAAAAGATGGTAGTCGGAAGGAGCCAGATCCGGGCTGTACGGTGGATGAGGCAGGACAGTCCACTGAAGTTTTGTGATGGCCTCTCGGGTACGCAGACTTGTGTGTGGCCTCGCATTGTCGTGTTGAAGAAGCACTTTTGTCGCATCTTTATGGGAACGAACTCTCCGGAAACGCTTCTTCAGCTTCTTCAGTGTTTCCACATAGACGTCCGAGTTGATCGTTTGGCCACTGGGCAACACGTCTATGAGAATGACTCCTTCACAGTCCCAAAAGACTGTCGCCATGATCTTGCCGGCTGAGGGAACTGCTTTAAACTTTTTCTTCCGAGGAGAGGTCGTGTGATGCCACTCCATGGATTGCCTTTTCGTCTCGGGCTCGAAGTGATGAATCCATGTCTCATCACCCGTGACAATGGTGGACAAGAAATCGTCACCCTCAACCTCGTAACGAGCAAGCAACTCGGAGCAGATGGCTTTTCTTTGTTGCTTGTGCTCTTCGGTTATGTTTCGAGGGACCCATCGGGCACAGACCTTTGAATATCGTAACTGGTGAATGATTTTGTCTACGCTTCCCTTACCAATACCGAGTACAGCGGCCAGTTCCCTGGTTGTGATTCTCCGATCGTCTCGAATAAGACTGTCGGCTCGTTGCACTGTTGCTGGCGTCACAGCTGTTGATGGGCGGCCCGAGCGCGGGAGATCAGACAGAGTGCCCCGTCCTTGTTCTGATAACGCCAATCGCTTCGCCCAACGGCTGACGGTGCTTTTATCCACTGCCATGTCTCCATAGACCTTTCTTAAGCGCCTGTGAATTGATTCACTCGTTTCGTTTTCTGCCAAAAGAAACTCAATTACTGCTCTCTGTTTAGAACGCACGTCACTTGCAGACTCCATTTTGAAAGCTCACTACTGCGCTGCTATCCAGCGGGAAACATTGCGCCTATGTGCATAAACGCGGGACATTTTAAAGATATAGCACGCAAAATATCATTTTTATCCAACAAAATTGGGCCGAGAAAAAAAATGCGTTGCATTACTTTCTGGGCGCACCTAGTATATGCCCACCAAAAACAGGTCCATATCAAGAGAGTGAAGTGGCATTTATAAACTAAAGTGCATGGATTGCAAGCAAAATGTGCAGGAAAATGTGGTGAATATTTAGAACCAGACACAAAGAAATATATGCAATATATGTTATGCAGACAAATGTACACAGTTTTATGTTATTTAACACAATTTTTATTAAATGCTGCCCAACATGTTTCTAGCCTATATAAGGCTCATCTTCAGGGGCTCTTTTGTTGAAATTACAACAGCTATATTATTGGTACATAAAATTCTTAAAATGCCCTTAGATATAGCTGTTGTAATTTCAACAAAAGAGCCCCTAAAGATGAGCTTTATATAGGTTAGAAACATGTTGGGCAGCATTTAATAAAAATTGTGTTAAATAACATAAAACTGTGTACATTTGTCTGCATAACATATATATAATTAAAAATGTGCGGTACAAGTAGCGTAAAGTTTATGCAACTTAAAAGGTTTAATAAATAACACTACAAGGTACGTTAGGCATGTCTTACAAAGCAAATGTTCGATCAACGATTCCTTGGATATTTATTTGTGACGTGTACACATTAAATAATCAATAAATTTCCTCCTATCAAATACTGCAGCATTCACCTGAAACAGTCACCCTGAAGACGGAGGCAGGACGTCCCTCCAAAACGTCGGCACAAACACATGACACTAAACGGCGTAAAAAAAAAAAGATTACATAACTTGAGTAAGAGCAATCTTGAAAACCTGGACATTTATATCAAGTTTTCCTGCCACAAAATGTCCACTGACAAAACCTCGGTAGTAGATGGAGCTGCACTGCCACCCACTTCTCCGGTGTCCATCAGCTACGAGGCTGGGTTGGCCTCGGAGCCCGACTGGATGCTTTATATTTGAGACAAATATATTGCTTCTGCCGCGAATCAAACCACGATTCCTCTAACGCCCATTCCATAGCTTAGTCACTATAATGACTGAGCTATTCCAGCTCTCACTTACTTTAGAACATTTTCAACTCCTGAAGTTTGGTAGCAGTGAATGAGACGATTTGTGAATTATGAAGCGGACAGGACGAGGCAGATACTGTCCGTGTCCGATATTAAAGACAGGACGAGGCAGATACTGTCAGTGTCCGGTATTAAAAACAGGACGAGGCAGATACTTTCCGTGTCCGGTATTATGAAGGGGACAGGACGATGCAGATACTGTCCGTGTCTGGTATTATGAGAGGGGACAGGACGAGGCAGATACTGTCCGTGTCCGGTATTATGAAGGGGACAGGACGATGCAGATACTGTCCGTGTCTGGTATTATGAAGGGGACAGGACGAGGCAGATACTGTCCGTGTCCGGTATTATGAAGGGGACAGGACGAGGCAGATACTGTCAGTGTCCGGTATTATGAAGGGGACAGGACGAGGCAGATACTGTCCGTGTCCGGTATTATGAAGGGGACAGGACGAGGCAGATACTATCCGTGTCCGGTATTATGAAGGGGACAGGACGAGGCAGATACTGTCAGTGTCCGGTATTATGAAGGGGACAGGACGAGGCAGATACTATCCGTGTCCGGTATTATGAAGGGGACAGGACGAGGCAGATACTATCCGTGTCCGGTATTATGAAGGGGACAGGACGAGGCAGATACTGTCCGTGTCCGGTATTATAAAGGGGACAGGACGAGGCAGATACTGTCCGTGTCCGGTATTATGAAGGGGAAAGGACGAGGCAGATACTGTCCGTGTCCAGTATATGTAAGGGGACAAACGAGGCAGATACTGTCCGTGTCCTGTATTATGAAGGGGACAGGACGAGGCAGATACTGTCCGTGTCCTGTATTAAAGTTCCACCGCCACATTTTGGGAGAGAAACTGAGGAGGAACGCAAAAGTTTCAGCAATTCTGTTCTCGGCAAAATTCCAACCAATCAACGTTACAGGCGTGAAGTTTGAGGTTCTCACAGCGGTGTCGCTGAAGATACGGTTCTTCTGGGTTGTTACGTCGTGTCCGGGTCCCTACGTTTCGAAGAAACCCAACAATCCATCGAAACGTCGGGAACTGTAACCCAAAAGGCACAGACTAAATTCCTACAAGGCTCAAGTCTTAGGGTGACTGGAGCCGAGACAACTTTCTTGGTGCCGTCCACTTTGACGTCAAGATTTCATCATCGTCATCATCATCTTCATTATCATCGTTCCTAGCAACAAAAATATAAATAACTACAGCTGTTGGAAGATGGAAGTGTTCGAACAGGATAAATCGCTATCATGCAGTTCCAATAAACATCTTGAAGCTATTTGCACCCCGCTGGTTTATCTTAAAACCTGTAATCGCTGTGCTGTATGTCTCTCCGCACGGTCAGGGTCATCTTCAGCATTCAGCGTGCGAAATGCTCCGCCATGCATCGCAGTAACGGGAGCCACAATGCTGCCTTTTTTCTCTTACCTTCACATTCAGCAGTTGCAAATGCCTTCTTCTTACCATTCTACACGCAATAATCATCCTCCATCGTTTCATCATTCATTTTCACCGAAGATATTTCATGCATAAGTGTTGTAAGACAGACTTTTTTTTCTTCAAAATCGATCCTAAAATTAACTTTTCAAATTATCTCCCGTCCGATTGTACAACTGAAATCCGTTAAGCAATTCTTATACCTGTCATGTTCAGGCAAAGCTAAATATAAGTGGTTCAATAAGATCAATAATTTTCAAAATACACGTATTTAAATCTTTAAGAAAGAAAAGTTTCTCTTTTATATAAGGTCTCAGTGCGTACCGCGCAGTAAACACTCTCTACCTCTGTTATACAAAACCAATCTGTTAATGTACAGGGTATACACAAAATAATGGTGCGGTGTCCATACTAATTACATAGTAAACGGCACCATTCTTTTGTGTATACCCTTGTATAAGGCAAAAGCCGCTGTTTGTTCTGAGGTCCATAACCAACACATAAAGGCAAAATGAACACCATGTAGAATTGTTGCATGTTAAAGCAGGCGGTACGTAAAGACACCGCTAGGCTTTAAAAGGTTCACGGCTTTCATCGGAAGGCAGTCTCAAGAAAAGAGAATGTACTGAATTCTATAATAACAATAAATAACAATAAAATATAATAATCAATAATAAATTACGAGACACCAGAACACATCATATCAGCATGCCCAATAGTGGTGAAGTTTCAATACGTAAAGAGATAAAATACAGTGTGTGCTTAACTGCACTTTACATATGCAAGGGAACAGAAGTAAAATTAGACAAGAAACACCGAAAAGAGTAGAAACAAGTCACGAAGGTAAAGTAAACATATTGTTGAATCAACAATTGAAAACTGACAGAAACATGCCTAACAATAGACCGGATATTATAATCCGTGATAATGAAAAAGGAACATGTGTGTTAATAGATGTTGCAATTTCAGGAGACAGAAACGTGATCAAGAAAGAAACTGAAAATATTTTAAAATATGACCTTCCATAGAAATAAGCGCATGTGGAATGTAAAAATGAAGAGTGATAACATTAACAATAGGGGCAACTGGAACTATCTCATAACCATTCAGAAAATCTTAGCAAAATACCGTGAAAGCACAATCAAGTAACTACACAAACAGCCATATTGGCACTGCACACGCACTGCGGGAAGTGCTGGTGTAAAGTACAGAACATGGGAAATACATTACATGTAGCATAAATTGTAACTACAAAATCGGTGAACATTATATACCTAGAAACATGGTTTGTTTCAAGTATATAATTGTAATACCTGCATAAAGGTGATGATGATACGATGATATCAATAATAATATCTGTCATGCGTGCTGCATGTCCTATTTTTCTTATTCTCGACTTAATCATCCGAAAAATGTGGTGTAAAGTAACATTTGTGTAGCTCCTACCCACGCAATTTTCTCTGGTCTTCTGTTACTTCCTCTGTCCTTGTTCACAAACACCCTGTATTCATGTTCTCAGGTCTACGTGGAACACAGTGCCATAGCCGTACTAGCGAACACGTTACTGTACTGGATGTGACGTTACCACAGGAATGCTTATGGAGATTACAGTCTTTTGGATGACACCGTCTAAATTGGTTATCTGCCTGTAATAATCTACATGACGTCATATTCCACACAACTGGACCCTTCTTGAGTAGGCTACGAGTTGAACAGTCCGGGGTTCGAGCCCCGGAAAGGGCGTGAGTTTTTTCTTTCCCCCATAACGTCTAGACCGACATGGGGTTCACGCCACCCCCCCCCCATTCAATGGGTGCCGGGGTTCTATCTCGCGCGTAGAGCTGCCGGAGCGTGATTTTGACCACTCACATCCATCTGTTGCCGAGGTTAAGAAGTTCAGCATACGTCTGCTTCTCCAACATGCCTTTATGGCGAGGGCATGGAGAATGTTACCTTTTTACACACCAAGGCCTTGTTTTACGCCCTAGATTTGTTCCTGAAAATGTGGACGTAAATAAAAAAGGCGTGAAACAAAAATATTCCCATCAGAAATAAGGGGTCAACCAAAGGGTGTTAAATCGAAAACGGGAGAGAGCAAATTAGTGTTGTAAGTTGGAAAGGGCCTGTAAATAAACGCCTTATTACAAACGGGCTTAAGACAATGCCATATAAGTATATATATACACTTCTGTATAGGACTGTTTTAACAGTTAATGTTTATGCAGAAGACAGTAACACAAAGCACTGCTAAATAAACGCTACCTACAAATGATCTACAGTTAATATGGGCGCTATACTTGGAACGTGGGTCTGGATAGCTCAGTCAGTATAGCGACTCGCTACGGGCTGGACGGTCCAGGGATCGAATGCCGATCCCAGTGGCCGAGCGGTCTAAGGTATGGGTCTGCGGCTTACTGGGATTGTGGGCTCGAATCCCACCGGGGGCATGGATGTCTGTCTGTTGTGTTTGTTGTAAGGACGGTAGTATGGAACGTAAAGTAACATGAAGGACGAAATGATTTAAACAGTACAAAAATGGATCAAAGGGGAAAAACCCCGGACAGGCAAAAAAAAAAATCCCACCGGGGGCATCGATGTTTGTGTTGTGTTTGTTGTAAGGACGGTAGTATGGAACGTAAAGTGACATGAAGGACGAAAGGATTTAAACAGTACAAAAATGGATCAAAGGGGAAAAAACCCCGGACAGGCAAAAAAAAAAAAAACCCCACCGGGGGCATGGATGTTTGTGTTGTGTTTGTTGTAAGGACGGTAGTATGGAACGTAAAGTGACATGAAGGACGAAAGGATTTAAACAGTACAAAAATGGATCAAAGGGGAAAAAACCCCGGACAGGCAAAAAAAAAAAACCCCACCGGGGGCATGGATGTTTGTGTTGTGTTTGTTGTAAGGACGGTAGTATGGAACGTAAAGTGACATGAAGGACGAAAGGATTTAAACAGTACAAAAATGGATCAAAGGGGAAAAAACCCCGGACAGGAAAAAAAAAAATCCCACCGGGGGCATGGATGTTTGTGTTGTGTTTGTTGTAAGGACGGTAGTATGGAACGTAAAGTGACATGAAGGACGAAAGGATTTAAACAGTACAAAAATGGATCAAAGGGGAAAAAACCCCGGACAGGAAAAAAAACAATCCCACCGGGGGCATGGATGTTTGTGTTGTGTTTGTTGTAAGGACGGTAGTATGGAACGTAAAGTGACATGAAGGACGAAAGGATTTAAACAGTACAAAAATGGATCAAAGGGGAATAAAACCCCGGACAGGCAAAAAAAAAAAATTCCCACCGGGGGCATGGATGTTTGTGTTGTGTTTGTTGTAAGGACGGTAGTATGGAACGTAAAGTGACATGAAGGACGAAAGGATTTAAACAGTACAAAAATGGATCAAACGGGAAAAAACCCCGGATAGGCAAAAAAAAAAAATCCCGGTGGGGACGAGATTTTCCACACCCGTCCAGACCGGCCCTGGGGCCCACCCAGCCTCCTATACAATAGTTACCGGGTCTCTTTCCCAGGGGTAAAGCGACCGGAGAGTGGAGTTGACCACCCACCCTCATCTAGTGCCGGGGTTAAAGAAAGAGTAGAGCTATACCTCTACTCCCCTCTGGGCCTTCATGGCCTGTTCTAGGTAGAACATAACCTTTACCTATACTTTGAACTCTGACCTTAGTATCAAACTTCATTTTCAGGCAGTTTATTGGAATTAGCAAAAGAGGCTGTGCGAACCAAGTCAGGTCAATATACCATCACGACCTTCATCATAAAATTACCCTGAAACATCTTTGATAAACTTTACTTTCTTAAAGTCAGAATTTAATTTGTTTAATGTGACTAGCCGACGGCAGTTCAGTTGAGAGAGCCGACGTTAAGTCGATAAAACAACGAACACGCAACTCAACGTAACGACTGTTTAGCAGCCTGACTTGTACTGCTCTGCAAAGCATGCAGATACTTGAGTCTTCAATTACGCAGTACTTTTAAGTACTTGGATGATAAACGCACATGAAAGTAGTCCATAACACCTTCCAATATAATCATCACCTTCTCTTAACGCCTACTTTACAATGGCTGTTTACTAACGGCTCGTTGACTAAATAACCACAGTTTGACAGCAGCAATCCGTCAGAAGCAGACATTATGCATATTTCGAATTTGATAACGTTATTCGTATTTTCTGACAAAGTGATGATAAGCCATTTTTGTTTACATTTCTATCTTCTTATATCGCGTACAGAAGCTGATGTTTTCCGATTTTATGGTTGTGTTCTTATTAGCAACGTGAGGAAATAACTAACATTAGAGAGACGTTATAGTAACCACAGCTGTGTTGCACTTATAACACGAAAATTACACACTAATAGAGTTTATTAAGTGTCTCATAGTGCAACAGTGACATCAATACACATTATTACGTTTATACATCAAAATTAAATGTCTCATGAGTGGCCATGAACAAAATGAAATATTGGAGCTGAAAAATCGCAGATAAGAACAATTTTCTCCTAATATGGACAACTAACCAACCAAAAAGTCACCATACTAACTAAGAAACCAACCAACAAAATAACAAACAAAAAAACTAACCAACTAACCCTATGCAGCACAGTCTTTCAGAAGCTAACGGTTCCTCAGATGGTCAAGATATTCCCCTGCATTTTATACAACCCGGAGGGTTGAATACCGTGTTCAGCACAACCCGTCTCTTGTCCTTATCCTGAGCCAGATTAATCCAGTCCACGCCCTACCAACCGATTTCTTTAAGATAAATTGTAATCTTATTTTCCCATCTACGCCTATGTCTTCCAAGTTGTCTCTTTCCTTCATGCTTCTCCACCAATAGACTGTATGCACTTCTCCTCTCCCGCATACGTGCCACGTGTATAGGGAGAGGAGAAAGTACTACTGCTATTACTACTACATAAGTTACATTATTTATTTATGTATTTATGTATTTTACGAAGCTGTCAATCTCAGAGCATTCTGCACAGAATGTAGAATGCTGGTAAAAAAGGAATCGAAAAGAAAATGGAGGAAAACAGTGGTAGCCAAATTGAACAACGAAACCAGAATTTCACTGGAGGTACTGAAAAAACCACGGAAGGCCTTCTTTATAATAGCCGGCTTTCCGTACGAAATTTGAAGTGATAATCTCCTGACTAAAGTCAAAAGTGATATAATTTGAGCCAAAATCCCCAGTTTGGAAGAAGAGGACCGTGCGCTGACGAAGACTTAACTGACCGCAACAAGGCGTAGTAACATTGTACCTTGGGTGCGACACTGAACGACGTCGGCCTGCGTGTTAAGTGCGTAGGCTCACAGGTTGCAATACGAAATGTACGTAATTGGTGGTTAAACGTCAGAGGATCCTGACAGTCTTTTATTGTAATAGACGTGACTGCTATTTTGGACGTTTTTCATCGTCTGAAATTACAAAACCTCACATCGTTTCGGAGATTGGATCAGTCTCCATCTTCTGGTAGAAAGAGGAGAGGAAAAACCTACTGTGGTGCTCTTTAGAGAAGGATTGTGTGAATCACTGGACGTCCAATGGCTGAGACGTCAGTTATGAGTCTTCAAAGGGTAATGTTCGGCAGTGGCATAATGTTCGGCAGTGGCAAAATGTTCGGCAGTGGCGTAGCTAGGGGATGATGGGAGAGATCAATGGCCATCACCTTTTGAGCCGCCAAGGTGATGAAAATATGAATCTTGAATTTCTGTGTATAAAATAATTTTTTTAACCTACTAAATAAAGGGCAGTTCACACTTAGGGTTCTGGAAATAGGGCACTACTGATATCTGTTGTCAGTCACGTAGGGTGCACATTGAGGGAGTGGGTGGAAGTTTTATGAGGAAAGCTGGGTCTGAGGGTGTAGGGGTGCTAGGGAACGGTTGTTTCAGGAAGATAGTTGTTACCTGCGGCGTTGCTGGAGGCTGCTTTCGCCCTAGAACCCCCACATGATCACCACGCTTGAAAAATACTGGCTACGCCACTGATATCTGTTTCCATAAGGTGAGAAATATTTTACTTTTTAAAAAATTATCAGCTTCAAAGAAAAGTTATGTGTCATGGTGAAAATTAGTTACACAATTAACACATATGTCGAAAAAAAAATCCCGAGTTTCAAGTGACATATATACCAAGAACAGGTGATAAGTGACATAATACTGTTTTACATTCGGCTGGAAAGCATGAAGTGAACTGCTGTGAACTCTCGCGCCGGCGGTACAGCGCAGCTGCTGGTGATTACTGAATGATTGTACGGCTCCCAGTTTCCGCAATCCAAGAATTCGTTAAACCGTGGAAAATATTAAGTAACCGGTTGGTATATTGTGGAAATACTGAATGCCATTCAGCGCACTCTCACAGCCACAATAAGACAATAGAACATGTAACTCTTGATACAGGTGAGGGAAATAAGGTTAAACTTGCAAAGATTTATGCAACTATGAAGGAAATGCGAAATAATTTATTTAATCTTGAAAGAAAACAAACAAGCTATTTAATTGACACTATTTACACACACCAACTGGATGCAACTTTATTTAAAAAAACTGTATAGTTTTTTAAAACATATTTAAAAACTTTTTAAAACCCGACATATGTTTCGGCTCTTATAGAGCCATCTTCAGGGGTTTATTGTCGTTAAAACTGCATATATTAAAACGTCGTTTTCATTGGTTCACTTTTTAGGCAAGGTTTTTCACTTTTCCACTGCTTGGTATGCACAGACACTATTTGTTATTCGTACTAAAATACAGTGATACCTCGGCTAACGAGTGACCCTGCTAACGAATTTTTCGGCTAACGAAGATTTTTTTTCGCTGCTTATCGGATCGGCTAACGAATGTTTTAGTGGATGCTCGCGCTAACATAAAGCAGCAAACATGAACGGTCGGGCCATTCCAGGAGCTTATCTTTTCCGTCTGTATGTGTGTGACAAAGAGATGAGCTGACCACATCACATAGGGGAGACCCACCAACCAAAAAAAGTAAGCGACAAACCCAAGGGAAGCAGAAAGTTGCTCACGTTTCGGCTAACGAAGATTTCGGCTAACGAATGTGATTCCGCAACGAATTATCTTCGTTAGCCGAGGTATCACTGTAATATGTTAATGTTTCCGTAGGTATTGTATTTGATGCATGGTACCCCTGAAGATGGCTCTATAAGAGCCGAAACATATGTCGGGTTTTAAAAAGTTTTTAAATATGTTTTAAAAAACTATACAGTTTTTTAAATAAAGTTGATCATGTTGATGTATGTAAATAGTGACTGTGAAAAGATGCACGGTAATTACAGAGTAAAGTAAAGCTATTTAATTAATTCGACGAATGGGAAATTCCATTTTTTTCCCCCCAAGAAGATTAATAGAACGAAATTCAATGAATTGCTCTTTTTTCGAGAACGTTACTAGAACAGAATTCAACACACAAAACAACATTTAAAAGTTATGGATAAGACATGCACGTTAGAAACCTACTGTCATAATATTTAAAACTAAATTTGGTTTATAAGGCTTGGAGAAAGTTTTTTTTTTTTTTCGAATATTGGAAATATAGGGGTAGATTGAGGTACGTGATGAGTAAAGGTAACTGTTTGCAGCTCTAGACATAAAGGCCGTAAACTGCGAATAACCCTGTGTTAAGCAGACACAGCCTTTTGTAAAATTTGATTAAGCTAATAAATGTGTGATTTGATATCTGCTATGTAAGAGGCGAGGTCACCCTGTAATCACACGCACGCTTAAAATATGAACCAACACATTTGCCTAACACAAAATGTCCGTAAATGTTCAAATTTCTTATTTCCAATGTTACGCAACATGTTTCGGCTGTAAACAGCCATCTTCAGCTTGTCCATTAAACTATGTGTAAATCAGTGCATTTTAGAGTGCCAATTTTGTAACGGTTACAGGGAAGCGATTTAAAACCATAAAATCTTAAAAATATAAGTACAATATTCCGACTCAGGGGTGCATAAATTTTCCAAAAAAAAAAAGAATCTTAAAAAAAACTGAAAATTCTATGCGCCAAAAAGTTTACATTGAAACAAGTTCCATACTGAGGAAGCACAAATATCAGGCGCCACCTTGCAATATTTAGTCGCCACTGCGACCTGACTCCCTGGTTTTGTGCATCCCTGCTCCGAAATGTGTAACGTTATTTATTATACGATCTCTGCAGCATTTCAGTTCCTCTGTTGGCGGCACTCTTTGTTATTTTTGTTTTTATCTATGCACTAAATAGCGATTTTTCTTGCTAAGCTGCCTTCATTTTCTCTCTGTTTATTTCTGTTGGTTTTTTTTAGTAGCTTCTGTTACATTTTACGAGACCTTCCCATTAAATGTTTTTGTGTGAGACTGAGAAGCACGAAGATTATGTTAATGTCCCTTCATTTCCTTTTCTTTTTCGTTGTACTATTTACAGGTGTCTTAAATTCGTGTTTTGTGACGTCAGTTTTCCTTGGTGTCTGACTGTTGGAACTTATGTACTAGTCTACACTGCGTCATATCCAAGCAGCTTGGAATCTTCGCTTATACGAAATTTAAAGTTGAAGGTTAATGCATTATAGACGTGGAAGACCTGCATGCAGACGGAAGTATATTATTAAAATGGATCTTAAAGAAACAAGTTGGGTGTGGATTGCATTCACCTGACTCAAGGAATGACAAGTAAAGCACAGTTACGAACACGGCAGTTAACCTTCGTGTTCAATCAAACGAGGAGAATTTCTTAGCTAGCTGAAGCTCTGTTCTTCTCACGGACTCTGCTCCCTAGTCAGATGAGAAACAAAGAAAGAAACCTTTTGAAAATTAGCTATAGGCGAACCGCTAGAAAATGAGGTCAAAGAAAACTGTAGATGATATAAATACATGAGTTACTTACTTCTTTATATGTAGCAATAAGGAACTAAGAAAGAAGAACGAACACATGTACCGTCGGCGGTTATATATAAATGGCATATTAGCGCAACGGGATAACGCTTGACAAGTTTAATGCACAGTGTCTGTAATTACTTTGCTTGACAAGTTTCGTGCATAGTGTCTCTAATTATTCTGCTTGACAAATTTCGTGCATAGTGTCTGTAATTAATCTGCTTGACAAGTTTCGTGCATAGTGTCTGTAATTATTCTGCTTGATAACTTTCGTGCATAGTGGCTGTAATTATTCTGCTTGACAAGTTTCGTGCATAGTGGCTGTAATTACTCTGCTTGACAAGTTTCGTGCATAGTGGCCGTAATTACTCTTCTTGACAAGTTTCGTGCATAGTGGCCGTAATTACTCTGCTTGACAAGTTTCGTGCATAGTGGCTGTAATTATTCTGTTTGACAAGTTTCGTGCATAGTGGCTGTAATTATTCTGCTTGATAACTTTCGTGCATAGTGGCTGTAATTACTCTGCTTGACAAGTTTCGTGCATAGTGTATGTAATTACTCTGCTTGACAAGTTTCGTGCATAGTGTCTGTAAGTATTCTGCTTGACAACTTTCGTGCACAGTGGCTGTAATTACTCTGCTTGACAAGTTTCGTGCATAGTGGCCGTAATTATTCTGCTTGACAAGTTTCGTGCATAGTGGCCGTAATTACTCTGCTTGACAAGTTTCGTGCATAGTGGCCGTAATTACTCTGCTTGACAAGTTTCGTGCATAGTGGCTGTAATTATTCTGCTTGATAACTTTCGTGCATAGTGGCCGTAATTATTCTGCTTGACAAGTTTCGTGCATAGTGGCTGTAATTATTCTGCTTGACAAGTTTCGTGCATAGTGGCCGTAATTACTCTGCTTGACAAGTTTCGTGCATAGCGGCCGTAATTACTCTGCTTGACAAGTTTCGTGCATAGTGGCTGTAATTATTCTGCTTGATAACTTTCGTGCACAGTGGCTGTAATTACTCTGCTTGACAAGTTTTGTGCATAGTGTATGTAATTACTCTGCTTGACAAGTTTCGTGCATAGTGTCTGTAATTACTCTGCTTGACAAGGTTTATGCATAGTGGCTGTAATTACTCTGCTTGACAAGTATCGTGCATAGTGTCTGTAATTACTCTGCTTGACAAGTTTCGTGCATAGTGTCTGTAATTACTCTGCTTGACAAGTTTCGTGCATAGTGGCTGTAATTACTCTGCTTGACAAGTTTCGTGCATAGTGTCTGTAATTACTCTGCTTGACAAGTTTCGTGCATAGTGTCCGTAATTACTCTGCTTGATAAGTTTCGTGCATAGTGTCTGTAATTACTCTGCTTGACAAGTTTTGTGCATAATGGCTGTAATTACTCTGCTTGACAAGTTTCTTGCATAGTGGCTGTAATTACTCTGCTTGACAAGTTTCGTGCATAGTGACTGTAATTACTCTGCTTGACAAGTTTCGTGCATAGTGGATGTAATTACTCTGCTTGACAAGTTTCATGCATAGTGGCTGTAATTACTCTGCCTGACAAGTTTCGTGCATAGTGGCTGTAATTACTCTGCTTGAAAAGTTTCGTGCATAGTGGCTGTAATTACTCCGCTTGACAAGTTTCGTGCATGGTGTATGTATTTATTCTGCTTGAGAAATGGCATGCATAATGTTGATAATTATTCCCCGTGACTAATAGTGACTTTGCGCTTAGGAGTAGTGACCATAAAATACAATTTTAGCTCTATATCAGGAAAGGAAACTGAAACAGATATTAACCTTTCAACATTGTTAGCATAAAACCTGTAATAACAGATTAAATTCACCTGTCCATGAATCGGATTTGCTCATTTCCAACATCACCAGTGTAACCTACAGCACAATAAAAACTGTTGGAACAAAATGTTGCAACTACCCCTCATGGCCGACAACACTAAACCTATTTCCGCCCCCTTCCACCCTCACACACTTCTTTTCCTACTTCGCTCATTTCTGATTATCACTCTCACTCTTTCTCTCACCCTTTCTTCTTATTTTCCTTTATTGTTGCCACCCCCACATTGGTAGATAGAGTAACATTTGTTTTTTCTTCCTCTACCCCTAAGGGTATAGTGTTGGAGGGTTGGAACTGAAATTGGCCATCTCCTGTTCAGTGTGAGATGAACTCCCTCGAAACCGCAAAGCAGTCTCTGAGCAGAAGCACCACAGCTGTTCTGTGCGTCTGTATAATCACAACTCTTCACTTAGTGTACATTATGTTTCATAAATGCGTCCTTATTAGGTAAACGTGGAGGTAAGGCTCCTCGCCCTCTTTAAATGTAGTATTCTTCTGTTTTTTAACTTATTTACCTATTTTTAGAGGAAGTGTGGCTCATTTTTCATATCTACTGCAGATTATGGACCACGTGGTACCTGACATTCCCCGAAGTTAATCTGCTCATAATTTCTTCATGTATAAAAATTTTATTTGTTAGTATCTTTCTCAAATATTGGTGAAAGGACATAAAGATATTGTGAATCTAATAGGCGAATATATGCAGATTTTTCGTAAGGAACGGACCATAAAGTAGCAATCAGTTTGTGTAATAATTTTAAGAAATTTTCTCAACTGCAGAGGTTAGGATTATTGGTTTTGCCGTCGTGAGGGAAGTTAAACTTAAATGCTCACTTGCAAAGACAATGGAAGAAAGGGTGCTTGGTTTATTTTGAGGCATTATCCGAGCAAGTGTTCTACGTAACTGAGTTAAACAACGTAATATTTCAGTCAGAATGGCCAGTCACCGAATCAAGAATCAAGAACGACAACCTCACAGATATGCTGAATAAATGCCAGCCCACTACACTGCAACTTCCGTTTAACTCATCTGAATAAAATGCAGGTGCCCATACCCGGCGCGCACCCTGAATTTTCCGCTGAGGGAGGTGGGGTAGCTGATCGTGAGGCTCTACATAATTTATGTTTGATTTTAAAAACTATGTTGTAAAAATCAACTCATAAATGTTACATAACACTGTTCGCAACTGCATTTATACACGTACAAATATAACTACATGTTCCATGACTCACTCACCTAATTTAAATTACAAGGTCAAATCTTGTTTTTTTTTTAAATTCATCTAAGACATCCTATGCTTCTTATTTTATTTTTCAAAATTCCAATAATCTAGTCATTAACCGATTTCAGTGGCCGATTTCGGCTGAAGGGTAAATCGCGTAAAACTATTATATCATGTCTATAAAATCTGCGAATTATTTTAAAATTTCGATTTGGCGGGCTGCAGCCCGGCAGCCCCCCCCCCTTTTTCCTTTGAATGGGCACCTGGCTTATGTCGAATTTGTTGTTGTATGATTGACTATAATAATTGAGATTACAGGCCTGCCCTCAGTACCTCATTTAACACTTCCACGCATAATTATACCTATAACACGAACTGCTTCAAATGTCAAATTAAATTTGGCACTTTGCCTTGCAGAGTGTATTTATTACGAGTTTCGTATCACAGAATAAAGAGGGATTGTTTGCCGATAGATCATTATCAGTTAAATTTACAATTAAGATGTTGCCCATTTTGGGGGGGGGGGGGGGCAGAAACTGAGTTTGTATAAAACCTTTAAATGAAATTCATGATTCAGAAGACTAACCAGCAGAGGCTATTTGTGACTACATGAACTACCCGTTTGACCAATAGAAACAATGTGTTTATGTGTTGCATATGACCCTTATCACAACAGCAACTATTTTCCTATGTAGCATTAACCGGTTGGTCTTTCTAATTTTTACAGACTGTGTTCTCTATGCAGTACGAATTGAATATTTACATATAACGTGGATTAATTTTAGTGTTCACAAGATTAATGGCGCAACTGTGTATTTGCTTAGTTTGATGTATAAAGAACCTTCTTCCTTACAGTATCAGGCTTTCAGTGACACTGCTTGAAATCAAAGCCACGTTTGTTTAAATATTTGCTTGAAGCATTCAAATGTCTTGACTACAGCCTGTGTTTCAGTGGCAGTTAATATACGCAGTTCTTGTTTAAGTCATTACCTGTTTTCCGCCAAACCTCTTTACACATGCCGTGCTGGTCACAAATACAATTTACTGCATTGATATAACGCCTACGACAGTCTTCAGGAAGTGCTTTCCCAGTTTCTGCTTTCTTTCTATACTTTTGACAGCAGAACATTACTCACATTAGGCGAGATATTACCTCAAAAAGAATTATAGGCAATTTTGTTATTCCAGCGTAGTAGAAAAATTTATATAGCAGCAGAAAATATTACTTTCAGAGACCTTACAATCCCCCGTTCTTTCGTCATTTCACGATTGAGCAATCTCAATGCATGCGACTCATCACTCCGGACGGAAGTCCCGGAATTCCAGACGACTACATTTCTCCACGTGTTACGTTAAACTATACACCACTGGCAGAGGGGATGGTACCCCACAATCCGCCCCCTCCCCCCCTACCAAGAGTTTCCTCTCCTTTCCTCTTTCCTTCTAGTCTTATCATCGTTCAGTCTGGATCCTTCACCCTCGGTCTACCCTCAGTTTCCCTTCCCTGTGTCGTAATGATTCAGCCGATCTGAAACCCCCAGGAACAGAAGTAAGATTGAGGCAGGAGGAAGGTTTGCTACTAGCATCACTGGGGAAATTGTACAAGGGATTCATCTACCAGGACCCAGAACCAGGGTCAGGGACAGAAAGGATCGCGGTAAGACAGGAGAACAAAAGACAAAAGAGATAAGAGGGAAGACTCAAAGGTACTTAGATAACATCTTGGAACTTAACTAGGAGTAAAATTTAGCTCTTCTCCCTGCCCTGGTACGACCTCTAAATCACGACGCAAGAAAGGCTGGAGACAATTCGTTACAGTAGCTGCCACATAACTGCTTTAATTTTTTAAATTTAAAGTCCTTATTCGAGGAATATGTCAAGCAAAAATTGAGGCACTTTCGTGAAGAGTTCCAGCAGTTATTTACATAGAAATACTGGTTCAGTACAGTTTCATTTCCGAAACATCCATATGCCGTCTCTGCGTGTCCAAGAACAACTTCACATTAATTACAAAATTCCATTGCACAATTCAATATAGTCTTCTCGGGCGCACAGCCGCGTCAATTCGTTTGAATACAACGTTTCGGGGACTAGCTCCGTCCCCATCCTCAGGCAAAACTCAGGCAATATCAGTTTTGCCTGAGGATGGGGACGGAGCTAGTCCCCGAAACGTTGTATTCAAACGAATTGACGCGGCTGTGCGCCCGAGAAGACTTATTGAATCATGTCGCCGCGAAAGTTTTAAAACTTATATCCATTGCACAAATTTCCGGACAGCCTCTTGAAGTGCAACCAGACTCTCACCCATGATGTATCAACAGACCTTTCCCGAGGGTAAAGCTGGAATAGCGTAAAGCTGACCATTGCTCTAGTTTAGGGCCGATGTCTGAGCTACAATGTGTGGAGCGTTACTTTCACGGCCTCCATAAGTCTTCATGGCATGATGTTCAGTTCAGGGGCAATATTACGTTAAAGCTGTATTAGGCGCGTTCGAAAAGTTGCGATAAGCGACTATTAGCTACGTCATGTCTGCCTGCCCGTCTGTCCGTCCGTCCGCATGGAACAACTCGGCTCCCACTGAACGGATTTTCATGAAATTTGATATTTGAATACTTTTTCGTAAATCTGTCGAGGAAATTCAAGTCTCATTAAAATCTGACAAGAATAACGGGTACTTTACATGAAGACCTACGTACATTTATGATAATATCTCGCTGAATTCTTCTTACAATGAGAAATATTTCAGACAACAGTTGTAGAGAAAATCAAAACACACATTTTATGTTCAATAACGTTTTTCCGAAAATCGTGCCATTTATGAATAATGTGGAAAAATATGGTAGAACCAGACAGGCCACAGATGACAATATAATACGGCGCATACGCTTTTCATTCTGGTAACTAAGGCTACAGACACACACTCAGAAAATGTAATGCTTATTGCTTTTGCACGGCAACAATGGTTATGCGAACGAGCCTCAATATTACGTTTATATCTACATTGTCTATCTTGTTAATATTTATAAGCGGAACGATTTGTATAGCTTGTGTCTTCATACTGCTTTCAAACACACTCGACGTTTGACTGTGTTTCTGTGTTGTATTTTGTGCCTCTGGGTATGGTCATTGACCATTCTAACCTCTGACCGCTTAACTAAAGGCGAAAGTGTTATAGAATCTACATTGTAGACATCAGCATACATTTTAATCGTACTGAAGGTGTAAGACTGACCACCACAATGGACTTTCAGCTGAACGTGGGATCAGAGCCAAGCACAAGTCTAGCACAGTATACCCTTCATTCATAGACTGTTCGTTTGTCAGAGGCGAGAAGAGAGAAAGGCATGCGGAAAAATGCGTAACACATGCAGCCGGCCTCGAATCTGAGACCTTCGGCACATACGTTGGATGCACATATAAGACAGAATTGGTGTCTCAATCCAGGGGGTTCACAACTTTTCAAAAAAATCTAGCAGCCACGTCAAGATTCTAGGCGCAAGAATGGTGACATGAAGCAAGTTACATACTGTGGGCCCCACAAATATCAGGCGCCACGGTACAAAAATTAGTCGCCCGGGCAACCTACTCCAGAAATTGTGCACACCTGTTTTAATCCTTGAAAACATTGTTACTGTATGTACCAATTTAACACTAAAATCCGTCGCGGCTTCCCTGTGCGGTGTGTTGACCTATGACCTAGACTGTCTCACAAGCTGCAGGGATATATTCCCTAAACGGATTCAGGCGATTGTTTCTCACGAATTTTGACTACTTCGGTCAGTTGGTTCGAAAGTTCGTACGGAACGTACGAAACACACCGGGTGCGCACCCGGAATTATTCGCTGGGAGGGACTGACCCTGAGGCTATATATAATTTATGTTTGATTTCACAAGTCATGTTATAAAAATCATGTCGCAAGTACAACATAACACTGTTAGCAACTGCATTTATATACACACAAATATAACTACAATTTCCGTGACTCAATCACAGTGTCCTATCTTCTTGTTTTTTTTTTAATTTTATTAATCTATTTTTCAAAATTCTAATGCACTAGTCATCAGCCGATTTCAGTGGCTGATTTCGGCTGAAGTGTAAATCACGTAAAACTTCTGAAATCATAAAATCTACAAAAGCTCTATTTTTTAAATTGGAGGGAGGACTGCAGCCTAGCAGCCCCCCCCCCCTTGAATGCGCCCCTAAAACACACACACACGTTTATCACTTTACTACAGACCTCTCATTATCCATAAAATAAAGAAATACCGCTAATTTCCCATCATCACTGCAGCCTCTACTAGCAGTAAAACAATGCATTGTTTCATTAAACTATAACCGAATACACTATCAATGTTTGAAGTTACTGACAGGCTGTGAGCAGCCTGAGTTACTGACATGCTGTGAGCAGCCTGAGTTACTGACCTGCTGTAAGTAGCCTGAGTTACTGACATGCTGTGAGTAGCTGAGTTATGCCCTGCTGTGAGTAGCCTGAGTTGCTGACATGCTGTGAGTGCCTGAGTTACTGACATGCTGTGAGTAGCCTGAGTTACTGACATGCTGTGAGTAGCCTGAGTTACTGAATGCTGTGAGCAGCCTGAGTTCTATTACACATAGCGTTAAGATGAAAGGTGAAAGCCGATGACCTGTGATGAAGACTAAAAGTAAATCTGCGGTGGGGGGGGGGGGGGGGGGGGGGGGTGTGGAAACTAAACGAATCTCTCCGTGAAGAAATTGTAGCCAGTGGTCATAGTGTTTAAACATGGCCTACAACTCAGAAGAAAGTAAGTTCGAAGGGAAAGTTTGAAAGAAGTAAGGTCGAATCTACTGGGATGTGGAAGAACTCGGAAGAAGGTTTCGGATTAAAGAAGATAAGGTAGGTGCAGGCTGTTCACAGAAGTGACGTAACCATCTGGTAACAAATTTTGACAAATTTTGACCCACAATGCTGCACAACGACAGAATAAAAAATAGCTTATCGATGGTTCTGTTTTTTTTTTTTTACCTTAGACATCCCGTTGTGATGCACAAGTTACAAAATAGAGTCGAACTCGGTTATAACGTTATGATACGGACTGAGTGTTTTGTGTCGTTATAAACGAGTGTCGTCATAACCGAGGAGTATAATGTTATGGTTAACAGTGAGGAATTAATTGGTACCACAGAATATCTCACGCTATAGACGAGTGTGTCTTATAAACCGATGTCGTTATAACCGGGCTCGACTGTAATTATTTATGCCATCGACATAACTAATTTAAGAGATGTCATTCTGAACCAAAATAAACCTTGCAATTGTAATTTTAATTTTATGTGTTCGAGTGACCTGAGGATGACCTCGTAACTAGTCGGGACATATAACCACTTGATTTCAGGCTTCCGCCGCGATGTTGGTAAGATCTGCGCTCTTCTGGGATATTACGCGGCGTCGTGTGGTAATTGTTTACCGACGTTTCGGGACAACGTGTCGGTCCCATCTTCACACTTGACCCGTGACGATAGGACCGATACGTTGCCCGAAACGTCGGTAAACAATTACCACACGACGCCGCGTATTATCCCAGAAGAGCGTAGATCTCATGTAACCGCTTATTATGTAACGTAATACATGAGATATACAAGTAGATTACGTTCTTGCACATACACAGACACACACACAAACCATAGGTAGAAAATAAACTTTCAGATTATTTTTTTTTTTACTTATCACATCCAACAGAAGTCAGACCTAACTAACTCAGTCCCTTCGCACACAGCTTATATACAAGGCATACACAAAATAATGGTGCGGTTTCAATCGTATTCACTATTGAAACCGCACCATTCTTTTGTGTATACCCTGTATACCCCACTTTCACAACCACTCCTGATATTTCATTACAGATACAGCAGTTCCTGTAATAAAATTTCAGGTTCTTGAGAAGTTTTTATTGAGTGTGAGACATAAAATATATTTTTTACTCGCTGTAAATAGGCGAAGTAATTGAAATCTGTCAAACCCCGCAGTTAGCCGAAACTAACGCAATATATAAAACGTCAGAAGATCTTTACCAAGTTTGTAGTCGACAAGAAGGGATGGATATGGAGCACATAAGCCATATTTCATTAAGTTATTTGTGACATCAGTATTCACTCTACCGCTAATTGCTTGTGATTCATATCTGATTTATTTCAGTACTCTATCCAGGCTTCTCAGTGCTTGCCTCTAGATAGCGTTGCTGTCGGTGAATACGGCCGTAGTGTCAGGGAGTGGGGAGTGGGAATGGCTAGATATGGGAGTATGTTGCGAGGGAGAGCGAGGGGGGTGGTGTGCGTACTGCGACCGTGAGGTAAAATTGATTCGCCCTTCAGGACTCGTTATTACAGAAGCGGAATCTTCTTGCAAGTAGTCAAGCCTAGTGAAGCAATGACAGAGCGGCGGGAATAGAAGGAAAATCGGGGAACCCCCCATCCACCAAATACACACGCCTTAACAGGGGGAAAAAAGGTGGAAGAAGAGGGAAATTCAAGTGAAAAAGTGAGGGAAATTTTGTGTTAGCTTTAACAATACCCGAACGATACGACAAACGCACTGTGACATGCACGCAAAAACGGCATGAAAGAAGATGCCGTTTGTTGGCCCTTACATGTTTAAGGAAATCTCGTACGTTCAAATGCTCGCTCAGTTTGTCGACTGTGAGACTCCATGTGATAACCTTCACGGTTTTCTTCCGCTGTTCAAAATAAAAGTGAGCCAATGTCCCTACAGGCTGCTTACAACTAACTTGTATGATTTGTAATACATAATAAATCTAATAAATATTCCCGACAATTATGTCGCCAATATCTTACTCACACAAGAGTATTGTCGGCCCATATATATACATCAATCTTGGTGTGAGTGAGTGAGTGAGTTCAGTCAGTCAGTCAGTCAGTCAGTCAGTCAGATCACGGTTCCTTGTCAGGTACGCGCTAAGGCCGAAGAAAGAATTACCCATCGAAAATATAATACAAGAGACAGTGTACGAGCTGAGGCCGAAGAAACAGCTGAGCAGCGAACACATAATACAACAGGCAGAATGTAATCTCCCTAAATACAATGCCATTGGCGTGAGTGAGTCACGCCCTGGTTTCCTGTGACGTAAGCGCTGAGGCTGAAAATACAGTTGAATACCGATCATATAACACAAAAGAGCGTGTTCTGTATACAGTACGTGCTGAGGCCAAAGAAACAGTAGCGCATAGATCATATAATACGAAATAGCGTGTTCTTTGCAAAGTACGGGCTTAGGCTGAAGAAACAGTTGAGCATGAAGAATGTAATAGAATATACAAACAGATGGCAGCACTCCGATGGATAAGATCACCGCATATTAAAAATATTTACAATCTTAGTTAACATAGCACCAACAGATGGCAGCACACCCTGTGCTATGATAGAGTTAGTTTTTGCGTTACATCACAAACTGGTGTGTTTGCCTCCTGTGGTGAACGTGAGCAAAGTCCAAACAAAACATTCCCACTAGTACTGTGTCGGAAAGGTTTAGAGACACAATATTACATAAACTGAACGTAATTTTAAACAGCACAAAATATAATAAATCGCAATGTTATATGATGAAGTATGATGTATTGTCATAGGTTAATACAACATAACATTTAACAAAGCATGTGCATCTATTACTATTATTGATGTACAATTTTCTACATTTAACTCTGATTATTTAAGTTTAATATATTGTGTTATTTGTTATTTTCTCCTGTTCTTATTTGTTTATACGTGTCTATTGGTGCTGATTTCCTAATTGGTCATTAGGCTATTGAGTCAGCAAGTAAATAAACAAAAATTGTCAGGTAGTGTTTTTTTAATGCTATTTTGTTAATTGTCACTACTGTTAATACTTATCAGTTGTCATTGTTATATTAAATGCCAGGGGAGGCTCCCGCCCCCCATAGAGGCTCCCGCCCCCCACTAGAGGCTCCCGCCCCCCACTAGAGGCTCCCGCCCCCTCAGTAGAGGCTCCAGAAGCTGGTAAATGGCACGGCTTGAAAAAATGTAGATCTTTTGTTTATACTTGTTGGAAAAATTGAAAATAAAGCTCCTATATTTAAAAAAAAAATTGTACTGAAATGAATCGAAATAAATTAATATTTGTAAAACAATATTGGTACATAACGCTTCAGACAAACTAATGATTTTTTTCACAAATTACACACCAACAAAATGCACTATATTTTCACTTTTTATTCTTTAACCCCTACACATGTTTCAGCCTTACAAGGCCATCTTCAGGGGGCTTGTAATCTACATTTACTTTACATCCATTGTTTATGTCTGCTATCACATTTAGTCCAGTACTGACATTGTAAATAAACTGTAATATATATGACAATGAAACTGGCCTAAATGTGATAGCAGACAAAAACATTGGATGTAAAGTGAATGCAGTTTACGAGCCCCCTGAAGATGGCTTTGTAAAGGCTGAAACATGTGTAGGGGTTGAAGAATAAAGAATATAAGGTGAAAATATAGTGCATTTCGTTGGTGTGTAATTTGTGAATTGTAAAAAATGCACGGTGAAAATAATATAAAATTTAATAATTTTTTTATTACAAAATACATGGAATACATCTACGACGCATTCTCGACAAAATTAAAAAATAAATAAATATAAGATAAAGATCATCAACATCACCACAAGAAAAAAAAAAGAAGGAACAGAATATGAAGGAACTGGAAGAAAATGACTTAAGTCTTTTTGCTCGGTGCTGTAGCAGCAAACAGAATGTATGAGCTACAGCCTGGAAGAAAATAACTCTTTTCAATGCCTCTCTCGATTCCCTTCATGCTCTGAATTGTCAATAGAGGCTGACAGATCACTTCTCCAAGTCTTTGCAATAAATTGAGGTATTCACATTTCAATAACATTCGGTCTGAGTCGAGTCCGTAACAAAGCAACTCGACTGCTGGCTGAATGGGTATAAAAATCGTTACTCAAGATTAAGACACGCAGAACAATTCGGGTGTCTCGTATGTTCACGAGACGAAATCGCTTGCTCTGTTGAAAGAACAGACCCCCATAACGAAGGACAGAAGGCGGCATAAGATACTTCCAGAGACTCTAGTTATGCATTCTTTGCACGAAATAAGTCAAGTAAGAGCACAGTGTGGAGATCGTGGCTGCCGTCCATCAACCTGTCACTCCAAAAACTACTCGACGAATTTCGATTAAATTTGATGTTGGTAGTGCATATCAAAAGATTGGTTGAGTTTATGTTAGGTACATATGTACCTGGGGGGGGGGGGGGGGGCACTGCGCCACAAACCGGAACGTTGCGGGTTCGATTCCCGATGGTGTCACTGGAATTTTTCATTGACATAATCGCCCTGGGGTCGACTCAGCCTCTAACAGAAATGAGTACCAGGAATCTTTCCTGGGGGGTAAAGGCGGCCGGTGCGTAGGGCTGACAACCTTACCACCTTCATGTGCCGATTGTCTAAAAACCTGGGAGCCTCGACCTTCTGGAGCCCTAAGGGCCTGACAAGGCCTGTATGGGACCACTTTACCATTACCTTTTACATATGTACCTGGCAGTTATAAATATTAATTTAAAAGAAAATCATCTTTCTCAAAAACTCTTCTTTGTGCAAAGAGCCAGTACATTTCATGAAATAAGCTTATTATATATTTAATACATATTTACAACCTTAAAACATTTCTGGATGTGGTGAATATTTAAACAAGTAAGAGGAAATGTAAATTCTGACTCCATCCTGTGATATTAGCTATGCAACAATAGACTGTTAGTGCAAACAAAAATGGACAATAAAGTCCTTCTTTTTCTTCTATGCCACTTCGGCCAGTTTCGAAGCCATGACCTCCCCGTGTTCGGGGTATAAGGCAAATCAGATATACCAAATAGCAATTTAAAAAAAGCAAAGGTAAAGCAACCCATGTACAGGCCATGATGGTTCTAGGATGTTGAGGCATGTGAAGTTGGTAAGTTTGTCAACTCTTTCGCACCGGCCGCCTTTACCCCCAGGAAATATTCGTGGTATCATTTCTGTTAGAGGCTGAGTCGACCACAGAAAGGATTATGTCAATGAAAAATTCCAATGACACCATCGGGAATCGAACCCGCGACCTTCAGGTTTGTGGCGCAATGCCTAACCAACTGCGCCATTTTGTTATTTCCCTTCCATAAGATGCATACTTAAAATAAATAAAGCCAGTTCCGATGGGCATAGAATAATTTGGGTGGGCCGGCATAGCTCAGTCGGTATAGCGACTCGCTATGGACTGGACGTTCCGGGGATAGAATCCCGGTGGGGGCGAGATATTCTGCACTCGTCCAGACCGGGCCCGGGGGCCAACCCAGCCTCCTGTAATATTGGTACCGGGTATCTTCCCCGGGGGTAAAGCGGCCGAGGCGTGGCGTTCACCACTCACCCCCAACTAGCGCCGAGGTTGAACAAAGAGTAGAACTATAACTGTACTCCCCCCTGAGCCTTCATGGCACGTTATAGGGTGACCTTTACCTTTTACCTCATAGAATTATTTCGACAGGAGGAGCCGAGATATCTAAGTCGGTACAAAGACCAAGCTACAGGTTGGACAACCTAAAGATCGTGGTTCGTTTCCTGGCAGGAGCAAGAGAGTTTTCTGTTTTCCTAAGTGTTCAAAAGCTCTGGGCCCACACCACCTCGTATTCAATTGATCCTGGGGGTTCTTTCCCTAGAGGTAAAGCGGCCGGGTCTTGAAGATGCCTGTGTCTCCATCTAGTGTTCAGGTTAAGAATGAGTGAATCTATACCTCCATTCCCCAAAATAGCAGCGCGTTCCAGGTTATCTTTACATTTATTCTCTCGAAAGGGCTCTGGCCGTCCCGATCACCGGACATGACACCTCTTGCGAGATTTGAGATTCTGTCAGAAATGAATAATCGTCATTCGACCTGGCGTAACCTACCTGAAGACCTTTAATCTGTATTACTCTTTGTGTGAGGTCTACTGAAGTACAGGCTGCCTAAAAACAAATCTCTACGACCAGTGATCTGTAAACAAGAAACGAAATTGCTCTAATTCTTCCTGCCACACTGGCTGCGATATTCACAAACATGGAGCTTTGTGTCCACACATGTGTCCAGGCAAGTGTAAATCAACTTTCAACACCTTCTGTATGACAGAAATCTTCACATATGGGAAGGTATAAACTCGCCATGTTTCCTTTTTAGTAATTTATAAATATTTCTTCGGGTTCTCCTAAGAGTGAATCACCCTGTATATATTTGATAAGAGTTCCGGACTACTGTTCGGAAGACTTGTGACTTATGCCTGTTTCGCACGTGCCGGGCAGTCTTACACCTCGATAAACACACGAGCGGGTGGCGCGTCCTAACGACAGCGCAGGGGGCAATCCAGCAGGCGACAAAACAAAACTGCTATTCGTATTACTTCAGTGGAAAAGAATGGGGCGGCAGGGAGGACTTCTTTTTATTTGTCTTCCAACGACACATTAAAATCTAGAACAATGTTAGACATTCGGAAATTCGCCTCGAAACGAATTCTCTTCGTAACACATTCGCGTCTATATCCACAAAAACTAGGAAAAGCAACGCATGCAATATGCAAGTATATATTTTTGCAAGTTATCTCTGGACGTCTGCACAGCTGGAATGATAACATTAAAACTGATATCATCTAATAAATTTTGGGATATGTCAACTGCGCTGAATCGACTTGAGATAGCACTGAGAGGCGGGCTTTTGTAAAGGTGAAGAAGAGCTTTGGTGTACCAAAATTGTATGATATATATATTTACATATAAATCAGACGAATAATGCCTTCTGCAGAAACATCCTGTATCATAAAATTATTTGATTATTCATTCATTCTGTAGTCTGTCTTACGACAGGTCAGTAGCCTCTTCCAAAGCGAGTTCTCCACAGGGTGCGATCTAGTGCTTCCTCTTTCAATTTCCAGTATCTTTTCTTTTCCTTAAGGTCATCCAGTAGCTGCTTACGTCTTCTCCCTCGTCGTCCCGTCATTTCTATCCTTCCTTCTAACTTTCCTTCTATCACGTGTTTCAGAAGGCAGTTTCTACGCAAGATGTGACCAATCCAGTTAGCCTTTCTTCTTTTTATTGTATGTAGTATATTCCTCTCCTCCTTGACTCTGTGTAATACTTCTTCATTTCTCACACGATCGGTCCAACTGATCTTCTCCATTCTTCTCCAGCACCACATTTCAAAACTTTCCAGATACTTCTGATCTACTTTCCGAAGTGTCCACGTTTCAGCACCATACAAAGCTATGCTCCAAATGTAGCACTTTACTAGTTTCTTCCTTAAATTTAATTCCAGTTTGCTGGTGAAAAGATTTTTCTTCTTGTTGAATGCTGTTTTTGCCATGGCAATTCTGGATTTAATTTCACGTGTACACCTTGCATCACTTGTTATCATGCTACCCAAATAATTGAAATATTCCACATTCTCCAATTGTTTTTGATCTATCATAATTTTCATTGGGGATGGTTGCCTTGAGATTTTCATTACTTTAGTTTTTCCCACATTCATTTCCATTCCATAGCGTCTTCCAATTTCAATTAGTCTATCAATCATGCCCTGTAGCACCTTTTCTTCTCTAGCCAGTAGCACAAGGTCATCTGCATATTTCACAGTGCGAATTACTTGTCCTCCTATTTTGAAGTCTCCAAACCCTTCAAGAGCTTCCTTGGTAAGGTACTCGCTGTATAAGTTGAACAGAATCGGTGACAAGCAGCAACCTTGTCTAACTCCTCTTCCAATCTTCACACTTCTCGTCTCCCCTTGGTCCAGTCGTATTTTGACACTCTGTTCCATGTACAATTTGCTGATCAATCTTCTTTCGCGCCAGTCTATCCCAATTCCTTTTAGGATTTGCATTAATTTGGTCCAGTTGACACGGTCAAATGCCTTCTGCCAGTCTATGAAGCAAGCACACAATTCCTCATCTATGACCAAGGTTCGTTCTGATATTATTCTCAGCATCCCAATTGCATCCCTAGTTCCTTTTCCTCTTCTAAATCCAAACTGATCTTCTCCAAGTGCATCTTCAATTTTCCTCTCAATCCTTCTTCTAAGTATCCTCGCTACTATCTTTGCTGCATGAGCGATGATGCTGATTGTGCGATGGTCGCTGCATTTTGTAGCTTTGGGCTTCTTCTTTAAGGCAATCATTGTAACTTCAATAAAATCTCTGGGCCATTCTCCAGTTACATACATGCTGTTGATCATCTGTGTCATTAGCCTTAGACCACCTTCTCCCAACAATTTGAGTACATCCCCAGGTATATCATCATCTCCTGTAGCCTTCTTATCCCTCATCTCCTTGATAGCTTTTTCCACTTCACTTTGCAAAATATAAGGGCCTTTCTCATCTTCATCTACTTCATCTTCAGGTTCGACGTCTAGATGTTCTGGTCGATTAGCTCGATCGTAGAGCTCTGTGATATAATTCTCCCAAATTTGCAATACTCGTCTCTGATTTATTATTATATTGCCTTGAGAGTCTTCGATGCCAATGTTTTGAATCCCATGGTTTTCTTTCCAACCTAGTTCCTTTGTCTTCATGTACATTAAATCATAACGTCCTATTCTTTGAAATTCTGTGATCTCGTCGCATATGCTCTCCAGATATTCCTTCTTGGCGTTGTCCGTGGCTCTTTTCAATTCGTTCCTCAGTCTTCTGTAGTTCTTCCTTCCTTCTTCATTGTTGACATTCTTCCATTTCCTTCGTTCATCCATTTTACTGATCATCTCCTGTGTAATCCATGGCTTTCTTGCTCTCCTCTCGACTTTTCCAACCAAACCACTCATAGTATCTAACACACATTTCTTGATATTGTTCCACTGCCCTTCCACATTCCCACTTTCACATTTGATTGCACCAAGCTGTTCTTCTAGTCTATCGTGTACTACCTGTCGTTGAGCATATAGCTTCTCCAAATCCCATCTTGGTTTTTTCTTGTGGAACCTCATGATCTTCTTCAATCTGGTGCTGATCTTTGCAACCAGTAAATTGTGGTCAGAGTCAATATCTGCTCCAGGCAGTGTCTGCACATCCTTCACACTGTTCCTGAATCGCTGTTTCACTAGTACATAGTCCAGCTGATATCGATTCCTATCTCCTGGTGATTTCCACGTGTACAATCTTCTTTTAGGTTTTTTGAACCATGTGTTTGTTATAACAAGTCCATTTCTTTCACAGAAGTCAATAAGCATTTGACCTCTCTGATTCCTCCTTCCCAGTCCATATGGTCCAACAGTGTTGTGATGTGCTTTATCTCCAACCACACTGTTCCAATCTCCCATTATAATCGTGTTTGTCGCACCCTTTCCATCCTCTTCCAGAATTTCTTCAATTATATCATACAACTCTTCCACTTTGTCATCTTCACAGTCCGATGTTGGCATGTACACTTGCACTATCAAAATACTTACCGGTTCTGCCTGCAATTTAATAGCAATGATTCTGTCACTATACACACTCTTCTTAACAACACTTTTCACTACGCTTTTATGCACTACTATAGCTACGCCTCTTTCAGCACTGTCACCCCCAGAATAATACACTGTATAATCACCACTTTTTATTTCACCTTGACCCTTCCACCGCACTTCACTAACACCTAGCACAGACACTGCGTTCTTCTGCATCTCTTTCTTCAAATTTTCGAGTTTTCCTCCTTGATTCAAGGTCCTTACGTTCCAAGTGCCTATCTTGAAGCTGTTATGTTCATTCTGTGTCTTCTGCTTTTGTCTGTAGTCATTACCGCGTGGTGTCTCCCCTAGAAACACTCCCCCCCGGAGATCCGAATGGGGGAGTAGTTTACCTCCGGAATGTTTTGTCTCCAGAGGAAGCATCTCGCATTTGGCATTTGTCTCTGTTTCTGGAAGAGACTATCCAGGAAAATAATAATGTGGTAGTTTTTCCATTTGCTTTCCACATCGCAGTACAGCAGCCGTTCAGACCACTCTGGTCACGCCTGTTGCTACACGATCATGAACCATCTCGAGCATCATTTGCTCTGTGCTTCATGTCGCTACTGATGTCGCTGCTTCCGGCATCAGGGGAGTTTTTATTCGGTTTCCCATCTCCTAGGCATCTCTCTTCGTCTGGTTCCTACCCTTTTGATCTGTCCGGCTTGGGAGACCCTACTGGTAGCAATGCTACCGCCGGCTTAGCTCTCAGGGTCACTGGAACTCACAAGCCCCTCTACCACGGCAAGGTGAAGATACCAACAAAGGGGATTTGATTATAACATTATTTAAAAAGCATATGTAATTTCTTCTCCATCTACAGCAGAAGCAAGTTAAACTGCCAACAGTTGGTAGCACTGAAACTACTGTACCGACGTTTCGAAATATCGCTCAAGTTGAGCTAGAACACAGTGAATCAATTTCATTTGCAATGCCTGCATTGCTGTCTATTTAAACCTGGGAATAACAGAGGGTTATGGTTTGTTTTCTATGGGTGGAGGGTGTGAAAAGGGTTGATATTCACAGGACTTTGTCTGCTCAGTACGGGGACAAAATGTTGCTTCGGCGGAGTGTTGAAGAATGGCCGGACATATGTAGTATGTGACAGTGCAAGGTGATGAGGATATTGCAAGGTGATGAGGATAGTGCAAGGTGAGAGGATAGTGCAAGGTGATGAGGATAGTGCAAGGTGATGAGGATAGTGCAAGGTGATGAGGATAGTGCAAGGTGATGAGGATAGTGCAAGGTGATGAGGATACCCGTCCACATCCACCGATGATGGCCACCAGGAAGGCCCGAGCCAGCAATCTGGACAACAAAAGGACATCATATATGGGACACTGCAACATTACAACGAACTGAGAAGCAGGAAGACTGTGTACAGAAAACGTAAAACTGATGTTTCAGAATAATAATTTATGTGAAAAGAAATAATTGCAGATATAGGTCTATCTCGAGGTGCCCCCCCCCCCCCCCCATATATGAGCCACCTGTTATTTGTGTTCTTTTATTTCAATGTTATGTTTCAAAAGATAAAGTTAAATTTGTCTCTGTGCACATCATAAAGATACGGGGGGTAGTGTAAGTATAGCTCCACTAATTTTTAACCTCCGCCCTGGAAGGAAGTGAGTGGTCAGGTTCACGCCTCGGCCGTTTTACTCCACGAAAAACAACCTCCGAAACCTATTGGGCCCCGGAGCCAGTCTAGATGACTTGTTGCAGAGAATATTCCCTAAACACTGCCGGGAAAAAAGCAGGATTTCTGTCGTCTAGCTCTTAGCCTAGTCACTATACTGACTGAGCTATCCCAACTCCTAAATAAGTAACTAACTCCATGGAGCAGAGTCCTTCCTGAGAAGCTAACAGGTGCTCATCTAATCAAGAAATTCCCCGCATTTTATGGAACACGAAGGTTCATTACCGCATTCACAACAGCCCGCCACCTGTCCCTATCCTGAGCCATATCAATCCAGTCCACGCCCCCCATCCCACTTCTTGAAGATCCATTTTAATATTATCCTCCCATCTACGCCTGGGTCTTCCAAGTGGTCTCCTTCCCTCACGTCTTCCCACCAAACCCTGTATGCACCTCTCCTGTCTCCCATACGTGCCACATACCCTGCCCATCTCATTCTTCTTGATTTAATCACCTGAGTAATATTTGGTGTGGAGTACAGATCAGTAAGTTCCTCGTTATGTAGTCTTCTCCACTCCCCCGTCACCTCGTCCCTCTTAGGCCCAAATATCCTCCTCAGCACCCTATTCTCGAAGGCAGCTTATCATATCTACCACTAACAAGTGTTTTTTAGACACAGTGGCGCTGCGAAGGCAGCTTATCATATCTACCACTAATAAGTGTTTGTAGACACAGTGGCGCTGCAAAGGCAGCTTATCATATCTACCACTAACAAGTGTTTGTAGACACAGTGGAGCTGCGAAGGCAGCTTATCATATCTACCACTAATAAGTGTTTGTAGACACAGTGGCGCTGCGAAGGCAGCTTATCATATCTACCACTAATAAGTGTTTGTAGACACAGTGGCGCTGCGAAGGCAGCTTATCATATCTACCACTAATAAGTGTTTGTAGACACAGTGGCGCTGCAAAGGCAGCTTATCATATCTACCACTAACAAGTGTTTGTAGACACAGTGGAGCTGCGAAGGCAGCTTATCATATCTACCACTAATAAGTGTTTGTAGACACAGTGGCGCTGCGAAGGCAGCTTATCATATCTACCACTAATAAGTGTTTGTAGACACAGTGGCGCTGCGAAGGCAGCTTATCATATCTACCACTAATAAGTGTTTGTAGACACAGTGGCGCTGCAAAGGCAGCTTATCATATCTACCACTAATAAGTGTTTGTAGACACAGTGGCGCTGCGAAGGCAGCTTATCATATCTACCACTAATAAGTGTTTGTAGACACAGTGGCGCTGCGAAGGCAGCTTATAATAATTACCACTAACAAGTGTTTGTAGACACAGTGGCGCTGCGAAGGCAGCTTATCATATCTACCACTAATAAGTGTTTGTAGACACAGAGGCGCTGCAAAGGCAGCTTATCATATCTACCACTAACAAGTGTTTGTAGACACAGTGGCGCTGCGAAGGCAGCTTATCATATCTACCACTAATAAGTGTTTGTAGACACAGTGGCGCTGCGAAGGCAGCTTATCATATCTACCACTAACAAGTGTTTGTAGACACAGTGGAGCTGCGAAGGCAGCTTATCATATCTACCACTAATAAGTGTTTGTAGACACAGTGGCGCTGCGAAGGCAGCTTATAATAATTACCACTAATAAGTGTTTGTAGACACAGTGGCGCTGCAAAGGCAGCTTATCATATCTACCACTAATAAGTGTTTGTAGACACAGTGGCGCTGCGAAGGCAGCTTATCATATCTACCACTAATAAGTGTTTGTAGACACAGTGGCGCTGCGAAGGCAGCTTATAATAATTACCACTAATAAGTGTTTGTAGACACAGTGGCGCTGCGAAGGCAGCTTATCATATCTACCACTAATAAGTGTTTGTAGACACAGAGGCGCTGCAAAGGCAGCTTATCATATCTACCACTAATAAGTGTTTGTAGACACAGTGGCGCTGCGAAGGCAGCTTATCATATCTACCACTAATAAGTGTTTGTAGACACAGTGGCGCTGCGAAGGCAGCTTATAATAATTACCACTAATAAGTGTTTGTAGACACAGTGGCGCTGCGAAGGCAGCTTATCATATCTACCACTAATAAGTGTTTGTAGACACAGAGGCGCTGCAAAGGCAGCTTATCATATCTACCACTAATAAGTGTTTGTAGACACAGTGGCGCTGCGAAGGCAGCTTATCATATCTACCACTAATAAGTGTTTGTAGACACAGTGGCGCTGTGAAGGCAGCTTATCATATCTACCACTAATAAGTGTTTGTAGACACAGTGGCGCTGCGAAGGCAGCTTATCATATCTACCACTAACAAGTGTTTGTAGACACAGTGGAGCTGCGAAGGCAGCTTATCATATCTACCACTAATAAGTGTTTGTAGACACAGTGGCGCTGCGAAGGCAGCTTATCATATCTACCACTAATAAGTGTTTGTAGACACAGTGGCGCTGCGAAGGCAGCTTATCATATCTACCACTAACAAGTGTTTGTAGACACAGTGGAGCTGCGAAGGCAGCTTATCATATCTACCACTAATAAGTGTTTGTAGACACAGTGGCGCTGCGAAGGCAGCTTATCATATCTACCACTAATAAGTGTTTGTTCAAAATCGCATGAGCTGTATCGCTGTACAAACGCACCTACTTTTTACTTCACTCTATCGATTTCCTGACTGCCTGTTGTTTTTGTGTGCGAAACAAATCCATGACGTGCAGCAAACCGCCGATAAAGATTTGTTTCTTTCTTACTTCTCATTTAAAATCAGTTTCTCAGCACGCTATTTAATGTCGAATGGGAGGGTCATCGTGAATAATGAATTGGGAAGGAAGTGACAGAGGTTACAGCTGATGGTTAGGGCTATGTTGCACCTTCTTGGAGAGAGTCAATAATTTATTTATTTATTTATTTGTGGCTTATTTATTTGTGGTTTATTTATTTTATTTATTTATATTTGGTTTATGTATTTGCTTATTTCTGGTTTATTTATTTACTTACTTGTGGTTTATCTATTGATTTATTTCTGGCTTATTTATTTATTTATTTGTGACTTATTTATTTATTTATTTATTTGTAGATTATTTATTTGTGGTTTATATATTTTATTTATTTATATTTGGTTTATGTATTTGATTATTTCTGGTTTATGTATTTGATTATTTCTGGTTTATTTAGTTATTTATTTGTGGTTTATTTATTTACTTATTTGTGGTTTATCTATTGATTTATTTCTGGCTCATTTATGTATTTATTTATTTGTGACTTATTTATTATTTATTTGTGACTTATTTATTTATTTGTGGTTTATTTATTTGTGTATTATTTACTTATTTGTGGTTTATTTCTTTCTTTATGTATGGCTTATTTATTTATTTATTTGTAGCTCATTTGTTTATTTGTGGTTTATTTATATATTTGTAGTTTATTTGTAGTTTATTAATTTTGTAGTTTATTTATTTATTTGTAGTTTTCCTTTATTTCTTTATTTACTTATTTGTGGTTTATTTTACGACTCTGTCACTGTCTCACTTAAAGGTCAACACGCAATATTACAATTTTTCTTGCGATTTGACATTACGTCTGTTCTGCATTACTATAAGTTTGCACTGCTAAAATTCTGCATTTCTACATTTCAGTAGTAATTTATAGACACTCTAGAACAGCAAATTAAAAAAATAGGAAGGTGGAAAAAGTATAAAAGCGAATGTCGGGGCCCAACAGAATCGAAAGCAATTCATATTTTCCATTTACAAAAAAACATTATTTTCCCATCTGAATCAGAAAGCAAGCAGACACTGTATTAAAACGTGATTTAAATTTTCAAAACAGAGGAAAACTTAAACAAAATATTGAAGTATTTACATCTCGCCATTTCAGTGCCTATAGCAACGAATCTACACAGAGCTTACATAACACTCACTGTTTTTCTGATAAATCAGAATTTAAAAGTCACCACTTTTTCCCCCTTTGTCGTGTTGATGTACAATAAAATCCTCAGTAAACTTGTTTTTGTAAGTTTAAAAGAATTCAATATCGACTTACTTTCACTGAATCGAGACAAAAAGATCGACTTTATAAGTCGGTGCAATAATTGTTGTAGAGACTGATCGTGTGTTGTTTCCCAGCAGGAGAATAAGCCTGTCCACTTGAGCTGCTTCTCTCTCTCTATTCCACAGCTTGCTACACATCCAAGCTCACACAACACATACGGAATTCGAATTCAAATGTTTTTTTCGTCTTCAGGAACGAACGTGGAGGTTGTGTAATGAATAATACATCAGCCTCTCTAGAACACGGCCCTCTTCACTATCCGTAGCCTACAGACATTCAGGATGAATCACATTGAGTCAAACCCACATAAAATACAGAATTCCGCAATAAAACCAAACTAAAATAGACTTAGATGAAGCAGAAGGAGCAGAATTACCGAAAGAATTCCCTGGTTTCGAGACTATACAGTGAAATCAATGCAAAATAACATGTACCTCTGTTTAATGCACCAAACGAACAGGGAAAACTAAATAAGGACAAAGGGAAACATTGTACGAAAATATTTATTGTTATCTGGTCAAAGGATCTGTTCCGATAGTCCCCGAACTGGCTTAGAAAGGAATATTAAATTAAGTTACAGACCAACTGATGCACACTAAAACCGCTTTTTATGTAGCTTTATTATTAAAATTGTTAAAATTATAACCCCAACACGTGTTTCGATCCTAGGATCATCGTCAGGGGGTTTTTTGTTGAAAGCTACAGTCACTTCATATACATGATTTTAAATATTCTAACGTTAGAATTTAAAATCATGTATATGAAGTGACTGTAGCTTTCAACAAAAAAAAAACCCCTGACGATGATCCTAGGATCGAAACACGTGTTGGGGTTATAATTTTAACAATTTTAATAATAAAGCTACATAAAAAGGGTTTTAGTGTGCATCAGTTGGTCTGTAACTTAATTTAATATGACGAAGATGCACGGTGTCAACGGTGTGAAATTTAGAAAGGAATATTTGTGTCACAAATGACAAAAGAGTTACATACAAATACAGTGAGAGATAAGAATAAAACGACAGGAGACCCGAAATACGCACTGTACGCGTACAGCTGCCATGATGGTGCAGCACACGCAGTGTGTGTATGAATTGCGTCATTTGTGCCTTAAGTAACTGCATGGGACATACACTGTGGAATACTTTTCATCCTTAAGCAAAAAAAATTGTGTTAAACGGAAATCTATGTGAAATGAAGATATGTTGAGGTACTTGAGGGTCAGTTATAAGCAGTTGTTTTATTGCAGCACTGATCAGGGGTGCACAAAATTGTTGAAGACGCTAGGAACCATCTCAAAATGTTAGGTGCCAGAAGTTGACATAAGCAAGTTCCATCTGAGGACACATAAATATTAGGCGCCACCGTAAAGAATCTAGTCGCCCAGGCGAAATGGTGACGGAATTTGTGCACCCCTGGAACTGACTAACTTTACATTGCAGTACAGTCGTAAGGTAAATGTAAATTTAATTCTATAACAGGCCATGAAGACCCAGAGGGGGAGCAGAGGTAAAGCTCTACTCTTTCTTTAACCCTGGCACTAGATAGGGGTGGGTGGTCAACGCCACGCCCCAGCCGCTTTACCCCCGGTAAAGAGACCGGTCCTATTTTACCAGAGGCTGGGTGGGCCCCAGGGCTGGTCTGGACGGGTGCGAAAAATCTCATCCCTCACCGGGATTCGATCCCCGGACCGTCCAGCCCGTAGCGAGTCACTATACCGACTGAGCTATCTCGGTCCATCCATTCGTAATGGTACATACATTTAACATGCTCAGAGATGAAGGCAATGCTCCGCAAATGAGTGTTAAGCTCGGCACGACAGACAACATAACATGTACAGAAAATATGAGTCATGTGAAACACACGACTGGTTTGCTCTAAACAACGAGATGACGAAAGCACGCTCTTTTCTTCCCATTTCATCCTTAAGAAGGGAAAGGAAAGACTAAGATGGGCCCTTTGGAGCCCACGGAATGCAGAAAGGCAAGCAAATAAAAATGTTTTATCGGCATTTCAGATACAGAAGAATGAGCATTTTTTTTAAAAAGTCGTTCTTAAAGTCATCTTTGTCGACAGACGATAATGATACTGAAACTGCTGATACTTTCTTGCCATTAAAGAAAGAAATTGCAATTAATTGTGATAATTAAAAGCAATTTTGCTTCGTTTACTTTTCTGAACAGCCTTCTATTTACGAATGGGTGTCATTCGTTTGAGAATGGATTTTAGTAAAACGGAAAGAAGATAAATAGATAGTGCAGGTGGAGGCAGAGCAGGATAGATGGCGCAGTGTGCATATACAAATATGATGTTTGGTCTTTTGTTTTCCCAGAATCTGGCTTATTCCTACTTAACACACGTAATCTTGCAGTTTTGTTTGCTTTTCTTTTCTTAAGCAATTCTGTTAAAAAACAGGGGTAGCAATGCTTCCCTTCTGTGCAAAAGAACAGGCCTGTCTTCTACGAGTTCAAAGCACATTTCTTGCCCGTGTTTCCCAAAAACACTGTAGGCCGTGTTTTATAGAACTCTAGACAGCGCGCTGGATGAAGGAATTCCACGTAAAACTGAAACTGATTCTCGAGTTATTTAACGACACCTTTCGTCTGCACAGGACAGAGGAGGCAACGGTAACATGCTGGACTTGAATTCCGTTGGAACCGGGTTTATATCGGCCCTGGGGCCCATCCAGCCTCCTATACAATGGGTACCGGGTCTCTTTCCCGGGGGTAAAGCGGCCGGGGCGTGGAGTTAACCACCCACCCTCATCTAATGTCAGGGTTAAAGAAAGAGTAGAGCTATATCTCTACTCCCCCTCTGGGCCTTCATGGCCCGTTCTAGGGAGAACTTATCTTTACCTTTATCCTTTACCGGGTTTATATCTAGTCCGGAACACGGCTAACCTGTCTGGAATTGATCGTGGTTTCCCTTAGTCCATCGGTGCTATTGAAGGGATATTTCGGACAGTCCGTGACAGCTTCCTTCCAAGTCCTTTCCAATTCATCATTTCACCGATCGTCTTTACCATCGACTTCATATTTTATGAGATACTGATAGTGTTGTTGTATAGCTATATGATACGGCTAGCTAATGACTCCATGCAGCAGAGTCCTTTAGAGAAGCCAATAGTTCCTCAGCTGGTCAATAAATTTCCTGCATTTTTTAGAACCTGAGTGTCTTTTATCGCCTTCACAAGCGCCCGCCATGTCTTAAGCCAGATCAATCTCGTCTACGCCTCCCATCTTATTTCTTGAGAGTCAATTTAATATTATCCTCCCATTACGTCTAGTTCTTCAAAGTGGTCTCTTTCCCTCAGGTTTCTTCACCAAAACTCTGTATGCATCTCTCCCCACCCCCATACGTGCTACAAGCCCCACCCCCCCCCCCACCTCACCCTTCTTTATAACCCGAACAATATTTGGTGATGAGTACAGATCATAAGTTCCTCGTTATGCAGTCTTCTCCACTCCCGTTACCTCGTTCTTGTCAGTCACAAATATCCCCCTCAGCACCCTATTCTCGAACACCCTCAGCCTATGTTCCTCCCTCAGTGTGAGAGACCAAGTTTCACACCCATACAAAACAACAGGCACAGTTATAGTTCTGTATATCTTAATGTTTGTATTTTTGGGTAGCAAACCAGATATAATTTCAGCAACTGACAGCGTCCTTAAGTGACGTCACATAAATACATATAAAAGGATAAATAAATATATATATATTTCTTAGGGGCGCGCGGTGGCGTAGTTGGTTGAGGCACTGGCTACAAACCGGAACGTCGCGGGTTCGATTCCCGATGGTGTCATTGGAATTAATTCCTTGACATAATCCTTTCGGTCGCACTATGGCCCTGAGGTCGACTCAGCCTCTAACAGAAATGAGTATACCAGGAATATTCCCTGGGGGGTAAAGGCGGCCGGTGCGTAGGGCTGACAACCTTACCACCTTCATGTGCCGATTGTCTACAAATCTGGGAGCCTCAACCTCCTGGACCCCTCAGGGCCTGTCTAGGCCTGTAATGGGGTTGATTTACCTTATATATATACTTAAGTTACACAGCGTCGACAACAGGATGCCCCTGAATAATAAATTAGAAGAAGTGGCGACTAAAACAACTACACTAGCACTTCCTTGTAGCAGAGAGATGCAGGAATCCAACGCCAGGACACCCGGAATGCGAGAGAGGATTTTAACCAATTGGAGACAGTTACCATAAATTGCTTTTCTAAGTATTATATCGTCAACAGAGATTATTTGGAAGACCCGGAAAGAGCCATAACTGGAGCCTGTGGTGAAGGGATTAAGAAGAAATATAATAGATTCTCCCATTACCAACTAGATACAAGCTCTGTCCTTCTTAACCAAGCCACTGAGCGATATTGTACCGTCCCTTACAACAAACTGTGATATCGAAAGAGGGAACCGAAAATTTCCTACCTACTGCCAAAATAAGGTTTTAAATGAATGTGATAGTTTAGGTCTAGCTATTACAAGGATCTGTATTTTATTTCATATGCTATATGTACTTGCTGTACGATAAACTTTTCGAGAAGAGTTATCGAAATCAGCAGAGCAATATGGATGAAAAATTCGGAAGGCAGACATAACTCCTTTTTCTATGTTCGTTTCATGTACTTTGCAAAGACACTTCATAAGTCGTTCGACATGACAGTCGCTTCTCCCACAATATTCGAACTGCCAATCAAAACGATCCGAGTGCAACAACTATCTATGGCCCCATGACGCACTACTAAGGGCTGCGTCCTGCTTGGAGATCACGTTATCACATATTGGACAGCCCTGAATAAAATAATTAAAACGAGAAATAGGGTTTGTTTTTCTAAACTTGTTTTTCATTACTACGACACAAAACGCTAGGCTGGGTAATGATGTATCCCTTATATCGCTTCTGTTTCACATTTCGGAGGTATTCGTACAAATAGGGCGAAATTAAGTCAAAATTCAAGTATGCTAGGCAATGTACAGGGTATACACAAACGAATGGTGCGGTTGTAATAGTGAACACTATTAAAACCGCACCATTCTTTTGTGTATGCCCTGTATATGTGTACAACCACAGATATGTGGTATGATGACCGACTGCGATTTTAATACAATTTTAAGCACCCTATAATGGATACTCCTAGTTCGTCCCGTGCACTACTAACTAACTAACTAACTAACTAACTCCATGGAGCAGAGTCCTTTCTGAGAAGCTAACATGTCCTCAGCTAGTCAAGAATTCCCCGCATTTTATGGAACCACAAGGTTCATTACCGCACTCACAAGAGCCCGCCAACTGTCCCTATCCTGGGCCAGATAAATCCAGTCAATGTTTCCCATCCCACTACTTGAAGATCCATTTTAATATTATCCTCCCATCTACACCTAGGTCTTCCAAGTAGTCTCTTTCCCTCAGGTCTCCCCACCAAACCCCTGTATGCACCTCTCCTGCCTCCCATACGTGCCACATGCCCTACCCATCTCATTATTCTTGAATTAATCCTTACCGTGCACTGAACGCCCAAGGTTATCTCCTACTTGTGCAGTCATGGAGATACATGCACCAATATTCTCCAAAGGCTCTGGGTAAGTAGTTACTAGGCCTGTAAGTAGCTACTAGCCTGTAAGTATTACTAGGCCTGTAAGTAGCTACTAGCCTGTAAGTAGTTACTAGGCTAAGTAGACTGGGCCTGTAAGTAGCTATGGCCTGTAAGTAGCTACTAGCTGTAAGTAGCTACTAGCTGTAAGTAGCTACTAGGCCTGTAAGTAGTTACTAGGCCTGTAAGTAGTTACTAGGCCTGTAAGTAGTTACTAGGCCTGTAAGTAGTTACTAGGCCTGTAAGTATTAAGCTTAAACTAGGCCTGTAAGTAGTTACTAGGCCTGTAAGTAGTTACTAGGCCTGTAAGTAGTTACTAGGCCTGTAAGTAGTTACTAGGCCTGTAAGTAGTTACTAGGCCTGTAAGTAGTTTAGCCTTAGTGTACTAGGCCTGTAAGTAGTACTAGGCCTGTAAGTAGTTACTAGGCCTGTAAGTAGTTACTAGGCCTGTAAGTAGTTACTAGGCCTGTAAGTAGTACTAGCCTGTAGTAGTTACTAGGCCTGTAAGTAGTTACTAGGCCTGTAAGTAGTTACTAGGCCTGTAAGTAGTTACTAGGCCTGTAAGTAGTTACTAGGCCTGTAAGTAGTTACTAGGCCTGTAAGTAGCTACTAGGCCTGTAAGTAGTTACTAGGCCTGTAAGTAGTTACTAGGCCTGTACCCATTAGAACTACAGAATATGTTCCGCGGACGGGAGTAATAAAAATGTCTAAGACACTGGCCGTTGTTCATTTGAAGGTATTACCTTCACATTCGCCTAGACAGACTTAGTAAAACTGTAAAATACAGGCTGTTAAGAAACCCGGCCGATGTCTGAGCCTTCTAACTCATTGACACAAATGTCGAGCACATCGCTTCAACATGTGCTTGGCGTCTCGCATATCCACCCCTGAATAAACATGCAGTACCCTTGGGGAAGAGAAACGAAATAAAAATCTTCAGTTGACGAACATTCACGGCGAAAAATCTCGTAGATGATTGGAAGCGTAAAAGTACGGGGTTTTCAAATTATAACCCTGCGAACATGTTCGTAAAATCAGGAAGGCCCAGTCTTGTTCAGCGCTTACACCGGACTTAACTGGGGTCATACAATGAACACCCTGTATATCTTAGAAAAACAGCTTATGGCGATTTTTAAGATGAATTGTCTGAGAAAGGGCTAGAGTAGTGATCATATACGATGAACTTCCTAGAAGATCCGTGATCAGCGAAGATCGAGCCCGCACCATGAACTCAGTACACCACAGTGTGTGTACAAATGTGGGTAGCGTCGTGAAATATACTCGTAGGTTATTATCCATAAAACGTAAATCATAATATGCCATAACGCAGCCTCATGCTGCAAAGTTTATGTCAACTTAGAAGAAATAAAATCTTTATATCATTTTTATTACGATATTAATTTACTGTGTAATAACTTCTGAAGGTATGCTAACCTATAGGATCGCCTTTTCGTCATACAAATTTGCATTTAAAGCGCAACACATTTATTTTAATTAAAATGTTGTTCTAATCAACGCAGTGCCTTTCAGTCTTCCTGTAAATATTTGGGAAAGAAAGCGTTCGAAACTTTATACAGGATTCCTTTATTTCAAATAGAATTACTATGTTTATTATAACAAAGCTACGTAGAGCAGAAAAAGTTAAAATATATAAGACATTAATAAGACCTGTGGTAACATACGGAGCAGAAGTGTGGACATTGAATAAGGACATTGCTAAAGGGCTGGCAGTTTTTGAACGAAAATTTTGAGAAGAATATTTGGGGCAATTAAAGTAAATGAAAATTGGAGAAAGCGACATAACAAGGAACTAAAGCAGGTGTTTGGAGATTTAGATATACTGTCATTTGTCAGAATAAGTCGGCTCAAATGGATTGGTCGTGTTAACAGAATGGAGAATAAAAGAACAGTAAGTCAAGTATTTAATAATAATCCCCAAGGAAGTCGACCGAGAGGACGACCAAGAAACAGATGGTGGAATTGTGTACAAACAGACATTAAGAAGTGTAAAATTAACAACTGGAAAGAAAGGTCAAAAAACAGAGCTGACTGGGAAAGGGCCGTTAAGGAGGCGAAGGTCCGCATTGGACTGTAGTGCCACCGAAGAAGAAGAAGAGATTATATACAAAGGTATATATAAAGGTAAAGCAATCCCATTACAGGCCTGGACAGGCCATTAGGATTCCAAAAGGTTGAGACTCCCAGATTTCTAGACAATCGGCACATGAAGGTGGTAAGGTTGTCAGCCTTACGCACCGGCCGCCTTTACCCCCCCAAGAAATATTCCTGGGACTCATTTCTGTTAGAGGCTGAGTCGACCCCAGGGCCACAGTACAGCCGAAGGATTATGTCAATGATAAATTCCAATGGCACCATCGGGAATCGAACCCGACAACGGTAAATAATTATGTATTTAAGTGTCTGTAACATTATGAACCTACGACACAAATGTATCTCCCACCTATTTCAAATACTGTGGGAGTCTGCATACAGATCACCATTCTCATTCCCTCTAAATTATTTCTGTGTTATTGATCGCTTCTTAAAGTCATTTATGCCTCTGTACAAGTCTCTGATATTCTTGTTCTTGCTGTTGGAAGTTTATTAATTTTACACTTCAAATATTCCCTGTTTTATGCTTTATATTGTTCAGATTATCTGCAATATTTTGGCTTCGGTCTTGTAAACAATGCAATTTAGCAGGGTTCCTTGGATGCAAAATTTCGACATGTTTGTTTCACTATAAATATTTAATTACTGATTAAAATTGTATGTGCTAATTAAGCTGTACGAACGAGGGAAGTGGTTAATTGCAAATAAATTTTGGTGAAAATACATCACGGGAAGAGACCTCTTAAAATAAAAAGACATAGATGAGAGGATAATATTTAAATGTTTAAGGGAGTTTGGGGTGAGTGTCTATAGGCTGGATTGACCGCACTCAGAAAAAGTACAATTATGGTAATTTTTTAATACGACGAAGAAACTTCGTCTCTTTTACGAATCAGCGAATTTGACAAAGCATAGCCTAACTACCAACTTCTCAGCACAATTTTGTGTCATGCGTATACCAGTTCATATACCGATCAACGAATTGAAGATAAACAAGCACTGTGATTGGTTGACGGCCATAATGATAATTCATAAGTTTTGTGTCCTTTCTACACAGATAGCAACACTTACAATAAAACAGCAGAAACATCTGATCTGCGCTCTTCAGGGATATTACGCAGCGTTGTGGTAGTTCTGCACCGACGTTTCGGGACAAACCATCGGTCCCATCTTCGGGGGTCAAGAAGTCCGAGAAGAAACGGTACAGAACTACAACTCGACGTTGCGTAATACCCAGAAGAGTACAGATCTCAGCTACATCGCGGCGGAAGCCTGAAATCACGCTTAGGAGAAACACCTCAGAACTTCGTTTCACTGTATGAACAAAGACTCGGTCCCATTATCATTTATTCTCTTGCGTCTGGAGCTATGTCTACAGAACAATGCAACAACTCGACATTACATAAGGCCATGTTTCAATATTTGAAAATTTTACGAAACGAGCATGTCAACACACATGACTACTAAGGAACTGCTTTCCTGGAGCCGCCGTCAAAGGGGTGACCAAAGTGCCAAAAACGATGCACGGCGTCAAGGCAAGATAAACAGGAATGAGTCACTAAATAGAGACGACCAACTGTCTCATTCCGTTCAGCTGAGTTTTATTGAGAAGCTAACAGTTTCTCAGCTAGTCAACAAAATTCCCCGCTTATTATTCAGTTAACCAACAAATGCACAAACATAAACTACTTTATAGTTTTTAGTAGTGTCGATGTATTCCCCTACACGTGTTTCGGTCCGTAGAACCATCTTCAGGGGTGTAACAAGCTACTACACTTCACATCGCATGTTAAAAGCCCGAAGAGCACATGCGATGTGAAGTGTAGTAGCTTGTTACACCCCTGAAGATGGTCTACGGACCGAAACACGTGTAGGGGAAAACATCGATACTAATAAAAACTATAAAGTAGTTTATGTTTGTGCATTTGTTGGTTAACTGAATAGTGAGTGAAAATGCACGGTAAAAGCAATATAAAATCCCTCGCATTTTATGGAAACCAAAAATTCATAATAACCCGTTTCCTCTCACATCCTGATCCAAAGCAATGCAGGACACTCCCTTCCATTATTTTTTTTTCAAGGTCCATTTTAATATTATCATCCCGCTTACGGCTAAGACGTCCAAGCTGGTCTCTTTCCTTGAGGTTTCCCCAACAAACCCTGTAAGCATTCTGATGCTACCAATGCACACAAGCTGAGACATCTGGTGGTACACAAAGTAACCACTGGGCTTTAAAAAGTGTTAAAATTTTGTTCACGAAAAAATAAGACAAGAAAATTAACAGAAATGCTGTGGGGTAGCAGCATTGTAATTTTAAATAATTAGGTAAAGGTCTCCCTAGAAGAGGCCATGAAGGTCCAGAGGGGGAGTAAGGGTATAGTTCTACTCTTTCTTTAACCTCGGCGCTAGATGGGGGTAGGTGGTCAACGCCACGCCCCGGCCGCTTTACCCCGGGAATGACCCGGTACCCATTGTACAAAGGCTGAGTGGGCCCCAGGGCCGGTCTGGACGGGTGTTGAAAATCTCGCCCTCACCGGGATTCGATCCCCGGACCGTCCAGCTAGTAACGAGTCGCTATACCGACTGAGCTATCCCGGCCCTTAATATTTATAATATATAATTACATAGATTAAATGGTGGTCTGGGTTTGTGCATGGTGTTGTGTAACGCGTTTGTTCCGACGTTTCGGAGGAACGTGTTGCCTTCATCTAAAGGGTGACTGAAGTTTGTTTAGGCGGAACAAACGCATTACATTAGGGTGTAAGAACTCAGAAGGCCAGCATTTGTGTAGAACCCGCCGTAAAAGCAAAACAAATGTTACTGTTACCACATAACACTTCACTTCACAATTACGCCTACCTTCTGCAAGTAAATATGGGCTCCGCGCGTTCCTCTCCCACTTTACTCCGGTTGTGATTGTTTCTTTAGACACAGAAAACTCAATTTCTGACGAAGCAACAGACTTCCTTACCATTTGCGCAGAGTGATTCACGAGAAGTGTTCGTAAAGTTTCAGATTCTTCTCCTTGCCCTCGACAACTTGTAGCGAGCTCGCAAATTCACTTTTCCTACATTGAAAGCACGCCTTCCCTCTGAAACAATTCAGCATTCCCTGTCTTCCTTCTTAGCAGCGCGTTTGAAATATTCAACTGCGCACACATCGTAACACCTCACGGCTCATGAATCGATTAAATGTTGAGGATGTTTAACAACTACTCTTCAAGTGCAGGAGTTTAATAAAATGGCAAGGTAAAAGATGTTCATAGCCTATTTAAAGGTATTATTAGACAGACAGAGCCGATCCCAGTGGCCGTGCGGTCTAAGGCGTGGGTCTTCGGCCGCTCGCTTGCTAGGATCGTGGGTTCGAATCCCACCGGGGGCATGGATGTTTGTCTCTTGTGAGTGTTTATTTGTTGTTATCAGGTAGAGGCCTCTGCGACGAGCCGATCCCTCGTCCAGAGGAGTCCTACCGACTGTGGTGTGTCTCTCAGTGTGATCAAAAGGAATTAGAAACCTCGACACTGAAACGGGAAACCGGAGTAGGTAGAAGAGGACGACTAAAAAAAAAAAATAGACAGACAGACGAAAAGACAGACAGAGAAATAAAGTGAACAATTCAAAGTAGTCGCCACGGTGGCATGATGTGTGAACGTATACCGTTGTTATTGATAGTTCTACCATCCGTTCGAAGCTATATGAGCTCTGTATATTATTATTATTAATATTACCATCATCATCAGATTACGGTACTGTTGAGTATGACGCCATACAGTTTGGTAGATAGGGACCAAAGCTTCGGAAAAATCTGCTGCCTCTATCTTCAAAGCAGAAAGTTTCTCCGCAATGTCGGCACCTATCTACAATAGTACATGGCGTTAACATGTAAAAATTTCCAGTGATTGATTAAAATATCTGTTATAGTCTCATCATCATCATCACAATCATAATCAGCAGCAATCATCATCATCATCACATCATCATCATCACACTTTCAACGACTTAGGCTTCGTAGTCCTTCCGGACTCAATATTACTCGTACAATCCAGAAGCCTTTTTAATGGACTTCCTGGGTTTCTTTTTCCTGCCGGTTGATATTTCGTAACAAGCTGCCAGAGTCTGAATTACTCCATTCTAAGATCATGTTGTATCAATTTATTATAATTGTCGTTATAATTGATTTTTTTTAAAAAAAACTGGTTGCTTGTGTTTTAAGTTCTTTCAGAATATCTTGATTTCTTCCGTGGTCAACAGCATGTATTTTGCGGGTTTCTCAAAAATTTCATCTCTGCTGCTGTGATTCTCGGTTTCTCTTATTCTTCTAGTGTCTAAATTTCACTGCCGTACGGTTGGTATTGCTGCACACATGCGTACAAACTTACAGTAATATACAATCTGGTGCGTTATGAGATATTAAGATTACACTGTGCAGTCACGTGCAGAACACTGACAAACACTGGTCTGATATTCGCTCACTGTCCCACAGTTTCCCTAATTGAACCTAATACCTAACAGATCCACGACCGGCCTCTGTCAATAGCAACGGCCTGGACTGCTATATAAGTCTGTCTATCTGACTGTCGATAACTCGTGCTGCTAAATTAGTCACGACTTCCTGCTACCACTATTTTCTGACAGCCACGAAAGTAGCCACAGCCCATCAGTAACCCACAAACCCGAGAATTAGCAAAACCGTTCCTCTTAGCACAGTCATGTTGTCACCGCACAGTTGAATGCATGAAATGTATTTATGCTTTCTTTGTACAATACAGATAAAAATAAAGCCATAGTAGAAGAGTGCTCTATGTGCTTCAGTATGTTTCATCACCGAAAACAGACAGTAATTAACGAATATTAATTGTTTTTTATAGGAGGGATCCACACCAAAGTTATTAGGCGAATTTAATTGGGTTCAAAAGAGTCCTACGTAAAGTCGATTATTGTTAGAAAGAAAGGGTTACGTTTTAAAGAGGCGATTGTTTTTATCCATGGTGCAGCAGCCCCTAGTGTGCCAGGGCCTCCTCATTATCGAGGTTTCACGATCACACTCAGACACACCACACTCGTAGGACTTCTCTGGACTAGTGATCAGCCCGACACAGAGACCTCTACCTGACAACTCACAACATTCACAATAGACAGACATCCACGCCTCCGGCGGGATTCGAACCCACAATCCCAGCAAGCGAGCGGCCGTAGACCCACGCCGTAGACCGCGCAGCCACTGGGATCGGCTTTAGAGAGGTGTTACATAATACAGAATACAGGCCTCACTGAGCTCAACAAACCCATGTCTTAAACATTTTTGTATATGGAAAGTATTTCAGGAAAAAATATAAGGAAAACACAGTTTCCAATCATTTAATGTCAGACTTAGGTTTATACAGTCCGTTGTGAATTTATACAAGAAGGAAATAACACACACTTCGTCGTGCACAACTCAATCTTTGCTATTAAATTTCAATACGTATTACATGTTTCGGGCCGATTTACAGACATCATCAGGTACTACAGCGAAAACAGTAGCATTGTTCCTTAACATGTTTCAATGTAGTACCTGTGATGGCCGGAAATAGGGCCGAAACATGTAGTGCATATTGACATTTTATAATAAGGATTGAGTTATAAAGACGCATTGCGTGTTATTTTTCTTTTTATGCAGTTCTGTATTTACAGTAAGATTACCTTTGTAACAAAGTGTCCATATCTGCAGTAAGATTACCTTTGTAACAAAGTGTCCATATCTGCAGTAAGATTACCTTTGTAACAAGTTCCATATCTGCAGTAAGATTACCTTTGTAACAAAGTGTCCATATCTACAGTAAGATTACCTTTGTAACAAAGTGTCCATATCTTACAGTAAGATTACCTTTGTAACAAAGTGTCCATATCTGCAGTAAGATTACCTTTGTAACAAAGTGTCCATATCTACAGTAAGATTACTTGTAACAAAGTGTCCATTTACAGTAAGATTACCTTTGTAACAAAGTGTCCATATCTACAGTAAGATTACCTTTGTAACAAAGTGTCCATATCTACAGTAAGATTACCTTTGTAACAAAGTGTCCATATCTACAGTAAGATTACCTTTGTAACAAAGTGTCCATATCTACAGTAACGATTACCTTTGTAACAAAGTGTCCATATCTAGAGTAAGATTACCTTTGTAACAAAGTGTCCATACGCAGTAAGATTACCTTTGTAACAAAGTGTCCATATCTACAGTAAGTTACCTTTGTAACAAATTGTCCATATCTGCAGTAAGATTACCTTTGTAACAAAGTGTCCATATCTACAGTAGGTTACCTTGTAACAAAGTGTCCATATCTACAGTAAGATTACCTTTGTAACAAAGTGTCCATATCTACAGTAAGATTACCTTTGTAACAAAGTGTCCATATCTACAGTAAGATTACCTTTGTAACAAAGTGTCCATATCTACAGCAAGATTACATTTGTAACAAAGTGTCCATATCTACAGTAAGATTACCTTTGTAACAAAGTTTCCATATCTGCAGACGCTCAACATCAAGGACAGACAATTAGAAAGAACGTGCTTAGAAAATATGTTAAATGGAAGAGTGGGAAGACAACGGATCTGTTCTATTCAGCGACTTCCAACTAATGTAATCAGCTGGAGGACGCTAACTTACTTAATACGTCTTGGGGGCCATTAGCCGCACTGCCTACCTAACTAATCAACATCGACTTCTAACTTTCAGCCAAAGAATCCCTCGAGTTACCGCAACTTGCAAATTAATTTAACCCTGTAAAGACTACGAGGTAAAACAATGTCAAAGTACTTTTCTGTCCAACAATAATCCCCGACATCCGAAGCAGTATTGCTTTGGGATATTACGCAGCATTGATTGGTAATTTTGTACCGACGTTTCGGGACAACATCTTCATGGGTCAAGAAGTCCCAGAAGACTTCTTGGACTTCTTGACCCTTGAAGATGGGACAGATATGTTGTCCCGAAACGTCGGTACAAAATTACCAATCAACGCTGCGTAATATCCCAGTAGAGCGGATATCTCAACTACATCGCGGCAGAAGCCTGAAGTCAGGCCATTATTGCTTTATCACAACATTCAAAAACTTCATCTGCTTGTATTTCTGTTAAGGACAGTCTCAGGATCAGCTGAGGATGGAGCATTGGTGGAATGATACCGGTACGGGAAAACTGAAATACTGAGAGGGAAACCTGTGGACGTTCCACTTTGTCCACCTCAAATGGCACATGGATTTGCCTGGGATCGAACATGGGCCTCTGAGGGTAAAAGCCCAGCAAATAATCACTCGAGCCACGGCACTGCTTGTCTGTGTATCGAAATGAAACACACGTAAGTACACTGTAAGGATATACGGAGAATGGGGAAAATTACATGATAATGAGCTTCTTAATTTGTACTGTTCACCAAATGTCATTAAGGTAATCAAAACATGAAGGCAATCATTACATTACATATATTCATATATTTAGATTATGTAAATTTCAGATTCATTTTAATAATATAATTTCTTGTAACCACAGTAACCTTCGGGTTCCATACAAGGCAAGGGATTTTTGGAGTAGGCCTACGTGCGCAATTTTTATCTTCTAAAAATAAATATTTCTCTGAAGTCACTTTAATATTATACGCCATCTCTCTCTAGGTGTCCCACGTGGCATCATATCAGGTTTTGCGGCTAAGATTCTGTATGCATTTCTCATTGCCCCATCTATGCTAAAGCTCCGTCTATCTCACCCTCCTTGATTTAGCACTCAGCACAAACAAGAAACAAAATAAAGGACTATCAGTAAATGTAAAATTCGCTTTGAAACAGCAGCTACAATAAAGCTAGTGTTAATTACCGTACAAGAATAATTCTCTTGTTTTATTTTATTAACCTACGTTCGTTTTAACCGTTTTTAAGTCGCATAGTTCATTTCCACTGCAACAAAATACGCAAAACCAAAACTCAGAACGTCAGCCATAATCTTATGCCAAAAGTGGATTACTTGATCACGCACAGAAGTTCGTTTTCTGTATTCACACTTCACTCCTTTCCCTTTACAGTGTCTGCCTTCAGTTACTGTTATTCCAGATCATTCTGTCTCGCGACATTTCAACGGCTAGCACCACCGAGTATAACTTTTTCTTTTGAAGGGCCCCGCAGCAGAAGCTAAGGACGCACCGCAGCCTTAAGGCTTATTGTGCAACCCTGTGACGAAGATGAAGAGAAAGATGATCAGTTTTTTCTTTTTTCCAAGTAATGGAGCACAAGTGGAATGAAATTGACAGGGCAAAACCGAAGTACTCGGGGAAAAACTGTCCTCAGTGTCACTTTGTGCAACAAAAATTTCACATGGACTGACCCGGGATTTTTTTTTCCTGTCCCGTTTTTTCCCCTTTGATCCATTTTGTACTTTTAAATCCTTCCGTCCTTCTTCATGTCACTTTACGTTCCATACTACCGTCCTTATACAACAACACAACACAAACATCAATGCCCCCGGCGGGATTTTTTTTTTTTGCGGGGTTTTTCCCCTTTTTTGATCCATTTTTTTGTACTGTTTAAATCCTTTCGTCCTTCATGTCACTTTACGTTCCATACTACCGTCCTTACAACAAACACAACACAAACATCCATGCCCCCGGTGTTTTTTTTTTTTTTTTTTTTTTTTTTTTTTTTTTTTAACTAATCCTGGTTCCCCTTTGATCCATTTTTGTTCTGTATTATCCTTTTTCGTCCTTCATGTCACTTAACTTCCATACTACCGTCCTTACACAAAACAACACAGACATCCATGCCCCCGGTGGTTTTTTTTTTTTTTTTTTTTTTTAACTAATTCCGGGTTCCCCTTTGATCCATTTTGTTCTGTATTAATCTTTTCGTCCTTTCATGTGACTTACGTCCACAACCGTCTTTACAACACGACACAAACATCCATGCCCCGGTGGATTCGAACCCACGATCCTAGTAACGAGCGCCGCAGACCACGCCTTAGACCGCACGGCACTGGATCGGCTGGATCGAATACGGGCTTCCGCGTAGAGCTTGCGACTAACCGCTTGAGCCATGGCACGGCCTGAGTATGACATTTACTGTCCTCCAAGATATGACACTGTGAGGTCTGATATAAATGTTCAAACGTTTCGTAAGAAACTGCAGCCCCAGTCTTCAGGTTTCATTCCTTATTTGCATCAGCATTTGCTGCTTGTGTCAACTTACTTTTGATTATTATTACGATTACGGAGGGAAAATTTTTTAAAAACAAAATTCTTGTTCCAGGAACCACTGACTATTGAGGAATGCATCCCTTTCGTAAAAGAAGCACTTAGTGCATTAATCCCCAAAGCTCCGTAAGATTCTCATTTTTTAAAATACTGCTCTATTGCAAAAGAACGGTGATGTTCAGAAAGTAACAATTTGTTGCTGCTGGATCATGGCTTTATGGCTGAATGCTCAGGTGCGACTACAATATCCAGATTCATGTTTTAGGACATTCTGTCACGCAGAGGATTGCATCAGGCAAGCAAACCTCGCGTTAATTGTCAACCGAGTAACGACAAGAATGCAGTACATACGGCTTTAGCTGTACGAGCCTTGACTGGGAACTGACCTGGGCATGTGTTGGTACGGACGACTGGGGACTGAGACATGAGAGAGAGAGGCTGCATTCTTCGCAGGTCATGTCTGGCCTCGTTCCTTGAAGTGAAGACCTTAACCAGCTACCAGGCAAAGTCTGTATGTCTCCCATCAATAGAAAGAATTTTGTAACAGTAAACTTAGCGAACACTTGCAAAAACCTTCAGGATTGCACAGAAACAACCCCATAGTAATGTCTACAGAAGTATTTTGTGACAGTGGTGACAAACTGCAGGACTCTACAAGAAGTATTTTGTGACAATAATGACAAATTGTAAGATCTTACAGGAAGTATTTTGTGAAATGGTGACAAACTGCAGGACTCTACAGGAAGTATTTTGTGACAATAATGACAAATTGTAAGATCTTACAGGAAGTATTTTATGACAATGGTGACAAACTGCAGAATTGTACAAAAGCAGGTAATGTTGCTATCAACTGAAAGCTTTTAAGCAGATTTGTAAAATCTTGATATCACGCATTTCGTGGAAAGAAGTCGGGAGAAGGAAGTCAGTATAGCAACTAGACTGGACGATCCGTGGTTCCAATCCCGGCAGAGTCAAGAGAATTTTTCTCTTCTTCAAACCCTATAGACCATCTCACGTGCCCACTCAACCTCATACAAAAAATGATGCCGGTAACTTCCCCATACTAAAGCAGCTGGTGCGTGAATTTGACCACTCGCCTCCATACAGTGCCGAGATTAAGAATAAGTGGAGCTATAAGTCTATTCCCCTTATCGTTACTTGGACAAATTACAGGATGAACAATACAAAATACAAGTAAAATGTGAAGATACAAAAATAAGCTTCTGCATGTAAGGAACACGACAGAGGATACACATAACCACAGGGTGTACTGTCACATACTACGAGTATTTCAGTATTCAGAGCCGTAACAAAGGTGCGACATGTGGGGCAATCTACCAATGAGCAGATAATTTAGACGCGTGAAATTAAAAAGAAAAATACTAAAAATATGTGAAATATACATACATTATGTTTGTATACTTACACCCTTACTATCACCTATTTGTGACGTCAATATATGCATTTAACAACACGTGAAATGAGTAATGGTGCCGATCCCAGTGGCCGTGCGGTCTAAGACGTGTGTCTGCGGCCGCTCGCTTGCTGGGATTGTGGGTTCGAATCCCGCCGGAGGCATGGATGTCTGTCTCTTGTGAGTGTTGTGACATGAAGGACGAAAGGATCTAAAAGAGTACAAAAATGGATCATAGGGGAAAAACCCCGGACAGGCAAAAAAAAAAAAAAAATCCCGCCAGGGGGCATGGATGTCTGTGTTGTGTATTTTTGTATAAGGACTAGTATGGAACATAAGTGACATAAAGAAGGACGGAAGGATTTAAAAGTACAAAATGGATCAAAGGAAAAAACGGACAGTAAAAAAAAAAATCCCACCGGGCATGGATGTTAGTGTTGTGTTTGTTGTAAGGACGGTAGTATGGAACGTGAAGTGACATGAAGGACGAAAGGATTAAAAGTACAAAATGGATCAAAGAAAAACGGGACAGTAAAAAAAAAAATCCCACCGGGGGCATGGATGTTAGTGTTGTGTTTGTTGTAAGGACGGTAGTATGGAACGTAAAGTGACATGAAGGACGAAAGGATTTAAAAGTACAAAATGGATCAAAGGGAAATAACGGGACAGTAAAAAAAAAAATCCCGTCGTGGGCATGGATGTCTTTTTCTTGTGAGTGTTATGTGTTGTCAGGTAGAGGTCTCTGTGACGGGCTGCTCGCTCGTCCAGAGGAGTCCTACCGAGTGTGGTGTGTCTGAATGTGATCGTGAAGCCTAGATAATGAGGAGACCCTGGCCCACTACGGACTGTTGCGCCATGAACAAAAAAAAAAGAGTACTATTAATACGACAAATTAAGATATTATCATTTAAGTGGGATGGGTGGAGCGCGGTGCAATAGCTTGCCCCAGGAAGAGAAAAGCTTAGCTACCGATGGCAAATGACCTATATTACAGTACATCAGCAGTCCTAAACGAATGAAGACTGTCTTGCATGAAGGCGTATAGGTATCACAAAACAAATACCAGGAAAAGAAATTCCAACATAATCAAAAGTCTTTACAGAAATATGTGTATTTTAAGCCAGCTTAAACAGAGAAATATCATTTGAATGCAGAGAATATAAAGCATGAAGAATGGATAAAAGCTTAACTACACACAATGGAGGCATAAGGAGGGCGTGTCGTCAATTCTCCAGGCATTTCCATTCTCCTTAGAGGATGAAGGCCATCTTCACGCCGCTAACACTCTGTGAAGTACAGCTTGTACACATCTGTGTTTTACTGGTGTTTATATTCGTCGTTTTAACATTCTTCCTCAGTAAGTCCATGCATTCTCTAGAATAACTAGTAACTACACAACGTAAAAAGGTAAAGCAATCCCATTACAGGCCTTGGCAGGCCCTTAGGGCTCCAGGAGGTCGAGGCTCCCAGGTTTTTAGACAATCGGCTCATGAAGGTGGTAAGGTTGTCAGCCCTACGCACCGGCCGCCTTTACCCCCCAGGAAAGATTCCTGGTACTCATTTCTGTTAGACGCTGAGTCGACCTCAGGGCCATAGTGCGACCGAAACGATTATGTCAGTGAAAAATTCCAATGACACCATCGGGAATCGAACCCGCGACGTTCCGGTTTGTAGCGTAGTGCCTCAACCAACTGCACCACCGCGTGCCCCCAACTACACAACGTAACCAGGCAATTTGTATAACAAATGTTCAGAACCCATAAATTTCACACTTTGCCTAAAATTATCAGATATGCTACATAGTGCCCAAGAATTGTGTATATAAATGTGAATTTCATACTTTGCAGGTAAGAAATCTCTCGTCGCTACCACGCGTGCTACTCACTCCACCCATCTCATCCTCCTCGATTTGCTCATCCTAACAATATTCAGTAAACAGCAGAAATTATGAAACCGCGTCACTGTGTACTTTCTTACAGCTTTGTTACTTCTCTCCTGTTATGTCCAACATCCCTCCAAGCAACCTGTTCTCAAACTGACTCAGTAATTCTAGGCGGGGCCGCCGAGAGCGGGTTCGGGCCCCGGTGAAAAAAAATGTTTTCCGAGCCCCTCACCAATGGCTGACTGGCTAAACATATTTACACCAAATCGGAAAGACTCTCAGTTGTAGGGTGACTTGGGCTTGTGTTGAAAGGGTTAATTTGTACAATCGACAAATAATTATCCCAGCGCCGGGCCCCGGCAATTTTTACCGGCTCCCCCCCCCCCCCCCCCCCCGTTTCTTTGGCACTGATTCTAGGTACTTCACTTAATGGTCTTTAAGACTAACCAGCATCCCCGTTTAATAAACAATTATATAAATAATAGTGCTTTTAAAATTCCGAATTTACCGAAGTCTTATTCATGTAATATTTGCCTATTTTTGTTACAGCGATTACAGTCTGCGAATGGGATCTAACAGCAGACTTCTCTGAATATTGCGATCTTATAGTTTTTTAAGCAGCGAATTTTTTAATCGCGTTTAAAGCTATAAATTACTAAAGAATTAGTCTATATGACTGACCTGCCTAATTGATTGTCTGACAAGGAGAAAAGTTTGAAATCAAAAAACAAAAGTCCCGGACTATCCTGTCCATAAAATATCTTTCCCCAAAATGTTGCTTTCAAATCACTTTGCAATATTGAAACTACTCGGCGAAATGTTGCAGTCAGCAGTAGCTTCTGGCAATGAATTGAATATGAAACACACGTATAAGTGACGAGAGATGAATGGATACGAAATGTGGGAACAAGTTCCCGCGAAGCACAAACTACAAGTTCCTTCTAAGTATTAATGTGATTATATACTCACAAGACACTTCAAAGATGTTAGCAGACTAAATTTACTGCTCGTGACGTAACAGTAACTAGACTCGCTATATATTTTTTTGTTACCATGTTCCTTATTCCACGAAGTTAAGTCCTTTGAAATGTAGAATTTGTGGTTTAGCTTTTCATAAATCCAAAATTTCGCATACAGAAACGCCTAACAGTATAGAGTAACTTTCCTCAAACAGCAAAGTTGACAAGAGAGGAAAGGTGTGAGGCAGTTAAGACTGAACGGAAATACGAAACGTGTCCTCTTTGCATTTATCATTTACACAAACACAAGAAGTGAATTATACATGTTTTGGGGTGTAACTTGGGCAAGATATGGCACCAGGATTTCCAGACATTCAAGATGTTCACAGGTAGCCTTGCAGATGGGTATAATTTTTTTTTTCGGAGGAGAAAACTACCTTCATCTTCAGGGTGCACATAAAAACGTATATCCTTCCGCAACGTACACACGTACAGACAGCCGACAACACCAAATGTAAGCTGTAAATAATTAACTTATGAATTACACAAACATAGAAACCACAGAGCAGAAGGAGGCAAAAGGTTTAATTTAAACACAAACTCTGTTTCCTTGTGAAGAGTTATATTCCCATAGCGTTTCTTCAGCACGCATTACAAATACAAGAAAATCTGCCCTCGATACACAAATAAAAAACCCTGCTTAAGAAAACCCGCAGCACCCCCCCCCCCCCCCCCCCCCCGACGCCTGGAGGAAGTGACAAGATCGGCAAATGCTCATTGTCGCCCTAGTTAACAAAAGAACAGCAAAGCATTTGTTAGGAATCCCAACAGGAATGCCAACTGAATAAGCGACTTATTTCCAATGATCAGTCATCCCAAAGCTGCGGGTTGGAACTTAAATTGCTGACTCATAAAGCGATTTCATTTGCCACGTCGTGGGGTACGTTTTGTGAATAAATAGAAACGAATGGGGATGTGAAATTGGAATTGACATAAGCTCATTAAATGCCTTTCAAAGTAATCGCAAACCACCATTTACAGCGAAGGGAGAAATTTGACTCTATCTCTGTTATGTATATTAGTTCTGAGATCGTATGTGTTTCTATTTACCCGACCGGTGTAGGTAATTGGAACATTACCCAACAATGAGATCTCAATGCTGCCTGCTGATAGTGACACAAGGTAACCTAAGTGATTGGCTAAAAGATTCGAGACTAGGATACGAATTAAAGAATGGCAGGAATCTATTTTGACCTGCACCGAGGGTCAATCTATTTTGACCTGCACCGAGGGTCAACCAACAGCCTATCCTATGGGTTAACAGCAGATGTTTCAAAAAGTCTTGCATAAGGACGCAGGTTTATGACTTTCAAAAGTAAGCCTTCTGGCATGAACAATAAAGATCAAGATAGTCCAGAGGCTGCATGCTAGACTACCAGCCAATCGGTGTTCCGATTGGCCGGTAGGGGTCAGAAATTTTATCTTTTCCAAATCATCCAGACCAGTGTTTCCCAAACTTTTTTCCTCGCCGTACCCCTTTTGGCTTCGAAAAATAACCACGGATCCTAACATCCTTGCTCACGTAAATACAGAGTGTCCGGATGATCGGTACCCGAAATTAAATACTTATATCTCAAAACTGACATTAGATACTAATACATACAGTAGCATACGTAACTAATGCATTGATTTGACCTTAATTAAACTGTCGCTCGCTTCGTGGTTACAGGGTGTTTTTAATTAGATATCCTAACGGTCATACAAAATAAACACATCGCAAGTTAAAGAAGTTCTTCGGTTATTTTTAAACAAACATTTCATTTAATTAACAAAACAAGTCAACTTCAAAGTAGTTGACCGACAGCAAGCAACCGATACACCTCAAAACACGCATAAAACACAGCCCACATAACAGGAAACACGCAGAACAAAATGCAAAACCATGCATAAGAAAACGACAATACGCCAATAATAACGCGCGACATAATATCCCAGACTTCAGATCATAGCAGATCCACAATAAAAACGTACACTACACATCGTCACTACGAGACATACTTCGATATGCAAACAACCAGGAGGCATCAATGTAACAATATGCATCTACCTGTATTATACAACAACAGTGCTATAAGTTTTATAAAAGGTGGAACTATTTGGGATTACAAGTATTGACTATTTTTAAACAAGTTTTTAGTGATTTTTAGTGACTTGTGAAAAACTTTATATACGACGAGACCTTATAGGCTCATATCTTATGTGTGTTTAACATATGGACTACGCAATTTAATGTAGTATACCCCTGAAGATGGTCAGGTACCTGACCGAAACATGTCGGGTTTAATTAATCTACTATTAACGTTTTTTAATAGTGAGTGTGCATCAAGTTGGTTTTAAATTTAATTTATACAAGATGCACGGTGAATAAAATATTAAATTCAAAGTAGCAATTACAGGAATGTATCCATGGATCCCCTGGGAGCTGGTAGCGGATCCCTTGGGATCCGCGGAGCACGTTTTGGGAACCACTGGTCCAGACCAATCTGAGGACTACTCTTCCTTTACAATGGTTAAGGATTTGTCTGTCCCTAGGGAGAAAACCGACTGTGGCGTAAAGCTGACTACTACCCTCGATATAGTATCCAGATTGAGAGTACGTGGATTTATACCGCCAATTTCTCCATCCGTCTGTATGGCATGGACTTAATTAAGTAGAACTAGAACTTTAGGTTTAACGTGTCATAAACAGCAATTATTTATTGACTGACCAAAGTCGGCTATTCTGTCTCAGGCAATCGATTTCTTAGGCCCATCCTGATGACGTAACGGGTGGTAACAGTTTCAGCGGTACCTCCGGGCTACTAACAGCCACATCTGCAAATTACATTTCCTACGTTTCTAATTAAACGATTGTACAAACGTGATTCGATTTGTAACAGCTTCATTTGCAAGTACAAATTTCATTTCGGTAACATGAAGATACCTTTGAATTTGGAGGCAATCAATTACAGTTTGCTATTCATTACAAGCTATTAGTGCGCCAGTAATTAAACACATTAATAAGTGTTAGACACGCGTGACGCAAACAAGTAAATGCTACAAGATTTTGATGCGGAAACTTCGCAGAATATGGCTTCTTGGCCACCAATGCCAGCAGGGACACATTCGGTCTAATTTAGTGCCTGTTTGTTGTCGAAATTTCATGCGTTTTCCGCTTGTGATCGGCGTTTTTACAAGAAGTAGGACTAAGAAAATCGTACCGGCGAGGCTGATCTCTCCGTATGGTCCTCCATGAATTAATTAAACACGTATCAGATGAAATTTTGTCCCTGGGGGTCTAAATTATGTGTGGGGAGTATTTAAATTTTATCGGTACATGGCTATCAAACAAAAATTCATGATTTTTCTAAACAAATTCAACAAGATAGGCAATGTACGTATAACGTAATATCAAGATGCTTTCGAGTAGACACTTGGCATTGACACGAAATAGTTCTCACAGTACTGTTGAGCTACATATGCCGCTAGCCACAATATAAACGTACTTACGTCTTTACGTAAAGTGCCTGATAATTGTGTCCGATTTTAACTAAATTTGGACTATCTTTACAGGTCTTAATATAAGTCTCAAATACTAAATTTCACGAAAATCCTTCCAGTGGACGCCGAGTTGATACACGTGGACGAGCGACGGACATGACAAAGGTAATAGGCGCTTTTTGTGACTTATATGAAACCAGCGTTTCGGAAGGAAACCCTGCGTCCATCTTCTGAGTAGAAGAAATTTATGACGGAGAGATCATGTTCGTCCGAAACGTCGTCAAATTTCTATCAAACCAGAGAAGTAGACCCTCCACGTTATAGAAAGTACACTACCGTGTCATTAAAATTCTAGCATTTTCACGGTGTTGCATTTTGAGAATCACACGAAGCACAACGGAAAATGCAGAGTTTCTTGACGTTACAGCAGGTGCTAGTATACTTACCACTGACCTTTAAAGGGCTCGGTAGGTGGCTGGTTGGAAATACAGTCAAACTCCGTTATAACGTCATGAAGGTGACCGAATATTTGTGTCGTTATAGACGTGTGTCGTTATAACCGAGGAGTGTAATGTTATGGTTAACAGTGAGGAATTAATTGGTACCACAGAATATCTGACGATATAGACGAGGTGTCGTATAAACCGATGTCGTTATAACCGGGTTCGATTTCAACATCTTTCGTCTCACCAAGATACCGTACAGTCGTATCTCGTAACGCAATAAATATTCCCCACATAAAGTAACGGTACATTTTTACTTTTACGTGACTGTCCCTTGCTTCGACACTTTTTGCGCTGCCGTGAGAACATTAGTGGGGGGGGGGGAGGAGACTCACTGCTGGCCATGCTGGCCAACCTCATGACCGCCGCAACATACAGCGTTGTTATATTAAAGCTCTGACAGAACCCAACTCCAGTGACCTTCGTAAACACTTGCACTATGACAGGAGTTGCCAGTAGGGATATTTTAACTACGAGTATATTAGCGAAATATTGTACCAAGTTATTTCGGAACAGAAGACACTGTTTTCACTTCAACCGTTCTGTCTTGTCCACAAGTCTTCTGATGTTTGAGAGATAGCAGTCACAATCGCTCTAGCAAGTTCAAGTTTACAGACTCAGGCTTGTCTAGCCGTATGCCCGAGAGGGAAAGTGGACAGGTGTACCAACTGCTGCCCATCGCAATCCCCTACGCCCTGCTTTACAGTCTGTGTGCTGTGACGTTATGAATTCGAAAGCAAGAGTTCGCAAAACATGCCTGCACTTCTGTCTGCATGTCTATAACATGGCTGGGGCTAACGAAGTGACAGTTTCTGCTATGCCCCTACACTACCTACTTAGGTCCACTTATTGTTAATAAAGTCACAATATTTTAGTGAGAAAATTACGTCCTGAACAATTGTAATGGGATTCCCGGAAGACGGAGACTGCCTTACGCAACCAGAATTCTACAATCCTTGATTTCAGGCTTCCGCCGCGATGTTGATGAAATCTGTGGTCTTCTGGGTAATTACACGGCGTCGTGTGGTAATTATTTACCGACGTTTCGGGACAACGGATCGGTCCCATCTTCACGGGTCAAGATTTCAAGAGGAAAGAAAGCCTGAATCTTGACCCGTGAAGATGGGACCGATACGTTGTCCCGAAACGTCGGTAAATAATTACCACACGACGCCGTGTATTTACCCAGAAGACCACAGTTTTCAGAATTCTACAACGCAACCGGCAAAACTTAATTTTCCAAGTCAAATTTCTATCTGCGTTTTATGCCCGCGCATCTCGTAATTAACGATTTTATCACCCTAACAATAATTGATAAGGAGAGCAAATTACGAAGTTCCTTACTGTGCATTTTTCTCCAGTATTCTGTTATTTTTTCTCTAAAGGGCCAATCATATATTTCTTCTGTAAAAAGTAAAATTTCCCCCTTGAACAGGACATGAAGGCCCAGAGGGGGACTAGAGGTATATCTCTACTCTTTCTTTAGCCTCGGCGCTAGATGGGGGTGGTTAACCCCACGCCCCGACCGCTTTACCCCCGGGTATACTCTCAGACTCTTCTAATACATCCTCTATTTCTCTTCTTCCGTTGTTACTCGTAATTTGTTTCACTTTAAAGTCCTTTATAGTAATGCAGAAAGCACCTATGTGAGTCGTGTCAGTGGCCACGTATGCGCAACTGTTAACAGAACACCTACTTTTTCTTAAACGCTTCCTTTGCTACAGCAACATCACTCAAACACAAATTTAGATTCCTTTATCACATCTTAAACATGTATCTTTGTACAAAAATATGTGTGACACTGATTGTGTGTCTTCCCAAAACAGTATATGTAATTTTCAACATACAGTACAAATATTTGAAACGCAATTAGTGTTAAAGATTATAGTGTATCAAATACTTATGTCATTCTATACAGGTTCGGAAAGTTACCATTATAAAAGTACTACTACTAATACTACTACTTACTACATACTACTTACCACTACACTACTAACTACTACTACTACTACTACTACTACTACAACTACTACTACTACTACTACTACTACTACTACTACTACTACTACTACTACTACTACTACTACTACTACTACTACTACTACCACTACTACTACTATACCACTACTACTACAAACTACACACAACAACTACTACTACTACTACAACACAACAACAACTACTACTACTAACTACCCAAACAATACTACCCCTACTACTAAACCTACTACTACACTACTACCACTACTACCACTACTACACTACTACCAACTACTACCACCTACACTACCCACACCACATACTACTACCACACTACCACTACTACACACACTACTACTAACTACTACATACTACACTACTACTACTAACAACAACATACTACACACACTACTACTACTACTACTACTACACTACTACACTACTACCACTCCCTATACCACTACCACTACTAACCACTTACCACTACTACCACTACTACTACCACTACTACTACACTACTACTACAACAACAACAACTACTACTACTACTACCACTAACTACTACTACCACTACTACTACCAACTAACTACTATACAACTACTACTACAACTACAAACACTATTACTACAACAACAACAACTACTAACTACTACCACTACCACCATACTACCACTACTACTACCACTACTACTACTACTACTACACTACAACTACTACTACTACCACTACCACCACCATTACTATTGCTACTGCTGCTGCTACTGCTGCTGCTGCAGGAAAAATGCATAATTCAGAGCTTCAAAATTATAATCGTTACAAAATATTAAATCCATAAAATCAAATAATTACTACCAAATATAACAAGCATTGAGAAGGTTTTATACCAGTATATATTACTGAGGCTATTGATGGTGTATGCGCGGTAGATGACAAATACAGGTAAGATATTAGGCCCATATTATATGCTCTTTATGTTAGTACACCGTGCCATAAGGGCACAGGTCTTAAGAGGTAAATGTAAAGGTTTTTACGTCTTAGACTTCGGAAGTAGGTTGGGATGAGTGGTGTGTTACATGTTTCGGCTGTCGACCAAGGACAGTCCCAGTGCTGATTAAGTGACACGTTAAGTAAGTCCCAGATTTGGTATAAATTAATTCTGAAGACAGAAAATCATGCATCTGTCCGGAACTGAACCCAGCTCATAGCCAGTGCCTGTATTGACTCAGGGAGTCCAACTTTACAAAGTACTGAGTAATGTTATTGCACGTAGGAAATTTAATTTGGCTGAGAGCTTGTGTGAAGTACAGGCATACAGCTTGTGTGAAGTATAGGCATACAGCTTGTGTGAAGTATAGGTATACAGCTTGTGTGAAGTACAGGTATACAGCTTGTGTGAAGTATAGGTATACAGCTTGTGTGAAGTATAGGTATACAGCTTGTGTGAATGTATAATGACATACACAGCTTGTGTGAAGTATAGGCATACGGCTTGTGTGAAGTATAGGTATACAGCTTGTGTGAAGTACAGGCATACAGCTTGTGTGAAGTACAGGTACACAGCTTGTGTGAAGGACAGGCATACAGCTTGTGTGAGTACAGGTATACAGCTTGTGTGAAGTATAGGTATACAGCTTGTGTGAAGTACAGGAATACAGCTTGTGTGAAGTATAGGTATACAGCTTGTGTGAAGTATAGGTATACAGCTTGTGTGAAGTACAGGTATACAGCTTGTGTGAAGTATAGGCATACAGCTTGTGTGAAGTATAAGTATACAGCTTGTGTGAAGTATAGCATACAGCTTGTGTGAAGTATAGGCATACGGCTTGTGTGAAGTATAGGTATACAGCTTGTGTGAAGTATAGGCATACAGCTTGTGTGAAGTATAGGATACAGCTTGTGTGAAGTATAGGTATACAGCTTGTGTGAAGTATAGGCATACAGCTTGTGTGAAGTATAGGTATACAGCTTGTGTGAAGTATAGGTATACAGCTTGTGTGAAGTATAGGCATAGAACTTGTGTGAAGTATAGGTATACAGCTTGTGTGAAGTATAGAATACAGCTTGTGTGAAGTATAGGCATACAGCTTGTGTGAAGTATAGGTATACAGCTTGTGTGAAGTATAGGTATACAGCTTGTGTGAAGTATAGGCATACAGCTTGTGTGAAGTATAGACATAAGCTTGTGTGAAGTATAGGTATACAGCTTGTGTGAAGTATAGGTATACAGCTTGTGTGAAGTTTAGGTATACAGCTTGTGTGAAGTATAGGCATACAGCTTGTGTGAAGTATAGGTCATACGGCTTGTGTGAAGTATAGGTATACGGCTTGTGTGAAGTATAGGCATACAGCTTGTGTGAAGTACAGGCATACAGCTTGTGTGAAGTATAGACTTACAGCTTGTGTGAAGTATAGGACATACAGCTTGTGTGAAGTATAGACAGACAGCTTGTGTGAAGTATAGGCATACAGCTTGTGTGAAGTATAGGTATACGGCTTGTGTGAAGTATAGTTAACAGCTTGTGTGAAGTATAGGCATACAGCTTGTGTGAAGTATAGACATACAGCTTGTGTGAAGTATAGACATACAGCTTGTGTGAAGTATAGGCATACAGCTTGTGTGAAGTATAGGTATACAGCTTGTGTGAAGTATAGGTATACAGCTTGTGTGAAGTATAGGCATACGGCTTGTGTGAAGTATAGGCATACGGCTTGTGTGAAGTATAGGTATACAGCTTGTGTGAAGTATAGGTATACAGCTTGTGTGAAGTATAGGCATACAGCTTGTGTGAAGTATAGGCATACAGCTTGTGTGAAGTATAGGTATACAGCTTGTGTGAAGTATAGGTATACAGCTTGTGTGAAGTATAGGTATACAGCTTGTGTGAAGTATAGGTATACAGCTTGTGTGAAGTATAGGCATACAGCTTGTGTGAAGTATAGGTATACAGCTTGTGTGAAGTATAGGTATACAGCTTGTGTGAAGTATAGGCATACAGCTTGTGTGAAGTATAGGCATACAGCTTGTGTGAAGTATAGGCATACGGCTTGTGTGAAGTATAGGTATACAGCTTGTGTGAAGTATAGGTATACAGCTTGTGTGAAGTATAGGTATACAGCTTGTGTGAAGTATAGGCATACAGCTTGTGTGAAGTATAGGTATACAGCTTGTGTGAAGTATAGGTATACAGCTTGTGTGAAGTATAGGTATACAGCTTGTGTGAAGTATAGGCATACAGCTTGTGTGAAGTATAGGCATAGAGCGTGTGTGAAGTATAGGTATACAGCTTGTGTGAAGTATAGGTATACAGCTTGTGTGAAGTATAGGTATACAGCTTGTGTGAAGTATAGGCATACAGCTTGTGTGAAGTATAGGTATACAGCTTGTGTGAAGTATAGGTATACAGCTTGTGTGAAGTATAGACATACAGCTTGTGTGAAGTATAGGCATACAGCTTGTGTGAAGTATAGGTATACAGCTTGTGTGAAGTATAGGTATACAGCTTGTGTGAAGTATAGGTATACAGCTTGTGTGAAGTATAGTTATACAGCTTGTGTGAAGTATAGGTATACAGCTTGTGCGAAGTATAGGCATACAGCTTGTGTGAAGTATAGGTATACAGCTTGTGTGAAGTATAGGTATACAGCTTGTGTGAAGTATAGGTATACAGCTTGTGTGAAGTATAGGTATACAGCTTGTGTGAAGTATAGGTATACAGCTTGTGTGAAGTATAGGTATACAGCTTGTGTGAAGTATAGGCATACAGCTTGTGTGAAGTGTAGTATACAGCTTGTGTGAAGTATAGGTATACAGCTTGTGGAAGTATAGGCATACAGCTTGTGTGAAGTATAGGTATACAGCTTGTGTGAAGTATAGGTATACAGCTTGTGTGAAGTATAGGTATACAGCTTGTGTGAAGTATAGGTATACAGCTTGTGTGAAGTATAGGTATACAGCTTGTGTGAAGTATAGGTATACAGCTTGTGTGAAGTATAGGATACAGCTTGTGTGAAGTGTAGGTATACAGCTTGTGTGAAGTATAGGTATACAGCTTGTGTGAAGTATAGGTATACAGCTTGTGTGAAGTATAGATACAGCTTGTGTGAAGTATAGGTATACAGCTTGTGTGAAGTATAGGTATACAGCTTGTGTGAAGTATAGGTATACAGCTTGTGTGAAGTATAGGTATACAGCTTGTGTGAAGTATAGGACATAGAGCTTGTGTGAAGTATAGGTATACAGCTTGTGTGAAGTATAGGTATACAGCTTGTGTGAAGTATAGGTATACAGCTTGTGTGAAGTATAGGTATACAGCTTGTGTGAAGTATAGGTTATACAGCTTGTGTGAAGTATAGGCATACAGCTTGTGTGAAGTATAGGTATACAGCTTGTGTGAAGTATAGACATACAGCTTGTGTGAAGTATAGGCATACAGCTTGTGTGAAGTATAGGTATACAGCTTGTGTGAAGTATAGGTATACAGCTTGTGTGAAGTATAGGTATACAGCTTGTGTGAAGTATAGGTATACAGCTTGTGTGAAGTATAGGTATACAGCTTGTGTGTGAAGTATAGGTATACAGCTTGTGTGAAGTATAGGCATACAGCTTGTGTGAAGTATAGGCATACAGCTTGTGTGAAGTATAGGTATACAGCTTGTGTGAAGTATAGGTATACAGCTTGTGTGAAGTATAGGCATACAGCTTGTGTGAAGTATAGGCTATACAGCTTGTGTGAAGTATAGACATACAGCTTGTGTGAAGTATAGGCATACAGCTTGTGTGAAGTATAGGTATACAGCTTGTGTGAAGTATAGGTATACAGCTTGTGTGAAGTATAGGCATACAGCTTGTGTGAAGTATAGGATACAGCTTGTGTGAAGTATAGGTATACAGCTTGTGTGAAGTATAGGTATACAGCTTGTGTGAAGTATAGGTATACAGCTTGTGTGAAGTATAGGCATACAGCTTGTGTGAAGTATAGGTATACAGCTTGTGTGAAGTATAGGTATACAGCTTGTGTGAAGTATAGCATACAGCTTGTGTGAAGTATAGGTATACAGCTTGTGTGAAGTATAGGCATACAGCTTGTGTGAAGTATAGGCATACAGCTTGTGTGAAGTATAGGTATACAGCTTGTGTGAAGTATAGGTATACAGCTTGTGTGAAGTATAGGTATACAGCTTGTGTGAAGTATAGGCATACAGCTTGTGTGAAGTATAGGTATACAGCTTGTGGAAGTATAGGTATACAGCTTGTGTGAAGTATAGGTATACAGCTTGTGTGAAGTATAGGATACAGCTTGTGTGAAGTATAGGTATACAGCTTGTGTGAAGTATAGGTATACAGCTTGTGTGAAGTATAGGTATACAGCTTGTGTGAAGTATAGGTATACAGCTTGTGTGAAGTATAGGATACAGCTTGTGTGAAGTATAGGTATACAGCTTGTGTGAAGTATAGGTATACAGCTTGTGTGAAGTATAGGTATACAGCTTGTGTGAAGTATGGGTATACAGCTTGTGTGAAGTATCAGGTATACAGCTTGTGTGAAGTATAGGTATACAGCTTGTGTGAAGTATAGGTATACAGCTTGTGTGAAGTATAGGTATACAGCTTGTGTGAAGTATAGGACATACAGCTTGTGTGAAGTATAGGTATACAGCTTGTGTGAAGTATAGGTATACAGCTTGTGTGAAGTATAGGTATACAGCTTGTGTGAAGTATAGGTATACAGCTTGTGTGAAGTATAGGTATACAGCTTGTGTGAAGTATAGGTATACAGCTTGTGTGAAGTATAGGTATACAGCTTGTGTGAAGTATAGGTATACAGCTTGTGTGAAGTATAGGTATACAGCTTGTGTGAAGTATAGGCATACAGCTTGTGTGAAGTATAGGAATACAGCTTGTGTGAAGTATAGGTATACAGCTTGTGTGAAGTATAGGTATACAGCTTGTGTGAAGTATAGGTATACAGCTTGTGTGAAGTATAGGTATACAGCTTGTGTGAAGTATAGGTATACAGCTTGTGTGAAGTATAGGTATACAGCTTGTGTGAAGTATAGGTATACAGCTTGTGTGAAGTATAGGTATACAGCTTGTGTGAAGTATAGGTATACAGCTTGTGTGAAGTATAGGTATACAGCGTTCTTGTTGTGCTAGTATATCCGATGTTGTGTCTTCACTTACTGCAACAGCTAACAACTAACACCTTTATTAAATACCTCAAAGTACATTTTACCATTTTTAATAGATATTGACATTCAACGCGCTGTCATTTCTTGTATCAGACAAGTTACGTTTCTCAAGTTTCTGTCTTGCTTTTATCTTGCAAGTTTCATTAACTGATTATACACTGTGAAGTAAATGAGTAAATACAAAAGTTAATTAGAAAGCACCGACTTAGTATCTTAAAGCAGTCGTCTGCGCCGTTCTCTCCTGTTTCCAACCTCACAAATGTCAGACAAAAGAAATGCCTGACAAATCCCATCTCTAGCTACAGTTTTCACAGATCGGCCTTCCAATGATCTACTCTTACACACTACAGCCCTTCAGGAGGAACTATGAAAAATCACGCAATGAAATGAAACCTTCTAGAATGCGTAACAAAAATATATAATAATAATAATAATAATAATAATAGGCTAATAATAAAATAATAGTTCAATGGGTATTTATTAACGTGCAGACTTAACAGCACAAGTGCGTATTAAAAAGCCAGCACAAAGACACAAATAAAACACAAAAATAATACAAATACACAAAAAACACTAAACAGACAATAATAATTATAATAATAAGGAAATGCGTGCGCAGAAGAACAGACGTAATATTGCACTAGCCTTAGTTGAGAACACTGAAATGGTATAAAATAAAAAATATCCAGGGGTATATTGAATTATTACATAAAACCAGAGAGAAATGGCATATGTAACAGGTATCAATAATGGCATATGTAACAGGTATCAATAATGGCATATGTAACAGGTATCAATATATGTAAGGCATATGTAACAGGTATCAATAATGGCATATGTAACACAGGTATCAATAATGGCATATGTAAGTACAGGTATCAATTAATGGCATATGTAACAGGTATCAATAATGGCATATGTAACAGGTATCAATAATGGCATATGTAACATGGTATACATATAATGGCATATGTAACAGGTTAATCCAGTAATGCCAGTAGTCCTACCGGCAAGTGGTTTGGTGCTGAATACACGACATAGAGTTTGAAAATTCTAAACCTGAAATGAGGCACCTCCAACAACATTTCAAGGGCTAAGCAACTACCAATCTAAGCTGCGTAACATACCAGAAGAGCGAAGATCTCATGAAGCGATTTCATACTCAGGATCGACACATATTACAAGCCACGGTACGCAGTTTGGTCGCCACGGCGACCACCAGACCAGGATTTGTGCATCCCAATACATAATCAAGTTTATCAGTATCTTTCAAGCCGATTGCTTTTCCTTCGAAGCGCCCAGACCGGCTCTGGGGCCGACCTAGCCTCCTGTTCAACGTGTCCCGGGTGCTCTTACACCGGGGGGTTAAAGCGGGCGAAGCGTAAAATTGACTACGGACCTGTATCTCGGGCTGACGTTAAGAATAAGTTGAGCTATTCGTATACGAACTTATATACCTTCATGAATAGCACACGGACAGACTTGCCTTTACATTAAACATATCGTTACATAACTTATGTTGACACGCATACTGTCACAGCATCATGACTAAGTCCTGTCCTTACGCAAAAGTAAAAAAAAAAACTAAAGTTGCCCCTGATCACACCATGAAAGCATATAGTGGAGTGGAGGTATAACTCCACTCATTCTTAACATCGGCAGTAAATTGAGGCGAGTACTTCACGCTCCGGCCACTTTACTACCTGCACAAGAGCTCTCGGCACCTAATGAAAAGGAGGGTGTGGGTAACATGGAGCATCTGGACGTTTCGGAGAAGATAAAAATCTTTTTCTTCTATCGGGAATAGAACAAGGATTACCTGGTTGTCCAAACCGTAGCGTAGTCATTACGCTCATTACGTTATCCCGGCTCTTCTTATTGGAATGCATTTGCCTTTATATATGAAGAGGGATTTGTGGATACGAAACTCAATTACTGCGCGTCTTCTGTGCCTGTCATTGGATGTGACTGAGGACAACGACGTGTTAATCATTATGGTTGACTATTCGACGACTGAAGTTAATCCATAATTTGGAACTACGAATGTGACATTGGACTTGATAGATCGAGTGATCCAAGTTTCCTGTTCAGCCATAAAATCATAAACGTAACCTATTTTGTCACAATCCATTAACATGTCGTAATTAAATGACGATAATTATGTCATCAGTCTACGTATTTAAATAACGCACACTGATGCTATTCAGACATGACTTCAAGCCACAAAAGCATTTGCGTGTGATATAAAAACATCACAAATTGTAAGTCTAAAAAATTGCCTATAAATATTGACAGAACCAACATTTACTACACTGTAAAGCGGAAAAAGTTAACTGTACTGAACTTCCAGACATTCACCAACAAAATGCACAAATCACTAACAAGGTGCAAATCAGCCCCTTATCATAATCAAACCCTACACATGTTTCGGCTCTCTAAGAGCCATCATCAGGGGTTTCAACAGCGCTTTTCAAACATGTGTAGGGTTTGATTATGATAAGGGGCTGATTTGCACCTTGTTAGTGATTTGTGCATTTTGTTGGTGAATGTCTAGAATAATAAAAATGCTCTGTGAATTAATACTAAAGATTGTACTGAACTTCTTTCCTTGCTAACGAAATGTCCCGACACAGACTCCGAACATTCTCGACTCTTATGAAACAACCAGACCTTACGCCATTCTACAAGTAGCATTTTAAAATTGTTTCGGCCACCTGGAATTTGGTTCTTTGGTTTGAGTCCATCTGCATCTATTTGGCATACACACTGTAGAGATGCATGCAGAAATATTAAGTTTCGCCGAAATCTGTAAGTAACTATTTACGCCGTACAACACAGAACCTGAAGATGGGAACAGACTCAGCCCCCAAAACATTGTATTAGGCATACCTCAGACAATGGACTGTGTATAACTAAATAATGTTATAAGACGTTCACCTATTCATCAAGTTAATTTACAGGCTGTTGTCAAAGACGACATAGAACGTTTATTTGCCATCAACTTGGTCGACAGTAGCGAAGTGTGAAAGCATCGGCCTGGCTTTGACAGACTATACCACTACATTGCCAGCTTGTCGCACTCCTTTACCTGTTCTGTACAGTAACAGTTGTTAACGTCTTCTAGCCGGAGCTTGCCAACCAAAGAAATATGAAAAACTGACATTACACTCGAGAAGTGAAGCACAGTACTGTAATTCACACAGATTCCGTGAACCACTGGACATAACCTTAACACTACGTAAAAAAGCGATTTTAAAACAAATGACTGTGAATTCCAGGTATATTGGTAAGCCTGATATTCGTACAAAATTCACGCTGGAACGCCCTTGTGTGTGTGTGTGTGTATGTGTGTGTGTGTGTGGTGTCGCCAAGGCGCAGGTGGTTGTGCGCAAGTGTAGAGGTGGGACGGGTTGGTAGGCATGGGGGTCGGTTACTCGCTAGCTCTCTCGACTGCCGCTAGCTAAAAGCCGAGCTTTCGGTAGGCTGGGATACTCGTCGTCTCACCGCGGTTAGTCAATGTTAGAGAGTCGAGGCGATAGGGCGCTATGTGTCAGTTGCTACCTACCTAAGTGACACCATTTTGTATGATACAAGGAAACATTTCAGAGTGTTAACTACGTAAAACGTGTCGTGTAAAATTTCTGTCGAGTATAATTAATCTAAATTATTAGTGATTTGTTTTAGAAATAAAGGCAATGTCCCGTCGTTAGATGTGCATCCATGTGAGTGTAAGAACAACTTGTTTTTGTGTGTTGGTAACATCGAAAGTGGAGCATGGAGTATTTTGTTAACAAATGAAGGAGCATCGGTATTGTAAGAGGAATCGTGTCTTCTCTTTTTCTACGAATCTTATTAGAACAAAATGGCGGCGGTCGGCGGTGGAGTTAGGGCTGCCCCAACACCAAGGCAGCTAAATTCCTGTCCTCAGACTGAGCGTACTTGCATTCATCTGACGTGATATTCCAATTGAAGTCTGTTGTGTTAAGCACAAAGGAAACAGATTATTTATCAGACAGCCTCTTCGTTCCCCACAAAATACGAATACTTCTTGTCTTTCTGCTGCCCGTGTTGCATTATTTCAAACGTTCCCTCTGAGGTACAAGTAGGAAGTTTGAAGTTGGAAGTTGTTCTGGTGTGATACTACCAACAGTTTCGCCGGTTGTGTTATATAGTTAAATTAAAACAGAGCCAACTTTTCTGTCATACATTTTTGTGACAACCATCGTGTGACAAGTGAGTTGTGTCTAAGTGTGTGTACTAGGATTGTGGTGTATTGCGTATGTACAGTATGTGCTCTGGATACAGACTTGTGACGGCAGTACAAATCAACAGCGCGTTGGAATACGCAAAAAACAGCGTTCAAACGATTTGTTAGTCCAACAGTTCAGATTTGCTTTGTGGGAGAAAAAAGTGTGCAGAATTCGGAAGTGCCGGAGGAGTCACTCGTACAGGTAAGATGTGTATTACGGTACACCGAAAGTAATTCCGGTGATATATTGTGTGCTGGCGTGATTAGAGGTTATGTGTGACAGAATGCAACGATTGAAATTGATAACTTCTGATTCACAGCTTTCGATGTAGGGTATGTTTCCACCAGAGCGAAAGATTTCTAAATTGGTAACCTTGATGTGTTGATTGTTTTAATTATGTGCGTTTTTCTTATAATGATAAGACCTAATTTCAAACCTTGTTACCAAGTCACTAAAAACTAAATTGAATTACATATAACGACTCAGTCCGTACCGCGCTGTGAACACTCAACGTCTCGGTTATAAAAACCAGTCAGTTAATACTGTATAGGGAAATAATCGCTGTTTGTTTTCAGATCCATATAAAACACAATGGGGAAAAACGTAAAATTCGTGAGTGTTGAACTTGGCTATATATAAAGTAACCAGCAGGGTTACAATAATATAATATAACATAATGTAAGAGTTTGTTTATTGTAATTTTCATCTTAACACACTGATAGTTAGGTAACAGTGACTGGTATACTGTATCAGAATTGTTTCTGAAAATCGGCGAGTATAGACGACTTTTGGAATGCTCCGCGTTGTGTCTGACAATCCCCAGATAAAACCCAGCACCCTAAGGCAGAAGGCTGTGCGAGGTGTATAGGATATCTGGTTTTAAACGTACCATATTGTAATATTTTCGACTAAATATGTTGATGCACACAGTTCCTATCCCAGTTCTCGCTTTGTAACGGGTATTTCGGTTGATGCAGACTGCTGGAAACTTTTTAATTTTTTTAATGATAGGCATTCCGTTGTGTTTATCATACTGCAAATAAGTACACATTTACCATTAACACACGCGTTAATTGGTTTCTGTTAATTCAAATTATATGGTTACATGTTTCGACTAGAATTTTGGTCATCAGCGTGCGAGTACATTATACACAACATAAACATTATAACTGTAATTTCATTTTTATGGTTAGACTGAGATCTAACAAAAATGAATGGTAGGACGGAGGATTAATTGGAAGGGATTTGGAAGGAAGTGGGTGTGACCTAATGGATGTGCTATTCTGGCATTTGTCTGACTATAGAGTGATGAAAACCAGGGAAAATCTTAGGGTAGTCGACGATGGTGGCCGAGATGCGAACCAACCATAGCCCGAATACAAGTCTGATCGATTCATCACCTTTTGTCGCCCCATCACGTAACTAAGTCATGGAGATTAGACAGTACTATGACAATTTACAGTTTCACTAGTTATGTGTAGGTGTGAAACTTGGACCTAAAGGAGGGGGATAGTAACAGTTGAATGGAGAAAAGTGCGTAAGTGGGAGCCTTTTTAAGCTCTGTACCTAGTGTAGACTTTGGATAGTCAAAGACTGTTTGTTGGGGGGGCCGTGTAGTATGCATGGGGGACATGAGAAATGCATGCAGAATTAGTCTGCAAATCGGAAGTGAAGGAATAGAACACTTCGAAGACTCAGGCGCAGATGGATGATACTAAAATGGATCTTAAAAAACTGAGTAAGCGCGTTGGGACTGGGATTCCTTTGTAGAGGTAGGGGATTATTATTTTCTCGAGGAGGTATATGCTACATGGAAACTGAGAAGGTACCTGCGACATGGAGACCGGTAAAGATGCAGTTAGAAATTCCACCAACCATTTCAATACCTTTCATCCTAACGTAATATTTTGGTTTATTTTAAACGTGGATATTTTGAGTGCAACATGATGCCAGTACTTGTAGGGTACTTGAAGAAGAGCCCACGGTTTGTATTTGCAGAACCTACATGATTTTGCCAGAAAATTTAGGACGATTTAAAAAGGATGCTTCTATTCCATGCGCATAACGTTGCTATCCGAAACTACAAGTATCTTTTTAGCGCTTTAAAGACTAAAGTAAACCTGACTGTATATAAAGATTCAGTCCGTACCGCGCAGTAAACACACTCCGTCTCGGTTATACAAACCAGTCAGTTAATGCTGTGTAGTGAAATAATCGCTGTTTGTTCTGAGATCTATATAAAAGACAAAATACACTCTGTAGGCAGAATGTAAATTTTATGCATGATAAAGCTGGTGGTACGTATAATTACCATAAGGTTCTAAAGCAGCGGTTTGACACTTTTTCGCTGGCATATCACTAAATAAAATTTAACAATTTCAGTCTACCACCAATATGTTTTTTTTTTATTTAAACACGAAAGCTGGAATTGGAATGAGTTACTGTTGCCAGCAGTGCTGCGTACTAACAAATACGTGTAGCTTATTTTTCGTTTTTTTTTAAGATTCCTATCATTTTTATGTTACGGTTTTTTTTATTAAAGCCGCGTACAACAGTGGTTTGCATACCAGTAGTGGTAGGCGTACCACAGTTTGATTAACCATGCCCTACAGGGTTAGCAGAATGGAACACAGGCAGCTTTTCACAATATTTGGTATATCCATGGTTGCTTAACAACATTGGGTCCACAGGCAGTGCCCATTTTGCAGCACCGGTGTCAATTAATGTCTCGTTATTTGCTGTGTGTAAACTTTGTCAGTTTATGCTGCTGGAATTGTATTTCCTTTCCTATTGTGAAGTGAGATAACATTATCCTGATTGTCGAGGTGTTTGTTGTCAGACATCGGACGGTTTCGAATCATCGTGATGTTTTGAAGGCAGGTTTTACATCTGTGAGTAGTCCTTGGCATGCGTGTGTCTTCAAATGATATGGTCAGTTTGACACGTGCGTTTGGTTATTAGTAAACGATATTCCGTTTATTAATGTTCGTAACGAATCGAATGGCACAGCGTTAGGATTTTGACATTTTTTTATTGGTATTTTAAGTGTGTTATGTCCCAGGGTGAATGCTGTAAAGGAAAATAATGTTTTTTTTTTGGGGGGGGGGGGGGGGGCGGAAATCGAGTATCTTAAGAGTAGGTAGTATGTTCGCTGAAGATGACACTATGTCATTATTTGTAGGTGTGATGTTTGCATAGTTTACAATTAAAAATATTGCTCAGTCAAGTAATACAATCACCAAGGTACACATTTATGGGTCGCAGTAACACAGTATTTATTATTTAACCTTTCCTATATGTATCGGCCATCTTCAGGCGTACCATTTTGATATAAGATCTTCAAGACTGTTACTTATTTTGAAAGGTTCAATAATAAAATGTTTCCGTGATCTATAAATGTGTGCCTTGTTTGCTGTATGTTATTTGATAAAATTAGATTACACGGTAAAATATATTATAAAATTATTAGAAAATATCGTTCTTTTAAAAGAGTGCAGCATTAAAAAGACAGTATGAATGAAAACACGCTTCACAGTCGACCAGCATACTGGGCCCCTCACGAGGGGACAAAATCAGTTCCGATAGGTTGTAATGAAACGTCCGTAACCACCAGTGAACGTCGCGTAACATTATAGAAGAGCGAAAAACCTCAAAATAAATTAGCTTAAACAGTTTCGCTCGGCTGAAAAGTTGAGTAATCAGCTTTGAAATTCAAATCAGACACTGCATTATGATGGTTATGTGGTTTCTGAAAATTTATCAAAAGAGATCATTCCTGCAACAGGCGGGGTAATGCATAATATGGTGCTTAGAGTCGGTTGCAGATGCTGCTTTTCCTGAGGTACTCTTAATTCCTAAAATCGGTGTGTCAATATTTACTGTTGAAAGTAAGATTTGAGGGATTCTCCAACAGCGTTAAAAATGGAAGCCTCGAATCGTGATTGGGATTCTGTAGCAGTGATGTCAGAGACGGCAATTACTCGGGAATTAAGCAGACTTCGTGCAGTTTTATATGAAGAATTCCAGAAGGTGCTGTGTGTAGAGTCAAACAATTGACACAGACTGGATCGGGATGGATGGGGCTCCAGATATGGGCTACAGGAACAGTGGCGTGTCGTCGCTAATCAAAACGGACGTGACAGATACAACGGGTCGCGGTTTGAAAATGTGCTGTTGCTTGATAACACCAAGAAAATTTGTGCGAAGTGAAAAAAAATTGCAGTGTTGTTAGTTTGTGAGCTCGTTTAGTGTAATCGGGTTAAAAGAAGGAATAAATCATTACAGATGTAAAGAACTGTATGAAATCTGTTTTCGGTAAGGTAAAGTTCTCCCTAGAACAGGCCATGAAGGCCCAGAGGGGGAGTAGAGGTATAGCTGTACTCTTCCTTTAACCTCGGCACTAGATGGGGGGGGGGGGATGGTCAACTCCACGCCCCGGCCGCTTTACCCCCGGAAAAGAGACCCTGTACCCATTGTATAGGAGGTGGACGGCTGCGAAAAATCTCGTCCCCACCGGGATTTTTTTTTTTTGCCTGTCCGGGGTTTTTCCCCTTTGATCCATTTTTGTACTGTTTAAATCCTTTCGTCCTTCATGTCACTTTACGTTCCATATTACCGTCCTTACGACAAACACAACACAACATCCATGCCCCCGGTGGCATTTTTTTTATACTTATTCCTGTGTTTTTCCCTTTGATCCATTTTTGTTCTGTATTAATCCTTTTTTCGTCGTTTCATGTCACTTACGGTCCACAACCGTCTTTTTACAACACAACACAAACATCCATGCCCCCGGTGGGATTCGAACCCACGATCCCAGTAAGCGAGCGGCCGAAGACCCACGCCTTAGACCGCACGGCCACTGGGATCGGCAATTCGATCCCCGGACCGTCCAGCCCGTAGCGAGTCGCTATACCGACTACGCTATCCCGGCCCCTATCTGTTTACGGTAGGGGTACACAAATACCGGGGGCTTGCTTGGCCGGGCGACTATATTTTGTACGGTTGCGCTTAATATTTTCAGCATAATTGATTGCATTCCTTCCCCTTGCATGGAAAAATGTGTATCAGTTCACATGCACCGAGCAGAAAGCGACAGATAACAGTGAGAGGTTCGTGGGTCACTCCTGAATTGCCGGTATTCATTGTGAAATTTCACTTCGCCCTTCTGGGGCCTGGAATTTTGAGGTGGCTCCTAGAATGTTGGAAAATTTGTACGTCCCCGATTCACGGAGATACAATTTTCTGTATGGAAATCCGTTGGTTGAGCCTTCGCGTGTTTGAGTTTAAGCACTTAACAAGCTAAATTTTGTCTTTGTCACCACTGTTTTCGCGGTACGAAGTATCTTATATAAATACCCTGTGTTCAGAGCGCTATGTTTCATATTCTTTCATAACACAGTACAATAGTATCACATGTGCACATGCACCCATTGTTCTAAGAAAGACTATTGGTCTGAGCGAGCGTGAGGTCTGGTTGGTTGTCCGGTTGGAAGCGAGTACCTTGCCGACCGCAAGTGTCAGAGCGGTCGGTCTCGTGACAAACTGGAGACGCGGCAAATTGCAGAGGTACGTCTTGCGTTGTTAACAGCTCACATGCGTCCAGATATTGAGAACTTGATAAACAGTGGCGGACTTCTCACGGACGCCTTTTCATCCTCCGAAATACAACTCCGACCCCGCAAAAAAAAGTTAACTGTTTTACCTCATTGGTATTATCAGTTCCTGCCGCTTAAAAGCTCATGTAAACTGTAAGGGGTAAAAGCTTTCTGTATAGATGTACTGAAGTACTGGGAATTGTGGTATGGCTTCAATTATTTGAGTATTTATGTTGAGTGATACTGATGCTGCTTGTGTGGCTATTGCTCTAGCCCTGTGCTTGAACATGTTGAGTGATATGCTGCTGCTTGTATTGCCATTGCTTTAGCCCTGTGTTTGAACATGTTGAGTGATACTGATGCTGCTTGTGTGGCCATTGCTTTAGCCCTGTGCTTGAACATGTTGAGTGATATGCTGCTGCTTGTATTGCCATTGCTTTAGCCCTGTGTTTGAACATGTTGAGTGATACTGATGCTGCTTGTGTGGCCATTGCTTTAGCCCTGTGCTTGAACATGTTGAGTGATACTGATTCTGCTTGTATTGCCATTGCTTTAGCCATGTGCTTGAACATGTTGAGTGATATGCTGCTGCTTGTATTGCCATTGCTTTAGCCCTGTGTTTGAACATGTTGAGTGATACTGATGTTGCTTGTATTGCCATTGCTTTAGCCATGTGCTTGAACATGTTGAGTGATATGCTGCTGCTTGTATTGCCATTGCTTTAGCCCTGTGTTTGAACATGTTGAGTGATACTGATGTTGCTTGTATTGCCATTGCTTTAGCCCTGTGTTTAAACATGTTGAGTGATACTGATGCTGCTTGTATTGCCATTGCTTTAGCCCTGTGTTTAAACATGTTGAGTGATACTGATGTTGCTTGTATTGCCATTGCTTTAGCCCTGTGTTTAAACATGTTGAGTGATACTGATGTTGCTTGTATTGCCATTGCTTTAGCCCTGTGTTTGAACATGTTGAGTGATACTGATGTTGCTTGTATTGCCATTGCTTAGCCCTGTGTTTAAACATGTTGAGTGATACTGATGCTGCTTGTATTGCCATTGCTTTAGCCCTGTGTTTAAACATGTTGAGTGATACTGATGTTGCTTGTATTGCCATTGCTTTAGCCCTGTGTTTAAACATGTTGAGTGATACTGATGCTGCTTGTATTGCCATTGCTTTAGCCCTGTGTTTAAACATGTTGAGTGATACTGATGTTGCTTGTATTGCCATTGCTTTAGCCCTGTGTTTAAACATGTTGAGTGATACTGATGTTGCTTGTATTGCCATTGCTTTAGCCCTGTGCTTAAACATGTTGAGTGATACTGATGTTGCTTGTATTGCCATTGCTTTAGCCCTGTGTTTAAACATGTTGAGTGTTACTGATGCTGCTTGTATTGCCATTGCTTTAGCCCTGTGTTAAACATGTTGAGTGTTACTGATGTTGCTTGTATTGCCATTGCTTTAGCCCTGACTTTAAAAAGAAAAAGAAAATTCGCCCTGGACCACAGTGTTACAAACGAAGATCACAAACACACACAAAATCTTATGACTTAAGGCTGAGTGAGCCAGACGACTATAAAATCTTTTTGCGGTTGGATGGTCCATCATTTGATGAGTTACTTGGAGATAAAATACACGCGAGAAACAGTCACTCTCAGCGTTTATCCATTACACTAGGCTATTTGGCCCCTGGAAATGCTCTTGAAGATCTGAAATTCATAAATGCTACATCTCTCTAATCCATTGGAGACGTGTTAACTGCTCGGCAGACACACGATAACAGAATGAATGGTGCGCAATTTTGTCCACAGATGATTGTTTTTTTTTTTAGTTTGTACAATATATTGTGTCAGATTTCATTTGATTGACACAATATATTGTGCAACCTTTCAGTAATAATATTGTGAAATATTAATTACTGTATATATTGCACAATATTATTTACCGTCTAGGGGTACCTTAAGATTCATGAGTTTGGGAGGGGAGAGGGGAGGTTTTATTCAGCCACTCTGTCGGTTACTAAGATTATGTATCATCACCTGTAGTAGATGCGTTAAGTAAGATAACTGAGCGATGATAGAATAATGCTGACAAGGGAAAAACAAAATACTACTCTGTAGGTCTCTGGCGATGGTGTATCACGTCACAACCAGTGTCGTTTAATACACTAGTATTAACACTAACGTAATTAATACAACGTTGTTTCGGGGACAGGACCGGCCCTCCGATTAACCTGCTTCAGTCATGGTATGGCCATTTTGTGTTAGCATTTGGGTATTCGATTTTAATTTGAATTGCCTCTGGCGTTTTATAATTGGCATTCATAACGCTGACCATCTACAGGGCCCTATATCGTACTTGAAAACCATTGTTTGTCACTTCCTGTCGCTACTCCTGCGTGTCTGTGGACGGCCAGGTGAGCGGGATACGTTAATACGATGGCCGACGGGAAGTAGCAAGTGATAGTTGTCAGATAAAGTGATCCTGTGCGTTAACACGTATATTTTTAATGAATGGGCCCTGGTACATGGTCATGAACGAGTGAATAATCGAAACGCTTTTCATTAGACATGCATGTCAGTGAAGGCTGGAGGTCCGCAGATTTTCTAAAAAAATATACGAGCCACCACAGAATTCTAGGCTTCAAAAGCGTGGCATGAAGTTCCATCCTGAGGACCAACAAATACTAGGCGTAACCGTACCAGTATTTTGATTGTCCGTGCGACCTGGCGCCCGGGATTTGTGCACCCTTGCCGAAGGTCGATATGACCATCGTTAACGACGATATATTATTACTGGGAAGCAAATGCTTGCAGAATTTCTGAGAACGTACTTTTGTTGAATTATTAGCAGTTTACTGAAGTAATGGTTTGTCATGTCCTACCAGTAGATCAACACTTTGAGTAGTGATGAAGCATTTCTTATAAATCTTGCTTATTTGAATAAGGTAAAAAGTAAAAATTGTCAGAATTCGTAAGGAAGCCCCACGCCATGATGGCGCGTGGTGGGAGAATCAGAGCACTTGCACGATGGATGTGAATGGTGAGCTTTGCGGCCCGGCCTCTTAACCCCCCCCCCCCCCCCGGGAAAGGAGCCCGTGTTACCAATTTAGTAACCAGCTGGAAGGCCCCCCCCCCTTCCAGGACTCGAACCACGATTGCTCGCCCGTCCAGTCCCATAAAAGTGCCACTATGTCGACTGAGCTGTCGCGGCCCCTGTTTTGATCAGGTGCATCAGGAACATTACATCGTGTTTACGGATCCACAAATGTGGCCACCGTCTGTTTTGGTAGCTGCTACAAAGAGCAGAAGCAACAGAATAAGCACCCTTTTTTAAGCTCTCATGATTCACTAACGTTTCTCCATATGCTGAACGTACCTGGCAGGGCCACGCCTCGTGATTTGAAGAAGACCCCTTGTACACTATAATCTGAGACATGTTCGTCGAAATGTTACTTAGAATTATTTTCGTCAGTCGTTTCAGTAAATATTTTTTCACATTTTGCTAATTCGTTTGTCGGCCGTGTCTTCTCCCCGAACGTTTTTCTCTCGTGACACTTTGACAGGAATGTGATTTCTAAACAATTTAAACCATTGGAATAATTAAAATTGTTTGTTTTACTCTTTCCAACCTCGCCTGCCTCCACGGTGAAATTACTCCTTTTTTTTTTTTTCACAAAATATTTGGAACTTCATTTGAACATTCTATTCCACCGTATAGCCGTGTGCGGCCAGTTTGTATGCACACTGAAACATTGTTAAATGTCAGACTGTCCGCGGTTTGGTTCAGTCAGCGCCGGGGGCTGATCTTACGTCGGTGTGAGCCTGTTGCATTCTGGAACATCCGCTGTAAAGTTCCCACGTAAGTGTATAAAGAATGTTGATTATATGACACTGTACAGGGTATACACAAAATAATGGTGCGGTTTCAATGGTGAATAAAGGGAAACCGCACCATTCTTTTGTGTATACCCTGTATAAAGACAGCGTGCCGATCCCAGTGGCCGCGCGGTCTAAGGCGTGGGTCTGCGGCCGCTCGCTTACTAGGATTGTGGGTTCGAATCCCACCGGGAGCATGGATGTCTGTCTGTTGTGAGTGTTGTGTGTTGTCAGGTAGAGGTCTCTGCGACGGGCTGGTCCCTCGTCCAGAGGAGTCCTACCGAGTGTGGTGTGTCTAAAAAGTGTGATCGTGAAGCCTCGAAAAATGAGGCGGCCTAGGCCCTAAAGGGGCTGTCGAGTCATAAAAAAACAGCATAAGCGCTGAACTAGTCTAGGCCTGCTAGCTTTTAACAAGCTTGTTCGCAGCGTTATAATTGGAAAACGCCGTACATATATAAAGTATATGTAGTATATATGTACTGGAATATGTGTATGTCAGGGGTGCAAAAATTCCAGAAGCCAGGTCGCCCGGGCGACTTTGATTTTGTTTTGTGACGCCAAGTAGGCCTATTTGTGGGCTATCAGTATGGAACCTGGTTCGTGTGAACTTTTTGGCGCCGAAAATTGTGAGATGGTTTCTAAATTTTTGGAAAATTTGTGGACCTGCGGTATATGTATATACGCCGATGGAATGTACGCGTGTGAAGATACGTGCGTGTCTGTGCGTGCGTGCGCGTATACCGATAAAAGCACTAGTATTTAGCTAAATGTCTTTCTTCAGCTGTCTTAAATTTTAGCCTCTTTCTTTTTTTGATCAAGAATTAATCCTGAAACTGGGCGAGGTAGACTTTTGTTGGGACTCCTTAGGAGGTAGGTTTGTGGTTGGACTCCTCGGGAGGTAGACAGGTGGCGGGACTACTTGGGAGGTAGACTTGGGATAGGAACTCTTTTGGAAGTATATTAGTGATGGGACTCCTTGGGAGGTAGACTTGTGGTTGGACTCCTTGGGAGGTAGACTAGTGGTGGGACTCCTTGGGAGGTAGACAGGTAGACCGAGGTGGGACTCCATTGGAGGTAGACTTGTGGTGAGACTCATTGGGAAGTATACTAGTGGTGGGACTCCTTGGGAGGTAGACTTGGGAGGAACTCCTTTGGAAGGATACTAGTGGTGGGACTCCTTGGGAGGTAGACTTGTAGTTGGACACCTTGGGAGGTAGACTAGTGGTGGGACTCCTTGGGAGATAGACAGGTAGACCGAGGTGGACTCCTTTGCAGGTAGACTTGTGGTGGGACTCATTGGGAAGTATACTAGTGGTGGGACTCCTTGGGAGGTAGACAGGTAGACCGAGGTGGACTCCTTTGCAGGTAGACTTGTGGTGAGACTCATTGGGAAGTATACTAGTGGTGGGACTCCTTGGGAGGTAGACAGGTAGACCGAGATGGGACTCCTTTGGAGGTAGACTTGTGGTGGGACTCCTTGGATAGGGAACAGTGCCATCGGTCCTAGTGGTCGAAGAGACACGAGACGCCTGAGACCCCAAAACCACGTGTGCAATCTCTTTATGAATTATTGGTGGCTGATTTAATTCATTGGCAAGGAAAATTGATGTGAAAACCTCGCGTCTGGCATCAGTATGTGAGAATTTTGGAAATTAAGTAATATGTTAAGTAATGTAACTGAGTGGTTACTGTTACAGACATTCCGTGGCACACTGCATATGACGAATGTAAATGCCGTACTTTTCGATGAATGAAGTCCCATTGTGCTCTGTAGGTAAATGTTGACTGATAAAACACGGCCACACAAAAAATATTTTATTGCAAAACAGGGTCTTGTTTACGACACGCTACGTGTTTCGGCCCAATGCGGCTATAGTCAGGCTTTACATAAAGATATAGAAAGGTAAATTTGCTATATATTTCTACCCAAAAGGACCATCATCAGGCTTTATATAAAAATCTAAAAGTAAGGTTAATTTGCTGTATATTTCGACCCAAAAGTGCCATTATCAGGTTTATATAAGAAAATTAAAAGAAGGCAAATTTGCTACATGTTTCGGCCCAAAGGGCCATCAGGCTTATTTTAAATTTAAAAAGAAGGTAAATTTACCTTCTTCATGTAAAGGCTAATGATGGCTCTTTTGGGCCGAAACATGTAGCAAATTTGCCTTCTTTTAATTTTCTTATATAAACCTGATAATGGCCCTTTTGGGCCGAAAATATCTAGCAAATTAACTTTTTTTAGATTTTTATATAAAGCCTGATGATGGCCCTTTTGCGTCGAAACATGTAGCAAATTTACCTTCTTTCTATGTGTTTATGTAAAGTCTCATTATAGCCGCATTGGGCCGAAACATGTAACATGTCAACAAGGCATTGTTTTACAATGAATTGCGTGTTGGAGTGTGTTATTATTAGTAAAATAAATGATGTTTAGAAACTTCCCATGTCGGCCTGCGAACCCTACATTTTACGATCCTGTTATGTAATTATTGTCCTTTCTTTTTACATACATTTTAGGTTTGGTTTTGTATATTGTATGTAGTGTTCATTGTCGTGTATCACACGTTAATAGTTGTGGCTATTGGAAGTTATTTGTCTCCGAAAGTTAGGGTGTAACATATTGCAAACTAGGACAAATGTATTGGGTTGCCTGGAATTCAAATGACACATTTCAGGCAGTGACGTTTAGAATATGCGGTACATTAAAATGAGAACAGCACTGCGTGTGAACCGTAATTGTGGCAGGCAAGCTGTACCAAATAATTCACACTAACAGTGCTGCCAATGTGACAGCTCTATTGTTACGTGCAAATGATTCGGACTTTCAGGTCCTAACTGCACGAAATACTGAAATACGGCATTTGAACAGTCTTATTTGTCTTTGTGACAGGGAAATCAGCTTTGGCGATGTTATGTCATGGTCAGTTTGTAACTCAGAGTAATGACACTGCGCTGTGTACAGTGCTACAGATGTTGCTGTGTGCTCCACTCATGTAACTGGCTACATTTATATGTATTAGTGCGTATTAGACAGTGATTTTTATTTTTTAGTCTTAATTCACCGTGCATTTTTGTATTACAGACAGTTACCAACACGTGCACAAACCATAAATAAAGGCATAAATCAACCTTTTATCATAATTAAAAGCCTACACATGTTTCGGCTCGCAAGGAGCCATCATCAGGGTTACAGTGGTGCTTATCAAATGCTGCGTTAGGTTTGTTGACGACACTTGTAATGTTACTGCAATGTTTGTATAGGTGATCATAAAACATTTGTTATGTTAAAATCGTGAACAATAAAGATATAGAGTTAAGAAGTGATAAAGTTATGATAAAAGGTTGATTTATGCCTTTATTTATGGTTTGTGCATTTGTTAGTAACTGTCTATAAGTGATTTTTATGTTAGCATTGCTCTTTCCTCTTTTCAAATAACTCTGTCTTTACCAGGGGTGCACAAATTGCGGGCGACTAAATTTTGTACCGTGGCCCCTAATAGCCTGTTTGTGGATCCTCGGTTTGGAGATTGGTTTATATCACCCTTATGGTGCTTAGAATTTTGAGATGGCACCTAGATGTTGGGGAAAATGTGTGCAGTCCAGCTCTTCACAGCTGTGAAATTATTTTTTTGTCATCTGTGAGCGTCGCCAGAAAAATTGAAACAGCAGCAGGAGATTACAGGGGATTTTGTGGGTATTTTTAAAAGATTTTTCAGTGGAACTGATACCGCATAACGAGGCGGAAAAACCATTACCACGAAACAGCAGACATGTGTATAACAAGAGAAACCGATTCCTGTATCAGACAGTAACTTATAACAAGAAAATGAAGAAATTAGCGTCAGCCAAAATAAATACAATAAATAAGACACCTATGTCAGAATCGTTTACTCTGTGTGTGTGTGTGTGTGTGTGTGTGTGTGTGTCTGTCCCCTGGAACCATACCAAACACTGCCCTTAGCATCATCAAACAACTACAGCGTTTTCATGGTATAGCGATGCGGAAGTCCAGAGTAATCGCTGAACTAGTGTAGGCCTTGCCGCTTTTACGAGCACGTTCGCAGCGTTGTAACTTGAAACCCCGTTAGAAATACCAAGATGACACCAACTTGTTTATCTTGTACACTTGTTGCACGCATGCACATCTGTGGTTAGTTTAAGGTACGTCTTATGGTCACAGTAATCACATTGAGTTATAATGAATATAATAATTATCGCAATAATAATAACGCGAGAAGTTATGCAGATAATTTAATTTACATTCTGTTTGCGAATTTCAGTGGCAGTTTTTTTTAAAATGAGTTTGTAACTTTTTCAGAATTATTCGTTTGTACTTCAGAAAATCTTTCTTGTGTTTGAATATGGCCGTGTGCAGGAAAAGTTCGGAGGTGTACGTTTGAATTCCATTAAATAAATTTCAAATTATATCCACCGTGCATTTTGATGATAATTTACTGTTTTTAAAATCCAAAAAATCACCACACTACAAGACACCTTGACACTTGGTAATACAAGACAACTAACACGGCTTGGTCAACTCCAATTTGTAGGTAAAAAACCACTGCTAGCAATTTTTAATTCTTAATGACAATCTTCAATTTTAATGACAAATTACCTGCTGAAGAGTATACCTTTTATATTTCTTATATTTTATACTTCATATTTATACTTTAAAAACAGACACAATTCGTGTCACAGTCTAAAAAGATTATACAACGTAATTTTATGAATTATAGCCTGTTAATGTGATAGTAACTTGATTTTATATTGTGATGTATATATATTATATCATCTGATTAACTAATGGATGTAATATGAATGTAAACTTGACCCCCTGAAGATGGTTCAACTAGAGCCGAAACATATGTAGGGGATATTAAACATACTTGATAATGTAGTGCATTTGTTGGATTTTAAAAATTGTGAATCCATTAAATACTGTTACGTCTGTCGGAAAGCGAACCACGATCAGCCCCGTGCCCAAGGCTGTGCCGACCGAGCCATCCCGTCTCTTATCTTCCTTACGTGTTTGAGGAAATTACATTGCAAAGACGGGGGGAAAAAAAACTTGATGACTCGAAAGTAGCGCATTCTGCGGGAATGAAATGAAAACATCATCGCGTGAACAGAGAGTATTGCAACCGTACAGTGTGGCCTGCGAGTTCCATCACAGTGTGGACGTAACGTGACACTTGTACACTTTGTGTTCATGCTGACGTGCTGAATCGCGTGGAGTGGCAGCCATGTTGGAAAGAACAGGGTTCATAACTTTTTATGTGTCGCACGTGGGGATATGGCTTGAGACTTAGGCGTTTTATTTAGTCTTGTACATGACGAGGGGGGGGGGATGTGATTTGTGATGCCACATCACCTTAGGAAGTCTGCCGTGTACTCGTAGATATTACATTTTTTTCGACTAAATAAGTCGAACTCGATTATAGTGTTATGAACGGGACTGAATATTTATTGTCGGTATAAGCTAGTGAGCCGATCCCAGTGGCCGCGCGGTCTACGGCGTGGGTCTGCGGCCGCTCGCTTACTGGCATCGTGGGTTCGAATCCCACCGGGGGCATGGATGTCTGTCTGTTGTGAGTGTTGTGTGTTTTCAGGTAGAGGTCTGTGCGACGGGCTGGTCACTCGTCCAGAGGAGTCCTACCGACTGTGGTGTGTCGATAACGTTTGTGATCGTGAAATCTCGAACGATGAGGAGGCCTAGGCCCCCTAGGGGCTGTCGAGCCATAGGGGGAAAAAAATAAACTAGTGATGTTATAACCGAGCAGAATAATGTTATGCTTAACAGTGAGGAATTAATTGGTACCACAGAATGTATGACGGTAAAGACGAGATGTCGCATAAACCGATGTCGTTATAAGCGGGTTCCACTGTATATATTGTAAGTTTTTTTTCCCTTTTCCTCTTGCATTTAACGCTATATCTGCAGTTTGACTGTACTTTGCAAACCAGCGGTACTTCTGTGTATGCGATAACAGGAGATGGAAGACGGTCGGTGTGTAAAACAGCGAAGTGTGAAGTGGATAATGTGTGTACTTCATTGGAGTGTGTATTTTTCACTCTTCTTTAATAAAGTTGTTTGAACGTTCTGGCTCTGGGGGTTAAAAAAAAAGTTTCTGTTGAATTTTTAAGTTCATGAAATTTTAATGGAAAAAAAAGTTCTAGGATATTTTTCTGACTAATCTAACCAATCATGGACATAATATAAAAAGAACTTTAGTGTTAAGTTAAAATAGTTTTGCTGTTAAATGATTCTGCCTTCCCTTGTTGATCATAACGGCAGTTGAAGCAGAATTTGTCAGTTGCTGTTCCTTTTTATTTCCTGGTTAGTAACTGGAAAGGCCTGTAGAATTTTTTCGTTGATCTTTTTTAAGGCTTAGTACTTATTTATGTACGACCTGGGATTCCCCCCATACGTGTTTCGTATGATATTAACATTAAATGTGGATTATTTCTCTAACCGTTTGGTCTTTTTAAACGGATTTTAGTGTGTCTCGTTACAGGTCCATAGCCTTTTCCAAAGCGAGTTCTCCAGAGAGTGCGATCTAGTGCTTCCTCTTTCAATTTTCAGTATACTTTCTTTTCGATAATGTTATCCAGTAGCTGCTTATGTATTCTTCCTCGTTTGCTCGTCCCTTATATCTTCAATAACGTGTTTCAGAAGGCAGTTTCTACGCCAGATGTGACCAATCCAGTTCGCCCACTTCGTTCTATTGTGTGTCTGATGTTCCTCTCCTCCTTGACTCTGTGTAATACTTCCTCATTTTTCACACGATCGGTCCAACTGATCTCCAGCCTTCTCCAGCACCGCATTCTCTGTACGGTACGAATCGAAATTTTTATGTAATTAGATTGTAAGTCTTCAAAGCGATAATTTCCTAATTGGACGTTTTGTGACACACTGTAGGTGCACGGAAACCAGCTGTTCAGTAGCTTATCTCACGTCTTTAAAACGCCGATAACAAATGTAAACATTATCACTGCAGTGAGTGAGCGTCGTATTGTTGAGTGATTGGTGCTGAACGCGTGTCGGATGACAAAGTAAGACAGTATTTGCTTTAGCTTTCCTAGTCAATATCTCCAGTTTAGTTCCGTAGCTTGATGTTCACAGTTCTTAGATGGCGTGTCCTACAGCGCAGTCAGATTTGTGAACGTAAATGTGAGGGACTCGCCATCCGACACCTGGGAATAGAACGTGAGGATTCAAGACAGTCAGTGACGTAGTACGCTTCTTTAACATGATTCTGAGCTATTTCCGTGCATTTTTCTCCCTCAAAACAGTTACGTTTGTTATTCTTTCATCTCTGTTTTTCAGGAGCCAGCGTTTACCTGGTTTCCTCACTAAAATTCTTCATATATGTATGTATCCGAGTTAGGCCAACATGATCTGCTCATCATATCGCCCTTGACGTCACTACGCTAACGATGCTAGGTAGCCTGTTTAAGCCGTGAGAGTTTTTTTTTGTGGTGAAGGGCCCCGCAGCAGACGCTACGGACGCACCGCGGCCTTAAGGCTTATTGTGCAACCCTGTAATGAAGATGAGCAGTTTTTTTAAACCAAGTTTTACAATTAATGGAGCACCAGTGCAATGAAATTGACAGGGGAAAAGCGACAACTCGGAGAAAAACCTGTCCCAGTGCCACTTTGTCCACCACAAATCCCACATGGACTGATCCTTTTTTTTTTTAAGTTATTGACCTCATATCGTTTAACGTCTATTATCCCTCTGTGCTTGTTTTTTTTTTTCCCTGTGCCTTTTTTCCCCCTTTGATCCATTTTGTACCTTTAAGTCCTTCCGTCCTTCTTCATGTCACTTATGATCCATACTAGTCCTCATACAACAAACACAACACAAACATCCATGCCCCCGGCGGGATTCGAACCCACAATCACAGCAAGCGAACGGCCTTAGACCGCGCGGCCACTGGCATCGGCATGGGGTCGAACCCGGGCCTCCGCGGTGAGAGGCCGGCGACTAACCGCCTGAGCCATGGCACGGCCTTTTTGGTTATCATTTTCTCCATTCCGCAGTCCACTTTAGGCCCTACAGAGGCCGTATTGCTAAGCGCTGCTCACCTGTAGTCGACCCAGCCATTATGAACGACTCGTTACTGTATTTGTACTGCTTTCTCAGCTTTAGGCCACAAAATGTGTGCGCGTGTGATTCGAACATATTTGATATGTTCTCGATTACATGCACTCACATACATATATACATACATATATACATATATACATGCATACATACATACACTCACTCTTCCATTGGGAGCGAATTGGCTTAGTCTGCGTGATTTCAGGCTACTGCCGCGGTGTGAATGAATTCTTCGCTCTTCCGGGATGTTACGTAGCGTAGATTGGTAGTTACCGACGTTTCGGGGCCCGTAGGTGAACTGAAGTGGGAATAGATTGTTAGCGGCGTATGAATTTTAAAATGAATGGGATAAGTTTAGCAGGATTCATGTGGCTCAGGATAGGGTGCATGGGGGAGGGGGGGGGGTTGCAGTTCTGAGTACGAAAGTGAAACTTCCGGCCTCCGTTAAACATAGGGAGTTCCTTTACCGACTGAGCACTTTTCGTAATGGAGTGTGCTTCGTGGAGTTTCTCCTCCATGCCGCTCTGGAACCTGTAACTGACGTATTCTGTACGGCAGTAAAAATGGCCTCAAATACATTTTGATCTTTGACCCCTTTCGATCTTAGAACAAGATTTTATGGCTACTGTCTTTCAGCTAATATTTAGAGAGATTTGTGGTTCTAACGTCAGTGATTTTGAGATTGGCTCCCGGAATGTGACGCCGTGTACTCTAGATGACGTCACATTCCTGGAGCCACTAATGTACGTGTCATTACTAGTTCATGAACACTGACCTACCGCACTCGTGTTACTGTTACACCGTATCAGTCGGTGAATACTTGGCACGCCTTATGTAAGTTTGGAAAATAGATAACACGCGGGTTAGCCGTACGAATACTGTGGAAGGTTATTGCATACAAATGATTGTCTGCTCTTTAGCGACTGGGGATGAGCCTGACCGTATTTGATAGCCGTAGGTGTCGTTAGGGGGGCACTGCACTACAAGCCGGAAGGTCGCGGGTTCGATTCCCGATGGTGTCATTGGAATTTTTCATTGACATAATCGTTTCGGTCGCACTGTGTACCTGGGGTCGACTCAGCCTCTAACAAAAATGAGTACCAGGAGTATTTCCTGGGGAAAAGGCGGCCGGTGCATAGGGCTGACAACCTTACCACCTTCATGTGCCGATTGTCTAGAAATCTGGGAGCCTCAACCTCCTGGAACCCTAAGGGCCTGTCCAGGCTTGTAATGGGATTGCTTTACTGTAAATGTCGTTAGTTCTTGAAACAGTTTTATCACTGTGTGCACAGTGGATGGATAACGACTCGGCAGTTTCTTTCCTTCCAGCTTGTGTTTATTTATGAAGCTCATTTCCCTCATGTAAGCGGAAACCGCTGCCTTACGAAATCGCGAAAGGTTACTAAATTTCTGTTTGTTGTAGTAAATCAGGAGGTTGCACAAATCCCGGGCGTCTGATCACCCCGGCGACTAAATTTTGTACATTGGCGCCAGATATTTTTAGCATTATCACTGTACTTTTTAGGCGCTTTCGAAACAGTGCGAAAAGCGACTATTAGCTTCGTCACGTCTGTCCGTCCGCATGGAACTACTCGGCTGCCACGGTACGGATTTTCATGAAATTTGATATTTGAGGATTTTGCGAAACTCTGTCGAGAAAATTCAAGTTTGATTGAAATCTGCCAAGAATAACAGGTACTTTACACGAAGACCTATGTACATTTATGACAATATCTCGCTCAATTCTTCTTAGAATAAGAAATGTTTCAGACAAGAGTTGTAGAGAAAATCAAAACACACAGTTTTTGTTAAATAATTCCCCCCCCCCCCCCCCCCCCCCCCCCCCCCCGAAAATCGTGCCACTTATGAGATAATGTGGACAAATATGGTACAGCCAGACAGGCTGCAGGCACACACTCAATATGTAATGCTTGTTGCTTTTCCACGACAACAATGGTTACGCGAACGCTCCTCAATGTTACGGTATACGTACATTGCCTGGCTTCTTAAAGGATGTAAAATACCCCTTCTGTTTAATTTTTCACAATGTTTTGGGTGTTTTATGCAGTATTAATAATTATGACGGTAAAACCTTAGAAATATCAAAACCTACGCGGGCCGTATCATAAGCCAGATTTACTGCTGACTTACATGTCGCCATGCGTGCTATTGTTCATTCACGTTTTACTTCAGACTGGATATAAACAAGATAGGCAATGCATGCATAACGTAGTACTTTATGATATGTACTCCTTACCAAATATTATTCGGGTGATCAATTCAAGAAGAATGAGACGGGCGGGGCATGTAGCACGTGTGGGAAACAGGAGAGGTGCATACAGGGTTTTGGTGGGGAGACCTGAAAGATAGAGACCACTTGAAAGACCTAGGCATTGATGGGAGGATAATATTAAAGTGGTCTTCAACAGGTGGGATGGGGGCCATGGACTGGATTTGTCTGGCTGAGGATAGGGACAGGCGACAGGCGTTTGTGAATGCGGTGATGAACCTTAGGGTTCCGTAAAATTCGGGGAAATTTTTTTTTGACTAGGAGACGACCGGTTAGCTTTTCAGGAAGGACTCTGCTCCATGGAGTTAGTTTGTTTGTCGTGTATAAGGTAACATTGTGGCACGTTCGCCTAACCATTGTTGCATTGGCAAGACAACAATGCATTCTGTATGTATTGAGCTACATGTCACTCAAGAATATAAAAATATTGAGTGTTACTGAACAGTGCTTTTTTTTTTTTAGCGAATTTATGTCTCCGGCAATAATAAAACGTACTTAGGTCTTCATGTAAAGTGTCCCATATTTTTGTCCGATTTAAAAAAAAAATTGTTAATTTCTTGACGGATCTTCATGAAAGTCCCGCTAATGAAATTCCACGGCAATCCGTCCAGTGGGACACGCGCCGATACATGCGGACAGATGGGCATGACGCATATAATGGGCGGTTTTTGCGCCCATTCGAACGCGCCTAACAGAACTGCACGGAGCAACCGATATTTGTACACAATAATAGTGTGTGACTGAGAGCGTCATGCGCAGAGCAGTTCGTTCTAAATCGTGATGTACAGTGTGCCTCAGAATTCGCGTTGCCCACATTAGTTGCTGAAACTGAACTGAAAGTGACTGATTCATTATTATGAATAGAAACTTATCCCAATATTACTATTCAGTTTACCAAAAAATTCACAAACATAAACTACTTTATAGTTGTATTAGTATCGTTGTATTCCCCTACACGTGTTTCGGTCCGTAGACCATCTTCAGGGGGGTAACACGGACCGAAACACGTGTAAGGGAATACAACGATACTAATACAACTATAAAGTAGTTTATGTTTGTGCATTTGTTGGTAAACTGAATAGTGAGTGAAAATGCACGGTGAAAGCAATATAAAATGTATCCCAATATGTTAAGTTCGATTGGGGGCGGCTTTGTTGAATCTGATGTGGGATTCTGTAACTGATCTGATTTTTAAAGTCGCCGGAGTGTATTCCCTACCTTCGCAGTGTTGGTTTCATGTTTCCATTCGCTGAGTATTGTAAATTGGTATACCATCTATTACCTGAACTGAAAGTAAACGCTTAGAAGACATAACACCGCTATAAATCTAATAATATAGTATGGGGGTAACGCCACTTTTGACGCAGCTGTATGTTTACATATCCCCTCGTACCTTACACACACAAAATATGCACTACTGGGCAGATTTTGAAGTCATGTATCAACTTACATTCTGAGCTGTTAGATGGGGAGCACTGCCTTTGATGTCGGAGTCTCTGCTTGAGAGAGGAGTTCGATCGGTGTCGTTGAAGGCCCGTCATCGTTCGTTCAAGACTTACTGCAACCATCCGACCCGCACGTCCTTGGTTCTTTCATAACGTATCAGACTGTATTTTGCCCGCTGTCAAAAACGACCGCCGATAATGCTGCGACAACCAACTGTTTACCACACATCTGTATATGTCATATTTGTTAAAATGGGCCATCAAATAATTGCTAAGTCATGTTAGTGCTTCGTCATTAAAATAGTTAATTCTGTTGTTTCCCCATTGGGCTTCTTCATTCCGGTACCAGATTGAGAAGCGTCACTTTTGTCTGCGTATAATTTTGACGTGGAATGTCCTTCGTTTGCCCATGTCTGGCCATAATTTTGACGTGGAATGCCCATCGTTTGCCCATAATTTTGACGTGAATTCGTGAATGCCCTTAATTTATCCATGTCTGCCCATACTTTTGACATGAATACCCTTCATTTACCCATGTCTGCCCATAATTTTGAGGCGAATGGCCATTATTTACCCATGTCTGCCCATAATTTTGACGTCGGATGCGTACCCATGTCTGCCCATAATTTTGACGTCGAATGCGTACCCATGTCTGCCCATAAATTTGATATGGAATGCCCTTCATATGCCCATGTCTGCCCATAATTTTGGCGTGGTATGCCCTTCAGTTATTGATGTCTTATCCAAGTAAATAAATTGCTTTTCTCGTACCTCTGCTTCTCCATAAGGCCCTTTCGTCCCTTTTACATTTTTATGTTTCTTTTCAAGACATAAAACCCGGTTTCTACAAACGTTTTAAAATTTGGTCACTCAGGGTGGCTGCTTATTGACGTCAGCAAAGTCCAGTGTTAGTGGTTCATTTTCAAAACCAAATTCACTCACTTAGCTTGCACTGCACACGTCACAAAATCCACGCACTTTCCAAACACACTTTTGCCTTGTTCTTTTATTTCCGAAGAGTTGTTAACTTTACAGGTAGGACCCGGTTCCATTTGTTTACGCGCACTGGAAGCACTCGACATGGAAGCACCACCGAAATCCGACGTCAATTCTGTCCTTCCCTTCACTGACGACCTAAGAATACCCTCCGAACACGCCCAAAAACATTCAACTGATCCGCCTGTTGCCACTGTTCAAGTTTGTCTGCACGTTTTACTACCTGAGACGGTTCTGCCACTGCGTCAGGCATTACGAATGATCTTGCGAGTGCAGTTGCGCAGTCAGAATGGCACAAAACGTCAGTGCGTTAGTGCAGCTGAAGTATGTTCGTGACGCACTTTCAAGCTGTATAGTAACAACGACCAGTGTTATGTTTCTCGTCATTTGCTTTGAACTTGTCCTACCGGTCATAAAGTAAAGGTAAAGTTCGCCCTAGAACAGGCCATGAAGACCCAGAGGGGAGTAGAGGTATAGCTCTACTCTTTCTTTAACCTCGGCGTTAGATGGGGGTGGGTGGTCAACGCCACGTCCCGGCCGCTTTACCCCCGGGAATGACCCGGTACCCATTGTACAGGAGGCTGGGTAGGCCCCAGGGCCGGTCTGGACGGGTGCTGAAAGTCTCGCCCTCACCGGGATTCGATCCCCGGACCGTCCAGCTCGTAGCGAGTCGCTATACCGACTGAGCTATCCCGGTACACCGTACCGGTCATTATGTGAGAAATTTATCTTAAAATTGGGACTACTTCATACCTCGTATTTGTGTCCGATCAGAAACAGTTTTTTTTTTGTGAAGCGGGTGGTATTGATGTTGGAGTGATCTGGGAGTAGGCGGTGAAGGAAGGTAGAGCGTATGACTTTGTCTGGATGTTTTTAAAGGGTCCGGGCACCGAAATGGTATGCCTGAAAAAAATTTTGTTGATACACTTACGTAAACATCACCGAACTGTTCACAGGTGGAGCGATTGGGCAGTGAGCTGTTCATCAGCGATATTCGACGTCTTATAACTACATGAACGTGTGATACTTGTGGTTATTTATTCAAGGTTAACCTGCCCTTGACATTGAGAGACAAGCACACGAACGGGGCGTTCTAATTATTGTTTTGCATAACGGTACATTGTAACAGGAAAAAGCGTACAAGATTAAATTCTGTAACGTTTATCTCGTACGAACGATTGAACAGGCAGGCCTTGTAGTCAAGTGTCGGTGTCAGCGGTCGAAAGGACTGTGGCTTCCGAAGTCTCCCCCCCCCCCCCCCCCGCGGTTTAAGGCGCTTATATTCGCGGACTACGCCGAACGTGACGGCTTATGCGATTCCCCGTGTCGTTTTTTTCCCCTTAAATAGAAACCGCAAGGTGGCTCTGCCGTTGCTGCTAGATGCACAAAGGCCTAACGGCAGCGGAGTTAATTCAGCAAAGAAACAGAACCTAATATATGAGAACTGAAAAAACTCAGGTAAACGTGTCCTTGTCGACGCCATGAAGGCATATTTAGGGGGAGTAGTGGTATTCCTCCACTTATTCTTAACCTTGACACTGGATGGCGGGAGTTAGCTTCACGCCCCTCGTCTCTCTGCATCGGGAAAGAGGCCCCCGTACTCATTGCATAGGTGGTGGGTGGGGCCCAGAGCCGGTCTGGACGGTTTGCTGAGGAGACATAACTTATTGGCAAAGCGTAACATTTAAATCAAGTTGTGTAACGTTCACACATCACGATCCCGATAGCCGCGCGGTCTAAGGCGTAGGTCTGCGGCCGCTTCATTGCTGGGATCGCGGGTTCGAATCCTGCTGAGGGCATGGATGTTCGACTCTTGTGTTTGTGGTGTGTTGTGTAGGTAGCGGCCACTGCGATCCGTTCACAGTCCTACCCAGTGTGTGTGTGTGTGTGTGTGTGTGTGTATATATATATATAGGGGCACGCGGTGGCGCAGTTGGTTGAGGCACTGCGCTACAAACCGGAAGGTCGCGGGTTCGATTCCCGATGGTGTCATTCGAATTTTTCATTGACATAATCGTTTCGGTCGCACTATGGCCCTGGGGTCGACTCAGCCTCTAACAGAAATGAGTACCAGGAATCTTTCCTGGGGGGTAAAGGCGACCGGTGCGTAGGGCTGACAACCTTACCACCTTCATGTGCCGACTGTCTAAAAATCTGTGAGCCTCAACCTCCTGGAACCTCAGGGGTCTGTCCAGGCCTGTAATGGGACTGCTTTACCTTTATATATATATATATATATATATATATATATATATATATCTAAGAAACATCAGCAATGAGGCGGTCTAGGCTCTAGTTGGGCTACAGCGTCGCTCCCTGAGAGCGTCCCGTATATTACGTCAGGACGGATGGACTGCCCCCCCCCCCCCTCCCCCACCAAGTTGATTTTGATGCGAATTCCTTGCCTAAGTATGTAACATAATATTGTTTTGTAAACAAATAAAATCAATATCAGTCTTAACTATCTTAGTCAGTAGAGTCCATATGTCTAGTTAAGCGACGTGTTTCGACCTAAATTAGGTCATCTTCAGGCTCTTAAGCCTTAAAAAACACATTGAGTAAGACAGTATATAATTATATGAGTAAACGGTGGTCTTTCGTGGAGTTTTTAAAGGGTAGAATAAAATGAAAGGATGTAAAATGAAATAATACAAAATACAGTAAAACATGTCAAACAGACGTATTGCATTAATTACTTACAAATTACATTCCATTTTTTGATCCAGAGTTGTAAAACATCGATATCAGATTGATATCGATTTTACTTGTTCATATAATTGATACAAAATGGGATGTAACACGTGCTAGTCATTAATAATTGTTTTGTATACTATGATCTAACAGTCATCGTCATTAAACAATAAAATATTTTAGGGCATGTGTCTGTCCCTTTCCTGCGTTTGCTATTGCTAAGAGTTAATCAGATCTGTTTAACTTCATACAGTAATACAGAAGTTTGAATTAAACATTTTTTTCCCCCATGGCGCAACAGCCCCTACTCGGCCACGGCCTCATTATCGAGGCTTCACGATCACACAGTAGGACTCCTCTGGACCAGTCATCGACAGCCCCTTGGGGGGCCTAGGCGGCCTCATTTTTCGAGGCTTCACGATCACACTTTAGACACACCACACTCGGTAGGACTCCTCTGGACGAGTGACCAGCCCGTCGCAGAGACCTCTACCTGACAACACACAACACTCACAAGAGACAGACATCCATGCCCCGGCGGGAATTCGAACCCACAATCCCAGCAAGCGAGCGGCCGCAGACCCACGCCTTAGACCGCGCGGCCACTGGGATGTGCTTGAATTTAAACGTATTTCAAACAATTTAATACTCAGTGACGTAGTGTGGCGTGGGATTGTGAGGGGTGGCGACACTGTCGCGCTGGAAGCAGCAAACACAAATTTTCTGCGATCGTTACTTTCAATACAGGTACGAAATGCATCAGAAAGCAAATTACTTGTTACCGATAGTATTAGGGAGACAGATGGGGCTGCCGAAGTAATTACTGTAACACATTCTAATCTTACACAGTCAATGACGACGATGATTGGTTTAATATGCAGCATTATTGGGCAGCTTCCTTCCGCTGGTAACGCTGGTTGGACACAAAAGTTCAGATTATATGTTAAGGTAGAAAAGCCCCAAAATACAGTGCGTTGACTTCCTGCGCGCACTATTTAAACTGGTTTGCTGGTGAGAATTTTAATGTAACTACCTTCAGCGGTATTAACCCTTTGAGAACTGAGATTAACTTCAGTTATATTAAAACAGTCCGTACCGCGCGGTAAACACAGTACGTCTCGGTTAGAAAGTGCAGTCCGCTGATGATGTGTACGGGAATAATCGCTGTTTGTACTGAGATCCACACAAAACACACACATAATCGTAGGCCGAATGCATGTTTTAGGAGCGTTTGCAAAATTGCGAAAAACGACCGTTAGCTTTGTCATGTCTGTCCGTCCGCCCGCATGGAACAACTCGGCTCCCACTGGACTGATTTTCATTACATCTGATATTTGAGGTATTTTTCGAAAATCTGTCGTGATAATTCAAGCCTGATTAAAATCTAACAAGTATAACATGTACTTTACATGAAGACCTATGTACATTTATGACAATGTCTCACTAATTTCTTCTTAGAATGAAAATGTTTCAGACAAAAGTTGTAGTGAAAATCAAAACACACATTTTATGTTCAATAACTTTTTCCCGAAAATGGTGTCGTTTATGAGATAATGTGGAAAAACAGTATAGTCGGACAGGCCATAAATAACAATATGGCGCATGCGCTTTGCGTGCTGGATAACTAAGGCTACAGACACATATTAAGAATATGTATTATTGCTTCTCCACGACAACAGTGGTTACGCGAACGCGCCTGAACATTGCGTTTATACGTACATTGCCTGTGTTGTGTAATGTTAAAACTGGTGGTACATATTTTAACCACTAGGCTTCAAAGGGATAAGCATTTACAGCCCGGTGGTGACTACGTGCCCTGCCTGCTGTAAGATTAAGAAACCTTGCGTTTTGTTCACACAGTGTATTTGCGTTTCGTATGATTCTGTCTGTGAACATCGATTATTATGCCAAGCATTAACTGACTGGTCTTACAGTGCTGACGGGCTGTGATCTCTGTGAGGTGGGGTATATCTTTTTTTTTTTTTACGTTTTCACGCAATTTATACGCACGCCAGTCAGTCTTCAGAGGGTTAACTGTGTTAGTAAAGAATCATATTAAAATACAGTGGACCCTCGAACTTCGAACGGTTTGATGTTCGAACAATTGAAACTGGAACAAAAGATTCGATGAAAATCCGGTTTTGAAACTCGGAACAAAAACTCGAAAGTCGAACAAAGAATCACGTGGTCGTCACGTGTCGCCTTCTCTCTCTGCTTGGTCCAGATGAAAGAAGGGTAATTCACCTTCCAGTGAACAGTAATATCCCTCCTACTATTATTATTGATTGATTATTATACAATATTTGTTATGTATGTACTATTATAAATAAAAATTTTCAATGATTGAAATTGAAATATACTTGTTTTATCATTATGATCTTTTGAAATGGGCACTTAAAATGTTTTATATTGGGTAAATTTTGGGGGTCTGGAACGGATTAATTCAATTTACATTATTTCTTATGGGGAAATTTAACTCGTAAGTCGAACAACTTGAAAGTCGAACCGTCTCCTGGAACGGATTGTGTTCGAAGTTCGAGGTTCCACTGTACAGCTAATGTAGCAGCCACGTGTTTGGTAGTAGTTTGTATTGGATGTCTGACATGAGTTCCATCCAAGTCGTACCTCCAGCCTATAGCCAGCAAGTTTTATAAAAATTTTCCACCTCACGTGTTTAAGGATCACATATGTGTAACGAGTGAAACAAACCCACGAAAATACCAGCCATGAGTCCGACCAGTAACCATTATCCAGTGCCCCAGGGTGTACCGTCTTGCAGCCCTACGCCGTGACATATGGTAATAATGAATAAGCCGGAACCACTTCCACACTAGAAATGATTTAGTGTTGTCCATTTGTTATCCATCATAGTGCATTCATAGCTATCGTAACTGTTGAGGGATGAGGTCGTTATGAACAAACAGAAAGGTTATGTGTCTTAACGGTGGATGCTTTGGCAGTAACGAGGTCAGTTAGAAGGCACTGTAGTTAATAAGGTTTTGAGTTATGTCTCGGGTTTAACACACGCACGCTGGGCCGTACTAATGACAGATTGGACAAACATCATTAACCCTCTCACTTACAGTGGGTGGTTTAAAATAAGTTGCCTTTGAACGCATCTACACGCAGATCAAATAAATTTTCTCTTAATTACAAACGCATTTCGTAAAACGATGATACGCATGTAGGTTCCTTTAAGTATGTATGGGCCGGAAATGTGATGAGGGGAATACGAATAGAATACATAGGCTTAACCCTTTAATAACGGCCTCGGTGCACTGTACGGATCTTTAATTCTTCTCACGTTGCCGGCCTCCGTATACTCTCAGGTAATGAGTGCATTTAAGGGAAGGGGCGCTCAAACTTTTTAAAAATCTAGACGGTAAAGGTAAAGCTATACCATTACAGGCCTGGACAGGCCCTTAGGGTTCAACGAGGTTGAGGCTCCCAGATTTCTAGACAGTCGGCACATGAAGGTGGTAAGGTTGTCAGCCCTACGCACCAGCCGCCTTTACCCCCCAGGAAATACTCCTGGTACTCATTTCTGTTAGAGGCTGAGTCGACCCCAGGGCCATAATGCGGCCGAAAGGATTAAGTAAATGAAAACTTCCAATGACACCATCGGGAATCGAACCCGCGACCAGCCACCTTAAAATTGCAGACACCAAAAAAGTGACACGAAGGAAGTTCCATACTGATGATCTTCAAATATTAGGCGCCACCATACAAAATTCAGTCGCCACAGCGACCTTGTGCCCTTTATTTGTACACCCCTGATTTAAGGGTACTGTAAATTTAAAACCTCTTCGTTCTGAGCAGTGATTGGAGCTGAAACCTCAGCGTCGTCGAAGGGTTGCAACTGCAGAGTGCAATTATCGCTGTTTCGTCAGCAAAAGTACACTTTCTTGCTTTGATTCATGTTACATGCTTTCGTTATAGACTTGCCTGTGATTCCTGTTGCGTGGCATCCGTGAATTGAATGCGTAAGCATGACACTTCGTGCACATTTTAACTGTGCGTCAGTGCAGAGGCGTCCGGTAGCTCAGGCGTGCAGTGCAGAGGAGCACTGTTGGTAAGAGAGTGGTTCTGGTAAGATTCTCGACCGTGATTGTTGAGCTGCGAGTTACTGACAAGCCCATGGATCCGATAGGACCCTCTTTCTCCATGTGATACCTCGCAATAAATCCTCATCTTGCTGCAGTTTCTCCGGAGAAATCTTGGAAATTCTATCTTTAGGAGATATTAAAGAAACACGCTCCAGAGAACTTTCCCTTCGTTGAATCTTCGCAAGACGATGGTGTCTGAGTTACCTTAGCAACTTGAGATTTAATGCGAAAGCCTTTCTTGTTTGATGAAATCGGTGGAGTAAGAACGGAATGTCAAGTCAGAATTGTACCTCTCGACGTTGGTCGCCGCGGGTAAATGTGGTCGTCGAGCGACGAAAGATGATTTGGATAGAAGTGGATTTGGTACGAACTTGCATGTTGGACATTTGTCTTTTAAAAACGCTTTCGTTTAATAACTAACCTAACTTCTTGAGAAGCTAACAGGTCGTCAGTCAAGAAATTCCTCGCGTTTTATGGAACCCAAAGGTTCATTACCGCATTCACAAGAGCCCGCCACCTGTCCCTATCCTGAGCCATATCAATCCAGTCCATGCTCCCCATCCCACTTCTTGAAGATCCATTTTAATATTATCCTCCCTTCTACGCCTGGGTCTTGCAAATGGTCTCTTTCCTTCAGGTCTCCCCATCAGAACCCTGTAAGCACCTATCTTGTCTCCCATACATGCCACATGCCCCGCCCATCTCATTTCTTCATATGATCACCCGACTTGTATTTGGCGAACGACACTGTTAAGTCAGGCTTGTATTTGCAGTGTGGTGTGAACCGAAATGTTCGCAGGTTTACTGTATGCGTAATTGGTTTCGTAAGAAACCGTGTCCCAGGGGAGGAGGATTTCCCCGCCCGTCTCCCCACTCCCCGATCATCCATGCTCTGTAATTAATCATCTGAAACACATCAGGTGCAGTTATCAGCACTGAGCAGGCAGGGCGGTCCGCACTGATAATGCCCGAATTATGGGGATGGAGCCCGAGAATTGTCGAACAGCGTTCAGTAGACGATGCAGACTAAAAGATACACAGTCGAACTCGGTTATGACGTCATGAAAGGACCGAATATTGCGTGTCGTTATAACCGAGGAGTGTAATGTGCTTAGGTAAAAGGCAAAGCAATCCCATTACAGACCTGGACAGGCCCTTAGGGTTCCAGGAGGTTAAGGCTCCCAGACAATCGGCACATGAAGGTGGTAAGGTTCTCAGCCCTACGCACAGGCCGCCTTTACCCCCCAGGAAATATTCCTGGTACTCATTTCTTTTAGAGGCTGAGTCGACTCCAGGGCCATAGTGCGACCGAAAGGATTATGTCACTGAAAAATTCCAATGGCACCATCGGGAATCGAACCCGCGACCTTCCGGTTTGTAACGCAGTGCCGCCCCACCGCGTGCCCCCCCCCCCCCTGTAATATGGTTAACAGTGACGAGTTAATTGATACCACAGAATATCTGACTCTATAAGCGACGTGTTGTATAAATCGATGTCGTTATAACCGGGTTCGACTGTGTTTTTTTTTGTTTCATGTCTTAGCGATGCGCTGGAAGTGTGCGCAGTAAAATTAATTTGAATGTTTCAGAAGCAACGTACCGCGACGTCCGTCGTGACGCAAGGTCGTGTTGTTGTAATGAAGACATTCCATAACGTTTCCAAAGGCGCTAGGCCTGTCCGTTTCTTTTCATTTGTGGCGTGGCTGCTAGACCGTCGTGTCTGGTATTTATAATCCTGCGGAAGCCATATTTGCCGCAGATGGTTCCGTTATGTGGCAGTCATTTAATTTATAATAACCGTCACGCTTCCCCCCAAGGTGGGGGAATTAAAAGATAGTCAACGGAAATATATGTTATACATTCATAAATGCATCGTCGTGTGTAAGAAATTTCATTACTTTATTACAATTTATTTTAAGAAAAATCCGGGAGAACGAATTTATTATGCTTTTCGGCTACATGCAGCCGTCGTTAAACGTAACCCGAAAGCGTTGTTTCACATTACTGTTGACATGTCAGTGAACCAGTTTTGGAATAACGTTGCCAGTTTCTAGAGCATCTGAATTGTATCGTATTTAATTCTGTGAACACGTATTTAGTCTGAATTCTGTTGAACTCGTACCGCGCAGTAAACACTCCGTGAAGGTTGTAAAAAAAGCAGTCATTTAATGGAGTTAGAAAATAAATTTGTTAATGGAATTATAAAATAGGTTTATCATTATCATCATCATCGGTGCACAAATCCCAGGCCCCTGGTCGCCGTGGCGACTGGATTTCGTACGGTGGCGCTTTTTGAGCATAATTATTGTAATTTTTTTTTCCTTACACACAAAAATGTGTACTAGTACACGTGCACCGAGCAGAATGCGACAGATAGTGAGGTTCACAGGTCACTGCAGAACTGTGGGTCCTCAGTTTGGGACTTGCTTCTTGTCACCCTTCTGGCGACTACAGTTTGGAGATGGCTCCTAGATTTTTGAAAATTCGTGTACCGTGACGATGTACACAGCCTCGCAGGAATTCGTTGGAGTGACTGGGAAAATCGCATGAACAATACATGCTTCGTATTTTTAACATATTAACAAACTTAGTTAGTTAGTTATGTGTCGCTCCAATCGCGGAGCATTGGGTGCCTCCTTTCGGAGGTTTCTATGGTCATGTGCGTTGATGTAGTGGGTGACCAGCCCACTGACCGCACAAGTTCTACTCAATCCTGATGTGACTGCCAGAGCCATCTGGCAGGCAGTCAGGAGACTTGGGTGAGAAATAGCCGCTTGAATTTTGCCGACGGGCATTACTAGTTCTATTCATGCCCGTAAGGTTCTTTTACATGCCGTAAATCTACGACATGGGACCGACGGTTTAACTTCCCCTCCGAAGGAAGTTGTGCTACGGATTTTTATCACCCTTAAAAATCCATCGACCTCGGCCAGGATTGAACCCGCGAACCTTGAGCTCAGTAGTGAGCACGCTAACCACTAGTCACCGAGGGCGAATTAACAAACTTAAGCACTTAATAAAATACATTTAGAAGTATAAAACTCCTACATGTTTCGGCACCGAGGTGCCATCATCAGGGAGTTATTCTCACAAAGGAGTATAACGCTAGCACGATTAACTAGGTATTATGTCACCTTCATTAAAGTGATTAATTATTAAAATTGTAAAAAGTAGAAAGTTAATAATAAAATTACAATCTTGTATTTTTTAAATTTGTTTTAAATTACGATGTAGCAGTTAGAAGTTTCCAGTTGTTTACTCTGTTTATGCAGCACGCATAGAAACATATTTCTCTGTCTGTTATGATCTGAAGAGGTTTTTTTTGGTAGCGTTTACATGTATCGTCTCGGCTGTGGTATAATGTATTTTATTAAGTGCATAGGTTGGATAATGTATTAATTTAAGAATTTGCACGGTATGAATAACATAAAAAAAAATGGCACGTGGTTCGGTTGAGTGCTATATTACACACGGGGAGTAAACCTTTGAGAGGGATAACCCGGATGGTTATTTTGGAATCGGGTTGAAAAAACATTATTTATGCGCTGTAGAAATGTAGCCTATTTGTGTGTGTTATATATATATATACATAAGCGTGCACATACACATGTAGATAAACACGAAGTTTCCAGGAACTGTGCTGGAAAGAGGGCACGTCATATATGGATATCAGACAGCGCACAGAATCGACACTAATGAGCTAATGATCCTTAACGAGCTGTGTTGCTTGAGTTGTAAACGATCATTTAAAAATATACAAACAAAAACAGCTGGCAGCAGTTCCGTTTTCTTTCATGACAGGGTGTTTAGTGATTGCATACAGCAGTGGGAAAGTTTATGGGGCACATCACTAAGGGATCCTATTACGTCCCGATTTTTCCGGACAAGTCCCGGTGTTGTGAGCTGTAGAGAGATCTGTCCGGGTTCGGAACGCCAAATGTCCCGGGGGGGTTTCCGTCATAAATAGCCCGCCACTTGGCCGATCCCAGTGGCTGCGCGGTCTAAGGGGTGGATCTGCGGCCGCTCGTTTGCTGGGATTGCGGGTTCGAATCCCGCCGAGGTCATGGATATCTGTCTCTTGAGTGTTTGTGTGTTGTCAGGTTGAGGTCTCTGCGTCGGGCCGATCACTCGTCCAGAGGAGTCCTACCGAGTGTGGTGTGTCTGAGTGTGATCGAGAAGCCTCGATAATGAGGCTCTGGCCCTCTAGGGGCTGTTGCGCCAGGGGGGGGGAGCCCGCCACTTGCTCCAGTTCTGAGCCGTGTAATCCAGTCCACTTCCGACCATTTTAATATTATTCTCCCATCTGCGCCTAGGTCTTACAACTGGTCTCTTCCCAGCAAGAATTGCACCATACACTGCGTTGTTTCATTTTTTTCCCAGTCGACGCCAACATACGGCGTCAGGTTGCAGTTAATGCAGTATTTATGTTGCACATACAGCATTTGGATGTTGACTGCCACGACCACGAAACTTGCAGTTTCTTTGTTTCTAGAAGACATTTGCAACGCGTTACCTCAAGCATTTGCAGCTAGGATTTGCTGAAGGGCGTGGCGTTAAGCAAACATATGGGTTGACATTGGCCATCGGTCAAAAACTGTGGACCAGACAGTCAATATAACATCTCAGCAATGACTCACCTCTTCACCTCTCGCTAAGAAACAACATTCAAGTCCCTGTCTTTGACCTGAAGCAATAAACTACATGCACGATATACAGAGTGGTGCAAAAGTCCCTTCACACATGGCGTTTGAACATGTTGGCCTCTAATGTCAAGTGACTCTGCGCCATGCCTATGTGTGTATAACCTGACAGCGTCTGCCATTGTAGGTGGGAAAATATTAGGGTATTGTCTGGGCCGAATTTGAAGACAAACCCATCCTCCAGGTCACATGTTTTTATATGCTTGCTTGTTTGGCGGAGGAGAGACTTAAAGTCATGTATTTTCATTTGAAGAAAGAACTATGGTGGGACATATTTACCACCTCAAAATAAAAAGAAGAAAATGTTATTTTCATGTAAATATAAACAGTACTTTGTTACCACGTTTCACCCAAATGGTCACTCATATCCCCCACCCCCTACCCCCGCCACGTAATATAGTAGGATTGTGATTTTAGAAACCCCATGGTGTCAACGATCCACCAAGGTGACGGCACTCTGTAGCCTATGATTAAGGTCCGCTGAAGGAACTGCCAACGATGGCGGTAGCTAGCTGTACAAGCCAACGGCAGTCTTGGATATATAAAGCTATGAAACTTCTTTGCCTGCACGGGGTTTAATGTTTCACGTAGTGTCCTGATGTTTAGTGTTTCACGTAGTATCCTGATGTTTAATGTTTCACGTAGTGTCCTGATGTTTAATGTTTCACGTAGTTCCTGATGTTTAATGTTTCACGATAGTATCTGATTTTAATGTTCACGTAGGGGCCTCTGAGTTTAATGTTTCACGTAGTGTCCTGATGGGTTAATGTTTCAACGTAGGTGTCTGATGTATTAATTTTCACGTAGTGTCCTGGTTTAATGTTTCACGTAGTGTCCTGATGTTTAATGTTTCACGTAGTGTCCTGATGTTTAATGTTTCACGTAGTATCCTGATGTTTAATGTTTCACGTAGTGTCCTGATGTTTAATGTTTCACGTAGTGTCCTGATGTTTAATGTTTCACGTAGTGTCCTGATGTTTAATGTTTCACGTAGTGTACTGATGTTTAATGTTTCACGTAGTGTCACTGATGTTTAATGTTTCACGTAGTATCCTGATGTTTAATGTTTCACGTAGTTCCTGATGTTTAATGTTTCACGTAGTGTCCTGATGTTTAATGTTTCACGTAGTGTCCTGATGTTTAATGTTTCACGTAGTGTCCTGATGTTTAATGTTTCACGTAGTGTCCTGATGTTTAATGTTTCACGTAGTGTCCTGATGTTTAATGTTTCACGTAGTGTCCTGATGTTTAATGTTTCACGTAGTGTCCTGATGTTTAATGTTTCACGTAGTGTCCTGATGTTTAATGTTTCACGTAGTTCCTGATGTTTAATGTTTCACGTAGTGTCCTGATGTTTAATGTTTCACGTAGTGTCCTGATGTTTAATGTTTCACGTAGTGTACTGATGTTTAATGTTTCACGTAGTATCTGATGTTTAATGTTTCACGTAGTGTCCTATGTTTAATGTTTCACGTAGTTCCTGATGTTTAATGTTTCACGTAGTGTCCTGATGTTTAATGTTTCACGTAGTGTCCTGATGTTAATGTTTCACGTAGTGTCCTGATGTTTAATGTTTCACGTAGTTCCTGATGTTTAATGTTTCACGTAGTGTCCTGATGTTTAATGTTTCACGTAGTGTCCTGATGTTTAATGTTTCACGTAGTGTCCTGATGTTTAATGTTTCACGTAGTGTCCTGATGTTTAATGTTTCACGTAGTGTCCTGATGTTTAATGTTTCACGTAGTGTCCTGATGTTTAATGTTTCACGTAGTGTCCTGATGTTTTATCGAACTGTTTACTTGTCCCCTCTAATGCACAGTGCATAACATTGCTCTTACCCCAGTTGCACCTTTGTGTCTGTGTGAATTTAGACGTGTATTTTGTGCCTTTTTCATATTCCACCTTTCTGTTTCCCCTTTTTTTCTTTTATTTAATTTCATTCTTCTCTATTCATAACTTGAAGATGCGTCTTTGTGCAGGGGTATACATTTTCCAAAAATCTAGGAGCCACCTCCAAATTCCAGGCACCATAAGGGTGACATGTAGCAATCACCATACTGAAGACCCACAGTTCTGGAATGACCTGCGAACTTCACTGTTATGTGAAGCTTTGTGCTAGGTGCATGTGAACTGATACACATTTTTGTGTGTAAGGATAAAGACTGCAGTAATTATGCTGAAATCATTAGGCGCCAGCGTACAGCAATTCAGGCGCCAGGGATTTGTGTGCCCTGTCTTGATAGTGCGTTTCTTTGCTCTTCCGTGCGTAGCGACTGGCTGTCGCTCATCTGGGTGATCAAATCGAGAAGAATGAGATGGGCGGGACGTGTGGCACGTATGGGGGAGAAGAGAGGTGTATATAGTGGTTTTCTGGGGACACCTGAGGTAAACAGACCACTTGGAAGACCTAGGCGTAGACGGGAGGACAGTATTAAAGTAGCGCTTAGGGAAATCGGTTGGGAGGTCGTGGACTGGATTGATCTAGCTCAGGATAGGGAGAAGTGGCGCGCTGTTGTGAACGCGATAATGAACTTCAGGGGTTTCATAAACGTGGGAATTTTGTGACTAGCTGAAGAACTGTCAGCTTTTCAAGACGGACTCAGCTCCACGGAGTTAATGTAGCTGTTACACATTCGTACCGAAATGCGGTATTTGCTGCTTTTTCCACAAGCCATTATTGAGGTAGGCGTCCTATTCGAGGTTTGCGTTTTGTTCCTGAGTTTGTATTTACGGTGTAAGTAGCGTGTGTGTTAAGACGATTTGGTTAAAGCATTTATTAGCAGAAATTTTTCATTTAAAATCACCGTGTGTAAATGGTGTAGGTATTACGGAAAAAAAAACCCCGTTGCTATACGACTGAGTAATTTTGTAGGTTTTTGTAACTTACATTGCGGTGGACGTAGCAGTGCCTCTGATTAAACAGAAATAAATTGGTGACTGTGGGGTGGCTTTCACACAATGCTTATGCAGTTTTGCTTCGTTTTGTAGGAGTCTGTTTTATCGTATTGCAGGAACGATTAACACTACACATTGGTATCCTACTTAAAGCTGTTTGTGGCCGATAAACTGGAATTTTTTTCCCCCCTGTTTTCGGGTTTGATGATAATCGACGTTTAAGGTCAGCCACGACCACTTCAAAGAATTCCTCCTGTCTTGTAACAGCACGCAAGGCCGTGCCATGGCTCAGGCGGTTAGTCGCCGGCCTCCCACCGCGGAGGTCCGGTTTCGATCCCGGGCCAATTCATGTGGGATTTGTGGTGGACAAAGTGGCACTGGGACAGGTTTTTCCCCGAGTACTTCGGTTTTACCCTGTCAGTTTCATTCCACCGGTGCTACATTACTTGGAAAAACGAAAAAAACTAATCATATTCATCACACGGTTGCACAATAAGCCTGTAGGCTGTGGTGCGTCCGTAGCATCTGCTGCGGGACCCTTCACAGGGAAAGAAGGGGGAAAAAAAACCAGCACGCTTGTCACGTCTTATCTGAACAGTGTCATTTTAAACTCCGGGCTGTTGCACAAGGCACCTACCGCTGTAGGGTACGTGCCTTTATCTGTACACGATTTACCTTACGATACTGTGAGATGTTTACAGTAGGTTAGCCATATGTACATTGGAACAATGGTACAGAATCCACAAAAGGGAGAAACAAAATTAACATCACTGCAGATATTTTCACAGCAAACAGTGTAAGCGAGGCCCGCAAGAAGCATATGTCAAAGGGCATTGTTATGTCCAAACGACACGCACTCTGTTGAAAGGGGAAACACGGACCTTGCAGGTTGGTTATGCCCGTGTTTAAGACAGAGTGAATACAGATACTACTGTTGGTACTTCGATATTCCGAATTTCATACGTAACGAGTTAGGATGGGGCAGTTTGGAATTCTGCTCTGGGCATAGACGTTTGGCCACGCAGTTCTGCCTTCTGTAATTTAAGATTCTTACAGACCTGATTGCACGGCGTCCTGAAGGTCTATTGACCCGATTAATTCTGAGTGGGTAAAGGTAAAGCAATCCCATTACAGTCCTGGACAGGCCCTTAGGGTTCCTGGAGGTTGAGGCTCCCAGATTTCTAGACAATCGGCACATGAAGGTAGTAAGGTTGTCAGCCCTACGCACCGGCCGCCTTTACCCCCCCCCCCCCCCCCCAAGGAAATATTCCTGGTACTCATTTCTGTTAGAGGCTGAATCGACCAATTCTGAGTGGGAGCAGAATAAAATTCGCAAAAATCTGAAGAAAAATATGGAAGTTTCGATTTGTTATATTTACATTTAGGATATTGTAAAGCGAAGGGGGGTTTGTGAACCCCAGACACGCAGTCATGACCAACTGTCTGGCCTTTCTAAAATTGTGATTTTTTTTCATCAGTTACCTACATGCACACTGGTAATTCACAAAGTTTATGCTTATGCAGCATTAACTCGCTCTGTTTACTTAGCGGTACGAACAGAACCTTAATTTAATATCGATATCAATATCGATATTACTTGAAACAACCATCAACTACATTTTTCACCTTTTATTTAATTTAACCAGTATATACGTTGTAAAGAATTCATGTTTTACTATGTAAACAATCGTACCAGTTAATGTAAAAGTGTGTAATTTGAGATTACGAGTTCCTGAAGATGAACCCAAATTAAGGGTTCGAAACATGTAGGACAGTGTTACACAGTTAATGTGATTAAATTGTACATTTGTCGGACTATAAATATAGAACCTTAATTATAATTCAGGTCAATTTTCGTCTTTAAAGAGTCCGAACTGGAGGGGTTTTTTTTACTGAATTTTTATGTAGGTACGTTTTTTTTAGGTTTCCCTGTGAATCGCCGTCACTTAGCGTACATGAAGGTTTTCCTCCAAGACGTGGAAAACAATACGCACTGTCATGATGCCAATGATTACTTACAAGGACACTGTAATTATATCTTACCAGCTACCTCACATCCGGCAAGCTGCACATACACGTGGGATAATCAGCGGTACTGTAATGTAAATGTGCTCTTGGTCATATGTCAAGAATTACCGCTCGTGACCGAAATTAATTTTGCAAGTGTAGGAGTGTATCGAAACATTCGCTTGTAACGCCAATGAAATCCAGGTATATGTAAATTTGGCTTGAGATAAATTCCAACAAGAGAGTTCTACCTGGGCGTGGTTCTGGTGGCTACACTTCTACGTGATGTGATCGCCTTGTTCGTGACGTGTCATGCTAAACGCTCCTTAGATGCTGGACATGTTACGTAGGAATGCTGAAGTAGAGTGGTTATGAAACTTGGTCTGTCAGTGATGGAAGAATGTAGATGGGTGAGCGGGAACGTTGTGCCGTGGGAAGTAATTGGGAGATAAGGCCGTGCCATGGCTGAGGCGGTTAGTCGTCGGTCTCTCACCGCGGAGGCCCGGTTTCGATCCCGGGTCAGTCCATGTGGGATTTGTGGTGGGCAAAGTGGCACTGGGACAGGTTTTTTCCCGAGTACTTCGGTTTTCCCCTGTCAATTTCATTCCGCCGGTGCTCCATTACTTGTAAAAATGGGGGAAAAAAACATCACAGGGTTGCACAAGAAGCCTTAAGGCTGCGGTGCGTCCGTAGCATCTGCTGCGGGTGCAAAAAAAAAAAAGAGTTGTGAAATAAATGCTACAGATAGTACAGCGAGGAGCTGTATGCTGTAGTTCTGGTCTGCCGTATATTTTGTTTTGCCGATGAAATTGGGATGGAAAAGATGGACGGGACATGTAGCGTGCACGGTAATGATGAAATATTATGTAGCTACATTTCGGTTACTTTTTTGGCTTTGAGGCCCCTCCCCCGCGTTATAATAAAAATATTATTTTAAATTTTAAATCATATACAGTCGAACCCGGTTATAACGACATCGGTTTATACGACACCTTCCTTACAGTCATATATTCTGTGGTGCCAATTAATTCCTACCTGTTAACCATAACATTATACGCCTCGGTTATAACGACACAAAAATATTCAGCCCCTTTCATGACGTTATAACCGAGTTTAACTGTAATTGAGTAAAAATTAACTAAACTGACTATAATTAATAACATAATTCGCAATAAATTTTAATTTTCCTGCTGTATTAAACGATCTTCACGATGCTGCTGTTTTCAAGGTCGCATTACTCTTGAAAGACCCAGAAGTATACAGGCATACACAAATAATGGTGCGGTTTCAATGTCCAATTCAATTGAAACCGCACCATTCTTTGTGTATACCCTGTATATGAATTTACAGGCTAGGTCCAGTACTTGTAACACCGTGTATAAAGTATCGTTGTGGAACGTTATATTGAAGTAATTCGCCGGTACAGAACGTACTAATGCCACGTAAGATCTGTAGACATCCTCACACAAGGGAGTTAAGACTTTTGGTAAACTTTCCATTGCATGAAAGACATTTTAAAGTCACGTGATGATGACAAATTGAAGAACACGCCGATAATTTAAGACAGAGGTTCCCAAACTTTTTCGGTCCACCGCCCCCTTGGTTCCATATACACACCCACAGCGCCCCCCTACCTTTTTTAAAAACCTTAAGTGTGCTTTTGTTTCCACTTTTATTTTATATTTAAAAAATCATTTAAATAAAATTATAAGAGTTAAACTTAATGTTTTATGTGTTAATTAATAAATTAAAAGTTATTATATTTTTATGATTAACAATAATTCATCTAGCAATAGTTTATAATGAAAATAATATATGCTTGAATAAGATTCATAAATTAAAATACTAAGAAATTTAGTTCATTTTTTATTTTTAACACAAAAATTACTTTATTTGAATTTTGTTATAAAAATAAATGCACTACTTGTCTACTAGCGCCCCCCTGTGATAGTAACAGCGCTCCCTTCCACCTCTCGTACCTATTAGCGCCCACCTCGGTAATCCCACCGCCCCCCAGGGGGCGGTACCGCCCACTTTGGGAACCACTGATTTAAGATATGTATTTGTGTGCTTGAACATAACAGTATGGTTGCCCTATTACGTAACAAGGACGGTGGAACGTAAAATGTGACGTACTGCAGGATACGTATAGGCATTGTGTCGGGAAATTAAGTAATAACGAAGTTATAGGTCGTGGGTGTGGCCACTGCTTGCTGGGCTGTTCCTGACAATTTATATGCCTGGATCACCAAACACAATTTTGTTTGCTCTCACGCAACGTGGAGGAAGTGTGAAGGTTGTTTAACGTGGACATGTTGCTAATTATAACGTGGACATGTTGCTAATTGCCGATCCCAGTGGCCGTGCGGTCTAAGGCTTGGGTCTACGGCCGCTCGCTTACTGGCATCGTGGGTTCGAATCCCGCCTAGGGCATGGATGTCTGTCTGTTGTGAGTGTTGTCAGGTAGAGGTCTCTGCGACGGGCTGGTCCCTCGTCCAGAGGAGTCATACCGAGTGTGGTGTGTCTAATGTGTGTGATCACGAAACCTCGAACAACGAGGAGGCCTAGGCCCCCAAGGGGCTGTTGAGCCATAGAAAAGAAAAATGTTGCTAATTATAACGTGGACATGTTGCTAATTCCAGAGTTAAAAGCAGTCCGAGATTATGTCCGTACTTTCTGGGCAACTGTAAGCATGTATTCACGTACAGGTACGTGTTTTACTGACTACCGCCTGTGCAGTGAATGAAGGCTGTTCAGGTACGGGCTGTCACTGTTTGCACAAATCTGGCGACCGACTTGTCTACTGAAGTCTGTTCAGTTCAGATTTCGTTGTGTGCTGGACTCTGGCGGAACGTACCGCACATTTCTGTTCTACTGGAATTGTACGGGTTTCAGTTCAGCTTTCGTTGTTTGCTGGTCATCTGGCGTGCCCGCGATCTTCTGTCATTACTTGAGAAGGTTTTTTCTTTTTTTTGTCTGTTCAGTTCAGCTTTCGTTGTTTGCTGGACATCTGGCGGCCGACTTCTGTCAACTGAAGTCTGTTCAGTTCAGCTTTCGTTGTTTGCTGGACATCTGGCGGCCGACTTCTGTCAACTGAAGTCTGTTCAGTTCAGCTTTCGTTGTTTGCTGGACATCTGGCGGCCGACTTCTGTCAAACTGAAGTCTGTTCAGTTCAGCTTTCGTTGTTTGCTGGCATCTGGCGGCCGACTTCTGTCAACTGAAGTCTGTTCAGTTCAGCTTTCGTTGTTTGCTGGACATCTGGCGGCCGACTTCTGTCATACTGAAGTCTGTTCAGTTCAGCTTTCGTTGTTTGCTGGTCATCTGGCGGCCGACTTCTGTCTACTGAAGTCTGTTCAGTTCAGCTTTCTTTGTTTGCTGGTCATCTGGCGGCCGACTTCTGTCTACTGAAGTCTGTTCACTTCAGCTTTCGTTGTTTGCTGGACATCTGGCGGCCGACGTCTCTAAACTGAAATCTGAACTGGCTGTTTTCAGTCGATTCCGTTTTCAGTGTGAACATGGCTTTTTGCCCAAAATGGTTATTACTGCGGTGTGAAGTCAACTGACGTCTTGTTCGTGAAGTCCTCCTAGAACATTAACTGTTACTCAGCTTGTCCAGAAGTTCCTTAAGGCACTCAACAAGCGGTTTCACCTTCATTACGAAAATACCGCTGCTGGACATTTCAGGAGCCAGTTTACTCCAAACCGTTACTGAAGATATTTTAAGTAATTACATTTAATCAATTTCTGTTTCCCCTGAGGTTTTTCCAACCAATTTTTCGTCAACAGTCATAATTCACCTTCTTAAGTCTTAACGTGAAAGTAGCAGAGGCAGGATCAGTCCAAGAAACTTCCTGTGTCCACTTTCTTTTGCATTCACCGTCTCACAAACTTGCCGTTGCTAAGCTACCGCATAAATAAGCTTTCCTTGTCTTCACTCATTTACAAATCCAGTGTTACCAACAGGCGTACCGTGAAGACATTCTGCCTTTTGCACTCGCAGTGTATTTGTGTGTTCCTTACGTATGTAGCAGTAAACACAAATTGCTAAAATAGCATTCACTGACTGATCGTTTTAATGGAGATGCACTGTGAGATAGGAACTGAATTTTTATATGTACAGTGAAACCTGTCCTAAACGGAACCTGGGCATAACGGAAATATGCCTTTAGCGGAAAACTTTACAGTCCCAAGGATCCAGACTTCAAGTAGGCATACCTGTATTGAAAGGAACTTTCCTCAGCGGAAAAAAAAAAAAAAATTTCGATTCTATGCGGGTCCATTACAGACAGGTTTTATTATAGTTAAGGACAATTTCCGTCTTTGTGGTGTTAATTATTATACCGATGGTAAAAACGCTCCAAGTAAATATTGTGGACGTGAATGACATGTTCTACATTTACAGCAATCTTTTGTTTACGTCTTTCCGTTTTTTGCGGAAGGAAAGGAAAGCAGTTTGAGCGCATGTTGGGTCATTTCGTAACGAAATTTGTAGACCAACTCGCGGGTTTTTATCTCAGGTGACAATTTAATCGAAATTTGGTTAAGGTTTTCGACGATACAGATAAGCAGACAAAGGAGTGTTCATTGCGAGTTTATTTTCTGCACACGTGCGCAGACCGAAAAAAAGAAGAATCGTCCCGGGGAATCGCATTAAATCGTTCCTTACACTCGGCGCACCCGCGCCAACCACCGCCTGTGCCTCTGATAACCTCAGAGACGCACGAGGTCTGGTTGACAGCAAAACGTATTCCAGAACTCTAAGGGTTCAAGTACAAGGATTATTCGCGCTTAGTGGCTAATTGTAAATTCAGACAAGTTCCCGAAAGTTATTGTTGGTTTGTGATGGATGCACATGCATATTCATGCCTTCCTGTTAAATACATTAGCGGAATTCATTATCTACAGAGCACTGCCTACATCTGTGCACAGCGTGTGGATTGTAAGGCTTTCTGCAGCAGAAACTAGTATTAGAAGAGGAGGGAAAAAAAACATGTGATACTACGTTCTGATTTTATAATTGGCCAGTTACTAGGTTCAAGAACAGCAAAATGTCATACGTGAGTTATGACGTCGTTTGGTGGACGAGTTTTAACCTTGTTTAGAGCGGTTAGAGGAGCAGTAGATGGCGGGTTTTCATTTGTTTTGCCCGTTTTTCTTCGCCAGCCGGTTGGTATTTTCAATTACACTCCTGGAAGGAAATCATTAAAAATCGGTGTCAGTAAAAAAACTCGCAGTAAAATGAAACTACTTTGTTTGGTGACTGAGAAGAAAAGAGCACCAGAAACACTAGCAACCAGTTTTATTCACAAAGATGATGGGAACTGAGTAACCGGACGTAACAGAACTCGAGATAGTAAGGCATGTGCTCACCGCTTTTAATTTCTTACGCATGTCTTTCGTTATGTTGAGCTTGGGGTGAAACAGCTGTGCCGCAGGGCGGTGGCCGCCACAGTCTCCGCACCGCACCGTGTTCGCGCTGTACCTTTCGGTTATCCGATAGTTGTTATGTACCGTCTTCGTCTACGGGTGCATCCTTTCGATTCCCGGGAGGAGCAAGAGGTACTTCTTTTCCTCCAGAAACATCCAGAACGGGTTCTGCGGCTGAAGCGGCCGGGGTGTGACGTCGACGACTTAACTCAGTATATTGGCCGAGGTTAAGAATGGGTGGGGCTGTTCCTCCACACTCACATATGCCTTCATGGCCTGCACAGACAACTTTATCCTTACGTACATACTGCTCGTAGTTTCGTTGTTCTTAAGCGCGTTCTCAGTATTGCGAAAAGCTGCTCTTAATTTCGTCATGTCTGTCTGTCCGTCCGCATGGTTCTTGGTATTTAATAGGTCTGATGATGGCTTAATTGATAAGCCGAAACTAGTAACCTGTAAACATTTTGTAAATTTTATTGTGCATGACGGTGGTTTGGAATATATATATATATATATATATATATTATGTATTTATTTGACTGAAGCACAATGTGGATGGTTTACCTGAAGAAACGTGATCTGTTTTATTTAAAGACCCAGGTCGTACCGCGCAGTAAACGTACATCGTCGCATTATAACATAACCATAAAACGTCAGTTAATGCTGTACAGTGAAATAATCGCTGTTTGTTCTGAGATCCACACAAAACACATAAATACAGTCCGTACCGCGCAGTAAACACACTCCGTCTCAGTTATACAAACCAGTCAGTTAATGTTGTACAGTGAAATAATCGCTGTTTGTTCTGAGATCCACACAAAACACATAAATACAGTCCGTACCGCGCAGTAAACACACACTCCGTCTCAGTTATACAAACCAGTCAGTTAATGCTGTACAGTGAAATAATCGCTGTTTGTTCTGAGATCCACACAAAACACATAAATACAGTCCGTACCGCGCAGTAAACACACCGTCTCAGTTATACAAACCAGTCAGTTAATGCTGTACAGTGAAATAATCGCTGTTTGTTCTGAGATCCACACAAAACACATAAATACAGTCCGTACCGCGCAGTAAACACACTCCGTCTCAGTTATACAAACCAGTCAGTTAATGCTGTACAGTGAAATAATCGCTGTTTGTTCTGAGATCCACACAAAACACATAAATACACTGTGTGGGCAGAACGTAGAATTGTTGAATGTCAAACCTGGTGGTACATAAAGTAACCGTTACGTTTTAAAAGGTTAATAAAGGGATGAAAAGCCAGATGTATCTGCGTCGGTAAAGTTTTCGCAACCGTAGAAACTAGCCTAGCGGCATTGAATAATGGATTCTGTGTAGAGATGCATGCCTGGTGCCGGGGATCGCCTTATCATATCAGTCGGGATGTGGGAAGCAGCATATGACGATCATATCTGTATGAGAGGGGACAGATGGGACTAGATCACATCGATCGACAGATTACGTCATAAGTCACATACTGTAATCCACTGAAGCAGGAAACATCTGTGCATGCCAGGTACTTTATATTTAGGTACATTTTTACCTGACAACTGTCGCTAGGCATTTCACATCGGCTTGCCGACCTGACGGAACTCCGAAGTGCAGTGAACAACGTATTTGTTAGATGTGGTGCGTGTCTGCGAGCCGAAGGGAAATTTACAGCACGTTTTTTGGTTACGGTGAGTAAAAACCTAATATTATACGCAGCATACGGAACTAAAACGCGTGGACCCCGACTCAAGGCAAATCGGAATCGCGGCGCTGCAGTGTTTACTGTCATGCGGCACCGTCTGAGTGAAGAGTGGTAGGAGTTGTCAGATAAATTAATGGCCGTGTAGATATTGCTAGTCTTGAACACTGGTTGGTTTGCTGGATGGTCGTGTTGATTTTGTTTGGCTCAATTCATTGGTTGGTTAAGTGTTGGTTTGGTTGGGTGATTGGGCTTGTTCTATTGGTTCGTTGCTTGCTTATTGGTGTTGGGGGGGGGGGGATGTTGCTTTGGTATGTTTTAAAGTATGGGTGGCTTTTACTTTACGACGCTTGTGAAAGTGGGCCGGTCTAGACTAGTCCATCGTTTACGCCGGGTTTACGTAGCGTCGTATATTGAACACTCTGTATTATTCTAGCTTTCGACTGGAGGGAAACCGAAGATAACGTTACGGTTACTCAGGTTAGCCGATGCAGAGGTTTGAACTCATTACTTCCTAGGTTCAAGCTAACGAATTCCACTGCGTCGAGACACTTTGCAGGGCAAGAACCTTGAGCCACATCATTTATCTAGACATGTTATAGTTATTGCATTCTTTCGAGTTCTTTGTCGCATGCTGGTTTGCGGTAGATCTCCAGAAGAGTGCACTCTTAGAAGCAGCCGTCGTGAGGTTTAATTCTGTACAGCTTCTTGACTCTAATTACTTTTAAGATAAAAGTTATGATGGTCAGAAACCTCAACTGAAAGTGTTGCGTGTGACGTCACCATCAATACGCTAGTTACTGTTCGTTAACCTCTTTAAGACTGACAGTCAGCTCTACATTATGCTTGTCTTCATATTTGTCTGGCTGATATGCAGCCTGACAGTACATATTTTGTGGGCCCGAGATGGCTCAGTCGGTATAGCGACTTGCTACGTGTTGGACGGTCCGGGGATCGAATCTCGGTGGGAGAGAAATTCTCCGTACCCCTGCCCTAGGGCCAAACCATCGTCCTGTACAATGGATACCGGGCTCTTTACCGGGGGTAAAGCGGCCGGGCCATGGCGTTTACCACCAACCCCCATTAGCGTCGAGGTTAAAGAAAGAGTAGAGCTATAGTACTACTCATTCTCTGGGCCTTCATCGCCTGTTATATGACGAACTTTACCAGTACATATTTTTCGGGTATTTTAAAAAAAAATTTTGTTTTACGTAATTCTGGCTGTCATGCCGGTCATCCGGTGAACTTGCCCGTTCACAGCGACCTGAACGTGGAACAGCAAAGTTGTTATATTTTAATCTTATCATTCTCAGTGAAGTTTGCATCGATTATCAAAAGTTAATGGACGACAAGATCAGACGCCAACAAACTTAGTGTGTATAGAAATATTCGTAAATTATTTCAATCACTTTATCGTCATGTATGAAACGATGCCTTTACAAATGAGGGCGTCTTCTGTGTGTGTGGGTTTGGTTGCCGCTCAATTGTAGTAGTGGCTGTAGTGCTGTAGTGGCATAGCGCGGCTATAACCCGATTATTGGCCCAACGTCTAGCACAAGTGTCTGCGTCGTTATCTCCTACGGCAGCCGTTTATATGAAGGGCAATGACTAGAAGGAAAAGAACACTTGTATGGGGCTACTCAACCGGATTCACTCTCTCCCCTCCCCACACCCCTAGAACTGTGTTTTAGTCCTTTCTACATGGCGGCACGATGAAACGCAATTCGGTATCTCACAGTACACCAAGACACATTGCTGTGTAACTGTTAATGTATGTGTGTGTGCACGCTGTGTTCGTAGTATTTTTCGTGCGTTTAATTTATACGCGCACGCGTACACACACACACACACACACACACACACACACACACACAAAGTGGAACCCGGTTATAACGACATCGGTTTATGCGACCTCGTATATAGCGTCAGATATTCTGTGTTACCAATTAGTACCTCACTGTTAACCATAACATTATACTGTATAACATTATACATTATTTCTCCTTTCCACCCCCATTTGTGCCACATGCCCCACCCTTGTTGTTATACTTTGATCACCCGAATAGTATTTGGTGAGCAATAGGCCTACATACAGGGCATACACAAAAGAATGGTGCAGTTTTAATAGTGAACACTATTAAAACCGCACCATTATTTTGTGTATGCCCTGTATATTGCTGCTCTGATTATGGAGTTCAAGCACCTATTGTTTTGCAATACAGTATTAGCCGTGAAAATAATACAGAGTGACAGATGAAGTTTCTGTATTTAAGCATAGCATGGAAAGGTTGTTAGCCGTTATTAGGTTCGTTTGGTGTCCAACAGAAGGGAAATGGCGGGTCAAGAAGGATTGACCTATTTTCTTCACATTGCCTGATCGCATCACCACTCCTGTCTCCGTGGGTGGTGATATTATATTCAGTTCAGCACCTCACCGTGTTCGTCGCGCAGGACACGTTCGTGCCCACGAACGTCCTGTGTCAAGTGATATATAACCCCCCCCCCCTCCCATGAATTTCCAGAACTATTTATTATTCCCACACAATGTATTGCAGATGTGATTGTCTACTGCAAACAATTATCGGCAGAGTTCTTAGCTATTGAAGACGTGTTGAAGTAGAGTACTTCCGAGAAAGCATTTCTTGTGGTGTAATATTGTCCAGTAATGTCTGTCTGGTGCCGATCCCAATGGCCGTGCGGTCTAAGGCGTGGGTCTACGGCCGCTCGCTTACTAGGATCGTGGGTTCGAATCCCGCCTACGGCATGGATGTCTGTCTGTTGTGAGTGTTGTGTGTTGTCAGGTAGAGGTCTCTGCGACGGGCTGGTCACTCGTCCAGAGGAGTCCTATCGAATGTGGTGTGTCTGAATGTGACCATGAAACCTCGACGTAACGAGGAGGCCCAGGCCCATATAGGGCTGTCGAGCCACAAAAAAAAAAAAAAAAAAGCCTGTCTGGTCGCCCTCGGTAGACTAGTGGTTAGCGTGCTCGCCACTGGACCCAAGGTTCGCGGGTTCAATCCCGGCCGAGGTCGATGGATTTTTAAGGGTGATAAAAATCCGTAGCACAACTTCCTTCGGAGGGGAAGTAAAGCCGTCGGTCCCATGTCGTAGATTTACGGCATGTAAACCTTACGGGCATGAATAAAGATGTTTCGTAAGCAAAATTCAGCGGTCATTTCTCACCCAAGTCTCCTGATTGACTGCTAGATGGCTCTGGCAGTCATATCAGGATGAGTAGAACTTGTGCAGTCAGTGGATTGGTCACTCACTACGGAATGCACACTTCCAGACCAAGAAAGGAGGCCCTGTGTTCCCGCAAGGAGCGACAGGAAGTAACTAACTAATGTCTGTCTGGTGAGAAGCTTACGATCGCCTGAAGACGTTAACTTAAAAATTAATCGTACGTTTTATGTTCAACTGAATGCCCCCTAAATGTTACAATATATGCATGTTTCTTCGTCATTTGAGGCGCGTTGAAGCGTGGGTAACCAGTGGCAACATACGGAGCAGAATCTTGGATACTGAATAAAGATATTACTAAACGACTGGCTACTTTTGAGAATGTCTAGAGGAATTAAAGTACATGACAACTGGAGAAAGCGATATAATAAGGAATTAATGCAGCTGTTTGAGGATTTAGATATACTTTCATTTGTCAGAGAAAGTCGTTTGAATTGGATTGGTCATGTTGATAGAATGGCTAGTAAAAGGACAAGTAAGTCAAGTATTTCGTAATAATCCCCAGGGAAGTCGACTAAGGGGACGATCAGAAAACAAATGGTGGAACTGTGTACAAACAGATATTAATAGATGCAAAATTAAAAACTGTAAAGAGAGGTCAAAAAACATAGTTGACTGGGAGAAGTCCTTTGAGGAGGCGAAGGTCCGCATTGGACTGCAGTGCCATCTGAAAAGAAGACAGCGTGTGTAATGAACAGTTGTGTTGGAGAGGGCTCAGGGACTTAAGGGATAGCCAGATCATGGAGCCAGTGCAGCTGAATTTATGACAGTGTTTAAATGGTTTCTGTTTCTTTAGTTGGGGCACCAGTTTATTGTGAATTGTGACAGTGTGTATGATAACATAGCAACTGCATGGTGTGCCTAAATGTTGGAAGGATTTCAACAGAAGATACGTCGCGTTTTAGACTTCTTTTGTTCTGTTTATTTCATTTAATCTGTGGTTAATTTATGATAGAAATAAGTAGTACAGGTTAGCAGCAATGTATACATGCTCATGACTGAAAATGGTGATCACCGTAGACCAGTAGTTCTACCTACCTACTATCTCATAGAACGATACCGTGGCCGGCTTATAAGAGGCTGTCAGTATGTTAAATGGACTTTAAAAGATTTTGAAATTTGCGTTTGAGGCCGTAACAAGGGCGATGAAAGTGGGGCTCCTTTCCAAAACGTAGTACGTTTAGGAGCGCGAAATGAAAAAGGCACAAAGTCAAAATATTTGTATTCTTGTATATTTTGTATAGCAACATAATATGTATAAGATCGAAACGTATTAATATTTAATAATTTGGGGGGTGGGGGCACAGATGAGTAGCTTGCCCCAGGCGCAAAAGACGCTACTTAACGCTCTGGTTGTGTTGAATTACCGGCCATGGCATAAAATGCTTTCCTATGTCAAACACATATTTCTTTCGTGAAATACGTGCGTACATACGTACATAGACACACTCGTGCAGCCACGTATAGTGGAACCTTAGAATCATCCGCTAAACTTTCGCCATGTATGTGGAACGTCTAGAAGAGGCTTGGGCCTTGAAAAAGGCTGGAAGTGTCTGGTGTAGATACAGTTCTTTTTTATGAGAAGGGCCCCCCGCAGCAGATGCTACGGACGCACCGCAGCCTTAAGGCTTCTTGTGCAACCCTGTGATGAGGATGAAAGATATATATTTTTATCATTTTTCCAAGTAATGGAGCACCGGTGGAATGAAATTGACAGGGGGAAACCGACGTACTCGGGGAGAAACCTGTCCCAGTGCCACTTTGCCCACCACAAATCCCACATGGACTGACCCGGGATCGAACCCGGGCCTCCGCGGTGGGAGGCCGGCGACTAACCGCCTGAGCCATGGCACGGCCCTAGATGCAGTGTTACGTAAGACACGAAGGACGGCAGATCGTATTAGTGTACAAGGCCTGTCGAACTGCTGAGTTGGGTGAAGCGTAAACAGTTTCGAGATGACTGCATTTAGGTTAGTGTGACGTAAATAAATGGAAGAAACGTCGGAGAACAATTGATCCTTTATACGGGATCGTATATACACAAAACAGATTGTAGCTAGAAGAAAAGATGCTGTGAAGAGAAACACAAAGGCACGCAAAATAAGTGAGAGGAAATATTTATACAAGTTCCTGTTCCATTATAATTCTCCTGTAATGTGAGAGGAAAGGCATACAGAGGACAGATGGTGAGAAAGAAGACAGGGCTTGTAGTGTGACTGTAGTTTCTGCCCATGTTCGAAATTGTGCATTCACGAAGACATGCACACAGTGGTATTGAATCTAAAGAGTGTGTAGGCGTTGTTACAAAGCACCATAAATAACGTTAAAACCACTGAGGTCAGTGGGTGTCCTCCGAGTTGTGCCAGACGTGTTTGCCATGTACCAGCATCCGTTGTCGTGGAGACGGTTTACAGCGCTGAGCGGCTGCCGCATATAATGCCTTCCCTGCCGGTTGCCGCTGATTGCAGGAGCAAGGCAGTCTGAAGACAACGGACGGACTATGGACGACATGCCCCAGGCGATCACGTTACATTCCTGCACCTTCTAGTGTAGCCGGGCAGCAGCGGACTGGCAAGAAATCGCTCGACCAGAACTCCTGGGATGTAGGTAGATCGCTTGACTGTTTATGGGCATGAGTGGCCTATGGCCAGCAACATTATCATTCCAGTCACTTGTGTATATGCGTTGTTCACAATATATGTACTTCCATAAACCATGTCTGCCGATCGCAGTGGCCGTGCGGTATAAGGCATGGGTCTGCGGCCGATCGCTTACTGGGAATGTGGGTTCGAATCGAGCTGAGGGCATGGATGTCTGTCTGTTGTGAGTGTTGTGTGTTGTCAGGTAGAGGTCTCTGCGACGGGCTGGTCACTCGTCCAGAGGAGTCCTACCGAGTGTGGTGTGTCTGAGTATGATCGTGAAGCCTCGAACAGCGAGGCGGCCTAGGCCCCCAAGGGGCTGTCGAGCCATTGAAAAAAAAATTAAACCAGGTCTTGGCTGTGTGTTTTCATCACTGGAACGCCTCAAGGGATGCTGATATCAAATTTTCTGTTGAAAGATTTAAACTGAAACTTGGGGGACGAAATTTTATTTTGTTTGATTACGGTGGTATTTTACAAGTATTCATTTATTAAACGAAATACAGGGACTCGCCCAATGTGGGGGGCTACAGCGCTGCACCCCCCCCCCCCCCAAAATCGAAATTAAAAAAAACACAGATTTTGTAGACACGATGATATCAAACGCTTTACGTGATTTACCGTTCAGTCGAAATCAGCCACTGAAATCGGCCGATGACTGGTACAGTGGAATGTTGAAATATGAAGTAAAACACTAAGGGCGTCTCGTTCTTTGTTGTCGCAGCCTCGTTGTCTAAATGCGGCTTGTCCCTGTTCTAAGGATACCACGCGAGTTCCACTATCAGCATATTTGTCGGCAGAATGGGTGGACAACTGAAGGGGATGTACAGTTGTGCGCTTGGATCTGTGGAAGTGATGTACAGTTGTGCGCTTGGATCTATGGAAGTGATGTACAGTTGTGCGCTTGGATCTGTGGAAGTGATGTACAGTTGTGCGCTTGGATCTGTGGAAGTGATGTACAGTTGTGCGCTTGGATCTGTGGAAGTGATGTACAGTTGTGCGCTTGGATCTGTGGAAGTGATGTACAGTTGTGCGCTTGGATCTGTGGAAGTGATGTACAGTTGTGCGCTTGGATCTGTGGAAGTGATGTACAGTTGTGCGCTTGGATCTGTGGAAGTGATTGACCGTGCCAATCCTATCACCACCAGTCATGCCAGCGTATATAAAGCTTTCCCGTAAAAAGTCATGAAGACTAAGAGTGGGCATGTTGGACTTCCATCTTTACTTCCATCTTTGGCACATCTAGGACGGCAGAGCTGTCAGCTCTACGCGCCAACCGCATTTTATCCCCAAGGAAATCCCTTGGTACTCATTTTTATTAGAGGCTGATTGGACCCCAGGGCTGCTGAATGCAGACAGAAGGAATAGGAACCTATCCGGGAATCGAACCCGGAACCTCCCGTCTTGTGGCATAGTGTCTCAACCAACTGCGCCACCGCTCGCCACGCCTTCGTATATAAGACGTATCGCTGTATTTATATTCGACATGCTTCACAGGATATGAGTGCACTAAGGGCACATAACTGAACTTGATCCAAGCCGAGGAACAGTAAATTGTAACAACCCTAGCCGTGGACCGCAGTTACCTAGAATCATCACTGGACCGGAACCAGCACCTTGTGAACCAACACACACACATAGGCTTAGTCGATATAACCAATATATCTTTACTCTTCCTGATTCCCGGTCACAGTTACCATTTCACAGGTGGCCAGCAGTGAATATGTGTGTGTTTATTGTGCTGTGCTCTGTGGACCTATGCGCGAACAAATGTGTTTATTGTGCTGTGCTGTGTGGACCTATGCGCGAACAAATGTGTTTATTGTGCTGTGCTCTGTGGACCTATGCGCGAACAAATGTGTTTATTGTGCTGTGCTGTGTGGACCTATGCGCGAACAAATGTGTTTATTGTGCTGTGCTGTGTGGACCTATGCGCGAACAAATGTGTTTATTGTGCTGTGCTCTGTGGACCTATGCGCGAACAAATGTGTTTATTGTGCTGTGCTCTGTGGACCTATGCGCGAACAAATGTGTTTATTGTGCTGTGCTGTGTGGACCTATGCGCGAACAAATGTGTTTATTGTGCTGTGCTCTGTGGACCTATGCGCGAACAAATGTGTTTATTGTGCTGTGCTGTGTGGACCTATGCGCGAACAAATGTGTTTATTGTGCTGTGCTGTGTGGACCTATGCGCGAACAAATGTGTTTATTGTGCTGTGCTCTGTGGACCTATGCGCGAACAAATGTGTTTATTGTGCTGTGCTCTGTGGACCTATGCGCGAACAAATGTGTTTATTGTGCTGTGCTCTGTGGACCTATGCGCGAACAAATGTGTTTTCATTTACATCGAAATTCTAGCTTAATTTTTTTTCCTATGGCTCGACAGCCCCTTGGGGGCCTAGGCCTCCTCATTGTTCGAGGCTTCACGATCACACATTAGACACACCACACTCGGTAGGACTCCTCTGGACGAGTGACCAGCCCGTCGCAGAGACCTCTACCTGACAACACACAACACTCACAACAGACAGACATCCATGCCCGCGGCGGGATTCGAACCCACAATCCTAGTAAGCGAGCGGCCGCAGACCCACGCCTTAGACCGTGCGGCCATTGGGATCGGCAGTAACAACAATAATAATAATAATAATAATAAAGCCGTTTTCCTTAGCGGTAGAACCTTTCTTGTTCGCGTACCCCCACATATAATTTCTCTTCAACTTTGTACTCCCAAAGTTGTTGGTGCATAATTCAAGTTATACATAGTCTATAATTACATCTAAAATAAGTTAAATAAATTACATCCAAAATAATGTATTAAATAATAAGTTTTAATTGAAAAAAGGAGAATCAAGCTATTAAATAACAAATATATTATTGCCTATCATATAAAAATTAATAAAGGAACAAAGGTATTTTAGCAAAGCAAAATTATATGCACTATGTGGGATAAAATGAAAATAGCCGCCCAGATAAGAATGGCATAAAGGAGAGAGAGAGAGAGAGAGAGAGAAAAAAATGGCGCTCCCAAATCGCATGTCCTTACGTCCGGGTCTCGTGTGGCTAACCCTAAATCTGGCCCTGATTATTCAGTGCTTATCATGAAATAATATATTTTTTTTATTTTACGTACCCACTAAGATGTCTTCGCGTACCCCCGGGGGCACGCGTACCCCAGGTTGAATACCACTGACCTAGAAGACCTGAACCCTCGTACTGACAGTGCATCGTAGTGACATGCTGTTTGTTATTTCCGTCCGACACTTAATTACCCAATCAGCGACGACAACAAGAAGTGTAGATTGCTGTGCACAACTCACGTTAGTGTAAGCGTTCTGTACGACTCTACGAGCCATGGGACCGTCTGGACTTACCGTTGGGTCGCAACGTTTGAAGTTGTTCATATACAGTAAATACACTTTTCGTTTTATAATTTAATATCAGTTCATTTTTATGTTCAAGACATGTCTCTACACTGTATTTTGTTTTTCAAATTCTACGGAACAAAATAGGTTCGTTATGAGTAGCGTGGGTTGTTATTTGAAACCCAGTTACATGCTTCAAATAAACACGAAATTAAGACATTACGTTAACTGTGCGTGTCACAGCTCATTCTGTTATTCATTTGACAATATCTCGCAGTAGCTGCGTAAACAAATGACACCAACAAGTCTATTATATTGATCCTTTAAAGTCCAGTGATTACTATATGTACCGCCAGGTTTAACATTCAACAATTCTACGTTCTGCCCACACAGTGTATTTATGTGTGGATCTCAGAACAAACAGCGATTATTTCACTGTACAGCATTAACTGATTGGTTTGTATAACTGAGACGGAGTGTGTTTACTGCGCGGTACGGACAATTCTGCGTTCTGCCCACACAGTGTATTTATGTGTTTTGTGTGGATCTCAGAACAAACAGCGATTATTTCACTGTACAACATTAACTGATTGGTTTGTATAACTGAGACGTAGTGTGTTTACTGCGCGGTACGGACAATTCTACGTTCTGCCCACACAGTGTATTTATGTGTTTTGTGTGGATCTCAGAACAAACAGCGATTATTTCACTGTACAGCATTAACTGACTGGTTTGTATAACTGAGACGGAGTGTTTACTGCGCGGTACGGACTGTATTATGTGTTTTGTGTGGATCTCAGAACAATCAGCGATTATTTCACTGTACAACATTAACTGACTGGTTTGTATAACTGAGGGGGAGTGTGTTTACTGCGCGGTACGGACTGTATTTATGTGTTTTGTGTGGATCTCAGAACAATCAGCGATTATTTCACTGTACAGCATTAACTGACTGGTTTGTATAACTGAAACGGAGTGTGTTTACTGCTCGGTTGGAGTGAATGTTTAAATATAATTCAGGTTAATATTTGTACTTAAAGGGTTAATGATCAGCATTACGTCATAATTGGGAATTAGGGAAATGCGCACGTCAGATACCTAGATTAGGGGATATATGTAATAGATTTAATTTCCAAGTGACTCTAAGGCAAAACTGAAGGTTGTTTAATCTTGAATTAGCACACCAACTGAAATCTGTATACAGACTGATGTTTATATCCAAGTAATTTTTAAAGCTATGGAAATTATATGACTTAAACATTAGACATATTTTAAATTTATCAAATTTTAATCCGAACAATTTTTTTTTTTGCTATTTTTACTCTCGCAGTTCATTGTAAGAATTGTTAACGCACGTATGACAGAAATGTGAAACCAGCAATAATTCTGCATGTTGGCACATGATTTATGTCCTTGATGATGACCGAGTAGAGGTCGAAACATGCCGCAAATAACGTTGTAAAGAATGTAACGGGTGTTGCAATTTGTAGAATGATGTTCATTATGACGTAGCTACTACTGCGTCCTTCCACATTTATTACAAGTCTTTGCACAGGCGTTCCTCAGTCGACGGCATATAATATATATATGCATTTGAGCGTTTGAGCCATCCGGGGCGCGATGGAATCAGTAGGGGGCGGAATCGTGACAGTTTCTACTGTTCTCATATCGTTCTGATTTTCCCCTACGTGGCATACTATTCTACCGAGGAAATGGAGATGGCAGTTTCTTCCGAAACGTCTGTAATTTCTACCACCCGGTGCTATATTCCAAAGTACCACATCATGAACACGTGTGGAGGTATAGCTCCCCATATGCTTAAAGCGGAGGTGAGTGAAACATGAACAATTTCAGAATTTTGAATGGAATAAGTCAGAAAAGGCTGGTTTACTTTTGGTGAAGGCATTGGATTTTTCTGTTACCGATTGCAGAAGAACACAGCATAACGAGAGTAGCAAAGCAGTGGCCGGTGTGGATTGTGCCAGTACTGTGCTGGCAGCTGGGTTGAGAGGAGCTTGGTTGGGTATTTGGCGAAGCTTGCTGGACAAATACAGCTCAGCGGGCGGTCCCAGACCGGTCTGCATCGCGCTGCTCTCTTTGTCCACCGGTGGCTGTCAAGCGATGCAGGGGATCCTGCGAGCATATGCCAACAAAGACGGCTCAGCGTCGCCGGCATGGAGACGGGCGTCGAAAGTATTCGTTTGCTTATCGGGAGAACCTAGATTGAAGAATCAGATGACGCCGTGTTCTTTCATTTTAACGACGAACTGCTAGTCGTGGTAGGGTGTACATACGTAATTCGCTCGGAAGAGCTGGCTTCTGCAGAGTTGTAACTAACTCCATGGAGCAGAATCCTTCTTGAGAAGCTAAGGGGTCCTGATCTAGTTAAAATATCCCCTGCATTTTGTGGAAACCGGAGTTTCATTACCTCGTTCACAAGCGCCTGCGACTTCTACATATCCTGAGCCAGATCAATCCAGTCCACGCTCCCCCATCCTATTTCTTGAAGATCCATTTTAATATTATCCTTTAGTCCAAAAATAATTGTGGTGTCGGACGATATATACGCCGCATATAAGCACACATTTTTCGCATAGCGAAGAAATTTAAGCGGCAGTGGTTGTTTATGTAGTGTCTCAGCGTATGTATAGAGAGACTCTTGATTCGGACCCGCAGTTTCCTTAATACGAATCGGGAGTACCGACCGGTACACCGTGACGTCACCTGAATGCAGCCGGAAAGATCTTTCTTACAATGAACTACGAGAAATAGGTTGTAATGATAACGATGTTGAACGGTGCTGTGGTAGATCTAATGGAGGACTTGTGGTGGTGACTTTTCAATAATATCATTTGTACTGTGCCTGCACCGTGGAGTTCATGTTAATGTCCATTCCAAGGTGTACAATACTATTGTACAAAATAAAATAGAAGTGTGTGTTGTTATTTGGCTACGACTGACTTAACGAAACTGAATTTTTGACATTTTAAATGCTGCATTGTCCTTCATGTTCATTTGTCTCTTCTTGCGAAGAGAATTACGCTGCATACGCAATTATCGAACGTAGAATCAGAGCTTATTGGTCCTGTGTAGCATTCAACATAACAGAAAACCACGTCATACATGTTAATGGCATTTTTTGCTGTTAAACTGTAGCATTATGAATATCTTTGTTGTAAACTGTAGCATTAGTATGATATCTTTGCTCTTAAACTTATGAATGATATTTTTGCTGTTAAACTGTAGCATTATGTACAATTTTTTAGGCAAATTTCTGTGTTTTCTGAGGCGATACGTGTGCGCACACAACCCAGTACCTAACTTTCATTTTATGCTTTCTATGCAAAGGACAAAGAAAAGTTTTGTCTTTACTGTGCATGTGAACTTGACTGTTTTACAGTATCTATCGTTCCCAAAGAATCGGTTACAGATTACTGCATTTCCGACTGATCACCTCCGCCGATCTGCCCCTCGTATGGCCACTGGTACTTAACCTTGTGCGGTGTAGAGGACAGGCCGGTGTGGTTATAACTGAGCCTTATGTGAAACAGTACAGGTTACAGTGTTTAGTATGTAGACGTTATACCTGAGCCTTATGTGAAACAGTACAGGTTACAGTGTTTACTGTGTAGACGTTATACCTGAGCCTTATGTTAAACAGTACAGGTTAGTGTTTACTGTGTAGACGTTACACCTGAGCCTTATGTGAAACAGTACAGGTTACAGTGTTTACTGTGTAGACGTTATACCTGAGCCTTATGTGAAACAGTACAGGTTACAGTGTTTAGTATGTAGACGTTATACCTGAGCCTTATGTGAAACAGTACAGGTTACAGTGTTTACTGTGTGGACGTTATACCTGAGCCTTATGTGAAACAGTACAGGTTACAGTGTTTACTGTGTAGACGTTATACCTGAGCCTTATGTGAAACAGTAGAGGTTACAGTGTTTACTGTGTAGACGTTATACCTGAGCCTTATGTGAAACAGTACAGGTTACAGTGTTTACTGTGTAGACGTTATACCTGAGCCTTATGTGAAACAGTACAGGTTACAGTGTTTACTGTGTAGACGTTATACCTGAGCCTTATGTGAAACAGTAGAGGTTACAGTGTTTACTGTGTAGACGTTATACCTGAGCCTTATGTGAAACAGTAGAGGTTACAGTGTTTACTGTGTAGACGTTATACCTGAGCCTTATGTGAAACAGTAGAGGTTACAGTGTTTACTGTGTAGACGTTATACCTGAGCCTTATGTGAAACAGTACAGGTTACAGTGTTTACTGTGTAGACGTTATACCTGAGCCTTATGTGAAACAGTACAGGTTACAGTGTTTACTGTGTGGACGTTATACCTGAGCCTTATGTGAAACAATACAGGTTACAGTGTTTACTGTGTGGACGTTATACCTGAGCCTTATGTGAAACAGTACAGGTTACAGTGTTTACTGTGTGGACGTTATACCTGAGCCTTATGTGAAACAGTACAGGTTACAGTGTTTACTGTGTGGACGTTATACCTGAGCCTTATGTGAAACAGTACAGGTTACAGTGTTTACTGTGTAGACGTTATACCTGAGCCTTATGTGAAACAGTACAGGTTACAGTGTTTACTGTGCGGACGTTATACCTGAGCCTTATGTGAAACAGTACAGGTTACAGTGTTTACTATGTAGACGTTATACCTGAGCATTATGTGAAACAGTACAGGTTACAGTGTTTACTGTGTAGACGTTATACCTGAGCATTATGTGAAACAGTACAGGTTACAGTGTTTACTGTGTACACGTTATACCTGAGCCTTATGTGAAACAGTACAGGTTACAGTGTTTACTGTGTAGACGTTATACCTGAGCCTTATGTGAAACAGTACAGGTTACAGTGTTTACTGTGTAGACGTTATACCTGAGCATTATGTGAAACAGTACAGGTTACAGTGTTTACTGTGTAGACGTTATACCTGAGCCTTATGTGAAACAGTACAGGTTACAGTGTTTACTGTGTAGACGTTATACCTGAGCCTTATGTGAAACAGTACAGGTTACAGTGTTTACTGTGTAGACGTTATACCTGAGTCTTATGTGAAACAGTACAGGTTACAGTGTTTACTGTGTAGACGTTATACCTGAGCCTTATGTGAAACAGTACAGGTTACAGTGTTTACTGTGTGGACGTTATACCTGAGCCTTATGTGAAACAGTACAGGTTACAGTGTTTACTGTGTAGACGTTATACCTGAGCCTTATGTGAAACTGTACAGGTTACAGTGTTTACTGTGTAGACGCATAATTAAGTCGACAAGTGCTTGCTGTTATTTACATGTCAGTATAAACAAACACCTGCTGCTGAAGACCCTTGGAGCAATTGGCTTGCTTTCCAGCAGAGCGCACATGTCGGAAAAGTTGCCTATCACTTACGGCGGTATCGGAGCGTAATCACCGATTAGCAAGAAGCGGATAGCAAAGTGGTCTCCGTTTAGCGGTCGACTGCCGGACACAAAGACACCCCGACGCACCGAGCGCCAGAGATAGACGTCAGCGTACTGTCGACGGTGGCATCATACTGGCGATAATCTGACGACTGATCGGAATTGAAGGATTGAAGATGACGTGTTTATTAACACACACGTGGTTCGTTGGCTTCACGGGCACGTGATCGTGAGCGCCCAATGGAAAACAGTTACGTACGTGTCTCGTATCTACCCGTCTTGTTTTGTCAGCTGGAAAATGCAGTGTTTGGTTGCGTCTTTCAGGCCACGAAATACGAATTTAATACAGGAGTGCACGAATTTTCCGTACGTTTGGGAGCGACGTCAAAATCTTAGGCGCCAGCAAGTTCCGTACTGTTAGGCGGCATCATGCAAAATGCAGTGGCTGCGGTGACCTGGCGCCCGAAATTTGCGCACTCCGCCCCCCCCACCTCCTTTAATCTGTCAGCTGTATGGAGAAGACAAGAGCGTCGTAACAGTCGCCTGTTTAGGACTGCCACGTTAATTTAGTCGTAACTGAAGTCACATACAGTGGAACCTCGAACTTCGAACACAATCCGTTCCAGGAGACGGTTCGACTCTCAAGTTGTTCGACTTTCGAGTTAAATTTCCCCATAAGAAATAATGTAAATTGAATTAATCCGTTCCAGACCCCCAAAATTTACCCAATATAAAACATTTTAAGTGCCCATTTCAAAAGATCATAATGATAAAACAAGTATATTTAATTTCAATAATTGAATATTTTTATTTATAATAGTACATACATAAAAATATTGTATAATAATCAATCAATAATAATAGTAGGAGGGATATTACTGTTCACTGGAAGGTGAATTACCCTTCTTTCATCTGGACCAAGCAGAGAGAGAAGGCGACCACGTGATTCTTTGTTCGACTTTCGAGTTTTTGTTTGAGTTTCAAAACCGGATTTTCCTCGAATTTTTTGTTCGAGTTTCAAGTTGTTCGAACATCAAACCGTTCGAAGTTCGAGGGTCCACTGTATTTGTGAAGTTCAGTACACTTGTTTGTATGCTGTTAGTCAATGACTTATTTCGTTTGTAAGCTTCATAATGCACCGTATTTTTTGCTTCCTTAAAAGAAATAGGCGTCGCATATCGCTATTCTGTGTTTGTTTATATGTCTGTCTGTCCATTTCATTGCCTACCACATAACCGATTTTGACGAAACTTCGTCTGAACGTTGCGTGGTAGAAGCCACCTAAAATGTCACATTTCACAGTTTCCTACAATTAGTAATAAGCATTGACTCGCGAACTTGTGAGGTGGGTGTGACACGTGAAACTTAATTTAGGATCTTGGTATGATGTGTGGTAATGGATCTTCATAAAATATGCAACAGTTGGTCAGGTGAAAGTTCTCGTAAAATGTAACACAACAATGTGACGTCCGTTGAAACGTTTTTTGTAGCTTTCGCTTTTATGGCGATAACGACCCATGGGAACTGGGCGTGTGATATTTGGTACGGAGATGGAGCACACACATAAGTTAAAAATTATGTACGTAACGCCGCGATAGCTCAGTCGGTATTGCGACTACGCTACGAGCTGGACGGTCCGGGGATCGAATTCCGGTGGGGGCGAGATTTTCAGCACCTGTCCAGACCGGCCCTGTGGCCCACCCAGCCTCCTGTACAATGGGCAACGGGTCATTCCTGGGGGTAAAGCGGCCGGGGCGTGGCGTTGACCACCCACCCCCATCTAGAGCCGAGGTTCTTCTCTGAGCCTTCGTGGCCTGTTATCGAGTGAACTTTACCTGTACGTAACGTTATATATGAGTTAACACGTAAGTATAAGCATGCGCATGGCGTGACACTTGGAGAAGTTTATGCACACAGAATCTGTACTTACAGTAATACATTCTTCATAGAAATGGAGGAGAACAACAGTAATTAAAATGATTGATCCGTAGGCGAAGAAATTACGCAGTGGGGAAAATGGCTACTGTGAGTTCGGCTCGGAACCTTTTGCTTTGTAGTCCTGAAGCCAGTGAACTGTAATTCCCGCCTATGAATTTTGCACCTCGTGTATAATGCCATTAGCAGTGTAATCGTGACGGGTCTTCTAAAACGAAGTTACAGACTGTTTGACGACGTACGTCAGCGGATACAGTGTTGACTTCGTGGCGAGTGTTAAGTTTTGACTTTTATTTCCGAGTTCTGTCGCCCTGGTTGGTTTTGGTGCGAACGTGACGTTATATATTGGGCAGTTCGGCCATTTCTTTACACGTGAGCTGTCTTTTAAGGGATATTCTGTAGCGTAGTCGGCATAGTATGGCCATTTCTTTACACGTGAGCTGTCTTTTAAGGGATATTCTGTAGCGTAGTCGGCATAGTATGGCCATTTCTTTACACGTGAGCTGTCTTTTAAGGGATATTCTGTAGCGTAGTCGGCATAGTATGGCCATTTCTTTACACGTGAACTGTCTTTAAGGGATATTCTGTAGCGTAGTCGGCATAGTATGGCCATTTCTTTACACGTGAACTGTCTGTAAGGAATATTCTGTAGCGTAGTCGGCATAGTATGGCCATTTCGTGAACTGTCTGTAAGGGATATTCTGTAGCGTAGTCGGCATAGTATGGCCATTTCGTGAACTGTCTTTAAGGGATATTCTGTAGCGTAGTCGGCATAGTATGGCCATTTCGTGAACTGTCTTGAAGGGATATTCTGTAGCGTAGTCGGCATAGTATGGCCATTTCTTTACACGTGAGCTGTCTTTTAAGGGATATTCTGTAGCGTAGTCGGCATAGTATGGCCATTTCTTTACACGTGAGCTGTCTTTAAGGGATATTCTGTAGCGTAGTCGGCATAGTATGTCCATTTCTTTACACGTGAGCTGTCTTTAAGGGATATTCTGTAGCGTAGTCGGCATAGTATGGCCATTTCTTTACACGTGAACTGTCTGTAAGGGATATTCTGTAGCGTAGTCGGCATAGTATGGCCATTTGTTTACACGTGAGCTGTCTTTAAGGGATATTCTGTAGCGTAGTCGGCATAGTATGGCCATTTCTTTACACGTGAGCTGTCTTTAAGGGATATTCTGTAGCGTAGTCGGCATAGTATGGCCATTTCTTTACACGTGAGCTGTCTTTTAAGGGATATTCTGTAGCGTAGTCGGCATAGTATGGCCATTTATTTACACGTGAGCTGTCTTTAAGGGATATTCTGTAGCGTAGTCGGCATAGTACGGGGAGGACGATCCGCGGTTGGAATCCGGCAGAGGCTAGTGATTTTTTAAATTTAACGTGATCCATCCCGCTGTGCACGCCCAAACAAATAAACTACACAATAAATTCCGTTCAGCACAACTTATATTTAATATATTTAAATGAGATTGTTTTAATTTTACCTTTATCGAACTACATTACATACATGACATTTATCTCTAACACACATTCAGACATGCACAAATCTGTAGGCGATATATACAGTCGAACTCGGTTATAACGTCTTGAAAGTGACTGAATATTTTGTGTCGTTATAAACGAGGAGTTTAATGTTGTGGTTAACTGTGACGAATTAATTGGTACTACAGAATATCTGACGCTGTAGGCGAGGTGTCGTATAAACCGATGTCGTTATAACCGTGTATGATGTTATGGTTAACTGTGACGAATTAATTGGTACTACAGAATATCTGACGCTGTAGGCGAGGTGTCGTATAAACCGATGTCGTTATAAGCGGGTTAGACTGTGCTTCGATATTGTGTGTATTTGTACTGAATTAGAGACAACACAGGACTATCGGAACTTCACCACACCCACGGAAGATACTTTGTGGACGTTACGAATGAATGTCAGATAAAGTTACTTTATCGCACAGTGACTCGCCAAACTGCCTGCCGAACCCACGTACCCGCGAGACACGTCAGTCACCTCAAATGAGGTCACAGATACTAGACTCATGACATGTCAAATGTGAATCATGCCACGTTTATACAGATACTTGTGTTATCCTGTTCATATTTGCTGAAGAACTTCTGTTCGAACCTGTGGTTGGCCATACCGGTATGATTTTGTTACAACTCGCCGAAGTTGTGTACTCTGCCGATCTCAGGCTTCCGCCGCGATGTGCATAATATCTGCGCTCTTCTGGGATATTACGCAGCGCTGAGTGTGGTAGTTCTGTACCGACGTTTCGGTACAACCTATCGGTCTCATCTTCCAGGTTCTTCTTGGAATTCTTGACCCTTGAACATGGACTGATAGGTTATACCGAAACGTGGATACATAAATCCTACTCAGCGCTGCGTAATACCCCAGAAGACCGGAGATTTCAATATTATTTGATTTTAATACTGTGACGAAGTAACATTAAATTAGTTGTTGTATTCAGTTGTCTTCTACAGCGCAATGCTAAACATATCTACTGTATGCGTCGCAGTGATAATGCAAAGTATTCAAGATAGGCTAAGTACCTGTAGAAGGCTTAAGCGTGCATAGTTTTTAAGTAGTGCAGTCACCACGTTAAGTTGTCGGTACGCTTAAAAGGCACAGGGAGACGAGTGATGGCTGCAGAGGACGCTCTGCGCATGCGCCGTTCTCTTCTACTGTCCGGAGGGGGGAAAAAAACACACACAACCTGCCGTAATTCATTGAACAAAGGAACTCCAGGTCAATGCTTTCTGTTAGGTGGATACCTGTCGTAGCTACTAGGATTCTTTCCACAGCAAGAGGCCAGGCTTGCAGCGTTCCAGAGAGTTGGCCCCCATGTGCAGTCCTATAACTCACAGGTTTTACCAGACTTGACTCCTTTCTTGCAAGCCTAAACTATACCGTGATACTCCATCCCCGAGAAGCAATCCTAAACAGACCTGACCACTACATCGATTTCTATAAGCATGGAGCTCCGGCAGGATGATGCTAACAAGGTACAACGCTAATTCGGGGGGGGGGGGGGGGGAACCTGCTGCTAAGTCCACAACATATCTCACATGCACTGCTCGGGGATGGAACCCGGGCCTCTGCGATGAGAGGCCGGCACGAACATGAATTGATACCAGATTTGTCACTAATGGTATGATAAAATCGTGTTTCTTCTTCCTGGCGCGAGTGATTTAGATAAAACATTCCTTCAGCCTCGTGTTGCGAAACGTCAGATGTTTACCACCCCCAGCGTGCTCGTTTTACGTGACATGCGCAGTAGGTATAAAGTTTGTGAAGTGTATTTTGCAGCTTTTGTTTTATGTCCCTGTCAGATTAAAAAAAAAGGCTTCTGCGATCTGCAGAGGGGAATCAGGATATACATACAAGTACACAGACACGCCGGAGATTAGTTACACAGCGCATTCTGTAGGATTAGGACGGCACCAAACCTTGCAGATACGTCTTCTCAGCATGGTGGTGTCCAGGATTAAGTTAAACTCTGTAATCTTATTGTTTTGTTGGTATAGCGGGCTGGAGACTATGGAAGTGTTCATGCAGAATCGAAATGCTCTGTGGCAACCGACGGATTGGCCAATGACGCACTGGCACTGGTATCGGTAATCCGGCATTGCGACGGACGGTTTATAGATGTTTTGCTACCGCATTACGTAAGTGCTTTGTGAACTGCTACAATAGAGCTGCGAATGGCTGACCGCCGTTTTGGAATACAGCGCAGTCGGTGCTGCAGAGTCTTGTATCTAAATCGCGATGGACAGCTCTGATGTGGGATGTGACTGATGTCACGTGCCATGTGACTGATGTCACGTGCCATGTGATACTCACAAAACGGCCTGCCGTAATGGTTGAGATTAAAATGTACAGGCATGGGTTGTGAATGAGGGAATGGACCGATCTGCTTTTGTGTCGACGGTGATGATTGCGTTGCGCGACGGAAGATGTATCGAAAACCAGAGTGAAGACTTCGTTGAAGGTAGTGGATTTCGTTGGTTGGTTGGTTGGTTGGTTGGTTCGTTGGTTCGTTCGTTCGTTGGCTGCTTGGTTGGTTGGTTCGTGGTTCTTTGGTTCGTTGGTTGGTTCATTTGTTGGTTGGTTGGCTCATTGGTTAGTTGGTTCGTTCGTTCGTTGGTTCTTTGGTTCGTTGGTTGGTTCATTTGTTGGTTGATTGGCTCATTGGTTAGTTGGTTGGTTGGTTGGTTGGTTCGTTGGTTCTTTGGTTCGTTGGTTGGTTCATTGGTTGGTTGGTTGGCTCATTGGTTAGTTGGTAGGTTGGTTCGTTCGTTCGTTGGTTGGTTCATTGGTTGGTTGGTTGGTTCATTGGTTGGTTCGTTCGTTCGTTGGTAGGTTCGTTCGTTCGTTGGTAGGTTGGTTGGTTGGCTGGTTGGTTCATTTGTTGGTTCGTTGGTTCGTCGGTCGGGAAAGGTGGTATCGAAAGAACTTACGAAAGAAAGAAAGAAAGATGGTAGAAACAACAAATTTGTTTCTACAAGTTTTCAGGTATTCACAGCGTTCGTCAGACATTGTCTTTAGTTTCTTCCTCCCTTCCTGCATCACGTACTTGAGATCTCAGCCCTTCAGCTGCACGTTCCAGTACAGATGGACGTTCTAACATTAACGTTCCAGATGCCTTCGCACGTACGATAACGTTCTATCTCTTTACGTTTCAGTTCGTTTAAGATTTCAGGTTGACAGCCCGGCAGATGATTTATTTGAAGTTTATATTGCGCTGTGCTGTGTACTTAAGTTTATATTGCGCTGTGCTGTGACCTTAAGTTTATATTGCGCTGTGCTGTGACCTTAAGTTTATATTGCGCTGTGCGTGACCTTAGTTTATATTGCGCTGTGCTGTGACCTTAAGTTTATATTGCGCTGTGCTGTGACCTTAAGTTTATATTGCGCTGTGCTGTGACCTTAAGTTTATATTGCGCTGTGCTGTGACCTTAAGTTTATATTGCGCTGTGCTGTGACCTTAAGTTTATATTGCGCTGTGCTGTGACCTTAAGTTTTTTAAATAAGTTATTAGTTAAATAATCTAAAAAAAACACAATCAGTGTGTTGGCTAGTAAATCAGTCGTAACCAATTACAAGGCGGAAACTTTAAACAAAATTAAGTTTCTCTTAAAACAGTTGTGGTAAAATAAGTTTTCTGTAATCAGTTTCTTAAAGCACTTCTATAAAGTATAAACTTATTTTTGAAGAAAATGTACCGTGTTTATTTATCATCTTAGACGTTACTTCACGGTGTAAAGGTAAAGGTAAAGGTAACGTTCACCCTGTAACAGACCATGAAGGCCCAGAGGGGGAGTAGAGGTATAGCTCTACTCTTTCTTTAACCTCTGCGCTAGATGGGGGTGGGTGGTCAACGCCACGCCACGCCCCGGTACCCATCGTACAGGAGGCTGGGTAAGCCCCAGGGTCGGTCTGAACGGGTGCCGAAAATCTCGACCCCACCGGGATTCGATCCCCGGGCCGTTCAACCCGTAGCGATTCGCTATACCGACTGAGCTATCCAGGCCCACCTTCACGGTGCAGTGGTGTTAATTTAAGATGAACAAAAGCTAGCGAAGTTCTCCAGTCGCAGCTAATCTTATCGGTAACGAAATTGCACGCGGAACTGTGACTTCCCTTATCGGGCAGATTCGTAGTACGCAAATTCGGGAGCCGTTCCAAGTTTCTTTGTTTTTGGATCACGTAATGCTCGTCTTACCTGTGCTTTGTCACTTCTTTAAATGGAAGGTCATAATGTTTTGTGAATGACGTATGATTTTAATACTGAAACGTACCGATGTAGTGTTCACGTACCACAATTCTCTTGAGGAAGTATTCCATTCGAATCCCGTGGGGGGGGGGGGGGGGGCAAGAGATTTTCCTCTTTTCCAAAACGTTCAGACTGGCTCTTGGGCCCACTTAGCCCCCAATTCTGTGGGTACCGAGCGTCTTTCCGGCCGGTAAAGCAGCGCCGGCGCGAAGTTGACCACACTTCCATCTAGTGCTGAGGTTAAGAATGCGTGGAGCTATCTCTCTCTTACCTCTGTGTACCTTCATGGCGTGGACAGGGACAACTTTACCTTATACCATTCCAATCTTGTTTGCTTTACCAACTGTGGTAACTGTAGGCTTCCTAGTCCCTCCAGGCCAATGGCGGGACATTACACTGAAATAGGTCATGACCTTGCCCTTCTTCTCGCATACTTACAATTCATGAACACTTGCCATTATGCGACCTCTGCGTTTGTAAGTAACGGGCTTCATCCAGCAATTTGTCCTGTCCCATGTCAATCCATGATTAAGTCTTCGTTTGTACTCAACACTTGGCGTGTTTTCTATGTATTTCCGGAATCAGCCCGTAAACGGTTAAATCATGTAATACGAAGGTTTTTAAAACTTCCTTTCGTGGTGTGCATCAGGCGCTGTCAGCGGCACACTGCCGGCATGCAGTGTGTTAGCCAAATCAGCCGACCGTGTCAAGAGCCCGGATCACCGATGCGTAACTTCGAGCCTGTGGGATTGGTTCGATTCTGGTTTGGAACTTGAATGCTTGCAGTATTTGCATTCAGTAGGAAAGGGAGATGTTTAAGTATGAGTGCTGTTTGTCATGCAAAATATGGCTTAGTTGACTATGGTTGTGTGTATTAGTGCGTCTGTAATGTGGGTAGAACTACCGTTAGTGGGGAGCAGTTGGAAATCGTGGGCATAGTTGCGAGGATAATAATAATAATACGGATAAATGAGTAGGTCGTGAGAGGGTGGACTGGGTTAATCTGGCTCAAGCTGTTATCTAGATTTCATGGTCACGGTGATGATTCACGTTTCATAAACGCATAATGTTTACATAGGGACTGTTCGCTTTTCTAGACTGCTCGTATCTCAAGACGTCAGTTTCAACTGCCAGAAGGTAAATTAACTAAGCTCATGGTATGTGGCAGGAGAGGCCAAACGTTACGGTACTTGCTCTGAACTGACCCGCTGCACTCATTCATTCTGCAGTCTGTCTTACGACAGGTCCGTAGCCTCTTCATTCTGTAGTCTGTCTTACGACAGGTCCGTAGCCTCTTATTCTGTAGTCTGTCTTACGACAGGTCCGTAGCCTCTTCATTCTGTAGTCTGTCTTACGACAGGTCCGTAGCCTCTTCATTCTGTAGTCTGTCTTACGACAGGTCCGTAGCCTCTTCCAAAGCGAGTTCTCCACAGGGTGCGATCTAGTGCTTCCTCTTTCAATTTCCAGATATTTTCTTTTCCTTAAGGTCATCCAGTAGCTGCTTACGTCTTCTCCCTCGTCGTCCCGTCATTTCTATCCTCCCTTCTACCTTTCCTTCAATCACGTGTTTCAGAAGGCAGTTTTTACGCAAGATATGACCAATCCAGTTAGCCTTTCTTCTTTTTATTGTATGTACGATATTCCTCTCCTCCTTGACTCTGTGTAATACTTCTTCATTTCTCACACGATCGGTCCAACTGATCTTCTCCATCCTTCTCCAGCACCACATTTCAAAACTTTCAGATACTTCTGATCTACTTTCCGAAGTGTCCACGTTTCAGCACCATACAAAGCTATGCTCCAAATGTAGCACTTTACTAGCTTCTTCCTTAAATTTACGTCCAGTTTGCTGGTGAAAAGATTTTTCTTCTTGTTGAATGCTGCTTTTGCCATGGCAATTCTGGATTTAATTTCACGTGTACACCTTGCGTCACTTGTTATCATGCTACCCAAATAATTTAAATATTCCACATTCTCCAATTGTTTTTGATCTATCATAATTTTCATTGGGGATGGTTGCCTTGAGATTTTCATTACTTTAGTTTTTCCCACATTCATTTCCATTCCATAGCGTCTTCCAATTTCACTCAGTCTATCAATCATGCCCTGTAGCACCTTTTCTTCCCTAGCCAGTAGCACAAGGTCCGCTGCTCTATGCTACTTTTTTGGTTCCAGGTTACTAACAAATATCCAGGTTAAGAAACGTTTTCGCTGTGTTTAGTTAAACACCACGCCGTAAAGGCAAATGGCGGTGGAGGTGTGGCGCCATGAATTCTTGTCATCGGCACCAGATGGTCAGGTTGGCGGGGTCCGTCCGCTTTATCGGCGGGGAAACAGCCCCAGCGCTCATTCAGTGAAGATGCTGGATGTGTCCCAGAGAAAGTCTGGGTGATGTAGATTAGAATTATTTATCCCTGCCTGGAATCGAACCGCTGTTAATTGGTACAACCAGTACTCTAGATACCAACCGAACAAACTCAATGGTGCAAGATTCCTTCTTCAGAAAGTAACAGACCCAAAAGATCCTAGGCTAATCAAGAAATCTCTCCTTCCCCCAATTTTAGGCAAACAAAGGGCCATTCAGAAGAGCTCGCCACTTGTCGCTGTCCCGCGCCAGATAAGTAAACATTTTCCCGGCCTTTTTCTGTAGTACCCATTTTACGATTAGTGTCTTCTGGTGTATCCACCAAGAAACTCTGTACGCATTTCTTGTCTCCTCCATATGCGCCCCATTGCCAACTAGTCCGCTCGGTCGCCATAATGTTCTGTGTTCAGCGAGGTGTTCAAATGACGAAGCTCCTGACTACACGTACCTCTTGTTTTACGCCTTTTTTATTCTGCGCATTTCTGATTTACGCCTTCTCATTTTCCGTTTAACGCCCTTTGGCTCGCTGCGCTGTAATGCGCTAACCCATACCTATTCCATTATTCTGAGAATATCGTTTTTTTATTTACGCCCATTTTTTTCAGGAACACAACTGGGGCGAAAACAAGGCCTTGGTATACGAGTATGCAGGTGTCTGCAGCCTGCCATTACTTCCCATTACGATCTCGGCACCCTTTTCTCAAACACCCTTAATTAATCCGCGTGGACTGTAGTTAATCTTGGGGATGTATCCGGGGGTCGATGTGGCCGAACTGTGTGACTGTGCATGCTCTTAGCGTCTACGATGATGCAGCGGTGTCAGGAATGTGCCAGGGTCAATAACTTCGGCTTCCTGGCTTGGTGTTGGAAAGACAGACAACTCTAAGTCCACTTTGGTAATCATTTGTATTATCACGAAGTTGCTGAGCTGTACAATATTAATGTTATCATGACGTGTAACAAGAAGCTGCTACATTTTTACCGCTTTATTCAGCTCCACGATAGGCTGGCACTCTGCAGCCACACACGCATCACATACGTACGTACGCACAATTACACACTCACACTCGAAGCTAGCTGGTTAACGCAGTGCCAAAATTTTCAGTTTTTGACTGGTCAGCTATTACCAACTTTGCGGAGGGTCGTTCTGTCATCTTCAGGTACTGACAGCCCAAGAAGTGCGTTAGACTTGCTAGAATCTAAAGATGGGGGTTTGCATATCCTCCGAAACGTCGGTAAGTTTACCAGTCCACACAGTGTAGCATTCCAGGATAAATGGCTCATACGTCACACAGTACATTCACACCAAGTTAGGATCTTCGCATCAGATGGTCATACATTTTTGTTACTGTTTAGAATTTTTGAAATATATTTTAGAATGCTGTTACTGTTACTGCGGTCTGTTACTGTTACTGCGTCTGTCACTGTTACTGTTACTGCGGTCTGTTACTGTTACTGTTACTGTTACTGCGGTCTGTCACTGTTACTGTTACTGCGGTCTGTCACTGTTACTGTGGTCTCTTACATGTCTTTGAAGGACTTGTAATTTGTATACGTTGATTTTGTTGATGTTAAACTTCGGCCATACATAACCTCAAACTTTCAGCCCGTCGAAATATTTAGTGGTTTTATGACTTACAAAAAAATGTTTTATACACAGTTTATAAGTGGAATTTATTCATATTGTATCTAGATACATAACTTCATATTCCTGGTTATAAGCGATCAATATTAAATACCATAAATTTTATATCATCTTCACCGTGCATGTTTTAAACAACTCACAAATTACACACCAACCAAATGCACTATATTTTCACTTTTTATTCTTTAACCCCTACATATGTTTCAGCCCTTACAGGGCCACTTAAGGGGCTCGTAATCTACATTTACTTTACATCCATTGTTGTCTGTTATTATGTTATGTATCACATGGCCTTGTAAGGGCTGAAACATATGTAGGGGTTACAGAATAAAAAAGTGAAGAAATATAGTGCATTTGGTTGGTGTGTAATTTGTAATTAAATACAATGTTCGCGCTTTTCAATTTTCCTCAGTTATGCGTCATGAAAATGGCGTAAATACAAACATCGATAACTGCACAGGAACGTGACGTAACATCACGAAGACTACGTCACAGCCAAACAAATACCAGCTGCCGTTTTGGCGCCATATTATGTGTTTATAAATAAGTATAGAACAGTAAGTATTAAATACAGTCGAACTCTGTTATAACGTCACAAAAGGGACTGAATATTTTGTGTCGTTATAAACGAGTGTCGTTATAACCGAGTAGAATAATGTTATGGTTAAGAGTGAGGAATTAATTGTTACCAAAGAATATGTGACGCTATAGACGAGGTGTCGTATAAATCGATCTCGTTATAACCGGGTTCGACCCTACTATGTATGCGACGATTCTGCCGTAATTATCCGCCTTGCAGGGCGTTTGCCTCAAAGCTACACGGGGTCGAAAAGAGTAGGTATGAAATATTATGACTCATTTGTATTTATGTCTTAATTAGCAGGCGTGAAAATCGCACTTTTTTTTTTGCGCCTTGTTATGTTGGATCATATGTGGCCGATCTATCGTATAGGGTACGATTTTAGAGGGGTGTCGCGGGGAAACGCTTGTGACATGAAATGAGTGTGTTGATTTTCTCTACAACTTTTATCTGAAACATTTCTGAACCTAAGAAGTAATCAACAAGATATTTTTGTCCGATTTTAACCAAACTTCGTATTTTAGGCAGATTTAGTACAAGTGTCTGATATATAACGTTTCACGAAAATCTGTCCAGTAGGAGCTGAGTTGTTCCATGCGAATAGACAGACAGACAGACATGACATGACATGACATGACATGACATGTGGAAGCTAAAAGAATGTCGTAACGTTGCTAACGCCCATAAAAATGAAACTGGTGCTCAAGCAGTGTGAGGTGAAACGAACAGGCTGTGCTATTGCTCTGGTAGCTGCCTGGATACAGCCTTATGTAAAGTGGCTTAAAACTTTACGAGGAAGTAACGCTGTATCTACAGGCTTACGCAGGAATGGATGGATTGATCGATTGCGTGCGGCGAGACCCTGCCCGGCTAATGGCATATGGATAGCCCCAAATACCTCACAGAAGTTGTATTCTATTGGGGCGCTGTTAAGTTACTATCGCCCATCTGTCAGTCCGGTGCCTTGACAGAGATATTTTGGAGCCATGTCGTTACATCTCACCTGAACATGTACAGTCAAGACACACAAACACAACATCGCACTTAAACTCTGTGTTTCAAAATTATCAATAAACAGCTGTCACTTCTTTTAACATCCTAAGAGGCCGTTGACTCTCTCATGAGACCCCCTGGCGAATTACACAAATAAAACGTCACTACCGGCTTGGTGCTTGTAACAAGAAGAAAAAACACACGCACACCTACCTGTATTCTGTACATTACGTGTCATGTTTTGGCAGCACAAGATATACCGGACGATTTTCATTCAGAGTTCTAAGAAATTGTGTTCTGATAGAAGCCATGTTAGGTCAGTAAAATATGCACATCGTTGGAGTGTCTTCAGACACGGAGGGTAAGAAGGTAAAGTTCTCCCTACAACAGGCCACGAAGGCCCAGAGGGGGAGTAGAGGTATAGCTCTACTCTTTCTTTAACCCTGGCACTAGATAAGGGTGGGTGGTCAACTTCACGCCCCGGCCGCTTTACCCCCGAGAAAGAGACCCGGTACCCATTGTATAGGAGGCTGGGTGGGCCCCAGGACCGGTCTGGACGGCTGCGAAAAATGTCGCCCCTACCGGGATTTTTTTTTCCTGTCCGGGTTTTTGTACTGTTTAAATCCTTTCGTCCTTCATGTCACTTTACGTTCTATATTAACGTCCTTACAACAACACACAACACTCACAACAGACAGACATCCATGCCCCCGTGGGATTCAAACCCACAATCCCAGTAAGCGAGCGGCCGTAGACCCACCTTAGACCGCGCGGCCACTGGGATCGGCGGATTCGATCCCCGAACCGTCCAGCCCGTAGCGAGTCGCTATACCGACTGAGCTATCCCGGCCCACGGACAGATGGTAATACGTCCAATAAGCAGTCGGCGACAGCGGATGAAGGGTGGTCCTCCAGGTTGGGTTTAAGTGTGGGATAAACAGATCCGCACTATAAAGATTATTGTCATCCGATACGAAACAAATGGCCTGTTGGTGCCTGCGCATGTGTTACGTAATGAAGAGCTGATGACTGAACGGCTGCGCGTGTTATCGTTTGGATGTTTGTTAAAAGATGATAAAGGGTTTGGTGGAAAAGCTGTTGCGCGTAGGTAGCTGTAAACTGCTTAGAAAAGTTTGGTAGAACAACCTTAAAAGAAGACGCAACATGCGTGGAGGGGTGGGGTGTAGGTGTAGAAGGAGGGATGAAATTTAAAGTGGATTTTCGAAGGGAAATTGTGTAAACATGGGAGTATTAGATTTAAAGGTTTAGCAGAAGGTGAAGGATCTTCTGGGCTCCTTAAAGTAGGGATTGTTTTTGAAGATTCACGTCTCCTGGGGTGTTTCTCTGTTTTGTTGGCTAAATAGTTACCGAAGTTTCGACGGAGCGTAGTGCCGTCATTTTCAGGTTCTAACACTCCTCTTGGACTGTCTGACCCTGAAGATGACGGCAGTATTTTCGTTCGAAACTTCGGTAACTGTTTACCAGTTGACACGACCCTCGATATCACTGTGATGACCGCTTATTTGGCAGAGAAATTCTTGTCGGGACATGTGGGTTTCTAAAGAAGTTGTAAGGAGCCCGCCGGCAGGGATTGGGACCCGCGCGGTGTTCATGTTTTCACAGCAGACTGTACCTCTGCCCATGAACGTAGAGCTAGCCAACCTTCGGAGAGGTTAAACTGAAAGCGAGAGACAAAAACAAATGTTGAGCAGGAAAAATATGTCGAAAGATCATAAATTGTCAGCAGAACTAAGGCATACCTTCCTGTTTATGACAGCCACTCCCAAACTTAAAGTGCCATTAACTGTATTAGTGTCATTACTGCTTAATAGCATTGGACCCTCGGCTGCCACAAGGTGAAAACAGGAGAAGCTGCAGATGGCTTTGAGCTTTACTTCTCTTAAACCATTCTATTGTCAGGCTGCCTGCTGACATTCACAATAAGGCTTGCTGTATCATTGCAAGAGCGTGATACCCAGTTTCAGGGCCCCCGCCTGGTAATACCAGTTAACATTTCTGGCACCTGTCACACTGCATGATTAATGTGTGATGCCTATTGTTAATCTAGTGCCTAAGTTGTGTATTGTGTTAAAGGAAGCTTTGATTAAATTATCCTATGCTTAGAGACATACATCACGAGATTTTCAGTTTCTAACGGCTGTGTTGATTAGGGTTGGGGTTTTGTGGGATATGGCGGTGCTTCTTTGGGTGAGAGGCTCTCGCCATTTCGAAGGCAGTAGTTCTTTCGAAACGTCAGCCAATTACAGATTCCGTACCTTCCGTCAAATCATCTGCGAATATTCGTCATATAGGAAAGATGAAGGTAAAGTTCTCCCTGAACAGGCCATGAAGGCCCTGAGGGGGAGTAGAGTATAGCTCTACCTTTCTTTAACCTCGGTGCTAGATAGGGGTGGGTGGTCAACGCCACGTTTCCGGCCGCTTTACCCCCGGGAATGACCCGGTACCCATTGTACAGGAGGCTGGGTAGGCACCAGGGCCGGTCTGGAGGGTGCTGAAAATCTCCCCCAACCGGGATTCGATCCCCTGACAGTCCAGCTCGTAGCGAGTCGCTATACCGACTGAGCTATCGCGGCCCACATAGGAAAGACAAGACAGAACGTAATTATTTTTCAAGTGAAGATACAAAGGTGTCTTCTGTCGGACAACTGTCTTTATTTATCATATTCTTTACATTATTATACATGTTTCCACCTATGTTTGGTCATCATCAGCACAGGCGTAACTTGGGGGGGTGCAAGGGGGCAAGTGCCCCCCCCCCCCCCCAGTATTTTTTCTACCTAGGAATAGTTTTTGTGACTACTGAGTTGAAGAGGGGCAATTAAAGAAAACAAATATTTTCCAAACGATTATGTCGGCGGTCTACAAACAAAAAAATGAAAAAAGAACGGGCATCTTACGGGACGTAAATTAAAGTTTCGAATACCCATGGTCCTTTTTGGTCCCCTCCCCTCCAATGTTGTTAACCAAGTTACGCGTATAATCATCAGGTAATACTGATTTCGAGGTCAAAGGGTGTACAGTATAGGCCTATGTTTCTGCTGAAACCAGAACACACATATTTACACTATGCGTGTTGTCCTGTGATCTACTCAGTATGCGTTCATTGTTATTGTTATGGCTGTTAATTTGTGTAATGGGCCAGGTTTTATTTCTCGAGTCTGTTAGTTAATTTTTAATTTTCAATAACCATTTTCTCGTTACTACCCTCGTACAAGATCTGTTCTCACGTGCACATCTTAACAGGTTTACTGATCTTTGCCCAGTGACTGAGGATAGCTCTATCTAAGGGGTCCGACAGATTACGTGCTTTCCTTTCCCGAAGACGGAAGCAGAGACGGCGTCCGAAACGTCTAAAAATTAGGCTTTGGACGAAGTCCAAAATAGATTGTCAATGATTCATATAGCATCGTCAGAGTCCTCTAGAATTGAATTTACACTTTCGATTTTGAAATATTGCCTGATGTTGACCAACATAGGTCGCAGCATGTTATAATGTAAATGAATGTGAGCAAGAATATTATTTTTATCTCAAACAGCCATTTGTGTTGCATGAATTACAAAATAACTTATGTATCAACACAACTAATTATATTACATTATATTATAGGTAGATTGACCCTTGCTGACCGTTAAAGTGATGTATGCAATTGTAATTTTGACCTTTACGTGTTTGGACGGACATGTCACGGTTCAAACATGTAGCCGCACATTATTTACATAATTACATTATTTGTGTTGATAAATAATAACTGTAAAGGCTATTCTTGTGCCTACTGTAGAGATCTTAGTATTTCCACAAAGCACCACGAGCTGTCAGCACTCACCATCATTACTATATTTAGATAATCTGTACCCATATAAGTTTTAAAACTTTCGCGGCGACATGATTCATTATAGTCTTCTCGGGCGATCAGCGACGTTAACTGGTTTAAATACAACGTTTCGGGGACTGGCTCCGTCCCCATCCTCAGGCAAAGGATGCCTGAGGATGGGGACGGAGCCAGTCCCCAAAACGTTGTATTTAAACCAGTTAACGCCCGAGAAGACTATATTGAATCTGTACCCAGTTTAGGCAGTTCTTCTGTGCTGGATGCTGTTACACAGCCGTGGCTCGGTCTACACAGCCTCGTTGCTGTGCTTTAAGTGAATGTGTTGCGTGAAGGAGAGGTCGTTAAGGTACGAGATAGGCATCTCACTCCCGAAGCGCTTCTAAACCCTTGGGTCGTACTGCCTTAAAACACGCAGGTGGGACTGGAAGTGCTTTAAGACGTGATTGACACGAAACCGCGCAGTGGGAGAGACCAGGATGCTGGGTTTATTGCTGAAAGAGAACAAACATACGGGGAGACTGGCCGTCTGTGTGAGTAGGAAAGTGGGGGCCCCACCTGGCGCACTGCTCACAATGCCAACCCAATTATACGGCTCAGCTGAGGAACACAGTACAGGCGATTACCGTACATTATTACAGGTATCAGACTGACGCGACCGCGTGGGTTGTGTCGGTTAGAGCGAGCTGAGTTTACTGATCTGAACAAGGAATTTGACTTGACCGCAATGCTTGTGGATAGTCGGGCCTGTTAGTTAGGAACGAAGGAGAGAGAGAACCGATGAAATTCAACGAAGAACAATCCTTGCTATCACTGAGTCAACTTTTTTTTTTCCTCCAGACAGAAGTTGATATTAAAACATTTGCTATAATTCCTTGAAACTGCCGCTGGAATACTGGCTGCGTTCCGCGTTAGAACAGTGAAATGTGTGTAGTTGCAGCTGTGTTGTCAATGTCAGAGCGTCAGACCGCTGCTTATAAAATACGTGAGAACTGCGATTGAGTGAAATCTAGTAACATACACGCCTAGTCAAATCAGTCTATATATAATGGGGTGGGAACGGATTTCTTTTGTGGAAGTTCTGCTTCCAGGCCCGATTGGTGCGTGCATGAGGTTAAGTCACTCCCTCCCCACAAAATATATTGAATCACATGAAATGTGACCCAGTTTAACTACAGAACTAAGGTTTAATGAAGAAAGAAGAGAAGTAAGCTTAAAATGGAAGATGGATGGATGGATAGATAGATAGGTGGGTAGGCAGGCAGGTAGATGGATGGATGGATGTGTAGGTAGATACATAGGTAGGTAGATGGATGGATGGATGGATGGATGTGTAGATAGATAGATAGATAGGTAGATACGTAGATAGGTAGGTAGATGGATGGATGTGTATATAGATAGATAGGTAGATAGATAGATAGATAGATAGGTAGATACATAGGTAGGTAGATGGATGGATGTGTAGATAGATAGGTAGGTAGATGGATAGATAGGTAGATACATAGGTAGGTAGATTGATGGATGTGTAGATAGATAGATATATAGATAGGTAGATAGATAGATAGACCGATTTACTAGTTAAGCCAGGTGTACATAATGTTACAGTGTAATACATACATATGGTGCTGCGCTTGCTAATACCGGCTAAAATGGAATTAAAAAAAAAAGGAAAAAAAGTGGAAGGAAAGAAAATAAAGACGCAAGTGGAGAGAAAAAAATCACTTCGGCCCCATGGTTGGTAGAATATGAGCAGTCGTGAAGAAAATAATTAAGACAGAAAGAAACGTGGGTAAAGTAAGAGAAAAACAAGCTAGGAGGAAAGGTGAAGAGGTGGAAAACAAAGCAGGGTGTTGAAGAAAAGTAGTAAGAAGTTAGGTGGGAAGAAGATGTTGTCCAAGTGTTGATGTGGACTTAGTCCTGCTAGGTGGGAAGAAGATGTTGTCCAAGTGTTGATGTGGACTTAGTCCTGCTAGGTGGGAAGAAGATGTTGTCCAAGTGTTGATGTGGACTTAGTCCTGCTAGGTGGGAAGAAGATGTTGTCCAAGTGTTGATGTGGACTTAGTCCTGCTAGGTGGGAAGAAGATGTTGTCCAAGTGTTGATGTGGACTTAGTCCTGCTAGGTGGGAAGAAGATGTTGTCCAAGTGTTGATGTGGACTTAGTCCTGCTAGGTGGGAAGAAGATGTTGTCCAAGTGTTGATGTGGACTTAGTCCTGCTAGGTGGGAAGAAGATGTTGTCCAAGTGTTGATGTGGACTTAGTCCTGCTAGGTGGGAAGAAGATGTTGTCCAAGTGTTGATGTGGACTTAGTCCTGCTAGGTGGGAAGAAGATGTTGTCCAAGTGTTGATGTGGACTTAGTCCTGCTAGGTGGGAAGAAGATGTTGTCCAAGTGTTGATGTGGACTTAGTCCTGCTAGGTGGGAAGAAGATGTTGTCCAAGTGTTGATGTGGACTTAGTCCTGCTAGGTGGGAAGAAGATGTTGTCCAAGTGTTGATGTGGACTTAGTCCTGCTAGGTGGGAAGAAGATGTTGTCCAAGTGTTGATGTGGACTTAGTCCTGCTAGGTGGGAAGAAGATGTTGTCCAAGTGTTGATGTGGACTTAGTCCTGCTAGGTGGGAAGAAGATGTTGTCCAAGTGTTGATGTGGACTTAGTCCTGCTAGGTGGGAAGAAGATGTTGTCCAAGTGTTGATGTGGACTTAGTCCTGCTAGGTGGGAAGAAGATGTTGTCCAAGTGTTGATGTGGACTTAGTCCTGCTAGGTGGGAAGAAGATGTTGTCCAAGTGTTGATGTGGACTTAGTCCTGCTAGATGGGAAGAAGATGTTGTCCAAGTGTTGATGTGGACTTAGTCCTGCTAGGTGGGAAGAAGATGTTGTCCAAGTGTTGATGTGGACTTAGTCCTGCTAGATGGGAAGAAGATGTTGTCCAAGTGTTGATGTGGACTTAGTCCTGCTAGATGGGAAGAAGATGTTGTCCAAGTGTTGATGTGGACTTAGTCCTGCTAGATGGGAAGAAGATGTTGTCCAAGTGTTGATGTGGACTTAGTCCTGCTAGGTGGGAAGAAGATGTTGTCCAAGTGTTGATGTGGACTTAGTCCTGCTAGATGGGAAGAAGATGTTGTCCAAGTGTTGATGTGGACTTAGTCCTGCTAGATGGGAAGAAGATGTTGTCCAAGTGTTGATGTGGACTTAGTCCTGCTAGGTGGGAAGAAGATGTTGTCCAAGTGTTGATGTGGATTTAGTCCTGCTAGGTGGGAAGAAGATGTTGTCCAAGTGTTGATGTGGATTTAGTCCTGCTAGGTGGGAAGAAGATGTTGTCCAAGTGTTGATGTGGACTTAGTCCTGCTAGGTGGGAAGAAGATGTTGTCCAAGTGTTGATGTGGACTTAGTCCTGCTAGGTGGGAAGAAGATGTTGTCCAAGTGTTGATGTGGACTTAGTCCTGCTAGGTGGGAAGAAGATGTTGTCCAAGTGTTGATGTGGACTTAGTCCTGCTAGGTGGGAAGAAGATGTTGTCCAAGTGTTGATGTGGACTTAGTCCTGCTAGGTGGGAAGCTGTACAAACGCGTGTAGCCATGTATTAAAACTGCGTAAACGCTATCAATTTTTCGGGTTCTTACGTTTAGTTAACATAATGATACTAATAATAATAATTAGTTTTTTCCTATGGCGCAACAGCCCTTAGTGGGCCAGGACCACCTCATTATCGAGGCTTCACGATCACACTCAGTTAAACACACCACACTCGGTAGGACTTCTCTGGACAAGTGATCAGCCCGTCGCAGAGACCTCTACCTGACAACACACAACACTCACAAGAGACAGACATCCATACCCCCTGCGGGATTCGAACCCACAATCCCAGTTAGCGAGCGGCTGCAGACCCATGCCTTAGACCGCACGGCCACTGGGATCGGCTGTAATAATAATAATAATAATTCAATTCAATTCAATGGGTATTTATTAACGTGCAGACTTAACAGCACAAGTGCCAATTACAAAGCCAGCACAAAAGCACAAATAAAACACAAAACAGTACAAATACACAAGACAAAACACTAAAGAAACAAAATAAATAAGTAATAAAACAATGTATATAAGTACTGGGGCAGAAATCCAATACCTGACAGAACATAATAATAATAATAATAATAATAATAACACAGTAAAGGAATGCTGAACGTTTTGAAGGCACTTCCCACGGCCGTGTTATATGGCCACACAAAAGCACATGCACGCCATCGGAATGTTCTAGTCGCATAACCACACCGGTGTGCCAGCTCCCTCCGAGACGCTGTGAGTTAGTTTACGTTTGATCTCGAGTTCTGCACACCGAGCAACAGAACTAACCGGAAACCACAACTATTTCAGGTTAGCTTTACTGCAGTTTGCTTGTGAGCGCGAAAAAACGTGAGGGGAAACAAATGGAAGAACCAAAGTTTTGACATTCTAACCGCTCATCATTCATTCATTCATTCATTCATTCATTCATTCATTCATTCATACATACAGTCGGTTACGTTACTTCCATTGAAATAATTGTGTAACAGTTCGTGTTTGAACGTCAGTAGGGATTTACGCGAAGGACAGTGCTGCAGAGTTGCTGTCGAATGCTTTCAGGCCGCCATGAACCCAAAATTGGGTGATCACAACAATACGTACGGTCCTCGTTGGGAAGTGTGACTGAAAAAAAAAAATCTCGCCAATCTGCGTGGTCACGTACGGAAATTCGCAACAAGTTTTTTCGTTAATGGCATCTTCCTTCGAAACGTCGGGAACAAATTGCAGTCGAATCCTGTTATAACATCGGTTTATACGACACATCGTCTATAACGTCAGATATTCTGTGGTACCAATTAATTCCTCACTGTTAACCGTAACGTTATACTACTCGGTTATAACAACACTCGTTTATAACGACACAAAATATTCAGTCCTTTTCATGACGTTATAACCGAGTTCGGCTGTATTGAGTGACATGGAGTCATGATGTGAGAATAAGCATTTAACCTTCTAACGACGAAAATTAACCCTTATTATAATTTAATGTTAACCCTCGTGGTACATAAAGCAACCAATAGTATTGTAAGGGTTAAACGTCTTTTGCACTAGTTTCATACCCGTGACGAATATTGAAGGTCGTTACAAGCTGACAGTTGTCATTTCTGGTTTCTCAAACTAGTCTTTAGGTAAGTAGTTTGCTTTGCCATTCCGAATTATACCCCCTCCTCCACAGTCCCGTACCCTGATTGTATTTTATGAAAAGAATTTGAAGATAAAAGGGCTATAAACCCGCAGGAAGTTGACAACCTCCTCCCCTCTTTCAAAAAGGTATGCCTTCTATCCCTTCGTCCTTACTGTCGATAGCTTGTAAATAGCTTCCAAAGTTTGGGGTGCTGTCTTTTTACAAAAGAATTTTTCAGTACTAAATGCGGCCTTTCTCACCTTTCAGTTCTTGTGTGTAGCCCACATGAACGAATTTCCTTGTGACTCAACACCTTTCTGAGTGATTTCGTAAAGCAGTTTTCCTTTTTTCATAAACATATCAGAGCTCATAAATCAGTGGGTCAATTGAAACCTGCAACCAAAAACGAAACGAGTCTGTTGCCCAGTGAATTGCATGGTACATGTACTGACTGAGGAGTTTGCAGTTGACCTTGGAAGTTGTCTGCGCTGGGAAAGGCCAACCGTCTTGTTTGTGACTAGTAACCGATGTATTCCAGATAAAATAGATCAGTGCTGAAGTGCAGTCGTGGTTTGTGCTTGTGAAATAATACAGTTATTTTCTTTAGTGTTCTATGTCGTTAGACCTGTGCATAAATTTGACTGTAGGCTTGTTTTAAACGAAACATCTAACAGATGGCGTCAAATGGCGAGAAGGCCACGCAGTGAAAATCATTTTTGGACAGCATATGTATGTTTTCCTCCGACCGTCTTCGTGAGTGTTAAAGGACTCTACCCACGCTGTGAAAGTCAACTGAATTCCCTTGAGTAAAGGACAGTACATACATCGTTATCGCTGTGCTTATTACCAGCCGTGATGAGGCGTCGATAAGCGTCGTGACGGTACCTTGCATAGGATAGCGTCTCGGAAGGTGCACACACACACTGACCATTCAAATGTTTTGCGATGTTACGCTGCGACTGACCTCCGAAACGTCGGTAACTGTTTAACACAGCGTCACAACCTAAAGTGAATCCCGCTGTTGTAAACTCACCTCTCTTGCGTTCCTGTATGTTTTCTTAGCCCTTCCTTCCACTGCCTCGGTAATCACGTATTCATTCATGAAATTCCGAATGCAGTGGCTTGCCGCCAATTACACTGAATCATGTTGGAAGTATGCATTTTCCTTTCTCTCAGTACCTCACCCTTACCGTGCCAGTGTCGAGTTACGCTCGACAGCGCTTTCCGCTGTACCAGATCCAATGTCGAGCTCAACTCGACACACTGTTTTACAGTGTTTTGTGTTTATTTTACGTAAGCTCCTGTTATCTAGTGGCTGCTTTTTGAACTTTGAAGATTAGGTATTTTCGAGAAAATTAATTTGGACCGCAAGCGGTTAAATTTCATTAACCGCACGCCTCACCGTGTACTGTGCGGCGATTAAGCAAATAGGATGAGATGTACGATGTTGCGTTTGAGAGTTAAATGTGTCACATTTTGGTTGGGAAACCTGAAGGGAAGAGAACACTTGGAAGACCTAGGCGTAGACGGCAGAATGATATTAAAATTTGGTCCTATAATGGCTTGAGACTTAATTTTACTGTATTCTTCAGGCTTAGAAATAAGGACCAGTTGTGGGCTGTTGTGAACACGGTATGAATCTTCTGATTCAGTGTAGGGCAGGGATTATCATCTCGACGCAGTTGATTTAGCTGCATGGTGTTGGGCACTGTTCAGCCTGTATTTCATGCTTTCTAAATTCATCTGTTTCAGCAATCTAGTTTCGGGACGTAATACCGTCACTATTTGAGCAGGCCGTGCTGTTGGATATCACAATTACGTTGCCGTTCCACTTTTCCGTCAGATATAGCTTGGGCAGGCAGCCCACCTTAAATTAGTGTCTCGCTTTTATGATTATTATGCAGCCGCTAATTAAAATACAAAACCGGTATTGGCAACTCTACAAATGCACTGAAATCCAATACACTATTACTGCGTTAATTGGAGGATATCATATGCCTGCAGGCTCACGTGACGAATTGTGTTCTTTCAGACCGTGAGAATGACGACACCATTAACACTATTGCAGCGTCTAATCACTTTAACTGAATGTGTTTCTCTTGTTACCTGGTCCACGTGTTTTCAGATGTATTCCTGGAAGTTGGCGATACTTCTGGGCCAGATGTCCCCAAGTGGTCCCTCTTCATTGCCATGCACAAAGAAGTGTTACTAATGATTGGGGGAAGGAATTAAAAAAAGGAACGTCTCACGTTATACCCGTCTCATCCCATTCGGTGGGCAAGCTCTTGATTTAAGACAATATGCGTGTTTCATCAGGGGCGCAGAAACACCTGTATAAACATGTAACACAGTCTCTGATAATTTGGTCGCCTGTCTTTATTATATCTGCTCATTTTTCAGGCGCGTTCGCAAAATTGCGGAAAACGACTATTAGCTTCGTCGTGTATGTCTGAGCGCATGGAACAACTCGGCTCCCACTCGACAGATTTTCATTAAATTTTATATTTTCAGTATTTTCCGAAAATCTGTGCACAAAATTCAAGTTCGATTAAAATCTGACAAGAACAACGGGTACTTTACATCACGACCCCGTGGGTCGGGATAGCGTAGTCGGTATAGCGACTTGCTACGGGCTGGACGGTCCGGGGATCGAATCCCGGTGGGGGGCGAGATTTTCCGCAGCCGTCCAGACCGGCCCTGGGGCCCACCCAGCCTCCTATACAATGGGTACCGGTTCTCTTTCCCGGGGGTAAAGCGGCCGGGGCGTGGAGTTGACCACCCATCCCCATCTAGAGCCGAGGTTAAAGAAAGAGTAGAGCTATACATCTACTCCCCCTCTGGGCCTTCATGGCCTGCTCTAGGGAGAACTTTACCTTTACCTTACATCAAGACCTTGTACATTTATGATAGTATCTCGCTGAATTCTTCTTAGAATGAGAAATGTTTCAGGCAAAAGTTGCAGAGAAAATCAACACACAATTATGTTCATAACTTTTTTTTGTTTTTTTTTAAATCGTGCCGTTTATGAGATAATGTGGAGTGCTACAGGAGTTGATACAGCGTCACGACGTTAGCGTAACGCTTAGTGTTGCTAGTTTGGATCCAGATCCTACGGCACAAAGGTGGACAGATCACCGTCACAGTGGAGCGCCACAGTGACTTGCATTTGTACATAGCTTTGGTTCTGTACACGAAATACTTCATCCTCATAATGAAAACACAGATACATATGTGATATATAGCTTCCTGTATTTTCAAATGAATATGAGTATTCTTTTATATATCTTTTCTTTTCTTAACCAACAAAAGCAATTGTATAGTGGGGCCCACTTGCTGTTACCGGTGACACCTCAACCAAAGTAACAATGGTTTGTAAAGCCGGGGTGTGGGAGGTTGTCCCCCCATTATCCGGCCTAGTTTGGCTTTCACTGCAGGCAGCTGTCCCACCATTTGCCATGCACCCCGCCTATTGTATACTACTCTATAGGCTTGTCATATTACTGCAATCTGCCTTTTGGACCCCTCCCAACCCGACAGCTATTTATGAGTGAGAAATAAACTTTGTATATCTGTTCCAGCTACAGTTATGTAATAACATATCACAGATATTGTCAAATCGACTGTGTAATTCGGATGAGATTAAGGCGCTATGGTGCGTGCGTTAACCAAGAAACTGGCTGGCCCTGGGTTTCATTACTAGCCTGTCTCATCTGCCATACCTGATATACCCCAAAAATTGTCCCTGTGTCTGCAAGTTATTTTTATAGACGTAACCGCCATGATCATTTATTGATTTATTTATAATTACATTTCGGTAATACAAGTTTCCGGGCTTATACGGAGGGTATTCTTATTCTGGGTGCGGTAACACGCCTGATGTCAAATTTATGCGCGGCTCTAAACTCATACAACACTACCGAAAATAAATGTATTATCTCGCAGGCAAAAAACACGACTGCACTTCAGCCGTAATGTATTTTAAACTGGAATACATCGGTTACTAGTCACTAACAAGGGACGGTCGGCTTTCCCCAAGAGAAAAAAATAAAAAATCCAAGGTCAACTGCAAACTCCTCAGTCACTTTGTTTGATACTGTTCATTCCTTGCAATCCCACCGGGGGCATGAATGTCTGTCTGTTGTGAGTGTTTGTGTTGTCAGGTAGAGGTCTCTGCGACGGGCTGGTCACTTGTCCAGAGGAGTCCTACCGAGTGTGGTGTGTCTCAAATGTGTGTGATCGTGAAGCCTCGAAAAATGACGAGGCCTGGGCCCCCAAGGGGCTGTCGAGCCATCCATAAAAAAAATAAGCAGTGATATTGCCATGTCTTCTTATTGCACGTATATATGGAAACAGGCTTCATTAGGTTCTAAATTAAACATGTTTCAGATGTTGGTCCCTGAAGATAGCAGTCGACCGCCACCGAAACACGTAGGAGCGCAAATTGTTGATCCGCAGTGTCTGTACATTGCTCATTAAGCGCACTGTACACTAGCATGTCTGTACATTGCTCATTAAGCGCACTGTACACTAGCATGCCTGTACATTGCTCATTAAGCGCACTGTACACTAGCATGTCTGTACATTGCTCATTAAGCGCACTGTACACTAGCATGTCTGTACATTGCTCATTAAGCGCACTGTACACTAGCATGTCTGAACATTGCTCATTAAGCGCACTGTACACTAGCATGTCTGTACATTGCTCATTAAGTGCACTGTACACTAGCATGTCTGTACATTGCTCATTAAGCGCACTGTACACTAGCATGTCTGTACATTGCTCATTAAGCGCACTGTACACTAGCATGTCTGTACATTGCTCATTAAGCGCACTGTACACTAGCATGTCTGTACATTGCTCATTAAGCGCACTGTACACTAGCATGTCTGTACATTGCTCATTAAGCGCACTGTACACTAGCATGTCTGTACATTGCTCATTAAGCGCACTGTACACTAGCATGCCTGTACATTGCTCATTAAGCGCACTGTACACTAGCATGTCTGTACATTGCTCATTAAGCGCACTGTACACTAGCATGTCTGTACATTGCTCATTAAGTGCACTGTACACTAGCATGTCTGTACATTGCTCATTAAGCGCACTGTACACTAGCATGTCTGTACATTGCTCATTAAGCGCACTGTACACTAGCATGTCTGTACATTGCTCATTAAGTGCACTGTACACTAGCATGTCTGTACATTGCTCATTAAGCGCACTGTACACTAGCATGTCTGTACATTGCTCATTAAGCGCACTGTACACTAGCATGTCTGTACATTGCTCATTAAGTGCACTGTACACTAGCATGTCTGTACATTGCTTATTAAGCGCACTGTACACTAGCATGTCTGTACATTGCTCATTAAGCGCACTGTACACTAGCATGTCTGTACATTGCTCATTAAGCGCACTGTACACTAGCATGTCTGTACATTGCTCATTAAGCGCACTGTACACTAGCATGTCTGTACATTGCTCATTAAGCGCACTGTACACTAGCATGTCTGTACATTGCTCATTAAGCGCACTGTACACTAGCATGTCTGTACGTTGCTTATTAAGCGCACTGTACACTAGCATGTCTGTACATTGCTCATTAAGTGCACTGTACACTAGCATGTCTGTACATTGCTCATTAAGTGCACTGTACACTAGCATGTCTGTACATTGCTCATTAAGTGCACTGTACACTAGCATGTCTGTACATTGCTCATTAAGCGCACTGTACACTAGCATGTCTGTACATTGCTCATTAAGTGCACTGTACACTAGCATGTCTGTACATTGCTCATTAAGTGCACTGTACACTAGCATGTCTGTACATTGCTCAGTAAGTGCACTGTACACTAGCATGTCGCCATGATCGTGATTTGAGTCGTGCAATCACAGCGTTATACATTAGACTGATTTTTATTTAGGAGGAGGCGCTAAAATGATACTTGGCTGAAAGGGAGAAATGTTCAGATTTCAGCGTGTTTCTGCTGTACGCACATTTTATTGCTTCCATTTACGTCATGTTTACCAGTGCGTAGTTCATCATTACGCTAGTAGAAGCCTTTTCTCATCTCCATATTGATCCATGCAACTGAACTGTCCATAAAAACGTTACTCCCTTATTACCTCTTTTAATTATCACCATAAACTTGATATACAGACTTAAATAAACTAAGGAAGGTTAGAATTCTGTACTGAAATTGGTATTTTAATAAAGAGCTATTTAACTTTGTAAGTTAATTTTTCATTGGCTCTTACATTATAAGTTCCCCATCAAATGAGTGAAATTACAAGCCTTAAAAGGTGTTTTAAATGGAGTTTTTATGGTTCATGGCATAAATGAGATGAAAGTCCTAAATCTGTTCACTCATTTTGCTATATATGGTGCTACTAATCATTTTTTAAGTGCGGTACAGAAGTGGACTCCAATCAGACGTGCCTGTCACATGTGGAGTCTCTTCAATGCCCTTTAATAATTCAGCATCTTCACCTGTCACGGCCACACGATTACAACATGGCGGAACAGGTGCCATTTTAGAAGGCTTTCAGTATCGCGTTCCGTGTGATGTCTACATCACGTTACGGCATTCAGCCCCCCCCCCCCCCCCCCCCCCCCCGTTAACGTCCAGTGTCCTGTTGTCTCAGTTCGTATTATGCTACAGATGTCTCGTTTTTCAGTGGATTATTTCATGGAAAAAATTAATTTTGTACCCCACTAATACGCATCGTAAGACGATTACATGTTATGGCTTAATTCGTGTCCTAAGTAGAACACTTTTAAAAGGAATATTGGAACGATTTAGAAATGGGGGTTGTTCAAGCAGGATATGTAAGGCGCATTCGACTTGGCACAGCGTCGTGACAAATCGCGTTTCGTCAGTTGTCGACTGCTAAGCGAAGATCCTATTTAAACTGTACACAAGCCTTCCAACGATGCTATGACGACGCACGAGGATAGCACCTCGACAAGAGCGCGCTGCGTTAACTAATGCTGCGAAGTCATGTAAGGGGAAACGGGACCGCGGGCTTGCCGTCCGTTCGAATACAGTAAGGGCACCCTCCCACTTTGAGAGTGGTAATATCGGTTACCGATGCTACCTAACCCAGATCCAGGGCTCCATAAACACACTTATCGACTGCTGCATTCTGGAATGTGACGTCGTGTAGTCTGGTAGAACCGTAACGATGTTTCAGTGGATGGCTTTACATACCCTGATGAAGGAGACAGTGTAATCCACTGAAACATCAACACTCTCATACCAAGCCACAGGCATCACCAGACACAAAACTTCACCAAGTCTCAAAACAACATCACGTCATCAGACCAACACAACTAAATATTTTTAGAAAAAGCTACATGTTTCGGATTAAATAATACATCAGGCTAAATACAGACTTAAATTGTAGGTAAAAATGCAACTTTTTACCTGCAATTTAAGTCTTATTTAGCCTGATGTATTATTTAATCCGAAATATGTACCGTTTTCTAAGGCTATATAGTTGTGTTGGACTGATGTTGTGATGTTGTTTTGATTGTTTGATTGTTTCAAGGACAGAACGGGATGAATTCCATTAAATTAAAATTCAGAAAGTTTGTTCCTTGTGGTCTTTCGAGTTGTGACGTCATGCGGTCTTTCGGTTGGCTACCCATGTTCCCAAGAAACCTGATGCCTCCATTTTTGGAGTTCTGTCTTTTCAAATACACGGGTCGTATGCATGTATATTTAACTTTTAACGGACCTTTCCGATCTATAAATTTCCTCTTTATGTATGTATTTCTTCATCATTGCTGTATAGCCCGACGGTCTTGTTAAAACATCAAAAGAAACCGCCATTATAGTCAAAGTCACTGAACTCCGCTTTTTTGCTACTGGCGGTCCCGCTTGGTCATCGATTTGCTAAATGGCCTTTTCAAACGCACCCTGTTCCTCTGTGCATAAAGGATTGGTTACAACGTACCGCTAGGAAGCATTGCCGGGGTCAAATTGAAGAGACATCTAGAGTAAATTCTTGTACCACAGTGTTCCGGGAACTTTTTAACATGTTTTCAGCTTTACCGGATATGTTATGGGGTTACGCAGGGAGGCGTAATTCTTGGCTTACGGAGCCTTCTGTGTGCGAATATGTGTAAATAAGAGGTGTTGTTAAGGGATGAATGTGTGTTATACAGGGCATACACAAAAGAATGGTGCGGTATCAGTTGAATAAACCATATAAACCGCACCATTATTTTGTGTATGCCCTGTATACATGAACTCAGCATCCTATACAGCTCTACAAACGACACCTGAACTCATATGTGCGGAAACGTAAGATAAGACTCGGAACTTAAAGGTAAAATTGAATTCTGAAGTTTACAAGAAATAAAGCATTTATAATCTGCAATACTTCGAAAAAGAAACGTTTGTGTAAATCAGCGTGGTTCACATGCAGTGGACATGTAGCACGGATGGTGAATCTTAAGGATGACTGGTAGGGAAAATTGGTACAATGAAAGAGAAATAAGGGAATGAATAAATAAATAACGTACATTAATAACAAAAGGAAAAGAAACAAACGGAAGCAGGATGGGAGGAACATACGAAAGTGATAAGCAAAGACGCAAACATCCATCAACATTTTAGATTGTAGTTCCCAAGAAGTGTCCTCGAAATTGAAGATAATAGAGCTGTGACGCTTGTAAACGTCGGGAGCTACTCACCGAGAGACACGGCGTCAAACCCCCAGAAGACTTGAATCTTCAGCAATTCCGTTGTGAAGACCACAGCTGCTGTTGTCGCTGTTCACCTGCAATAACAACCGGTCTTTTACATGCAATCTGGATATTATGACATTCTCAAAACTGTGACACATAATTGCCTGTAAAAGTCAAGAAGACTGTCATTTATGTCATTGTCATATTTATGATTTATGTTATGATGAGGTTGTGGGTGTCTCAGAGTGTGTAATCCCGGTGCGTGATGAATTGGAAAGGATCTGTCAGGAGGCTGTCGTGGCCGAACTGAGGTCCTATCACATGCACTGAGAGCGAGCAAGATCTTCCACCAGGACAGTCGGTGTGCCGTCCGAGATTCAAACACTGTACCTTTCGAGTCCCATGATAAGTCGGTCCCTGTCACCACGACATGGCGCGTCCTCAGGTTGCGGATGGAGGAACGGCCTCCGGATATGGAGGGTAGCTGCGAATATATTGATTAAGCAGACGCGGACAGCCGACTAGGGGTGGCCCTCCAGCTTGGGGGTTGGGCGAGGTGCTAACAACTCCTCACCGTAAAAAATTACCATGTTACGAAACACTATATAGAGCCTCGGACCTGTACTGATTCTTTGGCGGGCTCTTGTGAGTGCGGTAATGAACCTTCGGGTTCCATAAAACGCGGGAATTTCTAGACTAGCTGACAACCTGTTAGCTTTCCAAGAAGGACTCTGCTCCATGGAGTTAGTTTAGTTAGTACCTCTCGAGTCAGCAGTACTGGCACTTGAGCGATGTTACTGGCCATGTTACTCCGCACGTTTACCTTTGTCGCCCGGAATTTGAATCCCAATGTAGCCGCTGATAATCGGAGTTACTTTCGTTTTAAATGCCTATGCCTGAACCTAGGCGACACAGCATTGTCCCCTTCGGCCGTGAAGAGTTGCATTTTAACGGGATATGGACGGCCCGTTTGGCCGATGAAGTTTTTAATGCAGTGTGTTTCAACAGATATAGGCACACATAGAAGGCACGTGACCTTGTAGCTGCACATCTGCTCACTTGTCATGCCACGCCGTCCTCATGATCTCAGTCTCTCGCTTCCGACCTTCAGTGTGCCACTGTGTACACCTGTTTTTGGTGCCGATGATTACAATTCAGACGACGTCTTAATTCGTACGGAAATCCCCTGTGGGGTTTGGTTATTCGATATTGCGATTCATCGACCTTTGAGCTAAGATATTTACGTACTTTGTGGTTCGGCGCTGATCAGACGTACATGACTAATGCCCTACACAATCCGGACGGCGACGCTAATCACCGTCTTGCATGCCTGTTATAAATCTTAGAAGTATCTTACAAAAAGAAACTTGGAAGATCTTCATTAGGGATAAGCTGTGGGTAACTTGGCTGTTGGGTCAGAACCAGCAGCGCCTTGCCAGTGGCAGTTATTTTGTGTAGCCAATGACGCCAGATAGACTGTGTGTTTTGTGTGTGTGTGGGGGGGGGGGGGGGGGGGGCACGACTTTGACGTCAAACGTGCTTCTTTTTACCCAAAGATTTGTAAAGTGGTTGTACCCCAATATTGTAGACACTGTCTCTTGCCTGAAGCGTATCTGGTTTGTAACAGTGGTTGTACCCCAATATTGTAGACACTGTCTCTTGCCTGAAGCGTATCTGTTGTGACAGTGGTTGTACCCCAATATTGTAGACACTGTCTCTTGCCTGAAGCGTATCTGGTTTGTGACAGTGGTTGTACCCCAATATTGTAGACACTGTCTCTTGCCTGAAGCGTATCTGGTTGTGACAGTGGTTGTACCCCAATATTGTAGACCTGTCTCTTGCGTGAACGTATCTGTTTGTGACAGTGTTGTACCCAAATTGTAGACTGTCTCTGCCTGAAGCGTATCTGGTTTGTAACAGTGGTTGTACCCCAATATTGTAGACACTGTCTCTTGCTCTGAAGCGTATCTGGTTTGTAACGTGGTTGTACCCCAATATGTAGACACTGTCTTTGCCTGAAGCGTATCTGGTTACCATCATTTCGTTCAGTTTGACAGGCGATTGCTATCCTCGTCGCCTTGTTTTTCAGGATTTATAAAAGACGGTGGATCGAACTGGAGACCTTTTGAATATTACAGTTGCTGGCTCGTCACTAGATTTTCGGGGGTAGCGGGATATCGAATATGAAGGGTTGTAACAGTGACACGCACATAACAGGTATGTCTGTTAGGGGTCACTGTTGACCTACATCCTGCGTGTGAAGGTTCTACAACCATCACTCGCCAGATTTGAGTTTCTCCATCGGTTTTGCTTAAGACTCGACTTCCGGGATTTGGTGCTGTGTCCTTGCGCCAGTATATCCCGAAGTTTCGAAGGTTTGTTGTGCCTTCATTGTCGGTGTCAAGCAGTTCAAGGTCTTCTCGGACTGGCTTGATGGTCGTTATTTATAGCTTTATATTTGAGGTATATAGTAGAACATAAGCCGATCCCAGTGGCCGCGCGGCCTAAGGCGTGGTTCTGTGGCCGCTCGCTTGCGGGGATCGTGGGTTCGATTCCCGCCGGTGGCATGGATATCTGTCTGTTGTGAGTGTTGTGTGTTGTCAGGTAGAGGTCTCTGCGTCGGGCTGATCACTCTTCCAGACGAGTCCTACCGAGTATGGTGTGTCTGAGTGTGATCGTGAAGCCTCGATAATGAGGAGGCCCAGGCCCACTAGGGGCTGTTGCGCCATGGGGGGAGGGGGTGAAGTAGAATATGAATCACTTTAATTGCTATGAAGTTTCGGTTTCCATAAATGCAGTGAAGGTTTTTGGCGTGCTGAGGGTAACAGAACCGCGTTTCAAGGCAGCTTACATCGTTAGGACTATAGAAAAGAACGTAAGTTAATAGCCCTGCTTGTAGACGTTTCTCTGTAGCCGAAGTGCACGTTGAAGTACCCAATACAACATATATGTCTGTGATTATAATCAGCGTCCCATTACGTCTGATACAAAATGATCCTTTCAGTTGGTTGAACATGTTCACATGAGCCACTGTCGATGTTTTATACGTCTGTTGTGAACCTACTGGACTGATAACTCTTGATTTTGATGACTTATGATCATCTTGGGTCATTCTGCTGGTGTCATAACTTGTCACCTGTCCTGACACTTTCTCATGGCATTTGATATGCTTATCTGTGTGTGTTTGTTTTGTTTCAGGTGAGCAGTTTGTCAATCTATGGAGCCAAGCAGCTGGAACATGTGAGTTAGTGTTATTCGGAACATTATGCTCGAGTTGTGCAGTTAGAATTCAGCAGGCTGTGGGATATACGGAGTATTCGTGTTTGTATACCGATGTGAATATAGCCGCCAGTCGGTAACTCTTTTTATATGTTGTGTGCTTTGCTGCAACATGTTTCGGCTGTTGCTTAAAATCGTGTGGGTTATTACCCGGCGTCATTTTTTGGTGCATGACCAACGTTTCGGGATCAGTTGTTTGCTCCATCTTCAGGGTCTTAGGAAAAAGGACCTAAGACCCTGAAGATGGGACAAACAAGTGATCCCGAAACGTTGGTTATACACCAAAAAATGATGCCGGGTAATAACCCAGAATATTTTAAGCAACATTACGACCACGGCGGAAGCCTTCAGTTACATGTTTCGGCTCTTATACCAAGGAGCCATAATCAGGCTGTCAAGGTGCCAAAGAAAAATTATGTCAGTCACACTATTTAGATGATCTCAAACGTATACGTGGATAATGTAAATGATATAAGGTGATTTTACGTAACAGTATTTCTTTGGTACCTTCTCAGACTGATTATGGCTCCTTGTATATCAGCCGAAACATGTTGCAGTAAAATCATACTACATATAAAATGAGTTAATTGTGATTGACGGCTTCTGCCCTTGCATGCGTGTATCTTCATCACAGCAGGATGTCCAACTTAAAAATAAAAATATCCTTTATTTGGCTTGTCTTGAAGAATGAAGCAGCCATTCACATGGCAACGAGTCGTTATGTGGACACGTATTTCATATTTGTTCCGAAATGTATTTTGAAGTTTTATGTATTTACGTGTTTAAATAATTTTATTTTAATCGTATTTGATGAACAACTTGTGTGTGCTTAGCTGTTACGTAATTTACGGCAGACAAATTAAAATTTAAATACAATCGAACTCGTTTATAACGCCATGAAGGAAACTAATAATTTGAGTCGTTATAAACGAGTATTGTTATAACTGAATAATGTAATGTTATGGTTAACAGCGAGGAACTGATTGGTACCACAGAATATGTGACGCTATAGACGAGGTGTCGTATCAACCGATGTCGTTATAACCGGGTTCGACTGTATTTACAATTGCTTGTGCTAGAGCGACTCCAGAAACGTCCTGTACGCTATGTTGACATAAAATCAAATTGGGTTAGTGCAGGAATAACTCCATACACTGCGCAAAGACCGTATATTGAGAGGGGAAGAGATTTCTGGTTGATACTCCCTTGAAGTACCACGTACGTCCATCTACCACCGAGGTTAAGAACGAGTGGAGTTGTGCCTCTGTATGTCGTCATGGCGTGCACAGGGATGTTACCTTTTCCACACCACAGTTTGGATACAATTTCATGGTATCAGATGGGCAGATGGAGGTTACGACATGCTGATGGCAAAGGGACTCCCTACATCTACCTGGTGTGCGCCTGCAATCTGTCGAGTTATTTTTTTGCCTTCTCTTCTTAGGGCTTATGCTTAGGTCAGTAGTTATCAAATAGTGAGCCGCGACATGAAGAGGCGCTTTGAATAAATGTGTGCTGCTGGGCGGAACATTTTGAGAAACGGAAATGTAATGGCTGTGCACCGAATTACAGTGAAAGTATAGCGAATATATTGGATCGGTTTCGGAGTAATATTTGTCCGAAACGAATCATATGTAGTGTCAGGGCGCGAGTGTGTAATATAACCTTTGTTACGGTATTGTAGTCACAATAGTATCGGCCTTGAAAAAGACCGCGGTATTTTCCTTCCTGATCCTTAACTGTACACCATTCACTATCAGCTGCCTACATCGTTTGGTGCTATTTACAGTTAGCAGTTTGTACAGCGGCTATAAGCAAAATACTGTACTGTGATGCCGGCCAAAGAGCGGCCGGTAGGTTACTTACTGGCTTGCAGGTTGGGTAGATTTTCGTGCCTCTGGATGGGGGGTATGAGCCTATACAGCTGCGTTTCTAAACGAGGGTTTCGCAGAATATTGTTAGTGGTTCCGCGAGAAATCGTGGGATAAATACACGAGGATTAGGAATTTTTGAAATACCGCGTAAAATTCCAAATATTACTGGAAAGATAGGGAAAATGCTTAAATTTGTCTTGACAGTGTGAGCTGACACACACACACACACACACACACACACACACACACAGAGTAATGTACCAGTAGCTGAAGTGCGCTCCCTGCTGTCACCTGTTGCAGACCTGTACACGTCTTCATAGGGCGGTTACTTGGGATATGAAAAGGTTTAGGGGTTGCTGCATGGAAGAAAGTTTAGGAAACACTGCTATAGAGGATATAATCCGTCTGTCCGTCCATATCTAGTGTCTAGAAAATGTCTGTCTGTCTATCTCTCTGTCTATTTATCTGTCTGTCTACTTTTCTATCTATATCTATCTATCTATCATCATCTATCTATCTATCTGTCTGTTTGTCTGTCCATCCATCCATCTGTCTATCTGTCTGTCTGTTTATTATGTATGTATCTGTCTGTCTGTCTGTCTACGTGTTTATCTATCTATCTGTTTATCCATCCATCATCTATCTATCTGTCTGGCTGTCTTATCTATCTATGTATCTGTCTGTCTGTCTACTTGTCTATATCTATCTATCTGTCTATCTATCTATCTGTTTATCTATCCATCCATGAGACTCCAACGCACGATCTCAGCCTGTTGGTGGTCTAAGCTTGAAGCGCCTTTGGCAGTGCTTCAAGTGTGATACATATTGTACCGAACTGTACATGTAAATATTCCACAGTCATTTTTCTGGCTGGCCTGTCAGGGTTCTGTTCCCACTGCAGCTGCTTGCTTAGGTCACAGTGGGATGTGCCTATCTACTGGGCAGTACCGGTAGCTTAATTTCGCAGGAGGAAGGGCCTGTATAAAGCTATCTCGCCAGCATTCCTGGTGTCGCAGGTGTTTACAATGTGCTTGGAAAGCTAACTTCATAATGTGCGGTTAATGCGGGGAGGCACGCTATCGTCTGCAGTATAGAGCCCCTGGCAAAAATGCTTCCACGCCATTGTCTTGTCTGTAGGCAAGCACATTTTTCGCACCGTCCGAATTAGCTTGATATATTTTGATAAATTTCTTTCAATAGAAGTGTTTTTGTGAAGCTTTTTGTTAACGTACTTCAGTTTACCTTGGGCATATTGAGTTTTGTTAACGATACTTCAAGTTTACCTTGGGCATATGTGAGTTTTGTTAACGTACTTAAAGTTTACTTGGCATATGTGAGTTTTGTTCAGATGAAACCTGTAAAGAGGCGCTGTTAACGAATATGGCCGGTCACAGGTGATCACGTGGCTGTGTACAGGACTCCGTCTGCGATCACCCGCGGGATATGCAGCAGTACAGGCACGTTAGCGCTACCGGGTGCAGTATGGCTCGGTTACAAATCGGTGTGCCGGGGGCAGGTGCCATCTAGGCCGTGCCATGGCTCAGGCGGTTAGTCGCCGGCCTCTCACCGCGGAGGCCTGGGTTCGATCCCGGGTCAGTCCGTGTGGGATTTGTGGTGGGACAAAGTGGCACTGGTACAGGTTTTTCCCCCCGAGTACTTGGTTTTCCCCTGTTCCACCGGTGCTCCATTACCAGGGGAAAAAAATCATCTGCATCACAGGGTTGCACAATAAGCCTCAAGGCTGCGGTGCGTCCGTAGCATCTGCTGCGGGGCCCTTCACCACAAAAGAAAGATTCCATCTAGGAAGACAAGGCCGTCGTATTGCAGTGATGTCAACAACAGTCCTGATGATTCTTTGTGCAGACGGTCCTTCGGCTGTTGTTTTAATGATGTCTGGCCCATCGCCTGTTGCGGCTGTTGTTTTAATGATGTCTGGCCCATCGCCTGTTGCGGCTGTTGTTTTAATGATGTCTGGCCCATCGCCTGTTGCGGCTGTTTTAATGATGTCTGGCCCATCGCCTGTTGCGGCTGGTGTTTTAATGATGTCTGGCCCATCGCCTGTTGCGGCTGTTTTAATGATGTCTGGCCCATCGCCTGTTGCGGCTGGTGTTTTAATGATGTCTGGCCATCGCCTGTTGCGGCTGTTTTAATGATGTCTGGCCATCGCCTGTTGCGGCTGTTTAATGATGTCTGGCCCATCGCCTGTGCGGCTGTTTAATGATGTCTGGCCCATCGCCTGTTGGTGCTGGTGTTTTAATGATGTCTGGCCCATCGCCTGTTGCGGCTGTTTTAATGATGTCTGGCCCATCGCCTGTTGCGGCTGTTTAATGATGTCGGCCCATCGCCTGTTGCGGCTGTTTTAATGATGTCTGGCCCATCGCCTGTTGCGGCTGTTTTAATGATGTCTGGCCCATCGCCTGTTGCGGCTGTTTTAATGATGTCTGGCCCATCGCCTGTTGCGGCTGGTGTTTTAATGATGTCTGGCCCATCGCCTGTTGCGGCTGGTGTTTTAATGATGTCTGGCCCATCGCCTGTTGCGGCTGTTTTAATGATGTCTGGCCCATCGCCTGTTGCGGCTGTTTTAATGATGTCTGGCCCATCGCCTGTTGCGGCTGTTTTAATGATGTCTGGCCCATCGCCTGTTGCGGCTGGTGTTTTAATGATGTCTGGCCCATCGCCTGTTGCGGCTGTTTTAATGATGTCTGGCCCATCGCCTGTTGCGGCTGTTTTCATAATAACCTCTGCTCCTTCGCCCAGAACATCCAACCAACTGGCTGATAATACGAACTGTACCCATTCATTTGTTTCGTTCTTCTGACATTTTAATGACGATTATGCAGTGCCTTTTAGTGGCAGAAGGCATTGTTAACGGCATACTGGCATGGTCACTGGGGATGGACACATTAGATTGTTATAAATTAGATCTCAACAATAAATACGTCGTATTATGGTTTTCATTACAACAGTATTATCGCTATCAGACAACATCAACAGATTTTTTTATACATTTGAAATATGAAGCCGGGGGGGGGGGGGGTTCAGCTTTATGTGCTGTCAAGAAATATCGGCAACCCTTCGCCCCTTTTATTACAAAAGAAACCACTGCAAATGTCTGTCGATTCGTTTAATTGAACGGTTTGACAAAGAAGTTTGCTTTGCTCGTGAACCGGTAAATCCACTTCACTGGTTTACTGCAAAGTGTTAGCACGGTTAAAGGAGACGGAGCGGGTTCGTGGCAAATGAAGTTAATTATAGTGGTACATGTTTAGATGCTGTATCTGCATTGTTACCTGCGGCAAGCATAATAATCTTCAACTGACATTGTGTGTGTGTGTGTGTTTTGACACATTTAATTACGCATAAATAAGTAAAGGATACTGTTTGAGGAATGCGTAAGTGGATCTTGTGACGTAATAGTTGCATTTATAAGCACGTGGTTCTCCCACTGAATACTTGAGGGAGGAACACAGGCTGTGGGTGTTCGAGAATAGGGTGCTGAGGAGGATATTTGGGCCTAAGAGGGTCGGGGTAACGGGGAGTGGAGAAGACTACGTAACGAGGAACTTAATGATCTGTACTCATCACCAAATATTATTCGGGTGCTCAGATCAAAAGAATGCGATGGGCGTGGCATGTAGCACGTATGGGTGAGGGGAGAGGTGCATACGGGGTTTTGGTGGGGGAGACCTGAGGGAAAGAGACCACTTGGAAGACCCAAGTGTGGATGGGAGGATAATATTAAAATGGATCATCAGGAAGTGGTATGGGGAGGCATGCATTGGATTGATCTGGCTAAGGATATGGACAGATGGCGGGAGGGCGTGAATGCGGTAATGAACTTTCGGGTTCCATAAAATGCGGGGAATTTCTGGACTAGCCGAGGAACTGTTAGCTTCTCAGGAAGGACTCTGGTCCATGTAGTTAGTTATGTAACTATGCTGACACGTACTTCAGTCGCTGTAGTACATTCAGCGCTAGCATAATGTTCACCTGCATTAACTCCCATTCATTATAACAAGGTGATGCGCTATTAGTAAGCAGTCGGGTAATTTTAATTAGCATTACGTGATTCTTGTCGAATGTAGCAGAAGAAGGGGAGAAAACTACTGGTCGCAGTTGAAGCTGACGGCAGAAACGCAGACCAAAGCCTTCAGTGTGGGAAGTTACGTTCACCAAAGATAAATTCCTGAGCCGTACCGTCGTAGTTGAAGCTGACGGCAGAAATACAGACCAAAGCCTTCAGTGTGGGAAGTTACGTTCACCAAAGATAAATTCCTGAGCCGTACCGTCGTAGTTGAAGCTGACGGCAGAAATACAGACCAAAGTCTTCAGTGTGGGAAGTTACGTTCCCCAAAGATAAATTCCTGAGTCTTACCATCATAGTTGAAGCTGACGGCAGAAATACAGACCAAAGCCTTCAGTGTGGGAAGTTACGTTCCCAAAAATAAATTCCTGAGTCTTACCATCATAGTTGAAGCTGACGGCAGAAATACAGACCAAAGCCTTCAGTGTGGGAAGTTACGTTCACCAAAGATAAATTCCTGAGCCGTACCGTCGTAGTTGAAGCTGACGGCAGAAATACAGACCAAAGCCTTCAGTGTGGGAAGTTACGTTCACCAAAGATAAATTCCTGAGCCGTACCGTCGTAGTTGAAGCTGACGGCAGAAATACAGACCAAAGCCTTCAGTGTGGGAAGTTACGTTCCCCAAAGATAAATTCCTGAGTCTTACCATCATAGTTGAAGCTGACGGCAGAAATACAGACCAAAGCCTTCAGTGTGGGAAGTTACGTTCCCCAAAAATAAATTCCTGAGTCTTACCATCATAGTTGAAGCTGACGGCAGAAATACAGACCAAAGCCTTCAGTGTGGGAAGTTACGTTCCCCAAAAATAAATTCCTGAGTCTTACCATCATAGTTGAAGCTGACGGCAGAAATACAGACCAAAGCCTTCAGTGTGGGAAGTTACGTTCCCCAAAAATAAATTCCTGAGTCTTACCATCATAGTTGAAGCTGACGGCAGAAATACAGACCAAAGTCTTCAGTGTGGGAAGTTACGTTCCCCAAAGATAAATTCCTGAGTCTTACCATCATAGTTGAAGCTGACGGCAGAAATACAGACCAAAGTCTTCAGTGTGGGAAGTTACGTTCCCCAAAGATAAATTCCTGAGCCTTACCATCATAGTTGAAGCTGACGGCAGAAATACAGACCAAAGTCTTCAGTGTGGGAAGTTACGTTCCCCAAAGATAAATTCCTGAGCCTTACCATCATAGTTGAAGCTGACGGCAGAAATACAGACCAAAGCTTCAGTGTGGGAAGTTACGTTCCCCAAAGATAAATTCCTGAGCCTTACCATCATAGTTGAAGCTGACGGCAGAAATACAGACCAAAGTCTTCAGTGTGGGAAGTTACGTTCCCCAAAGATAAATTCCTGAGCCTTACCATCATAGTTGAAGCTGACGGCAGAAATACAGACCAAAGCCTTCAGTGTGGGAAGTTACGTTCCCCAAAAATAAATTTCTGAGTCTTACCATCATAGTTGAAGCTGACGGCAGAAATACAGACCAAAGCCTTCAGTGTGGGAAGTTACGTTCCCCAAAAATAAATTCCTGAGCCTTACCATCATAATCATTATTTCCTTTACTTCAATTTCCAGATTCACTATTAAAAGAAGCTCTTAACCCATAAATTACCAAATCGCTCTACTGATAAATTGTAGTACCAAACCGTCATCTTGTCTACATTCAAGGCGGGAAAAAAAGCTTCAAACCATGACACTACGCTAGAATATCTTGAATAAAATTATGGACCATATTCAAATACTCGAAATAAAATAATCTTAAGTAGCTTAAAAGCTAGAACTTTCGAGGGAGTTTTCTTGCATACATTCAGGAGAGCTGGAAAATATAAAACTACTGAAATTATATAAAATACATGAATTCTTTTGAGTTATTGTCCTTTATGTAAAAATGAGATCTCATTTCTTTTTTTATAGAAATTAATGTTGCAATTTTGTATTTTTTTTTGTTACCTGAAGATGACCAATTCGGTCGAAACATGTTGTAATGAATAATAAGTACTGACATTGAATTTTAGTTGTTAAGTGACGGATTTATTATATAGTTTATATATTATCACAACGGGCTGTGTAGAGTGAAGGTTGAATCTGAGCCTTTTCCGTACGAGGAGTGCTTACACAGTTCGTAGATCTGTACAGGAGTGCTTACACAGTTCGTAGATCTGTACAGGAGTGCTTATACAGTTCGTAGATCTGTACAGGAGTGCTTACAGAGTTCGTAGATCTGTACAGGAGTGCTTATACAGTTCGTAGATCTGTACAGGAGTGCTTACAGAGTTCGTAGATCTGTACAGGAGTGCTTACAGAGTTCGTAGATCTGTACAGTAGTGCTTACAGAGTTCGTAGATCTGTACTGGAGTGCTTACAGAGTTCGTAGATCTGTACAGGAGTGCTTACAGAGTTCGTAGATCTGTACAGGAGTGCTTACAGAGTTCGTAGATCTGTACAGGAGTGCTTACAGAGTTCGTAGATCTGTACAGTAGTGCTTACAGAGTTCGTAGATCTGTACAGGAGTGCTTACAGAGTTCGTAGATCTGTACAGTAGTGCTTACAGAGTTCGTAGATCTGTACAGGAGTGCTTACAGAGTTCGTAGATCTGTACAGGAGTGCTTACAGAGTTCGTAGATCTGTACAGGAGTGCTTACAGAGTTCGTAGATCTGTACTGGAGTGCTTAACACAGTTCGTAGATCTGTACAGGAGTGCTTACAGAGTTCGTAGATCTGTACAGGAGTGCTTACAGAGTTCGTAGATCTGTACAGTAGTGCTTACAGAGTTCGTAGATCTGTACTGGAGTGCTTAACACAGTTCGTAGATCTGTACAGAGTGCTTACAGAGTTCGTAGATCTGTACTGGAGTGCTTACACAGTTCGTAGATCTGTACAGAGTGCTTACAGAGTTCGTAGATCTGTACAGTAGTGCTTACAGAGTTCGTAGATCTGTACAGTAGTGCTTACAGAGTTCGTAGATCTGTACAGGAGTGCTTACAGAGTTCGTAGATCTGTACAGGAGTGCTTACAGAGTTCGTAGATCTGTACAGTAGTGCTTACAGAGTTCGTAGATCTGTACAGGAGTGCTTACACAGTTCGTAGATCTGTACAGGAGTGCTTACAGAGTTCGTAGATCTGTACAGGAGTGCTTACAGAGTTCGTAGATCTGTACAGTAGTGCTTACAGAGTTCGTAGATCTGTACTGGAGTGCTTACAGAGTTCGTAGATCTGTACAGGAGTGCTTACAGAGTTCGTAGATCTGTACAGGAGTGCTTACAGAGTTCGTAGATCTGTACAGGAGTGCTTACAGAGTTCGTAGATCTGTACAGTAGTGCTTACAGAGTTCGTAGATCTGTACAGGAGTGCTTACAGAGTTCGTAGATCTGTACAGTAGTGCTTACAAGTTCGTAGATCTGTACAGGAGTGCTTACAGAGTTCGTAGATCTGTACAGGAGTGCTTACAGAGTTCGTAGATCTGTACAGGAGTGCTTACAGAGTTCGTAGATCTGTACTGGAGTGCTTAACACAGTTCGTAGATCTGTACAGGAGTGCTTACAGAGTTCGTAGATCTGTACAGGAGTGCTTACAGAGTTCGTAGATCTGTACAGTAGTGCTTACAGAGTTCGTAGATCTGTACTGGAGTGCTTAACACAGTTCGTAGATCTGTACAGGAGTGCTTACAGAGTTCGTAGATCTGTACTGGAGTGCTTACACAGTTCGTAGATCTGTACAGAGTGCTTACAGAGTTCGTAGATCTGTACAGTAGTGCTTACAGAGTTCGTAGATCTGTACAGTAGTGCTTACAGAGTTCGTAGATCTGTACAGGAGTGCTTACAGAGTTCGTAGATCTGTACAGGAGTGCTTACAGAGTTCGTAGATCTGTACAGTAGTGCTTACAGAGTTCGTAGATCTGTACTGGAGTGCTTACAGAGTTCGTAGATCTGTACAGTAGTGCTTACAGAGTTCGTAGATCTGTACAGTAGTGCTTACAGAGTTCGTAGATCTGTACTGGAGTGCTTACAGAGTTCGTAGATCTGTACAGGAGTGCTTACAGAGTTCGTAGATCTGTACAGTAGTGCTTACACAGTTCGTAGATCTGTACAGGAGTGCTTACAGAGTTCGTAGATCTGTACAGTAGTGCTTACAGAGTTCGTAGATCTGTACAGTAGTGCTTACAGAGTTCGTAGATCTGTACTGGAGTGCTTAACACAGTTCGTAGATCTGTACAGGAGTGCTTACAGAGTTCGTAGATCTGTACTGGAGTGCTTACACAGTTCGTAGATCTGTACAGGAGTGCTTACAGAGTTCGTAGATCTGTACAGTAGTGCTTACAGAGTTCGTAGATCTGTACTGGAGTGCTTAACACAGTTCGTAGATCTGTACAGGAGTGCTTACAGAGTTCGTAGATCTGTACTGGAGTGCTTACACAGTTCGTAGATCTGTACAGGAGTGCTTACACAGTTCGTACATCTGTACAGTAGTGCTTACAGAGTTCGTAGATCTGTACTGGAGTGCTTAACACAGTTCGTAGATCTGTACAGGAGTGCTTACAGAGTTCGTAGATCTGTACTGGAGTGCTTACACAGTTCGTAGATCTGTACAGGAGTGCTTACACAGTTCGTAGATCTGTACAGGAGTGCTTACAGAGTTCGTAGATCTGTACAGGAGTGCTTACAGAGTTCGTAGATCTGTACAGGAGTGCTTACACAGTTCGTAGATCTGTACAGGAGTGCTTACACAGTTCGTACATCTGTACAGGAGTGCTTACACAGTTCGTAGATCTGTACAGGAGTGCTTACACAGTTCGTAGATCTGTACAGGAGTGCTTACACAGTTCGTAGATCTGTACAGGAGTGCTTACACAGTTCGTAGATCTGTACAGGAGTGCTTACACAGTTCGTAGATCTGTACAGGAGTGCTTACACAGTTCGTAGATCTGTACAGGAGTGCTTACACAGTTCGTAGATCTGTACCGCGATTAATTGTTTCCGTTTTCGTGCACAGTTCGAGGTTAAGACTCTGACGTCATTTAAACAAAAAAAAATGTTTTGAAATCCATGAAACAGATGCACTTCGGTTTAGAATAATACGGACAGTTACAAGCGCTAGGAATGACCCAGTGTTATGTGACCATTAAAATCGCGTTTGGCGAATACACCTGTTGTTCCCTCTTCAGAATTTTTTTTTCAGTGACCTCGATCGAAAATTGTCTTTTTGTTAAGACTGTTTCTTCCCATATATTCGTATCATCCACTTCCGCTTCTTCATAGGCAGACACATTCGCTTGTTCATCTAACAGATTCAGTCAACAGAAATGCTTTATAGGCTTCTTTGAGACAGGCAAAACTTAGACAAGACAGGAAATGTAGGTGTAGACGTAACACTGTGCCGCGTTCGCGTAACCATTTTTGTGTAAAAGCTATAAGCATTACATATTCTGACTGTGTGTCTGTAGCCTTAGTTATCCAGCATGCAAAGCGCATGCGCCGTATTATATTGTCATCTGTGGCCTGTCTGGCTGTACAGCATTTTTTCGTTTTGTCTCATAAACGTCACGATTTTCCGGGGGGGAGTTATTAAACATGAAATTTTTTTTATTTTCTCTGCAACTTCTGTCTGAAACATTTCTCATTCTAAGAAGAATTCAGCGAGATATTATCATAAATGTACGTAGGTCTTCATGTAAAGTACCGTTATTCTTGTCAGATTTTAATGAAACTTGAATTTTCCCGACAGATTAATAAAACTACTCAAATATCAAATTTCATGAAAATCCGTCCAGTGGGAGCCGAGTTCCGGGCGGGCGGATAGACGGATAGGCATGACGAAGCTAATAGTCGCTTTTCGCAATTTTGCGAACGCGCTTAAAAATTATTTCGTAATGAGGCCACTTGAAACATTCTCCCACATTCGTTATGTCTTCAGTTCAGCAAGACTTCTATGGAGTGGCCGTACCAATGCATCTTCCGCGGTTGCGATCGACTCGTATTAAAAGGAAGATTGGGGCTAAATTCCTACAGCAATTGCATGGAAATAGTGAACGTGTTTGTGATTCCTGCCGCTGGCTGCAGTTAGCGTGTGACAGACAACAGACTGATCACGGGCTGCAAGATTCTTCGACGCCAGGTGTGTCCAATCTCCGTATATAAACTGATGCTGCTAGCGCCGTTAGTATCGTCTATGTCGTGGTCTTGTTTGTGTCAGACATTGCCGCTGGCAGTCATCTCAAAATAGAATAGATATCAACACACTGTAATAAGTGAAATATTATTTTGTACAAAATATATTCAGACACTGTATTTACCAACAGGGCCACCGAGAGCGGATTGGGGATTCGAAGGAATATTTTCTCGGTTCCCCCACCCAGCAATGGCGGGCCGGTTAAAAATCAGTAGACTAAATCGGAAAGCCTGCCCCCCCCCCCCCCCCCCCCCCCCCCCCCCCCCCCCGTTGCAGAGTTACTCGGGGTTGGTCTGAGAGGGTTAATTTGTACAACGGACGAATAGTGATACTACCGAGAGAGACAAAAACATATGTAACACAGTCGGGTCCCCTTCCGGACCGCCGGGCCCCGGTAATTTTTAGCGCCCCCCCCTCCTCCCCCCGGTCGGCAGTGTTTACCAACTATCAAGTCCTCAAACAACTCTCCAACCCTCGTCCCTCTATTATAACCCATAACCCAGAAGCGTTTATTCTAACACTATGCAACTGATACATATATTAATTTAAGAGCGGCAGTTGCTGTGTTTTCATTATACTATCTACTGCAAACAGTGCGTATTTTTAAAACGTCCGCAGTTACAGGCCTGTAGGCATGGAATTTTTGTTATTTAGCGACCCTGCCAGTTGCTAAAATTATATAACACCTGTGATGATGAATAAATTTGTATACGCAGAATTGGTGGTATGATACTGACAGGGGAAAACTGAAGTACTGGGAGAGAAACCACTCCAGTTGCCATTTTGTTCACCAGAATTACCAAATGGACGTGCCTGGGATTGAACCTGGACATATAATTATTTAAACTTTCCACACGGCGTGCGATTGAGTGTGTACCCAGCTTATTTTTAGCGGGGGTAAAGCGGCCAGGGCGTGAATTTAGCCACTCACCTCCACCTACTGCCGAGGTTAAGAATCAACGAAGATACGCATGTCTTCATGACAGGGACGGGGTCTTCTTTACTGTCCTTTACTTTTTACCCTGGATTTCAGCTGTGGCGTCTGAGAAAAACCGGGAAATACGTCTTACCGAACTTGAGATCTCTAGAAAACGAAGTAATGTTGTTTCTTTGCGCTGCATGAAGGCGTATTGGGGTGGTGGTATAGCTCCACTCATCCTGCATCTGGGCAATAGATGGAGATGAGTGGTCAGCTTCACCCCTTGGCCTCGGTAACCCATTACCCATTGAACAGGAAGTTCAGTGGAGGGCCAAGGCCGGTGGGTTGACTAAAGAGACTCTGTCGGTAATCGCACTGCGTTTCATCGGCTCTCTAGACCGCAGCCTAGTGCACCGTACAGACCGAGCTATTCCGGTTACACTAGAACACGAATTAGGCGTGGTAAGCACTCGACCGCGACGTTTCGAAATGTCGGCCGTGGAATCAGTATTTGCCATCCCTTCCACAGTTTCAGTCGCTTGTAGTTTTTGTATTCCTGTCTGTATATAACGGAAAATATTGTATGCCTGTTTGAAAGAAGGAAATTACCAATCCCTGTTGCAGTTTGTAGAGTTTTAAACAGGAAAGTGTATTGCAATTTGCATACAACAGAGAGTGGTCATGGCAGTATGGTTACAAGGCATAGAACAGGTGGTTATTCTCACGGTTCGGGCTTTCCAGAATCATCGGACCCAGTATTGTTATGTTGCACATGTCAGGTTTCGGAAGTATCTCTTGTATAAACCTACGCAACTGTACGTGTTGTGTGGTCGCAGCTATATTTCTTGTCGGCGTAGAATTGGTGGCGACAGTTGGAGCCAAACCTGAGACATTTTATTTTAAATATGATGATAATACGCAGTGACTGAAGATGAGAATGGAACCATCTTCCGAAACGTCGTATGTTAAATACAAATCTGACCGCGGGTCCCAGTGTATAAAACATTGGCAGGTCAATCAATGATGGAAAATTTAAGTTTTCTCGAATATTTTGCCGTATAAACTGGTATTCACCGACGTTTCGTCACTTCTCCAGAGGAGAGGAATATTATTAACCCTTGAAAGCCCAGTGGTTACTGTATGTACTGCCAGTTTTAACACCAAATACTCTGCATTTTGTCTGAGTAATTTATTTATGTGTTCCTTGAGATTACTGTAATAAACAGGCATTAATTTCTTATACAACGTAGATTGTCTTGCTAACGGAGACATGACGTGCTCTCTGTGAGGTACGACCTGAATCTCTTTATATAATTCACAATAACTGTAGTCGGTTAAGGATTAAATGCGATTGCCTTCAATTCGAGATCAGGATATAATTTGCTCAATACGTGGAACTTCATAAATATGAAATTCCACAAAAGTGTATTATATTAGTGATACAGTGGGTGCAGCTGCGGACACGGCGTTGTTACTGCCGTCCAGAGGGGCTATTTTGAAACTGCCAAAAATCATCAGAAATTCGGGGCGTAATACGGTTACCGGTTTGTCATCAAAAGCCCCCACGTCCCCTTCGTTGTGATGGATACGTAGCTTCGGAAATTGCGGGTCCAACCCCCCACCCCCACCGTTTTAAGATGGTGTAATTTAATTTTCTGTGTTTTTCTTTTATAACCAAATTTTTATTGGGTTACTAGCGTCTTTTCTTTATAGGTGATACTTGGGCGCTGTAGGCTGCGCCGCCGTAGTCTTCTTTGATGCCGCAACACAGAAGAGCGCGTCTCATCCAATTACACGAAACATGCCCTGCAGGGACGATAAACCCGGTATCTCATGCATAAATCTGGAAATTTAGAAGAGAAAAAAAAATAGAACAAGGAGCGAAAGGGAGCTTTATATTACATTATACGTTTTATAGCGGCCTCAGTAATTCAGCGCGACTAGAGTGGTTTTGTTGCTTTGAAGATGCATTGTTTTCAGCGCGACGTGTGCATTATACAGTCGAGCCCGGTTATAACGACATCGGTTTATACGACACCTCGTCTATAACGTCACATTCTGTGGTACTAATTAATTCCTCACATTTAACCGTAACGTTATACACCTCGGTTATAACAACACTCGTTTATAACGACACAAAATATTCAGTCCCTTCCATGACGTCATAACAGAGTTCGACTGTATTTGGTGGTATGTATCGACGTTGTCTACTTCGAATTACGTCAGCCGGGCGTCATTTACCCGACGGTGGGTATCGTCACCTGAAGTTTATCCCTATGATCTAAGTAGTATTAAAGCCAGACAGGGCCGGCCTTAGGCCGATTGGACCGAGTTGATGCAATCGGGCCCCACGCTTACGGGGGACCCCGCGCTCATGAGGGAATTGCGCATTAGTAATTTTTAAAAATACGCAGTGTGATATCACACGAAGCTCTCTTGACTGATTTTATAATGATTTTGTGACTTACGTTAATATACCAAAACGTTAGTCGTCTTTTTGCTGTGTACAATAATTTTAGGGGCCAGCCACAAGGATCGCAATAGGGCCCCGCGTTTGGTAAGGCCGGCACTGAGGCCAGGGACAAATAGGGGGAATATGTAAAAGGCCAAAATTGTGAGGTTGAAACGAACAGAAAGAGCAGGAATATTAGAACTTACGTAGAATAAATGAATGTAAGAAAACTAAACAGCCTGGGACTAAATGGTAACGGATGAAATTTGCACAGTATTTCTGCACAGCTGGAAGAACCACTTCTGTCGTCTGTTAAATGTACCAAGGTAAAGAAACGTAACCCAATGACATGCCTGTGGAGGCACAGAGAGCTGGCGGAGGTATAGCAACACGCCCCGGCTGCTTTTAACCCCAGGAAAGACCCTTGTATCCATTATGGGTGGGCCGTAGGGCCGGTCTGGACGGTCACGGAATATCTCGCTCCCCCCACCGGGATTAGATCCCCGGACCGTCCAGCCCGTAGCGTAGTTGCTATACCGACTGAGCTATCGCGGTCCATCATGACACACCGGTAAGTTGCGTAACACGATGCCGTGTATTGATGCAGGGTACTTCGTTGTGATCAGTGTTGTTTAGAATTTTGCCAAGGTTCACCTCAACCATGAGTTTGTCGCATCTGGTGCCATTGTGGCGTTAAATGAATTATATGCCCGTATACAGTATATGGCTATAAAGGCCTACGCCATGACCTCGGAGGTTCGAACAGCGCCGATTGAGAATATCCAGAAGGCTCGCAGTGAGGTTAGATGAAGGGGAGGAACGATCGTTAGACTGTGGGTAAATCAAACAGCTGTGTGTACTGGAGGACAGAAGGCCGTGTGTTGTCAAATACCGGCGACGTATTTATAATGTTCCTGAGAAGGGTCATATATATGAACAAATAACGACTAATCCACTTTGTAGAGGAGAAAACAAACGTATAACTGCAATGTGAACATAGTAATACAGTCGAACTCGGTTGTAACGTCATGAAGGGACTGAATATTTTGTGTCGTTATAAACGAGGAGTATTTGTTTTTTCAATGGCTCGACAGCCCCTAGGGGGGTCTAGGCCGCCTCATTTTTCGAGGCTTCACGTTCACACTTTAGACACACCACACTCGGTAAGACTCCTCTGGACGAGTGATCAGCCCGTCGCAGAGAAAACGATGAGTATAATGTTACGGTTAACAGTGAGGAATTAATTGGTACCACAGAATATCTGACGTTATAGACGATGTGTCGTTATAAACCGATGTCGTTATAACCGGGTTCTGCTGTAACTGTGTTCACACGTACTGCGCAGCTCTGTTCTTTATATTTTGAACTTCACTGTGTGGCTGCTACATGTTTCGGCAATCGTCTGGCAGTAAAGTAATTTCCGTTTAATGTTTTTGGGATTTGTGAATATAAGCTTTTGACATCCACCACTTAAAGAGTGATAGAAGGATGGCGAACGCCACGCAGACTGGCTGAAACATGTAGCAGACATACATTAAAGTGTAGAAAATAATGGCGTTGTGCTACACAATCATTGTGTTCACATTGATTGTGTAGCACAACGTGGCTGTGTTGCGTGAAAATATAACAGCAGATTTTGCAGCAGTTGCGTGATATCAGGCTTCCGCCGTGATGTGTAAATCAGATCTGCGCTGTTCTGGGATTTCACGCAGCGTGGAGTGCTAATACCGTACCGACGTTTCGGGACAACCTATCGGTCCCATGTTCAAGAGTCAAGACGTCCAAGACGAATGCATTCTTCTTGGACGTCTTGATGGTATTACCACTGTGAGCTGCGTAAATTCCCAGAAGAACGCAGATCTCATATACAGTAGTTAAGAACTTAACCGATTGTCAATCGTACGACCTTAAAACTCTAGCTTGGTTCGCAAATCTTAACTCGATCCTGAGCTAACATTTCTGTGGTTTTGTTTTAGTTTAAGGACATTTCTGTCTTGTGAGTGCAATCCCTTTAACGTCGGAGCCCGCGGCAGCCTACCCCCATCTCTACCACCACCCCGTTTCACCCCCTGTCTAAAACCACTACTTCAGATATTCATCTGCCAATTGTACTCGTATGTCTGACAACACAGTGAAGTTGGCAATGCAGATAAAGCGCTTGAGAGCAGTGCGGTCGGAACTAAGAACATATTTTCGACACAGAACCATTGCGTCTCACTGAAGTCAACAAGACGTATGCATCAACACAGGAGGAATTACTGAATATATTTTCGCGTTTCGATAATACTGTCATGCAAAATGGTCTGTATTCCTCACCATATATTATTTGGGTGAGCAGATGAAGAAGAATGAGATGGGCGGGGCACGTGGTACGTATGGAACACAGGAGAGGTGCATACAGTATTTTGGTGGGGAAATCTTAGGGAAAGGGACCACTTGGAAGAGGAAGGCGTAGATGGGTTGACAGTATTAAAATGGGTAAAGGTAAATTTCACCCTAGAACAGGCCTTGAAGGCCCAGAGCGGGAGTAGAGGCATAGCTCTACTCTTCCTTTAACCTCGGCGTTAGATGGTGTGTGGTCAACGCCACACCCCGGCCCCTTTAACCCCGGGAAAGACCCGGTACCTATTGTATAGGAGGGTGGGTGGACCCCTGAGCTGGTGTGGACGGGTGCATCAAATCTCGCCGCCCCCGGGATTCGATCCGCGTACCGTCCAGCCCGCAGCGAGTCGCTATACTGACTGAGCTATCCCGGCCCACATGTTAAAATGGGGTCCTCAAGTAAAGGGATTGGGTGTTATGATCCTACTCAGGATAGGGGCAAGTGGCGGGCTGTTGTGAACACGATGATGAACCTTCGGGTTCCATAGGATTCGGGGAATTTTTTGACAAGCTGAGGAGCTGCTAGCTTCTCAAGAAGGACCCTGCTTTATGTAGTCATACAAAATATGGTGGTAAGTTAGGTGGGAATCGTAGGTCGCTCTTTACACATCCCTCGTCCCACTTTACACACCCCTGTGATAGTGTGTACTTTAGGACACGAATTTAGGAACCTCATATTCGTAATGCTTTCTGTATCCTTGGGCGGTGTATTGTAATCACGGTAGGACTTTGGCCCCCCTCAGGCGTGTTTCTTTGTTAGCATGCGTTTAAGTATTGTTAGAATTAAAATATGAGGATGCTGTAATGGCTTCAAAACGCTCCGTCCAGAGCAGAATGTCCTATTCTCCATTCCCAGGTATATCGCTGTTGGGCGGATACGAAATTGGACCTTATAGCCGCCATGATTTCCTATTTCATGTACAGTAAAATGCCTTTGCTTCGAAGGGATGTTTGTAGGTCAGAGTCCCAAAACTACCGGAGAGGCATTCAGCATGAAAACCCAGAAAGGAACCCTCTATTTACTGTGTAATATATCGTTTTGTTATTGTATCAAGGTGTGTTCGGTATAAAAGGCGCTGAGCTAAAATGACCCTCAATGAATAAGGAAAGGTATCATTTGCTAACCATGTTGAAGGCCATTGTCAATAAGGTAGCTTACTGTATGGCCAGGAATTGAAATAGGGCCAAAGAAATAATTATTCTTCTGTCAGAGTTTCTTTTGAAAATAACCAGCTGATAGGCTGAGGTTATGAAACTGAGATTTATCGTGTGTAAGCAGGATCTACCAATTTGGCTGAGGATACTGTTATAGACGGAGTCATGTGGAAGGGATTGATTGTAGGATTTGAGGGCAAACGGACCCGCAGTGGCGGCAAATGCTGGAGGAAGTTGTTTCGGGTCGAATTCTAAAAGTTTTTGACGATGGTACGTAAAATTGTGAACCACTTGTTTCTAGGACTTTGTCCATCGTCTTTATTGTAAATAAAATATTAAAAAAAGTATATAAAAATCTAAAATTCACTACGTTTCGGAAGATGGCTCTTCTTCCGTCTTCCTGAAGACGTGGTTCACATTGTTTCGGGCAGTTTATTGCGCGAAGTGTACGAGATACATCACGACCATCTTCAGGAAGTGCTGTATGCCTGTAGGAGGTCTTGAGATACAGTTGCGTGTGTTTTTAACGTTGGTAGTACATGAAAATTTGAGTGCTAGTTTCACGCTCTCTCCACTTTAATCCAAAGTGACGAGGCTAGGACCGGATGGACCGGGGTTCAAATGCAAGCAGAGGCAAGAGATTTTCTCCAAAGTATCCAGACTGCCTTTGGAGTCTGTCCAACCTCCTGTTACATGTGTATTGGGATTCTTTCCTGGAGGTAAAGCGGCCGGGGCGTGATGTTGACCACTAATCTCTACCTAACGCCGAGGTTAAGAATGAGTGGAGCTATACGTCTTCTTCCACATACACTATCATGGTGTGGACAACTTTACCTTTTATCCGCCTTAACCCCAGCGTGATGTCCTTTCAGTACTCATTCCCTAGGAAGGTGGTTGGTTCTGGATGTCGTTGGCAAGCTGATTGTAGTCGCTTATTTTCGCGACTCCATTCGATAACAAACACTTGACAGTTTAATCTGTAGATTATTTACTACGTATATTAATTTCGCGGATTATTCCGTATTTTCGGTGCTTTCGGAATATTGGCCTTTGCAGTTCGGATACTTAAACTGAAGGGCAGATTTCGTAGTCATTCATCCTATACTGTGGACTCTTTCACATTTCGTGGATGACTTGTCCTTGAAAGATTGAGGCACCACGTTTCTCCGAAACGTCGTTTCAGGCGACACGGTATAACGTCCGCTTAAGACTTCAGTGATCATGAACACTAGTGTTAGAACCTCAAATCACGCACTGTTCGTATTAGTTTGCATCATGTGTTTTGATTTCAATGCTCCGAAGTGTATGAAACGCACTGGACAGGTCTCGAACCCTCGTCTTTTATGTCGACGCAGAGAGTCATGTATTGGTTTGTTCTGATTCGAATGCGTAACGCGGATGTGCGCTGTGGCCCTTGCACTCAGTTGTAATGCGTTTCCTGTAATTGTAAATACACAGTGCTGATTGTTCATAGTTTAAAATGAATGGAGTTATGTTGAGTGAAACGTCGAAGCACGTATGGATGGGTATATATATATATATATATTATAACATGTGTTGTTGAAATTAGGAGAATATAGAAAAAAGTTCGTTTGTGCTAACCCCATCTGCTGCGCCTGCGTAAAACGAATACTTCCGTTCAGGGAATTAACCGCAGGGGTAGCAACCTCGTTTTGTGGGTTAAACATAATTATCCAATATGGCCGAACTGCCGCGTGTTCTGTGTTAGCCCACTGCCTCGTATTTGAAAGGACACGTGCCGCGTGTTTGTGTATCTGTCGCTGTCTGTTTCCGGTAACTTCTGGAAAAAAAAAACGAGGAATTTTTATGAAACGTGCAGTGTCTATCATATTTCATTTCTTAAAAAGGAAAAGTAGGCTTACGAAATCGCTGTGCTTTGTGTTCGTTAAATTTTTTAAAAATGTTGATTCTAAGAATTTTAAGATGAGACATCCCCGTTGGTGTTAACATATCACAAGTATGTGTATTAAATCGGTCACACACGCAACACCAATTTTTATCAATTTATTCACGGCTACATATTTCGGTTCGCAATTAGAGCCGAAACGTGTAGCCGTGAGTAAATTGATAAAAAGTAGTGTTGTGTGTGTGTGAGACTGATTTAATAAATATACTTGTGAGTTTTAAGTTTGACCGATTTCAGGGGGGGGGGGGGGCTTGATGTGATCGGTGTGCCATTAGACGCCATTCTCTCCCCTTAAAAATGACGTCCGTTGGAAAATTTGTTTCGACTTTTGGTTTTGTGGCGAAAATTGATGAACCGTTTAGGGTCTATACGTGTGAACTTTCGCAGTGTGTAGTCTTTTTTTTGTAACTAACTGTGAGGCTGTTTGACACATTTAACACAGTGATCTGTGTGTATGTAACAATTATTGACATAAATAAAATAGAACAGTACTAATATTTATAGATATGTAGGACATGAAATGTATGGAATAGGGAAGTTTGCCTGAGCTGTCGTCTTCGGAACTCGTAAAATTGAATATAGGCCTGCCAACATGGCGGATATGCGAACTTTCAAAGTTCGTACATTTTGTGTTCGTGCAATTATTAGTTAAAAAAAAAAAAAGATTATGGAACAAGAACATGGCAGACCCGCGAGTTGCGTGTTTAACTTTTAGGTTTGATTATGGAAGCTACTGAAATTTTGGAATTAGGACGGCGAGATTTTCTGTAAATCGATCATGGTGACGATTAGAAACTTTGAGGCAAATTCGTGTTATCTGTGTCTGCACAACTGTGATCCATTCCCATGGATTTAATGAAATGTAAACGGCGTCGTTAGTTTAAGGGATATGCGGACCGTACGTTCTTCCCAGACCTTATTTCTTTGCGTAATCATAATCAGCCGCCACTGTACCCTCTTAACCGTGTCTCAACATTACACCTATGGATACTAACATTTCACGTTACTATCACCGTGCATCTTCACTAATTAAACAATTTTTACACCAACCGATGCACTATTAAAAAACCACCTTTATTGTAGTTTTTGTAAATATATACCCCTACATATGTTTCGATCCTCAGATCATCGTCAGGGGGTTTCCTTTTTGAAAGCCACTAACACTTCAATTACATAATTTGCAGGATCGAAGAGCAATTGTGTCTTAATATTGTATAAATTGTCTTGGTTTAAAATTATAACACATTAAAACTTATGTTTTATAAGTTAAAACTGTGGTTAAAAGTTTGTAAAAAGGCTGTAAAAGTTTTTGATTGCGGAAGTACTGGTGTTTTGAATCGTGGTAAAGCGTGAGCTGTAAAATAAATAATTCGAATAATATAAACATATGTAGGGGTATATATTTACAAAAGCTACAATAAATGTGTTTTTAATAGTGCATCGGTTGGTGTAAAAATTGTTTAATTTGGATACTAACATTGTTAAGTAGCAAGGACGGTCGTTTTTTACAGCTTCACCTGTTACGTGGGTGTTTTCTTATATCCTTGATTACATTCTTTTGTTCAGATCTTTTTTTTTTGTTCGATTTTTGGATTATATTAAAGGCCCCGTGAGAGCTGTGTGTACTTTATCGCATTCTCCTGACGAAAACGTTTCTTTGTTATGCAGGTTGGCTGAAAAACCTGAAATTAATTATCTACAGTATAATTCATTTTGAAAGCACTCCTATTTGTGCTGACTGCTGGACAAGGTTCCCTGTGTAAACAAGAACGACGATTATGCAAAACATTGCCACTTGCTCTGGTTGTATGAGTAAGGAGCGTGTAATTACTTTTTTTCGAGGTCGGTGATTGTATCGATATGTATCGATCTGACTATGCTTGTCACTGCTCAGTGACATTCATGCTTTGTATTCGGACAGTTCCGGTTTACAATTTTGACCCGGGACAAGTTTTTATGGGTTGTCCTGCAATGCCTGCAGAGTCAGTGTCTTAAATAGGCCACGACCGATTCCATATTCTCTGCAGGTTGTAATTAACGGTTCTACGTTACCTAACATATAAACCGAAATAACCCACGAATCAGCCATAAAATCGATTGTAACATGCATATTCGCTACAAATGACGCAGGGGTATATAAAATGCGGCCAACCATTCGCTTCGCCGAAAATGAAGTTTTTTTTGTTGTGTTTAGCGCGCTGTCGGTACGTCAGGCTATAGCGACGAATACGACGTAGGTAAAAGCGTCGTGGCCTACTGTGAGGCACTGTGCTGCCATCTGTCAGGAGGTACTGAGGAAGACAAACGTCAGCCAGGTTAGCCGGCCTCCGTGTTTCAGCCCTTAATAATACTTGAGCTTTTATTTGTGGTTGAGCTGTAATCATGTTTAGCCCTTAATGTTTGAACCCTTGATAATGTTCCAGCCCTTAATTATTTTTGAGCCTTAACAATGTTTGACACCTTAGTGTCTAGTTGCTAAATGTGAGCTTTTTACCTTAATGTTTGACTTAGTGCTAGTTAGCCTTAATAATGTTGCAGCCCTTAATTGATTTTTGAGCCTTAACAATGTTTGACACCTTAGTGTTTGAGTCCTTATGTTTGAGCCTTAATAATGTTGCAGCCCTTAATTTTTTTGAGCCTTAACAATGTTTGACACCTTAGTGTTTGAGTCCTTATGTTTGAGCCTTAATAATGTTGCAGCCCTTAATTATTTTTGAACCTTAACAATGTTTGACACCTTAGTGTTTGAGTCTAGTTGAGCCTTAAAAATGTTGAGCCTTAATTGAGCTACAATGTTTGACACAGTTGTCCGCCTTATAATGTTGTTTTTTTTGAGCCTTAACAATGTTTGACACCTTAGTGTTTGAGTCCTTATTTTGAGCCTTAATAATGTTCGAGCCCTTAATTATTTTTGAGCCTTAACAATGTTTGACACCTTAGTGTTTGAGTCCTTATGTTTGAGCTTAATAATGTTCGAGCCCTTAACTATTTTTGAGCCTTAACAATGTTTGACACCTTAATCTTTGAGTCCTTATGTTTGAGGCTTAATAATGTTCGATCCCTTAATTAGTTTCGAGCCTTAACAATGTTGTTTTTTGACAGCCTTAATGTGTTTGTATTTGTCTCCTTATTGATTTAGTTTGAGCCTTAATAATGTTCGAGCCTTATTTATTTTTGAGCCTTAACATGTTTGACACCTAATGTTTGAGTCCTTATGTTTGAGCCTTAATAATGTTCGAGCTGTGTGTAATGTTTAAGCCGTTGTAATGTTTGGGTGCTTTTTAATTTGAGCCCTTGGCTGATGTTCTGAGTTCCGCTGCATCGGTGTCAGAGTGCTGGATTCGACGGGATTCGAGTCCGATTTAGATCGCAGTTGTCATGACGATCAGGCAGTTACTGCAGTCTTCCTGTAAGGAGCATTCCCACGAATAGGCCAATATTTGGAGCGAAAGATACGGAAGACACGAGTGTGGCCGTAGCTCTGTCCTAACAGGACACTGCGTGTATAGAACCTGCAGGTTTATTACGGTGTTCACAAATTAGCTCATTAATGTACGAGCTGTGACTGTTATGTAACGAGACTAGTTTCAAAAAATTCTTTATTAATGCAATTATTGTATGTACGCGTTACCCCATTCAAAGTAATTTCCATCGGAAACTACACACCGCTCTATCCGAGCCTTCCAGTCCTCGAAGCATCCCCTGAAGTCATTTTGTGACGGTGCTTTACGTAACAACGCTGTCTTCTCTGCACACCTCGCCTAACAAATCGAAGGTTTGGGTACCATTACTCCGTCAGTTCCACAAGAAATCTGATGTTTACCCGTTCCTTAACTCTACTGCACCAAGCCTGGTCGCAGCAAGGTAAGCGTTTATAGGCGAATATATTATTCGACACTACGTCAACGTAACGGAGCGTGGTTTGGCACGCGACTGGGGAAAGGTTCAGCAGTAAATATTTACTATGGCGATCAACGGTCAGGTCACAGGAGCTGAGCGCGCAGTCTCATTACTTAACAGCAAAACGTATCTACAAAAATTTACTTATCCAAAATTCATTCCGATATTAACCTCCTATGCACTGGTAGGAATCCCGGTGGGTCTGTTCCCTTCTATCTTCCAGGGGAAAATTTTGTAAGCAATGTATGCTTCTCCCTTGGTTCTGCATTTCCCATCGCTCTTCTTTTCCTCCATTTACCATAATTTCGGAACTTCGTCGTTTCGTTGTATTTTGCCTACCGTTTTTATCTTCATGATTGATAGTTCGAGTCACTATTGTCTAGAATATCCAAATATTCCAATAAATAGTCGTTACACACAACTCTATTACTAAAACCCAATCACAGATACATGTTTCGGCTCCTGTTAATCCATCTTCAGGCTGTATACGTACAGTAGAGAGGAATGTACGAACTGTATGCGTAATATTCTTCGTACTGTCGAACTGTAATACGCTCTTTGTTCATTTCGCTTTTGCAGCGACTGTATATTGAAAATAAAAACGACCATGGCGCTTACATCGTAATCACAGTTGTCACGGAATATTGTCATAGTAATAGAAGTCCGTATTTGGCGAGGACGTTATGAGCCAAGTGTTAGTCGATAATAGACGTAACGAATCTTCGCGTTGCACAGCTGTTGGGATCAATTTACCGGCAATACTTTGCGAAATCAACTCAGGAAAAGCGTAGCCTGACTACTTGAAAGGCGTTACTGAAGCTGCTCGATGTCTGTTGAAGCGTAATGAAAAAGAACTGAACGTACCTACTTATTGAGATGCTTGTCGTAGCACGGAACAGCGAGGTATCGGATTCCTACACCAATCGATTTTGAAGACAATGACAGGGCTTCGGCGAAGTAGGCTTTAGCGTGAAGAGACGTCATATGCGGCTGGGCCGTTCTCTTACGAGTGAGTGTGACTAAGCTGTGAAACACTTTCACCATTCATCTGCCCTTTCGATGCTTACGAAGTGAAAGTAAAACCGCTTCGGCTTTCTGTAATTACTAACGTCTAAGCATGTCATTTGATTTAAATGCCTTTTATTTCTGGTTTCATTCACCGCAATTAAAAAATCTTTTTACTGCGGGTAAAAAAAAAAATAAAACACTCTTTTTTTCTTCGTCATGGCTTGAAACGAGACACTAATTAAAAGACCAGTGATTGTGATCAGTTCAGAGATATCGGTACTTCGTAGTTCTACAGAGAAAGGGACGCAGATACTGACCTATTTATTTTGTGTTGCGGAGCGAACGTGTCGGAATTGTATTGAAAGAGGGAAGAATATTGGTCAGTTGAAATTTCAGCATTCCCCCCCCCCCCCCAATGGATTGAAAACTGTCCAAAACTTCTCTTCGCAACTCTGTTACATTCATTTTATAAACACTTCTGTGTTCAATACATTTTTGTTTAAAAGAGCTGAAAATTATGTTACAGGTTAAAAGGTAAATTTGTTCCTGTACGTGCCCTGACGGCATGTAGGGATGGTAGAGGTATAGCTCCACTTATTCTTAACCTGATAATTAGACGGAGGTGAGTGGTCAGCCATTCGAAATACAGTCCCGGAATTTATCACGAGGGAATGATGACCGTAATTGGAGAGACATTTAGTAGAACAGGGGTTCACAAATGCCGGGCGTCAGGTTGCCGTGGCGACTGAATTTTGTGGGTTGTCAGTGCGGAACGTGTTTCGTGTCACCCCTGTGAAGGAAAAATGTTTCAGACAAAAGTTGTAGAGAAAATCAAAATACACATTTTATGTTCAAAAACTTTTTTTTTTTCCGAAAATCGTGCCGTTTATGAGATAATGTGGAAAGATATGGTAGAGCCAGACAGGCCACAGATGACAATGTAATACGGCGCATGCGCTTTGCATGCTGGATAACTAAGGTTACAGACAGACACTCGAAATATGTAATACTTATTGCTTTTCCACGGTAATAATGGTTACGCAAACCGCGCCTCGTGTACGTTGACGCGTACATTGCCTGTCTTTTTTAACATTCATATGAGCCCCTTTTCTTTTCCAGAGTTTTGTAAATAATCGAGTTATTTCATGTGGGCTGAGGGGCGCTCAGGCCAAATATTCTCGAGATGCCTCAGTTTCTAGACAGGCACCTGTTTTCACTTCTCCCCTGTTACTAACCGGCGGTATCATAGTGACGTAACATATACATCGAGCAAGGTAGCTCAGCCTGTGATGCTAACTACGACTAACTAAATGCACTACAGTCAGTCAAGACATTCGCCGCACTGTATGGAAGCCGAAGGTTAATACCGTGTTCACAGCTGCCCGCCACCTGTCCCTATCCAGAACAAGATTAATCTAGTCCACGCCTCCCCCATTCCTATTTCTTGAAGATCCATTTTAATATTATCCTCTAATCTACGCCTAGGTTTCCAAGTGGTCTCTTTTCCTCAGGTTTCCGTACCAAAACCTTGTATACACCTCTCTTATCCCAAAGTACATGCCATATATATGCGCGCCCATCTCATTCTTCTTGGTCATCTGCATATTTGACCAGGACACTCGTAACTTGTTGAATTTGACGTAAAACGTCTTACATTTCGGTACACATAGGTGGGTCACCTCGGCGCTCGCGGTGTCAGACTTTCGCGTTACCTACGTTTCTTCACAGTTGTCCGCGCCTACTTTGATTAGAGCAGTGAACGATACATAGTTTGAAAGGTAAGGAATATGCCTACACGCTGAAAAAAGAATCATCGAAAAATCTTGAAATCTGCCAAAATGGCGGCCATGTCAAAATCACCTACGATTTTCACACTACTCACCATCTAACGTCTTACATTTCGGTACACACAGGTGGGTCACCTCGGCGCTGTTTTTTACAGGTTCACGATGCCGAGACTAACTAACGCACAAAAGCAAGAAAACTACCGAAAACGGAAGAAGGAGGCAGAGGAGGGTTCACAGAGGCCGAAAAAAATTCGAAAAATATCGCCAACATTCAACTTGTCGGCGTGACGTTTTACGTACAATTTGCGGTTCAGTCGTAGCTTGAAACACCGAATTTTTTTTTATGGCGAAGCGTTGTTAGCCCTCGTTCAGCCCAAGCTGGAGGGCCACCCGTTGTCGGCTGTATCGCTTCTGACTTTTGTTCGAGAGGTACAGGTTTCGAACCTCTATCAGAATACCAGTTAACCTGATTGGGGATTCTGCTGCTTTTTGTCAGCCCCTGCTGTCAAAGCTCAGACAGCACCTTGAAATATACAACGACCGCATCCTTCCCAATCCCTTCATAATCCTAGTCATTAGTTCTAGCATCCGAAAGACTGTGAGTGTTGTCAAATGAATCGTTCGTTTATTATGATGAAATGTTTGTGATACGCTTCGGCCTTCTTCGCATGTCACAAAGTGAAACAGTAACTTTCACGTCCCAGCATGCAGCAGGTAATGCATTACATAGTCGATAAACACATTAGCGAGGGGCAGCGCTGAGGACCATGTTATGCTGTGGGCAGTATTTTCCAAACAGTATTTATCTGAGAGATTTAATCTCATACTGCATGTATTCTGACGTTATTGGTTAAACTGTATCCCTTACAGCAAAATGGGCGCAAGCCGCTCGCAGTTCGAGATTCGTGGCAGCGACTTTGTGCGCAGTGTTACAGGAGACTTTTTGTCTGACATCATTTGTTACTTATCTTAGTAAAGTCATACATTCATTGTCATATTTCACGGCGATAGAAACAGGACGTGTCAGAACTGTCACGGCGCACGGACGGACGGATGCGCATGGCTAGACATGCACATGGCCAGACATGAATAAACGCGCAAGTTATCTTGACAGAATGGACAGTGATAACAGTACATGGCCGTGCCATGGCTCTGGCGGTTAGCCGGCCTCTCACCGCGGAGGCCCGGGTTCGATCCAGGGTCGGTCAGTGTGGGATTTGTGGTGGGCAAAGTGGCACTGGGACAGGTTTTTCCCCCCCGAGGTCTTCGGTTTTCCCTTGTCAGTTTCATTCCACCGGTGCTCCCTTACTTGGAAATTGAAAAAAAAGAACCTGATCATCTTTCTCTTCATCTTCATCACAGGGTTGCACAATAAACCTTAAGGCTGCGGTGCGTCCGTAGCTTCTGCTGCGGGGCCCTTCACCACCAAAAAAAAAAAAACAAAATAGAATACAAGAACTTATTCTTCGGTGAGTTCCAAGAGGGTACAGACATAGTTTGGAGCAGGCTTGAGCAGAACAGCCAGAGAGAGAGAGAGAGAGAGAGAGAGAGAGAAGGGAGGGGGAGATGGTGGTTCCTGTAGATTCTGGAGCCCATATTGTCTTCTGCTTGTATGGCAAGGACAAAAGTTAATGTTATTTTATATATTCCGTGCAATTGCACATAAGCTAGCAACAAGCAGTACCACCATAATATAGAGCAAGCAGCAATTGTGCACAAGACATGGCATAACTTTCCATATGGACAAAATATTAATATTTTTAATCATTTAATATCTTAATTATTTCTTACGCACAGTTTACGTTGATACGTCCCACAAAGTAAGAATGCCTTTGTGTTACAACTCCGCGAAGGTGGCTGATGATAGCCGAAACATGTAGCAGATTGTACTACGAATTAATATAAATGTATGTATATTTGCACTTTATATTCAGTGATTTGTAATAAGTAGAAGTTAGTAGCAATACAAATTTTAACGCACGTGTTTTGGAATTTTGTTTATTATGATCCGACTGGAAATGAAGATTAGAAGCAGTAGAGGGGACCCGAACCACGGGGGGGGGGGGGGGGCCTAATGTGTGTCACATTAAGGAAGCATCGAGTTCATCCTATGTGAAAGTGCTGTAGTGACGTAAACAGAGAACGAAATGAAAGGAAGACATGGCTAAGGGCCTTAGGTAATCGGCATCCTAATTCGCTTCGTACGTTGTGCCAGTCTTTTAATGCCTGTTACAACTCTGCACTGTACATCTGTATATATCGGCCTACCATGTTGCAGGAAGTATCCACTTATTACAGCCAGACTGATACCAGATTAAAATCACCTGTTCCAATTGAGAAACTACATACATTATGGCTCGTAATGCAGTAAAGAAAAACACTTTATCTGCGCAAGATCTGGCCTCGTGTGTCAAACCAATATGTGACCACTGGGCATGCGTGAAAAGGCCGAATTCAAGAACGACAGATAAGGAAGCTGGTAACAAAGATGTAGAAAGTTACACACCTTGGTGCTGTTAGGATTGGTGTCGAAATCGAAATCTAATCTGCTTAAACACTTGGCTGTGACATTCAGTTATCTGTTTTATAAATCGAGAATGTTTATGTAAAGCTTAAGATCGCGAAGTTGTTCTAAATGCCTCTCAAAACAATTTTCTGCCAGTCTGGTGTGTTAAATTGCCAGGATCTTACCTAAGACCAATGTTTAATCCTAAAAGAAATGTTCTAAGGAAACGTCTAAGAGCCTGTTACATGTCAGTGTATAGACTTGAAGAAAGAGCATTTGGGGGGGGGGGACTGTTTGGGGCAGAAATGTGGTACGTACTTTTGACAGACGAGCGTGTAGCAAATATGTATTACAATAAACAAAGAGGCCACTTCGGCGTTAGTTGGGGGGATGACGGCCACCACCACCTTCGTCGTCGTAATCACCATCGTAATCATCGCATTTTAATCATTCGCTACACGGACTTCATCCATTGTCTCGTGTTCAAAAAATATAAATTAAAAAACAGTTATATTTCTAGGACAGGATCGGTCATCAAAAGAAAATTAACAGGCAGACCTACTCAGTTGAACCATATAGCTACTCAGTTGGACCATATAGCTACTCAGTTGAATCATATAGCTACTCAGTTGGACCATATAGCTACTCAGTTGGACCATATAGCTACTCAGTTGGGCCATATAGCTACTCAGTTGGGCCATATAGCTACTCAGTTGGGTCATATAGCTACTCAGTTGGGCCATATAGCTACTCAGTTGGGCCATATAGCTACTCAGTTGGGCCATATAGCTACTCAGCCCCCGGGGCCAAACCGAGTGGGTTTGCCCGCTTTTGTAGCCAGAGGACGGAGACATCGCCTCCGAAACGTGGGGTTTTAATTTTTGTCATTTCTCTGACGAGGCGATAGACGCAGTTCATGATCTAAGTCAGCGGTATTCAACCTTTTTTGTTCGCGTACCCCCAGATGTAATTTCTCTTCAACTTTGTACCCCCAAAGTTGTTGGTGCATAACTCAAGTTGTACACAGTCTATAATTTGCATCTAAAATAAGTTAAATTACATCCAAAATAATGTATTAAATAATAAGTTTTAAATGAGAAAAAGGAGAGTCAAGCTATTAAATGACAAATATATTACATGCACTATGTGGAATAAAATGAAACTAGCCGCCCAGATAAGAATCGCATAAAGGAGACAGAGAGAGAGAGAGAGAAAAAAAAATGGCGCTCCCAAATCGCATGTCCTTACGTCCGGGTGTCTTGTGGCTAACCCTAAATCTGGCCCTGATTATTCAGTGTTTATCATGAAGTAATATATTTTTTTTATTTTAAGTACCCCCTTAGAAGTCTTCGCGTACCCCCGGGGGTACGCATACCCCACGTTGAATACCACTGATCTAAGTGATCCCAACTAACAGCGCTAATAGACATGCAGCATGAACATGAGACTGATGCGTTCTGCTCCGCTCCGAACTCGTTTGTAGCACGCAGTACAAGACAGTAAAAAAGCTGTCTGTGTCCACGCCATGAAATTATGTAGGGGGAGGAGAGGTATAACGCCACCCATTCTTTACTTTGACACAAGATGTAGGTGAGTAGCAACTTCACTCTCCACCCTATATACCCCCAGGGGAGTAACCCCCGTACCCATTGAATAAGAAGCTGCGTGGACCCCAGGGCCGGTCTGCACGTTTTGGAGAACAGACAAATCTCTTCCTCCCCGGATTGTACAACCCCTGGTCATTATACCGACTGCGCTACGCCGGTACCTGAACAGCGCCCTGCCGTACACAAATCGTCCAACACCGACTCTCGTACTGTAGTGCTTAAACAGAAAGTAACGTCTGGATGTTGACTTCCACGCCCCCTATACGGTTTCACTGCCTAGGCACAAGGACAGCGCCATCACATATTCTGAACATTTACATTGTTTATTCCGTGCATTTTGACGAAATAAAAAAAAACTTACGTGACACCAACAAATGCACTATTGTGTATTTTATTCGTACTATATTTTACATAGCTCCTACATGTTTCGGCGTTATTATCTCGCCATCTTCAGGGAGCTGACTACGTTTGTACGTTTTTTGTGACCTATCTTATTTCTGTAAGTTTTGTAGAAACTTCGGTGTCAGTTCCCTGAAGATGGCGAGATATAACGCCGAAACATGTAGGAGCTATGTAAAAGATAGTACGAATAAAATACAGAATAGTGCATTTGCTGGTGTTACATAAGTTTATAACATATTCTGAAGCCCATTTTTTTTATATCAAGCTCTGTAATTATAACGTAATGTAGCGACGCAGTCATAAAACCTCTATACCTCGTGTAATTCCCCGAATTGCATTTGTACTGCATATAACGCTGTTCTTTCAGAGACCAAAACGAATTACTCAGCTTTTTATCCAAGGTCCGTTGTCAGGAGACCTGCCCCTTGAGTCGTGCTTGCACGGAAGTGTGAAGTAGTCAGGTGAAGCCATGTTGGTAGCTAGAAGTAATGTAGAGATGTGGAACAGATACGATAATGACTTCATTAACAATGCGACATCCATACGAAGGGACCGTTGGTTCACCCTTGGAGTTTGACTTTCCACCCTCAGATCTGCTACCTGCTGTTAGTTCAACCCCGTCACATAGATTACTCGCCCTCGTCATTCATATAATTGTACTAGTGAAGTCAAAAAATATGCACCCTTTTCCTGTTAGGGGCCGTAATGACAAATGCATATACGTGCGTACCGCACAGGTTTGCTGTTCAGCGGGTCTGAACAGAGCCATTACCGCAGAATTACATTTATGAATCCGTCAACTGATTGGTGTTTAATGACGCATTTTGCATTAACGGGCATGTCGGCTGTAAGGTGTAGCAAGCAGCACTTGTTACTGCGAACGTTTCTCACCTCCGTATTGGACACATTGTGTATCATATTGGTTTGCTTCGCTTTTGCACTAAAACAGGGCATACACAAAAGAATGATGCGGTTTTAATAGTGTTCACTATTAAAACCGCACCATTCTTTTGTGTATGCCCTGTATTGAGCAAGAATAAAACACAACACGTGGGGGAAACGAGTTTTACACGTGAGGTTTTGATCTGAAAACAAGGAGGGAAGGGAACCTAGATCTAAGACGTGAGAGATGCATACAGGATTTTGGTGGGGAGACTTGAGGGAAGGAGACCACTTGGAAGACTTAGGCATAGATGGGATGATAATATTAAAATGGATCTTACAGTTAGTGGAAAGGGGGGGCATGGACTGGATTGATACGACGCAGGATAGGGACAGGTGGGGGCTGTTGTGAAAGCGGTAATGAACCTTAGGATTCCATAAAATGCGGGGAATTTCTTGACTATCTGAGGACATGTTAGCTTCTGAAGCAGAACTGTGCTCCATGGTTATGGATCTAAGACGTGGGAACAAAAGGTGGATGTAACCTAGTTTTTTGGGCTTGTCCAGTGGCCATATTGTGACCAAATGATATTAAATGACCCGTGTACGTCATGAAGTCCATAGCGGTACGACGTGTTCGTGCCACACCTCTGCTGTGCTTTAACCCTTCTGACGCCTGCGTCGTAAAATGTCAGATGCGTTTCATTTTATAAGAATGATATTCGGAACTGAACAGGTTAATTTCCGTCTAATGGAAGGGTAACCGTGAATTTTCAGTTAGGGACGTTCTGAGAAGCAGCAGGCCTTAAAAGTTTGCAGACGCCACCGCAGGCTATACTCGGGTGATAGAGGAAAAACCACGTAAACCTGTCGTACTTCCGTGCCAGTAATTGAGGATCCTGCAGCTGTCCGAACAACCGGTCAAACACGAAACTTGGCAGTTCGAGGGACGTTAGTGCTTGTAACAGTAAAGTACGTACACACCGTTGTCAACAGTTGTCACCTGTACAGGGGAAAATGTACGTGACAGCTTGGCAACGGGACGGTACTTCCTCTGCGGTCGTCGTAGATGATAGGTTTCTGCAGACTGGTTCGCTGGAGCTAACGGCAAACGCCCTGAGCTTCATTACATGTTGGCACACACGAACGCGCGAATTAAAAAAAAAACACATTCGCCGTGTGAAAATTACAAGTACAGTCGAACTCGGTTATAACGTCATGAAAGGAACTGACTATTTTGTGTCGTATCGGGGTTTATAAACGAGTGTTGTTTAACCAAGGAGTATATTGTTATGGTTACCAGCGAATAATTAATTTGTACCACAGAATAAGTGACGTTATAGACGAGGTGTCGTATAAACCGATGTCGTTATAACCGGGTTGAGCTGTCTGTTGTTACTGTTCCAGATAAAGCGACCAGAGCGTAAGGCTGACCACCTACTACAGAGTTTAATACGCGAAGCATTACTTCCCTCTCACCCCATTAGCCTTCATGTCATGGGGCTTAGGAACAGGGAACATTAGTATTAGCGACTGGCTATCGGCTGGAGGTTCGAGGTTCGAATCCCTGTAGGGGAAGGAGACTTTTCTGTTCTTCAGAAGTCCAGACCGGTTCTGGGGCCCACCCAGTCTCATATTCAATGAATAGCAGAGTTTTCTCACGGAGGTAAAGCGGCCGGGACGTGAAGTTAACCACTCATCCATCTAGTGCCGAGGTTAAGAATGATGGAGCTATACCTCTATTTTGTATGACTTCATGGCGTGAACAGGGTAAACATTACTTTTTATATCTTGAATAATTAACCGATTGTATTTCTGCCTTCGTAACTACATAAATAACAATTGAATGTCGATGGAACCGAAAATGTCGACTGAAAGGCATGGCGTAGGCGCAGGACATGTTAACCGCCAGGTGTCAGCCGATACCCGTGACATGCGTGACCATTGAGAAGTCAGCGAAACTGCGGGAGCAGCTGAATTTATTTTGAATGCTGGTGCCCATTCAGATCCCGGACTACAACGTCCCGACATCCATCTGGAAATCGTTAAGTGTCATGGCTGTTGGAAGGGTTAAGTGTAAGACCACCAACGATTAGCATTCTTTTATGTACTTCCCCCCCCCCCCCCCCCCCCCCCCGGCCGGTCACCATTCCTTGAAATTTGGACGAGTTTCAACATATGTACATCAGTCTAAACTCTTCGCGTTGATAGATGAAGCAGTTCTTGCGTCGAGTGTACTTTGCCTAACACCACGTGTTTGATGCGGGATCAGTATCAGTGGGCAAGGCGCCTTATGGCTACTGTCAGTGCTGGTGACGGCTTTTATCGGGGGGTGTCACCTCTGATAGACGTGGTACAGACAGGGGCTGCAGCTGGGGGTGGCAGTTGAACAGTAGGTAACAGTCACTTCGCAAAATTAGCGAGTGGTTACCTTCCATGCGAACGTAACTTTGATATCAATCCTACCACACTGCGTACGGAGCCAGGATAGCTCAGTCAGTATAGTAACTACGCTGTGGGCCAAGCGTCCAGACCGGGTCTGGACGCTTGATCCACCTAGCCACGTATTCAGTGGGTACGGGTGGCAGTTTCACCAGGAGTAAAGCGACCGGAGTGTGCGACTGGCTACTGCCATCTAGTGCTGAGGTTAAGAATGAGTGGAGATATACGTCCACTCCTTCGTATGCCTTTATGGCACTTTTCCTATAAAGCAAACCGGACCTTGTCCATGACATGAAGGCGCGTAATGGCAGTAGGTTGATGTATAGCTCTACTCATTCTTAACCTCAGCACTAGATGGAAGTGAGTGGTTAGCTTCACGCCTCGGCTGTGTTGCCTGCAGGAAAGAACCCCGGTAGCGACTGAATAGGAGGTTGGATGGACTGCAGAGCCGGTGTTGACGTTTTTGAGAAGAGAAAAACTATTGTCTGTAGCGGGGTTCGATCCACGGACCGTGCAGGCCGTGGGCTAGTCGCTATAACCGACTACGCTGTACCTGCTCGTACTTAGGCTATTTTTTTTTTCGTAAGTCGGGTTGTAATTTTCGTGTTTATTTCGACACGTACGAAAATTGCTGGACTGCTGATTTTCTGGCGAGGTCGTAATTACTAAAGATGTCGTTGCCTGTGTGTTGATAACTGTTTTTATAGTGTCCTGTTTTGATAACTGTTTTTATAGTGTCCTGTTTTGATAACTGTTTTTATAGCTGTCCTGTTTTGATAACTGTTTTATAGTGTCCTGTTTTGATAACTTTTTATAGTGTCCTGTTTTGATAACAACTGTTTTATAGTGTCCTGTTTTGATAACAACTGTTTTATGGTTTCGATAACAACTGTTTTTATGTGTCCTGTTTCGATAACAACTGTTTTTATAGTGTCCTGTTTTCATAACTGTTTTTATAGTGTCCTGTTTTGATAACAATTGTTTTATGGTGTCCTGTTTTGATAACTTTTTATATTGTCCTGTTTTGATAACTGTTTTTATAGTGTCCTGTTTTGATAAACTGTTTTTATAGTGTCCTGTTTGGATAACAACTGTTTTTATAGTGTCCTGTTTTGATAACAACTGTTTTTTATAGTGTCCTGTTTTGATAACAATTATTTTTATAGTGTCCTGTTTTGATAACATTGTTTTTATAGTGTCCTGTTTTGATAACTGTTTTTATAGTGTCCTGTTTTCTACGCGAAATAAAATAAAAATATATTATCTAGTGTCGTGGTGGGATTCGCTACAGCTGCCGATTACCTGCCGTTACAATTTGCGGGCCCCTGCTGTTAAAGTAAACTGAGAAATGAGTGATGGTATCGACAGGAATTGTAACTGACTGTATTCGCACACAGTCATGGTACTCCAGAATTTCTCTGTAGGTTTATACATAATGGTAGGCGGCAAGCAACTATGGGGGGGGGGGGGTTACTGCGACACGGAAAACGGGGCATACCGGTATTGCATGCAGCGCGCAGAGATTAGAACCCGCGACCCCGATATGTATTCTGAGTCTGCGTGGGCACTGAATTACCACTATATTTACACACAGCTCTGAATGAGGAAAGGTGAGCGGACAGTGATTTGACTGAGTGATTTGCCCTTGAGACTCAAACAATGAAGGGACTGTCTAATGTTCCTCGAATTCCGAGGATGTCCTTTTCGAGGTTCCAGTCACGCCGTTTGTTCTTTTAGTAAGAGGAACATGTAGACGAAGATGAGTATGGAGCATTGGTGGGATGATATTGGCAGGGGAAAACCGAATTAAAAGATGAAAGTTATGGCGAATTGTATTTAAAGCTTCGGCTCGTACCGCGCAGTGAACACTGTCATAAAACCAGTTAATACTGCTAGTTTTGAGACCCCTAAAAATCACAGAACGTACATCTCTCGAATGCTAAACGTGGGGGTACATATAGTAACCACTGGGCCTTAAAGGGTTAATGATGGATAAGGTAAAGCAATCCCATTACAGGCCTTGACAGGCCCTTAGTGTTCTGGGAGGTTGAGGCTCTAGATTTCTAGACAATCGGCACATGAAGGTGGTAGGGTTGTCAGCCCTACGCACGGGCCGCCTTTACCCCCCAGGAAATATTCCTGGTACTCATTTCTGTTAGAGGCTCAGTCGACCCCAGGGCCATAGTGCGACCGAAAGGATTATGTCAATGAAAAATTCCAATGACACAATCGGGAATCGAACCCGCGACCTTCCGTGTTGTAGCGCAGTGCCTCAACCAACTGCGCCACCGCGTGCCCGTTAATGATGGATAGGCAGGCATTTTAGAATAAGTGATCCTGATCTGCACAAAGATACTGTCCCAGCATTGACCCAAACACCAGGCAGTGCAGCTAACATTCGAGCTGGGCACATCCGGGAAGACACGGCGTGTCGCTTCTGGCACTGACCTACTGGATGTGAATGATATGTTTCTGGTTCGACGTGCCGCGGCTGACAGTATTAATGGCGTACAAAATGTCAACGTAGGGGGGGTAGCGTAAAGGGGATTATTAATTTATACACGAAACGACTGACAGGGTAGCCCTGAATATGAAATAAAGTTACACAAATAGTGATACTGTGTTCAGACATTCTATCCAGAGTGACGATTATCACTGCAGTTCAACGAAAGAACGATTTGTCGTAGTGTTTGTGTGGTAATCGATTTTCCGTGTCGCCTTATTTACCTATTTGGCATCTGATGACACGTGTTGCTACCACACGTAGTAGAACGGAATGTCTCTTTGTAGACATTTGTAATTAATTGTCTTACATAGGCCAGACGTAATATGGGCGATGCCTTTCGACGTGCGTTTTGTCAGAGCGGTGATCGTTAAACATTTAAAGTCTAGTTGTTACTATATATACCGCCTGGTTTGACACTAAAAACTCTGCATTTTTCCACACAATGTATTTATGTGAGTTTTAAACGGTTGTGACGATGGTACATGATATTCTGAGCCACTTCTTTTTTTTTGGACTTTGTCCATTGTCCTTTAATGTCAATAAAATGTGATATAAAATTAAAATAGTTTAAATTTTATATCACATATTCTTCACATTGAAGGACAATGGACAAAGTCCATAAAACAAGTGGTTCAGAATGTATATATGTGTTTAGTATGATTCTTACAAAACGTTTCTCTCTATGTTGGTCTTTCTAATGGAAGCACACTGTTCTCTGTGAGGTACGAACTGAATCTTTATACATAATGCAGATTAATTTTAGTATTTAAAGGGTTGAGTTATGTGGACGTTTTTAGGCGCGTTTCGCAAAATTGCGAAACGCGCCTATTAGCTTCGTCATGTCTGTCCGTCGTCCGTCCGTCAGCATGGAACAACTCGGCTTCCACTGGACGGATTTTCATTAAATTTGATATTTGAGTGTTTTTCGAAAATCTGTCGAGGAAATTCAGTTGTGATTAAAATCTGACACGAATGACGGGTACTTTACGTGAATATTTATGTACATTTATGATAATATGTCGCTGAATTCTTAGAATGAGATGTTTCAGACAAAATTTGTAGAGAAAATCAAAACACACATTTTACGTTCAATATTTTTTTTTTCCCCCGAAAAAAAGTGTCGTTTATGAGATAATGTGGAAAAATATGGTACAACCGGACAGGCCACAGATGACAATACAATACGGCGCATGCGCTTTGCATGCTGGATAACTAAGGCTACACACACACACTCACAATATGTAATACTTATTGCTTTTCCACGGCAACAATGGTTACGTGAACGCGCCTCAATGTTACCTTTATACGCACATTGCCTGTCTTGTTATTTCTTTTTCAGATATTCCAATATTGCTGGAAAGTAATTTTTTGACACATTTTACTGGAGAAGAGTGTAAATCCAGGTTGTGAATTTCGAAGTGACAGATCATTGTATAATATATTTTTGTCTTGTTCATGTCTGGGAATGTTTCCAAGGAATATCAGCATGCCCGTGCGTGTTTAATGTCTACTTATGCCACTCCCTCTGTTAATTGGACATGGTCCATATTTCATGTCGGTTATGAATGACTTAAAGCATGGCACCGCGATATATGTGTGTATTTTATGGTGTATTCATATTCTTAGAAGATGTTTTCAGATTTCTTCTGGGGTCTCAGCTCTTGTTTTTTTCTGAAGTTCCAGTTTACTGAGATGTTGCACGGCGTCACTGTTCATGCGCTCTGTAGCCAGACATTGCCGTCACAACTGTAATCATTTCGCCCGCAAAACATTTGCACCAGACGTGTGGGCTGAAATTTTTTTTTTCAATCCGTCTCCAATGGAGTTTTGAAAATTTATTTTCTGGGTTCCTAAAGATCGGTACTTCTTTTTTATATTTTTATACAAAAAAAAAGAAATTCGTGCTGACGTCACTGTTCGATGGGAAATCTCGCAAGAGACCAGCAACAAGGAGGTGGGGAAATAGAACTGAAAGGACGCTTGTTAAAGGATTACGTTTCATTTGCCGACGTTTTACAACGTCGAATGAGAACGAAATGCTGAGGTGGCTGAAGGAAGCTGTCCAGCTTTCGTACAACATTACATCTCGACATTCTACTTGCGAAACTCGGAAGGAAGATGAAGATGGACCTGATGTTCTCCCTTGTGTCTAACTAAGCACCAAGGTAGGCGTTTTGAGGTGGAGACATAGTTTTTTGCGCTCTTAACGTGGGTACTAGATGGTACGTCTTTTGATAGAGCCTGGGTGGGACCCAGAGACGGTGTGGCGCGGAGTCAAACCCCGATTGCTCGGTCGGCAGCCCAAAGCCTAACAAATATACTGATTGCGTAGTTGGGAAAGTCCTCCAGGATATGGTGGAGTTCATTTCTTTCGGGTTCGTTTAATTGGGGACGGCCCGGTGTATGGGAACGGCATAGTGTTGCAGTGAAGTGCTGTATATTGGTGCGACGTGTGTCTCACAGCGCTGTTGTTAAGACGCTTCGCAGTGTGGATTGGTGACCAGTGTACCGACGAATCGAAGGAACGTAATGCCTTCGTCGTCAGTGTACTTCGAGTGAAGGCAGCATTGCCACTGAATGCCCTCGTACTGGCGAGACTCACATTATGTAAGCTACTAGTACTTTTTTGGGGGGGGGGGGGGGGGTGCATCTTGGTAGGGGTTGGTGACGCCACAAATAAACGTATGCGTCCTTATAGACTTGTCTCTAATCTTGGGATTGGATATATGCGAGTTAGGAAGGAGCTAACAGAATATTGCCCTCTCCTACATCTCTTTACACACCCCACACTGGGGACCCCTCTCCCCCTCATGCCCAACTGTCGTGGTGCTGGGATCAATAAGGCCCGTCTAAGTAACGACGCTCTTGCACGATAACCCTCCCTAGCGTCACTACACCCCCTCTGCATCCGTAGAAGAGCAGAGACCGCGGGGGTTACAACGACATGTTTAAAGCAGCTTGTTCTGTTTCTTGTACTGTTATTAAAAGAACTTAATTTAGACTTTATTTTAGCATATATATACGAACTAGTCTGTAATTCGCACGATAAGTCGGTCCCTGTCACGATAAGTCGGTCCCTGTCACCACGATAAGTCGGTCCCTGTCACCACGATAAGTCGGTCCCTGTCACCACGGCATGGCGCGTCCTCGGGTTGCGGATGGAGGAACGGCTTCCGGATATGGAGGGTAGCTGCGAATATGCAGTCGCGGACAGCCGACAAGGGGTGGTCCTCCAGCTTGGGGGGTTGGGCGAGGTGCTAACAACTCCTCACCGTAAAAAATTACCATGTTACGAAACACTACAAAGGGTGAGGGGAGAGGTGCATACAGGGTTTTGGTGGGGAGACCTGAGGGAAGGAGACCACTTGGAAGACCAACGCGTAGATGGGAGGATAATATTAAAATAGATCTTCAAGAAGTGGGATGGGGGGGCATGGACTGGATTGATATGGCTCAGGATAGGGACAGGTGGCGGGCTGTTGTGAGTGCGGTAATGAACCTTCGGGTTCCATGAAATGCGGGGAATTTCTTGACTGACGAACTGTTAGCTTCTCAAGGAGGACTCTGCTCCATGGAGTTAGTTAGTTCAATATGGACGGAGCTAGTCCCCGAAACGTTGTATTCAAACGAATTGACGCGGCTGTGCGCCCGAGAAGACTATATTGAATGTAGGGGCCTTTTAGACGATTTTAGAAAAACCTTATATTGTTTTTTTAAATAAAGTGTGCATTTAGTTGGTAGTGAGATGTTAAGTTCACTTTTGTTCGCCAGTGAGATAACAGCTAAGCGGGAGCAGTTCTCAGCAGTACAGGGACACAGACAGTGTGACGTGTTTTCGAATAAATGTGAAACACCCTGTGCTGTTTGAAAGTGGACACAACCTACCTCAGGCCATTTCGAACCAAAGCACAACTTTTAGGGGGAAGTCCTCCTAGGTAAGTGACGCGATAAAGGACTTCTCACTGCCATGTTTGGAAACAGAGAACAGAAGTAACATATTACCCCCATAGATTTGTATCTCTTAGTCTTTTTCAGAATAACAATACTCTTTTATTTTTGAAGCATGGACACAGTAATAGCAGCGACACATAAAGCGACAGGCAGTAATTCACGTTTCGTTTGTCCCACCAGTTATACAGCTCTGTAGTGCTTTTACCTGTAAAGTATAATAGTCGGTATTGGGGGTGGGGGTAGAGTATTCTCCTGGAACTATGCTCTGAGGCCGAAGAAACAGTTCTTGTAATTGAGACAGTGTGCTGTCTGTGAGGTACGACCCGAGGCATAAGAAAGTGGTGTGTATCGACCATATAATACAGAGGTGGCCAGCTAGCGTAGCTCCAGGATTCCCGCACTTACGAAACAACCATGCATTAACAAAAAAAAAAAATCCTCGTGTTTGATTACGCCTTATTCGTTTTGATCTAACTACACTGCGTTAGTTTCAGTTAGGTATGAGTGTGTCCTGTCTTTAGAAAATCATTTAGAACGCTGTTCCCGGTCAGCCTGATGTGCATGTGAACTACCTGAGGTTATACAGGGTTATTCAAAATGATTGTCGGGGTTTTAACAACTTGTCATACACAATACACTTGAGATAGCAGTTATGTATTTTTTTATTTAATAGAACAACACTCCATGTTTTTGTGACATACCTTACAGGTGCTCTATATGTGCACCCTTTGTGATTCTACAAACATCAACACGATAATCGAGTTCGTTCCAAACTTTTTCTAACATGTCAGCGGTGATGGTTTCAATGGCGGTTCTGATTCGTACCTTCAGTTCCGGGATACTTGCGGGAAGAGGAGGAACATAAACCTGATCCTTAACGTAACCCCATACAAAGAAATCACATGGGGTTGCATCTGTATGCATTGGTTGCATTGTATGACAAGTTGTTAAAACCTCGACAATTATTTTGAATAACCCTGTATTTACAAGCAAGTTGTGCGAGTCGCGTTATGACCACCCCTGATGTTACGTGTAAGTGTCGTATGACAGCGTTATGACATTTGGGAACAACCCTAACAGGTTAAAATCTCATTCGTGAAGAAATTAAGAGCAGATTGAAGTCAGGGAATGCTTGCTGTCATTCGGTGCAGAATGTTTTGTCTTCCAGTTTTTTTTATTGTGGCCCAGCAGCCCCACTCGGGCCTAGACCGCCTCATCGTTGAGGTTTCGAGTTCACACTCAGACACACCCCACTCGGTACGTCTCCTCTGGACGAGTGATCAGCCCGACGCAGAGACCTCTCTACCTGATAACACACAACACTCACAAGAGTCTTGAAGTTTGCTGCCCAAAAATATAAAGCTCAAGATACACAGAACTGTAGTTTTGCCTGTTGTTTTGTATGGGTGTGAAACTTGGTCTGTCACACTGAGGGAGGAACATAGGCTGAGGGTGTTCGAGAATAGGGTGCTGAGGGGGATATTTGGGCCTAAGAGGGACAAGATAACAGGGGAGTGGAGAAGACTACATAACGAGGAACTTTATGATCTGTACTCATCACCAAATATTATTCGGGTGATCAAATCGAGAATGAGATGGGCGGGGCATGTGGCATGTATGGGGAGGGGAGAGGTGCATACAGGATTTTGGTGTGGAGACTTGAGGGAAGGAACCACTTGGAAGATCCAGGCGTAGATGGGAGGTTAATATTAAAATGGATCTTCAAGAAGTGGGATGGGGGGACATGGACTGGATTGATATGGCTCAGGATAGGGACAGGTGGCGGGCTGTTGTGAATGCGGTAATGAACCTTCGGGTTCCATAAAACGCGGGGAATATCTTGACTAGCTGAGGACCTGTTAGCTTCTCAAGAAGGACTGTGCTCCATGGAGTTATGTTTAGTGTAGCACAAGCTTATGACAGCAGTCCTGTAGAATAAGGTAACTCGCGGTTTGCCCAGGAAATACAGAAACGCCGATGAAGGTAAAATGAATGTGGGAAAAACTAAAGTAATGAAAATCTCAAGGCAACCATCCCCAATGAAAATTATGATAGATCAAAAACAATTGGAGAATGTGGAATATTTCAATTATTTGGGTAGCATGATAACAAGTGATGCAAGGTGTACACGTGAAATTAAATCCAGAATTGCCATGGCAAAAACAGTATTCAACAAGAAGAAAAATCTTTTCACCAGCAAACTGGAATTAAATTTAAGGAAGAAACTAGTAAAGTGCTACATTTGGAGCATAGCTTTGTGTGGTGCTGAAACGTGGACACTTCGGAAAGTAGATCAGAAGTATCTGGAAAGTTTTGAAATGTGGTGCTGGAGAAGAATGGAGAAGATCAGTTGGACCGATCGTGTGAGAAATGAAGAAGTATTACACAGAGTCAAGGAGGAGAGGAATATCGTACATACAATAAAAAGAAGAAAGGCTAACTGGATTGGTCACATCTTGCGTAGAAACTGCCTTCTGAAACACGTGATTGAAGGAAAGTTAGAAGGAAGGATAGAAATGACGGGACGACGAGGGAGAAGACGTAAGCAGCTACTGGATGACCTTAAGGAAAAGAAAAGATACTGGAAATTGAAAGAGGAAGCACTAGATCGCACGCTGTGGAGAACTCGCTTTGGAAGAGGCTACGGACCTGTCGTAAGACAGACTGCAGAATGAATGAATGATGAAGGTAGCCGTGGAGTATCGCGTGGATATTGTCGCAGCCGCGCGGTTAGTGTGCAGACTGTTACTATGTCGCTTGTCCGTGTATAAATGTAAATTCCGTGGAACCAAATGCTGTGAAATGGGCGTAGCGTGAGGGGCAACGTACGTAGGCTGTACAGTATGTCAGCTTGGAAATATGTGTTTAGTTGATAGTGACATATTTACGACTTAAAGCAGCGTGCAGCGGGGTAAAGAGTTTTTATTGGACTGCATTCATGAACCCATCCAAAAAGTTCACAAACAGCTCCACGTTACAAACGTAAAGAAGGAATAAGATAAATAAAGCTTGGGGGGGGGGGGGGGAGAGAAATGAATGTATGGTTTCTTTTTTAGTTTAAAAATGTCCGCGTGGAAATAGTTCTGTTGGAAAATGAGGGTAGTAAAACGTAACGAGCATTGGATGGCTGACACAGGAACATTAGCCATGCGCCATGTTTTTTTTTTTTCCCCCCTTTTTGGTTATGTCAGGGTTCATTACAGGAGCATGTATGATGCGATCGTGATGACAAGAACTGTACCAGGCTCACCGAGTTACATGACGCTCTAATTACAGTTCATCCGGTCTGTAAACAATATTACTGTTGAGGGCAATGGTGAGAAATAACAGCTTTTTTGTTTTACTTTGTGGATGTAGTGAAGATCTTCAGTACTGAAGACTGGTTGTGGTTACCATTATTACCATTTCTACGCCGTGATTGGGATACGTGCTTTCATTACCGCGTACTACCTCCAGTGACAGCCGATACACACGGTTTAACAATTCTAAGATGGTCCATGGTCCTTCTCCGGGTTTGTCCTTTTGTATTCTAATTCGTGTAAAGGCTGGTTGGTCTGAGGTCTTCGCTTTTTTTTTGAGATGTTACACAGCGTATTATGATATTTACCGACGTTTCGGGACAACCTACCGGTCCCATCTTTAAGGGTCAAGCAATCCAAGAAGAAATTTCGTCCTGGACTGCTTGACCCATGAAGATGGGACCGGTAGGTTGTCCCGAAACGTCGGTAACTACCATAATACGCTGCGTAATATCTCAGAAGGGCGAAGATCGCATTTACGCCGCGGCGGAAGCGTCGAATCACGCTAGATGGTTGTTAAAACTGAAAGCAAAACTGTCCCTCTGCTGACAATGAAGGCAGGCGTATTGGGGATGTTACTAGATGCAGGTGAGTAGTCAACGTAGAACCCCGGTACGCATTGAGTGGGAGTCCAGGTGGTCCCCCAGATCCGATCTGGGCGTTATGGTGAGGAGAAAAGTCTGTTTTCCCTGTCGGCTGTTGAACCCAGGATCGTCGAACTGACAGTGCTGCTCCGGCTCTTCCAGATGATCTTGTTTGTTTGTTTGTTTGTAAACAAATGCAAGGTTTGAGAGACTGTCACACTTCAAGTTGATGGACCATTTTTCTACTTATCTGTTTCGGTGTATTGAGTCTCCCCGAACCAACCCTCCGACTGAATACTCTGTTAATTAAATTTAATTTAATCACTTACTAACTGAATGTGATCAGTTTCGTTATTATTACACACGTCTGGCTTACGGTGTGTCTGTGATACGTCGCTCTTATGCTCAGTGAAGGCCAGTGATGATTTTGCATTGTGTGCTGAATTTTTATTTTTTCTATTCATTGATTTTTGATCCGATTAAGCGGCTTTTCAAATTAATCGCCTTGCCACTGAGGTACGTTGACGATGGTTAAGCGGGATTCTGAACCGTTTCGTGTACAATCCAAATAACCGTCTCTTCTGTGTATCTCTGTTTGTAACTTCCACAGTCTGGTACACACGTCAACAATTGTTAAACGTTCCGTTTCGTGTACAATCCAAATAACCAGCTCTTCTGTGTATCTCTGTTTGTAACTTCCACAGTCTGGTACACACGTCAACAATTGTTAAACGTTCCGTTTCGTGTACAATCCAAATAACCGTCTCTTCTGTGTATCTCTGTTTGTAACTTCCACAGTCTGGTACACACGTCAACAATTGTTAAACGTTCCGTTTCGTGTACAATCCTGTCCTCCTTGACTCTGTGTAATACTTCTTCATTTCTCTCACGATCGGTCCTAATGTTCTTCTCCGTCATTCTCCAGCACCACATTTAAAAACTTTTAACGTGTTTCTGATGTACTTTCCGAAGTGTCCACGTTTCAGCACCATACAAAGCTATGCTCCAAATGTAGCACTTTACTAGTTTCTTCCTTAAATTTAAGTCCAGTTTGATGGTGAAAAGAGTCTTCTTCTTGTTGAATGCTGCTGTTGCCATGGCAATTCTGGATTTAATTTCACATGTACATGTCGCACCATTTGTTATCACGCTAACCAAATATTTGAAATATTGAACATTCTCCAGTTGGTTTTGTTAACATCACCGTGTGCTACATATATTTGGTGCATTCTATTCAAGAAAATTAACGCCGGTTTGTATCTTGTATTTACTTTGTGTCTGTTTCCAGTCTTGACCGCAGACTCCATCGAAACTGTTATTGTGGTTTGCTTCAGACTGCGGCTGTCCATTTTACTGGACATGTCTGCTGTCTGATGTTTAACGTTACCATACTGACAGACCGACCCATATTTTGTACTGGGTCATAGATCGGAACAGCATTTCAGTACTCAGGGTACACATCACAGTTTGTTCAGTCCTGTATGGCTTCATATGTAAATGTCAGTAGACCCTATAAAGCCAAATAATGTAACGTGAAATGGAATGGCGGTTTGTGGAGTTATATGGCTCAATAACTGGAGTTTGCCGCACTTGAGATTAAGTGTCTGACAAACATCCGAAATCTGTCAGGATCAAAACCTGCCATTATTACGTTATTGGTTAGAAACTTACTGCTTCATTATTAACACTCAGTCGTGCAAAGAATTAGTGTGTGATACAAATATGGGGTTCGGTGAGACATGGAACGTGGGGGCACAATTTTTTTTTTTTTTTAAATCTAGGAGCCACAATTCTAGGCGCCACAAGGGCGACACGAAACAAGTTCCTTTTCGAGAACCCACAAATTTTTTGACGTCACCGTACATGGCGACCTGACGCCCCCTGTTTTTTGCACCCCTGATCTAGAACGTGCAGAAATACCGGACGCCACGTCGGCCAGCCCACTTTATTTTGTTCGATGACGCCTAATATTTTCCCCATACAATTTTTTCCTTACCTACAAAAATGTGTATCAGTTCACATGCACCTAGCACAAAGCTTCACATAACAGTGAAGTTCACAGGCCACATCAGAACTGTGGGTCTTCAGTATGGTGATTGCTTCATGTCACCCCTCTAGCGCCTGGAATTTGGAGGTGGCTCCTAGATTTTGGAAAATTTCTGGGCTCTTTTAAACATTTTCTGTATGGTAAATATTCAGTGAAGCCAAACGCAAAATACTTTTTGATGTATGCTGTGTGTGGGCATTTGTAGTGAGATTTGCTGCTCCGTGTCAGAAATTTGATGTGCAGTAGCACTTCTGCGCACGCGCAATGAGCTCTTATTAGACATCATAGGCTGTACACTGCACTGAAGTTGGTGATTTCACTAGTTGGACAGGATACCGGCACGTAAGAAGCCTAACATACAGGTAGGACCCGTTTTACGACAGGGTTAGGTTCCAGCAAAACAGGGTCGTAAAATGAAAAGTCATAAAACGAGACCAAAATAGGGCCCGTTTTAAGACAGGGTTAGGTTCCAGTAAAACAGGGTCGTAAAATGAAAAGTCGTAAACCAGACCAAAATATAATGTAATTGAATGAGATAGGTTCCAAAATTCCTAAAATGTTTCCAAGTATGTACTAATATTTAAGGTAATATTTTGAAACAGTCGTTAATGTGAAAAGTCGTAAAATGGACCGTCGTAAAACGGGACCTACCTATATTTCTTCTTCCAGAGCGTTTTATCTGTCCTGAATCCATGTTTCATTGCTCCGAGACATGCAATGATGTCTTAAGCGCGGCCTGCTGCAGGAGACCGATCCAAGTTACGGCGACTGGCTTGTGGGTGCTTGCTTTATCGTTCTGTCTGGCGGACACGAATATGATGTTAAAAATACAGCATTGGCCTTGTTAATGCTAGTTGTCCAAACTGTCAGAACTCCCCGTTGGATACGAGTGTGCAGTGCACCTGTGCCCTTAACAGGTTCCTTTGTTCGTATATACTATTATCTAACGTCGGAGATCCGTTCGTCTTAACCCTTTGTCGCTTCTAACGCAATTAAAATGCTGTAAAATTAAACGCTGATTAAACATGTAATGTATATGGTTCATTTAGTGGGGCCTCTATAGCTCAGTCGGTATAGCGACTCGCTGGGAACGGGACAGTTCGGTATTCGGCCTGCGACCCACCCAGCTTCTTGTACCATGCGTAAGGGATTTCTGTCCCGAGGGTAAAGCGGCAGGGGTTTGGTGTTCGCCACCCTCCCGCATCTGGCGCCAAGTTTGTGCATGCGTAGAGCTTTACAGAATGTCACGGTTCAAATTTTCACCGCCGTAGGAATCCCGTCTGTATTTGTCCGTGAATTTTCGCAGAACGTTTTGCTGTTGCGATAACGCTGTTGATTTGTGTTCAGGGGATATTTCTGAACTCGGCTAGAATACAGGATGTACTGAAGAGTATTTGTGGTTTATCTGAGCATCCGGGGGAACGCTTGGGTAGTACAAGTGAGCCATGCCATGACCGCCCTTGTCCAAGTCATAACAACTTCATGATTCAACCCATCTGCCGTGTGACTGTTGCTCATAAACTCAGCAATTTTTATCCAGCGCCATTAACATTTTAAAGATTAAGAGTTAACCTGATTTATATATAAAGATTCAGTCCGTACAGCGCAGTAAACACACTCCGTCTCAGTTATACAAACCAATCAGTTAATGTTGTACAGTGAAATAATCGCTGTTTGTTCTGAGATCCACACAAAACACATAAATACAGTCCGTACCGCGCAGTAAACACTCCGTCTCAGTTATACAAACTAGTCAGTTAATGCTGTACAGTGAAATAATCGCTGTTTGTTCTGAGATCCACACAAAACACATAAACTCTGTGGGCGGAATATAGAATTTTTTAATGTTAAAGCTTGTGGTATATATAGTAACCACCGGTCATTGGTCACTTTGCAGCAGTTCGGCTATGAGCCGGTTCTGGTGTAAGCTGTACACTCTCTACCGGTTCTGGTGTAAGCTGTACACTCTACCGGTTCTGGTGTAAGCTGTACACTCTACCGGTTCTGGTATAAGCTGTACACTCTACCGGTTCTGGTGTAAGCTGTACACTCTCTACCGGTTCTGGTATAAGCTGTACACACTCTACCGGTTCTGGTGTAAGCTGTACACCCTCTACCGGTTCTGGTGTAAGCTGTACACTCTCTGCCGGTTCTGGTATAAGCTGTACACTCTCTACCGGTTCTGGTATAAGCTGTACTCTCACTACCGGTTCTGGTGTAAGCTGTACAGCCTCTACCGGTTCTGGTGTAAGCTGTACAGCCTCTATCGGTTCTGGTATAAGCTGTACACTCTCTACCGGTTCTGGCGTAAGCTGTACACTCTCTACCGGTTCTGGCATAAGCTGTACTCTCTCTACCGGTTCTGGTATAAGCTGTACTCTCTCTACCGGTTCTGGTGTAAGCTGTACACCCTCTACCGGTTCTGGTGTAAGCTGTACACCCTCTACCGGTTCTGGTGTAAGCTGTACACTCTCTACCGGTTCTGGTGTAAGCTGTACACCCTCTACCGGTTCTGGTGTAAGCTGTACACCCTCTACCGGTTCTGGTATAAGCTGTACACTCTACCGGTTCTGGTATAAGCTGTACACCCTCTACCGGTTCTGGTGTAAGCTGTACACTCTCTACCGGTTCTGGTGTAAGCTGTACACTCTCTACCGGTTCTGGTGTAAGCTGTACACCCTCTACCGGTTCTGGTGTAAGCTGTACACCCTCTACCGGTTCTGGTGTAAGCTGTACACCCTCTACCGGTTCTGGTGTAAGCTGTACACTCTCTACCGGTTCTGGTATAAGCTGTACACCCTCTACCGGTTCTGGTGTAAGCTGTACACCCTCTACCGGTTCTGGTGTAAGCTGTACACTCTCTACCGGTTCTGGTGTAAGCTGTACACCCTCTACCGGTTCTGGTATAAGCTGTACACTCCATCTATCACGCCGCCAAACTCTCCACACTCAACGTCACTCGTACGCTGGTACTAGCAACCCGACCGACACAAAACAAGTGTGTACGGTCGCAGGCAGACAGTTGCCTAGCCTGCCTGCCCCGCGCAACTGCACTACGCCCTCCGCGATATAATGACATTTGTACAGCCCCGCTCCAATTAGTTTCATTTTATTTTAGTGACGTGCCGTTATCAGAAGTGCAACTCACAATGCCTTATCAGAAGTGCAACTCACAATGCCTTATCAGAAGTGCAACTCACAATGCCAACGCTGTTGATAATAAGCACAAATCCAAGTTAATTCGCAGGAAAACATTCCTAGGAGACAATAAGAGATAGGATTACGTCAGACATAATTCGTATTTATTTTTTGAATGACTGAAAGACGTTATATCTCTCAGTTAAAGCTGTTACAACTTATAAGTTATGTACCTGCTGAGATTACGACTTAAATACGCCCACCGCAAACTGTTAATGATGCAATAACACGCATGTGTTGTGGTGACAGCATTTAGTACCAGTGAACCTTAAGCATATACACCTTCTCTTGTGCAAACCAGAACCGGCAAATCACTAATGTAGACCGGCAAGCATCATGTTACACCATGTTTCCTTCGGGCGCCAGTAATGTGTATACCGCACTAAAAACAACGGTTGGTAACAAGCTAGAATGCACTTTGTGTCTGAAGTATAGGTGTGTATGAGATGCGGATATGCTAATGCCTGAAGTATAGGTGTGTATGAGATGTGGATATGCTAATGTCTGAAGTATAGGTGTGTATGAGATGCGGATATGCTAATGTCTGAAGTATAGGTGTGTATGAGATGCGGATATGCTAATGTCTGAAGTATAGGTGTGTATGAGATGCGGATATGCTAATGTCTGAAGTATAGGTGTGTATGAGATGCGGATATGCCAATGCCTGAAGTATAGGTGTGTATGAGATGCGGATATGCTAATGCCTGAAGTATAGGTGTGTATGAGATGCGGATATGCTAATGCCTGAAGTATAGGTGTGTATGAGATGAGGATATGCTAATGCCTGAAGTATAGGTGTGTATGAGATGCGGATATGCTAATGCCTGAAGTATAGGTGTGTATGAGATGCGGATATGCTAATGCCTGAAGTATAGGTGTGTATGAGATGCGGATATGCTAATGCCTGAAGTATAGGTGTGTATGAGATGCGGATATGCTAATGCCTGAAGTATAGGTGTGTATGAGATGCGGATATGCTAATGCCTGAAGTATAGGTGTGTATGAGATGCGGATACTGCTAATTAGGTGTGTATGAGATGCGGATACTGCTAATTAGGTGTGTATGAGATGCGGATATGCTAATGCCTGAAGTATAGGTGTGTATGAGATGCGGATATGCTAATGCCTGAAGTATAGGTGTGTATGAGATGCGGATATGCTAATGCCTGAAGTATAGGTGTGTATGAGATGCGGATATGCTAATGCCTGAAGTATAGGTGTGTATGAGATGCGGATATGCTAATGCCTGAAGTATAGGTGTGTATGAGATGCGGATATGCTAATGCCTGAAGTATAGGTGTGTATGAGATGCGGATACTGCTAATTAGGTGTGTATGAGATGCGGATACTGCTAATTAGGTGTGTATGAGATGCGGATATGCTAATGCCTGAAGTATAGGTGTGTATGAGATGCGGATATGCTAATGCCTGAAGTATAGGTGTGTATGAGATGCGGATATGCTAATGCCTGAAGTATAGGTGTGTATGAGATGCGGATATGCTAATGCCTGAAGTATAGGTGTGTATGAGATGCGGATATGCTAATGCCTGAAGTATAGGTGTGTATGAGATGCGGATATGCTAATGCCTGTAGTATAGGTGTGTATGAGATGCGGATACTGCTAATTAGGTGTGTATGAGATGCGGATACTGCTAATTAGGTGTGTATGAGATGCGGATACTGCTATTTAGGTGTGTATGAGATGCGGATACTGCTAATTATGTGTGTATGAGATGCGGATACTGCTAATTAGGTGTGTATGAGATGCGGATACTGCTAATCCGTCCGCCTCAGTCGTGTCAAGAACTATGATGTTATTTCCCATTACATTTGGGGGAGGGAAAGTTGTTCTGCGCAGATTGGTCGATATTGTATCGATTGTAACTTATTTTACGTCAATAAAGTATCGACCTTCCCGGGAGTAAAGCGGCCGGGGTGTGGCGATGACCACCCACCCCACCTAGCGCCGAGATTAAAGAAAGAGTAGAGCTATAGTCTGCTCCCTCTCTGGGCCTTCTTGGCCCGTTCTAGGGAGAACGTTTCATTATATGAAACTTCGTATTTTTACATACGGTGTAAATATATGCCTAGATGCCGCGATTGGATCTACGACTTACACTTGCTGTGTGTCGTAACTCGATGCTAACATTACCCTTCTGTCTGCACCTTTCTACCAAGTAGTGTCAACCCTGTACATCTTTGCTGCTAAGATTCTGCACGTCTTTGGTCATACGTAACAGACGTCCTGTGAGATCCATGCTTCTAAATTAATCGCGCTAACTTTATTAGTCTAAGGTCACAGTTTCGCATTAAGCAGCTATGTTACTTCGTGTCTCGCTCAGGTCTGAATATTTTTTCTCAGCACACATCCGCTCTAACTGCCTCAGTAAAAGGTAAAGCTATCCCATTACATTCCTGGAGGACAGGCCGTTACGGCTCCAGGAGGTTGAGGCTTCCAGAATATCTAGACAATCGGCACACGAAGGTGGTAAGGTTGTCAGTCCTACGCACCGACCGCCTTTACCACCAGGAGATATTCCTGGTATTCATTTCTGTTAGAGGCTGAGTCGACCCCAGGGCCATAGTGCGACCGAAATGATTATGTCAATGAAAAATTCCTATGGCACAATCGGGAATCGAACCCGCGACCTTCCGTCTTGTAGCGCAGTGCCTCAGCCAACTGCGCCACCAGTGTCTTCAGTGCCAATTATTATTTTGTGACAGCGAGGAACCAATTTTCATACCCATAATCAATTGTTAAAAAATGTGTGTTATATATTGTGGCGTTTAGTTGACATTTTCATTGAAGGTTGTTGAAATAATGATGGCTTGCAGATTGCGTGTAATTGTGCAAGAACACATAGGCGACATGTTTTGCTATTCTGTGATTATGGTGTGTTTGTTCTCCGAGATAAATGTCATATAAGGAGAAAGAGTCCGCCGTACGTATAATCTTGTGCAACAGTTATAAACAAGCAAGTGTACTCTCGTGAAATAGGAAATATCTTTGTTATATACAGCAGACTTCAGGTGATAGAGGTGTTACCTGCCAGCTTGCCAGAAGCATTATCTGACTACATTGTATTCCTTAACCATTTAACACTGAGATTAATCTGTATTATATTTAAAGACCCAGCTCGTACCGCGCAGTAAACACACTCCGTCTCAGTTATACAAACCAGTCAGTTAATGCTGTACAGTGAAATAATCGCTGTATGTTCTGAGATCCACACAAAACACATAAATACAGTCCGTACCGCGCAGTAAACACACTCCGTCTCAGTTATACAAACCAGTCAGTTAATGCTGTACAGTGAAATAATCGCTGTTTGTTCTGAGATCCACACAAAACACATAAATACAGTCCGTACCGCGTCGTAAACACACTCCGTCTCAGTAATACAAACCAGTCAGTTAATGCTGTACACTGAAATAATCGCTGTTTGTTCTGAGATCCATACAAAACACATAAATACACTGTGTGGGCAGAACGTAGAATTGTCCGTACCGCGCAGTAAACACACTCCGTCTCAGTTATACAAACCAGTGAATGCTGTAAAGTGAAATAATCGCTGTTTGTTCTGAGATCCACACAAAACACATAAATACACTGTGTGGGCAGAACGTAGGATTGTCCGTACCGCGCAGTAAACACTCCGTCTCAGTTATACAAACCAGTCAGTTAATGCTGTACAGTGAAATAATCGCTGTTTGTTCTGAGATCCACACAAAACACATAAATAAGTCCGTACCGCGCAGTAAACACACTCCGTCTCAGTAATACAAACCAGTCAGTTAATGTTGTACAGTGAAATAATCGCTGTTTGTTCTGAGATCCACACAAAACACATAAATACAGTCCGTACCGCGCAGTAAACACACTCCGTCTCAGTTATACAAACCAGTCAGTTAATGTTGTACAGTGAAATAATCGCTGTTTGTTCTGAGATCCACACAAAACACATAAATACAGTCCGTACCGCGCAGTAAACACACTCCGTCTCAGTTATACAAACCAGTCAGTTAATGCTGTACAGTGAAATAATCGCTGTTTGTTCTGAGATCCACACAAAACACATAAATACACTGTGTGGGCAGAACGTAGAATTTGTGATTATTAAACCTGGTTGTACATATAGTAACCACTGGGCTTTAAAGTCTTATTGGCTGTCATCAGTGACATCTAAATTTGCTTTTGGCCGACTTTCCTCACAAACCTGATGAACGTGAACGTATTGACGGATTTTCTTGAAACTTGGTATTTGCTTAATGCGACTGGTGGTTAGCCCTTCTTTGTAGCGTTTACAGTTGGATTACCGAAAAGTGTGGGGAAGAGTCGATACGAAAATTGGTGTTATTAAATCAGCGAAGCGTTGGGGATAACTGCTAATTTATTCTTTGTTCTATAGCTTAGTACTGCAGGAAAAACACTTCATATGCTTCCATATATTTCAGGCACGAGTGTTAACTCGTAAATCCACCCTTTCAATACAGCTATTTTAGCGTTCCATCATATTGAAACGGCGAACATTTCTGAATACTGAATTGAAATTTGCATAAAATGTAATTGGTATTTGCATCAATTTGATGAGATAATATGAGACGAACCGCGCGTGTACTTTCAGATATATGACTATTCGCATGAAGATGGTGGAGAAAATGTTTTAACTAGTTAGACCTAAGGTTACAAGAGTACTGGATAATGGCCAGTGAGAAGATTCATAATTTATACCCTTTGCTTTCGTTTAATCCAGGAGGGAAGTATTGAAACATGTAACGAGTAGGCGAAGTGAAAAGGAATACAAAATTTTGTGTGGTCAAAATATCAAGAGAGACTACATGCTGGAGGATTCTGTTGTAGTGTGTCTTGGATAAGCAGATCTGCAGTGAGCGCTTCATACAGTTGTCGTCCTGTGTGTGACGTCACATCCCCACAGTCATTAATATGTCGCGTGCTACATACCGTACAGTGGACTATGAAAAGTACAGCCGGGAGTTGTAACTCTGGGTGCAGGATCTGTAAGGTAAAGCAATCCCATTACAGGCCTGGACAGGCCCTTAGGGTTCAACGAGGTTGAGGCTCTCAGATTTCTAGACAGTCGGCACATGAAGGTGGTAAGGTCAGCCCTACGCACCGGCCACCTTTACCCCCCCAGGAAATACTCTAAGTACTCATTTCTGTTAGAGGCTCAGTCGACCCCAGGGCCATAGTGCGATCGAAAGGATTATGTCAATGAAAAATTCCAATGACACCTTCGGGAATCGAACCCGCGACCTTCCGGCTTGTAGAGCAGTGCCTCAACCAACTGCGCCACGTTTTGTGTTTCATATTTAGTATTTAATTATTGGTCTCAATTCATCCACCATGCTTAAGGCTACCTAGCGATTAACCCCGAGTTGTCACGGTGGTAGTCCCTTCACAGTTATACTTCTTCTTCCCATGGCGCAACAGCCCCTATTGGGCCAGGACCGCCTCAATATCGAGGCTTCACGATCACACAGACACCACACTCGGTAGGACTCCTCTGGACGAGTGATGAGCCCGACGCAGAGACCTCTTACAAGAGACAGACATCCATGCCCCGGTGGGATTCGAACCCACAATCCCAGCAAGCTAGCGGCAGCAGACCCACGTCTTAGACCGCGCGGCCACTGCGATCGGCTCACCATTATACACACCCGATCGGCTCACCATTATACACACCCGATCGGCTCACCATTATACACACCCGATCGGCTCACCATTATACACACCCGATCGGCTCACCATTATACACACCCGATCGGCTCACCATTATACACACCCGATCGGCTCACCATTATACACACCCGATCGGCTCACCATTATACACACCCGATCGGCTCACCATTATACACACCCGATCGGCTCACCATTATACACACCCGATCGGCTCACCATTATACACACCCGATATTTACAGAACTTGTCTCTGTTTAAACCACATATTTTTACGTTTCTCTAAATGTCTACCTAGGTATATAATCACACCTTTATTAGTGCATCTTATTATTTCCTTATAAGCAACTTCCTTCTTCATATTGAACAATTTTTTTTTATTCAGAAAAATTTCATCGATTTTGTGTTTTCTTAACACCTCAGCAATATGTGTTTTGACATTTCGCCTAAACACAACGGACACATTCCTTGTCTGTTTTCTTTCTAATATCAGTTTCCCACACCTGCCGTCCCATTTCTTTAGCACTTCGGTACAGGCATCTTATGTAGAAATGTCAGACAGTCGGTAGCTGTGTGACGGCCTCAGTTCCATGCAGCTTGCAGTAGTGCAGCGGTCCGAGCGATTGAACAGCGCAGTCGCATGTACTGCGGATCGGTATTGTGCAGGGGCGAGTAATTAGAAGTACCGATATATATTTTTTTTTCTTTCAATGGCTCAACAGCCCCTTGGGGGCCTAGGCTGCCTCATTTTTCCAGGCTTCACGATCACACACTTTAGACACACGAAGAGACAGACATCCATGCCCTAGGCGGGTTTCGAACCCACGATCCCAGCAAGCGAGCGGCCGAAGACCCACGCCTTAGACCGCGCGGCCACTGGGATCGGCGAAGTACCGATATACCAGGAATAAATATAACACGTGTGAGCAGAATAGTCACTAACACACTCGCAGAATTTTATCAAACGAAAGTCATATAGACACACCTGAACACGTGGACAGACTGGGAAAGCTGTGAGTTCAGACCGAAAAATTAGATAAAACAAGAGAAATATCGAAAAAAGAGACGGTTTAAAAGATTAAACTGTCAAGAAGGGTAAATTAACGGAGAATTCTCCGTTTGTATTACGGAGTGAATTGAGGTAGACACTGTTGTCAGTACACATAGTGACACGTGTGTCTATTGTCAGTACACATAGTGACACGTGTGTCTATTGTCAGTACACATAGTGACACATGTGTCTATTGTCAGTACACATAGTGACACGTGTGTCTATTGGCAGTACACATAGTGACACGTGTGTCTATTGTCAGTACACATAGTGACACATGTGTCTATTGTCAGTACACATAGTGACACGTGTGTCTATTGGCAGTACATATAGTGACACTTGTGTCTATTGTCAGTACACATAGTGACACGTGTGTCTATTGTCAGTACACATAGTGACACGTGTGTTTATTGTCAGTACACATAGTGACACGTGTCTATTGGCAGTACACAGTGACACGTGTGTCTATTGGCAGTACACATAGTGACACGTGTGTCTATTGTCAGTACACATAGTGACACGCGTGTCTATTGTCAGTACACAGTGACACGCGTGTCTATTGTCAGTACACATAGTGACACGCGTGTCTATTGTCAGTACACATAGTGACATGTGTGCTTTGTCAGTACACATAGTGACACGTGTGTCTATTGTCAGTACACATAGTGACACGTGTGTCTATTGTCAGTACACATAGTGACACGTGTGTCTATAGTGCGGTGGACACTGTTTCCCGCTCCCCATAAAATTACAGCACAGCTGTCATGTAAAGTCACTGGGTGGTGCGCATATTCTATGTTTATTGACACGCTAATTGATTCGCTTAACGACGCACTCTCACAGGCGTGTAACAGTGCAGGTTATTAGTGTCTTATATCCGGGAATTACACGTCCCAGGCGCCGTATCCAGTCACGTGATCTGCTCACAGATTTCTTCTCCTTCCGCTGACTCAAATTTCTTCAATCGCACTGACTGTCATAATTAGTTCAGAAATTCCTACCGTAGAACGTTCAACGCGCACCGGCATGTGACACCGTACATTCGGACAACGTTTGCCCTTTCTTTTCGTAGGCCCTCGCTTTACCTGGTACATTTATTACGGCTTCTGATGGTAATTAGAGGCAAGGTATTACAGCTGAGTACGTCTCGTGTGTAGCGTACATTAAGGATAGTATACAAATACCGCTCTTCAAAGTGGAGTATCATATATATGTGTGTATATGTATTCATATCGGATTTGTACGTCGAATCTTTCTCTCTCTCTCTCTCTCTCTCTCTCTCTCTCCCCCCCCCCCCCCCCCCCCCCCCCCCCCCTTCACCGGCCCCTCCCCGCCTTCTTGTAAATCTCCCGTAATACAAGTTTCATTACCGGTTAGGTAGCCTTTGTCCGTGTTGTGAAAACGTTTGTGCAGAACTGCTGTCGCAGCACCATATCAACCCTTTAAAGACCCAGACAAAACCTATAGTATTTAAAGATCCATTTCGTACCGCGCAGTAAACACACACGATCTTAGTTGTAAAAACCATCCTGTCAATGTTCTGCAGAGGGGGAAGAAATCAGTTTTTTCTAAGATTTGTACAAAACACACAAATACGTTCTGTGGGCAAAGCGTCGAATATTTTTAATGTTAAAACATGGTGGTAAATGAAGTAACCACTGGGCTTTACAGCAGGCCTGCTTAAACTTTTATGTGGTGCGGGAAACTTCGGCAGAAATATGTTGTCCATTTGGGCAACATAAAATTCAATACACAAAATGAATGAATGATTATAGGTATAATTATATGTATAATTTTACCTGTGTTTTGTGTACGTCAAGTGCAATAAAATATACTGATAATAATAGGAAAAAATTGATTTAAAAATGTAATTGAGTATGTAGGCTATTGTGTCGCTATTTTTAGCACATTTTTACAAAATGAATTAGTAATGCATGTCTCCATAAATAAACAGCTCATAAGTTTTCAAAGTTGCTTCGGCGTTCTATCTCGGTTCTGCCAGGTAAAGGGATAAAAAGACGTTTCCGTTATTTAGAATGTCTCGGTGTACAAAATAACACTGTGTCGCGGGCAACATCATGCCCGCGATCTACATGTTGAGATACCCTGCTTTGACGGGCTGTTAAAGGTTGATGTTGAGCCGCGATGTGTGTGAGATATGAAATAGCTGGGAGACATGTGGGCAGAAGCGTGACATTATTAGAGTTGTGCTTGTATTGTACAGCATCCCTCAGTGGCGCTGTGTTGGTGTGTGATGCTGCGTCTTCATGAATACTTTATCTACGCACTAGATAGGAGAGACGGCCAGTTTCTGTTTTGTGTTAGCGCTGTCACATCAGAGCCTACGTAACTAGGGAGTATCAGGATCGGTGGAGCTAACTAACAACGAAATACAGTCGAACCCGGTTATAACGACACCGGTTTATGCGACACCTCGTCTATAGCGTCAGATATTCGGTGGAGCTAACTAAGAACGAAATACAGTCGAACCCGGTTATAACGACACCGGTTTATGCGACACCTCGTCTATAGCGTCAGATATTCGGTGGAGCTAACTAAGAACGAAATACAGTCGAACCCGGTTATAACGACACCGGTTTATGCGACACCTCGTCTATAGCGTCAGATATTCGGTGGAGCTAACTAAGAACGAAATACAGTCGAACCCGGTTATAACGACACCGGTTTATGCGGCACCTCGTCTATAGCGTCAGATATTCGGTGGAGCTAACTAACAACGAAATACAGTCGAACCCGGTTATAACGACACCGGTTTATGCGACACCTCGTCTATAGCATCAGATATTCGGTGGAGCTAACTAAGAACGAAATACAGTCGAACCCGGTTATAACGACACCGGTTTATGCGACACCTCGTCTATAGCATCAGATATTCGGTGGAGCTAACTAAGAACGAAATACAGTCGAACCCGGTTATAACGACATCAGTTTATGCGTCACCTCGTCTATAGCATCAGATATTCGGTGGAGCTAACTAAGAACGAAATACAGTCGAACCCGGTTATAACGACACCGGTTTATGCGACACCTCGTCTATAGCGTCAGATATTCGGTGGAGCTAACTAAGAACGAAATACAGTCGAACCCGGTTATAACGACACCGGTTTATGCGACACCTCGTCTATAGCATCAGATATTCGGTGGAGCTAACTAAGAACGAAATACAGTCGAACCCGGTTATTACGACACCGGTTTATGCGACACCTCGTCTATAGCGTCAGATATTCGGTGGAGCTAACTAAGAACGAAATACAGTCGAACCCGGTTATAACGACACCGGTTTATGCGACACCTCGTCTATAACGTCAGATATTCGGTGGAGCTAACTAAGAACGAAATACAGTCGAACCCGGTTATAACGACATCAGTTTATGCGACACCTCGTCTATAGCATCAGATATTCGGTGGAGCTAACTAAGAACGAAATACAGTCGAACCCGGTTATAACGACACCGGTTTATGCGACACCTCGTCTATAGCATCAGATATTCGGTGGAGCTAACTAAGAACGAAATACAGTCGAACCCGGTTATAACGACACCGGTTTATGCGACACCTCGTCTATAGCATCAGATATTCGGTGGAGCTAACTAAGAACGAAATACAGTCGAACCCGGTTATAACGACACCGGTTTATGCGACACCTCGTCTATAGCATCAGATATTCGGTGGAGCTAACTAAGAACGAAATACAGTCGAACCCGGTTATAACGACACCGGTTTATGCGACACCTCGTCTATAGCATCAGATATTCGGTGGAGCTAACTAAGAACGAAATACAGTCGAACCCGGTTATAACGACACCGGTTTATGCGACACCTCGTCTATAGCATCAGATATTCGGTGGAGCTAACTAAGAACGAAATACAGTCGAACCCGGTTATAACGACACCGGTTTATGCGACACCTCGTCTATAGCGTCAGATATTCGGTGGAGCTAACTAAGAACGAAGTACAGTCGAACCCGGTTATAACGACACCGGTTTATGCGACACCTCGTCTATAGCATCAGATATTCGGTGGAGCTAACTAAGAACGAAATACAGTCGAACCCGGTTATAACGACATCAGTTTAAGCGACACCTCGTCTATAGCATCAGATATTCGGTGGAGCTAACTAAGAACGAAATACAGTCGAACCCGGTTATAACGACACCGGTTTATGCGACACCTCGTCTATAGCGTCAGATATTCGGTGGAGCTAACTAAGAACGAAATACAGTCGAACCCGGTTATAACGACACCGGTTTATGCGACACCTCGTCTATAGCATCAGATATTCGGTGGAGCTAACTAAGAACGAAATACAGTCGAACCCGGTTATAACGACACCGGTTTATGCGACACCTCGTCTATAGCATCAGATATTCGGTGGAGCTAACTAAGAACGAAATACAGTCGAACCCGGTTATAACGACACCGGTTTATGCGACACCTCGTCTATAGCATCAGATATTCGGTGGAGCTAACTAAGAACGAAATACAGTCGAACCCGGTTATAACGACACCGGTTTATGCGACACCTCGTCTATAGCGTCAGATATTCGGTGGAGCTAACTAAGAACGAAGTACAGTCGAACCCGGTTATAACGACACCGGTTTATGCGACACCTCGTCTATAGCATCAGATATTCGGTGGAGCTAACTAAGAACGAAATACAGTCGAACCCGGTTATAACGACATCAGTTTAAGCGACACCTCGTCTATAGCATCAGATATTCGGTGGAGCTAACTAAGAACGAAATACAGTCGAACCCGGTTATAACGACACCGGTTTATGCGACACCTCGTCTATAGCGTCAGATATTCGGTGGAGCTAACTAAGAACGAAATACAGTCGAACCCGGTTATAACGACACCGGTTTATGCGACACCTCGTCTATAGCATCAGATATTCGGTGGAGCTAACTAAGAACGAAATACAGTCGAACCCGGTTATAACGACACCGGTTTATGCGACACCTCGTCTATAGCATCAGATATTCGGTGGAGCTAACTAAGAACGAAATACAGTCGAACCCGGTTATAACGACACCGGTTTATGCGACACCTCGTCTATAGCATCAGATATTCGGTGGAGCTAACTAAGAACGAAATACAGTCGAACCCGGTTATAACGACACCGGTTTATGCGACACCTCGTCTATAGCGTCAGATATTCGGTGGAGCTAACTAAGAACGAAGTACAGTCGAACCCGGTTATAACGACACCGGTTTATGCGACACCTCGTCTATAGCGTCAGATATTCGGTGGAGCTAACTAAGAACGAAATACAGTCGAACCCGGTTATAACGACACCGGTTTATGCGACACCTCGCCTATAGCGCCAGATATGTGGTACCAATTAATTCCTCACTGTTAACCATAACATTATACTCCACGGTTATAACAACACTCGTTTATAACGACACAAAATATTCAGTCCCTTTCATGACGTTATAACCGAGTTCGACTGCACCTGCGTGGTTTCAGGCTTCCCCGCGGTGTAAATGAAATCTTCGCTATAGAGTACTTAATCAAAATAACTGCTCACATTACCATCATTATTTGCTATTTTGTGATGTTCCTCCTACATGTTTCGTCCCCTGTAGGCCATCTTCAGGGAGGTCATTTACTAAGGAATACATTTATAATAAATGCTGTCCAAGATGCGCATATATGAAGATAAAATACAATATTATCAATTAAAATATTGCTAAGAATGTATATAATGTAGATTAATTACAGGTGTTTTACATTTCGTAATAATTTTATGTTTAGTTGTAGACATTGCTGTCGTATTTATTGTAATGGAGTTATATCTGTCTCGTGTGTTGATGTATAGACTATGGTGGATCTTCGCTCTCCTGGATGTTACACAGCGTTATATTTACCGACGTTTCGGGTTAATCTATCCGTCACATCAGCGCTGCGTAACATCCCAGAAGAGCAAAGATCTCAGAAGATTACCTGTCACTGTCAGGAATTCTACCCTTTACGGGTCAGAAATTTGTTCTTCACAGTGTGTTATATCATAAGCTTTGGACTTCCTGCAGCCTGTGGGCCACAAGCTGCAATGAAGGCAGCCCGTAAATGCCACTCCAGCTCCCCCCCCCCCCCCCATTTGCTGTGTCCACTACCCACTTGAGCCAAGAGTCTTGCTGGTGTCGTTTTAGTGTGTTAAAAGAACACCTAGGGAACCAAACTCATTTGCATGGCTTTGGAGAAGTCAGTTATATACCTTGCACTGTGGTAACCCCCACTTAGCGGAATTCTGTGAATGTAAAGGCCATGACCCGGCGCCCGCAAGTTTGTTTTGTTCACTGCAGCTGTTTTAGAGGTTAATGTGACGGGGCTCCAAAACATGTTGGTGAAGTTGGCTGTGAATGGTGTTAGTTAGGCTTTGGGCCGGCCTTTGCATAGTCAACACGGAATACAGCGCTCTGTATGGGTTTTCACCAACCTCATCCCTATTTAACGATATGGTAACTATGTTAGAATTTTAAAGCCCAGTGGTTAACTATGTGTACCACCATGTTCAACATACACAAATTCTACGTTCTGCCCACACAGTGTATTTATGTGTTTTGTGTGGATCTCAGAACAAACAGCGATTATTTCACTGTACAGCATTAACTGATTGGTTTGTATAACTGAGACGGGAGTGTGTTTACTGCGCGGTACGGACAATTCTACGTTCTGCCCACACAGTGTATTTATGTGTTTTGTGTGGATCTCAGAACAAACAGCGATTATTTCACTGTACAGCATTAACTGACTGGTTTGTATAACTGAGACGGAGTGTGTTTACTGCGCGGTACGGACTGTATTTATGTGTTTTGTGTGGATCTCAGAACAAACAGCGATTATTTCACTGTACAGCATTAACTGACTGGTTTGTATAACTGAGACGTAGTGTGTTTACTGCGCGGTACGGACAATTCTACGTTCTGCCCACACAGTGTATTTATGTGTTTTGTGTGGATCTCAGAACAAACAGCGATTATTTCACTGTACAGCATTAACTGACTGGTTTGTATAACTGAGACGGAGTGTGTTTACTGCGCGGTACGGACTGTATTTATGTGTTTTGTGTGGATCTCAGAACAAACAGCGATTATTTCACTGTACAGCATTAACTGACTGGTTTGTATAACTGAGACGTAGTGTGTTTACTGCGCGGTACGGACAATTCTACGTTCTGCCCACACAGTGTATTTGTGTGTTTTGTGTGGATCTCAGAACAAACAGCGATTATTTCACTGTACAACATTAACTGACTGGTTTGTATAACTGAGACGGAGTGTGTTTACTGCGCGGTACGGACTGTATTTATGTGTTTTGTGTGGATCTCAGAACAAACAGCGATTATTTCACTGTACAACATTAACTGACTGGTTTGTATAACTGAGACGGAGTGTGTTTACTGCGCGGTACGTACTGAATGTTTAAATGCAGGGCGCGGGAATGCAAAGTGATAATTTTCAGGTCGCTGTTTTGATGAACTACGCTGAATATAAAGAACACTAAATATCAGCAGTTTAATGCCAATTAATATTCACCTTTCACTTCTTACAGTTACATCTGCTATGCGGTGTCACTGGCATGCAATACATTCCTGTAATCGTGATCGCAAATTAACCGTAACTGCACAGAGGCACACAACTTGCCCCCGACGTTGCGGTACTATAGTTACAGCTCAGTTCTGAATATCGTCACGTTAAGGGACGAAAGGGCGCATCAGGGTCGAAATTAGAGCCACTGATAAACGTCTGCTTGCGAAATTACGGTTAATTTCCGATCAAAGTTACAGGAATGTAATGCACACCAGGGAAACCACTTGGGGTATGTAATTTTTTAAAAATAAAACGATGTATTAAATCGCATTTTACTGCTGATCCTCAGTGATTTTTTTTGTTTACTATATTGAACCCGATTCATCCAAACAGCTGTCTGAAAATCGTCACATTCTCTTGCCGCACCCTGTATAATTCAGTCTAGTGTTGGTATTTAAATGGTTAATCAGTTCCTGCTTGAGATAAAAAGAATCTTGTGACTTTTGCTCTAAATCAAAACGAGCAAAAACAAATTAGAGCCGGTACATTTTAAATTCTATAAACAAGGTATAATTTATAATTTCTAACATGAGAATGGTACATACGTGTGATTTATAACACATTTAGATGCTGTGGTCTGAGCTGGGCGGAAAAAAATGACAAGTCAACGTTTTCAGAATATATATGAGTTGCCCCTCTCTTTGTTGTATTCCCCACACGATAAGACATTAACTTCTTCTCCCTGTAACCTTTGAGGACCTGTGTGGGCAGTGTCGTGAGGTTTCAGGCTCTCATTTCAGCCTAGAAAAATCGTCTCCGAGGGAATGGAGGAATATTTCTCTGTCTCTTATTCTTTATCGCTAGCAGGGGAAAATCAGAGTACGTATTTTATACTCGTTTCAAATTCAGAGCGCACACGTACCCACATCCAACAGACGCTGAACGCCCGGATGCAAAATGGTGTGTCAAATGTTCTGAGCGGGTTCCCTTAGGGCTACGTGGATTCTCTAGGGAAGCATAGAGCAGGATACCTAATAGCGAACGGAGAACGACTGGAATGCAGGATGGCTGGAAGTCCATCCCAGGGGTGAGTCAGTTTTGCATATTTCTGACCTTATCAGTGAGGTGAAAGTAAAGTGCTTTTGAGGCGACATGCCCCCGTTGTGTTTTCAATTGCAAATATATTTTCTAAAAATCAGTCATACAGAACATATAAAACAGGCAACATGTTTCGGCTGATTAAGCCATCATCAGTTGTTTATCGAGAACATTTATAAGGTACTAACACTGCAATAGGCGTGAGATCTTTACCTTTACGATATAATAATACATTGTAAATATATCCAGAGAAGTTTTCTTCAAAAATTGTGTAAAAATTTGTCAGGAACATTTCTTTGGGTCAAAAAGTTTCAAAAAGAATCCTTAGTCCTTGAGTTTTGTTAGATATGACCTCAAAGTTTCGTATCGTCGCCATTTTCGTAATTTTAAGTTACTGATGTACGGGCACGTTTAACTTGTCTATCCTTACCGCCTGGGGTATAGCGACTTGCTACGAGCTGGACGGTCCGCGGATCGAATCCCGGTAGTGGCGAGATTTTCAGCACCCGTCCAGACCGGCCCTGGGGCCCACCCAGACTCCTGTACAATAGGTACGGGATCATTCCCGGGGGTAAAGCGGCCGGGGCGTGGCGTTGACCACCCACCCCATCTAGTGCCGAGGTTAAAGAAAGAGTAGAGCTATACCTCTACTCCCTCTCTGGGCCTTCATGGCCTGTTATAGGGTGAACTTTACGTTTTACCTTATCCTTACCGCCTGGACCTGATATGCACTGCAATCCAGGCCCTAGCCAGACGGGAGCAAGTGGGTTCCACGCATCCCTTACAAAACTGGATGCACGCACTATGAATTTGCAAAATATCAGAGACAAAACATACTGACCGGCCGTGTTATAAGCCTGCGTCACCGTGCCTGACGCACGCGTTGTCTCTGTTGAACCGCAGTGGTTGCAAACAGCTCGTTGTAAAATATGTATTTATATGCAGGATATTTAGTGCAGTGTTATAGAGCGCGTTGTGTGATTAAGGTGTTGATTTTGTGGTCCTGACAAAGGCTGTGTACACAGCATATGTATAACAGCATTGTATACGTATATAAACATATGTACATGTATGTATCACCACTGGAAGCCGCTGCAACCACTGTGTTAATGATCTGGCTACTGGCCTGCTGCGATAACACAAAATGCGAAAGCAATTTTGGTACGTCCGCCATATTTTTTTTTTACGTTATTCAAGAATATTAGCCGAAGACGAGTTTTGTTGCCGTATAATATTCCGCGGCCGTAAAGGGAAAGGCAGTTGTATGAAGGGTATGGTAGGGCGCTGGGTTGATGTGAAGTTTCGTGAAAATCGATTATCTGTTTCCGAAGTTGATATGGGCTGGGGGCGCGTAGATTGGGAACGGGGGAGGGGGTGCAAAGTGAATATTTCAAATTTCAAATTATTAAGCCGTAACATAGGAAATGCATTAAATATCTGTGATTTTTTTTGTAAGAGGTCATGAGTTTTTATGGTCGGCTGCTGTGATTGGCTGGCCACCGTCGCCAAACAACGTAGCCACGCTACTGGCTGTGGACACACACATACACACTCTCTCTCTCTCTCTACAGCATGTTTATAGCCTAAAGCTGCTTGTTTGACTATCGAAGAACGGAAACTAATTGAAAAAAGTGGCAGTAAAGATAGCGCCTGTGTTCGTGCTTGATGTCACGGTGGATTTTCTCTGAAGCTCCTAACATTCTGACATTTATACAGCGTGTAGGTTGGCGGTCAGCTTAATGCTGCCCCCGTATGTGCATTTAAAATAACTAACTCCATACAGCACAGTCCTTCTTGAGAAGCTAACAGGTCGTCAGCTGGTCAAGAAATTCCCCGCCTTTTATGTAACCCGAAAGTTCATTACCGCTTTCACAACAGCCCGCCAACTGTCCCTATCCTGAGCCATATCAATCTAGTCCACGCCCTCCCATCCCACTTCTCGAAGATCCATTTTAATATTATCCCATCTACGCCTGGGTCTTCCAAGTGGTCTCCTTCCCTCAGGTCTCCCCACCAAAATGAAGTTGTACCAAAGAATCAGTCCAGGTCCGAGGCTTTGCGGTATGTTTCATAACATGGTAATTTTTTGCGGTGAGTTTACACATCGCCCAACCCCCGAAGCTGTAGGACCACCCCTTGTCGGCTGTCCGCGACTGCTTATTTAGTGTATTTTCAGCTACCCTCCATATCCGGAGGCCGTTCCTCCACGCATTATAAAATGCCAAGTAAAAATCGCGGACGTGCGCACATGACGTGGTCGACCTGTTTGGCCAGCGTACGGAAAGAGGTATAGCAGTTGTGAGAACGTCACATCTCGCAGTGTGTTTGTCTGCGCCACCTGCGTGGGACAGGCAGGCCATCGAAGCTGTTCGATAACGCTATTGTGCTGCCCTCTCCAATTCTCCGAATCGTTTCAACATTTGTCTGTCGCCTAATCAATAGGAATTCCACTGGGACTGCTTGTTTTTATCGCGGGCAGTTTATACGTAAATTGTGGTGCATTGCACGAACGTAAGCTTATTGTTGTGCTTTTTAAACCGATTTGGGATTTACCCGTTATCCGATTGCAGTGGTACCACTACACCAGCTCTTTTAAAAGCCTCTCTTACCACACCGCGTATCATGTTCAGGAGAAATTTTTATATAAAAAAAACAGTGGAAGTACTTGTCATTGGAGGTTGTATTTCAAAATATTAAGTTCTTAACTCGTGTCGACTGTTTTTTTAATGAAAATGTGGCTTAATTTTCCTGCAAACGTGTATTTTTAGAATACTGTTCTTTCTTGAAGGAATTGAAGCAGAAGTATGATTTCATTGTGTGTCTTCTGCTTTCAAGTTTTGAGGAAAGTGATTTATTTTCACAAAATTTGGCATGAATGTTACGTCGTTGGAAGCCAGCCTTACACTGTGTTTAGTGTTAAGTGCCTGCAGTCGACAGTAATATGGCGAAAGCTTCAAATTAAATTAATTAAATTAAGGATATCCTTTAAATACGTCACACACAGTGGCGCAGTTGGTTGAGGCATTACGCTACAAGCCAGAAGGTCGCGGGTTCGATTCCCGGTGGTGTCATTGGGCCTTGGGGTCTACTCAGCCTATAACATAAATGAGTACCAGAAATATTTCCTGGGGGGTAAAGGCGGCCGGTGCGTAGGACTGACAACCTTACCACCTTCATGTGCCGATTGTCTAGAAATCTGGGAGCCTCAGCCTCCTGGAACCCTTGAAATCTGGGAGCCTCAGCCTCCTGGAACCCTAGAAATCTGGGAGCCTCAACCTCCTGGAACCCTAAGGGTCTGTCCAGGCCTGTAATGGGATTGTTTTACCTGTTACATCACATCCGTTGTGGGTCAAGGGTATGTTGCTGCTCCGTCCCCATTAATATGTACAAAATAATAACAATGGTCTTCGTTTTCTTACAGGTACGTGTTCTGGAAGTAGTCACACACGGTACATGCCAGGTAGCTGGTAAGTTTGAAACGCAACATAATATTGCATAGTAAAGTTGTTGGCGTGCCAAAGGGTGCCTGGGGGACATGGAGGTGAATTTTAAGCCTCCGTACTAGATGAAGATGTTCAGCTTGACGTGTCGGTCACATTCCTGAAACTGAAGTCCCTTAGTACAGTCAGGCGCGGTATTAAGAGCTGCATTAGGGCAGGGGTGTACAGATTTTCCAAAAACAATCTAGGATCCACCCCAAAATTGTAGGCATAAGAAAAGTGAGCAGAAGCAACTTCCACACTAAGGGCTGACAAATATTAGGCGCCGCTGTACAAATGTTGGCGACCTGCCTCCCGGGATTTGACCACCCCTGCCGTAGAGACGTCGTGGTCGTAAAGATGGTACAGCCATCTGTCGGGAATAGAGGCAAGTCATTCACCCCATATTCGGTTCGCTAGCCCTGTCTATATTCTTCATAATGTAAAACCTCTTCCTGTACTTAAAGTACGACATGAAGACGTAGGACGGCGTGAAGGTATAGCTCCATGCATTTTTGTCAGTGGCACTAGATGATGGTGAGTGGTCAGCGTCCTTCCCGGCGTCTGTCCTCGGCTTGAAGTTTGTGGGGGGAGTAGATTTTTTGCTAATTGTATTTGGTTATTCGTCGATACAGTATAGTCTATGATTCACGTGAAATTCATTATGACCGTCGATGTTGTCGAAAATAATTCGTCATAGGCCTAAGACATAGTAATTGTACACAGCATAATGCATACTTAATGCTTTGTAGCTTTTAGTTCGATGTGGGGAATATTTGATCAAATAGGAGGGCTGGATTTGTTGTAGTGTGATTAGCTTTAAAACAATAGATCGCACTCTTCTTCAAGTTGACGTAAACCCTTTAAAGACGAAGGTTACCTGGAACTATATTTAAAAGTCCAGCTCGTACCGCGCAGTAAACACACTCCGTCTCAGTTATACAAACCAGTCAGTTAATGTTGTACAGTGAAATAATCGCTGTTTGTTGTGAGATCCACACAAAACACATAAATACAGTCCGTACCGCGCAGTAAACACACTCCGTCTCAGTTATACAAACCAGTCAGTTAATGTTGTACAGTGAAATAATCGCTGTTTGTTGTGAGATCCACACAAAACACATAAATACAGTCCGTACCGCGCAGTAAACACACTCCGTCTCAGTTATACAAACCAGTCAGTTAATGTTGTACAGTGAAATAATCGCTGTTTGTTCTGAGATCCACACAAAACACATAAATACAGTCCGTACCGCGCAGTAAACACACTCCGTCTCAGTTATACAAACCAATCAGTTAATGTTGTACAGTGAAATAATCGCTGTTTGTTCTGAGATCCACACAAAACACATAAATACGCTGTGTGGGCAGAACGTAGAATTGTCCGTACCGCGCAGTAAACACACTCCGTCTCAGTTATACAAACCAATCAGTTAATGCTGTACAGTGAAATAATCGCTGTTTGTTCTGAGATCCACACAAAACACATAAATACACTGTGTGGGCAGAACGTAGAATTTGTGAATGTTAAACCTGGCGGTAGACATAGTAACCGCCGAGCCTTAAAGAGCTCAGGCCGATGAGGTTTGCATAATAACATTCTTTAGTTTAAATTGGCTTTTGTAGAAAACAATTTGTTAGCAGCAGAACAGGCAATTCACTCCGTGGGGTTTCTTCCATTTCTGTGCAGGACGGAACGCCGACGTGCCGAGAGGCTGCTCTGTTACACGATGATGCATCTGGTAAGCAAATAAAAGTGTCGGAAGTCGTACTGAGATTTCATCAGATAGACCTTTACGTGTAATGTCTAATGTCCAGAAGAGCTGTAATTTAAAGTCAACACAAAAGAATTGTGTAAGTTTTAAAGTGATGATGGGATAGCAAACTTATTGTGCCCCGATGTTTGTCTGCTGTTAAGGTAAGACTTTTTTTTTTTAATTTCTGTTCTTCAACGATTGAAACAAAGTGGTCGCACATAGTGTCTGTCATAAACTTGATTGCCAACATTAAGCGGTCTTTAATTGGACAAGTGGTTAAGCAAAGCGGTCCCCACCATCTCACGTGTGAAGTACCTCGTATTTGTTCAAGAGGTTGCGGCCTGGTGGGTACTTATGTAACCTCTGATGTACACCCAAGTGGAAATTAAATACAAGCAACAAGCCAGCTTTGACTATGTATAAGTTCGTGGTTCCGAAACTGTTTACCTGCGAACCCAGGGGATCCGTGGATGGGATATTTATTGTTAATGTAAAGATGGTGTCACTTCACACAAGAAGCGACGTGTTAATTGAACCTTACTGATAATACTGACATTTATTGACAATATTTTAAATGCGGAACCAGTACGGCGTTTCTGTTATTAAACATGGAGTGTAAAGTGACTTGTGGGGCATCCTGTATTAGAATGAGGGGATGATTAGTGGATGTCGAATTGGCAGAAATGTGGAATGAAGTTGTGATGGCGTAACTGGAGGTGTTTCATGAAATTTTGTGGAGGAACGGAATAAACAAAACGACATACCTCAGGATATCCTTCCGTCAAGCCAGGATTTGAACCCGTAACATCTGAATTAGGATTATTGCCCGCTCAGTCTTTACGTTCGGCGTAGATTTCGTACCGATACGTTAAATTAATATCGAAATGTGCGTGACCCCATACTGTGCATTTGTCGTTTGTGGCAGCGATGGAATTACAACGATACGGACTGACAAGACTCTTGTGTTACTGGCTGTGATTGTCTGTTTCGTATATTCATTCATTCATTCATTCATTCTGTAGTCTGTCTTACGACAGGTCCATAGCCTCTTCCAAAGCTAGGTATCCGCAGGGTGCGATCTAGTGCTTCTTCTTTCAGTTTCCAGTATCTTGTCTTTTCCTTAAGGTCATCAAGTAGCTGCTTACGCCTTCTTCCTCGTCTTCCCGTCATTTCTATCCTTCCCTCTGACTTTCCTTCAATCACGTATTTTAGAAGACAGTTTCTACGCAAGATGTGACCAATCCAGTTAGCCTTTCTTTTTTTTTGTATGTACGATATTCCTCTCCTCCTTGACTATATATATCGCAGTAAATGAGATAAAGTGACCATGAACTGTAATGAATTAAGAATTTGGAAGGAGGCTGCGTTGCTTGTTTCAGGGTACTAGCCCAGTGTTTACCTAGAGTGACTGATGAAAACCCGATAACTTGACAGAGAATCGAACCACGAACCTTGCGAATAAAGGTCTCGATTTATGCTGAACTAAGCCTCTCGGTGATCAGTAAAAGTCACCAGCTTGAGGTACACTCCACCACACGCAGACAAGGGGTCACTTCTGCCCTTCGTTTGCTTTACCTCTTAGGAATCCATTTGGCATGAACCTTGATGTACCCCAGGACTGGCGGAACGCAGTGACGGTGCAAATGCGATAATCAGACCACATTTCTGGTCACATGTATGAAAAACAGGGCTGTGAAAATGTGTGATGGTGAGGACCTCTGATGGACCGCCATTTTGTGGAGTTGTATGAAGAATGTTGTAGTCGTACACAAAGTTTCTAGGGGTAGCACAGAACATGCATATTTCTACTGGTCTGTCGGAAACCAAACAAATTCCGTTGTATGCAGGTGCATATTACACGTTTACTGAACTGAAGAGAAGGTAGCAAGTTCTGGGTTACCTTTCAGCGTATAGTGTCCTGTGTTTGTAGCAGACAAGGGAGGATGCTGGTGGTCAGAAAGTGCGTATAGGATTCACTAGGAAGAAAGTAAGCCTACAGTGTGACATATGTCAGGGATGGACTGACTTAAGTCGCCTCGGACGATGTCCAAATGAAATTGTGTGCTTTATGCCGGTTTTTACCGGAACGTGCATAGTACTGTAATCGCAGTGAAGTAACGGACAAACAAACTAACTGACATGGTCAGAGGAAGTGGAAGTTCTGGTATCCCGGACAGTCCGGGACTGTACTTGGTCGTCGTGGAATGTTGGGAAATATGAGGGAGAATGTAGGGAAAGAAATGTGAAGGAAGGTAGGACTGACTGACTGACTGACTGACTGACTGACTGACTGACTCACTCACTCTTTATAGAGCCGCAGAGCTAAATTCTGAGCAGTATTTTCCTTTATTGCCTATGGAAGAGTATGGTAAAAGAAGGTGTCCCTGTCCACGCCATGAAGCAATATAGGGGGATTAGAGGTTTAGCTCCACTTATTCTTAACTTTGGCACTACGTGGTGAGCGGTTATCTTTCACGCTCCGGCCGCTTTACCGCCACGAAAAACCCCGGTTACATACCGAATAGGACACTGGGTGGGCCCCTGAGACGATATGGAACATTTGGAGAAGAGAAAAAAAAACTTCTCTCTGTCGGAATTGGAACCCTGGATCGTCCAGCCCCATACCCTGGTCACTATACCACTGCGATATTTGGTTGAATGCCTGTCCTTGCAATTTGCGAGCACCAGAATGTAGGAAATTGTGCCCAAATTTATTTATTACATGTATTAGCTACGTATTTTGTAACTAGAATATATTCCGTCAGTCCGTAACTTGCAGGTATTTAACAATTAATAAAGTAAATATTTTTCTCACGAGGTTCTTTGGTGCGCCATCGTTTATATATAACCCCAACCGGCCATTAGCCAAATACAAGGTCCCAGCATTACTTCCAATCTTCCATACTAAGCAGCTATACGGAATTATTTTTTTTTTCCGTCTTTGAGAGGTTACTTCCAAATTGTTCTATGAGGCTGTCGAATCAGATAACTACACACCCCTGACATGTGTGGTGGTAATTCTGGAAGGGTCTGTTTACAAAGCGTAAGTAATATTGCTAGCGGTCGATTTGTACACTGCGCTGTGCGATATTATTTCATTTAATATTCCACCTTTGGCTTGTTCGGTGGCAGCAAACATGGTGCATTGGACGTGACGGTCGTGCTGTAAGCTGTAGCAGTGTGTGGCCGAGCTGACCCACGACACGGCGCGAAGCCTCACGGAAAACATTGTCCTAAGTACACACTTAAAACAGTGTCATACCGAAAGAACTGTGTTCATATCGACTTCTTCAAGTGCAGGCAGGAGGCCATATCATACACGTTTTAGGCTCTTTCGCATAAGTTGCGAAAAGTGCCTATTAGCTTCATGTATGTCAGCATGTATGGGCGCGTCTCCCACTGGACGGATTTCCGTGAAATTTGATAATTAGGGACTTTTTTTTTATGGAAACGTTTTTGTGAAACTCCAGATTTGGTTAAAATCGGACAAAAATATATCAGGAACATTACATGAAGACCTAAGTACATTTTATTGGTGGTGGTTACATAAATTCGCCGTAAAGGCATTTTTTTTTGTGCTACACTCAGTACTTTCATATTGTAGACACTGACGTTAGCTCAGCAGTACACAATTATTACGCAGTGTTACAGTAGGTCAACGTTTTAAATTATTTACGGTTGATCTAACGTTGTTGTGAAGCAGATCAGATGATTGTAAGATCAGCGTGGGTGATGAATGGTGAAGGATATGGCCTGAAACGGTGTCGTGTAATTTGAGATGCTGTCCCTTAGTTTGCCAGGAAGGTCTGAGGAAAAGCGTGAAAACCTTTTGTCAGGGTAACGGGTCTTTAAGCCAAGATTTTGACCACTGGAACGTATCAACTACAAACAAGGGAGTTCTGTCGACTGGATCACGACGTTCCGATGATGTAATGATGATGATGATGATGATGATGATAATAATAATAATAATAATAGTTGCACAAACCCCGTGCGCCTGTCACCCGGGCGTCAAAAGTTTGTACGGTGGCGCCTAATATTTGTGGGTCCTCAGTGTGGAACTTGCTTTGTGTCACACTTCTGACGGCCAGAATTTTGAGAAAGCTTCTAGACTTCCAGAAAGTTTGTGGACTGCTGATAATAATAGCGATTCGTGCCACTTTTTGCTGGAGTATTTGCTGTATAGAGACGTTTCTTTGTCCACGGAGTGGGCAAGGTGTGCCCGCCAGTCCATAGATATATCCACCCTGTCAAATGGCGAAATGGATTAGTAGGGTCTAGTAATGATAAGGGCAGCGTGCTTGTGCTTGTGCTTCAGTACGCCGTGAAGGCACATAAGGCCTGTAAAGGGGGGGAAAAAACTCCCGGTTCGATAATAGACTGAAATGAATGATAGCTTGACGCTCCTGTCGCCAGGCCCCTGGGGAAAAGTCACTGGAATCCATTGGATAGGGTGGTACATGTCAGAATGGCGCTGGTTCGTGCTGTTGAGGAAAGGGTCTTGCCCGGCGGGGAATAAAGATGGCCATCTGCTGGTAGCTGGCAGACAGCAACAGTAATAACAAGAATAATGTGCTCTTATCACCACCACCACCACTAAGTGGGTGCCGGTATAGCATAAGTTAGTGTAGTGACTAGGCTACGGGCTGGACCGTGCGGGGTTCGAATACCGATAGGGGCAAGAGGTCTTTCTTCTCTCCAGAACGTTCAGCCCGCGTCTGGGGCCCACCCAGCCTCCTATTCAGTGGGTACCGGAGTTTCTTCCAGGGGGTAAAAAAGGCCGAGGCATGAAGTTGACAAGTTACCTCCCTCTGGTGGCGATGTTAAGAATGAGTGGAGCTATGCCTTTGCTCCCCCTATACATATTCATGGCGTGGACAGGGACGAATTTGTATTATTATTATTATTATGGACCGCGATAGCTCAGTCGGTTATAGCGACTCGCTACGGGCTGGACGGTCCGGGGATCGAGTCCCGGTGGGGGCGAGATTTTCCGCACCCGTCCATACCGTCCCTAGGGCCCACCCAGCCTCCTATACAATGGGTATCGGGTCTCTTTCCCGAGGGTAAAGCGGCCGGGGCGTGGAGTTGACCACCCACCCTCATCTAGCGCCGAGGCTAAAGAAAGAGTAGAGCTATACCTCTACTTCCCCGCTGGGCCTTCGTGGCCTGTTTTAGGGAGACCTTACCTTTTACGTTTATAATAATAATAATAATAATAGGGGCACGCGGTGGCGCAGTTGGTTGAGGCACTGCGCTACAAGCCGGAAGGTAGCGGGTTCGATTCCCGATGATGTCACTGGAATTTTTCATTGACATAATCATTTCGGTCGCACTATGGCCCTGGGGTCGACTCAGCCTCTAACAGAAATGAGTACCAGGAGTATTTCCTGGGGGGGGGGGGGGGGGGTAAAGGCGGCCGGTGCGTAGGGCTGACAACCTTACCACCTTCATGTGCCGATTGTGTAAAAACCTGGAAGCCTCGACCTCCTGGAGCCATAAGGGCCTGTCAAGGCCTGTGATGGGATTGCTAATAATAATTATAATAATAATTATTATTATTATTATACTGTGGCAGTATGTTCACTACAAGTGGAAGATGAATGGAATTTGATTTAAAAGCCACGCAGTTTGTCGTTACCGTTGCGTGTGGCACTGACAATATCTGACGCACGCACGTGTGTGTGTGTGTGTGTGTGTGTGTGTAATTATGAGAAGTCCACAAAAATACATGGGCCAACGTTGTTAAAATATGAGATCCGCGCTCTTCTGGGATATTACGAGGCGTCGTGTGGTAATTGTTACCAATGACCACACGACGCCTCGTAATATCCCAGAAGAGCGCCGATCTCATCAACATCGCGGCGGAAGCCTGAAATCATTGTTAAAATATGTAGGCGTATAATTTTAATTGCGAAGATGCGATGAGAGTATAAATGCCAGCAAGTCGCTTTGTTATGTATCTTTTGATCTGCGCGTGTATCAGTTTGCGCATTGCAGAATAAGGCGCAAGGTTTTACTTGCGCAAATTCGTTTTAAATAAATAAAATCCTGAAACTTGACCCGTAGATCAAGGAACTGAAAACACAAAACTATCGCCATTTGTTGCTGGCTTCTCCATTACTGCAACGTTCTGAGGCATCTAGCCAAGTTCTGATGTATAAACTTTGGATACTCCATACGTCTTCTCCTCACCACTTGACCTCTTGACCCAAGCCGTCTTTGCTGGTGACACTGAAACACAACTATAGTCTTAATGGTTCGAAGGTCGAGTACTTGCTAAATTATGGCGATAGTACATGTTTTTCGTCCCGCTCGGCCACGTTAACAATTAATCTGTATCTAGCGAGTCTGTGTACATACAGGATTTATCGATACTGATAAACTCGGTGTAACCCGCACATCAGCTGCTGTTAAACCCCTCAGCACACAGTGATTACGGTACAGTGTGTACCGCTTGCTGTAATATGACAGAAAATATTGCATTTTGCCCACAGATTGCATTCATTATGCCGTTTGTGACTAATTAACCACAAGGCACAGTGCTTCGGTAGAGGAAAGGAGAATAAAGGGGTAAAATTGTTTTCTGTAAATACAGGGTATACACAAAAGAATGGTGCGATTTCCCTTTATTCACCATTGAATCCGCACCATTCTTTTGTGTATACCCTGTACAGCGACACAAAACAGTTCCACATTCTACACGACAAATACTGGCTGTGTTTATGTTGGTAACACTAACAGCAGCAGCGGCTCGCTTCACGAAGTGTAACACGTGCTAGCACTATGGCCTCATATTTGATGGTGCCTCCTCAATTGCATATTGCATACATTAGGTGGTGTGGTTTGCCAGATTGGTTTTCCGCGGATAGCGAATTAAAGGTTCCCCAATATAATCCCGTTACAATATAAATTATATTATTATTATATTCAGGAAAAATAAATCAAATTCCTTCCAACTTGTGGTTGACGGCACACACTTGGTGGAACCGTACCAAGTTGCGGAAGCCTTTGCTAATCGTTTTAAATCGGTGTACGATAACACGGCTAAGTTTCTTCTAATCCTGTAGCTTCTTTTGATGTTGCTTCCTCAGCGAATTAAGGGGTTCCCCAATAAAATCCCGTTACAATATAAATAATAACTAACTCCATGGAGCAGAGTCCTTCTTGGGAAGCTAGCAGGTCGTCAGCTAGTCAAGAAATTCCCCGCGTTTTATGGAACCCGAAGGTTCATTACCGCACTCACAAGAGCCAGCATATGATAAGTCGGTCCCTGTCACCACGGCATGGCGCGTCCTCAGGTTGCGGATGGAGGAACGGCCTGCGGATATGGAGGGTAGCTGCGAATACATTGAATAAGCAGTCGTAGACAGCCGACAAGGGGTGGTCCTCCGGCTTGGGGGTTGGGCGAGATGCTAACAACTCCTCACCGTAAAAAATTACCATGTTACGAAACACTATACAAAGCCTGGGATATAAATAATAATATTATTATTTTTATTATTATTGGAATTTTTTTTTGGCTCAACAGCAAAAATTCCAATTAAAGACCCAGCTTTACTGACTAATTGACATTATTAACTTAATTCATTCATGCTGTTTTGTCGTATTGTGGCCACTCTTTGTTTGTACCGGAATCTTAAGTGGGAAGTTACATTAATTGCAGAGGTAAGTTTAATTTCAAGAATTTAAGCCTTAATTGTTTTAATTCTAGATCTCTTTCTGTTATTTTGTTTACGTGTTTTAAAAAAAGAATGGCCTCCGAGATACGGAACCAGCAGAGCGTGATAACAACTCCTTTCCTTCCCATGCCGTTGTTATATTAAAAACGCAACAAGCTGACCAGTTCATCACCCAAGAGAAAAACTACGAGGGCTAGTCAAAAAAGAGTGAGAATGAACTTATTACTCAGCAAATACGTTAGGCAGAGTCCAACTTGATATGGTCTTTTTCAAAGTAGTCCCCATCGAGCTGTATGCACTTGGTCCAACGTGTCTACCCGTCCTGGAAGACGTGCTGGAACCCATTTTTTGACATCGTCTTCAGAACCGCCTCCGCCCTCTTCAGAACGGCCGTTGAGGAGTCGAAACGCTAGCCCCGCAGCTCCGATTTCAGGCGAGGAAACAGAAAAAAGTCACACGGAGCAAGGTCCGGGCTGTACGGAGGGTGCGGCACACATTCGATGTTTTTTCGGGCAGTGACAGTTTTGAAGACCCTGGCCGAAAACATCCGACGAAAACGCCCTGAGCTGCATCCATCTCGTTGGCGCCTACACCACGATAATGCACGCCCTCACGTTTCGAACGTTGTTGCCCAATATTTAGCCCGAAAAAACATCGAATGTGTGCCGCACCCTCCGTACAGCCCGGGCCTTGCTCCGTGTGACTTTTTTCTGTTTCCTCGCCTGAAATCGGAGCTGCGGGGCCAGCGTTTCGACTCCTCAACGGCCGTTCTGAAGAGGGCGGAGGCGGTTCTGAAGACGATGTCAAAAAATGGGTTCCAGCACGTCTTCCAGGACTGGCAGACACGTTGGACCAAGTGCATACAGCTCGATGGGGACTACTTTGAAAAAGACCATATCAAGTTGGACTCTGCCTAACGTATTTGCTGAGTAATAAATTCATTCTCACTCTTTTTTGACTAGCCCTCGTACATTGGACAAACAGAACGTTTCCGTGACTGTCAGCCACTAAATTCCCAAAACCTAGGAAGTTCCCCCTTCTTACGAATATCCCTTAGCACGGAGTTTCGGTACTATCACTGCCGTTAGGACAAATTGGCCAGCTGATGTGTGGCAAAGGCACGTATAGGAGTAAGTTTTTTTTTTTTAGAAGTAATAATTATGATTTCAAGCTTCCGCCGCGATGTTGACGAGATCTGCGCTCTTTTGGGATATTTCGCAGCGTCGACTGATAATCCTTTACCGACGTTTCGGGACAACGCATCTGTCCCATCTTCAAGGGTCAGTAAGTCCAAGACACTTGAAGATGGGACCGATACGTTGTCCCTAAACGTCGGTAAAGGATTACCACTCGACGCTGTGTAATATCGCAAAGAGCGCAAATCTCATCAGGTAATAATTACGCCACTCAGAAATTAATAAACCCATGCGCGTGTATTAATTTCAGCAAGGTAACATAACTAGCTGGCGTAATAACTCGAGGTCAGTGGATTGGATACTCTCTTCCCTGACTCTGTGTTCGGGGTGGAGGGAGCCTAATTTTGGGAGCATTTTCTACTGGTCTCTGTAACAGTACAATGATGCAATAAAGTGGTTGACATACGTAAAGGTAATGCAAGTTACATAATATATTAATGCAATAAGCGTAGCACGACCGTTACGTAAGATACTGATGTTCATTTCTGAGCAAAAACAGCGTGTTCTGGCAGTGATTTCAGGCTTCCGCCGCGATGTTGATGAGAGCAGCGCCCTTCTGGGGTATTACGCAACGTCTAATGGTAATAATTTATCGACGTTTCGGGAAATCGTATCGGTCCCATCTTCAAGGGTCAAGACGTCCAAGAAGAAAATGATAGGTTGTCTCGAAACGTCGGTGAAGGATTACCATTCGACGCTGCGTAATACCCCAGAAGAGCGCAGATCTCATTGTGTTCTGTCACTTCTGTCTTAGTGTTATCTATAATTTTTATGTCAAACCCATGATGTCAGGACATTATGTTTCATTAGTGAATTATTGTCATTCAAATGACATCATTATTTCAAATCGCGCATGCGTGGTGTTTTCGGCCACGTAACAAGCGTGCAAATAAAAATGTAGAATAGGAAGTCACAGCTTTAGGATTGTCATTGTTTGATCACCGTACCGGGTTTAATCACAACAGCTTGCTGCGTTCATGTTTTGAGGGGAAAAAAACGCAGACCCGTTAAGCTGCGTTATTAGCGGAGCCCCCTTTTTTTGATTTTTTTTTTTTTTTTTGCAGCTCAACAACAATCAGATCTAAACAACATTCCGTTTCCATTAAATTTATTTTTCCCTTCCACCGAAGAAAAAAAAAATGTTGACGTTACAAAAAATTACTTACAAACTACATGTAGATAATAGAAGCCCGTGCATTCCATTTCTGTCCAATTTAGTCCTACCTCCATCTACTCGCTCCTTGGGTTTGAAATTATGCGAACCGAGCTGCAGAGGCGAGGCAGTTTATCATATTTATAAACGCCGTGTTAAAATAATCACCTCGTGCCATACAAACAGAAAAATTCTCACTCAGACTTCCATGAATTATTGCTTCTTAGAATTCCAACTGTCACCTTTTCTTAGTTACAGCCCTGCCACGTCGCTCATCCCAGCATCTGCTACTGATGTTACGTCCATTCTTACTTTGAAGAAAACAAAAATATTCGAAAATGAGTCCCCCTGTCTGCCACTCTTCTTTTTATGAAGGTTTCAGACAGTTGAAACGCTACGGCATGGCCCGCTGAATCAACATTATGTTAGCTTACACCAGGCGTCCCTCATTAGACAACACCAGTTGTTCCTAACAAGAGGGAGCTATGTATTGCTTGGCGTATACCTTGACGTCGCTGTCAGGTGTCCACCGGATTGGCCGCGCGGTGTGCGTGAAACGGAAAACACTAGCCCATTCATAATTGTTCCAAGATTTAGCATAACTCATTACCAAACGCGTTGGAGGATACAGATAAAAGGTAAAGGTCGCCCTAGAACGGGCCATGAAGGCCCAGAGGGGGAGTAGAGGTGTAGCTCTACTCTTTATTTATTTAACCTCGGCGCTAGATGGAGGTTTGTTGTCAACGCCACGTCCCGGCCGCTTTACCCACGGGAAGGATACAGATTCTGTACGTAAATCATTTCCGAAAGTGAAACGAAACAATGATACTATTAATATAGTGGATGCTAGTCTAGAAATACAGGGTGTTTCTTTTATGGTTTCCCCGAGCACAGCATATTTATCGGATAGGAAACGTTCATCAGCCGGCACATCGCGTGGCAGCTGTCGTGCTCAGGGGAGCGATGAGAGTGGTACTGCGTGTAATGCAACTGAGAAGTAGGCCTGTCATATTGTGAGGTCCTTGCTGTCAAAACGCAGCAGCCTGCAAATGGTTGCCGTGTGAAATTCCATAATACACGAGGCTAGTTTGAAAGACTCTAAATGCAGATGTGTAGTGGGTTGTAGAGGGCGTCGGGTTGTGTTAACATGGTCTCAGTACTTGGCCATCCGCAGGCTCTGCACGATACGAGTATACAGTCCCTGTAGTAGTAGTGTAGTAGTTGTAGTTGTAACAGTAGTGTCAATTGTCCTGTCTGAATTTAGATCTGCTGCAGTGTGTACTACAGGAAGACGGTGTACTGTTTATTGCAGACGTTTCAGAGTATGCTGTTCCTGGTTTGTTCCATGTGGACGGACAGACAGACATGACGAAGCTAACAGTCGCTTTTCGCGATCTTGCGAGCGCGCCTGATGATGAGCTAAGTGAAGTAGGGAGGGCGTAGGAGAACCTCTCCTCTTTTGTAGTGAACGGCAGAAGTCGGAAGTAGGGAGGGCGTAGGAGAACCTCTCCTCTTTTGTAGTGAACGGCAGAAGTCGGAAGTAGGGAGGGCGTAGGAGAACCTCTCCTCCTTTGTAGTGAACGGCGGAAGTCGGAAGTAGGGAGGGCGTAGGAGAACCTCTCCTCCTTTGTAGTGAACGGCAGAAGTCGGAAGTAGGGAGGGCGTAGGAGAACCTCTCCCCCTTTGTAGTGAACGGCAGAAGTCGGAACAAAATCGAGACTGCAAACCCACGACAGCATCACGCTACCTCGACTGGGGAGAAAGAAGCTGAGGTTTGCGCTGGGCACAATTAATTATAAAAGAACAAATGGTCCGTTAATTTAAAAGATCTAATTAGAGGGAGAATGGGCCGATCCCAGTTGTCGCGCGGTGTAAGGCATGGGTCTGCGGCCGCCCGCTTGCTGGGATTGCGGGTTCGAATCCCGCCGGGGGAATGGATGTCTGTCTGTTGTGAATGTTGAGTGTTGTCAGGTAGAGGTCTCTGAGTTGGGGCTGATCACTCGTCCAGAGGAGGTCTACCAAGTGTGGTGTGTCTTGAGTGTGATCGTGAAGCTTCGATAATGAGGAGGCCGTGGCCCACTAGGGGCTTTTGCGCCATGGGGGGGGGGGGGGTGGAAGGAGATTGGTACAGATGAAGAATGGAATGGTCACAGATGGCTGTGACGCAGTCGTGACAGAAACCGATGTTGGCTGAGGTTACGAAGAGACACTCCTCGTGTTTTCATTGAAGGATGGTCCTCACCCCCTTCCTTAACGCCTTGATGCAGGAACTCGTCCGAGGAATTCCTTAACGAAGACTAGTATAATTTCCGCTGCAACGCAGTCACCATTTAAATGACCCGGTTTCTGATGGCAGGGAACATAGAATTGTACGAGGTTGAATGATGTAACTTAGCGGTGCTTTGAAGAGAGCGTATTTTTCCAGAATAATGTTTTGCAAGTTTATTAAATCATTGTCGGATGTCGTGATGATGGAGTTGGGGGATAAGTGCGAAGTTGCCGAGGTAAGCATGAAGTGCATCGCGTACGTGTCGAAAGGAAGTATCCTAATTATGCTGCAGGCAACCTTGTGTGAAGGCATTATGTCACAATTAAACATTCGTCAGCGTGTGACACGGTACGTTACGCCGGTTTCATATCCGTCTTCCAGAAAACACTCCGACGTCAACCTTACCGTATCCTGTGATACACAGATCACTTCTGTTGCACTTACAAACGTACAATATTGAGATCTCCGCTCTTCTGGGGTATTACGCAGCGTCGAATGGTAATTCTTTACCGACGTTTGGGGACAACGTATCGGCTCCATCTTCAAGGGTCAAGAAGTCGAAGAAGACGGGACCGATACGTTGTCCCCAAACGTCGGTAAAGAATTACCACACGTCGCCGCGTAATACCCCAGAAGAGCGCAGATCTCATCAACATCGCGGCGGAAGCCTGAAATCACGGGATGTACAATATTGGGCTTAAAATGAGCAGCAGGAATTTTGCGAATTATTTCTATAAGTGGATAGTGCAGATTCAGAAATGTTAGCGCAGCTGAAACAGATTCACCAAAGTAAACGGACGCATACAGATTTGGACAGTTTATCCTTAGAACTTGAGTGTAGGAACAGTCGAGAAAGAGTTTAGAACAGCGAGTTGTGTGGTTTGAAAGGCCAAAGAACTTGTAACAGCTAGTGGAGTACTGCCTGCTACCAAAACAAGATAGGCAACTACGCGAACGCGTCTCTCAAGACAGTATTGCGTAATGTCACTCTTCCAAGAAACAGCAGAAGTTGAGTGATAACCCTCCTTTTTTTTTATTCACTTTCCAGCACCCATTACCCCCCGTTCTTATATCCGGTTCAGCGTCCTATTAGTCGAAGTGTGTGCGCTGTTAAGATATGCCGAAAGCCGTTTCTGCTGACTCGTTGGTCCCGCGAAGACGCAAATTCTAAGTCCTGTTCTTATCGGATGTCGTTAATGGCCGCAGACGTAACTGAGATAAATGTGAGTTTTGGAAGACGCGCCATCAGCATTTGTTCTGTTGTAAGACTGTTATGTACATTTAACATAGTGTCAAAGAAACTGTGGCTGCGTCCGCCATTGGGAGTAGTGTAACGAAAACTTGTAGACGGGTACAGAATCCACTGCCATATACCCATTGCTCTTGAAGACAGTGACGATGACCAAGGAGGACACTCCCCTGATATTAGAAAATACAAATGGCACGTCGCTTTATTGAAAAGCAATCTTATCACGTGACTTGTTTATTCTTAATGTTATTCTACAGGTAGGCTTAAGTTTGCTTTCTTTTTTGTACTCCGGCAGTGATTATTTAAAAGCCCAGTGTACACGTTTCGTCTTTATTGCATTTTTATATACAGTGGAACCTCGAACTTCGAACACAATCCGTTCCAGGAGACGGTTCGACTCTCAAGTTGTTCGACTTTCGAGTTAAATTTCCCCATAAGAAATAATGTAAATTGAATTAATCCGTTCCAGACCCCAAAATTTACCCAATATAAAACATTTTAAGTGCCCATTTCAAAAGATCATAATGATAAAACAAGTACATTTAATTTCAATAATTGAAAATTTGTATTTATAATAGTACATACATAAAAATATTGTATAATAATCAATCAATAATAATAGTAGGAGGGATATTACTGTTCACTGGAAGGTGAATTACCCTTCTTTCATCTGGACCAAGCAGAGAGAGAAGGCGACCACGTGACGACCACGTGATTCTTTGTTCGACTTTCGAGTTTTTGTTCGAGTTTCAAAACCGGATTTTCCTCGAATTTTTTGTTCGAGTTTCAAGTTGTTCGAACATCAAACCGTTCGAAGTTCGAGGGTCCACTGTATTTTGTAAGTATGTAAATGTAAAACTGGGCATATTGCGTCTTGAAATAAATTAATGAATAATTCAGTAATAATAATAATTCTTGGCTCAACAGCCCTGTGTGGGCCTGGGCCTCCTCTTGCCTCCTCTTGTCGAGGTTACTAAGTCATGCGCATTCATGGCAGCTGGTGACCGGCCAGCTAGCCGCGCTTAGTGTTCTATCGATCCTGATGTGCACGCCAGAGCCATCTGGCAGGCAGTCAGGAGACTTGGATGAGAAATGGAGGCAATTTGGCTTACGCAACATTTTTATTCATGCCCGTAAGGTTCTTTTACATGCCGTAAATCTACGACATGGGACCGACGGCTTTACTTCCCTCCGAAGGAAGTGGTGCTCCGGATCATCCTTAAAAATCCATCGACCTCGGTCGGGATCGAACCCGCGAACCTTGGGTCCAGTGGCGAGCACGCTAACCACTAGTCCACCGAGGTCGACGAATAATTCAGTAGCAATATTGAATTTACGCTGTTTTCTTGAGTAAGGGGAGGGGCTGGAGATTATAGGCGAAAGGAGTGACGTAAGGTGAAAGGAGTTGTGTGATTTTGGCAGTTGAAAATGCTTCGTTAAATACCAGGAGAATCAATCTTGGGGTTCTCGCGATGGTGACTGTAAATATTACATATGGCTCCGTGTAGTTTGGTGGAAATTAATTACTGTCTGTGAGAAACGAACTGCCTGCTCATTTTAGGGTAACTTTAAATGGAATAGGGAGGTTTGTCGGAAACGTCGATAAGTTATTCCCAGGCTACGAGGCGTCACATCCCACGAGAGAAATCTTCATTGTCTTTGTGGCAGCATGAGTGAGTGCTTGTTGTGGCGGAAGTTATGACAGTAATATTCATGACGGGGCGAAGTCATGAAATTTAATTTTTCCTGTCCATTATTATTTGCCATAGGTTAAAATAATTGCCAAGCCGGACAGTCCACTTTCTCATGCAGTATTAGCACGAGTTGTGAGCGCGATGAGATACAGTTGCTGCGGCCATCCTGTGACAGCTAGGACCGCGCGGACTTTATCTTGTGCTTGAAAATGAGGGCGTGCACCTGAAGCCCCCGCAGTTTCAGTGCTTAGGGTCAAAGACACGAGTTTCGTGAGTGAGAGAATGTTTGCGTAATAAATCCTCATCGCGTGTTATAATGCCCCTTTGTGGCGCAGTGCCGGGTGGGTTCAGTTAGTCTTCCAGACTTCTGTCAGACATCGTGGTTTGGGTAAATTTATTTGCGTATTTAAAGTTGTTAAGGAGGTAAAGTAAAGTCCACCCTATAACAGGCCACGAAGGTCCAGTCGGGGAGTATAGCTCTACTCTTTCTTTAACCTCGGCGCTAGATGGGGTGGGTGGTCAACGCCTCGCCCCGGCCGCTTTACCCCCGGGAATGACCCGGTACCCATTGTACAGGAGGCTGGGTAGGCCCCAGGGCCGGTCTGGACAGGTGCTGAAAATCTCGCCCCCATCGGGATTCGATCCCCGGACCGTCCAGCCTGTAGCGAGTCGCTATACCGACTGAGCTATCCCGGTCCACGCTGAAAGGAGGTTCATGATGAAATTAGAGGAATACCTTCAGGCCACGAACTGTAATCATCCATTTGCGTTCCAAAACACTCAGCACTACAACTAACTCATGAAGCAGAGTCCTTCCTAAGAAGCTAGCAGGTCCTCAGCTAGTCAAGAAATTCCCGGCACTATATGGAACCCGAAGGTTCATTACCGCATTCACAACAGCCCGCCACCTGTCCCTATCCTGAGGTAGAGCAATTCAGTCCATGCGTCCCCATCCCACTTCTTGCAGATCCATTTTAATATTATCCTCCCATCTACGCCTCAGTCTTCCAAGTGGTCTCTTTCCATCAGGTCTAGCCAGCAAAACCCTGTATTCACCTCTCCTGTCGCCCACACGTGCCACATGCCCCGCCTATCTGTCTTCTTGACTTGATCACCCGGATACTGGGTGAGGAGTACAGGGCATAAAGCTCCTCGTTATGTAGTCTTCTCCACTCCCTGTCATCTCGTCCCTCTTAGGCCCAAATATCCTTCTCAGCACCCTATTCTCGAACACCCTTAGCCTATGTTCCTCCCTCAGTGTGAGAGACCAAGTTTCACACCCATACAAAACAACAGGCAAAGTTAGTTGATCTTTATATGTTTGGATAGCAAACTGGAAACCAAAGATTGTGCACGAATGACCGTTGAACAGACGTAAAGGTAAAGCTGCCCCTGTCGACGCCATCAAAGGCATATAAGGGGAGTAGTGGCTCTAGATTGAGAGAGTGAGGTGAGTGTTCAACGTCACGCTCTGGCCGCTTAACCCCGGGGAAGAACCCCGGCACCCATTGGATATGAGACTGTGTGGGCATCAGAGTTTGGAGAAGAGAAACATCCCTTTCCTATGCCAGTATTCGATCCCCGGATTGTTCAGCCCGTAGCCTAGTCACTCACTGACTACGTTGTATGTAATAATAATAATAATAATATATTATTATTATTATTATTATTGTTATTATTGTACGCAAATTGCGGTGTTTGAAGAAAAATGTCTCATCGTGAAAATAGTATTGTGAATCTCTCTAAAACAAACTGCATCGCCCTGTATAAAACAGTCTTCAGCCCCTGACTTCGATGACAGTTCCAGTATTCAGAACCACGTGTTTCAGAATTTACGGCAAATTCCCTTTGTTCTACAGAATAAAGATTTTAATGTATTTCGTACGGCTAGCACAAGTGTAGCCTAACTATGTGTGCTATCCACAAACGTGTTTAAACCTCGTATCATTTTGGCTTTGATCTTAAGGGAGGTAGAAATCTTAGGTTTCTTCATCACCCCTTCATCTAAACACTGAGCTTACACACGTATTAAGGCGTCGTCTTCCAGAGACCAGCATTTCAAAATTATATGAATACAGTGTGGTCTTGTCTTAATATAAATTAGTCGAAATCTTCCGCCCACGCCGAGATATAAACCCATGGACATTAGGCTGACGACAAGGGTAGCAATAACAAAAATCTTATGTTGATTCTAACTTTGCTTACGAGCTTTCTAAACAACGCTAATATTTCATATGCATTCATATGAAGGTATTCAATTTCTAACAGCGGGTGCTATTGATTCTGAAGTCTATCGGTATTCTTTAAAGGGACGCGCGTTTCATATTTCATTCTTGAATTGCCTATTGTGTCTTGGAAGTGGTGTGATCGATTTCCCTACCTCCAAAGGAGTCAAATGACGTCTGTGTCTCGAGTTAGACATCAATCAGGTCGCCGCGTCGCCGTGGGTAGCGCCGTCCACCGCTTGCTGGTCTCCAGACGACCCCCGAATAGACTCCGCCTCCAAGATGCTTGACCTCTTGACCTCTCCAGTCACTCATGAACCTCAGCGTGTTTCCCTTCCGTTCATTTGTCACTGCTGCTATACATTGTAGTCTGGACGTCCAGGGTTCGTTTACCGGGATGGGTAGAACTTTCATCTTCTTCACCTCGTCCAAGCCCGATCTAGTTCCCACCCATCTTCGTCGGTAATGGATACCATGCGCTTTTCCCCGGGGTTAAAGCAGCCGGAGCATGAAGCTGAACAGAAGAACCAAGGAATGCTGTGTGTTTCCTGGGCACGTGTTGTACATGACCCTGATTTAGGCCCCTTCCAGATTACTTCGTTGGAAGTTTCATAACGCGCTCCTAGTGTTCGGGCTGGACGATCCGGTTTTCGAATCCCAGAGCATGGGGACGAGGTTTTTATATTATACGAAACGTCCAGACCGGCTGTGGAGCCCATCCAACCTTATGTTCAATTGGTACCGGGGTTCTTTACTTTGGAGTAGGACGGCCGGGGCGTGATGTTGACCAGTGACCTCCATCTAGTGCCGAGGTTAATACCATCACTTCCTCTGTATGCCTTCATGGTTTGTACAGACACAGTTTACCTTTACCTCACCCAATGTTAACGCCTGGAAATGCGCATGTCAGCCACTTGCATGTTAAAACGTGCCATGTGTTGTGGTTTATGTAACTTAAGTGCAAGGCATTTTGGCTGCTTCGAGATGGTGTGTCTTATGTATCAGAGGGGCTGAGAGCCACCCCCCCCCTCTCCCGTCCTCTAGCCCTTTCAAGAACCCACATCATTACATTTTTTGTTATCCAGGGATAAGATAAACAGCAGTGGAGCGTGTTCACTGGAGTGTGTGTTATTAGGTTCATGTGATGAGCATAATGAAGGCTGTGAGTCCTGCTTACTGTTAACAGATGCGTGAGGTTTGTGTGGAGATGGGTCGTGCAGCTAGTCGTAAACCGAGCAGGGACATACGTATTGTAATGAGAACTGTCTGGTAATGCGAAGCTTGCACGTATATAGATCTGTCTGGTAATGCGAAGCTTGCACGTATATAGATCTGTCTGGTAATGCGAAGCTTGTACGTATATAGATCTGTCTGGTAATGCGAAGCTTGCACGTATATAGATCTGTCTGGTAATGCGAAGCTTGTACGTATATAGATCTGTCTGGTAATGCGAAGCTTGCACGTATATAGAACTGTCTGGTAATGCGAAGCTTGCACTGTATAGATCTGTCTGGTAATGCGAAGCTTGCACGTATATAGATCTGTCTGGCAATGCGAAGCTTGCACGTATATAGATCTGTCTGGCAATGCGAAGCTTGCACGTATATAGATCTGTCTGGCAATGCGAAGCTTGCACGTATATAGATCTGTCTGGCAATGCGAAGCTTGCACGTATATAGATCTGTCTGGTAATGCGAATATTGCACGTATATAGATCTGTCTGGTAATGCGAATATTGCACGTATATAGATCTGTCTGGTAATGCGAATATTGCACGTATATAGATCTGTCTGGTAATGCGAAGCTTGCACGTATATAGATCTGTCTGGCAATGCGAAGCTTGCACGTATATAGATCTGTATGGTAATGCGAAGCTTGCACGTATATAGATCTGTATGGCAATGCGAAGATTGCACGTATATAGATCTGTCTGGTAATGCGAAGCTTGCACGTATATAGATCTGTCTGGCAATGCGAAGCTTGCACGTATATAGATCTGTCTGGTAATGCGAAGCTTGCACGTATATAGATCTGTCTGGCAATGCGAAGCTTGCACGTATATAGATCTGTCTGGCAATGCGAAGCTTGCACGTATATAGATCTGTCTGGCAATGCGAATATTGCACGTATATAGAACTGTCTGGCAATGCGAAGCTTGCACGTATATAGAACTGTCTGGTAATGCGAAGCTTGCACGTATATAGATCTGTCTGGTAATGCGAAGCTTGCACGTATATAGATCTGTCTGGCAATGCGAAGCTTGCACGTAATATATATCTGTCTGGTAATGCGAAGCTTGCACGTATATATATCTGTCTGGCAATGCGAAGCTTGCACGTATATAGATCTGTCTGGTAATGCGAAGCTTGCACGTATATAGATCTGTCTGGTAATGCGAATATTGCACGTATATAGATCTGTCTGGTAATGCGAAGCTTGCACGTATATAGAACTGTCTGGTAATGCGAAGCTTGCACGTATATAGATCTGTCTGGCAATGCGAAGCTTGCACGTATATAGATCTGTCTGGTAATGCGAAGCTTGCACGTATATAGATCTGTATGGCAATACGAAGCTTGCACGTATATAGATCTGTCTGGTAATGCGAAGCTTGCACGTATATAGATCTGTCTGGTAATGCGAAGCTTGCACGTATATAGATCTGTCTGGCAATGCGAAGCTTGCACGTATATATATCTGTCTGGTAATGCGAAGCTTGCACGTATATATATCTGTCTGGTAATGCGAAGCTTGCACGTATATAGATCTGTCTGGTAATGCGAAGCTTGCACGTATATAGATCTGTCTGGTAATGCGAATATTGCACGTTATTAGATCTGTCTGGTAATGCGAAGCTTGCACGTATATAGAACTGTCTGGTAATGCGAAGCTTGCACGTATATAGATCTGTCTGGCAATGCGAAGCTTGCACGTATATAGATCTGTCTGGCAATGCGAAGCTTGCACGTATATAGATCTGTCTGGTAATACGAAGCTTGCACGTATATAGATCTGTCTGGTAATGCGAAGATTGCACGTATATAGATCTGTCTGGCAATGCGAAGCTTGCACGTATATAGATCTGTCTGGTAATGCGAAGCTTGCACGTATATAGATCTGTCTGGTAATGCGAAGCTTGCACGTATATAGATCTGTCTGGCAATGCGAAGCTTGCACGTATATAGATCTGTCTGGTAATGCGAAGCTTGCACGTATATAGATCTGTCTGGTAATGCGAAGCTTGCACGTATATAGATCTGTCTGGTAATGCGAAGCTTGCACGTATATAGATCAAAAACGTTTGTTATGGACGTATCAGTACTAAAAACTTGTCAGACCGTAGGCTTGCCTCAGAACGTAGTTTTTTAACTGAACGTGCCGGAAGTTAATAATCTCGCACTGTAGAACGTTACCTTTCGAAGGAAGTAGGACTTTTCGTTAAAAATTATGAGGGGTTGCAGCTGTCTGTTTCCATGATTTGACAATTTGTATATATGTCAGGTGTGTCAGACTCATGGAACCGTGAAATTGAATGCATATGTTTCTGTCATTCAAGATATCCTGTATAGTGAATATATGGCTTGACAGATATATAGAGTCACAAGTATAATATCCATGGATTGGAAAAAATCTTGTTTCAAAGCTATGGATTTGTAGATCGGATTGGTCCAGTTCAGTATATGCTGGACAGCCCAGTGAGGAGGATGGATGAGCTGTCAGGCAGTGGATGTAACCGATATATGGTTGTCAACTGACTGCACACGTAAACCGTTTTGCGCTGCAAACGAGATATCTCGTTCAGAGAATGTCAGAGTAGTCTTTAATGCCTTAAACATATTTATTCACCGTTAAAAATAAAACCAAATTTATTTTGTCAACTTCAGTGCTGGTAAAACTAAGAGTTCGTAATTATGAAACGGGACCGGGCATCCACTTTTATCTTACATACATGTCGGTGTAAATGTTACGGTAAAGTTGTCCCTGCCCATGCCATAAAGGTACACAGGGGGAGTCGTGGTATAACTCCACACATTCTTAACCTCAGCACTAGATGGAGTTCAGTGGTCATTCTCACGCCTCGGCTGTTTTACCACCGGGGAAATTTTCCGGTACCCACTGAACAGGAGGCTGGGTGGGTCCCACAGACGGTCTCGACGTTTCGGATACGAGAAAAATCTCTCTACCCTGCCGGGATCCGAACCACGGCAGATAATATGTAGGTGTGTTCAGAGAGAGACTGGGGAGGGCGTGGTCCGAAGATGGGTCGAAGCGTCGTGTATTGTGATGATGAGGGATGATGATGATGATGATGATAATACACTGACAGTTACCAACAAAGAGTGTTAACCAGTTAGCTACCTGGTAAGTAAGGCACTGGAATTCTATTTGCAGAGGCTTTCCATTCTTAACCCAGTCAATTGCCACATATCGGGTATTTCCTATGACCTTCATTGTCTTCAGATACATGCCAGGTTGTCTCGAGGCAGCCCCAGCAGTATATGTCACTGCGTGCTGTAACAACGTCTGAAGTAGAGGTGGCACCGTGACATATAACCAGTCGTGACCGCCTGCACAAGTCCACAGTGCATGCTTGACCTTCCTTTGTTATCCACGTGGTCACCTCACCCGTCTTTGTGCAATCGGCAGACCCATGGCCGCCACCTAGAAACTGCCTGCCCTACAGTCGTGCGTGGCTTCAAAACTTGTAACAGCTACTCTACTAATAAATACATTAACTAACTCCATGGAGCAGGGTCCTTCTTGAGAAGCTAACCGTTCCTCAGCTAGTCAAATTCCCCGCGTTTTATGGAACCCGAGGGATCATTACCGCACTCACAAGATCCCGCCACCTGTCCCTATCCTGAGCCATCTCAATCCATTCCATGCCCCCCCATCCCACTTCTTGAAGATCCATTTTAATATTATCCTCCCATCTACGCCTGGGTCTTCCAAGTGGTGTTTTTTCTTGTATTGTGTGTGGGTGTTTTTGTAAGGTGTGGATGCTTTTGTTAAAGTGTGGATGTTTTTGTAATGTGTGTACGGTGTTCTAATGTGTGTACTTGTATTTACTGTATGTATTTTGTTTTGTAATTGTGTATAGTTTGTTTTGTATTGTTATTTTTATGTATATTATATGTCCATTTGTATTGTGTGTACTAGTGTAAGGACTACTGCCACCGGGTGAAAACATTTGTATTGTGTGTACTAGTGTAAGGACTACTGCCACCGGGTGAAAACATTTGTATTGTGTGTACTAGTGTAAGGACTACTGCCACCGGGTGAAAACATTTGTATTGTGTGTACTAGTGTAAGGACTACTGCCACCGGGTGAAAACATTTGTATTGTGTGTACTAGTGTAAGGACTACTGCCACCGGGTGAAAACATTTGTATTGTGTGTACTAGTGTAAGGACTACTGCCACCGGGTGAAAACATTTGTATTGTGTGTACTAGTGTAAGGACTACTGCCACCGGATGAAAACATTTGTATTGTGTGTACTAGTGTAAGGACTACTGCCACCGGGTGAAAACATTTGTATTGTGTGTACTAGTGTAAGGACTACTGCCACGGGTGAAAACATTTGTATTGTGTGTATAGTGTAAGGACTACTGCCACCGGGTGAAAACATTTGTATTGTGTGTACTAGTGTAAGGACTACTGCCACCGGGTGAAAACATTTGTATTGTGTGAACTAGTGTAAGGACTACTGCCACGGGTGAAAACATTTGTATTGTGTGTACTAGTGTAAGGACTACTGCCACGGGTGAAAACATTTGTATTGTGTGTACTAGTGTAAGGACTACTGCCACAGGGTGAAAACATTTGTATTGTGTGTACTAGTGTAAGGACTACAGCCACCGGGTGAAAACATTTGTATTGTGTGTACTAGTGTAAGGACTACTGCCACCGGGTGAAAACATTTGTATTGTGTGTACTAGTGTAAGGACTACTGCCACCGGGTGAAAACATTTGTATTTGTGTGTACTAGTGTAAGGACTACTGCCACCGGGTGAAAACATTTGTATTGTGTGTACTAGTGTAAGGACTACAGCCACCGGGTGAAAACATTTGTATTGTGTGTACTAGTGTAAGGACTACTGCCACGGGTGAAAACATTTGTATTGTGTGTACTAGTGTAAGGACTACTGCCACCGGGTGAAAACATTTGTATTGTGTGTACTAGTGTAAGGACTACTGCCATCGGGTGAAAACATTTGTATTGTGTGTACTAGTGTAAGGACTACTGCCACCGGGTGAAAACATTTGTATTGTGTGTACTAGTGTAAGGACTACTGCCACCGGGTGAAAACATTTGTATTGTGTGTACTAGTGTAAGGACTACTGCCACCGGGTGAAAACATTTGTATTGTGTGTACTAGTGTAAGGACTACTGCCACCGGGTGAAAACATTTGTATTGTGTGTACTAGTGTAAGGACTACTGCCACCGGGTGAAAACCCAATTGCAGTAAATAATAATAATAATAATAATAATTACTTTGCTGTCCACAATGGGTAACGGGGGACCATTTCTCCGGCGGTAATGCGATCGGGGCGTGAGGCTGAATTCTTACTTCCATCTAGTGTCGAGGTTGAGAAAGACTGGAGCTGTACCTCATCTCCCCCCAAAAGCCTTCATGTCGTAGACAGGGACATAATTTTTGGCCATAGGGTAAGTATTCGCCGCTACACAGTTCCTGACAGCGTCCTTAAGTAACGAACGAACAAACAAACAGCTTTAGCAGACGAACCCCCCCCCCCCCCTCCCTCGGTGAATCGGGGGAGTCATCACGGTTTGTGAGTTCAATACGTTGCGCCCCTGCTCACAGTACAGAGACTACCGTCCAGTTGTCATGGACTGGGCATACAGCACGCGTTGCAGCTATGATAAATGTGCACAGACCGTATCAGTGTGCGCCCTGAACTGAATCATTAAGATATGCAACTGTATACAAAGTTATAACTAGCAGCAAGGTTGTGAGTGGCGCATTTGGTGTTAATAATGCAGACCGACGGAATTACGGACTTACTGGCTAAGTGCATCTGCTGCGGCAGTGTGTGTGTGTTGGCACGAATACCTGATTAATGTTAATTAACTCATTAATTCCCTACGGTTTGTCATTAACACTTTCTCGTTCGCCCAGCATATCCCAGTTAAGACCCCGCTACAGCGACCCTCTATTTGACGTAACCTGTGCGCTCACATCGCCCAGCCCAGCCGCTACACCCACCACAATTAATTAACGTGGCGTCTATCCCTCAGGTAAGAAGTGTAAAATTTGCGGCGACCAGCGGCGGGGCCCGTAAGGATTGCGATGAGGTTCCAAACTGATAGCACCAGTAGTTTGGACCGGCGTCACTTTCATTTATAATAGCGTCGTCAAAGGAGAGTATCGTACGTTGTGAGGTTAATAGCATCTGACGGCGTGGGGTGAAGGAGCCGTGTTCTCACGGGGACGTACGAGTTGCGACCCGCGGTCAAGAAAGCTTATCAGTTGCGTCCCGAAATACACTGACCCTCAGTAGCCTGGGTCGCAACTGATACTGTCCTTATCTGAAAAGTGACCGCGGGACGCAATTAGTAAACTCCGGTTCTCACGCCTTGCAAATGAACCCGACACTTCTAGAGTACAATTACGTCGCACTGTACACAACGAACAGCGACTGCAGTGTTGTTATTGCGTTCACTGCAGCAGCCTATCGACACATCGCCTTACCTCTGACCGCACAGCAGGTTCCGCGACGTTCAGGTCCTGGCGTCACTGCTGGCTGCCAGCAGATGTGATAATGATAATGATAACGTCGAAAGCCCTTAAGGCGTTTCGTAATATTATTAAAACGGACGACAGCCAGTCCTGTAGCAGTATTCAAAAACCAACAACAGTCCTCGTCATGCACCTATTCTGTAGGCGCATATTATCGTTTCGTGCTACAGGGCCACTTCATTAGCTGCATGTAACTGCGTGGCCGTGTTCAGATCAGTCTCTGTGTACACGAACAGTTCCTGTCTTCGTGCTGCTGGCGCGCAGTTCTCACTGCTAATAGCCTGCTGTCCGAGTGAGTGACGATTGTAGCAAGCTGCACACGCTACACGTACGGTAGCAACAAGCAGCTACACCGAGGCTTGCTTAAACAGTTCAGAAGTAAAATTCCAAAGTTCTGTTTCCGTTGTGAGGCGTTTGAAGCGAGAATGAGTGAAACAGCGTTGGTTGTTTCAAGTGAAACTGTCACGTGACAGCACACGAACTGCCATACTGCAACAAACGAACAACAGTTGCATCTTCTAATAAAATCTCTCTCCTTTGGCAACAATCGCCTTCCTCACACTGACACAGACGACACACAAAAGGTGTCTAACCTCCACGCCTTCAGTTAACTGGCTGTACCAGTACAAATCGTCTTACAGCACACGACATTCATTGCAAACAGTCCTTCCACATAACGCACAAATAGTGTAAAGTCTTACATCACAACAACACTCAGTGTTCTGTAGCTTCATATAGTCTTCAGAAACTTGCTTTTGAAAGTAATTTCTGAAAACAAATATTGGCACAAGAAACTACGCGATCGAAGCGCTGCTCTCGGCAGAATATATCAATTACTACTATTTAATAAAATAAATTAAGTTCGAAAAACACCTAACGAAGCGCTAGCTATCGGCAGGTAAGGATACTAACGGTTAGAAAAGGATAGTGGTTGTTAGACATTAATTAATAAATTAGTAATTAATTAATTTAAAACTTGTATTAGAAATAGCTAGGGGTAAAAATAAATCCATAATGTGGAACAATATTCGGTCTATCAAGCAAGACATCTAATTACATGCACTGACATTAGAAACATTTTCTAAAAATGATCTCCCTGCAATACTCCCGCAGACAGAAATTTGCTCTGGGGTTGAATATATATAGAACTCGAAACTACATATAGCTGGGCCTCCGATCGGCGTGGTGCAGTTCTGGGCTAGTGGTGGTTAGAACATGCAGCCCCGAACGGTTGACACCACCACGACGCTCAGTAGCCACCGAAGTCGCGAACCCGTAAGCGCCACCTGATCATGGAGCGCCAACCTTTTGCCCTCCCACAAACCCAGACAGACGTTTGTGCCACGCACTTACGTGCGTAAAGAGAGGTGGCCCAGCCCAATTACAAATATTACAATTACACTGCAGTCTCAAGCTGTGCATTACGCTACAGCATGTTTCATTTCTCACTTAATTCCAGTCTTCGATGTTCCTATCTGCACTGTATGCCAGCGGTCTTGTGTTCAGTCCCCCGTCGTCATGCCTCGCGCAAGACATTGCAGCCTTTGCTGTTACCGTTGACAGCAATTTACGTTCGTTGCCAGCATTATTCACGATTGTGTGTGTTCGTACAAACGTAACACTGTTGACAGTTCGGCACTGTAAAACCGTCTGACAACCCTGGATAACCGATCAGAATGTAAATGTCGTCTGTTCACGTAGTTGGTGTGTGGTGGCAGTAGTAGTATAGTAGTAGTGGTAGTAGTAATGACAACTGAACGCGGTCTATTTGGTACCATTAGTATCCACAACGGATATTTTCCCATATAAATTACGCGACAGCTTGAAGCTGCTCAATCTTGACCCTGCTCTGTATATTCTAATGCAGACAGCAGTAATACTTAACACATACCGTATAGTTAGAAAGTTTCTGGCAGAATAGTGAATACGGAGTGCTTGGTCAGCCATGCTCTTAGCAAACCAGCTAAACCGCTGTGAATAATATAATAATAATAATAATAAATAATAATAACAACAATAATCGCTCAGTCCGTTTTTGTTGTCGTGTGACCACCTTCCCATTAACGGCGTTTGTCTCCTTCTCTGTTAAGTACAAGAATTATTATGAGTCACTTTGTCATTCAACCACATATATTTAATTTTGTCGAAATTTCTGCCTAGATATATGACCAAAGCTTGACTAGCATGTCTTAGTACCTCCTCTCCAATATTTATCAGTTTTAGCGTATCGTTATTTAAACTTTTTCGCGCCGAACGGCGCATGCGCTGCGTGCAGGCAGGGTGCTGGGTTCAGTTCCCGAACGACGCACCATATGGGTCCGCCCATTGTTGCTATTCTTGTAAAAAAAAAACCTGTTTGGTCTTAACGATTTTAACGTATGTTCGAGAGAGAGTTTGCATGGAAGAGTTAGATCCTGTGATCTGTATCCCGACGGTCCCCATTTGCACCCGGAATTAATGTCGGCCGCTTCTATTCAGACACGTAATCGGTGTCAGTAGCTCAGTCGATAAATTATGCTGTGAGTTAGAAGCATATTCTATACAGGGCTTGGCCGTACGTATGAGGCCGTAACAGGATGGGATAAACAAGTGGTTAAAGACGAGGTTCATAATCTGTACTGTTCACGCACTGTTAGTGCGTAGGGTGACCAAGTCAGGAAGGCTGAAATGTATTATATATGGTAAAGCAATCCCATTACAGGCCTGGACAGGCCCTTAGGGTTCCAGGAGGTTGAGGCTCCCAGATTTATAGACAATCGGCACATGAAGGTGGTAAGGTTGTCAGCCTTACGCACCGGCCGCCGTTACCCCCAAGAAATACTCCTGGTACTCATTTCTGTTAGAGGCTGAGTCGATCCCAGGGCCATAGTGCGACCGAAATGATTATGTCAATGAAAAATTCCAGTGACACCATCGGGAATCGAAACCGCGACGTTCCGGTTTGTAGCGTAGTGCCTCAACCAACTGCGCCACCGCGTGCCCCTGTTATATATATATATTAATATATAATATTGTTTTTATAAAGGGTGGTGTAAGCGTATAGGGAAGATAATATTAAAACGGATCTGCAAGAAACCGTACAACCATGCAGTTTGGATGCAACTCGATCAGGACATGGTCAAGGACGGGTTCCTGTCTGCACGGTAAAGAACCTTCAGGTTCCATAAAAGGTGGATAATTCATTGGTTAGTATTGAGACTGTCCCCTTCTGAGACACACTGCCTCATGTTGCAGGGTGGCGTCGACAAGATGTGACATGCATAAGTGTATTAAGCGGCAGTGTGGAGCGTCTGCAAGTTTCTGTTCCAGAAATCGAATGGCTGTACAACTGTTATGTTGGTCAGTAAACATATCGTATGGCTGTTGTGTCATTTTCATAGAATTTCTGTAATTAATACTTTGTATATTAGAAAGGTTTATGAACAGTTATTACCTGCGCATGTGCTAAAAGCTGCGTGTGAAAGGGGGGGCAGAGACAGAGCGGGAGAGATTATAGCAAAATGTGATTCAAATCTGCTGCCTAAAGCCCTCGCGTATATATGAAATGAATGCAGGTTTGTGCTGTAGCTTATTAATCCAATATAGCTGTCTGTGATACGGTGTGGCTGGTCTTGGTACGTGTAGGATGACACCCGTTTTGAAACCAAAATTTAGTTCAAATGTAGAGAAGCAGACTGGGAAAAAATTAAACCTTTCTTCTGCTATCATGTTTTTTGGAGGTGATGCGATGACGATCATAGTAATGTTATATTTAATTATGAGCACGTAAATTACGTTCCACAGTACTTTTTCAGATGTGCCGGACCATTTCTTCGAATTCCCATTCTTCCCACCCATAATCATCATTATTAATACGGTAAGGTTTGTTGCGAACTGCCGAACGGATCTTTTAAAGACATGTTTTTTGGAAGGGTTATGTTTCGGCATGGATGACACTCTCCTTTGTTTTTATTTAATTCTCAAAAATTGTTTGCAACAAAAAAAAAAGGCAAACGTTAAGAATTGACATTGCTGCCTTATGCGTAGACCGGAAAGCCAACATATTTTGTATACTTCCCTTGGCCACCGTTTGAGGCAGGACTTTTGATTCCAATGATTTTTTTTACACGTGCTAGGAATCTTTTGTTTCTTATCAACACGTTGCTTATGATCCGCTGATCAGCACCAAGGATTAGTAAGTTAAATTTTTAATGTTTATTTTAAGATTAAGATTTTTTTGGCACGTGTACAACGAGTGATTGTAACTTTTGTTTCATATTCCGGACGTATCTGGCTCGACTCCAGTACACAGTGTCACGAGGCCCTCTCATAATCGTCCTGTACTCGTCCCGATAAATGCTCTCAAAGAACCCTACATGGGCCACGACTAATGTTTGCGCTTCGGAAGCTCTGTCACACAGACGGTGTCACTGAGACAGTCTGACTCGAATTCGGCAGAAGATATCTGGCTCACTCGGCTTTGTTTTTTCTAAATACTTCCCTGCAACTGATGTCATACAGGCCGCCCGGGCGACCGTATTTGGTATGGAGTCGCCTAATATTTATGGGTTCTCAGTATGCAGATTGCATATAGGTGTATTTGGTTCACAGACTGATCCACTTCCACGGTTTTTTAGTATGGGTTCAAGAACATATATCTGGAAAACATAGGAGTGCGGGCACACGAATTTTCTAAAAATCTAGGAGCCATTTAAAAATTCCAGGCATCCAGATCGTGTCATGGTGCAGATTCCGTACTGAGCACCCAAAAATGTTATTTGCCACGGCTAGTCGTCCAGGATTTGTGCAACCATGGGTTAAGAATGTTATTTGCCACGGCTAGCCGTCGTCCAGGATTTGTGCAACCCTGGGTTACGAATGTTATTTGCCACGGCTAGCCGTCGTCCAGGATTTGTGCAACACTGGGTTAAGAATGTTATTTGCCACGGCTAGCCGTCCAGGATTTGTGCAACACTGGGTTAAGAATGTTATTTGCCACGGCTAGCCGTCGTCCAGGATTTGTGCAACCCTGGGTTAAGAATGTTATTTGCCACGGCCAGCCGTCGTCCAGGATTTGTGCAACCGTGGGTTAAGAATGTTATTTGCCACGGCTAGCCGTCGTCCAGGATTTGTGCAACACTGGGTTAAGAATGTTATTTGCCACGGCTAGCCGTCGTCCAGGATTTGTGCAACCCTGGGTTAAGAATGTTATTTGCCACGGCTAGCCGTCGTCCAGGATTTGTGCAACCCTGGGTTAAGAATGTTATTTGCCACGGCTAGCCGTCGTCCAGGATTTGTGCAACCCTGGGTTAAGAATGTTATTTGCCACGGCTAGCCGTCGTCCAGGATTTGTGCAACACTGGGTTAAGAATGTTATTTGCCACGGCTAGCCGTCCAGGATTTGTGCAACACTGGGTTAAGAATGTTATTTGCACGGCTAGCCGTCGTCCAGGATTTGTGCAACCTGGGTTAAGAATGTTATTTGCCACGGCTAGCCGTCGTCCAGGATTTGTGCAACACTGGGTTAAGAATGTTATTTGCCACGGCTAGCCGTCCAGGATTTGTGCAACACTGGGTTAAGAATGTTATTTGCCACGGCTAGCCGTCGTCCAGGATTTGTGCAACCCTGGGTTAAGAATGTTATTTGCCACGGCCAGCCGTCGTCCAGGATTTGTGCAACCGTGGGTTAAGAATGTTATTTGCCACGGCTAGCCGTCGTCCAGGATTTGTGCAACCCTGGGTTAAGAATGTTATTTGCCACGGCTAGCCGTCGTCCAGGATTTGTGCAACCCTGGGTTAAGAATGTTATTTGCCACGGCTAGCCGTCGTCCAGGATTTGTGCAACCCTGGGTTAAGAATGTTATTTGCCACGGCTAGCCGTCGTCCAGGATTTGTGCAACCCTGGGTTAAGATGTTATTTGCCACGGCTAGCCGTCGTCCAGGATTTGTGCAACCCTGGGTTAAGAATGTTATTTGCCACGGCTAGCCGTCGTCCAGGATTTGTGCAACCTGGGTTAAGAATGTTATTTGCCACGGCTAGCCGTCGTCCAGGATTTGTGCAACCCTGGGTTAAGAATGTTATTTGCCACGGCTAGCCGTCGTCCAGGATTTGTGCAACCCTGGGTTAAGAATGTTATTTGCCACGGCTAGCCGTCGTCCAGGATTTGTGCAACCCTGGGTTAAGAATCGCTGCCCTGGACACACGAAACCTATTGTTTTCATTTTGAAACGTGATTTGTAATACTGACGTGTTAAATACATGCTTACTTGATGTGTGCGGAGCTGAAGTTAACTTTGGAGCCTTTGGTAGTTTCCAGTTGTTCCAGCTTTTGTGTTTTTGTGCTGCAGAATTAGCAGTGTTTCAGACAGAATCGATTTCCCTACATTTTAGCGTAGTTTAAATTTAAGCACAATGCCTTTCATTCCTTTCCCTATCTCGCAATGAGTTTTGCTTTGTGTCAAAAGTCAAAATGCACACAAATGAGAGCGATTTCGCTCGTATCATTGTTCTTTTTAACAGCACTTTTTCAAAACATGAATACTTAATTATTATGATTATTATTGTCACAAGTAGTCCGCGTTCATTAAATATTTAAATGTAAAGCGCTAACTAAATAACGTTAGCTTCTAAAGTTGCTGTATTAAAAGTATAAAAACACGGTGTAAACTCATGTGTAACGTGTTTCCCCATTGGGCATTAAAAGTTCGTCGCGTTGTCCTATTGGCCAGCGGTGGCTGTACCATTATTCAAGGTAAATTAAAAGTCGACTTAATTATTTCGGTCTGCTGTCCTTCGTCGCCCGACAGCCAAGTGCACCGTGATGTGCGAGCAACAACAGATCATGTCGTTGCCCGCTTTCCACTCGGTGGCGACGGTATGAGTTTGGACGAGACAGTTTGGTGGGCGCCGATCACAGTGGCCGCGCGGTCTAAGGCGTGGGTCTGCGGCCGCTCGCTTGCTGGGATTGCGGGTTCGAATCCCGCCGGGGGCATGGATGTATGTGTCTTGTTAGTGTTGTGTGTTGTCAGGTAGAGGTGTCAGCGACGGGCCGATCGCTTGTCCAGAGGAGTCCAACCGAGTGTGTCACTGAGAGTGATCAAGAGTAACAATAATGTCTACACCTAAAATGATAAGGTAGATGCAGCCAGAAAAGAAAAGAAAAAAAAAAAAGAAAAAAAGAAAAAAGAAGATAGGTCGGCATCCATTGTTTGTGACCAGTAACCGATGTATTCCAATTAAAAATACATTAGGGCTAAAGTGCAGTCGTGTTTTGTGCCTGCGAGTAATACATTTATTTTCGGTAGTGTTCTATGAGGTTAGAGCTCTGCATAAATTTGACACTAAGCGTGTTATAAACGAAACACCTATGAAATGGCTATCAGTATTTAACAAAACTACCTCACGCAGTGATAGAGACTCATGTATTTTGACGGGATATATCCCCCCCCCCCACCGGCGTCGCGAGGGATTTTACCCGCACTGTGAAGGTCAACTGCATTCTCTTGAGTAAGAGACTATGTATTTGATATGAAGCTCAGTGTACCAGGCAGACTTGCTCAGAGATTTGTCTAGCGCGGAGTCTGTTAGTCTGCAAGGGGGTTTAACCTGCTGTATCAGGTTACTTTAGAGGTGCTCCCCTCCGTTACAACCCCACCCCTCCGCCGCCTCCTAATTAGGTTAATTAAAAATTAATGGAAATGCACCAGTAACTCAGCAGCCTCTCAAAGCCGTGTTAGACGAAGACAGCAGATGAATCTCTCAGTCGTGCTTTTGCTTATGCAGCAAGACGCTTTATCCGGCGTCCCTCGTTCTTATCAAAAGCATAGCGTCAAGAGGAAACATGAACATCTGATTGCGAGGTTTCTTACTTGGACTTCAGCCGTTTTCTATTTATTGTACAGTCATAAGCTTGTCGCTCTGCGTCTTCTTTGTATTCGTGGTTTAACGACGCGCTCAGTATATCAGCCTGTACAGCGGTAAATGGGGGAGCCGGGATAGCTCAGTCATTATAGTGACTGGCCTGGACGGTCCCGGGTTCTAATACCCGCAGGCACAAGACATTTATCTCTTGTCCAAAACCGTCCGGAACCGACCCTGGGGCCCGCCCAGCCTCCTGTTCAATGGGTACCGGGTTTTTTTTTTTTTCGTGGGATAAAGCGGCCGGGGCGTGAAGTTGACCGCTCACTTCCATATGTTTCTGAGGTTACGAATGAGCGGAGCTATACCTCTACTCCTGTATACGCCTTCGTGGCGTGGGCAGGGACATCTTTACCTTTATCAGCGTCGAATGTTAGGAGCGTCGTGATGAGTAATGATTCGGAAGCGATGTGGGACGAACAGTTCCTGGCCTGATTGCGGTAGCGTCTCAGAATTTGCCTGCAGAGATTGAAGGGAGCCACGAAACCGTCCGGATTGTCGGTGTTTCCGGTGACATTCGAACAAGACGCCATCCTTATCCAGATCGTGTTACTGTTTACGCTAGCCTGCCTCGTCGCACCGTTTTGAAATAGTCGAAATTACCGACGTTTCTGGGGAACTTGTTACCTGTTTCGTTCTTAAAGGACTCACAAAATGTTTTCTCCAAAACGTAGGTGACGAAGTTACGTACGGCCTCAGTGTAGACCGCGTGCTGCGTGTTCCTTGTCCTGCACGTCCAAGTTAGGTACTGTTTGTGTACTTCCGTGCTGTGTGCTTCGATGTGCAGCAAGTCAGTGAATGCTGTTCTGTGGCTCAGTTCGGGTCACCGACAGTAGCGGTTGAGTGTCTAGCTGTCCGTGTTTGGGTTGTTGGGCGCGATTCTACGTCGGGAGGTTGCATCGTGACTTTTTGTATGTAGTTTTCCCTCAATCACCGCTGGATTATCTTAAAATAAGCTATGATCGCTTGCATTAACGTGTCCGTTCCCGTCAATGTCCGTGTCCACGTCACATGTCTGTCCAGTTGTCCGCACGTCACATGTCCGTGTCCACGTCCATGTCCGTGTCCCGTCACATGTCCGTGCAGTCACATGCTGTCACTGTGTCCACGTCACATCCGTGCCATCGTCACATGCGTGCCCAGTACATGTCCGTGTCCACGTCACATGTCCCCAAGTCGTGCCCACGTCACATGTCCGTGTCACGTCACATGTCCGTGCCACGTCACTTCGTCACGTCACATGTCCCGTGTCCACGTCACATGTCCGTGTCCACGTCACATGTCCGTGCCCACGTCACATGTCCGTGCCCACGTCACATGTCCGTGCCCACGTCACATGCCGTGCCCACGTCACATGCCGTGCCACGTCACATGTCCGTGTCCACGTCACATGCCGTGCCACGTCACATGCCGTGCCACGTCACATGCCGTGTCCACGTCACATGTCCGTGCCACGTCACATGCCCGTGTCCACGTCACATGTCCGTGCCCACGTCACATGTCCGTGCCCACGTCACATGCCGTGCCACGTCACATGCCGTGCCCACGTCACATGTCCGTGCCACGTCACATGCCCGTGCCCACGTCACATGTCCGTGCCCACGTCACATGCCGTGCCCACGTCACATGTCCGTGCCACGTCACATGCCGTGCCCACGTCACGTGTCCGTGCCCACGTCACTGCCGTGCCCACGTCACATGCCGTGCCACGTCACATGTCCGTGTCCAGTCACATGTCATGTGCACGTTTTGAAAAAGTTCAGTTCGTTTCTTTCTTTCCTTCCTCCATTTCTGTCTCCCCACCGTCAGTTTTTTCCTCCTGTACTTCGTTCTTTCCCCTTTCTTTCTGTCTTTCTTCCTTCCTTCCTTCGTTTCGATCACTGTTTCCTTCCCCTTTTTCCTTCCGTGTACTCTAAGCGAGAATCTCCGAGCATTGCCGAGCAAACTTCGGAACCGAAAATTTTCTATCAGTTTCTCTAGCATAATGTTCCGCTGTATCAGGTTGGTTTGTTTTTTGTTATTCGTTCTCTCTCACTGTAGCGGATGGTCTGTGGCTGCCGTGCTGTGGCCGGAGGTGAATTTGAGCGTTTGCAAAGAAACGTCCACCGTGTCTGTCTGTCCGTCCGTCTTCTCTCCACGGCTAAGAACTCAACGAATTGTCATCAAATGTGATAATAATGGGGAGTTCTGCTGATATCTATATACACATTCGAATTTTTTATTGAAATCTGGCAGTAATGGACACTAACGTGAAGACCCAGGTTCGTTTCTACATCAATTTCAAGCTCAGTTAGTTAAATATTTACCGGATCTAAAGATTTGTGAACAAAAGCGATACATCTCTAATCACCGCACTTACCGCATAACTGATACGCGGTAAGTGCGCTGACGAACAGGCCAGAATTGTTATAGCATGCGTAGGTACACCGGCACTAAAATGTGTCACTGTCAAGTTGTTGGTGTCGCATGCGGACGGACTTATTCCGCGCCGTAAGGGGCGTTCGTTTACGAAACAGCATTTAAAAGTGCGCAGATATATCAGAACGCAGAAACTTTATCAGCCATCCCACACTACTGCAGTATTATGGAATCATTTCCGTGTCATTACCCACCCTGTACTGTAGTCGCCCCGTTTTGTGGGCAATTATGATAACCTGAAAAATTCTTTTGGGTCTGAGTGTAGTTCAGGTGTCTAGTAAAGTAGGTTAGGATTAAATAGTGCACCGGTAATATCCTTCACGCATACTGACTATACGCGCAATCAATCAGAATGTCAAACGGCTTATAGATTTGTGTTGTGGCATAAAAACTGGGCCTTACAGAGGAAGATAGTTCGCGGTTCGAGTGTACTGTCTTCTTTTCAACTTATAAAGATCATTTAACAAGGTGGTTTCAACTGAAATATACCATAAAGCGGGCTGGGCGATAGTGTGTTCGAATCCCAGCAAGATCAAGAGATTTTTGTCTTCTCCAAAACGTCCAGACCGCTTCTGGGGCCCACACAGCCTCCTATTTAATCAGTACGGGGGTTCTTTGCCGGGGGATAAAGCGGCCGGTGCATGAAATTGACCACTGTCCTTCATCTAGCGCCGAGGTTAAGAATGAGTTGAACTATACCCCCCCCCCCCCCCCCCGATATATGCTTTCGTTGCGTGGGCAGGGCCGTCTTTACTTCGACTACTTTGTTTGGTGTACTGCAGGTTGTGACACTTGGATTCTTTTCCCATTTTCTTTGTTTGGTAGAAGTGACCTTCACCTTTTATATATCAAAGTGTGATAGTCCCTGTGTACACAAACTTCTTGTTTAATTAGTTTTTTTTCCCCCTCTGTCATCTTTAGGCGGAAACATGATTGGTAGACCCAGGCGTAAATGGAAGGATAACATTAGAATGGATCTGCAAGACGTGGTGTGTTTATGTGGATTGGATTCATCTGGCTGTTGACGGGGTCATGGCAGACGCTCGTGATCGTAACAGTGCAGTTTTGTGTTCCGTTTTAAACGGGGAATTACTTGACAGTCCGAGTGGACGGTTTCTCAGAAGGACTCAGCTGCGTGTAATTAGTTATGTCTGTCAATAAGCCACGTGGCTCGCATATGTTCTCTTGACGCACGTAGGACACGTTACACGAGTACCTAGTGCTTTTGTGGTAATATCTCGCTCAATTCTTCTTAGAATCAAAATGTTTCAGACTAAAGTTGTAGAGAAAATCAAAACACAATTTTATGTTTAATAACTTTTTCCCAAAATCGTGCCGTTCACGAGATAATGTGGAAAAATATGGTACAGCCAGACAGGCCACATGACAATATAATACGGCTCATGCGCATTGCATGCTGGATAACTAAGGCTACAGACACACACTCTGAATATGTAATACTTATTGTTTTTCCAAGACAACAGTGGTAACGCGAACGCGCCTCAGTGTTACGTTTACACGTACATGGCCTGTCTTGTTCTGTATTGTGTTCCGTAGCTGCTGAGGCCTTGCAACGGATCGATGCCTTATCCCGTAAGGTCATACTAGATGCGAACGTTTGTAGTTTGTCTGTTGACAAGTACGAAGCACCCCATTGTCACGAGAATAAAAGATTCGCACGAACTATCGAAGGAAGCACTGTGTTTATCTGATCTGCTGTGTAGCTATGATGATGATGGCTTGGTATTTCAGTCTCGTGTTCGGATGACTGTCGTGCCGCCAGATTGTGACGCCAACATGGCGGCAGCGATCCAGATACAAGGCAGTCACGTCACCACTGGACATGAGTGCAGGTGTGCTTACTGTGTCATCCAGAAATATAGAGATTAAAATACACAAAACTATAATTTTGCCTGTTGGTTCATGTGAGCGTGAAACATAGACCGAGGGTGTTTGAGAATAGAGTGGTAGAGTGCTGAGGAAGATACTTGGCCCTAACAGGGGCGAAGTAACAGGGGAGTGGAGAAAAATGCATAATAGGGAGCTTCATGATCTGTACTCACCAGATATTATTCGGTTGATCAAATCAAGAATGAGATGGGCGGGCATGTGGCACGTATGGGGGAGAGGAGAGGAGCAATACAGGATTGTGGTGGCGAAATCTGAAGGAAAGGGACCACTGGGAAGACCTAGGCGTAACTGGAAGAACTGTGAAAATAGATCTTAAAGACATTGGACACAAGGGGTGGATTGGATTGATCTGTTTCAAGAAGGGGACAGCTGGCCGCTGTTGTAAGCACGGTCATGAACTTTCGGGTTGCATAAACTGCAGTGAATTTCTTGACTAGCTGAGGAACTGTTAGCTTCTGAAGAAGGACTCTTCTGCGTGCAGTTACTGCTGCTTCGGCATGACAGTAAGTCGAAGATTGGAGCAGTCAACTGCCGAAACGTCATGTGGCATGTGTTAAATATACCTTAGAAAGTGTGATACATCCAACAGTCGTGACGTAATAGCTGCAAACGCAGTGTAAAAGTGGCAGAAATTCACAGCGCAGAACACAGTTGCAGATGTCTGAGATGATAAACACAGTAGGTTTCTGGCAGCTGAATGGCAAGATATACAGTCGAACTCGGTTATAACGTCATGAAAGGGACTGAATATTTTGTGTCGTTATAAACGAGTGTCGTTATAAGCAAGGAAAATAATGTTATGTTTAACAGCGAGGAATTAATTGGTGCTATAGAATATATGACACTATAGACAGGTGTCGTATAAACCGATGTCGTTATAACCGGGTTAGACTGTAGTTACATATCTGGTTCCTTCATCGCAAACTTACGTAAGTCAAGACGTAATGATACCCTGTGTTGTACTTGTTCTAGATTGCGTTCAACTGCGTGGAGATCACGTAACGTCTGTCTAGCGTGTTAGCAGTCAGTGTAAGAAAGTTTGTTTAGACGACATCAAGGTGTTGACGAAATCGAGGCCCGTAGTTCCCGATGTACGTGGATCTAATCCCGAATCCGACTGTCATGTCTGTGGGACGTTCTTGCTGTGCATAATAAGCCTACTGCATGCGAAGACATCGCATTTGTCAGGCGGGAGGCTAATGGAAGTGGAGCGATCCACTTAACATTGTGCGGTTCGTTTTAATGTCTCTGTCTTTCGTGATACAATTCTGTCACTAGTTGTTAAGGATTAGAAGTTGAAGTTCGGCATTGATACGGAAGCACACCCTTTCAGGAAGACCAATGTGTTGCAGCGCCTAGCAGGTTACGGTACCTCTGTAACACAGTCATGCCTACTGTACTGGGTTCGAATCTCATCCAGTGTGGGTTGTACTGCTGGACGGGAATCCACTAGTCTAACGGCGAATGGCGGGGTGGTATACGTGTTGTAAAGCAAGACCGCGCTGTCAACTTACTGCTGTTTAGTTCCTTTAAGTGTTGTTTAACGATGCTGTCAGTTTCTAGGATTATATAGTGTCGGTGAGAGACGAATGAATGAGTATGGAGCACTGGTGGAATGATGCTAACCAACCAACCAACCAATTCCATGGAGCAGAGCCCTTCAAAGGCTACCAGTTCCTCAGTAAGTCAAATTCCCCGCATTTTATGGAACCCAAATGTTCATTGCCACGTTCACAACAGTCCGCCACTTGTCCTCATCCTGAGGCAGGTCAGTCCGTTCCACGGCCTCCCAACCGATTTCTTTAAGATCGTTTCAATATTATCAATAGCTCATGGTCATTTTTCTGTGCTTGCGTCCTTCGAAAATATTAGTCGAAGTCGAGGCTTTGTGATCCATTCTGTAACATGTTAAACACCACCCCTTTTCGGCCGCCCTCGACTCCTTATTCAGTATATTTGTAGCTACCCTCCATATGTCGAGGCATTCTTCATCTGTAACCTGAGGACGCGCCATGTCGTGGTGACAGGGGCCCACGGTGGGGGGATACAAGAGAAAATGTGCATTACTGGGAGAGAAGCCTTTCAATATTGACGCTTTGTCAACCAAAGATCTCCATGTGGACTGGGCTAGGATCGAACCCGGACCTCTGCGGTGAGAGGGCTGTGATTACGGCCTGAGCCATGATACGGCATTTAATTGTGATTAACCAACAGCCGTAGATTGCATGTCAGTGCCAAAGGTCATGAATTTAATTTTATGTTATCCAAAAAGCTAGTAGTATCCGTAAGCAAAATTCAAGCGGCCATTTCTCACCCAAGTCTCCTGACTGCCTGCCAGATGGCTCTGGCAGTCTCATCAGGATCGAGCAAAAACTTGTGCGGTCAGAGAGCCGGTCACTCACTACAGAATGCACACTTACTGACCAGGAAACCTACGGGATGAAATCCCAAAAGAAGGAGGCTTTGGCCCACCCCGGGCTGTAACGCCATGGAAGAAGAAGAAGTTATCCAAAAAGGCTGCATGGCAGTACCTATAAACGTAGAGTTTTAAGGACAAAGCATAACAGCCATGTTCAAGGTTAATTAGTAAATATTTTCGAAATCGACGTCTTTGCCTCTATGTTGAGGCGCGTGGACACATTTTTATTCCTATCTGTTGCGTCTTGGTATAGACGTTTTTGGAGAACCTGCTGTGGAAGAGTGGGTGGACCCCAGATTCGGTCTGGACACTTTAGCGGGGGCGGCAAAAAAATGCAGTGAACACTGTGCCACGTTGCTATAATTGTTCATTAATTATTTCGAATAAATGTCGTACATATTTATATTTAAATAAGTTACCATTAATAATACAAGTACAACAATTGTTCATACTTGTCAAGCACTGATATTTATATGGAATTGTGTGTAGGCATGTTCTCCCCACCTTATGCAACGCCATTCAGATTTTATGTGTACATAAATATTGTGTTACGGATGTCGGAAAAAAAACAGGTTTGGAACCAAACCCTTTGTCCAAATTGTTACTGCTAGAATGCTCATTTCGTTGAGCTTCTACAATCATTTGTAATACGTTTCATAATGGAATATATTCTGTTGTATTTCTATTGTGTTTATACAAACTACACCGTTCCATACGGAATGTGTCATTACATAAGCCCTTTTTATGTCCAAATATATACGTGTAAATATATAAAACATTTTATTAGAATTACATTCGAATGAAGGGAATGGAGTTGAGCCGGAGTTTCTTTGGTTACTGAAGCTTTGTCAGTTGCATGTGTGGACCTTATGTAGGTTATGTATTATGAGCGTTGTTGTAAGGTCGTTAGAAATAAAGTTCATATGGCCTGTGATATGCAACATCGTATTCAGTCTGTGTTTCTGGGAGCCACAGTGTTCCGCGGGAGACTTCCTGAGGCCCGCAAGCCCACTTCATTTCTAATTAATTTTCGTATATAAAATTTTGATAACTGAATTTCTATATTTTCCTCTCCGTCTTTGTCCATCATCGGCACTGGGATTATTTTCAGTGTATGTCACCGATAAAATAATTATATGATTCATAAATATCCTTAATTTTTTTTTCTTCACGTAAATGTTCGTGTTGAGGTTGTATTTAATTTTTGCACCCAGAAAATTTAAATTTACTATACTGGGGTTCCGTGAAAATTCATGTTTAGTCGCAAGTGTTCCACAGATATAAGAGTCTGAAGACCACTGTAAAATAAATTTAAATTATAATTTAAACGTGGCTAACAGTGTGGGAGGGTTGTGCAGGGAAGTGAGGGTTGTGCAGGGCAGAGGGTTGTGCAGGGAAGTGAGGGTTGTGCAGGGAAATGAGGGTTGTGCAGGGAAGTGAGGGTTGTGCAGGGAAGTGAGGGTTGTGCAGGGTAGTGAGGGTTGTGCAGGGTAGTGAGGGTTGTGCAGGGAAGTGAGGGTTGTGCAGGGTAGTGAGGGTTGAGCAGGGAAGTGAGAGTTGTGCAGGGAAGTGAGGGTTGTGCAGGGTAGTGAGGGTTGTGCAGGGAAGTGAGGGTTGTGCAGGGTAGTGAGGGTTGAGCAGGGAAGTGAGGGTTGTGCAGGGAAGTGAGGGTTGTGCAGGGAAGTGAGGGTTGTGCAGGGAAGTGAGGGTTGTGCAGGGAAGTGAGGGTTGTGCAGGGAAGTGAGGGTTGTGCAGGGAAGTGAGGGTTGTGCAGGGAAGTGAGGGTTGTGCAGGGAAGTGAGGGTTGTGCAGGGAAGTGAGGGTTGTGCAGGGAAGTGAGGGTTGTGCAGGGAAGTGAGGGTTGTGCAGGGAAATGAGGGTTGTGCAGGGAAATGAGGTTGTGCAGGGAAGTGAGGGTTGTGCAGGGAAGTGAGGGTTGTGCAGGGAAGTGAGGGTTGTGCAGGGTAGTGAGGGTTGTGCAGGGTAGTGAGGGTTGTGCAGGGAAGTGAGGGTTGTGCAGGGAAGTGAGGGTTGAGCAGGGAAGTGAGGGTTGTGCAGGGAAGTGAGGGTTGTGCAGGGAAGTGAGGGTTGAGCAGGGAAGTGAGGGTTGTGCAGGGAAGTGAGGGTTGTGCAGGGAAGTGAGGGTTGTGCAGGGTAGTGAGGGTTGTGCAGGGAAGTGAGGGTTGTGCAGGGTAGTGAGGGTTGTGCAGGGTAGTGAGGGTTGTGCAGGGAAGTGAGGGTTGTGCAGGGAAGTGAGGGTTGTGCAGGGTAGTGAGGGTTGTGCAGGGAAGTGAGGGTTGTGCAGGGAAGTGAGGGTTGTGCAGGGAAGTGAGGGTTGTGCAGGGAAGTGAGGGTTGTGCAGGGAAGTGAGGGTTGTGCAGGGAAGTGAGGGTTGTGCAGGGTAGTGAGGGTTGTGCAGGGTAGTGAGGGTTGTGCAGGGAAGTGAGGGTTGTGCAGGGAAGTGAGGGTTGTGCAGGGAAGTGAGGGTTGTGCAGGGAAGTGAGGGTTGTGCAGGGAAGTGAGGGTTGTGCAGGGTAAGTGAGGGTTGAGCAGGGAAGTGAGGGTTGTGCAGGGTAGTGAGGGTTGTGCAGGGTAGTGAGGGTTGTGCAGGGTAGTGAGGGTTGAGCAGGGAAGTGAGGGTTGTGCAGGGTAGTGAGGGTTGTGCAGGGTAGTGAGGGTTGTGCAGGGAAGTGAGGGTTGTGCAGGGTAGTGAGGGTTGTGCAGGGAAGTGAAGGTTGTGCAGGGAAGTGAGGGTTGTGCAGGGTAGTGAGGGTTGTGCAGGAAGTGAGGGTTGTGCAGGGAAGTGAGGGTTGTGCAGGGAAGTGGCAGTCGCCTGTTCTGAGACTTACGCCAGCAGTTGTCTGGAGTGGCTGAGGACGATCACTAAAAGGCTTCACTCAGCATTGGCGTTAACCCATTAGAGCTGTAGCCTGTTACGTCTTTGATGGTGAAAAGGGACTTTTGGTGACCACAGTGTCACCTCCTGTCGTTGAACACAATAACACACGCCCAGCCACCTTACTGACTCCCCGAAGTGGTCTCTTTCCACGTGATTTTGAATGTGTGTGTAAATTGCTTGATTCTCCCGGTGGCCGGGACAGAGTTGGTACCGGTTGCTTACTGCATATGAGTCTGTCGTGTTTTCATCCTCCGCTTGACGGGGTGCAGATCACGTATTCTTGTGCTGGCGGTTACCCGGGAGGTTCCTGTCCGTGAGATTCTCGCGTTTAAAATTGTGCATTGTATTATGCCGCAGCCTCGTGGGCACTGGACTGGGTGGGCTCTGTTGGGAATACAGCAGCAACGCGGATCTTCAATACATATTGATTGCTCGATACAGTGGCAGTCGCCCCGGGGATTGTATGCAGCACACATGTCGTAGTTCCGACGGTCCCGACGGTTGTACAATGAAGTGATCGTAGCCGGAAGGTCAACGGATCGAATCCCGATACAGACCTCTTGATTAGGTTTTCTCAAAATCGCCTAACCTGCACATGAAGGCCGTAAGTTTGGTCTTGAGTGTCGGTTGAATTTTCGTTTTGGTTCTCATTGTTTTTATGGCGTGTTTTGGTCTTCAGCTGTCTTTGGCCCTGATTTTGGCCCTAGATATGTCTGACTTTGGTTTTGATCTTCAGTTCTTCAGGCTCTGTTTTCGCCCTCAGCCTGTTTGCCCCTGGTTTTGGTCTTCAGCCTCTGGCCCTGGTTTTGGTCTTCAGCCTCTTGGCCTGGTTTTGGGCCTCTTTCTTTGTGCACCTCAGTCCTTTTACGAAGGTTTTGGTTCGTGGTCTCTTATCCTGGTTTTAATTCGGAGCATCCTTGACCATAATTTTGATTCTCAGCTGCTTTTACTGTAGGTTTCTTCGTCTTTTTGCTGTTTTCCTGCCTTAATTCTTTCTTCCTTTCTTTCATGCATGCGTTCTGTTGGTTTTGTTGTTTTCCTCCTATTTTTCTCCTTCCATCTCTGTTTATTCCTTGCACTCTGCATGCGTTTCACCCCCCACCCCCTTCGCTTTTTATTTATTTCTCTCAGTCACTGTTAGGTTCGTTGCTTTCTCTAGTTTTGCTTTTTTTTTCCCCTCTCGCTCTACCCATCTATCCTTCTCTTTGTTTCGTCTTTGTTTTTCTTCCCGATCTGTCTTTGTTTCTTTGGGCATATAATGTGCATTACTTCGGTGTTCCATGTTCATAGCAGCACACTGTACAGGCTAAGCATGTTCGTTGTGTGACTGTACCGTCACCAGATAATAATAAAAGTGGATGTTCTGGTACAGCCGGCTCCGTCCGTGTACAAAGCAACAAGGCATTACAGTAAGAGTGAGACGGAAGAAGCTGACGAGGGGGGAAAAAGCCGTCGGAAGCTCATGAAGATGATTTTTCCCCGCTGTTGCTGGAGTTTCTTGCAGCATCACGCTCCTCTCATTATACTGCGTGTAAAAAAAGGAAGGTGGACGCAGAAGAGACCTCTCTTCGTCGTATTATTATCTTACGAGATGAAAAAGAAGGAAGTAAGTATAAGAAAACTGCTCCAGTTATGGTTTAGACCCGATTCGTACGTTCAAATAACAACAGACTGTGTTTCACAATAGGCTACATTCAGACGGTTTGCACTGCTCTTTGCCATTACGTACACAGAGTTAGATCTCAATTTAGTGTTCCGTCTGCTTGTAATGTTATCAGAGGGCTTCCTTTCTTGTCTTTTCAATCCGAAGTTCTGTGAACCCATCTCTTTGAGTTAACGTTAACGAACCGTGAGAATTCAGTCAAGTGGTGGCTTCGAGCCACTGGACTGTCCGTATTCATATCCCGGTTCGAACCTTGGGAATAATCACGTGCAGAACTGCTGTGGATTTATCGAACCTTTCCCCTTTCCTGAGAGTATAATAGAGAGTAAAGGTGAACATTACTTCCACGCCTCCTATACGCCTCATCATCATGTAGTTTTTCTTACGACAGGTCCATAGCCTCGTCCCAAGCGAGTTCTATACAGAGTGCGATCTAGTGCTTCCGCTTTCAATTCCCAATATCTTTGAGATCTAGGATATTACGCAGCGTAGAATGATAATTCTGTACCGACGTTTCGGGACAGTCTCCCATCTTCAAGGGTCGAGAAGTCCAATAATAAATTTCGTTTTCTTAAGACCATCCAGTAGCTGCTTACGTTTTGTTCCTCGTCTCCCCGTCACTTCTATCTTCCCTTCAATAAGGTGTTTCAGAAGACAGTTCCTACGCAAGGTATGACCAACGCAGTTAGGTAGGATGCCTTTGTAATACTTGTTGATGTTGCACACGACACTTCTGCTGACGCTTAATCCCATAGTAACTTCTTACACGTACAGGCAGCAGTGCGCTGTAAAGCATGGTTCAGCCTCCCCTATTAACCTAAACGTCTGTAGTGTGTTTCTGTTAATGGCAACAGTGCAAAGCATTTGTCCATCGTCTGGTCCTGTCATCAAATAACTGCACGTGTAGCAGCATGGTGTAAATAGCACGTGCGTGTTCTGATGCGTCGTATGCCGCTACTGGCGTGCTTATACATGAATTAGAACCGCGTTGAGAGAAGTGTACAGGTAGCCCTCGATTTACGGCGGGGATGCGTTCCTGGACGAACCGGCGTAATCGGAATCCGCGTAAATTGAAACGATTTTGTAATATAAATCAATGGGAAGTCAATGACATGCGTTCCCGGCACCCAAACATTGACGAGTAATGTAATGGCGTTGCATTTAAAGCTCTGAAATAACGTAAATATAATAAAGGGAATTTAAAAAATATATTTTGCACACTTACAACCGGCAATGGCGTAACGAAGCAGCGTTAGTTCTCTGACAAAGTCCCGGGTTGAGGATCGTCACGTTTTTTTAAAGAAAGCATGCAGTGTGGACTGTCGTGATTTCTTCTTTCTTTCTATCAAAATGTCATGATAAGGCCTCATGGATGCCATAACGCCCCTCTTCGCTGTTGCACTCCGCTCCCAGTCGTGGTCAATCTCGCAGAGCTCATCAGTGAGTTTATCTATGTCTGAGAGGATGCTCTGGAGATCGCTTGTCTTCATTTCACGTAGAGGAAGTTCTCTTCCTCTCTTTCCTCCTCTTTCTCTTCCTCTTACATCAGCGATGTAAGAATTACGATTTAGTATAAAAAACAGTACGAGAAAAATTGTAAAACGTTATAGTAAAATATATATATTTTTTTTCACTTTTTGACCTCCTGATTTCAAAATCGGCGTTATTCTGAATCGGCGCAAATTGGACCGGCGCAAATCGAGGGCTACCTGTAAATCTCTGCTATGAAACATCTGGAGAAGATTCACTTGCCTCTGATACGTTGCTGCAGCACAAGAAAGGTCATGGGTCAAAATGTCTTACTGTATTAACATTCTAAAGGCCATTCTAAGGGCTTTAAAGGGTTGAAGCTCATTGGTAGCTGTATTCTTGTTTCTCGATGGTAGGTTGCCGCTTGCGAGCCCTATTTTGCCAATTCTCGATATTAACTTGTACCTTCAATTCCTGGTATACTTTCAGGCGTGGTGGTTAATTAGACACAGGAACAACTTACCTGTACCTTATTTAAAGTGTAAGCTATTTGAACCCAACGTGCATCACATTCCATGACCAAACCTTCAGGTTTTCTGTACCTCGACATTCTGGCTGTTTGCCGTAAATCGCAGTGTTCATCCTGCAGACAAAGGAACAAAGGAGCATGGCCACGACTCGTTGGCGACATTTGAGTAGTAATGGGAGCGGAAGTTTGAAACAGTGTCATGAAAAGACGTTCCTTTCCATGATTTAAAGACAGTTAATTGCTGTCTTTCTGTCTCGTCAGTAACATGGTCAGGCCTGACTCTATCACGCGATGCAACATGTAGTATTTGTGTTGCAGGTGACGGGCCTTGGAGGAGCGCCATACACAGGTTGGCACAACTTCTGTACGCAAACAGCGGTCTTTTGTTTGTTACTGACAATGTGTTCGTAAAGAAAGTGTTGTTAATTTCTTTTTCAATGGCTCGACAGCCCCTTGGGGGCCTAGGCCGCCTCATTTTTCGACGCTTCACGATCACACTCAGACACACCACAGTCGGTAGGACTCCTCTTGACGAGGGACCAGCTCTTCGCAGAGACCTCTACCTGACAACACACAACACTCACAACAGACAGACATCATTGCCCTAGGCGGGATTCGAACCCACAATCCCAGTAAGCGAGCGGCCGCAGACCCACGTCTTAGACCGCGCTGCCACTGGGATCGGCGTTAAATGTTTTGGTCAAATGAAATAATTGGTTCCTTTTGGAACCCAAGTCACAAGTGAGTTGGTTGCACTGCTTCTCGCTGTTTTATCGGAGTTAGAGGGAAGGACAGACATGCGGGAAGACGAGGAAGAAGACGTAAGCAACTACTGGATGACATTAAGGAGAAAAAAGGGTAGTGGAATGTGAAAGAGGAAGCACTAGATCGCACTCTGTGGAGCACTAGCTTTGGAAGAGGCTACGGACTTGCCGTAAGACAGACTACAGAATGAATGAATGAATGGATGAATGAATGAATGGATGAATAAATTAATGGAATATATTACCTGAAATTTGATGAGTTATCTTTACATTAGTTATTTGAAATCGAAAATTAATTTGCATTACACCGATTCAGTTAGAGAACATCGCCTTTCCGCTAGAAAGACCATTCATTAAATGCTGTGTATGGGAAATACATAACGATTTCTTGTGAGAACTGTACGCAAGATACAAAGGGCGTACGTTGTGTGGGTAAGTGCAAGTTTTGAGTGCCTGATACGTACATCGAGCAATTACTGTACTGTGTTTAAAGGGTTGAAAGGCGCATTAAATACTTCCAAGTTCCTCTGCCCTTTCGTTTGGAATTCGTTACCTCACTTATTTTTGTCGTAGGCGGGTTCTTATTTTTAGAATCGGTTCGGTTATGTAACGACGCTGTTTCATATGCTCAGTTAATTAATTAATTGTTTCTTCAGATCCTTGAATGCTTGTCGGACACTAGGTCTAGCACACATCCGCTTACCGACCCTTACTTGCTACATTATTTAACATCGCCGTTTCAGCTACATATGTCATACAATTCTCGCCATTGCCAAACCTTTATAGAGCGGCAGGCTTCGTAGCTCGTACATCTCGTCGGAAGGCAGCGGAACACATAGAGAAGATCAAGCAAACTGTCGACGAGCGACACGCACTGTACGGAGCCAGAACACCATAGAGAAGACTAAAATCGCGGAATAGCTTCCTCGGAACAGTGCAAGTTGAACCACCTGAAGACTTCCCTCTTACCCAGATTTGCCCTAGTGGCCACCTCCTTGACTTTATTACTTGGAAATCTCTTAACCGCATTAGAACAGGGGTGGCACCAGTAAAAACAAATATGGTGAAATGGGGCAAAACAGACGCTGGCGACCTGTATTGTGGCTGTGGAGAGGTACAAGATATGGAGTATCTCCTGTCATGCAAGGACTGCCCCCAGAAATGCACCCTAGAGGATTTATGGCTTGCAAATAGAAAAGGAATTGACGTAGCCCAATACTGGGCAAAAAACCTTTAACTTGACGGTCCGGACACGATAAAGTAAAGTAAAAGTAAGTCCGTGTCGTTGTATTACCGCAATGCTACTTGTACGTTTTGTATGACTTGCTCTTCCCATATATATATATATATATATATATATATATATAGTCGAAGTCAAGTTCTTGCAGTTGGTTCAGTAAGCAAAGTCAATGCGTCAGTCAGCTGTACAGTGCAGTACCGTCAGTCAGCTGTACAGCGCAGTACCGTCAGTCAGCTGTACAGTGCAGTACCGTCAGTCAGCTGTACAGTGCAGTACCGTCAGTCAGCTGTACAGTGCAGTACCGTCAGTCAGCTGTACAGTGCAGTACCGTCAGTCAGCTGTACAGTGCAGTACCGTCAGTCAGCTGTACAGTGCAGTACCGTCAGTAAGCTGTACAGTGCAGTACCGTCAGTCAGCTGTACAGTGCAGTACCGTCAGTCAGCTGTACAGTGCAGTACCGTCAGTAAGCTGTACAGTGCAGTACCGTCAGTCAGCTGTACAGTGCAGTACCGTCAGTCAGCTGTACAGTGCAGTACCGTCAGTCAGCTGTACAGTGCAGTACCGTCAGTCAGCTGTACAGTGCAGTACCGTCAGTCAGCTGTACAGTGCAGTACCGTCAGTCAGCTGTACAGTGCAGTACCGTCAGTCAGCTGTACAGTGCAGTACCGTCAGTCAGCTGTACAGTGCAGTACCGTCAGTCAGCTGTACAGTGCAGTACCGTCAGTCAGCTGTACAGCGCAGTACCGTCAGTCAGCTGTACAGCGCGGTACCGTCAGTCAGCTGTACAGCGCGGTACCGTCAGTCAGCTGTACAGCGCGGTACCGTCAGTCAGCTGTACAGCGCAGTACCGTTACCGTCAGTCAGCTGTACAGCGCAGTACCGTTACCGTCAGTCAGCTGTACAGCGCAGTACCGTTACCGTCAGTCAGCTGTACAGCGCAGTACCGTCAGTCAGCTGTACAGCGCAGTACCGTTACCGTCAGTCAGCTGTACAGCGCAGTACCGTCAGTCAGCTGTAAGCGCAGTACCGTCACCTTGGTCATGTATCTAGCCAGGGTGTGAAGGTTCAGACGGGTTCCTTGATCGATCTTGAAATAATATTGTTTAGTAAAATGACACAGTCGATCCCAGTGGCCGTGCGGTCTAAGGCGTGGGTCTGCGGCCGCTCGCTTACTGGGATTGTGGGTTCGAATCCCACCGGGGGCATGGATGTCTGTCTGTTGTGAGTGTTGTGTGTTGTCAGGTAGAGGTCTCTGCGACGAGCTGGTCCCTCGTCCAGAGGAGTCCTACTGAGTGTGGTGTGTCTAAAGTGTGATCGTGAAGCCTCGAAAAATGAGGCGGCCTAGGCCCCCAAGGGTCTGTCGAGCCATTGGGGGGGGGGGGATGACAGTAAAACGGGGAAGTAGAAGCCATTTCCAGAACGTCTTATTGAGCAGCTGTACACCACAGACATAGGAAATGCCTATCATAACAGCAGTGGACATGACATCGGCAACTATAATGCTCGAAACCGGGTCCCATATTTGTGTGTATTGTCGGGTGTTTGGGAAATAAATGGGTGACTTATATAAAAAAATAAAATAGAAAAAATATTAACTGTTTCACAGCATTAAACGGTTTCGAAATTTGATTAGCGTGAATTCTTAAAAAGTCCTGATCTTGTTATATCGAACAAGTTAAATTTTCGACACGCTTTCCGCTAATAATGTAGAAACGTGTGTACAGGAACCAAGTGACAACTTCCCTTGTGGTCCTGCCGTGCTCTCTTTGTCCTGCAAGTGCTCATTGCTTCCTAAAAAGCACGCGTGTCTAAACCAGCGCTTAATGCGTAGCAAGGTCGACGGAATGCGCTTTGGAGGGGAGAAAAACAAGTACTTGGTGACTGCGGGGGAGGGGGGGGGGGTCAGCGTGCAGTGTAATGGAAGGTATTCATTCATTCTGTAGTCTGTCTTACGACAGGTCAGTAGCCTCTTCCAAAGCGAGTTCTCCACAGGGTGCGATCTAGTGCTTCCTCTTTCAATTTCCAGTATCTTTTCTTTTCCTTAAGGTCATCCAGTAGCTGCTTACGTCTTCTCCCTCGTCGTCCCGTCATTTCTATCCTTCCTTCTAACTTTCCTTCTATCACGTGTTTCAGAAGGCAGTTTCTACGCAAGATGTGACCAATCCAGTTAGCCTTTCTTCTTTTTATTGTATGTAGTATATTCCTCTCCTCCTTGACTCTGTGTAATACTTCTTCATTTCTCACACGATCGGTCCAACTGATCTTCTCCATTCTTCTCCAGCACCACATTTCAAAACTTTCCAGATACTTCTGATCTACTTTCCGAAGTGTCCACGTTTCAGCACCATACAAAGCTATGCTCCAAATGTAGCACTTTACTAGTTTCTTCCTTAAATTTAATTCCAGTTTGCTGGTGAAAAGATTTTTCTTCTTGTTGAATGCTGTTTTTGCCATGGCAATTCTGGATTTAATTTCACGTGTACACCTTGCATCACTTGTTATCATGCTACCCAAATAATTGAAATATTCCACATTCTCCAATTGTTTTTGATCTATCATAATTTTCATTGGGGATGGTTGCCTGTGTCTTCTGCTTTTGTCTGTAGTCATTACCGCGTGGTGTCTCCCCTAGAAAACACTCCCCCCCGGAGATCCGAATGGGGGAGTAGTTTACCTCCGGAATGTTTTGTCTCCAGAGGAAGCATCTCGCATTTGGCATTTGTCTCTGTTTCTGGAAGAGACTATCCAGGAAAATAATAATGTGGTAGTTTTTCCATTTGCTTTCCACATCGCAGTACAGCAGCCGTTCAGACCACTCTGGTCACGCCTGTTGCTACACGATCATGAACCATCTCGAGCATCATTTGCTCTGTGCTTCATGTCGCTACTGATGTCGCTGCTTCCGGCATCAGGGGAGTTTTTATTCGGTTTCCCATCTCCTAGGCAGCTCTCTTCGTCTGGTTCCTACCCTTTTGATCTGTCCGGCTTGGGAGACCCTACTGGTAGCAATGCTACCGCCGGCTTAGCTCTCAGGGTCACTGGAACTCACAAGCCCCTCTACCACGGCAAGGTGAAGATACCAACAAAGGGGTATACCAGGAGACAAAAGACAGTGCTGGAATCGTGGGGATTGGTCTTGCTTCGTTACACGTTCTGTGCACAGAATGCATAAAGTGAATGCGTGATGGTGAGGTTGAATATGTGCGTACGATTAATACGGAAACTGCTAGATAGCTGTTGATTATTTTGGAATGGGGTTAGACAATATAATTCTGACTCGCATTGGTAAATTACCACCCGTCCAGACCGGCCCTGGGGCCCACCCAGCCTCCTATACAATGGGTACCGGGTCATTCCCGGGGGTAAAGCGGCCGGGGCGTGGCGTTGACCACCCCCCCCCCCCCCATCTAGCGCCCTCTGGGCCTTCATGGCCTGTTGTAGGGAGAACGTTACCTTTACCTTTATTGGTAAATTACATCTCCAGTTTCATACCGTCATCCAAATGTTCATCACACAACCATCACACCGATACCCAGCTGGGTGAGATCTGCGCTCTTCTGGGATATTACGCTGCGTCGAGTGGTAACCCTTTACCGACGTTTTGGGACAACGTATCGGTCCCATCGTCAAGGGTCAAGAAGTCGTTTTCTCCGTCTTGGACTTCTTGACCCTTGAAGATGGGACCGATACGTCGTCCCGAAACGTCGGTAAAGGATTACCACTGGACGCTGCGTAATATCCCAGAAGAGCGCAGATAGCATGAACGTCGCGGCGGTAGCCTGAAGTCAAGGAAGCTGGGTGAGTCCCAGACCCGGTCTGGACGTTTTGAAGAAGAGAACCATTTGTCGCCACTGCCAGGTTTCGAACCCCGGGTCATCCAGCCCGTACTATACCGACCACGCTATCCTTACTCCTGAAGATAAGACATTAGAAGCATTTTCTGTCTAATTTGTAGCTGTAGAGCGTTAGATTTGTTTTTAATATAAGGAGGATAATAAAAAGAAATACAGTCGAACCCGGTTATAACGACATCGGTTTATGGGACACCTCGTCTATAGCGTCAGATATGCTGTGGTACCAATTAATTCCTCACTATTAAGTATAACATTATTCTTCTCGGTTATAACAACACTCGTTTATAACGACACAACATATTCAGTCCCTTTCGTGACGTTATAACCGAGTTCTGTTGTATTTCAAACGTAAGCAGCTACTGGATGACCTTACGGAAAGGAGAGGATATTGTAAATTGAAAGAGGAAGCACTAGATCGCACCCTGTGGAGAACTCGTTTTGCAGGAGGCTACAGACCTGTCGTAAGACAATATGCAAGAAAATTTCAAACGCGTTTAAAGAATAGGCGTGTGTGTAGACACTGCAATACGCGTGTGTGTAGACACTGCAATACGCGTGTGTGTAGACACTGCAATACGCGTGTGTGTAGACACTGCAATACGCGTGTGTGTAGACGCTGCAATACGCGCGTGTGTAGACATTGCAATACGCGTGTGTGTAGACGCTGCAATACGCGTGTGTGTAGACGCTGCAATACGCGTGTGTGTAGACGCTGCAATACGCGCGCGTAGACACTGCAATACGCGTGTGTGTAGACATTGCAATACGCGTTTATACAATCACACTTTGCTCTGCGTTTTGAACTTAAGTGTTTGTAACACGTATTACCGTCAACTCGTACACTGTGTTGAAGTACAATGTAACAACTCTATAAAACTCACGACATGTTTCGGTGTAACATCACACCATCCTCAGGGCAGACACACAGAACACTTAAATATACATTTAAAAAATACACAGGCCTAGTTGCTTTGGAGTTCGTTATACAATTTGTCACAAAACCACATGACGCCCTATGTTAAAAATATGCAGAAATTGCTGATGCGTTGTAAACTATTCAGCGACGAACGTGCAGCACGTAATTCGTGGCCTTTCTTAACATTCAGGGGTTTCGGGTTATGATGTTGCTGACATGCTTTGAGCAGGCGTAGGTCAGCTCAGCGCCGGGCTTAAGCTGCGTCATATAATGAACACCCTGTACATTTGCCATGTTGGATGTTGGCCTCCGTCAAGACCGTCTCTGGAACCTCCCGGTTACGAAGCCACCTTACTGATCACCACTTCGTGACAGTCAGCTTCTGCGTCTAAGTGCCAGTAGTGTATTAACCGGTCTGGACTTCAGAAGGGTTCTTGCCTCTCTGATGCAGAAACAAAGTTTAGAAAAGATTCCAGGAGCGAATGTGTGCATATTGGTGAAGCGAGTGACAATAAAGAAAGACGTAGCAACTTACGTCACAGACTGCTTGGTATGTGCCTGTAAGCATATTAAGGATATTTGGGAACTCGTTCGGATTTATCGTAATATTTTGTAAGATGAATAGAAGAATTGATTAGGTCTTGCAAAGGTGCGAGTCCAGTGTCTTCCTAAAGGCCTTAGAGGCGCCACTAAGCAGATGTCTTGTGTCCAAACAAATACTCAAAAGAGCCAGCCATGGTCTTTACCGCAAAGTTCCAGGTATCTCAGCCTCATGTGTCACGAATGTTTCTTACTGCACGTCACACAGTTGCCGTGATACAAATGTACAAACTGGCAGTGACCTTCCTCGTCAGCACCTTTTTCAGTCTGCAAACAGCGGCTTTGCTGTACGTTTTGCTAAGTTTCCTATTCTTGTTTACTTCCATCGAAGTTGCACGCCCATCGTGTAATAATCCCATTCATCTGACTCAATTGATGGTTTGTACGAGAGGCAGCATGTCTTGTGAATGGGCATTACGTAGTTTCATGTACAATAGATGATGTATGGATTCATCTCTACTTTGTCGATTGAGAAGGCGGGAAAGGAGCTGGACCCATCTGCAGAAAGGATAGATGAAGAACACCAAGGGAAATCTTAAAGACTGTGTACACACACGGTAGTCGAACAGTAGAAAAGCCAGAGGACAGGTGGATAGATACGGTGAGCAGAGATGCCAGAAGTTTGGTGGGGACCGCAGGTACACAAAGATGGCATTAGACCGGGAAATCTGGCGAAGAAGTTAGCGGTTCAGGGCTTGGAATTGGGCCGTCCTGCCGTAGTAGTAGTAGTAGTAGTAGTAGTAGTAGTAGTAGTAGCGTAATGACATCCTTTCGATGTGTTTCGGAGTAACCTATTGCCTCCATCTTAAAGTTACCGTGAAGATGGCGGCAGCAGATTAACCTAAAGTTACGTGCCTGTCTGCCAGACTAACGGCGTCAAATCCAAGATGCTTGAACATCCGTGCTAAACAAATAATGCTCAGTTACATAGTTAGGTCTCATTTGAACATCCATGCTAAACAAATAATGCTCAGTTACATAGTTAGGTCACACTTAACCAATAACTTTCGACGGAAGTTCCCGAATTGACGTTTCGTTCTTACCTCCCAGAAGGCGCCATGCGTCATTCAGTTGACGATATTCGGAAAACAGGCGTTTTTGTAGCAGTCAGTCTAAGTTTTGTGTGTTTATTTTGTGGTCTAAGTATCGGCTTATTGATCAAGTCAGATGGTGTGCTCGGCCACAGATAGACCCGTTAACAGGCGCTGTGCATTATTGAGGATCATTATCTCTTTGTTTTCTGTATTTTCATAGCCTGCCTGATTTTGTACTCCATAACTGTCGATTGTTCCAATCCCCTGCCTTCAAATTCTTTTCCTTAATTGCTTAATGTTTTTTTGTTTTGCTTTTTGTTTATTTGATCTCTTCTAAACCTTCTAGTTGATGTCGAGCGAATAATTCAGTGTTTTGAACATTGAAATTCCAAAGCATAGAAATTATTATTATTATTATTATTATTATTATTGTATTGTCATAACCTTTATGCAGAGTATTTACAATTATATACCTGAAACAAACCATGTTTCTACGGTACATAGTGTCGCAGCTGTTCTGTAGTTACAACTTATGCTGCACGCAATGCTATTTCCCACGTTCTGCACTTTACATCAGCACTTCCCGCATTACGTGTGCAGTGCCAGTATGGCTGTCCCTTGATTTCGTGCTTTCCCGGTATTTTATGTTGTTTTAAAACTTCCCTGACAGCTCTAATGAGTAGAGACTGCTTTTAGGTTCAGAAATGTCTTAGAGCACTACGTATAGGTCCTGTAGACGTCAGAAATGTCTTAGAGCACTACGTATAGGTCCTGTAGACGTCAGAAATGTCTTAGAGCACTACGTATAGGTCCTGTAGACGTCAGAAATGTCTTAGAGCACTACGTATAGGTCCTGTAGACGTCAGAAATGTCTTAGAGCACTACGTATAGGTCCTGTAGACGTCAGAAATGTCTTAGAGCACTACGTATAGGTCCTGTAGACGTCAGAAATGTCTTAGAGCACTACGTATAGGTCCTGTAGACGTCAGAAATGTCTTAGAGCACTACGTATAGGTCCTGTAGACGTCAGAAATGTCTTAGAGCACTACGTATAGGTCCTGTAGACGTCAGAAATGTCTTAGAGCACTACGTATAGGTCCTGTAGACGTCAGAAATGTCTTAGAGCACTACGTATAGGTCCTGTAGACGCCAGAAATGTCTTAGAGCACTACGTATAGGTCCAGTAGACGTCAGAAATGTCTTAGAGCACTACGTATAGGTCCTGTAGACGTCAGAAATGTCTTAGAGCACTACGTATAGGTCCTGTAGACGTCAGAAATGTCTTAGAGCACTACGTATAGGTCCTGTAGACGTCAGAAATGTCTTAGAGCACTACGTATAGGTCCTGTAGACGTCAGAAATGTCTTAGAGCACTACGTATAGGTCCTGTAGACGTCAGAAATGTCTTAGAGCACTACGTATAGGTCCTGTAGACGTCAGAAATGTCTTAGAGCACTACGTATAGGTCCTGTAGACGTCAGAAATGTCTTAGAGCACTACGTATAGGTCCTTGTAGATCGTCAGAATGTGTCTTAAAAGCTTCACTACGTAATATAGAGATCTGTTAGACGTCAGAAATGTCTTAGAGCACTACGTATAGGTCCAGTAGACGTCAGAAATGTCTTAGAGCACTACGTATAGGTCCTGTAGACGTCAGAAATGTCTTAGAGCACTACGTATAGGTCCTGTAGACGTCAGAAATGTCTTAGAGCACTACGTATAGGTCCTGTAGACGTCAGAAATGTCTTAGAGCACTACGTATAGGTCCTGTAGACGTCAGAAATGTCTTAGAGCACTACGTATAGGTCCTGTAGACGTCAGAAATGTCTTAGAGCACTACGTATAGGTAGTAGACGTCAGAAATGTCTTAGAGCACTACGTATAGGTCCTGTAGACGTCAGAAATGTCTTAGAGCACTACGTATAGGTCCTGTAGACGTCAGAAATGTCTTAGAGCACTACGTATAGGTCCTGTAGACGTCAGAAGATGTCTTAGAGCACTACGTATAGGTCTGTAGACGTCAGAAATGTCTTAGAGCACTACGTAATAGGTCCTGTAGACGTGGAATGAGATGGTGCCTTTGTGGTGGCGGTGGGATGAATTGGGATTGCGTAGCAGCGCGCATTACTTAATAGTTACGGCACAACGACCGTTAAGGGCACGTTCGTTTCAACGCGCATTACTAAATAGTTACGGCACAACGACCGTTAAGGGCACGTTCTTTTCAACGCGCATTACTAAATAGTTACGGCACAACGACCGTTAAGGGCACGTTCTTTTCAACGCGCATTACTAAATAGTTACGGCACAACGACCGTTAAGGGCACGTTCTTTTCAACGCGCATTACTAAATAGTTACGGCACAACGACCGTTAAGGGCACGTTCTTTTCAACGCGCATTACTAAATAGTTACGGCACAACGACCGTTAAGGGCACGTTCTTTTCAACGCGCATTACTAAATAGTTACGGCACAACGACCGTTAAGGGCACGTTCTTTTCAACGCGCATTACTAAATAGTTACGGCACAACGACCGTTAAGGACACGTTCTTTTCAACGCGCATTACTAAATAGTTACGGTACAACGACCGTTAAGGACACGTTCTTTTCAACGCGCATTACTAAATAGTTACCGCACAACGACCGTTAAGGACACGTTCTTTTCAACGCGCATTACTAAATAGTTACGGCACAACGACCTTAAGGGCACGTTCTTTTCAACGCTCATTACTAAATAGTTACGGCACAACGACCTTAACGGCACGTTCTTTTCAACGCGCATTACTAAATAGTTACGGCACAACGACCGTTAAGGGCACGTTCTTTTCAACGCGCATTACTAAATAGTTACGGCACAACGACCGTTAAGGACACGTTCTTTTCAACGCGCATTACTAAATAGTTACGGCACAACGACCGTTAAGGACACGTTCTTTTCAACGCGCATTACTAAATAGTTACGGCACAACGACCTTAAGGGCACGTTCTTTTCAACGCGCATTACTAAATAGTTACGGCACAACGACCGTTAAGGGCACGTTCTTTTCAACGCGCATTACTAAATAGCTACGGCCCAACGACCGTTAAGGGCACGTTCTTTTCAACGCGCATTACTTAATAGTTACGGCCCAACGACCGTTAAGGGCACGTTCTTTTCAGCGCGCATTACTAAATAGTTACGACCCAACGACCGTTAAGGGCACGTTCTTTTCAACGCGGCGTCGGCGGTGGTGGCCGTCGCGGTGAATATTGTCACTACTGTTGGGTTTTATCATCGTCATCATATTAACGTATTTCAAGGATCATCGAAATATTTATGACCAGTAGTTAGCGGAATTTCAGCCATGAAATATATATTCCTGAACGCACTCATTCGTACGTACAGTTGCCCAGCCTTTTGCCGTTTACACTGTTTTAACAATATATCGTATAGTCACAGAATATACGGCCTCAGGAGCGCAATAAACTGGATTTTCTTAGACCGACGTCGATTTACAAACGTTTTGATTAATTTAGCGTCAGGACCTAGAAATACAGAAACTTCATTGATAACTAATTGGTTTCGAAACCAATTAGTTCTCAATGTTACCGTCGTCAGAACCTTTTAGAGTTTATCAGAAACTTTATGCTTTGCTTTGAAACTTCTTATGAACGTTTTGATAAAAACGGGGATAGAGCTAGGATGGAGAGAGATGACAATTGATGACTATCGTTCTGCAAGTGCTACTGAAGGGGCGTAATGACATTTACTTGAACTCCATACACTGACGAGCAGAGGAAACAATTTTCGCCATCGCTGTGAGAGGTGAGGTGGAGGGTAGCATCACAGCTGTAGTAGAGTGCTAAGAGCAAAGGGAAAGTCGGTCGTTGTTATCTAGCGTCGCAATATGACGCAGTCACGTAACGACGCTCCGACACTACCCTCCGCTTGCATCGAAATGACAAGTGGTGACACGGGCGGAAAGGAGTGGGGATGGAATTGTGACTGTATTGCTTACAGACGAAGTTGAGATGAAGACAGATTAACCGTTTGAAGCCAGACGTTTGGTACATCAGGTATAAAGTATAAAACACTGCGTGCCCATCGCAAATACCAGCCGGTTAACATTTAGGGAAGTGGTCACAGTAAACACATTAGTATACCACGTGGTATACGAGTATACAGAGTTCTGAACGTTACAACAGGTGGTTCATGTAGTTGCCACGGTTGGGTTGTCAGAATTTAATCTCTACGAGCTGTTAGAATTTCTGTTCTGAAAATGAATCGTATTAAACACCTAAGGCGAAAATTAACCCAAATTTTAAAGGTCCAGTCCGTACCGCGCAGTAAACACACTCCGTCTCAGTTATACAAACCAGTCAGTAAATGCTGTACAGTGAAATAATCGCTGTTTGTTCTGAGATCCACACAAAACACATAAATACAGTCCGTACCGCGCAGTAAACACACACCGTCTCAGTTATACAAACCAGTCAGTAAATGCTGTACAGTGAAATAATCGCTGTTTGTTCTGAGATCCACACAAAACACATAAATACAGTCCGTACCGCGCAGTAAACACACACCGTCTCAGTTATAACAAACCAGTCAGTAAATGCTGTACAGTGAAATAATCGCTGTTTGTTCTGAGATCCACACAAAACACATAAATACAGTCCGTACCGCGCAGTAAACACACACCGTCTCAGTTATACAAACCAGTCAGTAAATGCTGTACAGTGAAATAATCGCTGTTTGTTCTGAGATCCACACAAAACACATAAATACAGTCCGTACCGCGCAGTAAAACACACACCGTCTCAGTTATACAAACCAGTCAGTAAATGCTGTACAGTGAAATAATCGCTGTTTGTTCTGAGATCCACACAAAACACATAAATACAGTCCGTACCGCGCAGTAAACACACACCGTCTCAGTTATACAAACCAGTCAGTTAATGTTGTACAGTGAAATAATCGCTGTTTGTTCTGAGATCCACACAAAACACATAAATACAGTCCGTACCGCGCAGTAAACACACTCCGTCTCAGTTATACAAACCAGTCAGTTAATGTTGTACAGTGAAATAATCGCTGTTTGTTCTGAGATCCACACAAAACACACAAATACAGTCCGTACCGCGCAGTAAACACACTCCGTCTCAGTTATACAAACCAGTCAGTTAATGTTGTATAGTGAAATAATCGCTGTTTGTTCTGAGATCCACACAAAACACATAAATACAGTCCGTACCGCGCAGTAAACACACTCCGTCTCAGTTATACAAACCAGTCAGTTAATGCTGTACAGTGAAATAATCGCTGTTTGTTCTGAGATCCACACAAAACACATAAATACAGTCCGTACCGCGCAGTAAACACACTCCGTCTCAGTTATACAAACCAGTCAGTTAATGTTGTACAGTGAAATAATCGCTGTTTGTTCTGAGATCCACACAAAACACATAAATACAGTCCGTACCGCGCAGTAAACACTCCGTCTCAGTTATACAAACCAGTCAGTTAATGCTGTACAGTGAAATAATCGCTGTTTGTTCTGAGATCCACACAAAACACATAAATACAGTCCGTACCGCGCAGTAAACACTCCGTCTCAGTTATACAAACCAGTCAGTTAATGTTGTACAGTGAAATAATCGCTGTTTGTTCTGAGATCCACACAAAACACATAAATACAGTCCGTACCGCGCAGTAAACACTCCGTCTCAGTTATACAAACCAGTCAGTTAATGTTGTACAGTGAAATAATCGCTGTTTGTTCTGAGATCCACACAAAACACATAAATACAGTCCGTACCGCGCAGTAAACACTCCGTCTCAGTTATACAAACCAGTCAGTTAATGCTGTACAGTGAAATAATCGCTGTTTGTTCTGAGATCCACACAAAACACATAAATACAGTCCGTACCGCGCAGTAAACACTCCGTCTCAGTTATACAAACCAGTCAGTTAATGTTGTACAGTGAAATAATCGCTGTTTGTTCTGAGATCCACACAAAACACATAAATACAGTCCGTACCGCGCAGTAAACACTCCGTCTCAGTTATACAAACCAGTCAGTTAATGTTGTACAGTGAAATAATCGCTGTTTGTTCTGAGATCCACACAAAACACATAAATACAGTCCGTACCGCGCAGTAAACACACTCCGTCTCGGCTGTAACAACCAATCAGTGCTGTATAGGTAAATAATCGCTGTTTGCTCTCAGATACGTTCAAAAGACACAAATGCACCTCGTGGGCAAAAGTAGAATTTCTTACCATTATGCATAAACCTGATGGTACGTAAAGTAACCACTGGGCTTTGAAGGGTTAAAACTTGTGTCACTACCCTGGATTTTAGTATTACTTTACGCGCCTAGATGAGGGCCTATGTCAACCGAGGGGGGCAACTCGACCTGCTAATTGCGAAGCCTTCCGGACTGATCCATAAGTAAAGTGGCTGATTCCGGGTTCGATCCCGGGCCAGTCCATGTGTGATTTGTGGTGGACAAAGTGGCACTGGGACTAGTCCTTCGGTTTTCCCCCGTCAGTTTCTTTCCACCTTGGAAATGAAAAAAAAAAAATGATCACCTTTCTCTTCATCATAAGGGTTGCACAGTAAGCCTTAAGGCAGCTTCTACTGCGGGGGCCCTTCTCCCCCCCCCCCCAAAAGCCGATTAGTGTGTAGCGTTCAGACCTTTATACAGCCGTCGCCGCATTAGTGATATTGGCGCAGCTTGTGCAGTTTGGACCGGACAGAATGTTGTTTCGGTCTTTATTTTACTGCCTTGCCGGCTGTATGTTCCGTGTAACATCGATTGAGTTGAAGAGGCTAATTATATGCTTTGAATGCGACGAAATGGACTAAATATTTATTGAAGTGAAGAGATGATCGCAGAGGTTTATCTGTTCAGCGGAGCGTTCGGTAACAAACTCATTGAACGTGCATTCATCACAGAAACGTTGGAGGCCATTTGGTACGAAATATGCGTGTAAATTCGGTAAATAGTTCTGTGTAATACCTTTTGGACGGATGGCGGCAGTTGGAAAGAGTGGTGGAGGAACACGCCACGGCCCTTTTGAAAGTTCTGTTAAATTTTCTCGTTGAATCAGAGACATTCAAAAAAGCCCACGAAATTCGAGTAATGTATAAATATAGCCTCTGCCCTGTGCGATCGTATAATTTAACTTACTACAACATATGTTTCAGAATCACCAAAGACTAATTACTATATAACTGTATACAGGGTGATTCAGGAGGACTGGTCCATATTTTGGGAGGTCACAGTATCCGTAATTGTAAGATGTTCATATGAAGATGTGCGTAATTCTGAATGGTTACCGAGATACAGCTGTTTGAATCTACAGACATAACTCCGTTGTTGCATGAAGAGCGAAGTTTACAAAACAAAGGTGGATACACAGACGAATTGCTCGCACGCATTTTGGATGCTGCTGCCTGCATAAAGTAACGTGAAGATCAACTGAGACGAACAACACGCGATCTTCGCACACGAGTTGCAAAGTGCACTGAGGTTGACGGTGGGATTTTCGAACATTTATTGTAAACTGTAACAAATTTGTCATTTAAACATTGAAATTAAAATTAAATGAAGATTAATAATTTCTCTGGTGGCAGACAGATAAAGAAGTGACAGTATCCACATTGCAGACAGGAGAACGATAATTGCTGTCAAAATAATGATATAAATTTCTGAGCAGTACTGACATTGATCTGTATTTATCTCCAGTCCTAACTCCGTGGCATCGGCAGCTTGCCACTACATTTCTCTGAACTCTTTAATTTTACAAGAAAAAAAGTAAAGATGAAACTGACTAGTAATTCTTTCTGTTCTCTATACTCGGTGTCGGATTGCAGAGAGCAGTAAATGTCAAACAAACACATGCTTTACTGTAAAGTAGTTAATTACTGTTGTGCCTTGTGTCGACGGGGATACCAGAAATGCTCTGAGTTCCTTTAAAGAACCGTGGAACGCATAGCTAGCTTTATGTTAAACCTGTGATACGATTGCAGTGTGTCTGGTCGGTATTGAGATGCACAGGTTGTGAAACGGGACTAAAACATACATACATGAATGCCTTAAATTATAAATTTAAAACCAACTTGAATGCACACTCATAATAATAATAATAATAACATTTGCCTCTTGCCTCCTCTTTTCGAGGTTACTAAGTCGTGCGCATTCGTGGCAGTTGGTGACTGGTCAACTGGCCGCGCTTACTGTTCTATCGATCCTGATGTGACCGCCAGAGCCATCTGGCAGGTAGTCAGGAGACTTGGGCGAGAAATGGAGGCAGTTTTGCTTACGCAACATTTCTATTCATGCCCGTAAGGTTCTTTTACATGCCGTAAATCTACGACATGGGACCGACGGCTTTACTTCGCCTCCGAAGGAAGTGGTGCTACGGATTTTTATCACCCTTAAAAATCCATTGACCTCGGTCGGGATCGAACCCGCGAACCTTGGGTCCAGTGGCGAGCACGCTAACCACTAGTCCACCGAGGCGACAGAAAACTTTAATAGTAGATTAATTAACCCGACATGTTTCGGTCAGGTACCTGACCATCTTCAGGGGTGTACCTGACCGAAACATGTCGGGTTAATTTAATCTACTATTAAAGTTTTAAATAGTGATTGTGCATCAAGTTGGTTTTAAATTTAATTTATACAAGATGCACGGTGAATGCAATATTAAATGAATGCCTTAGTAAGACACGTGTGTCAACTTGTGAGCACCTCATCGTGTGCGACACTGTAATGTGCTCTCGTGCACAGTCGGCCCCTCTTGTTAGCAGTACAGTAGGCCCTCGATTTAACGGATTTCGGATTTAAAGGACAAAAAATTTCTGTCCTAAAGGAAAAATTTAGAACCCTTTTTTTATTATTATTCGCGAATAGAGCACGCTAAAAGGTTGGGTCAATGAGTGTTGGCAACACTGCACTAGTTACATTGTACAGTGGCAACACTGCACTAGTTACATTGTACAGTTTTTGACGTGTTTAATTAAAATAAAGTTTGGTTCCTGTCGTAAATATATTTTTATATTTCTAACAAATGTTTTAGTGGCGTGTATAAATTACTGAATGTACATTACAATAATATTTTATTCATACTTATACATTATAATAACATTTTAATACATCCTGTACATTGTGAGTTCGTTATTAATATATGTTTTTAGAATACTTTAGATTTAACGGACTTTAGGCAATAGCGGACACCCCTTCCCCCAATTAGTCCGTTATATCGAGGGCTACTGTATATTCTTCCCATACCAGTGCCGGCCTTAGCAAACGCGGCCTATTGCGATCCTTGTGGCGGCCCCTAAAATTATTGTGCGGAACAAAAAGAGGACTAACGTTTTGGTATATTAACGTAAGTCATAAAATCATTATAAAAAGCTTTGTGCGGAATGACGCTACGTATTTTTAAAAATTGCTAATGTGCGAATCCCCGATGAGCGCGGGGTCCCCGTAAGCGTGGGGCCCGATTGCGTGAAATCAAGTCCAATCGGACTAAGGCCGGCCGTGCCCCATACCATACCACATGGGCGGACATCATTGCATTACAGAGCTGCTCCTGACAGTGCCGTGTTTTTGGCATTGACTGGTTGTCGGCGGCTTAAGTATTTCCTGGAATATATTTTGGCATGACCGTGATTGGACAGTTGAAGGTGTGATGTCACAAGGCGAGGTGTGCTTGTGGGGGTCGGGGAGGATGAGCTTCCTGAATTCTTAGAAGGTATATGCAAGATGTTGCGATGAGTATGTGAAGCCTGAAGTGGACACTTGTATGGCGGAATCAAGTGCGGACCAAGCTGTATCTGCGAGTGTTCCAAGAAGGTCAGATACGTGGAAGGAAATGTGTTTGGAGGATGAAACACGAAGGCGGAAAATGCTTTGAAGATCACTTATCACTAAGGAGAATTCTTAGTCTTGATGGAATGCATCCAGTTGTACAAATCAGCAATACAAAACACGACGATGGAGGCAGGAGTTTATTTATGCTATATGTGTGAAGAAGGAAGGCTAACTGGATTGGTCACATCTTGCGTAGAAACTGCCTTCTGAAACACGTGATTAAAGGAAAGTTAGAAGGAAGGATAGAAATGACGGGACGACGAGGGAGAAGACGTAAGCAGCTACTGGATGACCTTAAGGAAAAGAGAAGATACTGGAAATTGAAAGAGGAAGCACTAGATAGCACCCTGTGGAGAACTCGATTTGGAAGAGGCTACGGACCTGTCGTAAGACAGACTACAGAATGAATGAATGAATGAATGAATGAATGAATGTGTGAGACACTGAAGACTGCATATGTCGGTCAATCACGTGGCCATCTTGAAGTCTGTTGAAAGAAATATTGTCTCGACACGTATAGTGTTCACTAATGTTGTGTCTAAGTCAATCGTCTTTTCTTATAGAGGTCATGATCAAACACGAAGACTTGGGAATTTTTGGACGGCCAGCTATGAAGCGCAGTAGCTGCTGTACGCTGTTTGTATCCACCCCCTCTCTCACACTATTGGCTGTCATCACATCACACGTTTTGCTACCCCGCCGTACTTTCCAGAATCTACGTTATAGGCTTTCTTTCCCACTCGGACTCTTGACCCGTGAGGATGGGACCGATACGTTGTCCCGAAACGTCGGTAAACAATTACCACACGACGTCGCGTAATACCCCAGAAGACCGCAGATTTCATCAACATCGCGGCGGAAGCCTCAAGTCACCTTTCGATCAGTTCCTGTCAACATCGCCTGACTGCCCAGTGACATACACCCTTTACACTGACTGCAGTCGCACCAGTTCTGGTAGGTAAAAGGTAAAGCTATCCCTGTACAGGCCTGGAGGATTCCAGGAGGTTTAGTTTCCCAAATTTCAAAACAATCGACACATGAAGGAGGTAAGGTTATCAGCCCAACGCACCGGCCGCCTTAACTCCCTAGGAGATATTCCTGGTACTGATTTCCGTAAGAGGCTGAGTCGACCCCGGGGCCATAGCCCGGCCGGAAGGATTATGTCAATGAAAAATTGCAATGACACCATCGGGAATCGAACCCGCGACCTTCCGGCTTGTAGCGCAGTGAGTGTATTGCGCGTTCTTGGGGCGTGCTCCTGGCGACAGCAATCAGTTTGCACCACACTTAGTACCTCTTGGTAGTCTGGTGTAGCGGTCAGGAGGTACCGTACTTTCGACTGAGATTTTGTTGGTTTCCTCAGCCCCTTCAAGCGATTGTCGCCCGTGACCGTCTCCTTCCTAATCCTCCACTACAAATCAAAGTTCGAATTCCAATTAATTTCGACACCAAATGCCTGTAGTTGGTACAGTGTCGTTAAATAACCCAAGACTCGTTATTTATGGCCGCCCACTGCAGAGTAAGAATGATCTAACGGGGAGGGCTTTGCAGACGGAACAGTGACTGATTATGCTTGCTTTAGTAGGGCAGTAACGTGGTACGTCAGTGTGTTAGGATGTGAGCACTGCATAATTTACTGTGCGCGCAGTCCTGCAGTGTGTTAGGCTGTGAGCACTGCATAATTTACTGTGCCCGCAGTCCTGCAGTGTGTTAGGCTGTGAGCACTGCATAATTTACTGTGCCCGCAGTCCTGCAGTGTGTTAGGCTGTGAGCACTGCATAATTTACTGTGCGCGCAGTCCTGCAGTGTGTTAGGCTGTGAGCACTGCATAATTTACTGTGCCCGCAGTCCTGCAGTGTGTTAGGCTGTGAGCACTGCATAATTTACTGTGCGCGCAGTCCTGCAGTGTGTTAGGCTGTGAGCACTGCATAATTTACTGTGCGCGCAGTCCTGCAGTGTGTTAGGCTGTGAGCACTGCATAATTTACTGTGCGCGCAGTCCTGCAGTGTGTTAGGCTGTGAGCACTGCATAATTTACTGTGCCCGCAGTCCTGCAGTGTGTTAGGCTGTGAGCACTGCATAATTTACTGTGCGCGCAGTCCTGCAGTGTGTTTAGGCTGTGAGCACTGCATAATTTACTGTGCGCGCAGTCCTGCAGTGTGTTAGGCTGTGAGCACTGCATAATTTACTGTGCGCGCAGTCCCGCAGTGTGTTAGGCTGTGAGCACTGAATAATTTACTGTGCGCGCAGTCCTGCAGTGTGTTAGGCTGTGAGCACTGCATAATTTACTGTGCGCGCAGTCCTGCAGTGTGTTAGGCTGTGAGCACTGCATAATTTACTGTGCGCGCAGTCCTGCAGTGTGTTAGGCTGTGAGCACTGCATAATTTACTGTGCGCGCAGTCCTGCAGTGTGTTAGGCTGTGAGCACTGCATAATTTACTGTGCACGCAGTCCTGAATCACGTGCGTTATAAAGAAAACTGGAAGCCGAAGTCACTGCTTGTATTTAATAAACCTAAAACACGCCGTCCCCTTGTCGTTTGACTGTAATTTATCGCGTATAATAAAACCGTGCAATATGAATGCCTGTAAACAGCCAGCGTCAATATAAACACACGAACCTCAACATTTATTATGCATAAAACAGAGGATGTTTATTCAGTTTCGGCCAGTATTGTAGGCGTTTTTGTATTTATCAGAAGGATCAGTGCTGTTGAAATACTGCCCAAAGTCGTGTGTAAATTTCATTCTAAGCACCAGAAAATGCTAATTTGACTTCTCGTTCGAGAATATTTCTTGCAGTTCAGTGTGAGTTTTCTGCCACGCAGTGGCACCGTAGTTACTGGTACAGTACCGTGTATTAGAGTCACGACTGTTTCATAGTTTTTTGCGACACGCTTCGTCTATAATAGGCCCACTGGCTATGTGACAGTAATAGGGAAATGGAAATGGAAAATCGCGGTGTGTTGGAGTATGCGGGGGCACTTGCCTGGAAGGGTTGAAGGGAGTCATACAGTATCAGGCCTCTAATTAGGATTTTGAAATCGACGGGTTTTGAGATCGTTATCTGTGCATAGTACGGAGTGTTGAGGTAACCCCATTTTAGAGCTGTTTGTGTAATGGCGTTCGGAATGCGACTGTGTTTTGATTCGTGCCTTTTAACCGTTTGAATACGGAATTTAAATGATTTATATTTGAAGATTCAGCTCGTACCTCGCAGTAAACAGCCAGTCTGCATTATAAAAATCGGTCAGTTAATGCAGTACCTAGACCGTGCCATTGCTCTGGTGGTTAGTCGCCGGCCTGTTACCGCGGAGGCCCGGGTTCGATCCCGGGTCGGTCAATGTGGGATTTGTGGTGGACAAAGTGGCACTGGGACAGGTTTTTCCCCCCAGTACTTCGGTTTTCCCTTGTAAATTTCATTCCACCTGTGCTCCATTACATGGAAAAGCAAAAAAAAACATCATAAACACAGGGTTGCACAATAAGCCTTCAGGCTGCGGTGCGTCCGTAGCATCTGCTGCGGGGCCCTTCAATAAATAAAAAAATAATGCTGTACCTACAAGGAAATAATTGCTGTTGGAGAGCCATACAAATGCATTGTGTGGGCAGGACGTACAACTTACTGTCAGCGTTGTTGTGTATAAAGTAACTGGGCCTTTAAATGACTAATAAACTCCGTATGGAGGGTATACCGACATTGCGGCCGTTAAACTGGAGGGGAGAGGAGCAGCAATTACATTCACCTTAAAGATTGCGACAAATTTTTGGAAACAGAATGAATATTTTTTGGTGGGTTAAAGTTTAGTTTTGTATGAAACAGAAACGCACCGGGCTAGCGGTGCGTCGTGATTTGTTTCCACATTTCATCACAAGAGCTTGTGACCAAAGAGTTAAAATGTAGTGTGTCGATAGATCATGCATTTAAAGACACTGTGCTTGTGCAAACTTGCAGACTTTTTGCACAAAGAGCACTGCGCTACGGACATGCTGATCCACAGACGTTTTGCACAAAGAGCACTGCGCTACGGACATGCTGATCCACAGACGTTTTGCACAAAGAGCACTGCGCTACGGACATGCTGATCCACAGACGTTTTGCACAAAGAGCACTGCGCTACGGACATGCTGATCCACAGACGTTTTGCACAAAGAACACTGCGCTACGGACATGCTGATCCACAGACGTTTTGCACAAAGAGCACTGCGCTACGGACATGCTGGCCCACAGACGTTTTGCACAAAGAGCACTGCGCTACGGACATGCTGGCCCACAGACGTTTTGCACAAAGAGCACTGCGCTACGGACATGCTGGCCCACAGACGTTTTGCACAAAGAGCACTGCGCTACGGACATGCTGGCCCACAGACGTTTTGCACAAAGAGCACTGCGCTACGGACATGCTGATCCACAGACGTTTTGCACAAAGAGCACTGCGCTACGGACATGCTGGCCCACAGACGTTTTGCACAAAGAGCACTGCGCTACGGACATGCTGGCCCACAGACGTTTTGCACAAAGAGCACTGCGCTACGGACATGCTGGCCCACAGACGTTTTGCACAAAGAGCACTGCGCTACGGACATGCTGGCCCACAGACGTTTTGCACAAAGAGCACTGCGCTACGGACATGCTGATCCACAGACTTTTGCACAAAGAGCACTGCGCTACGGACATGCTGATCCACAGACGTTTTGCACAAAGAGCACTGCGCTACGGACATGCTGATCCACAGACGTTTTGCACAAAGAGCACTGCGCTACGGACATGCTGATCCACAGACGTTTTGCACAAAGAGCACTGCGCTACGGACATGCTGATCCACAGACGTTTTGCAGAAAGAGCACTGCGCTACGGACATGCTGATCCACAGACGTTTTGCACAAAGAGCACTGCGCTACGGACATGCTGGCCCACAGACGTTTTGCACAAAGAGCACTGCGCTACGGACATGCTGATCCACAGACGTTTTGCACAAAGAGCACTGCGCTACGGACATGCTGGCCCACAGACGTTTTGCACAAAGAGCACTGCGCTACGGACATGCTGATCCACAGACGTTTTGCAGAAAGAGCACTGCGCTACGGACATGCTGATCCACAGACGTTTTGCACAAAGAGCACTGCGCTACGGACATGCTGATCCACAGACGTTTTGCACAAAGAGCACTGCGCTACGGACATGCTGGCCCACAGACGTTTTGCACAAAGAGCACTGCGCTACGGACATGCTGATCCACATATTCACGATATTTCTATAGAATTGTGAGAAGTAAACGTGTCACGTAATTTTCCCAAAACTCGCAGCTGCCAACAGTGTGTTGTTTGTATTTGGTTTAGGTGTTACGGTGTTTCCCTTGCTTAATTATTCGTATCACAAATACAGGGTGATATGACAAACGAAGTTTGTTCTGTTTTGTCACACAGTGCCATATATCCGATGCTAATAAGCTGTACTAAGTGTTATTTACCTCTGGCACGATGTACCAACAGCTGTTTTTTCTGTTACAGGAACGTACACGAGGGTTTGAACTTCGAACCAGTGTTCCTCAGTTGTCCGCTATGCTATAAAACGCGGCAAATTGCGGACGGCGGAAGTGACGTAGACGATGGGCGGGAAGTTGCTGAGGCTTCTGCTTCTGCTGTGTGCCGCCGTAGCGCTGCTGTGTTCCCTAGCTTCAGCTGAGCAAGGTAGAGTGTCAACAGAATATTAACTTGCTATGAAATATGGTGCACAGTTTTGCCATGTGCGTTTCATGAATACTTCGAAGAACATATATTGTGTTTGTGTGTCTTTGGGCGGGCAGTTTTCATTATCTTCTGTACTTAATTCAGACCGTCAGCGGATGGTACAATGTTGTCTTCCCATTCATGGAGTAGCCTCACTTCCGGTGCCTGTGGAGGCATCATGTCAGTCCGTCTTTGCTCTGTTCAATTGAAACCCCGAATAGTTAGTTTTAAAGCATGGTTGCAGACACAGAGATGGATGGACGGATTGATAGATAGATAGATAGATAAATAGACAGACAGACCGGGAGATGGCTGGATAGATAGACAGACAGACGGACGGCTGGATAGATAGACATGGATTCATGGTCGAGTATGTAGATACAGATAGATAGATAGATAGATATATAAATAAATGTATGGATAGGTATAGATAGATAGATAGACAGACAGAAGATAGATAGATAGACAGACAGATAGATAGATAGATAGATAGATAGATATACAGATAGATAGATAGATAGATAGATAGATATATAGACAGACAGATAGATAGATATATAGATAGATGGACAGAGAGATAGATATATAGACAGACAGATAGTTATATAGATAGATAGACAGACAGATATATATATATATATATATATATATAGACAGACAGATAGATAGATAGATAGATATATAGATAGACAGACAGATAGACAGACATATAGATAGACATATAGATAGATAGACAGATATATATATACATATATATAGACAGAGATAGATATATAGATATATAGATATATAGATAGATAGACAGAGAGATAGATAGATAGATATATAGATAGATAGATATATAGATAGATAGACAGACAGATATATATATATATATATATATATATATATATATATATATAGACAGATATATAGATAGATAGACAGACAGATAGATAGATAGATAGATAGATAGATATAGATAGACAGATAGATGATAGATAGAATATATAGATAGATAGACAGAGATAGATGTATAGATAGATAGACAGAGAGATAGATATATAGATAGGTAGACAGACAGATAGATAGATAGATAGATAGATAGATAGATATATAGATAGACAGATATATATATATATATATATATATATAGATAGACAGAGAGATAGATAGATAGATATATAGATAGACAGACAGATAGATATATAGATAGACAGACAGATAGATAATAGATAGACAGACAGATAGATAGACAGACAGACAGACAGATAGATAGACAGACAGACAGACAGATAGCTAGATAGATAGAGAGGGCAGGATAGGATGCGATACGTTATAAATGTATAAATAACAACACATTATATGACGATAGTGCCTTTAAGGAAGGAACTAGTAAAGTGCTACATTTGGAGCATAGCTTTGTGTGGTGCTGAAACGTGGACACTTCGGAAAGTAGATCAGAATTGTCTGGAAAGTTTTGAAATGTGGTGCTGGAGAAGAATGGAGATCAGTTGGACCGATCGTGTGAGAAATGAAGAAGTATTACACAGAGTCAAGGAGGAGAGGAATATCGTACATACAATAAAAAGAAGAAAGGCTAACTGGATTGGTCACATCTTGCGTAGAAACTGCTTTCTGAAACATGTGATTGAAGGACAGTTAGAAGGAAGGATAGATATGACGGGAAGACGAGGGAGAAGACGTAAGCAGCTACTGGATGACCTTAAGGAAAAGAGAAGATACTGTAAATTGAAAGAGGAAGCACTAGATCTCACCCTGCGGAGAACTCGCTTTGGAAGAGGCTACGGACCTGTCGTAAGACAGACTGCAGAATGAATAAGTGCATGCAGCAACGGTGACAGTTTCTCCCCGTCAGACGCCAGTGACAATAACAAAGTATTTCTGCGTTACGTGGCCCTGTTTTCTGCAGTTGAAACAAATTCCTGTGGATGTATGCTGCTGCTGCGTGCAGAATCATCTTGGTGTCTGTAAGGACATGTATATGTCCAGTGAAAGTTTGCTGTGGGAGATTTGAAGTCTACATTGTGGCGTCGGAACCGGAAGTTCCAACATCGTCAGTACCGGCGACCACCACTGGACACATCTTCAGTCCCTAGTACCATTGCTCGCCAATTCTCCAAACGTATCTCCCTAACTGTCATCGTTTGCTGTTACTGTATCTCCTGCTTGGTCTTCCAAATAAGTGATTTTGCAAGAACTCTTCATACGGATGCTTCATACACTCATATTGCCTCCTCCTCGTCCAAGGCCCTCCCATTGTAGCCGTCTTGATTTATGCACAAGTGACGCAGTTGTCTGTTTTGCTTGCTTAGTGTACTCCACCCTGCTGATGGCCCAGCGTTTTCACGACCGCCGTGCAGCTCGCAGACATTCTTCCATGAAACTGAAGCAGCGCGTTTCACACTTGTACAAAGCCACTGCCAAACGAGCCGTTCTGTACAGGGTTATTCAAAATGATTGTCGGGGTTTTAACAACTTGTCATACACAATACACTTGAGATAGGAGTATATAGTTGCACCGATGGATCAAGAAGTTATCAAAGTTTTTTTTTTTATGATGTGCTGTGTGCAGTAGTTATGCATTTCTCCGCTTGGAGCGCAGTTTACTAAGATGGCGGCGAACGGCAGTGAGAAGGCGTTTTGTGTGCTTACATTTCATGAATGTCGGTCAGTTACAATTATACAATTACATATAGAGCACCTGTAAGGTGTGTCACAAAAACTTGGAGTGTTGTTCTATTAAATAAAAAAATACATATACTGCTATCTCAAGTGTATTGTGTATGACAAGTTGTTAAAACCCCGACAATCATTTTGAATAACCCTGTATATTACAATATTCATCGGTTGGGAAGTAAGACCGGGGGGGGGGGGGGGGGGGGGGGGATGATGACATAATGTTATGGTAATGCTGTTTGTTGAAGGGCGTCACCATTTGTGCTAACCGTTTAAGGAGTCGTGGTGATTATAAATAACGTAAGAGGTAAATTTGCCCCTGTCCACGTCACGAAGGCGTGTAGAGGGAGCAGAGGTATAGCTCCACTCATTCTTGATCGGGGCATTAGAAGGTAAAGTTGTCCCTGCTCACGCCATAAAGGCATATGGAGGGAGTAGAGGATAGCGCCACTCATTCTTAATCTAGGCATCAGAGGGAAGTCAGTGCTTATCATCACGTCCCGGCCGCTTTACCCCTGTGAAATAACCCCGGTTCCCATTGAATAGGAGGATGGGTGGGTTCCAGAGCCGTGTGACGTTTTTGTGAAGAGAGAACCCCTGCTTTCTCGACACAGTATGTATGTTTCTCACATTCAACACCGATTATTTCCATAAACAGCATTGATTGATTGATTGATTGATTGATTGAACGCTCGATCTCTGCAGTATAGACGGGTTGTTCCCTGTGACGTGAGAACTGAGGACCTGGCGTCGGGCAGCCAGGTAGGCGGCAGGACTTCAAACTGACCATTCGTGTCTAACAGTGCCACTGTCTTCAGAATGTGTGGACCTTACTTCCTGTCCACCAATACCCTGCATGGCGTGGTGATACAGAAGCAGCTTTACCTTTCACATTTGGCCAATGTTTTTCGGCGTGCTGGTGTTAACATCCTTAGTCTGTAGAAACAAACTAACCAAACAGTTCCACTGTCTCTTAGAGCAGTGACTGACGTGCTTTGCATTTCAGTTAGAAGTTCTTTCACAAGTAAGATCAACATGGCCGTGTACTGTACACGTATTTGGTCACATGAATATGTATCGGTCGGAGGTACGACCTGGACAAAGAAAACTGAACTGCTGCGTGCCACGAAGACAGAACGTGGCACGGTAATCTGGGAGCCGGTAACATGCAGTAATGCCGGTAATTCTTGTTGAAAGTTGACGTCATGCGAAAATTAAGATTTTGAAGTACGTCCGCTAAATTGAATTTTCATTCCTTGTGTGGGTTTATGGTATGTATACTATTAACACCTTTCATTCATTCATTCATTCATTCATTCATCATCATTCATTCGTTCGTTCATTCATCTCCACAGAGTGCGAGCTAGTGCTTCGTCTCTCCATTTCCAATATCCTCATGTTGTCTTAAGATCATCCAGTAGCTTCTTACGTCTTCTTCCTCGTCGTCCCGTCACTTGTATCCTACCTTAAATCTTTCCTTCAATAACATGTTTTAGAAGGCAGTTTCTACGCAAGATGTGACCAGTCCAAGCGTATTGTACTTGTGTGTAATAAACGCACTTTCACTGCGCAGGTCTTATTTTAGAAGATGACTGTGGCTTAGCCAGTTAAATTCCCTGATTTTAAGGAAACCTGAAGGAACGAGTAATTATGCTGTTCTTAAAGCATAGTTGTTAAATGGATTAAGAACATGCTGCATGTTCCGGCCGTAATGAGCCACCATGAGTCTTTATATGAAAATAGCGTATTTAAAACGAAATATTGTCGCACAATTAATTTTTATTATGTTTGACTGTGTTCTTAAATCACAGATATTTACACAAGGCAACGCGATGTTACACGTAAGAAATACTGTTTACTTGTGGAGAAGCAAAATCGTTAAAATACGGTACACATTTATTTCGCAAGAAAGTTTTTAGAATTTTTTTTTACGGCTTGTTAACCGTCATAAAATTTAAATTTGATTAGACTTAGTTTTAAACTGTAATTCTGTTTTGCGCTGGACCGAATATGTTGAATACAGCCATGTATACGTACATTAGGTGCGCTGTCACCCGTCAGGTGTGGCCTGTATTTCTGGTAAGACGCACTAAATAGATACACAAAGGTATATTTCGGCTGTCATGTTCGTAATGCCTTACTTTTCGCAGATATAAGTAACATGGATCCAGAATACTGCCTTCCTGTCACAAGCAGGGATTCAGTGCGAAAGAACCCACAAGAAATTTTAGTATTCTGTATGTTAACACCCCCCCCCCCCCCCCCCCCCCCCGCGCACAGGGCCCCGCGCTATTGGCCTTGTGTACACCACTGCCTTATATCCTTGTAATATGCGACATCGTACGGCTGTACAAACTGTAATCTGTTTCTGTAGGTAAGACTGTAAACTTAACTGAATTTGGCGGTGTAGCGATTGAGGTTCTGGAGGTCCCGGGTTCGTATCTTGGACCGGACATGTGCTGTCCTGGTTTTACTGCGGCCTTCCACGGCTGGTGCAGCGCGAGGTTTAAGAAACTGTGGAACATTCCCTCCGTCATCATCGTACTGCATGGCATAGTGCTATGATGCGGCGTTAACTTTATAGTACCATCCCTCTTATGCGTGTATTTTGTCATCCACGTCTAACTGCGCCACTACGTCGATAGAGTTGTGTAAAGAACTTTCCAAAGTACGTTGATTTTACAGAGTGTCCCTTTTATCGTGTCCCCGAGCACGACAGCTTTATCGCATAGAAAGCCTGCATCCACCGGTCTATCCCGTGACAGCTGAGTGTTCGGGTCGCCATAAAAGGGACACTCTTTATATTTCAGACTAGCATGTAATTATAAATAATGACTTGTAAATAAGAAATGGTCGTGGCCGTGTCAAGGTACTAACCTCCAGGAGTACCAACCACCGCACCGCGACGTACGGACAGAAACACACTTTTAAAAATTAAAGGTGAGGCCGGCACGTGATCTGCATTACGGACCGCGCAGCTCGCAGTAACATTAACATAACTAGAAAGGGTCCTGACGTACGCGCCTCACTCCAAAACGACAGGCTGTGTGCTACATACAGCACGCCGAAGCCCCAGCCGTAGTTCATGACCTATGACGTAATCTGTTTTTTTTTTTACGAAAAATGCGAGATTTGTTTCAGATACTTCCCTGCATTGCTAACAGAAGTAAGTAGCAATGAGTATAAAAATATCGGAGTACCGTGTGTTTTAATTCCAGACTCGTATACGTCTGTACAACGCGCCCAATATTTGGTTATTCTGTTACGCATGTCTACGGTGGCACCACTGTGCAGCGTACCGTGTTGTGTTGTGTTGTGTTGTGTTGTTGTGTTGTGTTGTTGTCCTTCGATGGTTTTAAACTCGAGACTGAAATGTTTAAAGAAGTGTGTGATGAAATATTGGTGACATTCTTTTTCTTATTTATTAAACGTCATCGGGATTTTTCATTGACTTAATCCTTTCGGCCGCACTATGGCCCTGGGGTCGGCTCAGCCTCTTGACACAAATGAGTAGCAGGGTATATTCTTGGTGGTAAAGACGGCCTGTGCGTAGGACTGACATTACCACCTTCATGTGCCAATTGTCTAGAAATCTGGGAGCCCGAACCTCGTGGAACCCTGAGGGCCTGTCCAGGCCTGTACAGCGATTGCTTTACCTCTAGCTTTACCCTTTTCTCGAACACCCTCAAGCCTATGTTCCTCCCTCAATGTGGCAGACCAAGTTTCACACCCATACAAAACAGCAGATAAAATTGTAGTTTTGTATATCCTGATCTTTATAGTTTTGGATAGCAGACTGGAAGACAAAAAGATCGTGCACCGAATGATAGCAAGCATTCCGTAAGTGCTATCGAATAAAATGTTAACCCTTTAAAGACGAAGCATAAACTGTTTCATTTAAAGACCCAGTTCGTACCGCGCAGTAAACACTTTTCATCTCGGTTAAAAAAAAACAAATCAATTTATGTTATATAAGGCAAACGTCGCTGTTTGTTGTAATATACATACAATACACATAAATACAGTGTGGGCAGAATGTAGAATTTGTGAATGTTAAAACTGTTGATGTATGAAGTAGCCATTAGGCTTTAAAAGGTTAAATTAAATAATTTTAATGACACTTGCTCATTAAGATTTTGTTCTCGCAATGCCAGACCCTGCGCCCTTGGCGTGTGCGCGCGCACCCAAAAATTCTGCCAGTTTGCAGGCAGGGACAGGATCGGAAGGGACTGAGTGCGTGTAATTTTCTGTCTAAATTAGATTATTATTTAATAACTACCTGCGTAATTCTGATTAACTATAAGTGCAGACGCGAGCTTGGTAATTCGACTTAAAATTAATTAACACAAACTCACCCTAACCGAAGTACGTTTCTTTAGTCACAGTTGGTTATTAGTGCAGGAGTAATGAGAGGTGATGCTAATAACTGCAAAGTATGAAGCATTACAGCGCACGTTGTCATTGGCTGATGTGACGTAACATTCCCTAGCGAATGAGGACTCGTTTGCCCAGGGGCGCACAAATCCCGGGCCTTAGCGACTGAATTTTGTACGGTTGCTTGTAATACAGGGCATACACAAAAGAATGGTGCGGTTTTAATAGTGTTCACTATTAAAACCGCACCATTATTTTGTGTATGCCCTGTATTTGTGGGTCCTGAGTGTAGATCTTGCTTCGTCGCCATTATGGCTCCTAGATTTTGGGAAAATTTGTGCTTCCACTGCTTTAGCAACACAGAAGAGCAAATGAGGTCACATCGTTCAGAAATATGCCCCCCCCCTTTAAGACAGTATTCTGCAGTAGATAAATATTCAGCTCGTACCTCACAGAGAACGTATTGTTCATTAGAAATGTGAAGATGGCACAGCTGATGTGTGTGGTGTAGGACTGACGAACATGCTTGGATCAACTGTGTGTCACTTTTTAAGTACAGACGAACCCGGTTATAACGACATCGGTTTATACGACACCTCGTCTATAACGTCAGATATTCTATGGTACCAATTAATTCCTCACAGTTAACCATAACATTGTACTCCTCGGTTATAACAACACTCGTTTATAACGACACAAAATATTCAGTCCCATTTTGACGTTATAACCGAGTTCGACTGTATATAGAGCAGGTTTGAAACGCTAAAAGGAAATTAAGTTGGCACCATGTTGGTACAAAGCATAGCAATAATCTCTGGAAATAATTGCATATTGAAAAAAAGAAACCTCCACAGACTGATTGATCTCGGCAGGCGGGCGGCTTTCGTCACAGAAAAATTAGCACACGTCACATATTGCGCTCGTGGTTTCCAAATTCTGTATGCATGCCCGCGTTTGTAAATATGTTCGTTGGTTGAAAATTCATTTTCCCCATTTGCATATTATTTGTACTTGAGCCCACCAAGTGTGTAGCTTATATCGTTCTGTTCGGTCAGTCGTTTTAAACTTCCTATCTTCTACCCCAAAACACAACGCAAATACATTTATAGAGTAATTGCAAATTCGGATGGCTCTTGGGGGGTGAATGTCCTTCTGAAGAAAATGAGGGGCAAGTTTTGCGTCCAGTGTAATAGCAGCTCTGGGGCAAGCGGTGGCGCAGTTGGTTGAGGCACTGTGCTACAAGCTGGAAGGTCGCGGTTTCGATTTTTCTTTGACATAATCCTAGCGGTCGCACTATAGACCTGGGGTCGACAGAGCCTCTAAGAGAAATGAGTACCAGGGATATTTCTGGGGGTAAAGGCGGCCGGTGAGTAGAGCTAACAACCTTACGACCTCATGTGCCGATTGTGTGGAAATCTGGGAGCCTCACCTCCTGGAAACCTATGGGTCTGTCGAGGTCTGTAATGGGATTGCTTTACGTTATAATAGCGGATGGTGCGAAGGCCGGTCACTAAGAATGTTTACACTGTAAATAATTCGGGTCCTTGTTTACAGCGGTGATTGTGCCGTACTGCTTAACAACATGGTACCCGCTGCAAGTGAGATGTTTATATTTTATCGTCGGACGTGCTTCAGTATCTCTTAATGACAAACTAATGACTAACCTGAACTGTGTTCATAGACTCATGCCAACCGCGCAGTAAACACACTCCGTCTCAGTTATACAAACCAGTCAGTTAATGTTGTACAGTGAAATAATCGCTGTTTGTTCTGAGATCCACACAAAACACATAAATACAGTCCATACCGCGCAGTAAACACACTCCGTCTGAGTTATACAAACCAGTCAGTTAATGCTGTACAGTGAAATAATCGCTGTTTGTTCTGAGATCCACACAAAACACATAAATACAGTCCGTACCGCGCAGTAAACACACTCCGTCTCAGTTATACAAACCAGTCAGTTAATGCTGTACAGTGAAATAATCGTTGTTTGTTCTGAGATCCACACAAAACACATAAATACATTTCGTACCGCGGAGTAAACACACTCCGTCTCAGTTATACAAACCAGTCACTTAATGCTGTACAGTGAAATAATCGTTGTTTGTTCTGAGATCCACACAAAACACATAAATACAGTTCGTACCGCGCAGTAAACACACTCCGTCTCAGTTATACAAACCAGTCAGTTAATGCTGTACAGTGAAATAATCGCTGTTTGTTCTGAGATCCACACAAAACACATAAATACAGTCCGTACCGCGCAGTAAACACACTCCGTCTCAGTTATACAAACCAGTCAGTTAATGTTGTACAGTGAAATAATCGCTGTTTGTTCTGAGATCCACACAAAACACATAAATACAGTCCGTACCGCGCAGTAAACACACTCCGCCTCAGTTATACAAACCAGTCAGTTAATGTTGTACAGTGAAATAATCGCTGTTTGTTCTGAGATCCACACAAAACACATAAATACAGTCCGTACCGCGCAGTAAACACACTCCGTCTCAGTTATACAAACCAGTCAGTTAATGCTGTACAGTGAAATAATCGCTGTTTGTTCTGAGATCCACACAAAACACATAAATACAGTCCGTACCGCGCAGTAAACACACTCCGTCTCAGTTATACAAACCAGTCAGTTAATGTTGTACAGTGAAATAATCGCTGTTTGTTCTGAGATCCACACAAAACACATAAATACAGTCCGTACCGCGCAGTAAACACACTCCGTCTCAGTTATACAAACCAGTCAGTTAATGTTGTACAGTGAAATAATCGCTGTTTGTTCTGAGATCCACACAAAACACATAAATACAGTCCGTACCGCGCAGTAAACACACTCCGTCTCAGTTATACAAACCAATCAGTTAATGCTGTACAGTGAAATAATCGCTGTTTGTTCTGAGATCCACACACAACACATAAATACACTGTGTGGGTAGAACGTAGAACTTTTATGTGCGTTCGCACAGTCGCGAAAAGCGGCTGTTAGCTTCGCTAGGACCGCCTTCCGTCTCTTCATCTGTCCGCATGTATCAGGTCGCACTGGTCGGATTTCCGTGAAATTCGATATTCGAGACCTTTATGAAAATCGTCAAGAAAATCCACATTTGGTTACAAAAATCGGGAAAAGATACTGGACACTTCACATGACGATTTAAGTACGTTTTCTTGTCGGCGACGTTTAATCGCTATAAAGGCGCCCTCTTCTAGTGAAATGGCATCAGGCTGTTAGTCCGTCCGTCTGTCCGCATGTATCAGCGCGGCTCCCTCTGGACTGATTTCAATTAAATTTGATGTTGGAAGCCTTTATGGGGGAAATAAATGCGTCGAGAATTTTCAAATTTGGTTGAAATGGGGCAAAAATGTCGGGCACTTTGCGGTTTATCGTTGCCGGCGACATAAATCACCATAAATTCTCGCCCTTCCGTTGGAATGTCATCAGGCTGCTAGGATCGCCGAGGATATATAAACATACCGGCAACTCGCCACAGTGCTACGTTACATGTACATTGCCAGTCTTGTCTAATATAAAACATGCTGGTACATGCAGTAACCATCGGGCTATGTATATACCAGTCCGTGGCCTGTGTTATCAGCCACCTCCTCATCATCTCGCTACCGTCTTTAAATTTGTTGACGCCAAGATTTTTCGTCAGCGTTGAAAACAGACGCTGATCGCTGAAGCGAGATCAGTATAGCACAGTGTACGTATGTTTTTCAGTTTCTTTACCAACGAATGCACTTTTTATCTTCGTATTTTGTTCAATTCACCCTACACATGTTTCGGCCGTGACTCGGCCATCATCACGGTACGCTGATAAGTTCACTTCACTGTTCACTGGTCCATTTGGTATTATCGCAGAACCGTTACACTGTTTGAGGCTATTTTTTACATTGACAATCACCAGTATAAAAAGTTTCTTCTTCAAGTTTTTTCTTGAAATAGTATATAGTATAGTGTATATAGTATAGTGTATGTAATGTAGTATTTATCTTGCGTTTCAAGTATATACACCAAGACATTTCAAGAAAAGAACTCGAAGAAAATGTTTATACCGGTGATTGTCAATGTAAAAAATAGCCTCAAACAGTGTAACAGTTCTGTGATAATACCAAATGGACCAGTGAACAGTGAAGTGAACTTATCATGTACCCCTGATGATGGCCGAGTCACGGCCGAAACATGTGTAGGGTGAATCGAACAAAATACGAAAATAAAAAGTGCATTGGTTGGTTTAAAAACTGAATATTAATGTCAAGATGCACGGTGAGCACAACGTGACATTGACAGTGTACGTGTGTTCTTTATTTGAGATGTCAGACGCTGTAATCTTATTTCCTGTCCGGCCGTGTATTCACGTGGTCAAGAAGCTGGTCTGAGAAGCTGTTGGGCGATTCCTTCCCTGTCCGATGTTATACGCAGATTGTGGTGCGCGCTGTGGCAATACTTGAGGTCCCCCAGTGAACAGTACAAGTGGTATCGGTTTTGTTCTCCTGTATCCTTCATTTTTAACCCTTTAAGGCCTCATGGTTACTTTATGTACCACCAGGTTTAAACATTCACATTCCGCCCATATGTTTTGTGCGGATCTCAGAATAGTGATTATTGCCGTACAAAATATTATGTGATGTTTTCGTAACCGAGACCAGTGTGTTTACTGCGCGGTACGAAAAGAACATTTAAAATGTAATTCACGTTAATCTCAGTCTTTAAATGCTTCGTCGTGTTTCTGCACCGTAAGTTGATGTTAATCAGTAACCTGATACCGAGAAGAATTTTGAAACTTGTAAGTTTACGTACGTCCATCAGGATTTGAAGGTAGATAAAAAAAGGAAGGACAAGAGCAGGCAGCCAGTCAGCCAGGCGGTCCAGCACACTGCATTCCAGCGAGGCTGGAGCTTGACTAAAACTTGCTAGGCCACTGGCACACGGTGTTGCCACATATCACACCATGAGAAACAATCGTCGCAGGTTCTTGATGTCAGAAGCAGCAACATTGCTGTTTGTACTTACAACAAACAGCCAAGGTACAGACGGGCCGACTTTGCCACCGCTTGTTTTGTGGGCCCATACTTTTAAATAAACATTTAGCATTTGTGTAATAATGCCCAAATGGCGGAGGTGAGAGTGTAATGCAGTATTTTTATGCTGTGCTTCAAGGGAATTGGTCAGTTATGACGGCAAGGGGTAAATGGAAGAATAGCTTTATAGTGAGACTTAAGGTAACAATGTCAGGGTGTGGACAGACTGAATTGTAGTACGTCTGTGGAGGTCGCAGTGGCGAACTGTACGAACGCCTAACTGAAAGTGGGAGTCAGAAATGTGATGAATGTATGTAAAGCTGTCAGCCATTCCGAGAAGGCCCTTCTTGCTGCGCAGTCAGTGACCTGGAAGTTTGCTGTTGGATTCAGATGGTGACTTTATTTTGCTGCACTAACAATACCCAGCAACGTACCGTGACTTCCCTCACCTCTGTATTAATTTAATACAGTGGGGTAAAGAGACCGGAACTTGACGCTCCAGTCTAGTCAGAGTGGTGCTGTCACATTTACGTCTCTGCACCCTCTAAGTCACTGCTTCCCAAACGTTTTCCTTCATTACCCAAAACCGCTTATCAGAAAGTCCTTTTTACCCAATGTAGGTAAAACACTAACTGCACAGAAAATATATTTGACAAGTGAAGAGAGATCGGTAAAAAATAGGAAGCAAACAATATGTTGATGCAGTGTCTTTGTTTTAAACGTCTCTAACATTTTCTTCTACAATTTTACGGTAAATTTTAATGCGTATTCCGAGGTGTGTCGTTACCCAAAGAAAAACCACTTTTACCCAATTTTGGGTAATTTACCCAGGTTTGGGAAGCACTGCTCTGAGTCCTCATTACATACTGCTTCAGCGGAGGAGACATATTGTTATATAAGATCAGTAGATCGTACTCATTGGAGGGGATCTACAAAAGCAGCTGCTTAGGGCAGGGGTGGCCAAACCTGCTTAACGTAAGAGCCACATACGACAAACTTCAGATGTTTGAGAGCCGCAAGACATGAACAAATATTACACACACGTTTTTATTGTTACACGCACATTTTGTTACAAAAAATTCTTAAATATATTTACTCGCCATGAACATTAAACTCACGTTTTAATCCAGCGGACTCTCAGTTTATACCGGTAAATAATTATAAGGCTTGAAAATTTTTTATTTGCCTTGTATATGAATTGTAATGCAAAAAGGAGCTCAGCCAACATATTTCCGCGAGCCGCACATTATATGTCAAAGAGCCGCATGTAGCTCGCGAGCAGCGGTTTGGCCACCGCTAGCTTACGGCAAGATAAGTTTGGTGGCATCTGTACAGTTGCTCATATGTAGGCATGCATTAAAGACTTAAGGAGTTTACACATCGCGGTCTTCTGTACTGTGACACCGTGTGGTCTTGTAGGTAGATACCGAGGTTTCGGAGTAACATGCTGCCGCCTTCTTCAGGGTTGGAGTAGGGTTAAAATGCGGTCAGACCACGAGCCGATGAACCACAGTGATACAAGACCATGATCTGGAGTCTTGCAGGCTTGTTTGTTGAGGTCTGCCACAGGTTATGTCTCGCTGTTGGCAGTGACCTTTACTGGGGTACTGGATGGAGCTGTTTAGAAGTGACCTCAGGTAGAAGGAGCTTCACGAGAAAAAGATGTGTACGATTGAAACCAAACACCGATAAACCATACACACAGGCTACACACACTGAGTCCGATATGCGTGTTTTGTGGCTGTACAAAAACACACGTGTTAACAGTGTTCAATAAGTCTGTATTATTATTATTTGTATTCTCTGCGTGTTTTTAATTTGCACAAATCCTCTAGAATAATTTGTTTTAGGAAGAGAAATCACTTTCATATCCCACGCTCTGCTCTTTGGAAGGTTCTCAAGCGTCGCCCGTTTGTCCTTCTGGTAAGAGCAACGTATGGGTCAAGATGTGTGTGGAGCATCGGTGGAATCTCAGAGCTAGGATTGGTCATAGCAGTTCAATTGTTGTCCAGCCTTTACGCATGCGCCTGTTACATTAAGGAAAATCTATGTAGACATAAAATACTTTGAACAAAAAAAAATATATAAAATTTTTGATTCAATTATTGTGTAATCTGGTGGGTATGAGTTTACGTACCATTTACTGGGATAAAATTCGACTCCTTTTGTGGCTTGTTGTCTGGTTTTCTTTTCAAAATATTTACTGGTTTTAAGGCTTTGGAAGAAGAACGAAAGACAGAAGGATGACACTTTCTTACCCGCGGGGCCCCACTCCTGAAGCACTTGGGCCCCACTCCTGAAGCACTTGCTACAAACAACTCGGGCAAAATGCTCAGCCAGTACAAGCAATGCCATTCAAGGCCTTTCTATTATTCTGCCGTTAAATCGAAACTGTACCCTTCACACTTCCTTCTAATTCGCCGATACAATAATATCAGGCTTACCAACTTCAGGTAGTTACTTTACAACGCATTCGTCACACCAGTTACCGGCGGGAAGTCGATCCGGATATATCCGCAGTAAAAGTCAGATGCCTGTTTCTGCGATGTCTGGTTCAGTCTCCGTTGGGCAATGTCTTATTCCGTGTACACGAATAAACGACAATCGTAATTCTCCGTGTCATGCATAAATACTTTTAAAAGTGTTTCGTGATCCAAAAGCTGTGATAAGCAGTGTACAGTAGCCTATCTTGCTTCCTGGTCTCGTATATTTACATGAACAGTATCTTGGCAGACTCTCGTAACGTCGAGATCTTTCCTTCGCCTATGGGATTACGTACTTATTTTTGTACAGAAGTCCGCTAATGGACTTACTATCAAGGGTAGCGTAAGAGACACGTGAAAGCAATTCTGTGCTTACGAAACGCCACGCGATCGACAAATTAACTTTAGAAATGATGTGTCAAAATCATCAAATGCAGACTGAGATTAATTGTAAGGACAGGAAGTTATTCGAGCCACATTACACTGCAGAAGTGACTTCAGATGTAAGAACAAGTTGGAAATACAGCGCTTGTTGACAAACTGGAAAAACTCCCCGAAGCTATTAACCGGATTTTTTTTTTTTTGCTTTATTTGTTACAAGGTTTGCGGAATTAATTTTGACACTAAATGATACAGTTGAGCGCTTTACGTCACTCAAAGCTTAAATCACATTTTAATATTGTTTTATATTATATTTTAATAATATGTACATATTTACTATTGTATATGGAGAGATGTTCTACTTACAAAACATATAGAGTTTTCAGACGTATAGTTTCTGTTTTAGCCTGAAGATGGCTCTCATGACCCGAAACTAGTAGCCTAAATATAATAATAATAATAACCATGGCTCAACAGCCCTATATGGGCCCGGGCCTCCTCTTGCCTCCTCTTTTCGAGGTTACTAAGTCGTGCGCATTCGTGGCAGTTGGTGACTGGTCAACTGGCCGCGCTTACTGTTCTATCGATCCTGATGTGCCTGCCAGAGCCATCTGGCAGGCACATCAGGAGACTTGGGTGAGAAATGGAGGCAATCTGGCTTACGCAACATCTCTATTCATGCCCGTAAGGTTCTTTTACATGCCGTAAATCTACGACATGGGACCGACAGTAGCCTAAATACGCATTTAAAAACGAAGTGTTTTATCTGGCTGTACAATTATAAGAATAAATACACTTTTCTAATCTGCATGCCAACGAAGATGTCTTGTATCAAAATTAATATTTTTTCTCGCTAATAACATCCTGTGCACTGATAACTAACTAACTGACTAACTAACTGACTAACTAACTCCATGCAGCACAGTCCTTCTTGAGAAGCTAACATGTCGTCAGCTAGTCAAAGAAATTCCCGCGTTTTATGGAACCCGAATGTTCATTACCGCACTCACAACAGCCCGCCACCTGTCCCTATCCCGAGCCATATCAATCCAGTCCATGCCCCCCTATCCCACATCTTGAAGATCCATTTTAATATTATCCTCCCATCTACGCCTGGGTCTTCCAAGTGGTCTCCTTCCCTCAGGTCTCCCCACCAAAATCCTATATGCACCTCTCCCCGCCCTCATACGTGCTACATGACCCGCCCACCTCATTCTTCTTTGCACTGATATTGGTATAAAAACTGTAACGACCTAAATAAGAACTGTTCATATCTATGCAGATGGGTTTCTGGTGTTTAGTGGTGTTTGACTCTTAGAGCGTATCTGCGTGAGTGTGATAATCGTACCCAGGGGTGCACAAATCCCGGGCGACTGAGATTTGTACATTGGCGCTTAATATTTGTCGGTCCTGTGTATGTAACTTGTGTCATGCTATTCTGATGTGGCTACATTTGTTCTGCAAAATTTGTGCACCCCTGGTCGTACCTACAGTGGATGAGCATCATACCCATTGATTTAAGTGAAATGTTGAAGGTAATATTTCGAAAATGAATTTCATTTATTTAGTTATCAGCCTTCCCCCCAGACTTTCGTTTTATCATATTCGTCTGGAGGGAGAGGTTGATTGTTTAACGCTGCTTATTGGAATGACAGCAGTTGTCAGGGCTTACACAGCAATTGGCCGGGTTAGCCCAGGTCATGTTACACATGCATCTTTTCAAACAATCATAATGCTGACAAAATGTCCGCAGCCATATAATCAAATAGTACATAAGGCCCATGGTATTGCTTCCTCCTTCCTGTTCCATGCCCGAAAAGGATTTCTATGCCCCGTTTCGTTGCTGGAGAGGTATTCAAAAGGCTTCCCGTAGAGAATGTGTGTGTGTGTGTGTGTGTTCTGGGGATGACAAAGGGGTAGGTTTGCTGTAAGCAAAGGCCAGTTGGTGCAGTTTAGTGGAAACACGACGGTTGTAATTCAAAGCACACGCTCGCTCCGTAGCCATGAACATTACCCATCTCAGATGTCCTGTGACCTTCCGTCCCTATTCCTTACAGCTACTTTTTTTTTTGGCCGCGTTTTATTTTGGTTTCTCTCGTTGATTATAATTCGCGAGTGCAAGAAATTTTCTTTGTCTTTATTTTTACACTGGGTATGCAATTAGCATTTAAGACTGAGTGGCACCACTGCTTATTCGTCTGTCTTCTTTGTCTTAGCTGAAACCCAAAAACAAGATCCCCCCCCCCTCCCCAACAGCCTGCAATAACTCTTCTCCCTCCAGATAACTCATTTCCTTTTAATCCCCGTTCAGAGTCCGTGAGTAGTTACACATTTTCAGTTAGTGGTCTTCTGGGTTCTTACACCGCACCAAACCCTTGTTTTATTATTTACGCCCTATTTGTGATCCTGAAAAAGTGGGCGTAAACCAAAAAGGCCTTTGTTATCGCCCAGCAGTATTCTTCTGCCACATTTATCTCATTAAAACTTCCGTAAGGAAAAATTCGACGCACGTTTAGAAATTTTTATTTCAGTTTCTTTTTATTTTTTAACTGTGTGTCTGAAATTTCGTCTGTAGTTTTCAAAGTTAAAGGGCTTTAAGTTTCTCTCCACCGTGTACCTGTACGTCACATGTGGTAAATAGTGGTCGTGTCTCTACACAACTTTAAGCAGCTGGCCGTTTGTAATCGAAGGACACTGTGTTCTTTGTACGGCGCAAACTGAATCTTTTGTATGAAATGTAAACCAATTTTCGTTTTCGTAGGATTGTTATTAACGCTGTGACATTCACACGCCGTTTTCAGGATATTTTAGCCACATTTCAAAATGTTTGGCCGGGCAAAGCAAATTGAAATAGAAGCGAGTGGAATTGTCTTCAGTTCCGCCGTACTCACGCGGTTGCAGTCAGGGATGTCAAGGGCAATCTTACAATTATCAATTGGCCGCGCAACATAAATCACTGTTTGTGCTTCGTGAAGGGGTGACAGTGCTTGCACGAATTGCATCTGAATCTCTTTTCTCTATTCTCTCCGCTCGATGTTTGTCATCGTCGTCGTCGTGACGAAACGTCAATTGATTTGAATTCGAGTCGTCTATGATGTTTCGCCGTGGCCGACGTTTCGAACGGTCGTAATGCCTTCATCTCTGGGGTCATAGTATAATAAGAATGCTTTTTTGGATTCCTTGACCCAGAAGGCACTACGATCTTTTGAAACGTCGGAAACTATCAGGGCATAACTTCACAGTTCGAATCTTCAGTAGTCCCGTAGTCAGAACTTCAAATCTCGCATCATTTCGTTTTCATTGCACTTTCTCTACCAGCAGTTAGGCTAAGCAACGTTTGCTATTACAGTCGTGAAGGACAAGAATTTATGCGTCGACTGTACTACTTGTGAACAGGTCTTGTGTGATGCAACACTGATCGATATGCCTATCAAAGGTTCTGGAGGATTTTATCTTACATTCACCGTGAATGAAATCTTATATTCACCGTGAATGAAATCTTACATTCACCGTGCATTTTCATTCAATATTTAACAACCAACTACATGCACATTATTTAAAACTAGTTATATAGTTTTATAAGTTTATCTAAATTCCCCTACATATGTTTCGGTCTGAATTCAGACCATCTTCAGGGGGTCATAAACTACACTTATAAACACGTCTATATGTTCGTCTAATTGCATATGCAGTGTACATCACTTATGTCTAATAATGTGGTTGTAATATCACTTTTTAAAAACACAGGTTAAAATAGATTAAAATAGGTACACGATTAAAATGCAAACCACATGTGAAACACACTGTACACCAACACACTGTACACCAACACACTGTACACCAGCACACTGTACACCAGCACACTGTACACCAGCACACTGTACACCAACACACTGTACACCAACACACTGTACACCAACACAGGGTCCCGTTTTGGAGGAGTCTGTAGCTTCCAGCTTCGGTGACATTCATCCGAAACGTCGATGGGTTACCGCTCCACCGAAACATACAGTGTCGTATCATAAAAGACAGTAAATACAGGCGAGAGAACACTTGTTATTACGTACAAGTTCTGTTTCCCTGTAGATGCTACACGGCGAGTGTAGTAAGAAATTTAAGTTAATAATTACGGTAATTCAGTTTCCATACACATCTTCCCTCAGCACTGTGCATACGTACACTGCATGACATTCGTCAGGTGTAACTTCGAATTTTGCACTGCCGTCGGATTTATAGTTCTAAAACGCGACAAATGATTTTGTTTGATTGACATTGCAGTGTGTTTTACAGATAACAACTGACTTAACAACAACACCGCCAAACATAACTGTAATTTATTGTAAAACACGACAAATGATTTTGTTTGATTGACATTCCAGTGTGTTTTACAGATAACAACTGACTTAACAACAACACCGCCAAACATAACTGTAATTTATTGTAAATACACGACAAATGATTTTGTTTGATTGACATTCCAGTGTGTTTTACAGATAACAACTGACTTAACAACAACACCGCCAAACATAACTGTAATTTATTGTAAAACACGACAAATGATTTTGTTTGATTGACATTCCAGTGTGTTTTACAGATAACAACTGACTTAACAACAACACCGCCAAACATAACTGTAATTTATTGTAGAAACACGACAAATGATTTTGTTTGATTGACATTCCAGTGTGTTTTACAGATAACAACTGACTTAACAACAACACCGCCAAACATAACTGTAACTTATTGTAAAACACGACAAATGATTTTGTTTGATTGACATTCCAGTGTGTTTTACAGATAACAACTGACTTAACAACAACACCGCCAAACATAACTGTAACTTATTGTAAAACACGACAAATGATTTTGTTTGATTGACATTCCAGTGTGTTTTACAGATAACAACTGACTTAACAACAACACCGCCAAACATAACTGTAATTTATTGTAAAACACGACAAATGATTTTGTTTGATTGACATTCCAGTGTGTTTTACAGATAACAACTGACTTAACAACAACACCGCCAAACATAACTGTAATTTATTGTAAAACACGACAAATGATTTTGTTTGATTGACATTCCAGTGTGTTTTACAGATAACAACTGACTTAACAACAACACCGCCAAACATAACTGTAATTTATTGTAAAACACGACAAATGATTTTGTTTGATTGACATTCCAGTGTGTTTTACAGATAACAACTGACTTAACAACAACACCGCCAAACATAACTGAAATTTATTGTAAAACACGACAAATGATTTTGTTTGATTGACATTCCAGTGTGTTTTACAGATAACAACTGACTTAACAACAACACCCCAAACATACTGTAACTTATTGTAAAAACAATGTCTTGTTTACGACACGCAGCTACATGTTTCGGTCCTAAGCCTATTTACCTTTTTATATCTTCTATTTAAAGCGTGTTGTAAATAAGACATTGTTTTGTTTTACAATAAATAATAGTTGTTTGACAGTATTCTTCTTAGTCCATAGTTACATAAAAATACTTTATTCGAAATTCTTGGGTACGTTTCTTAAAAAAAAAAAGTCTGTTCTTCATACAAGATTTCTCAAGTATAACAGAAATGGTTCATTACACAGAAAGCTGAGTGTACTTTCAGCGAGGGCTTCATTTGCCCATATTTTGTATTTGGCATAAAAGCAGAAACTGTACGCTATTTTCTAGATCGATTTCCCGGTACGCTTTGAGGGCCTTATACATATCAAGTTACGCGAGTGTATTTTTTTTTTTTACCTCGGGAGGCTACAGGTTCGTCCGTATTGATATTATAGATGGTAGGAAAATTACCTAATTACCTTTTATTTCAGTCGAAATATAAAAAGAAGGGGCTTGATCGAATGCACCATAAAAATGTCAGTGTTTGTAGGTAGTCTATCTACTCCATTACTGCATTTGGGAAACTGATTGTGATAATTATGAACATTATTCGGTGACTTTACAAAACCTGATAGGTTGTTTGAACGGCCAAACCTAACAAATATATAACAGAAACGTGAACTATGTAACCAGGTGCATCGGAAGGGTCGTTTTTGACAGGTAATAGCAAGCCAATGAACATTCTTTGTACGAGACATGTGATACTGTGTTTTCAGTACCAGAGGCACACATCGCGAGCCAGTGAATTCACAACACGTGCTCGCGATTTCTGAACGATCATTTTTCGTCGCGGTGGCGTTGTCGCGAAAAGCGCTTCTTCATGTCCGACCGCCCGACCTTCCGTATGTATCAGCGCAGCTCCCAAGGGACCAATTTCCGTGAAATTTGATATTGGTGACTTCTGTGAAAACCTGAGTAGAAAAAATTCAAATTTGCTTAAAATGGGGACCAAAATATCAGGCCACTTCAGACCAAAATACGTTTTATCGTTGCCGGCGAAATTAAATCGCCGCGAAAACGCCCTTTTTCGTGTGTTACGATAGCCGAGGAGGTGCATTACGCGAACGCGCCACAATGTTACGTCATACGTACATTGTCTGTCTTGTAAACATATTCTGTCTCGCGTCACACTGTCCCAAATGGTACCAGCTACTGAATGTATTTCTTTTTCCAGTGCACGTAAATTTATTATTTACTATTTCGAATACAGGTAGATGAAGAATATGTGAAATATGAAGCGCCGTATACCGTGTGTACAGGGCATACACAAAAGAATGGTGCGGTTTCAAAAGTGAATAAAAAATTTATTTCTCACCTTACACGGGCACAACATACACCATCAGCGGCGGCAACTGTCCAAGTTTCTCATTTGGTAATTACAATCCTTCAATGTGTGCACCCTGGGTCACACGACACACATCCACACGGTAATCAAACTCATCCCAGACCCGGTGTAGCATGTCCGCTGTAATGGCCTGCAGTGCATGCGTTATCCGATCACGAATTTCATGGATGGACGTGGGCAATGGTGGTACATAAACGCTGTCTTTAACGAACCTCCAAAGAAAGAAATGTTATTCTTGTGTGGTGCGTCTTTTTTAAACCGTGCACGAAACTCACGCTGCACTGTAATCACACATCTGGACACCTCAAAACGGAGCACACAGAAAGCCTTCTCCTGCTGCAACGCCATCTTTGAAATTGGCCCCGCGGCCACGCAGTAAGCATGAGAAGCGAACTGCTGGTAGCGCATGAGAAACTTGGACAGTTGCCGCCGCTGACGGTGTATGTTGTGCCCGTGTAATGTGAGACATACATTTTTTATTCACTTTTGAAACCGCACCATTCTTTTGTGTATGCCCTGTACTTCTGTGCACTTCAGTTTACTGTGCTTACAGTGAACGATGTAGAACTTTCTGGCATGAAAATCCCGATGACTGTTTTGGTGCATACTGTGGCATATTTCAAAACCTACGACTGCTTTGTGTCTGACGATGCAGTTTGAAGGATCAAAGTCTGATGCGCCTCAAACACGGCATATTCAGTGTTTGTGTATGACGATTTTGTGGTATTTCTGAAGAATGAACAGCATTACGTGTGTTCAGAATCGTATTAACTGAATGACCGATCAAACGAAGGGCAGGCTTAATAAAAACTTGAAATCCAAATATTCTTTTACCCATAACAACAGGCAGCAGACATCAACCCCTATGAAGTGTAACAAACATTCACAGGGATAGCATAACTAGAATTATCGTTTGTTAATCGCTAGAGCTTTTATGGCCTAATATGAATAAACCGCTTCTGAAAGGCTTCACGGTAATTGTACTTGCTATACAACTAACTAACCTCCAACCAACCCCCAACCCCTCGTTTCTCATTTACACATTGAACATTCCCCCGCAATGAGTTCGCGAAATTTTTGTTGAAGCTGATGCATTGAAACTCTCATCCGTGTTTTGGTGTCATCTCCATTTCACATTAGCGTTCTGCGGTCACTGCAGCAGTCGTTACTATGGTAATTGCTATGCCAGCCACTGCAAAACGAATGGAGCAAGCGATTGCTTGTCGTGTCGTCACAGCATCAAGCTGAAATAATTGAAAACCTTTGTTTGTATGTGCAACAGCGGCAAACTGCGTACCAACAAACAATACTATTGTATCCGCGACAAACTGCGTACTTCTATAACCGCAACAAGGTGTATACCAACAAACAGCACTTCTATAATCGCAACAAAGTGCATACCAACAAACAGCACTTCTATAATCGCAACAAAGGGCATAGTAACAAACAATACTATTGTATCCGCAACAAAGGGCATAGTAACAAACAATACTATTGTATCCGCAACAAAGGGCATAGTAACAAACAATACTATTGTATCCGCAACAAACTTCGTACTTCTATAACCACAACAAAGTGCATACCAACAAACAATACTTCTATAATCGCAACAAAGTGCATAGTAACAAGCAGCACTTCTATAATCGCAAGAAAGGGCATAGTAACAAACAATACTATTGTATCCGCAACAAAGGGCATAGTAACAAACAATACTATTGTATCCGCGACAAACTGCGTACTTCTATAACCACAACAAAGTGCATACCAACAAACAATACTTCTATAATCGCAACAAAGTGCATAGTAACAAACAGCACTGCAATAATCGCAAGAAAGGGCATAGTAACAAACAATACTATTGTATCCGCAACAAACTGCGTACTCTATAACCACAACAAAGGGCCTACCAACAGACAATACTATTGTATCCGCAACAAACTGCCTACCAGCAAACAGCACTTCTATAATCGCAACAAACCGCTTACCAACAAACAACACTCCACTCGCCACAAAGTGCATACCAACAAGCAGTACTATTGTAACCGATACAAACTGCGTACCAATAAACAATACTGATGTATCCGCAGCACACTGCGTACTTCTATAATCGCAACAAAGGGCATACCAACAAACAGCACTTCTATAATCGCAACAAAGGGCATAGCAACAAACAATACTATTGTATCCGTATCAAACTGCCTACCAACAAACAGCACTTCTATAATCGCAACAAAGGGCATAGCAACAAACAATACTATTGTATCCGTATCAAACTGCCTACCAGCAAACAGCACTTCTATAATCGCAACAAACCGCTTACCAATAAACAACACTCCACTCGCCACAAAGTGCATACCAACAAGCAATACTAGTGTAACCGATACAAACTGCGTACCAACAGACGATTACCACTCGAAATGCAACAGTCGAATTGGCCGCGACCTAACATGGCTCAGTAATTCGACAAAACGAATAAGAAACAAAAAACAGCAGAAGCAGGTAACGTGATGGAGGGAACTGCTGACAGCGTTGCTTAAACATGTATCTGCAGACAGGAGGATTAATTAACTTCTACTTTACCCTCTTATGGTCAGATTATTTCTTCTGAAGTAGACTTCAGAGCTGTGTTATAAACCTGGTTATGTATGTATGTATGAATGTATGTATGTATGTATGCCGCGAGCTTCCAGCGAGCAAATTGTATGCAGGAGAAGGGAAATGGGGGATGTTTGCTGACGGCTATGACGGTTAAGGAAAGCATTGTGTTAATCGGTCTGGAAAATCAAAGCCTGAACCCTGTGCAAATAAACATGGCATTATAATCCGAGTTTGTACTGTTAGGGCGAATTGTTCTGTTGCTGTTTTATCTCGTATCGTTTACCGTAAGAACTGAACGCTTTTAAGGCCGGTTCGATGTCCAGAGATAAAAACTGGTATCGTGCATCCAAACTCAGGTCCAGCAAAAAAACGAGGTGTTCTGGCCATCTTTGGTGTCGAAGCAGTAATCGTCCTGTCATGTGGGGACGGTATATAGAAACCCTAGGATACCAAGATCAATAGTAACAATGAAAACTCTAGGAACATTGTTAATTATGACAAAATTGGTAACTCTACTGACCATGGGTTCTACCAAACTCTGTCGTAACCATGGAAGCCGTAACCCTGAAAAACCATGTGTGACTCACTCAGATCACACTAATTATATACATGGAGATGGCATCTAGGGGACAGTGTAGAGCCCACAGTCTTAACATGGGTGTGACTTCACTCACAAACCGAGCTCTGTCGTAACCTTGGAAGCCGTAACCCTGAAAACCCAGGTGTGACTCAGATCGCACTATTATATACAGGCATACACAAAAGAATGGTGCGGTTTTAATAGTGTTCACTATTAAAACCGCACCATTCTTTTGTGTATGCCCTGTACATGGAGATGGCATCTAGGGGACAGTGTAGAGCCCACACTCTTAACATGGGTGTGACTTCACTCACAAACGGAGCTCTGTCGTAACCTTGGAAGCCGTAACCCTGAAAACCCAGGTGTGACTCAGATCGCACTAATTATATACAGGGCATACACAAAAGAATGGTGCGGTTTTAATAGTGTTCACTATTAAAACCGCACCATTCTTTTGTGTATGCCCTGTACATGGAGATGGCATCTAGGGGACAGTGTAGAGCCCACAGTCTTAACATGGGTGTGACTTCACTCACAAACCGAGCTCTGTCGTAACCTTGGAAGCCGTAACCCTGAAAACCCAGGTGTGACTCAGATCGCACTAATTATATACAGGGCATACACAAAAGAATGGTGCGGTTTTAATAGTGTTCACTATTAAAACCGCACCATTCTTTTGTGTATGCCCTGTACATGGAGATGGCATCTAGGGACAGTGTAGAGCCCACAGTCTTAACATGGGTGTGACTTCACTCACAAACCGAGCTCTGTCGTAACCTTGGAAGCCGTAACCCTGAAAACCCAGGTGTGACTCAGATCACACTAATTATATACATGGAGATGGCATCTAGGGGACAGTGTAGAGCCCACAGTCTTAACATGGGTGTGACTTCACTCACAAACCGAGCTCTGTCGTAACCGTGGAGGCCGTAACCCTGAAAACCCAGGTGTGACTCACTCAGACCACGCTAATTATATACACGGAGATGGCATCTAGGGAAAGTGTAGAGCCCACAGTCTTAACATGGGTGTGACTTCAGTCACAAACCGAGCTCTGTCGTGATCATGGAAAGCCGCCTGTGACTTAGTCACAAACCAGACGTGATACACCACGCACATTCGGCATACTGTTTCCGGCATTGTGCAGTCCTGTTGGTAGACATCTCAGTTTTACACACCGTCACCATGTTTGATAAGATTAAGACAGAAATTCCTGTAAAACGGGGCAGATAACATAGCAAGTGTTGATACTTGGCCGCCGCGCTCTTGACGTCTGTACGCACAGTGAAGTGGACGTCGCCACTTAGAGGCGTCATCTGAAATTGTCAGACTGTGAGAGTTGAAAGATGGTCTTCAGTGTTTGTACACCGTGTGGTATAAGGAGTCTGTTTCGACGTTTCAGAAGAACATGCTGCCTTCATCTCCTGGGTGACTGAATTTGCCGAAACTTCCCCTTCTACTACACGCTGTAAAAATACCCACAAGGTCATCATTTTGACCCCCCCCCCCCCCGTGAAAAACGAAAACTAATGTCTAGTATGCTCCTGGACTGATTCAACGCCGTACAGTGAGTTTTCCCTTTATAAAACACCAAAGATGACAGGCTACGCAAATTGGAAACATTTGTTCCAGTGAACTGGTTAAGCACCGCTCAGTTAAATGGTGCGGGGGGGCGTGGTGGTAACGCTGCAGGCTTTCTAGATCTTGTGACTGGTTAGCTCCCTCACTTCTCCTGCTGAACCTTCAGGAGAAGATCCATCTGATACGAAGCTGAGTGGTTCCTAAGGATCGCACATGGACCGGTCTGGGATTGGAGCCAGGCCTCCGCGGTTAGATTCCGGCGACTGACCGCGTCGAGCCATGGCACGGCCGAAGGCACAATAAGATCGTAGCGAAAAGGAACTGGGATCGCGACACGTCAGAACTACGGGCCTGTAGCGACTATAGCCTTACCTCATCCTCTTAGTATGTGCAGACCAGGCATCGTTTATACACCGGAGCCCCATATGCGTACGTGAAAACTTCAAAACAAGAAACCGCACACAGAGAAACACTTTTGCTTGGAATCTGCACTTTGTTCCGTAGCCATATCGCAATAGACTTCTATTGTTTTCTGTTCACATTGCACATTATTCTTCACGTTGGTTATGTTTCGTATCGGGCTACTATTTTGAGGTGTAGCCTAGATGTAACAGAGCTGGCATGTTAAACTGCTGGGACATGGGAGTCGCGGGTTCGAATCTAGCTTAGGATATTCACTTATATTTTCATTCCTTTGTGTATTACATAGCCTTGAGTGGGTCGAGTGTTGCGGGCGGTAGATCCAGCTTCCTCTTAGAATTCAGTTCGAAACAATTCTGACGTCTGTATTTCCAGTGTTACAAATCCTAATGCCACAGTCCTTACGCTACGATTCAGACCCGGTTATCCGTTACGTCATATCCAGAGCCCGATGTACGTCAGACAGAACAACTTCAATATGACTGAACGTTCGCAGGTGACAGCAAGCAGAACCAACAGTTTCGGGCGGAAGGAATACAAGCAATGGGGAACGGTGCTGGAAATTGATTAAGTATGTGCAAATTGATGAATTATGTGCAAATTGATGAATTATGTGCAAATTGATGAATTATGTGCAAATTGATGAAGTATGTGCAAATTGATGAATTATGTGCAAATTGATGAATTATGTGCAAATTGATGAAGTATGTGCAAATTGATGAATTATGTGCAAATTGATGAATTATGTGCAAATTGATGAATTATGTGCAAGTTGATGAAGTATGTGCAAGTTGATGAAGTATGTGCAAGTTGATTAAGCATGTGCAAATTGATGAAGTATGTACAAAGATCCGGCAGGTGACGAGCTTTGGCAACCTTGCCCCAAGAGGCTGCTAAGCGAGAGAGACGAAGATACGAAGGCGATACGCTGCGCGGCCGGCTGGACCAGGCTTGCCAATATTAGCATACTGTTTGGAACAGGCCCGCTCAACCTTCTATGCGGTGCGAGCAACATGAAATTCATTGCCCAAAATGAAGGATAAAGAATAAATATATGTCTAATTTTAACTGTGTGTTCTTTCTATACATCATGTGCAATAAAAATAGTTTTTTTTTTTCCAATGGCTCGAAAGCCCCTTGGGGGCCAAGGCCGCCTCAGTTTTCGAGGCTTCACGATCACACTCAGACACACCACACTCAGTAGGACTCCTCTGGACGAGTGATCAGCCCGTCGCAGAGACCTCTACCTGACAACACACAACACTCACAAGAGACAGACATCCATGCCCCCGGTGGGATTCGAACCCACAATCCCAGTAAGCGAGCGGCCGCAGACCCACACCTTAGACCGCACGGCCACTGGGATCGGCAAAAATATAGTTACTAATCGGAAACATTCATAAAAATGCCAGGCTAGCACATTTTTACAAAATTATTTAGTAAGGTAATGAATGTCTCCGTAAATAAACAGCTCATAAGTTTTCAAAACTGCTTCGACTTGGCGATCTGCGCTTTGCCAAGTAAAGGGTTAAAATACTTTTTTTCTCCTTTTAAATGTCTCCATGGGCAAAACAACAGAGCTGCGGGTTGAGTGGGCTGCTTCAAAGCGCGGTAATTACTGTAGGTACCGCCAGGTTTAACATTCAAAATTCTACGTTCTGGGTGCAGAATACATGTATGTTTTTTTTTATACGGATCTCAGAACAAACAGCGATGCTTTCCCTTAACAGCATTAATTGACTGGTTTACATAACAGAGACTTAGTGTTAGAAAAATACCAGCAAAGTACATCACAAGAATTATATTTGTTCTAAGTCCGAGATCCTACATGTTGCGGCTAGGCGCCATCATGAGGGATCATATATATCCTTGTAAGAAAGATTGTTAAAGATAATGAAGCCGCTTAAGTTGAAGTAAAATTTAAAATATAAGCTTTAAAAGTGTATAAAGATAGTCAAATAGATGCAAGTTATATGCAAGCATATTTAAACGTTCGGACGTGGCTATTAACACCAGAGGCGTGCATCTGTAAGGAACCATTTTGTTATATCACACACACACGTACACCGTCACAACGTGTCACGAGACGGAGTGTTTACTGCGCGGTACGAACTGAATCTTTACATATAATGTAGGTCGATCTTGGTTTTGGCAGATTATTTAAGGTATTTATTCTTCCACTTATTCTTGGTTTATTTAACGACTCTTTAAATAGCTCATTATGTAACTTCAAATGATATGATTTTTAGTGAATACATGAACTGAGGAAACATGGAAGGAAACAGCCGTGGCCTAATTTAATGTACTGTCTTTTACATTGACTGGAAGGACCATGAAAAACCAGAGGTTAGCTGAGTTAGTTCGTACCGCACAGTAAACACACTCCAACTCGATTATAAAGTCGGTCAGTGCTGTACAGTGAAATACTCACTGTTTGTTCTGAGATTCATAAAAAACACTGTGTGGGCAGAACGTACGAATTTGTGAATGTTGAACATGGCGGTACCCATATTAACCACTGAGCTTTAAGAGGTTGATTGAAACCTGCGAGAGTCGACATTTTTTTTTTAAGTGGATGCAGTATTTTGTCGCAGTGACCCCTTTCCAGTGGACTGATGCATGTGACCTCTTATTTGTCAGAGTGTATTGTTGTCTAGTATTGTGAAACTGTACTTTCTATTTGCTCCATCCGACGTTTTATTCCCACACTTTGCGATCTGAATCTTTCAACTGCGATTTCCATTCCGTTTCGCAATTAAACGCTGGTAAATGTCTGATGTTGGGGTCGCCTCTCACTTACAACGTTTCTACTTCTGAGAAATGCTGCAGAGTGTTGGTAGGGAAACCTGAAGGAAAGACGTACGTGTTGATGAGAAGATAATATTAAGGTGGATGTTGAAATAGGATGGGAAGTGATGGACTGGATTAATTTAAGGGAAGGGAGGGGCCAGATGTTGGGCTGTTGTGAATACGGTCGTGAATCGCTCCATATATGAGGCCTATGTACTAGGTGCGCCCAGAAAGTAATGCAACGCATTTTTTTTCTCGGCCCAATTTTGTTGGATAAAAATGATATTTTGCGTGCTGTATCTTTAAAGTGTCCCGCGTTTATGCACATAGGTGCAATGTTTCCCGCTGGATAGCAGCGCAGTAGTGAGCTTTCAAAATGGAGTCTGCAAGTGACGTGCGTTCTAAACAGAGAGCAGTAATTGAGTTTCTTTTGGCAGAAAACGAAACGAGTGAATCAATTCACAGGCGCTTAAGAAAGGTCTATGGAGACATGGCAGTGGATAAAAGCACCGTCAGCCGTTGGGCGAAGCGATTGGCGTTATCAGAACAAGGACGGGGCACTCTGTCTGATCTCCCGCGCTCGGGCCGCCCATCAACAGCTGTGACGCCTGCAACAGTGCAACGAGCCGACAGTCTTATTCGAGACGATCGGAGAATCACAACCAGGGAACTCGCCGCTGTACTCGGTATTGGTAAGGGAAGCGTCGACAAAATCATTCACCAGTTAGGATATTCAAAGGTCTGTGCCCGATGGGTCCCTCAAAACCTAACCGAAGAGCACAAGCAACGTTACGAGGTTGAGGGTGACGATTTCTTGTCCACCATTGTCACGGGTGATGAGACATGGATTCATCACTTCGAGCCCGAGACGAAAAGGCAATCCATGGAGTGGCATCACACGACCTCTCCTCGGAAGAAAAAGTTTAAAGCAGTTCCCTCAGCCGGCAAGATCATGGCGACAGACTTTTGGTACCGCGAAGGCATACATGCTCTCGCATCTCGGTGGCGTAAGGCCAAAGATTTAGAAGGAGACTATGTCGAAAAATAGGGTCAGGTAGCCAAAGATTCATGTAATGATGTGACATATTTGAAGTTTTGATAAAATCAATTGTGAATGAGAAAAAAAATGTGTTGCATTACTTTCTGGGCGTACCTAGTATATATGAAGTCCCTCTCCGCGACATGAAGGCGTATATGGCAGTAGAGGTATAGATCCAGTCATTCTTAACCTCGGCACTAAATGGGCGTGAGAAGTCAAATTCACGCCCACGCATCAGCCGCTTTAGCCCCCCAAAAAAAGAAGCCCGGTACCCAATGAATAGGAGGGTAGGTGGGCCCCACAGCCGGTCTGGACGTTTTGGATAAGAGAGAAACGTCTTGCCTTTGCCGGGATTCGAACCCCGGGCCGTTCAGCCCGTAGCCTGGTCACAGTAGCGACTGCATACAGGGTGAAACATGAGGAAAGGTTAGTATTTTTAGGTGATAGTTGAGGTCATTGTGAGAAAAGGTCATATGAACATGTGTAATTGTGAATGGTTACCGAGATAGAGCTGTTTTGATTGTACAAATACAAAAGCATTGCGAATTGTAATAAATAATAATGTTTAAGTAACAGATTTGTTGCAGTTTACAATAAATTTTCAAATATCTCACCCATGAGCCTCAGTGCACTTTGCAACTCGTGTGCGCAGATCGCGTGTTGTTCGTCTGAGTTGATCTTCACGTTTCTTTACGCGGGCAGCAGCATCCAAAATGCGAGCGAGCAATTCGTCTCGTGTATCCACCTTTCGTTCGTAAACTTCGCTCTTCATCGAACCTCACAAATAAAAATCTAACGGAGTTATGTCTGGAGATTCAAACAGTTCTATCTCGGTAATCATTCAGAATTAGACACGTTCATATGAATCACCCTGTATATGCCCTTGATTTTATTTCGATGTCTTACTAATAAAACGTCTGCATATGTATGTGACTAGTGACGAGGTCATGTTCGAACCGCAACAATGGAATAGTTCGTGGTCTGGAACCCCAATTTGAAAGATCTGAGTTCATATAACGGGAAATCCAACAACAGATTATGATTAGCTTTGTACCTAGTGAGTTTTGTGGTTTCGGCAGCGGTGTCGCTGAACGTTCGGTATATCTGGAATAGGACGCCGCTTCTCTGGGTAATCGGGGTCCCGCCTTTTCGAGGCAACGTAGCGGTTTCATCTGGACGGGTCGACGTGTCAGAGAAGAAAAATTTACGTGTACGTGTGCGCGCGCAGCTCGTGGTACCCCATAAGAACATCGACCTGTACTTTAGACATCACACTTTGATTCTCTGTAATAACATTTCCCTTTCTTACAGTTACCCCACAACCCCGAGATATAGGTGGCTGCTTCTGGTTTTAATGGAATGACTAATTTAATGAATTTGGAGTCTAATTTATTTATTATTGGCCTATCCTAACTAATTCCTTGGTATACAATCCTTCTTGAGAAGCTAATAGTTCCTCACCTAGTCAAGAAATTACCCGCATTTTATGGAACCCGAATGTTCAATACAGATTCCCGTTACTTTGTGCCCATCCTGAGCCAGATTAGTCCCGTCCACGCCCCCCCCTCCCATGCTGATCGTTGATCGTATTTAATATTATGGCATCTACGCGTTGGTCTTCCAAGTGGTCTCTTTCCCTTACGTTTCCTCGCCAAATCCCTTACCATCTCTCCTACCCGCGACGCCTTGCCACACAGACGTCACGATGTATGTAAAATGTGAAATTAATTCCCGTAAAGCGTTTGTTGTCAACGATTTATGCGGAGTGAAAATTTCGCTGTAGCAATTCAAGGGCTGCGTTTATCAACAGCTCAGTCAATTTAGCTTTCGGATGCACAGCAACTTCAGTTATTGGCGAAATGATTTCGACGCTTGAAACCGGTGTAATGATAATGAAACTTTGTTCAATTTTCTGATATCGAGTTCGGAATGTACAAAACGTTTATCGTCAGTTGTGCTTTATGTTCGGCTGGCATGCGACAGAAAGAAAGGTTGTTGGTGAATGCTTCTGTTCATTTCTGTACATGACCCCCCCCCCCCCCCCCCACCTCAAACCCCAGCCCTAATGACACTCATTTCCGCATCGCTGTAACCACCGTTTTGAACTGAAGTGACGTCAAACGTAATTCTTTAAATGACTGTGAAATAATACATGGTTATATGTTTGCTCTTTACGTCGGCATTTTCCCCCCCAAAATTTTGCTATTATTTATAGTCAGTCTGTAGCACGATGGCCGTTACAAGCCGCCATAAATTGGCCTTGCAAGTCAGCCATGAGAAGAAGGATGAAACAGGAAGGCAGTAGTGTACAAAATCCTGCTGTTGGTGTGTGTACAGCGGACGTTGTCTATTTTTGTACACGAGCATTAAACGCTATAATGAGCTTACGGTTCTGCCAAACGTCAAATTCGCTTAGTTTATGGGTTTTGTTTTAGAAATTAATTTTTTACGACGCCTTAGCAAAGTTCACACTGTCTCGCATATCGTGTCGAGCACGAAGCTGGAGGCACAGTAAGTTATATTATGAGGCCGTGCCATGGCTCAGGCGATTAGTCGCCAGCCTCTCACCGCGGAGGCTCCAGTTCGATCCCAGGTCAGTCCATGTGGGATTTGTGGTGGACAAAGTGACAGTGGGACAGGTTTTTCTCCGAGTACTTCGGTTTTCCCCTGTCAACTTCATTCCACTGGTGCTCCATTACTTGTAAAACTTGGTAAAGAAAAACTGCTCATCTTCATCACAGGGGTTGCACAAGAAGCCTTAAGGCTGCGGTGCGTCCGTAACATCTGCTGCGGGGGCCTTCACCACACAAAAAAAAAAGTTTACATTATGTGTAGCAACAACTGCACATCGCGTATGTTCGTTCAGAGCGTCCTCCAGGTACCCTTCATTTGTTCGTTATTCCCTCAATTTACCCCTTTTCCTTCTCCTTTTATCCTTTTTTTCATCTTCTCCCTTTTGATGTTGCTTTTAAAGAATTGTTAAAGGAATGAATGTAAGGAACTAGATTTCCTACTTCAAAGTGTTCTCCTGTTCTAAATACAGTGCCTGTGACCTCGATTAAGAAACAAAAACTTCACATATGAAACGCTGCAGAGGTATCTGTATCACTGGTCGTTTGATGTCTTTGGTTGTTTCTGCCTGCCAGAGGTCCAGAATATAAAAACATTTAAAAAAGAGTTTGTTTGCACTGCGTCTAGCGTCTTTCTGACATCAGCCATGTTCTGCAGTAACTGCTCCTCTATAGTCTGGCTGTCGTAATTGTTTACTTTATCACAGCAGCGTAATGTACGTCTGTTTTCCTCTCGAATGCCCACGTAACAATTCCTTCGTTTTTCGCCGTTGGGCGGGTTTGCTCATCGTGCTGTGCGCGGTGCAGACGAGGTTCTTGTTTCAGTGACGACGGTATCTGCAGTTGAGAGGTTCAGAGTCGAATGTCGTAACGGAGAAATGTTTGATTTGTTAGCGCTGAACAAATCTTGCTGATTGAGAAATTAAAATGGGAATCTACAGTGATCCAGTGTTCAAACACAGCACTGAAGATATCTTGGTCAAACAATCGTCTGAAGCGATGGATCAAAGCCATTAATCCCTAATCGAATACAGTTTTCTCAACCAATCTCTGATATATTTACTTAACTAAAGTATATGATGTATATCTTTCAGTTCTGTGAAACTTTGCGAGCATAGGACGTCTTTGTATGACAGATTAAAGGAACCGAAGGAGGTAATATAAACCCTTCCACGTCTTAACTCCTGCCAGCCCATTTTCCCGATGAACTTCAAAATAAATAGGCGTACGCTATTAGGCCTATCTATGACATGTCCGTGAATCTCTACCTGCGACGTCACCATGAAAGGACTGACGGATTTTAACGAAACTAGGTATGACAATGAAGAATAGCCAGTTACAAGAAATCTGCGGTCTTCTGGGGTATTACACGGCGTCGTGTGGTAATTATTTACAATTACAATTGTAAATAATTACCACACGACGCCGTGTAATACTCCAGAAGACCGCAGATTTCATCAACATCGCGGCGGAAGCTTGAAAATCAAGCCAGTTACAATTTGATAAACGGGTACTCGCTGACCGGGTATATCGCACTCGTACTGTAACTCGCCCGAGTGCTGGTGACGGACTGGAATTGTAACTAGCGCGCAACTCGTTCGCGCGATTGATCAGTTTGGCGCTAGGGGCTTTTGATCTTACGATTTTTAGATGGTAGGCTGTCAGTATGCGGCCAAAAAACGACAGTTTTTGTAAACTGCGCTGTATTAAAATCTATCTTAGTGTAATAGGAAAGTCTGTGCGCTGAAATTAATACATTATTTTCAAATTCTGGGTTTCTGTATTACATGTACGACTGAAGTCAGTGTCCTGCGCTAAACTTGTGTGAGAATGGGGACGGACACGGTAGCTGTCAATACTGCGGTAGCCATGGAGCTAGAAGTGGCACATACCTTGGCAAGTGCGTCCTCCAGCACGCGGTTATGTGGTGGTGCTTTTCCCTGCAAAAAGAGAATTATGTTCTGAAATGTTGCTGCCACAGTTGTACAAAGTGACGGACCCTAGGGTCCAGTAAAAAGCATAACAGTCCCTGTTACAGTTCCAGGTCGAGATGGTATAAAAGCTTGTATTAGTCGTATAAATTAGAGAGCGCTGTAATGAAGCTGTCGGTTGTGCACTTAGCATACTGATTGCTCGCATTTTGCACACTTGGCTTCAGTAGCTACAGTTGTTGCAGTGTAGTGAATACCTGCAGTTTCATCACATTACTCTTGAAATTGAAATGTGTGCGTTATGTTAGAAATTTGGTTGGTTGATAGGTTGATTTCTGAAATTGTTGCGCCATCGGTTTTCCAAAAACCCTAAGGCTCAGGTTTCCTGAAACAGTTGTCTTTTGCACGCCGAACAGTAGCCGTAATGCCAAAGAGAGCCGCTCCTTATCTCTGTACACCCCATGCAGTCCCCTGCGCATTACGCAACACCTCAAGCACTCCAATGGGCTGGAAAATGCCAACGCCCCAAGAGAAATGAACCGCGCGTCAGCAGACAGGCCGCCCGAAATCGGACAAAATATTCCCACTGCTTGCGTCGTGGTTCATTTAACGATTCCTCACTGTGTATCTAGGTTATATGGTCGAGTGGGGGCATTCTTGTGAATGATGTGGATGGATTCGGGTATCCGTCAGGGGCATATTACAACCCGCTCAATACAAAGCACAAACCTCGCTCAGAAATGTTGGTATTCTGGACATAACACTTACTGCACAGTGCCCGCTCACCCTTCCGGTAAAGGTTCGGTGAACATTAGGGGGTGAGGAGACAGGCATTGTACGTATGAACGTAACATTGAGGCGCGTTCGCGTAACCATTGGTGCCGTGGAAAAACAATAAGTATTACATACTCTGAGTGTGTGTCTGTAGCCTTAGTTATCCAGCATGCAAAGCGCATGCGCCGTATTATATTGTCTGTGGCCTGTCTGGCTCTACCAGAGTTTTCCAGATTTTCTCATAAAGGCACGATTTTCGGAAAAACGTTATCGAAAATAAAATGTGTATCTTGATTTTCTCTACAAATTTTGCCTGAAATATTTCTCATTCTAAGAAGAATTCAACGAGATATTATCATAAATGTACACAGGTCTTGAAGTAAAGTACCCGTTGTTCTTGTCAGATTTTAATGAAACTTGAATTTACTGGACAGATTTTCGAAAAATACTCAGATATCAAATTTCATGAAAATCCGTCCAGTGGGAGCCAAGTTCTGTGGGGACGGACGGACAGACAGACATAACGAAGCTAATAGTCGCTTTTCGCAATTTTGCGAACGCGCCCACCTCGGTGAGCAAAGGGTCATGGTGCCCTTGCGCATTTTGTGTACTCACGAGGTTTCAATTTTGAATGAAATAAAGTTGCAGTTTAGAAAGTCGTCAACCGCTGCAGACCCGCAGACCGCTCTTGTATTTAGCGCACCACCTGAAGTAAACAGACATAAAACGTGTATGAGTCAGGGTTGATCTAAAATTAAATTAATGTCCCCCATCAACAAGGATGTGGTGTGATGACATTACACAGGCACGCACAGTGTAGCGCGTCGTGGTCGCACGTACGGAGGATGTGCCTCTTCAGTCGCCTTTGCTCTGGGTTACATCGGCGACGTTACACGTCCCGAAGTTCGTGGTGACCCGGGATTCTATTTTCAACCTCCTCACAGTTCCTGTTAGCCGCATGCAACAGGGCTGTCCCTAGGAGGGTACAAGGTCAGTGTCACATCAGCTTTGCAGGGCCCTTAATATTTCATACAGGTGAACAGAATGCGTAGTGTGGCTGCTAACTCAGGGATCCCATTTTTTTGGGGGGGAAAAAAAAAAAAAAATAAGGTGGTGGGTTGGAGGGGGTAGAAGACAAAATTTTTAACCTGCGACATTTCAGGCTTCCGCCGAGGTGTAGATGAGATCTGCGCTGTTTTGGGATATTACGTAGCGTTGAGTGGTAATTGTTACCACACAACGCTACGTAATGTCGAAGAAGAACTCAATCTCAAAATGTACAACCTGTCTCGCAATGAAAAAGCAGAGTAATTTATTCACATTACTACAGAGACGTAACTGAGATAACACAATTATGACAGACACGAAAATGAAATAATTATAACAACACTACTCAGACTCAACTTAGTTCACTTACTCATTTTTCTTTACGTATCATTTCCTCACCCTTCGCAGTCTCAGTCCACACTCTACAATCACTGATCTACACATCTTCCTCTCCCTCTCATATTCCTTCCTATTAGTGGCCGGTTGGTGGCTGTCCTACTCCTAGAGATGTTTTCTCCCACTGTGGGAAATTCAGAATGCACGTACGCGTTGCCAAACATACTTTTATGACTTGGAAAAACCCGGGACACCTGGCGTCGCGAACCGAATTTTGCGGGCCGCCGAGACAGAGGGAGTGTCCCTTCCCTAACTCCATAGGGGTTTATTGTTATGATGAGCTGTATTTAAATCACGCGTTGAATTCGTGTCAGTTGTCCCTAAATTGCAGTTGACCATTAAAGACCATTCGGTCTAAACAGATATCAGCAATCTCGATTTCCCTACTGCCACGAGACCATTACGTTTGATGCCACTTGCCTCTCTGTAGCAGTAGGGCCAGCCAGTCCACAGAAATGTCCTTACTGCCACGAGATCATTACGTTTGATGCCACTTGCCTCTCTGTAGCAGTAGGGCCAGCCAGTCCACAGAAATGTCCTTACTGCCACGAGATCATTACGTTTGATGCCACTTGCCTCTCTGTAGCAGTAGGGCCAGCCAGTCCACAGAAATGTCCTTACTGCCACGAGACCATTACGTTTGATGCCACTTGCCTCTCTGTAGCAGTAGGGCCAGCCAGTCCCAGAAATGTCCTTACTGCCACGAGACCATTACGTTTGATGCCACTTGCCTCTCTGTAGCAGTAGGGCCAGCCAGTCCACAGAAATGTCCTTACTGCCACGAGACCATTACGTTTGATGCCACTTGCCTCTCTGTAGCAGTAGGGCCAGCCAGTCCACAGAAATGTCGTTACTGCCACGAGACCATTACGTTTGATGCCACTTGCCTCTCTGTAGCAGTAGGGCCAGCCAGTCCACAGAAATGTCCTTACTGCCACGAGACCATTACGTTTGATGCCACTTGCCTCTCTGTAGCAGTAGGGCCAGCCAGTCCACAGAAATGTCCTTACTGCCACGAGACCATTACGTTTGATGCCACTTGCCTCTCTGTAGCAGTAGGGCCAGCCAGTCCACAGAAGTGCCCCAGAATAGTTCTGTCACCCGATGCTCCTGTGACTGCATCGTCCCCATAGACATGTACGCAGTGTGTGTATTCGCGAACGCACCATCTAGTGCAGTGTTGCCTGTTTGTTCATGCAGGCAGTTGGTTGCAGTCACAGTTGCCTGTTTGTTCATGCAGGCAGTTGGTTGCAGTCACAGTTGACTGTTTGTTCATGCAGGCAGTTGGTTGCAGTCACAGTTGACTGTTTGTTCATGCAGGCAGTTGGTTGCAGTCACAGTTGCCTGTTTGTTCATGCAGGCAGTTGGTTGCAGTCACAGTTGACTGTTTGTTCATGCAGGCAGTTGGTTGCAGTCATAGTTGCCTGTTTGTTCATGCAGGCAGTTGGTTGCAGTCACAGTTGCCTGTTTGTTCATGCAGGCAGCTGGTTGCAGTCACAGTTGCCTGTTTGTTCATGCAGGCAGTTGGTTGCAGTCACAGTTGCCTGTTTGTTCATGCAGGCAGTTGGTTGCAGTCACAGTTGCCTGTTTGTTCATGCAGGCAGTTGGTTGCAGTCACAGTTGCCTGTTTGTTCATGCAGGCAGTTGGTTGCAGTCACAGTTGCCTGTTTGTTCATACAGGCAGTTGGTTGCAGTCACAGTTGCCTGTTTGTTCATGCAGGCAGTTGGTTGCAGTCACAGTTGCCTGTTTGTTCATACAGGCAGTTGGTTGCAGTCACAGTTGCCTGTTTGTTCATACAGGCAGTTGGTTGCAGTCACAGTTGCCTGTTTGTTCATACAGGCAGTTGGTTGCAGTCACAGTTGCCTGTTTGTTCATGCAGGCAGTTGGTTGCAGTCACAGTTGCCTGTTTGTTCATGCAGGCAGTTGGTTGCAGTCACAGTTGCCTGTTTGTTCATGCAGGCAGTTGGTTGCAGTCACAGTTGCCTGTTTGTTCATGCAGGCAGTTGGTTGCAGTCACAGTTGACTGTTTGTTCATGCAGGCAGTTGGTTGCAGTCACAGTTGCCTGTTTGTTCATGCAGGCAGTTGGTTGCAGTCACAGTTGACTGTTTCCATAAGATGGTAAAACTAAAGCTGTCCCTGTCCAAGCAGAAGTATAACTGCACTCATAACATTCGCCGCAGTATAAATTTCCTCCAAATTCCGTCTCTGATTTCTTCCTTTGCAGTTTTCCAACAGACGTCGTCAGCCTTGTATAGACGCCTCCATTGACCCCCTTTACACTACTCAGGCAACATATAAATACTCAAGCTTCGTGTTAAGTAACTTTCTCCATACTGAATTTTTTTTAATTGATCTGATACTACTAATCTCCATCTATTGCCGAGGTTAAGAATGAGTGGAGCTGTACTTCCACTTCCCCCCGTACGCCCTTATGGTGTTTACACGTACAAATTTAATTTTTTAGGTCTTCGTCCAGATGGTATTTCCCTTCGCAATTTGTTTCTGGATTGTATTTCCTTTCGCACGTTGTTTCCAAATTGTATTTTTCTCCGCATTGTGTTTCCAGATGGTACTTCCCTTCGCACTCTGTTTTTAGATTGTATTTTCCTTCACACTTTTTCTTCGTGATGTATTTCCCTTCGCACTTCGTTTCCAAACGCCCTTATATTTATATTTCCCCATCATTGTATTAGCCACCAGCCACAGACTGCCGTTATGGTAGTCAAATTATGGGCTGATCACGTAGTGACAATAACACAAAGAATGCACTTACAATTTTGGGTGGGGTTCCTCATGCAATAAAAAAAAAGAGCCCCGTGGAATAGTAACTTCATTGAATTCTTCAACCGTCTTTCTGCACTTACGTCTTGTATTGATCAGACACGCGTCTCGACGCCTCTACCTGCATATAAGCGTCGAGACGCGTATGTCCGATCAACAGACACAATTAAGTGTGCAAAGGAGGTTGAACGTTTCACTAAAGTTGTTACGTCACAGCCAGACGGTGTGTCTAGGATACGTTGATAAGAGGATTTTTTGGTTCTGGGGCAAGTAGACGTTGGGAGGGGAATCTAACTGGGTCAGTGTCGTGATCAGTGGCGGACTTGGTGTTAGCAGTGTCAAGCCTTGAATTCTGCTACCCCAGTGTTACTTCGTTTTGAACAGTATAGAACCCAAAAATGTGACGTACCGCCATTTGACAATTTACCACTTCAGAGCAAGTTTCACGTGATGTTTGATTTGAATTGATTTGAATGCAGGGGTAAGGGTGGTGAAAAATGGAGAAGGTGTCTGTGAACTGCACGCATTCGAGGTCGTGGGGGGGGGGCAATTATGTTTACCCGTGACCCCGAGTGGGTCTGTTTGGCAGTAACCTCAGACCGGAGAACTTTGTGACAAAATTTATGTAGGCCTACGTAGTCCTGGTTATCGAGAATTGGTAATGACAGAACTGACCTGACAGATGACAGAACTTACCTGACATGACAGAACTTTCCTGACAGATGATTGGGCCTGCTACATTAGAACATCCGACTTCAGTCATTAATTCGTAGTTAAATCATAAACTGTGGTGTTGTCACTTTGTCTCGTTAGTACACTGACGGTTTCGGATCAGTGCATTGGAGTTTTCAAAACGCACATTTCTGTTAACAAGCCTTCCTTTTTTCTATTTATTTGCTAACGTGAAGAAGCAGACACTCCTGTCGTAACGTTTGTTAAGTCGGCTGTAGTCACGCAGCCCTGAAATGTTCTGTTACTGGTCATGGCCATCAGACATGCTCCCAAAGCTGTAACGAAGGTGAAATGATCTCAGCAGAACTTCAAAGTTCCGTTTATTTTATGGTAGTTTGGACAAACTAACCGCTCTATCGCTTGTGAGCGACACCAGATGACGCCTGCTATAATTATGAGGTATGATCTCTTGCGAGTCTTCCAACACAAATAAACGTGTCTTAGATATTAAACGTCTTTATTACACTGAGGTACTGCCGGGATACAGAGAACATACGGAGGTTTATTTATTCTCTGAAATTGTGCTGTTATAGCAATTTTCGTAAGCCACAAACCCCCGAAGAACACGCATATTTACTGTTCCTTTAGTTTATTTTCCTTGGGTGGGGTGGGGGGTACGTTTAAGGGAAGACTTCCATTGCATTGAACCCTTTTACACTCCAGTAGCTACTATCTGTACCACCAGGTTGAACGTTAAAAAATAACTACATTTTGCCCACAGCCTGCATTTGTGATTTGTATGGCTATCGGAACAAACAGCGATTATTTCGCTCTACAACATTAACTGGTCGGGTTTTTATAACCTAGACGGAGTGTGTTTACTGCGCGGTTCGAGCTGAAACTTTGAATATAATCGAGGTTAATCTTGGACTTCAAAGGACGAATTCAGCAACACATGCACTTAATAGTCGTCTTTACGGCAGGTCTGTTCGTGTATAAATAGCCCCTTCTTGATGAAGTCAGTAGTATCCACATCAGAGTAACATTATTCCAAGGTACAAGCAGTCAGCAGCGTTCTGTGTGTTAAAGTTGGATCATGTTGCTACTTATGTTGCTGCTTATCACAAGTGCCTGCAGAGATCAAATCCGCGTGCAGATCAGTTGAATTCCTCTTCCAAGAGCCCCAAAATGCAGAACCCTTAGTATGCGAGAGTCAATGGCGAACATTCGCGTGGACGAAATTCGTAAATAGCGCCTCGTCATGGATTTCGTCTACGGTTCTCCGCAAACGCTAGGCCGTACATATTTCCGGCCGTCTTTACCACCTCTCTTCCCTCCCCATCCCCGCCAACTATCACCGTTTTGTGGTGTGTTGTCACAAGGTCACAGGAATGTCACTTTAAAATCACGGCTGTAGGAAGACGGTACTACTATGTCACGAAGGTCTAATTTCAGAGGTTGGTGTCACTGGCTGGCGTTGAGAGAACTCTTGTATTCCTCGTCCCCTGTTGGCAGCATTGCAACATTGTGATTCAGAGCAGAGCCTGACCTAACACGAAGACAATTAAGGTATTGTGTATCTGGTTTAATGAACGCCCAGCGACATTTTCATGATGGGCCTTGGAGCTGAACGTGTCTGCACCTGGTTTCTGCATTGCAATGCGAGGCGGAGTCTGTAGCTATGAGCCTGTACGTGGCCTGTTGTGCTTTACACCACTTGTTAAATACACGCCTTAAATCTACAGGCAAGGCTTTACACCACTTGTTAAATACACGCCTTAAATCTACAGGAAAGGCTTTACACCACTTGTTAAATACACGCCTTAAATCTACAGGCAAGGCTTTACACCACTTGTTAAATACACGCCTTAAATCTACAGGCAAGGCTTTACACCACTTGTTAAATACACGCCTTAAATCTACAGGCAAGGCTTTACACCACTTGTTAAATACACGCCTTAAATCTACAGGCAAGGCTTTACACCACTTGTTAAATACACGCCTTAAATCTACAGGCAAGGCTTTACACCACTTGTTAAATACACGCCTTAAATCTACAGGAAAGGCTTTACACCACTTGTTAAATACACGCCTTAAATCTACAGGCAAGGCTTTACACCACTTGTTAAATACACGCCTTAAATCTACAGACAAGGCTTTACACCACTTGTTAAATACACGCCTTAAATCTACAGGCAAGGCTTTACACCACTTGTTAAATACACGCCTTAAATCTACAGGCAAGGCTTTACACCACTTGTTAAATACACGCCTTAAATCTACAGGCAAGGCTTTACACCACTTCTTAAAATACACGCCGTTTTTCACTTTTGCAAGGCCTTAGTTCAAGAATGTGTTAATATCCTAAAATGCACTAATGTCAGGAAACGTGACACTCTTATTTCTCCTCCTCCTTTCTCATTCGTTTTCCCCTTTGTTTCGCTTTCTCCGTTCTGTTCTGTGCACCGCCGTTGTGCCGTCACACAGTGACACGCTGCTGTATCTGTCTGTCCTGTCTCTCATGTGAACAAAGCGCCTGTCGCGCTCCCAGCGCACTGTATTTCTTAACGTAGTGTATTTGGTTGTGAAACAGCTTGCTGGGAACCGACTGTACCGTTCCGCTAATTGACATGACGACGGGTGATCACGTGATTTATGGGCAACTACCACATAGACCCCCACCAACATACTTCAAACAGCCCGTGGCCATGGAGATTTGAAACTATAACGCTAAACCATTCATAAATGTCAACTGATACATACAAGTCCTGTGGATTGTATAGCGACGATACTGCATGAATCACATCATTGCACAAAGCGACCCGATTTGTTTTATGTAAATTTAGTGTTCCACAAAACACCAATTTTGGTTTTAGTCGTCTCAGCATCATCACATAGTCTGTCTTAACGTCAGGTCCGTGGCCTCTTTGCAAAGTGAGTTCTCCACAGAGTGCGATCTAGTGCTTCCTCTTCCAACTTCCAGTATATTCTCGTTTACTTAAGGTCATCCAGTAGCTGCTTACGCCTTCTTCTTCGTTGTCCCGCCCCTTCTGTCTTTCATCAATCACGTGTTTTACAAGGCAGTTTCTACTCAAGATGTGACCAATCCAGTTAGCCTTTCTTCTTTTTATTGTATGTACGATATTCCTCTCCTCCTTGACTCTGTGTAATACTTCTTCATTTCTCACACGATCGGTCCAAATAATCTCCATTCTTCTCCAGCACCACATTTTAAAACTTTCCGGATACTTCTGATCTACTTTCCGAAGTGTCCACGTTTCAGCACCATACAAAGCTATGCTCCAAATGTAGCACTTTACTAGTTTCTTCTTCAAATTTAAATCCAGTTTGCTGGTGAAAAGATTCTTCTTCTTGTTGAATGCTGCTTTTGCCATGCCAATTCAAGATTTAATTTCACGTGTACACCTTGCATCATTTGTTATCACGCTACCCAAATAGTTGAAATATTCCATATTCTCCAGTTGTTCTTTATCTGTGTGTACTAGTATTGGGCAGGGCGGTACATAGCCAGTAGAGATTATCGTGTACCGTTCTGAAATGCGGTTCATTTTGAGGCGCGAACATGCAAGTGTCTTGACAGTAACATGCAAGTGTCTTGACAGTAACACGCAAGTGTCTTGACAGTAACACGCAAGTGTCTTGACAGTAGCATGCAAGTGTCTTGACAGTAACACGCAAGTGTCTTGACAGTAACACGCAAGTGTCTTGACAGTAGCATGCAAGTGTCTTGACAGTAACGCGCAAGTGTCTTGACAGTAACACGCAAGTGTCTTGACAGTAGCATGCAAGTGTCTTGACAGTAACGCGCAAGTGTCTTGACAGTAACGCGCAAGTGTCTTAACAGTAGCACGCAAGTGTCTTGACAGTAACACGCAAGTGTCTTGACAGTAGCATGCATGTGTCTTGACAGTAGCATGCATGTGTCTTGACAGTAGCATGCAAGTGTCTTGACAGTAGCATGCAAGTGTCTTGACAGTAACACGCAAGTGTCTTGACAGTAACATGTAAGTGTCTTGACAGTAGCATGCAAGTGCCTTGACAGTAGCATGCAAGTGCCTTGACAGTAACGCGCAAGTGTCCTGACAGTAACGCGCAAGTGTCTTCACAGTAGCATGCAAGTGTCTTGACAGTAACGCGCAAGTGTCTCGACAGTAACATGCAAGTGTCTTGACAGTAACATGCACTGGAAGTAAGTGGGTGAAGTGAACAGAAATTCAAAATCGTGAGACTGGAGGATCTCACGGTTTTGAATGTGAAAATATAATTTATCGGGATATTACGCCGTGTAACCTGGGCCTTACAACCGACGTTTCAGATTGTCCTGTTCACATTAAAATCTTCCTTGGTCATCTTACTTTCTTTTTGGCCGTCCAAACACTCAGTTTTTACGTGTGAACTGTATAACCCTCTTTATGATGACCTTTTGTTTCCTCTTCTCCACATGTTCACAGAACTTATTTTTTGAACTTGAACATTGTTACTAATTTCTGATACAGTTCTGCTATCTACATTGAATTCTGATTGCAGCCAATCACAGACGATGTATTTCAGTAAGAATCTTCTTCGCTTTACATTAAGTGTTTTTTCATTGGTAATTTCTTTCCAGGTGGTTGGATTCATGTCATTTTGTTGCGTTGACTAAAATAGGTCGTGGTTATAATAGTTTGTATGTGAAGTTCAGTTTGCTCACTACACTAAGGCTATAATAGTTTACCTTCTCAGCGACTGGCGTTAGTTACGATAGTCGTGCCGACTAGTTGTAAATAATAAATGATAGTTTTTATGGCGCACCTGTGACTGTTTGTCTTCACTCGTCCCCTTTGAAAGGCAAAGTTATTGCAATCTTCTTTGAGGACGAGAGAGACACCTATGAATACACCAGAAAGTAAACTAATCCTTTATGCTGTCTTCAAACATACAAATTCAGTTTTCACCTTGAAGGTAATGGGGCCCCGGAGGGGGGGGGGGGAGATGAAGTAACATAAAATGCACATTGCCTGGCACGTAGGCGAGATTTGCATATACACTTAAAAATCGGAAGCTCTTTGTTACTTTCCGGTGTTCAGAGCTGTTGAAACGTTCGCTCCGTACTGCAGTTTCACCTTCTCAGCTTCTGTCTCGCGCGTTTTAACGCCACTCTTTCGCCGTTAAATTCTACGAATTAACGGCGCATCGTTACGTGTTAAGAAGGAGGCAATACCGTATTACGAGTTATTACATCGCCGCGCTGCCCTGAATAGCGAATTTTATTTGATATCGATTTACTGAAGATTTTGGCGTAATTGAAGTTACGTATGCCTCTACTCCAGACTAACTCAGTACTGTAATTAACCATTTGAAGATCTACACTGCATATAAACATTCTGTTCGTACCTCACAGAGGACACAGTATGCGTGATTCTAGGCTTTGCAGCGCTGTAGATGAGATCTGCGCTCTTCTGGGCTATTACACAGCGTTGAGTGGTCGACGTTTCGGGACAACCTATCAGTCTCATCTTCAAGGGTCTGACTTCTTGATCATTGACCGATAGGTTGTCCCGAAACGTCGGTACAGAACTACCATTCGACGCTGCGTAATATCCCACAAGAGCCGAGATCTCAGGACACAGTGCGTTTTTATTAGAATTTTGTACATTTTGAAACACGTATATGCATTGTAGGGATAAGTGCAGTGTGTGGTGTTGAACATGGCGGTACGTATAGCAGTAGACAGTAGGTCTGGGCTATTACACAGCGTTGAGTGGTCGACGTTTCGGGATAAACTCATCAGTCTCATCTTCAAGGGTCTGACTTCTTGACCATTGACCGATAGGTTGTCCCGAAACGACGGTACAGAACTACGATTCATCGCTGCGTAATATCCCACAAGAGCCGAGATCTCAGGACACAGTGCGTTTTTATTAGAATTTTGTACATTTTGAAACACGTATATGCATTGTAGGGATAAGTGCAGTGTGTGGTGTTGGACATGGCGGTACGTATGGCAGTAGACAGTAGGTCTTAGGGGTTAAAGCAGGCCTGTACATTAGTATTGAACCTCGAGGAAAAGCCAGGTTTTGCTTTCGTACTTTTTAGTACAATCCTGTTGGCAAAGCACATCTTAGTATTCCCTCTGGTTGAATAAACTTCGCAGAACTTCACAGACGGCCGGGGGCGCTTCTTCTCTTGACGCTGCATTTCCATTACTTTCTGTAGTTACGCCTCAAAACCGGGAGCCATTCCGCAAGAGTTCGACTTTGTTACAAGTATTATGTTGCAGACAAAAGTTTCAACTGTACAACGTTTAGATACACTTAGTTCCGAGCTTTGACTTCATTTTTTCCCCAACAGCGATCGTAATGCTTCAGAATGTTGGTAGGATACTGCGTGCGACTGACAAAGAACTGGCCTTGACACGTTGCTGTTCTCAGAATTGGCTGTGAGATTTTACTGTTGTCAGTACAGTGCTAATAGATCTGAAAATGTCCGTGGGGCAGTACATTTTACCGGGGAGGGGTTAGACGAACAGAGGGTCACTGCTTCGTGCTGTGAAACTTGCGGTTGTAAGTAGCCGTTCAGTGCCTTCCAGTCATTGATTAAATATATCCGAAAAATGTAAAAATATTTTACTAATACAGGGTGAGGCAGTAGAATGGTACGATTTTCAGATAGCTGTTTTGATAAATCGGGTTCAATATAGTAAACAAAAAATCACTGAGTATCAGCAGTAAAATGTCATTTAATACATCGTTTTTATTTTAAGAAAATACATACCCCAAGTGGGATTCCTGGTGTGCAATACATTCTTGTAACTTTGATCGGAAATTAACCGTAATTTCGCAAGCAGACGTTTATCTGTGGCTCTAATTTCGACCCTTACGCGCCCTTTCGTCCCTTAACGTGACGATATTCAGAACTAAGCTGTAACTAAAGTACCGCAACGTCGGGGGCAAGTTGTGTGCCTCTGTGCAGTTACGGTTAATTTGCGATCACGATTACAGGAATGTATTGCATGCCAGTGACACCGCATAGCAGATGTAACTGTAAGACGTGAAAGGTGAATATTAATTGGCATTAAACTGCTGATATTTAGTGTTCTTTATATTCAGCTTAGCTCATCAAAACAGCGACCTGAAAATTATCACTTTGCATTCCCGCACCCTGATAATTATAGATGAAGACATTGTGTTTATTATTTGCCATCGTACTGACATGAGTGGTGAGGTGTACTCCAGTTCGGAGTATTTAAAGTACAGTCGAACCCGGTTATAACGACATCGGTTTATACGACACCTCGTCTATAACGTCAGATATTCTGTGGTACCAAATCAGTTCCTCAATTCCAAGGAAAAGACCCCGGTACCGACTGAATAGGAGGCTGGGTGGGCCCCAGAGCCTGTCTGGACGTTGGCGAGAGGGAAAAAAAATCTCCTTGACTACCGGAATTTGAACCCCGGACTGTCCAGCCCGTTGCGTGTGCACTGTACTGAGTACGCAACCCCGGCTGCCCACATGTTTGAAAGGTCTGATGTTATTTCAAGTATTGGCCTTTTGTAGCAGCAATCATTTTGTGGTTCGAGTTGGTGCTGTGATCTGTGTGTCTTACGACTAGCTTCTACTGTGCGGACTGGAGCTACAGTTAAATGTCGCCTGACAACGTTTTGGTGTGAACATCACCGAAATTCTGGACGTAATCTTGTGGACATAACACAGTGACAAACAGACAGACAGACAGAATCCTGTTATACGGTCCTTTATTGATTTCTTGCTGAAAAGGGCGTATAACTTTCAGTTACAAGCGTTGCAATTTTAATCTACGTCTCATTAGCGTAGTTTGGTACAATTTTCGTAATTGGAAAGATCATTTCATTAATACTGAAACTGTTTGTGTTTAAAGTCCCATTTCACACTACTGTTACGACGTCCAGTGTCACAGTCTTTACCATTACCAGGCTGAAATCTGGAAGTAGTTAAATGTTAGTCATATTGCGTTCAGTTGCCGTACGCATACAGCTCTTACTTCCAGCTATGTACAAAGCAATTTTTAGGCTCCTACATGTTTCGGCTACGTGCTGTAACCATCATCAGGGAGACAGTATTGCACAAGACGTACAATACGTAGTCGAAACATGTTTTTTTTCTATGGCTCGACAGCCTTATATGGGCCTGGGCCTCCTCGTTTCGTCGAAGCTTCACGATCACACTCAGACACACCACAGTCGGTAGGACTCCTCTGGACGAGTGATCAGCCCGTCGCAGAGACCTCTACCTGACAACACACAACACTCTCAACAGACAGACATCCATGCCCCCGGTGGGATTCGAACCCACAATCCCAGCAAGCGAGCGGCCGAAGACCCATGCCTTAGACCGCACGGCCACAGGGATCGGCAGTCGAAACATGTAGGAGCCTAACAATTGCTTTGTGCAGTGGTTCGAAATAAAACGTGTGTGTGTAACTGGAAATTAAAATCTGTTATCGCTAGCCGCAGCTGAACTAACAACTCCGATTTCTCCCTCTTCATTTCACTCCACAATCGTCTCTGATCGTCAAATTATTAAATATTCTCTACAGATGTTTAATTATCAGTACCTAATTATTGGCACCAAACATGTCTGACCACACACACACAGATCAACTGTTAGCGGTCGCGTGAAGTCCGGAGATCTTGCGGCTCCTAAATTATCATTTTACAGTCATATCAACGGATGTAGTTGAAAAGTCATAGATAGTTAAATCAATAAATGAACAAATATGTCGTCGTCACCTGCGGTTTGTTAGGTTTTGAACGCATATTTTCGTCTGGTTTAGGAATTAAGGCAAGGTCGAACTCGGTTATAACGTCATGAAACGGACTGGATATCTTGTGTCGTTATAACCGTGTATGATGTTATGGTTAACAGTGAGGAATTAATTGGTACCACAGGATATCTGACTGTATATGCGAGGTGTCGTATAAACCGATGTCGTTATAACCGGGTTCGACTGTACATTGTTTTATTAAAAGTTTGTCCGCGATAAGCGATATATCTGTTAAGTGTGTATTTCTGTACTGGCTTTGGAAGCACAGTGTGGGCGGAGCAATTGCGGTGTGTGTGTGAGTTGCGTGACTGTCGATAAGATTCTGCCCGTTCGTTCACCAACTTAGGGGTTGGGGGGGTGGGGGGGAAGCTGGTGGTACGTAATTTGGTATTCAGTGCTCTGTATGGAACACGCTTACACAGTGCCACTTGCTGTGACGTCATCATTACCGCACAGTCCAGTTATGTGTAGGCACTGTTTTGAGTTTTCTGCGCAAACTGCCAAGATTGTTCCTCCGTTGTGTGCAAGGCGGATCATGAATCATGCGCAACGGAAGTGAAAGTAAAGTGTGTTTGTGTGTGGGGGGCGTGGAGGGGGTACATAGAACTGTCCACTAATACGTAGTGCTGGTGATGATATCAGAATGTTCGTAGTTCCCCACAAACCCGCAACAGGATCGCGCTGGCTAATTCGCCGACTTCGATGTGGCGATAAAACACTAGAGAAAGCGGCTTGCTGAGTTGCGTGTTGCGTTGTAACAGATTTTGATGCTCGATTGTATTCACGTTATTTATCCCTGACGTGAGAAGTTTATTAGTTTATCAAATGAGCTTACTAAATGTAATGTTTCTTTCTGCCCACTCCATGAAGGCATATAGATGGAGTAGAGTTGTAGCTACACTCATTCTTAACCTCGGCACTAGATGAAAGTGAGAAGTAAACTTCACGCAGTCTTGGACTGCTTGCCCCCTTGAAGATGGAACCGATATGTAGTCCCGAAACGTCGGTAACTACCGATCTGCACTGCGTAACATCGCAGAAGAGTGACGATGTTACATTGCTTTTAGTTTTCAAACGGTGATGTGTTTTAATGAATATAGAGCGTACGAAAGAATACGTCAGAGGAAACGCCTAGCTATTAGGCCGCGTTCTCACGGGGCGTGAACCACGCGCGTGAATCACACTTTCGTGGGCCACTACCCCTGTGAACGCGGAGTCGTGGACCTTGCGTGTGACGTCAGCAGTCCACGATCCTGTCGTGGCAGGATCAAACCATGTTTGATTTTCAGTCGTGGTGCTGGCGTTCGTGAGGTAAGATGTCGCCAGCGTGATTCACGCGCGTCGTTCACGCCCCGTGAGAACGCGGCCCTAATGACGATACGATTATGTGTTCGGTCGTTCTTCAGAGGAACGTTTTGAAGAAGGTTGCGCCTTCGCAGATAACAGATCTGTGAAATGTTAATGAGGCACGCCGTGTGCTTGTGCTGCCTTGTAACCGAGTAACGGGGCTTCCCCGCCACAGCCTGACAGTGGTCGCTGATCAAGACGCTATCCGTGCCTGGAGTTAACCGACACGTGGATCAGGAAATGAGCGTACGAACGTCGAAGATTTTTTTTTATGAAATCGGCTGTGCAGCATGCAGTTTTTGTGTCGAATGCAATTGTTATGTCGTACATCGAGTCTCTGTGTAACGGTTATAAAAAGTAGCCAAGTATGTGAGCTGGTGAAGGCAGGTTTTTGTGAGGTGGTTTTATTGGAAACAAATTAAACTTACAGGCCGGTCGTTGCTCCCAGAACATCGTTTTGTTCCGTTTGGCAATACACTATCTAATACGCTGTATATTAGGGGGGAAATATGTAATGGGTTGTGGTGGTTGTGCTGTGTGCGAGTTCTCAGAAATGACGCCAGTGTTTAAGATCCGTTCGCCTTATTTTGTAAGGAAAGTTACGCTTACGGTATGTGCGTCTTATCCCCGGGTAACTTCTTAAACTACTTTTAGGATTTTCGTCGTGCTATTAGCGCCCTTTTCACATTTCTGTTGCTCCAGTCCGTCAGTGCCGACGGTGTTTTGCAACGTGGTACACATTACCTGCGTGTAAAGTGACTTGAAGTCATCAGTGCCGGACAAGACAGTATGATAGTTGTCATTGAATTGAAATGGTTAATTCCTAGACTGAAGCTGTAGGAACTGTACTAAAGTTTTTGTTTTGTTTTTGTGACATTTGTACTGTTTGATTTTATAAAATATAGATACTGTAACGTTTGTTTCCGACATAATCCACTAAAATACCGAAGGGACATTTACAAGATAGAATTTTTTTTTAGAAAGGTTATGATTCGGCATTCAAGGCAGTCTCCTTTGTTTTTTATTCCTTATCAAAACAACTGTTTTAACAAAAAAACGTTAACGTTAAGAATTGACATTGCTGCCTCAAGCGGAGGCCAATGGAAGCTAATGTATTTCATATACTTTTCTTCGCCTCCGCTTGAGGCAGGACTGTCGATTTAAATGTTTCGTGTCTTATTTAAACGTGGCAGGAGTTGTGTTGTTTCTTAGTCACACGTTGTTTATGGACCGTTGATCTCTGAGAGAGATTGCTCAGTATCAAGTTCTAGTAAGTATAATTTGTAATGTTTATTAAGATGCTGTAATTTTTGTTGATTAAATATTTTATTCTTTCTACGTACGAATTATTCGCGCGGGTACAACTAGTTAAATATAACAAGAGAAGCAATGTACGTATAACGTAACATTGTGGCGCGTTCGCGTAACCATTGTTGCCGTGGAAAGACAATAAGTATTACATATTCTGAGTGTGTGTCTGTAGCCTTAGTTACCCAGGACGCAAAGCGCATGCGCCGTATTATATTGTCATCTGTGGCCTGTCTGGCTCTACCACATTTGTCCACACTATTATATAAACGGCACGATTTTCGGGAAAAGGCTATTGAACATAAAATGTGTATTTTGTTTTTCTCTGCAACTTTTGTCTGTAACATTTCTCATTCTAAGAATAATCCAGCGAGATACTATCATAAATGTACATAGGTCTTCATGTATAGCCCCCGTTATTTTCGTCAGATTTGAATGAAACTTGGATTTTCTCGACAGATTTTCGAAACAATCTCATATCAGATTTCTTGAAAGTCTGTCCAGTGGGAGTCTAGCTGTTCCATGCCCCCGGACGAGCGGCCGGACAGACATGACAAAGCTGCTAGCCGTTTTTCGCAATTTCGCAAATGCGCCTAAAAAGTATGTCGAAGTCCTTAGATAATGCGAGCACACTACCTTTCACCTCGCTCGTGGCGCCTCTGATGTCACATCTGTCACACGTAATATGATCATGGCGGCCATTCGATCTTCTGAAGTGACACGTCACTGATGTTATTACATTATGTAACGTCATTAAATACCGCAAGTATATATATGCAGCTTTGATGGAGGCACTTAATTTTATAGCTTATATAACAGCGTGTAGAACGTGCGAGAAGTGTTTTAACTTCTGCTTGAAATGGAATAACGAGCGGTGGGCGTGTAACACCTATAGTGAAGACGGCCTGAACATAATGCAAGTTAGAGCGGTGGGCGTGTAACACCTGTAGTGAAGACGGCCTGAACATAATGCAAATTAGAGCGGTGGGCGTGTAACACCTGTAGTGAAGACGGCCTGAACATAATGCAAATTAGAGCGGTGGGCGTGTAACACCTGTAGTGAAGACGGCCTGAACATAATGCAAATTAGAGCGGTGGGCGTGTAACACCTGTAGTGAAGACGGCCTGAACATAATGCAAATTAGAGCGGTGGGCGTGTAACACCTGTAGTGAAGACGGCCTGAACATAATGCAAGTTAGATACGGTGTAACACCTATAGTGAAGACGGCCTGAACATAATGCAAGTTAGATACGGTGTAACACGTATAGTGAAGACGGCCTGAACATAATGCAAGTTAGATACGGTGTAACACGTATAGTGAAGACGGCCTGAACATAATGCAAGTTAGATACGGTGTAACACCTATAGTGAAGACGGCCTGAACATAATGCAAGTTAGATACGGTGTAACACGTATAGTGAAGACGGCCTGAACATAATGCAAGTTAGATACGGTGTAACACCTATAGTGAAGACGGCCTGAACATAATGCAAGTTAGATACGGCTTCTCATAAGTAATTTTAAGGAAGACAGAAATGTTGACAGCGATATCTGCCTTGTAGAAGGAATCTGCTGACATCGTGGCACAATTCGTGTTCAGTTTTGACAGCAGTAGCTCAGGTATGTATGAAGGAATATCGTAGACACTCCGCGGACACGACCAGTGTTTAGTGTAGAAATAATGTAGTTACTACACGTTTGGAATGTATGCAGTTATCGCGAGGCAAGTCACTATGAAAAGGTACTGGCCTTTGTGCGTTTTTTTTTGCACTTCCTTATTTTCGATGACATTATGATGGTTATTTAGTCGAAACATGTTGGTAAGGTTCTTATTTTTACAATAAAAATTTGTTGTGCCGAACGGGGTTTCTGTTGTAGTCGTTTGTACGTACCAGCATAATTCTTGCCAACAAAGAGCGGGGGGGAAAATGCAGAGAACAGTAAGAAAAAGCAACGAAGAAACAAAGAAACAGCGTACAGAAAGTTATTCAGCAACAAGAAGGGATTAGAATTTGAAACTGTTGGTAAATTTTTATACAAAACAATGTAAATTGGAACATGAAATAGAAAAACCGGCGCTGAACGGAGAAGAAGAAGAAATGGGGTAAAATGTAAGTCGTGATAAAGACAATTTATTGTGTAGAACGTATAATTTAATATACCGTGATGTATACTTGAAAAACACCGTGATAACCGACACATTCCTGGGAAGTATAATATTTAGAACTCAGCTTATGGTTGCTGAGCTGTCCTGCAATGTTCTTTATACACTGCAGCATGCCTTTTGACCCCGAGGAACTCCGCGCCGTCACAGCCTTGTCTTTTTACGACGAAAATACGTGGTACAGGGTGTCATCCTGAGGGCGTATTTTATCAAAAACAGACAAATATGGATACTTGGACGTTTCGTTTCCAAGTTTTATCCCGTCAGAAAAAGGAAAGACATGTAAAACGTATTTAGAATGCTTTGTTGTGGAATCGTTAATTTGTAAATCAAGACTTCCCTATGAAGGACTATAGCTTTTTTTTTGGTCGTAGGTCTTTCAAAACAAATTGGGCAATAATTTAAAAACAAAAGGAAGCAGAGACTCACGTTTACATATAATTTTGTTGCTGCTGCTAATGTTTACATAGAACACGTTCTGAAATAGTGGCATGTATTTCAGTCACACCCTGTATAGTCTACAAAAATAATGTAAGTTGTATACTTTATCTCGACAAGAGTTTTGGTGATATTGTAGATACAGGAACGTCTGTTATGAACTTCTCGAGGACTTCTTTTTAGTTCTTTATTCAGTTTGAAGGCAGATCCCAGTGGAGCGAATTTCTGAAATACTTGTGCGACTTTACTCTTTGTACCGTGGAGGCTGATCCCATTCAGAAGATACTCGGAATGTGTCCAGAGCAGAAGCTTTTTTCCAAGCAGACGCCTTGGCTAGCAGTTCACAATACACTTTCTGTCCCATCTGTACACACCGTTCACAAAACGTACCTTCCGTTGGGCGATGGTACAGTTTTATAAACACTTGTTTTGTGATCTTTAGTCTTAATTCACCGTGCATTTTTATTATTCTAGACATTCACCAACAAAATGCACAAATCACTAACAAGGTGCAATCAGCCCCTTTATCATAGTCAAACCCTACACATGTTTCGGCTCTCCAAGAGCCATCATCAGGGGGTTTTTCAATAGTGCTTTTTCAAATGCTGGATAGATCTGCTAATGACACTCGTAAAGTTTAGCACTGTTTATAATGATAAAACGTTTGTTTTGTAACTTAAAATCGTGAGTCATAAATTATAGTTAAAATGGTAAAATGTTAAAACAACACTGTTCACTGTATCTTCATAACACAGTTCACTGTATCTTCATAACACAGTTCACTGTATCTTCATAACACTGTTCACTGTATCTTCACTTCTGACGATGTGTGATATAATTAAGAAGAAGAAGAAGAAGTGGTTCTGGTACTGTTGTGGTGTGGGGTTGAGTCTTGAAGTGTATCCGGTGAAAGTGAACTGTGTTATGAAGATACAGTGAACTGTGTTATGAAGATACAGTGAACAGTGTTATGAAGATACAGTGAACTGTGTTATGAAGATACAGTGAACTGTGTTATGAAGATACAGTGAACTGTGTTATGAAGATACAGTGAACAGTGTTATGAAGATACAGTGAACTGTGTTATGAAGATACAGTGAACTGTGTTATGAAGATACAGTGAACAGTGTTATGAAGATACAGTGAACAGTGTTATGAAGATACAGTGAACAGTGTTATGAAGATACAGTGAACTGTGTTATGAAGATACAGTGAACAGTGTTATGAAGATACAGTGAACAGTGTTATGAAGATACAGTGAACTGGGTTATGAAGATACAGTGAACTGTGTTATGAAGATACAGTGAACTGTGTTATGAAGATACAGTGAACAGTGTTATGAAGATACAGTGAACAGTGTTGTTTTAACATTTTACCATTTTAACTATAATTTATGACTCACGATTTTGACTTACGAAACAAACGTTTTATGATCATAAACAGTGCAAATTTTGCAAGTGTCATTAGCAGATCTATCCAGCATTTGAAAACCACTATTGAAAAATCCCCTGATAATGGCTCTTGGCGAGCCGAAACATGTGTAGGGTTTGACTATGATAAAAGGGCTGATTGCACCTTGTTAGTGATTTGTGCATTTTGTTGGTGAATGTCTGGAAGTTGTTTTGTGATTACGAAGACTGTCGAATTAACTGGGGCAGTCTGTTTTTATTGAAACTGTGGCTACATCATCACAGCAATATCTGACACGCCTTGATACTGATTGCGTCATTCATATGTTTTTCTTTTGTTACAGGTAAGAAGGCACTACTTTCTGTGGAGCTGAAGGACATTAACATCAGAGCGCCGTATGTAAGTTTGTTTTACGTGCCTGCTTGGGTTACTTATTGAACTATTGTCATGAATCAGAGGTTAGTTACACAGACTGCCACACGTAAGCCCGTTGTACGTCTATGGTTCTGTTATTTATCGATGTGTGGTCATGGATCAGAGGTTGATGCCATAAAAACTCAGGATGTGTGTTGTACAGCGTCGTAATGCTTTAAACACACAGAGGAATTTGCATTTCTTTCACTTCAGGAATAAATAGGGTACGGAATGTAAGTAGGGAACACCAGCACTGCGAAACGTCACTCGCACAAACACACACACACACGCACACTTACTCACGCATACACACTCACACACGTATGCGCACACACACACTCACGCATACACACACACTCACGCATACACACACACACTCACGCATACACACACACTCACGCATACACGCTGACACACACGTACACACACACCCTGTCATGCAGTCTCTGGGATTTTAATTTGTTTGTTTTGGAATTCCTTTGGTGAGCCGCGATAGCTCAGTCGGTAATAGCGACTGGCTACGAGCTGGACGGTCCGAGGATCGAATCCCGGTGGGTGCGAGATTTTCAGCACCCATCCAGACCGGCCCTGGGGCCTACCCAGCCTCTTGTACAATGGGTACCTGGTCTCTTTTCAGAGGGTAAAGCGGCCGGGGCGTGGCGTTGACCACCCACCCAACATCTAGCGCTGAGGTTAAAGAAAGAGTAGAGCTATCCCTCTACTTCCCCTCTGGGCCTTCATGGCCTGTTCTAGGGAGAACGTTACCTTTACCTTTTTTTTTTGGAATTCCTTATGAACTGAAATGCGTGGGATATCAAAGTGACAACTTAGAGGTGTCGAATCTCCGTTGCGAACGGCACTTTCCCTTCCTCACTAGGTACAGACAAGCTCTGTGGGTCATTCAGCCGTCTGTGTAATGGATACCCGGAGCCTTGTCCTCAGGGGTAAAGGAAACAGAGCGTGAAGCTGTCCAATCAGTTGTAAGCAGCGTATAGGTTACTAATGCATGGACACACCTGCAATACAGAATGCTTCTAAGCACACAAATCAGTCAGTATTTTACGTTTCGGCCTGTCGTAGTATTTATTGTGCACTACGTAGTAGCAGGAATGTGGCTGTATTTATTGTGCACTACGTACGTAGCAGGAATGTGGCTGTATTTATTGTGCACTACGTACGTAGCAGGAATTGGCTGTATTTATTGTGCACTACGTAGTAGCAGGAATGTGGCTGTATTTATTGTGCACTACGTACGTAGCAGGAATGTGGCTGTATTTATTGTGCACTACGTACGTAGCAGGAATGTGGCTGTATTTATTGTGCACTACGTACGTAGCAGGAATATGGCTGTATTTATTGTGCACTACGTAGTAGCAGGAATATGGCTGTATTTATTGTGCACTACGTACGTAGCAGGAATGTGGCTGTATTTATTGTGCACTACGTACGTAGCAGGAATGTGGCTGTATTTATTGTGCACTACGTACGTAGCAGGAATGTGGCTGTATTTATTGTGCACTACGTACGTAGCAGGAATATGGCTGTATTTATTGTGCACTACGTAGTAGCAGGAATATGGCTGTATTTATTGTGCACTACGTACGTAGCAGGAATGTGGCTGTATTTATTGTGCACTACGTACGTAGCAGGAATGTGGCTGTATTTATTGTGCACTCGTACGTAGCAGGAATGTGGCTGTATTTATTGTGCACTACGTACGTAGCAGGAATGTGGCTGTATTTATTGTGCACTACGTACGTAGCAGGAATGTGGCTGTATTTATTGTGCACTACGTACGTAGCAGGAATGTGGCTGTATTTATTGTGCACTACGTACGTAGAGGAATGTGGCTGTATTTATTGTGCACTACGTACGTAGCAGGAATGTGGCTGTATTTATTGTGCACTACGTACGTAGTAGGAATGTGGCTGTATTTATTGTGCACTACGTACGTAGCAGGAATGTGGCTGTATTTATTGTGCACTACGTACGTAGTAGGAATGTGGCTGTATTTATTGTGCACTACGTACGTAGCAGGAATGTGGCTGTATTTATTGTGCACTAGTACGTAGCAGGAATGTGGCTGTATTTATTGTGCACTACGTACGTAGTAGGAATGTGGCTGTATTTATTGTGCACTACGTAGTAGCAGGAATGTGGCTGTATTTATTGTGCACTACGTACGTAGCAGGAATGTGGCTGTATTTATTGTGCACTACGTAGTAGCAGGAATGTGGCTGTATTTATTGTGCACTACGTACGTAGTAGGAATGTGGCTGTATTTATTGTGCACTACGTAGTTGCAGGAATATGTGCTGTAATTTATTGTGCACTACGTACGTAGCAGGAATGTGGCTGTATTTATTGTGCACTACGTACGTAGCAGGAATATGGCTGTATTTATTGTGCACTACGTACGTAGCAGGAATGTGGCTGTATTTATTGTGCACTACGTACGTAGCAGGAATATGGCTGTATTTATTGTGCACTACGTACGTAGAGGAATGTGGCTGTATTTATTGTGCACTACGTACGTAGCAGGAATGTGGCTGTATTTATTGTGCACTACGTACGTAGCAGGAATGTGGCTGTATTTATTGTGCACTACGTAGTAGCAGGAATGTGGCTGTATTTATTGTGCACTACGTACGTAGTAGGAATGTGGCTGTATTTATTGTGCACTACGTACGTAGCAGGAATATGGCTGTATTTATTGTGCACTACGTACGTAGCAGGAATGTGGCTGTATTTATTGTGCACTACGTACGTAGCAGGAATATGGCTGTATTTATTGTGCACTACGTACGTAGCAGGAATGTGGCTGTATTTATTGTGCACTACGTACGTAGCAGGAATATGGCTGTATTTATTGTGCACTACGTACGTAGTAGGAATGTGGCTGTATTTATTGTGCACTACGTACGTAGCAGGAATATGGCTGTATTTATTGTGCACTACGTACGTAGAGGAATGTGGCTGTATTTATTGTGCACTACGTACGTAGCAGGAATGTGGCTGTATTTATTGTGCACTACGTACGTAGCAGGAATGTGGCTGTATTTATTGTGCACTACGTACGTAGCAGGAATTGGCTGTATTTATTGTGCACTACGTACGTAGCAGGAATGTGGCTGTATTTATTGTGCACTACGTACGTAGCAGGAATATGGCTGTATTTATTGTGCACTACGTACGTAGCAGGAATGTGGCTGTATTTATTGTGCACTACGTACGTAGCAGGAATATGGCTGTATTTATTGTGCACTACGTACGTAGCAGGAATATGGCTGTATTTATTGTGCACTACGTACGTAGCAGGAATTGGCTGTATTTATTGTGCACTACGTACGTAAGTGAAATGTGGCTGTATTTATTGTGCACTACGTAGTAGCAGGAATATGGCTGTATTTATTGTGCACTACGTACGTAGTAGGAATGTGGCTGTATTTATTGTGCACTACGTAGTAGCAGGAATGTGGCTGTATTTATTGTGCACTACGTACGTAGAGGAATGTGGCTGTATTTATTGTGCACTACGTACGTAGCAGGAATATGGCTGTATTTATTGTGCACTACGTAGTAGCAGGAATGTGGCTGTATTTATTGTGCACTACGTAGTAGCAGGAATGTGGCTGTATTTATTGTGCACTACGTACGTAGCAGGAATATGGCTGTATTTATGTGCACTACGTACGTAGAGTAGGAATGTGGCTGTATTTATTGTGCACTACGTAGTAGCAGGAATGTGGCTGTATTTATTGTGCACTACGTAGTAGCAGGAATGTGGCTGTATTTATTGTGCACTACGTACGTAGCAGGAATATGGCTGTATTTATTGTGCACTATGTAGTAGCAGGAATGTGGCTGTATTTATTGTGCACTACGTAGTAGCAGGAATGTGGCTGTATTTATTGTGCACTACGTACGTAGCAGGAATGTGGCTGTATTTCTTGCAGCCATTTGTTCACGGTAAGCAGTGTTAACGGAACGTACTTCAGCCTCTGCGTGTAGCCGATAACGGCGTTGGATTTGTTTTTATGCTTGCGTGAGGACACGGAATGCTCCAATCAAGTTATAGTGTGAAAAGTGTGAGCTGCGCGTCAGGTTCGAACTTTGGGGAGTTGCATGGAGCTGCAGCCTACAGGACCCTGAATGGGGCTTTTCATGAATCATGCGTCTGTTGCAGGGTTCTGGTACAAGCGTATTGCAACCGCTACACGATTCTGCTGTCACTTAAAAATACACAACGTACAGAGAGTCACATGCGTGAGATAGAGAGGGACATACTGGGTGCGTGTCCTGCGTTAATTACATTAAGCAGAGGATAGACAAGATAAATGCCCAAACGACTCAGGGTGAACAGTGTACAAGAAGATGTAATTTTAGGTTTATTTAGCTGTAAACAAATTAAACATCGATCTTAAGAATACAGATATACAGATATATACGTCAAGTAGGGCCAAATGTGCACCCATTTCCGTAGGGTAGCGTTTTCCGAATTTATTTGGAGACTAAACACTTTTGGGCTTGAACTACACAGACGGAAATTAAAGGGGCCTGGAAAATAATAAGCAAAACAGAGCAAATAAAAGTTACTACTCGTACCATACCGAGACATTGACGTTGGTAATGCTCATGCTTAGACGCGATTTTTCTTATATATTGGTGTCCTGTTTTATACGGGTCTAGTTGAGCTGTAAAGAGCATTTCTGCCTCCCTGTTTGCTACCAGCACTCTGTTTAACCGCCTGAAGACGAAAAAACTGCAAGTACTTTTCTGTCGAATGCTCCACGAATTCCAAAAGAGCATTGCTTATTAAAGTTCTCAGTCTTCGCCCGTTTGTCCTTCTGGTGAGAGCAACATGTAGATGAAGATGAGTGAGGAGAATTGGTGGAATGATACTGACAGGGGAAAACAGAAGTACCAGGATAAAAACCTGTCCCAATGCCAATTTGTCCACCACAAATTTCACGTGGACTGGCCTGGGATCGAACCTATGCCTCCGCGGTGAGAGGCCGGCAACCAACCGCCTGAGCCATGGCACGGGCTTTAAAGATGAAAATTAACATGAATTGTATTTAAAGATTCAGTTCGTACCGCGCAGTAAACACACTCCATCTCGGTTATAAAAACCAATCAGTTAATGTTGTACAGTGAAATAATCGCTGTTTGTTCTGAGATCCACACAAAACACAAATACACTGTGTGGGCGGAACGTAGAATTGTCCGTACCGCGCAGTAAACACACTCCGTCTCAGTTATACAAACCAGTCAGTTAATGTTGTACAGTGAAATAATCGCTGTTTGTTCTGAGATCCACACAAAACACATAAATACAGTCCGTACCGCGCAGTAAACACACTCCGTCTCAGTTATACAAACCAGTCAGTTAATGCTGTACAGTGAAATAATCGCTGTTTGTTCTGAGATCCACACAAAACACATAAATACAGTCCGTACCACGCAGTAAACACACTCCGTCTCAGTTATACAAACCAGTCAGTTAATGCTGTACAGTGAAATAATCGCTGTTTGTTCTGAGATCCACACAAAACACAAATACACTGTGTGGGCAGAACGTAGAATTGTTGAATGTTAAACCTGGCGGTACATATAGTAACCACGATATTTAAATGGTTAAACCTTTTTGCGGTAAGTTTCTGACTGACCGATATGACAGACACAGCGTTGCGCACGCGACTCCCAGCATCCACATAAATGACCAAGTTGGTTGTAAACACGACCGTGAAAAATTGTACCATCGAAAATTTTGTGACGGAACCTTAGCGATCCGTGAAACAAGGATTAAAGAAAGCAAGGAACAGTTCAAGATAGCACATTTTCAGTTCGAGAGTCGAACCATTGTTCTTGTATGACACGAGCCACGTATTTTCCCTGTTCAACTCCCCTTTCCTTCCTCTCTCTTCTTTCCCGCCCTTCCTTACTCATGAGCTGCTGCCACCGCTCCTATGTTCGATATAAAGAAACCTCATAAATGCGTATTGTGACTGTCGATTAATGACAGATGGCCTTGGTGGCGTTCTGATTCCAACAAATTCGCAGTAATTCAGGCAATGATATGAGAGTTTTCAGCTGCGATGCCCCGTCAGTGCCGCGCCGTTCTGTCACGACTCTAATGACTTGGCGCGGAAGATGATGACAAGCCTGGACGGAAAGGAAATTGTTGGGAATTATGGTGAACCTTTCGCAGTAAGGTCTAAAGGCGCCGTGCTGTGTGTCGTTATCCACCTACTGTGTCGATCGTTGGATACAGTAAATTTAAATATCTTATTTGATACGTAACGTGCCGTTTGGAATGTCTCGATTTCGTGAAATTGTGTTGTAGAAATCACAACATTTCGTGATGCAGTCTGATAGTCATTTATTCCAGAAATGTTAAATCCATCACCTGTAATAGTCACTTTGCGTCTGTGTGAGGAGGAAAAATCGCAACAGGCTAACACACTCGTGAATGATGAGACCAGGAAATTTATTCAGGGTATACGACATTGCGGCTGGTATTTGAACTGGGTACCTCCGTATTAGAAGTTAGGAATGTGGGCGCCGAAATTACCTTGGTAAAGGAATAATTTATCCGCTAATATACTGTATGCATTACACGTTACAAACTTAGTATACAGCTGCTACACGTTACAAACTTAGTATACAGCTACACGTTACAAACTTTGTATACAGCTACACGTTACAAACTTAGTATACAGCTACACGTTACAAACTTAGTATACAGCTACACGTTACAAACTTAGTATACAGCTACACGTTACAGACTTAGTATACAGCTACACGTTACAAACTTAGTATACAGCTACACGTTACAAACTTAGTATACAGCTACACGTTACAGACTTAGTATACAGCTACACGTTACAGACTTAGTATACAGCTACACGTTACAGACTTAGTATACAGCTACACGTTACAGACTTAGTATACAGCTACACGTTACAGACTTAGTATACAGCTTCACGTTACAGACTTAGTATACAGCTACACGTTACAGACTTAGTATACAGCTACACGTTACAGACTTAGTATACAGCTACACGTTACAGACTTAGTATACAGCTACACGTTACAGACTTAGTATACAGCTACACGTTACAGACTTAGTATACAGCTACACGTTACAGACTTAGTATACAGCTACACGTTTCAGACTTAGTATACAGCTACACGTTACAAACTTAGTATACAGCTACACGTTACAAACTTAGTATACAGCTACACGTTACAAACTTAGTATACAGCTTCACGTTACAAACTTAGTATACAGCTACACGTTACAAACTTAGTATACAGCTACACACGAAGCGCAGTGTTCTGCATGAATGTGCCTAATTGCACAATGTGTTGTCGCACCCGTTCCCCCTTGAGGACACAAATTAGTGCAGATCTGATGGCCCACAGGCTTTTGTTGGTTCTGTTACGATGTCGCGTGCGCTTGAATGTGATGTAACGTAATGTAACGTAACGTAATGTACGAGTATGCATGTATGTATGTATATGTGTGTGTGCGTATGTATGTGTGTGTGTATGTATGCATGTATGTATATGTGTGTGCGCGTATGTATGTGTGTGTGTGTGTATGTATGCATGTATGTATTGTGTGTGCGCGTATGTATGTGTGTGTATGTATGTATGTGTAATATATATATATAATATATATATATATATATATATATATGTATGTATTGCGTATGTATGTATTGTGTGTGTATGTGTGTGTGTGTATGTGTGTATGTATGTATATATATATATATGTATGTATTGTGTATGTATGTATTGTGTGTGTATGTGTGTGTGTATGCATGCATGCATGTATGTATTGTGTGTGCGCGTATGTATGTGTGTATGTATGTGTGTGTGTATGTATGTATGTATGTATGTATGTAAGTAAGTAAGTTATGTATGTGTATGTATGTGTGCGTATGTATGTACGAGGGCTGTCCAAAAAGTATCCGACTATATTTTTTCCCGCGGTAAGTAATGGCGAAAGGGTGGGGAAACTGAGCGTAGTGGTAGAAGGGACTTTCATGCGCATGCGTGATTTTTTGGTGCCTCGCAACACCGCCGGATGCGTCTGTCGCTGCCAGATAGCGAAGTGGTGTAACACGTGTTCGTCGCATTCTCGTTTCGCTCAAGATGACAGAATGTTTGGAGCAGCGATACTGCATCAAGTTTTGTCAGAAACTTGGGGATACCCAAGCGGAAACAATCCGCAAAATTCAGCAGGCTTTCGGTGATGATGCAATGGGGTCACTCAAATTAAAGATGGTTCAACCGCTTTAAAGATGGCCGCATGTCGGCGGACAGTGACCAGCGTTCCGGGAGACCGTCAACGAGCCGAAATGCTGATGTCATTGACAAAGTGCGGACATTGATCATGGAGGACCGTCGTTTGACCGTCCGGGAAATTGCTGATGAGGTTGGGATCAGCAGAGGTTCCGCAAACACGATTTTAACTGAGGATGTGGGCATGCGAAGAGTGGCGGCAAAATTTGTGCCCAAGCTGCTTTCGCCGGAGCAGCAACAACTCCGCCTTGAGGTCGCGCAGGACATGCTGGAGTGTGCCAACAGGGATCCTGAGTTCCTGAAGACTGTGATCACTGGTGACGAGTCGTGGGTGTACGGATATGACCCGGAAACCAAGGTCCAGTCGTCACAATGGAAGCATCCAACATCCCCGAGGCCCAAAAAAGCACGACACGTTCGGAGCAATGTGAAGATGATACTGACTGTTTTCTTCGATTACCGGGGTGTTGTGCATCATGAGTACGCAACACTAGGCCAAACTGTTAATAAGGAGTACTACCAAGAAGTCCTCCGTCATCTTCGTGATGCAGTTCGGCGCAAGAGACCGGAGCTGTGGGACGCACGCAACTGGCAGCTGCATCATGACAATGCCCCAGCTCATTCATCACACCTGATCCAGGGTTTCCTGGCTAAGCACGGCATTCCGCAGGTTCGCCAGGCTCCCTACTCTCCTGACATGGCTCCTTGTGATTTCTGGCTGTTCCCGAGATTGAAGACACCGCTAAAAGGCTCCCGTTTTGACAGCCGCGAGGACATCATACAGAACGCGACGGCGCAGCTGCACACCATTCCAAAACAAGCCTTCCAGAATTGCTTCCAGCGATGGAAGGACCGCTGGGCTAAGTGTGTGGAGTCACAAGGGGCCTACTTTGAAGGGGATTAGGTATTGTAACCACCCATATACAGAACTTTTTTTTCCCGGCCCAAGGTCGGATACTTTTTGGACAGACCTCGTATATGTGTGTATGTATGTATGTGTGTGTGTGTATGTATGTATGTATATGTGTGTAGCAAATCAACGCTGTCCCTCCCAACAGCATTCTCCCATCTATCTCTAGGCTTTCCCACGAGCCTTCTTCCTCCGAAACATCCATTCCTGTTATGGATACGAGAATCATCCACACTGCGTGACTGGCGTGAAAATGTTGAAAATGCCACGTCATCACACAATTTGTAAATATCCGTACTTCCCTGCTTGTTAGAAGATGATTCTTGTTACGGAAGGACACACAGAACAAAATTACACGATCAGTGCGCCGCACATAATATATACTGAGTGATTTCCTTGCATTACCGTTCCCTCTGCACTGCCGCGTTGAACATTTTCATTGACTAGACACAGTTTTACAGTTTTTTACTCCATATTCTCAGGATGGGAGAAGTTTATCGAAGAAGGCAGGTTTCCGTTTAGTCCAGGTTGCGTTTGGACAACATTTGCTATATTGCTGTGTAGAATTGTCTCGGTGATTGAAGAAAGACTGGTATGGGCCAATGGCGAAATATAGTGGGTAGTTTTTTGAAAGACGAAGCCGGAGTACTCGTGAAGGCCTTGCTCATGGACACACCCCCAGTACGACACACGACCTCTCCCAGGTCCGGACAGTAGCCATAGGGCTTTCTTTTCCAACGCCTTCAACTTTCTGTCTTCCTGTAGATTCTGAGACAAATTTTCGCGCGTATACAAGACGGGATAACTTGTGGTGTGAGACGTCCATTCTTGTGGGACATTGCGTCACTCTGAGTGCCCCAGTCACCAATGTCCCAGAATACCCGGGAGACATAAACTGCATCGCTGCGAAAGCTTACAAATTTACAAACAGTGGCTCGTTACTGTCTTAGTTCTTATGTGATGTGGTCTTAGCTCTTATGTGATATAGTCTTAGTTCTTATGTGATGTAGTCTTAGTTCTTATGTGATGTGGTCTTAGTTCTTATGTGATGTGGTCTTAGTTCTTATGTGATGTAGTCTTAGTTCTTATGTGATGTAGTCTTAGTTCTTATGTGATGTAGTCTTAGTTCTTATGTGATGTAGTCTTAGTTCTTATGTGATGTGGTCTTCGTATGAGATTGTCCAGCAGCTGTGTGGTGGTAAGCATAAAGTAAAGCCACGGTGAAAACGTGTATGGATAGCGGGGCCTCGGCCCGGAAACCGAACACGGTACATCTCAAATATGGCGCATGCGCTCTTACTAATCGCCCGTCACACGGTGTCGAGTTGTGGGTTGATTCAGGCATATAGGCACCAGCGCTGTTCGCACTGTTACGCTAATACGGCTAGGCTAGGACTTGCAGCGCTCTTACTTGAAACAAGAAATGCGTGTACAATGTCGGTCTGGCAATCAAGGGAAGATGCAGATTTGCGCTGTTCTGGGATATTACGCAGCGTTGAGTGGTAGTTCTGTACCGACATTTCGGGAAAACTTATCGGTCAAGAAGTCCAAGTAGAAGATGGGACCGATAGGTTGTCCCAAAACGTCGGTGCAGAACTACCACTCAACGCTGCGTATAATCCCAGAAGAGCGCAGATCTCATCTACATCACGACGGAAACCTGAAATCACGCAAGGAAAGAGGCAGTTCGTGAGACCTGGCTATAGATGTGGGGATAATAATAAAATGGATTTGAGAAAATCAAGTTGTCATTGCGGGGAATGAGATGTGGTTGAGTGTAGTGCGGTGTTGTATGACCACGCGACCGAACGCCCGTGTTCCACAACACAGTACAGCGAATTTCTTGATCATATTTTTAATTAACTGTTCCGAGGATCCCGAACCACGCCGTTGTAACTAACAGCACGAAACCAGACCGCACCTTACCAGCCGCTGCTTCTGTTAAACGACAGTCCAACTTGTCAGGCGGTGCTCATTATCACGGTGTCCAACTTTCACCCGGTGTTCGTGCCCTCAGGCTGTAGATCAGTTACAACATCAATAGCAGGTGCAGACTGTAGTCGTTGCAAAATTCGGCCTTCCGCTGTGTGGGTTCGAACCGGCCGACAACCCTACAATTTGTGTACTTGGGGTTTGTTATGTCATGTGAAAATGGTTGAAACGTACATCGTGGGGCGCCGTGACGCTAACCATCTGCTGCGCCGAGTGAGTTTGAACCGAAGGCAAGTACTTCATGAGTCTCGTTCGACAAAACAGCGCAACAGTACGTCAGAACACACATTCCATCGCTAACAAACAGCACTCGTAAGCGATATGGTCACTCCTGTACTTCAGCACTGCTTGTTGCGTCCTCGAGCAGTGGCGGCTCAGGATGTACAAAACAGCGCAACAGTACGTCAGAACACACATTCCATCGCTAACAAACAGCACTCGTAAGCGATATGGTCGCGCCTGTACTTCAGCACTGCTTGTTGCGTCCTCGAGCAGTGGCGGCTCAGGATGTACAAAACAGCGCAACAGTACGTTAGAACACACATTCCATCGCTAACAAACAGCACTCGTAAGCGATATGGTCACGCCTGACTTCAGCACCTGCTTGTTGCGTCCTCGGCAGTGGCGGCTCAGGATGTACAAAACAGCGCAACAGTACGTTAGAACACACATTCCATCGCTAACAAACAGCACTCGTAAGCGATATGGTCACGCCTGTACTTCAGCACTGCTTGTTGCGTCCTCGAGCAGTGGCGGCTCAGGATGTACAAAACAGCGCAACAGTACGTCAGAACACACATTCCATCGCTAACAAACAGCACTCGTAAGCGATATGATCACGCCTGTACTTCAGCACTGCTTGTTGCGTCCTCGAGCAGTGGCGGCTGAGGATGTACAAAACAGCGCAACAGTACGTCAGAACACACATTCCATCGCTAACAAACAGCACTCGTAAGCGATATGGTCACGCCTGTACTTCAGCACTGCTTGTTGCGTCCTCGAGCAGTGGCGGCTCAGGATGTACAAAACAGCGCAACAGTACGTCAGAACACACATTCCATCGCTAACAAACAGCACTCGTAAGCGATATGATCACGCCTGTACTTCAGCACTGCTTGTTGCGTCCTCGAGCAGTGGCGGCTCAGGATGTACAAAACAGCGCAACAGTACGTCAGAACACACATTCCATCGCTAACAAACAGCACTCGTAAGCGATATGATCACGCCTGTACTTCAGCACTGCTTGTTGCGTCCTCGAGCAGTGGCGGCTCAGGATGTACAATTGAGTGGTTCTGTTAAATTTTAACTGGATGTAATGGATCTCCTAACACGCAGATGGGTTTAGATTTCTAATGAAAATGACTGGTTGGGTTAGCGAATCGATGACTAATTGGGCAAATGAACCGCTTGTGTTATGTGCCGGACTCCAGGCGAGATCAAATGGTTTCGATTGGGTTTAAATATGTTGACAGTCACTAATTAGCAGCGTGATTTTGAAGTACCGTAGGGGTATAATAGCTGCCGTCATTAAAAATTTAAAATTTAGTATTGGTCTTCGGACATATTTAATGTATATTTCTTCCTTAATTTTTTAAAGACCACTGTGAACCTGAGGTGACCTGAGATAGGTCGAAACATGTAGTTCTATGTAATAAATAGAATTTAGTTGGGTTTGGAAATATATTGATTTAATTTTTTGTACTATTAACAGCACAACCGGGTGACCTGAGATAGGTCGAAACATGTAGTTCTATGTAATAAATAGAATTTAGTTGGGTTTGGAAATGTATTGATTTAATTTTTTGTACTGTTAACAGCACAACGGGATGACATTGTTTAAAATTCTGTAAAAATTGTTTTACATATGCTGTACATAAAACCTGTATGGTAGCCTACAGTACTTACCTCATCTATGTATGAATACCTGCCTGTTGTAGTGTATAGTAAAGATAAAGGTCGCCCTAGAACAGGCCATGGAGGCCTGGAGGGGGAGTAGAAGTACACCTCTACAGTTTCTTTAACTTCAGCGCTAGATGGGGGTGGGTGGTCAACGCCACGCCCCGGCCGCTTGCTACACAACCCACGATGCTATGCGCGAATTTCGAATTTGACATTTCTGTCGCGTGACCAATGAATGGGCCCCTTGATATCGGAACTGCTAACTCGGCCGGAGAGCGTTCGGTCACCGTGTTTCATTCTCATTGACATCGCTCATTCACTGGTCTCGATGCACAGTGATCCGTGATACAATCGATTTTGAAACAATGGCCGATAAATTTACTGCCCCAGAATGACAACACTTTTAATGTGAATGTAAGCTCATCCAAAGCTTTCACTCTCTCTCTCACTCTCTCTCACACATGGTCAAGCATTCATCAGCGAATAAATGTCTATGTAGGATGTTCTCCTACTCAGATTCATATAATACGGGACTTAAAATCCGCGGCTTGACACGAAATGGTGTTCCGTCCGCAGAAGCTGCGATCAGTAAGGATCTTTGTGTACGGATGACAATCTCTAAGTCAGTTCCAGATATACAGGGCATACACATAAGAATGGTGCGGTTTTAATAGTGTTCACTATTAAAACCGCACCATTCTTTTGTGTATGCCTTGTATACAGAATGGTTCCTGAGTCGGTATATAGGGTGATAATACTGTCGAATTGGAGGCTGGCAGTGAATAATGGAAGATGTGCGATATATGCATGTTTATATATAGTTGCGTATCTTTTGAGGCCCCATTATAATGGGGGGTAGTTATTATACCCTGTATAGACCCTTTAATTGGGCAGCTCTGTTCTGTACACCTGTTTGCATCTTGTATCTTGCATATATACATTTGTATTGGAAGTGCTTCTTATATAATTAAGCTTACTTTATGTACGTTATATGATGTGTATTTACAAACACATAACCTGCTTTATTGCGCGGGTGTTGCATCCACCAACACAAGACGCAAACTTTTGTATCAGTTAGTTTAAAAGCGTTAACTGCAGCGCATTCTCGAGGGCAGCACAAACACTGCACTGTTGTGAAGATTGCTGTCAAGTATATAAAGATTCATTTCATACCTCAAAAAAGAACAGTTTTCGTGTCTATTACAAGTGTCAGTGGCATACAGATACGCCTGGGGACCGCTGCCTTGAGGTCATCCAGTAGCTCCTTACGTCTCCTCAAGACTGAGGACCGCTGCCTTGAGTCATCCAGTAGCTCCTTACGTCTCCTCAAGACTGAGGACCGCTGCCTTGAGGTCATCCAGTAGCTCCTTACGTCTCCTCAAGACTGAGGACCGCTGCCTTGAGGTCATCCAGTAGCTCCTTACGTCTCCTCAAGACTGAGGACCGCTGCCTTGAGGTCATCCAGTAGCTCCTTACGTCTCCTCAAGACTGAGGACCGCTGCCTTGAGGTCATCCAGTAGCTCCTTACGTCTCCTCAAGACTGAGGACCGCTACCTTGAGGTCATCCAGTAGCTGCTTACGTCTTCTCGTCACTTCGATCCTTCCCTCTAACCTTCCATCATTAACGTGTTTTAGAAGGCAGTTCCTGCGCAAGATGTGCGTTGTACATATGTGCGTGTATACAAATGTAACGTGATTGAAGAAAGCGATAGGCGATTGACATGTTCAAAAATACCTTAAGATCCGTGTCATCTTTATTAATGAATTTAGAATTTTTGTTTTAAGAGCAAGCGGTAGAGTTAATGCTGTGTTTGAAACGTGGACAGTTGGATGTTTGGTCTTTTAGCGCATCTGCACCTTACATGTCGTTGTGTGTGGTCAGTGTTGCATGCTACATGCACCAGATACTTCGCCCTTCTTGATTTAATTACTTTAATGATGTTATGGTAAGTACGGCCGATCCCAGTGGCCGTGCGGTCTAAGGCGTGGGTCTGCGGCCGTTCGCTTGCTGGGATTGTGGGTTCGAATTCCGCCGGGGGCATGGATGTCTGTCTGTTGTGAGTGTTGTGTGTTGTCAGGTAGAGGTCTCTGCGACGGGCTGATCACTCGTCCAGAGGAGTCCTACCGAGTGTGGTATGTCTGAAAAGTGTGTGATCGCGAAACCTCGAAAAATGAGGAGACCTAGGCCCCCTAGGGGCTGTCGAGCCATAGAAAAAAATTGTAACTACGAATTATGAAGCTACCCATAATGCAGTTCGTTAACACTCTTGATCTTTCATCTCTCCTAGGCGTTTTTCCCTTGCGGCGAGTTTTACACGCAAATGAATCTACAGATTCGTAAATTCTACAGATTCGGTAAATTAAGCAGTTAGGAATGCTGTAGTAATGCGCTGACAAATTTCGCCGGGGTCTGTGTACACCCCTGGTTGGAGGGATAGGATTTTGAGCAAGGTTGCTGCTGCTTTGCAGGGATAGCCCCTTGCTTTGGCTCTGGGTCTGGGGAGGGTTCGAGCTCTGCACCCCCCTCCCCCAATTCTTGCATCCTGCTAGCCAAACCCCGCACGCTGAGCAGAGTTGGAGTGGTTATCGATTCGGGGGGTTCCATCCTGCAGAGTGCGCGACTAACAGTACAGTGCTTGGAACCCTCAGATGAGGAACCGCTTAACCAGTCGAATGACGTCATCCATATGAACAAACGACTGAATGCTGGGAATCCCATGGTGATGGCTAGATCACGTGATTGTGTGTGTCTGGGGTACGTTAAAGGGATCGGTCGTCACAGCGCTGGCCTACGACAGCAGGACGGGCGGTTCAGGACAGCGCTGTCTTCCTGGGTCCACTCCAGGCTGACCGTATCTTCAATTTCAAATTTGTTGTGCCAGCTGACGTCATATCCACAGCCAGTCAGTCAGGCTGCTTGCACTGCTTGTTCTCAGAACAGTTGACTGCTGTTTCGTGTTGCTGTAACACGTGGCAATTCGCCTCGGCTCCCATCGGACCGTGTGACGAGTCTGTTATCAGCTTCATATCCCCACAGACTGTTATCGCAGATTTTCCGTTTTCTAAATGACTCTTGTGTGTTAAGTTTGTGGACTGAAATCACGTTTGCATTTCGTTATCTCGCTTATACGTGCTGCACGTGACACCGATTGGAACGTCTGCAAGTTATTTCACACTGAATACCCAAATCATGAAGCTTCTCCCGTTATATGTATTTATTTAGAGCCTGAAAAGACGTTCATCTCTGATTTGACTTCTACAGCCTGCCAGCATAATAATTGACTCATAGTAACTTGCCTATATATTTTTTGTAATATAATTTAAGTTGTAACTAATGCGTTCCAACTACATGTTTTTGTGACGTAATGTGAAATAGACTTAAAATTGGTTTAAATACGTGCGTGGAGATTTCAGATAGCGAGACTGCAATGCCCGCAACAAATAAACTGCTGGATTTGTGTTTAGTTTTGAAAATATTGACTTAATATTCTCCGAAGATGAGGAGGTAGGTGTTCTTGCGGTGCTGAGATTAGGCTGACACGTGCCAGTGTCTTTAGATCGATTCCCCGTGTCCGACAGTTTATACCCTGCATCTGTCTTGAAAGTGAAGCCAAAGGAGTTACGTCGTTGGTGGCGGGAAATCATTCACGGGCTGCAGCGTTAGAAAAAAACAGTTCCAATCAAAACAGGCCTATACAGAAATAAACCAAGGATCTATGCATACACGCTGCTGTGTGCTCTTAGAATTCACAGAAGAAGGAAGGATTCTGCAGGGGGCATATTTACTTTTCTGTGTCTTCTTTAACCCTTTCAAGCAGGGGTGTCCAGCCAGCCGCCACATTTGTAAGTTACGTATACGCCACAAAAATGTCACTAAATTAGGTGGGTAAGGTATACGACTTATTGTGATTGTACACATGCGGCCCGCGAACCAGCCGATGATAACCGTTGTAGCCCTTTCCCAAACGAGGCTGGACGCCCCTGCTTTAAGACTGGGAGAGCTACCGGAGTGGGACACTCTTCAGCTCCAGAAAGACCGTGGGAGAGCTACCGGAGTGGGACACTGTAGATTTCGACAGACAGACAGACAGTACCGGAGCGCGTACCAACCTACACTGGGACGTAATGATGTGTCAGTGACGATACTGTAACTGAGTTCAATCGAATGAACTGTGTTAGCGCCTGCACGCTAATCCCTTCCTTTCATCTGTAACTCCGAAGCCTATGAACCGCCGGTTAGCCTTGTTTGTGATATCAGTTTTCTGTTGAAACAGAAGTGTTCCGCGGTGCGGCTTGGTCGCTCCCTGCTTGGCATCCGAATCCAATACTAAGCCCAAAACTCCCAGAGTACAAGAAACAGATGTAGTTGGTACGCATTTTATAGGACATTGGGAAATGCATTTGCATTGAATTTACTGCCACGCTTCGGCTCACAATTGCTGTTATTGGAATTCTGTAATGTTGTCGATACACAAAAACCGCCTCTCTTCTTTTCATATGTAAATCTAAGCGTTCGTAATGTTTTAACATTATGAACCCTTTTCCTACTGGTTTGAAGATAGAAGTGAACAATTTGCGATCTGCCCACAAATTAGTCTGTAAAAAATTTCGAAAGGGTAAAGTTATCTCGTACATGTATGAAGGCTCAGGAGTAGGCGCGGCACTAGATGGACGTGAGTGGTCAGCGTTACACTCCGGCCGCTGTACCCCCGAGAACGAACCCCGGTACCCATTGAATAGGAGGCTGGGTGGGCTTCAGGACAGTTCTGGACGTTTTGAAATAGAGTAATCCTCCGACCGGGTTTCGAACCCCGGACCGTCCAGCCCGTAGCATACTCGCTGTACCGTCTACACTATCCCGTCTGCCTTTTCATTTTACGGGACGCTCTTAAAGTAGGATAAAACTTTCAACTTGACAACAAATTAGTGTTTCTGAACGAGATAAGGTGTTTCGTGTTGTGACAGTGTCAAAGGTCGGTACAGCGCACCGAGACCGGCAGCATATGAAGTGCGATAGGTCCGTACAGTGCACCAAGGTGGCATTGAAGTAGTTCACAATATTTATTCAAAGAACTGCACAACAATAAAAAGACAAAGTTTGTTAATATATGACACTCCTCATACATGTTTCGGACTACAATGGCCATCTTCAGGGAGGTGGTTAGCAAAGGAAAGAGTAATTATGGTTAATTATGTTACAGATGTGCAGATTTTAAACCTAAACTACATGTTTTAAATAAATTACACGATAAAATAAAAATTGAAATTAAAACCAACTTGATGCACACTCACTATTAAAAAAACTTTAATAGTAGATTGGTTTTAGTAGTTGTTTTTTTATTGTTTTATTAATTGGTTTTAATTTCAATTTTAATTTATACAAGATGCACGGTGAATAAAATATTAAATACACGATAAAATGTTTATAACTTGAAGTAGATGATAATATATATATATATATATATATATATATATTCCTATGTATCGTTATATTTTTTGTTGTTCAAATGCAAACAAACACGTGTGAGCAGTATGCATCTTGCTACTCAGGGTTTGTCCCTGTGTAGGCGTCTTTGTTTATGTTGTGAGTGTCATATATTAACAAACTGTCTTGGCCCCCCCCCCCCCACGAATGAGTGATTTTTGTTTTTTGAAATTCGTAATTAGTGTTGATAAACAATGGAAATTTGCTTCTTTGTGCAGTTACAAAGTCGATACGTAGATACGGTGTACCAATTATTTGGATCGGGAATCGAGTTGGGGATTGGCATGAGTCAATAACATTCCGTTGGTAAGGTGTGTTGCCAGTATTTCGCCACATTTCGCGACGTAGCCTGGCTATCTTTAAAACATTCCGATGGCCAACAATGGCATCTCATTCTTAAACTCCTTTTGTCTCCACAGTTATCGTACCCACGCAGTTCTTTAAATAAAACTTCCGTGAATGAATCAGAACGTATCATTATTTTTCGCAAGAAAGTGGGGCAACGTTTGTTCTTTTTTTGCTTATTCCCACAGCACAGACAGTTTGCTTGCTTTTATCTTTCATACTTCTGTTTTATGTACGATCACGCTTTTCTCAGAGTCTTAAGGCTACAAGGTTGCTGACGGATGTACGCTGTGCGTTGATGACTGAGAAGACAGTCAGTGCCGTCTTTGTCTATTCAGTTCCAATTCCATGCACATGCCGTAACTATTTCCAATCGTTTCTCTTCCTTACCGCAATCCGAATTTACTTTTCCACTTGATAAATAGTAAGGCAGTTTGTGGCAAAAGTATTTAATCGGGCATGTGAAGTATTTTGTCACCCAGTGAAAGAAAAACGAAAAATTAGTGCAACGGGCTTCGAATTTGCCCGCGAAAGTCTATGAATATGCACGTGAAAGGTTGAGTTGAAATTCTGCGTCGTTCTGCCCCCCCGTGTAGCACGCCATTCTTGTAGTTACGGACGCGTACGCTACGTGGCAGCAGCTGCCGAGAGGTGCCTATGCTGTGCTTGGTACTAAAAAGTTATTTGTAGGTATTATTTTTGCTTATTCTACGGTGGTGATTTTCAGTAACTCTTTATAAGTTGATGGCACGCAAATTCGCTGAGACTTATGTAATATATCCCTCACCTTGTGTAATGTATAAGAGTGAACAAATTAAAGGGTTAGGCCTGTATGCGGCAAGTATAGACAGAGATGGGAATTGTTGAATATTCGTCTCTGAACGGGATTTTCTTACTTAGGTTTCACCATCAGATTCAGTATATGGTATGATACTGGCTAGATTTTTTTTAGGCACGTTCGCAAAATTACGAAAAGAGACTTCGTTATGTCTGTCCATCCGTCCGCATGGAACAACTCGGCTCTCACTCGACGGATTTTCATGAAATTTGATATTCGAATATTTTTCGAAAATCTGTCGGGGAAATTCAAGTTCCATTAAAATCTGACAAGAATAACGGGTACTTTACATGAAGACCTAAGCACATTTATGATAATATCTCACTCAGTTATTCTTAGAATGAAAAATATTTCAGACAAAAGTTGTAGAGGAAATCAAAATCCACATTTTATGTTCAATAAATTTTTCCGAAAATCGTGCCGTTTATGAGATAATGTGGAAAAATGTGATAGAGCCGGACAGGCCACAGGTGACACACACACAGAATATTTCATACTTATTGCATTTCCACGGCAACAATGGTGACGCTAACGCGCCCCAATGTTACATTCATACTTACACATTGCCTGTCTTGTATGTCTTGGGAGAAGGGACTGGGTTAGAGTGTAGCTGAATCCTCGACGTAACGCTCTGTCTGTCTTTATCGCTGTATAGAGTTTCTTAAAATCTAGGAACTCTGAATTCTGGACGTCAGAAGTGTGACACGAAGCAAGTTCCATACTGAGGACCCACAAATACCAGGCGCCAGCTTACAGAATGTCGCCACGGCGAGCTGGTACCCGGCATTTGTACACCCCTGGCGTAGACCACAGTGCATTGGGCAGTAGAACACCCCTTCCTCCCCGGTCTTCTCTCTTCCTTTTACTTCATTCCACTAAACTTTTCTGCACATATTTTGTTTGCAGTCGGACCACATTTGTAAACAGGAATGCTGTTTCGCAAATAAATTCCAGAAACCACAAGATGGACACAAAATAAATACCCAAGCCCAGGACATTTCCTTCAAGTCTCGCTTCACCTTAGAGTTCCGCGTGAACCTTTTTATTTATTATTTTTTTATTTTTATAAAGACATACTTTACATTATTCATTTCATTATTATGTGTATTTTCGGGAGCACAGACTTCTCTATAAGGACAGGCCCCACTTTCATATACATCTCTGTAAGGACAGGCCCCACTTTCATATACATCTCTGTAAGGACAGGCCCCACTTTCATATACATCTCTGTAAGGACAGACCCCACTTTCATATACATCTCTGTAAGGACAGGCCCCACTTTCATATACATCTCTGTAAGGACAGGCCCCACTTTCATATACATCTCTGTAAGGACAGGCCCCACTTTCATATACATCTCTGTAAGGACAGACCCCACTTTCATATACATCTCTGTAAGGACAGGCCCCACTTTCATATACCTCTCTGTAAGGACAGGCCCCACTTTCATATACATCTCTAAGGACAGGCCCCACTTTCATATACCTCTCTGTAAGGACAGGCCCCACTTTCATATACATCTCTGTAAGGACAGGCCCCACTTTCATATACATCTCTGTAAGGACAGGCCCCACTTTCATATACATCTCTGTAAGGACAGACCCCACTTTCATATACATCTCTGTAAGGACAGGCCCCACTTTCATATACATCTCTGTAAGGACAGGCCCCACTTTCATATACATCTCTGTAAGGACAGGCCCCACTTTCATATACATCTCTGTAAGGACAGACCCCACTTTCATATACATCTCTGTAAGGACAGGCCCCACTTTCATATACCTCTCTGTAAGGACAGGCCCCACTTTCATATACATCTCTAAGGACAGGCCCCACTTTCATATACCTCTCTGTAAGGACAGGCCCCACTTTCATATACATCTCTGTAAGGACAGGCCCCACTTTCATATACATCTCTGTAAGGACAGGCCCCACTTTCATATACATCTCTGTAAGGACAGGCCCCACTTTCATATACATCTCTGTAAGGACAGGCCCCACTTTCATATACATCTCTAAGGACAGGCCCCACTTTCATATACATCTCTGTAAGGACAGGCCCCACTTTCATATACATCTCTGTAAGGACAGGCCCCACTTTCATATACATCTCTGTAAGGACAGGCCCCACTTTCATATACATCTCTGTAAGGACAGGCCCCACTTTCATATACATCTCGTTTCTGGCGGGCTTCTACAGCTGGCCGCCTTCCACTGTTTACCTGTACACACGTTTGCTAACGCGGGAACAAGCCCAGCACTTCGGGCGGTATCATCAGTCGGTATGCAGAATCGATGTCGTCCGCTCTACAGCGCGCAGTCCAGCGTTACTAAAGTCCCGTAGTTTTGTCGCCCACGTTCACGTGTATGAATGTGACATCACGAAGGCAGGGACACGTGGCTAGCCGAGATTTTCAGGACTGTGCACCCCATATCTTATTTATTTACAATTTCTTCAGAGGATGTTAGCGGCAGTGTGTTTGGGAGGTCCTTGGGTCTTCTCACCCTGCTAGACAACATTGTCACATTTCCTGCAGGCCACTACAACGCTAGTCTAAGGCGTGGGTCTGCGGCCGTTCGCTTGCTGGGATTGCGGGTTCGAATCCCGCCAGGTGAATGGATGTCGGTCTCTTGTGAGTGTTGTGTGTAGTCAGGTAGAGGTCTCTGCGACGGACCGATCACATGTCCAGAGGAGTGTTGTGTGTCACTGATTGTGATCTCGAAACTTCAACAGTGTGGAGGCTTAGGGCCCACCAGGACTGGAGCCATAAAAGAACTGCAAATCTAATACCTTTAGCCTTGGACACCTCCTTCCAAGTCCTTACCCACTCATCGGGTTTGATATCATTCCTCTGATAGGGTGATTATGTATAGGGACTTGGACCCCGCAACATGGTAAAGGTAAAGTTCACCCTGGAACAGGCCATGAAGGCCCAGAGGGGAAGTAGAGGTACGGCTCTACTCTTTCTTTAACCTCGGCGCTAGATGGGGGTGGGTGGTCAACGCCACGCCCCGGCCTCTTTACCCCCGGGAATGACACGGTACGTATTGTACAGGAGGCTGGGTAGGCCCCAGGGCCGGTCTGGACGGGTGCTAAAAATCTCGCCCCACCGGGATTCGATCCCTGGACCGTCCAGCTCGTAGCGAGTCGCTATACCGACTGAGCTATCCCGGCCCCTCCCCGCAACTTGTTCATTTGAAAAGGAAAGTTTCCAAAGAGCACTTGAATTTCGATATAGCTCTGTGTGTTTGAAATATTTCACGATTGTAGAGCGAATACGGATGTACAACTTTCAGTGCTAGTCGCTGATAATTAACAGGTCGGTGGTCAAGCAGGTTGTTAAGAGCAAGGCCGAGTTAGCAAGTGATTTTGGAGCAGTGGCCATGATCGGCCTAGAATGCAGGGTCAGAATGCCGGATGCATCGCACAAGACACAATTATGTGCCATCCACTGCTGTTGCCAGAAATGTTACGGTATGGTACTTATCGTCCTTCTCTTGCTTAATTTAGCCGTACAGACGCACACGCACACGCACGCAAAGGCCTATTGATTAGCCGGCCTTTTTTATATTCGTGGTATGTAGTAGAGGGGGGACATGATTGGCCAAATTAGGTACTGCGTCTCCTGCAATACACATCCAGTCTGTATATGCATACAGAACACTGTAATGTCATTGTACAGTGCAGGCACCTGTTTGCACTAGTTTCGTCTCCAGTGGCGTAGCTAGGTGTTTTTGGCTCCCGGGCCGAATGATCGAAATGGCTAGATACATGAATTTAACACAGTCATAATCGTCATCCTTTGATTTGGCTAAATAATTTGAAGTATGTTAAGGGCAGCAAATCATATCTTTTTATTTAAAATATTGACTTTACGCCCATGTTTCGCCGATGATGATGATGATGATGATGATGATGATGATGAGGAGGAGGAGCATGAGAATGATGGTGGTGACGACGACGACTGTCCCCTTGCCAGAATGCCATGGCATCGAATCATAGTCGCATGTGGTTAGTGGGGGGTTAGCCGTACGAGTCTTTTAACGTAGGTGCCAGATGGAGGTGAAAAGTCATATTCACGTCCCTGCCCCCGCTGAGTAGGAGCTCAGTGGACGCGGTGGATAGTAGGCTGGACGTGCAGCAGGCGATGGAGGAGAAACAAATGTCCACCCCTGCCAGAAATATAATGTCGATGTTCAGTCCTGTACCTGGTAGCTACACTGTCAGTAATAGTAGTAGTAGTAGTAGTAGTAGTAGTAGTAGTATGTAGTAGTAGTAGTAGTAGTAGTAGTAGTAGTAGTAGTAGTAGTAGTAGTAGTAGTAGTAGTGAGTAGTAGTAGTAGTAGTATACTCCGTGGAACAGAGTCTTTGAGAACCTAACAGTTCCTCAGCTAGTCAAGAAATTACCCGCATTTTATGGAACCGAAGGTTCAATACCGCATTCATAAGATCTCGCCACTTGTCTGTAATCTGAGCCAGATTAATCCAGTCCACGCACACCAAACCTATTTCAGCGAAGATCCATCTTAATATTATCCTCCTATCTTCGCCTAAGGCTTCCAGTTGGTGTCTTGCATTTAGATTTACCCACCATAACCCTGTATGGACCTCTCCTCCATATGCGCCACATACCTCTACCATCTCATGCTTCTTGAACACCCCGGTGGTGATGTTGTTGGTGGTGATGTAACTCACGTCTGTAAGATGCGTTGGTATGAAGTATGTGGCGGTACTTAAGGAAATATACACACAGTGTTCACTGTATGAGGCTGCGTAAACCCCACGTAGGCCTGAAATCAGTCTAGGCGCTATTACTTAGCATTTTCGCAGCGTCATAAATTGAAAAGTCCTGACTGGTTGTGCAACCAATAGTGTGCATGTGTGTGCAGTATAATATGTATGTCGGTGTTCATCTGTGTGTACGGAGCAGATAACAGCGGGCCATGCAGTGCAATATAGGCGAAAATGCTTCTCTTCTGGGTCAGTTTTAATTTTCTCTTTCCCATATTGTTCAGACTGAATTTAGCCCCACCCGGCACACTATGTCACAGGTAAAGGTAAAGGTAAAGTTTTCTCTGGAACAGGCCACGAAGGCCCAGAGGGGGAGTAGAGGTATAGCTCTACTCTTTCTTTAACCCTGGCACTAGATGAGGGTGGGTGGTCAACTCCACGCCCCTGCCGCTTTACCCCCGGGAAAGAGACCTGGTACCCATTGTATAGGAGGCTGGGTGGGCCCCAGGGCCGGTCTGGACGGATGCGGAAAATGTCGCCCCTACGGGAATTCGATCCCCGGACCGTCCAGCCTGTAGCGAGTCGCTATACCGACTGAGCTATCCCGGCCCACTATGTCAGAGGTAGCGGTGGTTTCTCCTGGCGAGTAAAGTCGGACGGAGGGTGAAACCATTCAACCTCATTTCACGCCAACTTCGACCAGGTTTATCTTGTACAGACTACTGCAGTGCGCGCGTCCTTTCGCCTGAAGGCCGACGTGACGCGATGCTGAAGGTTTGTGACAACTTCCACCGTGCTCCGGCTGTTTTCTCCTTGATATCCTTCTTCAAATTATCTTTCCACGTTTCTGAATTTCAAGTGGGTGCTCGGCAACGTCAATTAATGAGCCCGGACTCGGTGGGAAGCAATTCTGCTTCCCATGCCTCTCTCCCCGTCTGTAGACAAACGTATCACTCCCTTCCCGCCATCTTGATAGCAACGTCACCTGTCTGCTGCGGAATAACTCGATGTGAAAGTGGTTCATACTCTGCAGGCTTTTCACTGTTTGAACTTGATTGCTGTTGTTATGTATGTTTAAATTTAAAACATGTAGATGTTTGAGAGAGGCGATAACTGGTCAGGGTCGCGTTGCAGCTAGTGTGGAGAGAGAGTCGACTGGCCGCAGGGATGAACGGCGTTCAGAAGTATCGGCTGAGTAAGGAAAGCAGATGCGCGACCACCACGGTCACAAAAGTCAGCTGTTGGATCCTGCTCTGAATCATTTGAACCCATTGCGCACCTGCACAATTTTTGGGCCCAAGATCCTGCCAGCTAAGGCTGTACTTCGCCATTGGCTGTCACGTTAAGTGTTTGCAACCAGAACGGCATTTCTTTTCGTTTTTCTGTGCGTGCAACATGTCTCGTACCTTACGAAATGAAGTAGTGGGTAATTTAGTAGGTAATGAATGTACATTAACACATTCAATAGTCCTTCAGACATCCGGACTATAGGGAAAGGCATGGTCGGGTTTACCCGGAAATCCGAACCACCTAGGGGAAACTCCGTGGTATAGACAACATACAGAAAATCTTCACTCAGTGCTGAAGAAAATTCTGTACCTGAGAGTATATTATAATAATAACATTAATAATAAAATATTAATTAATAATAATATATAATAAAAGTATTGCCGATCCCAGTGGCCGCGCGGTCTAAGGCGTGGGTCTGCAGCCGCTCGCTTACTAGGAATGTGGGTTCGAATCCCACCTAGGGCATGGATGTCTGTCTGTTGTGTGTTGTCAGGTAGAGGTCTCTGCGACAAGCTGGTCCCTCGTCCAGAGGAGTCCTACCGAGTGTGGTGTGTCTGAGTGTGATCGTGAAGCCTCGAAAATTGAGGTCCCCAAAGGGCTGTCGAGCCATTGAAAAAACAAAAGTATTGTACTGTAAGTGTCCGGACTACCGGCCCCCGGATTATCGAGTTAACACGATAAATACTAAGTCCAAATTAAAGCGAATTTAATATTGAAGTTGCAGTGGGTACCGGACAGTAAGCAATGCCCTGTTCATTGCACAGGCCATCCGTTTAATGCTTCGTAGGGGCATAGAAATGGCCTACACTGCACAGCTTGGGCGGAGCATAGAGTCATTAGGAGCGTTTGTAAAACTGTACAGATGGACTGCTGGCTCGGTCGGTCATGTCTGTCTGTCCTTGCGCTTGGACCAACAACTCGGCACTCGCTGGGTGGATTTTGATGATACTTTGTACTGGATATTTTCATTAAAATCTGTCGCCCAAACTCACTTTTGGTTTAAACTTCAGACAGAATTAAACAACACACTTTACATAAATATCTACGTACATTTGTGTTAGTACTGGCAGTTTATGAGACGTACAACGGAGCCAGAGAGGCCGATATAACAGTCGACGATCTGAAGAATATGACGCCATATACATGCGGGATGCATGCTGGGTGATCATGGAGCAATTTTCGTACGCACCTCAGTGTTTCGCAATACTTACATTTCCTCTGTTATTGATTGTCAAACCTGGTGGTACATACCGTAACTTCTTTCTCTTTTTATCTTTCTTTCCCTCCTGTCTCTTCTCTTTTCTGTCTCATTATTTCTTCTACCCTCTAACCTGTTATTTATTTGGTACCTTTACCTTCTCTGATTTCTGTTTGCCTGCCGTTCTGTGCCTTTCTACCTCTCTCTTACGGAATGTATTAAAATTCAACTTGCAAGTACAAGCCCCCTGCGGATTCAGTAATGGTTCATCTTTCTATGTAGGTTTTTTCCATGCTGTTTTGTAAATCCCATTACTTCGCAGCGGGATATTCTCTTTAGGTTTACGTATTAGGTTTATTGAATGTGTTAACTCTTCGTCTGATTCATCTTTTTCTTGGTCTTCCCAAGTCCTTGTTTGCAAGGCCCTTTCTTACATCGAAACTTCCCTTGAATATCATCATCCGCAGAACTGCAGACGGTATATCATGTGATTCCGTATATGGTAGGCCTGATAGGTAGGGGTCAAGACAAGTTGCCTCATTCCACCGGTGAGACAAAATTCTGCTGGCCAGACATTGCTTTAGGAGAAACCGCGCCTGCTCACGCTAATGTTACTGCCTCACCTGCGCACTTAACGTAACGTAACGTATACTGTCATATGTAAGATATTACCTTTTATATAATATGTATGCAAAATGTCATTTAATTCAGATTTACGTATTTCGACATTGGGGGCACACGAGATAAGCGGGATAGAATAATATTAAGGAATAAATGTAAAGATTTTTTCTTTAGTTGGCCTTGATTTTTCAGTCTTTACGGGCGATGCGTAGCGGTTATTTGTACGCTGCTAATAGGTGAAGTGTTGGCTACATTGTAGTTATTGAACTACGTGCTTGTGGTGTCGACAGGTATCTGTGAGTGGAGAGAGCTGGACAGTTCAGTTGACAAGGGTTAAACCTTGGTTAAACATTGACTCGAGACTTACGTGTGTTTGACCAACAATTCATTTCGGTCACATCTTGACGATTGTAGGGACAGTTACGCAATTGACAAAACCGCGATTAAACGTATTCGCGCTTGGACAATTCTGCACTGGTCAAAATGCTAAGCAACCAATTAACCACCAGATTGAACTTTCACAAATTATACGTTCTGCCCACACAGTGTATTTATGTGTTTTGTGTGGATCTCAGAACAAACAGCGATTATTTCACTGTACAGCATTAACTGATTGGTTTGTATAACTGAGACGGAGTGTGTTTACTGCGCGGTACGGACTGTATTTATGTGTTTTGTGTGGATCTCAGAACAAACAGCGATTATTTCACTGTACAGCATTAACTGACTGGTTTGTATAACTGAGACGGAGTGTGTTTACTGCGTGGTACGGACTGTATTTATGTGTTTTGTGTGGATCTCAGAACAAACAGCGATTATTTCACTGTACAGCATTAACTGACTGGTTTGTATAACTGAGACGGAGTGTGTTTACTGCGCGGTACGGACTGTATTTATGTGTTTTGTGTGATCTCAGAACAAACAGCGATTATTTCACTGTACAGCATTAACTGACTGGTTTGTATAACTGAGACGGAGTGTGTTTACTGCGCGGTACGGACTGTATTTATGTGTTTTGTGTGGATCTCAGAACAAACAGCGATTATTTCACTGTACAGCATTAACTGACTGGTTTGTATAACTGAGACGGAGTGTGTTTACTGCGCGGTACGGACTGTATTTATGTGTTTTGTGTGGATCTCAGAACAAACAGCGATTATTTCACTGTACAGCATTAACTGACTGGTTTGTATAACTGAGACGGAGTGTGCTTACTGCGCGGTACGGACTGTATTTATGTGTTTTGTGTGGATCTCAGAACAAACAGCGATTATTTCACTGTACAGCATTAACTGACTGGTTTGTATAACTGAGACGGAGTGTGCTTACTGCGCGGTACGGACTGTATTTATGTGTTTTGTGTGGATCTCAGAACAAACAGCGATTATTTCACTGTACAACATTAACTGACTGGTTTGTGTAACTGAGACGGAGTGTGTTTACTGCGCGGTACGGACTGTATTTATGTGTTTTGTGTGGATCTCAGAACAAACAGCCATTATTTCACTGTACAGCATTAACTGACTGGTTTGTATAACTGAGACGGAGTGTGTTTACTGCGCGGTACGGACTGTATTTATGTGTTTTGTGTGGATCTCAGAACAAACAGCGATTATTTCACTGTACAACATTAACTGACTGGTTTGTATAACTGAGACGGAGTGTGTTTACTGCGCGGTACGGACTGTATTTATGCGTTTTGTGTGGATCTCAGAACAAACAGCGAGTATTTCCGTATACAGAATTAATGTTAGATTTTCATAACCGAGACGGGGTGTGTTTACTGCGCGGTACGAACTGAATCTTTTAGTATAATCCAGGTTAAGCTTAGTCTTCAGAGGTTAACGTACTTTCTCACATATCGATTCGTTGTGAACGCCAGTCCTGCAGTTCTTTTTAAGTGATACATGCGTTTATGAACCCAGAAACGGCATTACAATGCTCACAAAAGTCAGTCGTTTGTTTTGCCCAGCACCAGTTGAACCCAGCTCGCACCTTCACCTCCGTTGTCCCCAAGATAAATTTTAATAGTATCCCCACATAGCCCAGCGCGCATCTTCAGGTCCTTGGTTCTCAGGATCAATTTTAATGATGTCCTTACATCTAAAGTCATTCTCTCTCAGGTGCATTGTGACGTTGAGTCTTAAGCACCAAAATTATATATTCATTTTTCTGTGCGTGCTACATGTCCAGATACATAATGCTTATCAGTGTGCGAAGTATACAAATCACGAAATATCTTATTATTGTGACTGTGTCCATTGTCCTATATGAAAGTCCTACTTTTACTATTAACCGTTGTGATGAGGAATGCAAGTGGTGGTGGTAAGCAACCAGTGGTCCGCTGGACTTCGCAGATGTTGAATTTTCCACATGAATTACACATTTTCCAAAAATCTAGGATCCACCTCAAAATTCTTTGCGCTACAAGGGTGCCATGAAGCAAGCTATAGACTGAGGACCCACAAATACTGGGCGCCACGGTACGGAAGCAGACTCCCGGGGCCGCCTGGGATTTGTGTATTTCTGTCAGCTTATTGCAGAACTCAGCATGATCTATAAATCAGTAAATCATTAGCAACGTAACAAATCGTCGGCGAAATAATAAATACGCTAAAATCGAGTCATATAATTTGAGGCCAGAAAGTTCCGAGACAAGAAATAAAATGTTATCCTCACTCCCACGTGTTATTGCACGTGTTCTGTAGCTCTCACAACGTCGAAAATAAAACAGGAAGGACAAATGACTTCGTAATTAAGACACTGGCAGTGTTGGCGCAGTATTGTGACGTAATGCTATCTTAACGGTTATAACAGGTGATAGTGCGGTACTTCCGTTTGTACTTGTAGCATAAAGCACTGTCATTACCGGCACTTTCCACGTAATGGCATTGCGAAAAGTTCGGTTTAGTATATCAGCCCCCACCCGGGTCTTACGTTTTCTTATTGCAGCTATGTAAGTTTCTCTCACCTTCTGCAGCCCCAAAACTTGGCGCTCGGGCAGGGAACCCCCCGTTCTGATCAGTTCCTTCGCGACACTAATTACACTGGGCTTAAGAGTGTATTACTGGGGCCATGGGAGGGGGGGGGGGGTGAGAGAGTTCTGACGGGGGGGGGGTGAGAGGTTTGACGGGGGGGGGGGAACCGAGTGCTGGAGAACAACTTTAGTGCTCACTTCACCGTGATCAGCCTCAGTGATATTTTAAAGCTTAAATAGTTTTTATAGTAATATATAGATCTTTAGTTTCATTCCACAGCTGTAACAGCGGTTAGGCGTTAGGCTGAACAGAAGCGGCCAACACTAACTACGTGGAACAGAGTCCTTCTTGAGAAGCTGATAGTTCTTCAGCGAGTAAAGAAATTCGCGCATTTTATGCAGACTCGAAGGTTCATTACCGCATTCACAAGGGCCCGCCACCTGTCCCTATCCTGAGCCTGTTCAATCCAGTCCTAGCCCCCGGCTTGTACTATTTGTTGAAGATGAATTTTAATATAATCTTCCCATGTACGTCTAGGTCTTCCAAGTGTTCTCTTTACCAAAGCCCTGTATGACCTCCCCCATATATGCCACATGCCCCACCCTGCAAATTCTAGATTTGATCAGCTGAATAATATTTGGTTAGTACGACAAGCCGTGAAGTTCCCAGTGGTGCAGTCTTCACCAGTCCCCTGTTACCTGGTCTGCTTTAGGGCCACGTGTCCTCCTCAGCACCAGTAACCTCACCCCGAAACATCAACACAAAACCACCCCTCACATTCCACTGTCCTCCTCAGCACCAGTAACCTCACCCCTAAACATCAACACAAAACCACCCCTCATAGTTCCACTTCCTCCTCAGCACCAGTAACCTCACCCCTAAACATCAACACAAAACCACCCCTCATAGTTCCACATGTCCTCCTCAGCACCAGTAACCTCACCCCTAAACATCAACACAAAACCACCCCTCATAGTTCCACATGTCCTCCTCAGCACCAGTAACCTCACCCCGAAACATCAACACAAAACCACCCCTCACAGTTCCACATGTCCTCCTCAGCACCAGTAACCTCACCCCTAAACATCAACACAAAACCACCCCTCACAGTTCTGCATGTCCTCCTCAGCACCAGTAACCTCACCCCAAACATCAACACAAAACCACCCCTCATAGTTCCACATGTCCTCCTCAGCACCAGTAACCTCACCCCTAAACATCAACACAAAACCACCCCTCATATTCCACATGTCCTCCTCAGCACCAGTAACCTCACCCCGAAACATCAACACAAAACCACCCCTCACAGTTCCACATGTCCTCCTCAGCACCAGTAACCTCACCCCGAAACATCAACACAAAACCACCCCTCACAGTTCCACATGTACCTCCTCAGCACCAGTAACCTCACCCCGAAACATCAACACAAAACCACCCCTCACAGTTCCACATGTCCTCCTCAGCACCAGTAACCTCACCCCGAAACATCAACACAAAACCACCCCTCACAGTTCCACGTTACCTCCTCAGCACCAGTAACCTCACCCCGAAACATCAACACAAAACCACCCCTCACAGTTCCACATGTCCTCCTCAGCACCAGTAACCTCACCCCGAAACATCAACACAAAACCACCCCTCACAGTTCCACGTTCCTCCTCAGCACCAGTAACCTCACCCCGAAACATCAACACAAAACCACCCCTCACAGTTCCACATTCCTCCTCAGCACCAGTAACCTCACCCCGAAACATCAACACAAAACCACCCCTCACAGTTCCACGTTACCTCCTCAGCACCAGTAACCTCACCCCGAAACATCAACACAAAACCACCCCTCACAGTTCCACAGTCCTCCTCAGCACCAGTAACCTCACCCCGAAACATCAACACAAAACCACCCCTCACAGTTCCACGTGTCTTTGAACTCCAGTCGATTTATGCAATAATATCAGAACCATCGCAAAATAACATTCCACATAAGACCACAGCACACGTAAAGACGCCAACAACAAGAACCACATTTCAACAAAATTACAACAAAATTGTAGCACATTAAACGATAGAGAAAAGACATGAAAAGTCATTGTGAACGCAGAGAGCATCTCGGCAGTCAGAACACTAGATGTTCAAAAATGCCACCGGACAGTTCTATGGCTCCGTGCATGAAACCCCTAACCTCAATTTGAAAAAAAAATGAGATAATGCTATCTGTTCTATGACCAAGTTCTGTCACCTCTCAAAACAGGAAACACATAAGGCAGTGCCTACAGTGAAATGCAGGTGCAGCACTCTCCAGTAATTCTTTCCAGAGCAGTCTTCCGTACATAAAACCTCGAAAATTTTCGGAACGATAACGTGTGGTTTATGGGTTTCATGCATGGAGCCTCATAGTAGTAACAAGTTATGGATTATGTAGCAAATAACCAAGTTAGATGAGTTAAAGTTTGTATGCATTCGTGTTAACTCAGAATAACAAAATCCTCCTAATTTACAATGTATTCTCGGGATTACACCCTTACCTGCATCACATCACATTCACGTTATGTTTTTTTTTCAATGCTCGACAGCCCCTTAGGGGCCTAGGCCCCTCATTTTCGAGCTTCACGATCACACTCAGACACACCACACCGGTAGACTCCTCTGGACGAGGGACCAGCTCGTCGCAGAGACCTCACCTGAAACACACAACACTACAACAGACAGACTTCCATGCCCTAGGCGGTATTCGAACCCACAATCCCAGTAAGCGAGCGGCTGTAGACCCACGCCTTAGACCGCGCGGCCACTGGGATCGGCAGATTGTATTTCTTACTTGTGTTTAAACTCGGTATTATCCCGTTGATCATGGTAATAAAATTTTTTCCTGACGATGGTCGCAAGAATGAAACTTGTCAGCAACTAATATGTCAATGTGGGATTGATGCATACGTTTATTGATTTGTGCTGCGATATTTTGTTACCATAGTATATATCCGCTTGCAGTAGTTGAGTATGTAGGTTAAATATATATGGGAAACAATAAAGGACGTTTCGACTGTTTTTTAAAAAGACATAGAGCTCTTTTGATCATAAAATGAAAAGCAGTGGAGATGGCAAAACGTATAAAGGAAGCAGAATTCCTCTTTTTGTTTATTATATATTCAGTTTTGTAATTTATATTTAAAAACTGGGTCGCTTTTGAAGTTGCACATTTCCGTTTTTATTCTTTAGAATAAAAATGAGCTTTATGCTTGAAATATACGGCACGTGAGTACAGAAGTAACATGCAACGGTCACAGTTATCTCTGGGAATGTATTTCCTGTCCTCGTTTATGGGTATTTGTTGTAAACCCATTTTGTACCGACGTTCGGGAACTTTTTACAGCTCTTACGTCAGTAGGACATGTCGTGTCTGTCTGTCTGTATGCAGGAAAACATATCTTGCTTAATTTCATCTGTAAGTACTATAAAAATTACCATATGTCTAAAAAATAGTACAGTAACATTCGCAAAATCGTGCAGTAGAACTCAGATTGTGTTCCGTGCCAATGAGCGAAATGCTTCACGTTAATTGTAAGTGGAGATATTCACGGAGGCCTGTTCCTTGTTAGGAAGGTTGTTGTGAGAGACGCAGGTAGGTCTGTGCGCTACAGAAGCTATGAAAGGAAACAGTTTCATGCGATGCGAGATGGGATGGCTCTCACAGCGGTGTTGGTGAAGATTCAGGTCTTCTGGGATGTTACGCTTTGTCGACTGGTAAATAGTTATCGACGTTTCGAAGCTTATATTGCCTCCATCTTCACTGCCAAGGAGCCCCAGACTTGAATCTTCACTTTCACGAAACGTATAAACACCACCACCACCAACAACAGCAACAGCAACAAGGATTGTTGCCCAAACTAGGCATAGGATATGTGGAGAAGAAGACTTCCAAGTCTTGAAACCTGAACTAGTGTAAAGCACTTGTACTTGTACACAAACCATTTGCAGAAGCATAAGGCAGGAAGGCCTAACCGATATTTTGATATTTTGATATTGCTTTGGTAAAGGTCAGTGACCTTTTTCCGAACTAAGTGTCTGTGTTCTGATGAATAACAATGCAGCTGATTTCAGTTTGTGTCCGGTTTGCCATTGTGTCAACTGTCATGTTATCGTAACTTAAGCGTATATCTGGGATGGCCTCTGGTGCCCCCAGAGACGTTAGTCTGTGACACTGGTCAATGTCGTCACACAAGGATATCTTGTTACTACGGAGTCGATATTTTTAATTTCAGTGTCAGTTACATTAACTCTTTATACCCCTGTGGTTACTATACAAACCACCACGTTCAAAATAAAAAAAATTCTACGTTCTACCCACACAGTGTATTTATGTGTTTTGTATGGATCTCAGAACAAACAGCGATTATTTCACTGTACAGCATTAACTGACTGGTTTGTATAACTGAGACGGAGTGTGTTTACTGCGCGGTACGGACTGTATTTATGTGTTTTGTGTGGATCTCAGAACAAACAGCGATTATTTCACTGTACAGCATTAACTGACTGGTTTGTATAACTGAGACGGAGTGTGTTTACTGCGTGGTACGGACTGTATTTATGTGTTTTGTGTGGATCTCAGAACAAACAGCGATTATTTCACTGTACAGCATTAACTGACTGGTTTGTATAACTGAGACGGAGTGTGTTTACTGCGCGGTACGGACTGTAACCCTCTAAAGCCCAGTGGTTACTATATGTACCACCATGTTTAACATTCAACAATTCTACGTTCTGCCCACACAGTGTATTTAGTTGTTTTGTGTGGATCTCAGAACAAACAGCGATTATTTCACTGTACAGCATTTACTGACTGGTTTGTATAACTGAGACGGAGTGTGTTTACTGCGCGGTACGGACTGTATTTATGTGTTTTGTGTGGATCTCAGAACAAACAGCGATTATTTCACTGTACAGCATTAACTGATTGGTTTGTATAACTGAGACGGAGTGTGTTTACTGCGCGGTAAGAACTGAACCTAGAAATGAACATCAGTTTAATCTTAGTCTTTAAAGGCTTAAAGAACCGAAGGGCGACGAAAGCGTGTTTACAGCTGCCTGAACTGCTGTCCGTCTACATAGCCTGCTCGGGGTCAGTGCCGGCCTTAGCAAACGGGGGACCCAATTGCGATCATTGTGGCGGGCCCCTAAAAGTTGCTGTACAGAGCAACAATAGGACTAACGTTTTGGTATATTAATGTAAGTTAGGATGAAAAATTAAAACACTCCATTTTTTATCATCTGAAAGAATTACTAATGCGCCCCCGTAAGCGCCGGGCCCAATTGCGTCAGATCGGTCCAATCGGCCTAAGTCCGGCCCTGCTCGTCGCTATCAACATTCAACCGTCAAAGAGATTTGTTTAATGTAGGAAGCAGAACTGCAGCTACATGTTTCCTGTCATACAGAGCGAGAGAGAGCTATAAACTACATGCGTTAGTTAATTGTCAAATACAGTGGAACCCGGTTATAACGACATCGGTTTATGCTGCACCTCGCCTATAGCGCCAGATATGTGGTACCAATTAATTCCTCACTGTTAACCGTAACATTATACTGCTCGGTTATAACAACACTCGTTTATAACGACACAAAATATTCAGTCCATTTCATGACGTTATAACCGAGTAATGACCCGCATTAAATTACTACTCGTCTTCTTTATTGATATGCGTGTTCATGCGTGTTGCGATTTCAAAATCGTCTTTCAAGTGTTGTGTGGTATTCCTCGCTCTTACCCCAATATGCTTATGATATAATGATATTGCGGGTCACTTGTAGTTGTGGCTGCACTGTCTTCCATTCTGCAAGTTTGCGCTCAGTAGAATAAATTACTTCAGGCTTGAATGAATGTTAAAACATGGCGACAACGCGAACGTTTGTGGTTGTGTTAAAAAGGCAAGGTATGTAGCGATCTGGACGAGACACCATTGCCAGATTCGAGGGCGCGGCTGTTTCGGACAGTCATAGAACACAGAACACAGCGTCGCCTTGACCGGCAATTGTACGATGGGCGCGTTATTGTGAATTGTGCCTCATTGTTGTGCAGATTACCACGAACAAGGTATGTAATTCCATCAAATAGATTGTAACGTAAATTTACATGGGAAAATTATGCAGATGCTGCTGAATGAAATTTTACCTATTTCACGTAGCTAAAATTATGCTATTCAGTAACGCACCATTTTGCATATCGCGTTCTGTTATTTGCCCGCAATTTACTCTGTTCATGACAGATTGTTCTCTGTCGAGTTGCCCAGTCAAGGTATAAATCCATGGGCACACAAAATATTTCTTTCCATCCTTCAGAACCCATAGCGATCCCTTAATAAACTGCGCAAGCCAAAGCACACATACTTGTACATTACCGCCCTGTTCTCATTGTGCACTCAGTAATCTCTGTAGTTGATATAATGTCGATATATACGCAAATAATCTATCAATCACACTCGCCAGCCAATGCACTTAATAGCATTACAGACTGTGCATATAAGTTTTAAACTCACATGTTTCGATGCCAAGGCGCCATCCTCAGGGAGTCTCAGGTACAGAGGAGTACAAGCACGAGTACGTCAATCTGGGAAGTACAGTGCCAAGTATTAGGATATTTAAAATGGTAAAATTATGAAATACGTAAAATGGTAAGTATGAGAATCAAATTATGCTGTAATTTTACACTTAATAATAATAATAACCATGGCTCAACAGCCCTGTATGGGCCTCCTCTTGCCTCCTCTTGTCGAGGTTACTAAGTCATGCGCATTCATGGCAGCTGGTGACCGGCCAGCTAGCCGCGCTTAGTGTTCTATCGATCCTGATGTGCACGCCAGAGCCATCTGGCAGTCAGGAGACTTGGATGAGAAATGGAGGCAATTTTGCTTACGAAACATCTCTATTCATGCCCGTAAGGTTCTTTTACATGCCGTAAATCTACGACATGAGACCGACGGCTTTACTTCCCCGCCGAAGGAAGTGGTGCTCCGGATTTTTATCATCCTTAAAAATCCATCGACCTCGGTCGGGATCGAACCCGGGAACCTTGGGTCCAGTGGCTAGCACGCTAACCACTAGTCCACCGAGGTAGACTAATTTTACACTTACTACGCAAATAATTATATCAAATTCGCAAATAATCTATTTCTTCTGGCAGTATGGAAGTGTATAGGATGTTAGGTAAACTCAGTGAGACAAGCCATGTGCTGGGTCAGATAGAAACCCGATCTTGGTGACCCAGGTTGTGGCAACGTGTAGGCTGGTCTGACATGTCGCACATCTCATGGGATGTTTGGTAAACTGGCTGTTGGAACATTCCTATATTAATGATAGGAAACACAGACCCCTCTGAGACGGGGACTGAACCTGTGTCTGCGTGGTCAGTGACAGCACGACCAGTACTGGCGTAAATCCAGTAACTGAGGAGCGGTGATGTTGGTGGCTCATCGTAAAAGTTGTACACGCGAACATGCCGCAGTGAAACAGAATCGCAACTTCGATATATTTAAGGCCGTCTTAGATGGAAAATTGCCATCAAATAACAGGAAAGAATTAGGCTCAGTCGTCAACAAAACACGTGAAATTAAGTTTTAATTCTCTTCTAGATAAAACGTAAAGTTCTCCCTAGAACAGGCCATGAAGGCCCAGAGGGGGAGTAGAGGTATAGCTCTACTATTTCTTTAACCTCGGCGCTAGATGGTGGTGGGTGGTCAACGCCACGCCCCGGCCGCTTTACCCCCGGGTACCCATTGTATAGGAGGCTGGGTGGGCCCCAGGGCCGGTCTGGACGGGTGCGAAAAACCTCGCCTCCACTGGGAATGACCTGGTACCCTATTGTACCATTTTCTACTAGAAAATTAAATAAATAAGGGAAAAAAAAAGGAACCTTGCGGCTGGCTGTTTCTCCACCTTCAGGCAGAATACAGAAGCCTATCAGAGGAGTTGCCTTCTATGTGTACAAAATTATTCATTACTAGAATCTATGTATCTGGCCATACAGAAAAAGGCGTCTGTTCCTCCTCCTGAAACTTGGTACCCAACTACCAGACGTCACGGTGACACAGCTTAAATCATTACCGCCCTAAAAACTCTCAAGATCACAATTCCTTCACTATAAAATACCGTAATATTTACCCATATTACACTTGGAATATCTTTTCTCTACACTCTTTGCAGAGTTTGGCTTTTAATTTTCGAGTTCTGTTGCAAGAGACGTTCTAAATGGGGAAGTGTGAAACTTTATGACGGTGAATTCATCACGGTTCGTGCTAGCTACCCTCTTTAATTTTCTGCTAAGAACGATGTAATTTTCTGCTCCCACACAGCGTGTTTCAGAGGCGTGAGACATGCTGTCGACATTTCAGAAATGTCAAGACACTTCGCAGAGTTCAACCTTCAGGTCAGAACTTCCTTTCGAACCGCAGAACTTAAATGGCTTACTCCAAACAGCTGATTGTAACTGGTTAAATGAAATGCTTTAAAGGCATACTAACTTCAGAACTCATTCGACATTTCATGGTTACGAAACACAGTCGAACTCGCTTATAACGTCATGAAAGGGACTGAATGTTTTGTGTCGTTATAAACGAATGTCGTTATAACCGTGGAGTATAATGTTATGGTTGACAGTGAGGAATTAATTGGTGCCACAGAATATCTGACGGTATAGACGAGGTGTCGTATAAACCGATGTCGTTATAACCGGGTTCTACTGTACATTAAGCTGACTGCACGTGATGAGGTACGTACACCTTACACAATTCAAACGTCAAATTTCAGAACTTCGGAAGTTCATAAACATAAAGCAGTGTAACACTTGTTCACAACTGACCTTACGTCTCATATACGAGGTTCCTGACCGATATGTTGTTCCATAACCGCTAAGTTCCAATCTGTGTGTTAATACTGTTCCGATTAATATAGGGATTGTTGCTGTTCTGTTCAGACATCCAGTTTTATTCAATAGACACGTGTTAACAAGTGCACGTTGACTTGGCCTCCAGTGCCGTAACGTTTATACCGAGTTTCGTGAAAATCCGTCACCTGATCCGGTAGTTTGAGATGACACACCGACAGACATACCAAAACAATTACCATACATACCATATACATACATCCTGTCAAAACACCATAACAATTACCATACATACCATATACATACATCCTGTCAAAACACCATAACAATTACCATACATGCCATATACATACATCCTGTCAAAACACCATAACAATTACCATACATACCATATACATACATCCTGTCAAAACACCATAACAATTACCATACATGCCATATACATACATCCTGTCAAAACACCATAACCCTTTATAAGGCTTGTTCTTTTCCTTACGGAAGGAATGTAGGATATTAGAACAAGACAGGCGATGTGCGTATAAATGTTAACATTGAGGCGCGTTCGCGTAACCATTGTTGCCGTGGAAAAGCTATAAATATTACATATTCTGAGTGTGTGTCTGTAGCCTTAGTTATCCAGCATGCAAAGCGAATGCGCCGTGTTACATTGTCATCTGTGGCCTGTCTGGCTCTACCATATTTTTCCACATTATCTCATAAACGGCACGATTTTCGGAAAAAAGGTATTGAACATAAAATGTGTGTTTTGATTTTGTCTACAACTTTTGTCTGTAACATTTCTCATTGTAACAAGAATTCAGTGAGATATTATCATAAATGTACATAGGTCTTCATGTAAGGTACCTGTTATTCTTGTCAGATTTTAATGAAACTTGAATTTTTCTTCGACAGATATTCGAAAAATGCCCAAATATAAGATTTCATGAAAATCCGTCCAGTGGGAGCCGAGTTGTTGACGAAGCTAATAGTCGCTTATCGCAGAACGACATCAGCATTGTTAAATGCAATAGAAACAAGCGTGGTGACATGTGGTGGTTAGTGTTTATAAGACTTTCGTGTGAGAACAGATAGATGTAGATAAGAGGCAAAGGTGGAGGAGACCCGTATTCTTGAAGACAGAGGAACTGTCTGCACCGTTCATTACGTGTTACTTCTTCCCAGTGTAAAACTCAGCACTTAAGGCTATAGAACACATAAAATAGTGCATAAGTCGTTAGAGTCGAGCCTGTCGTCTTATAAACCAACTGTGCAAAATGGAAAGGAGAGAAAAACATTAAGAACAGGTTTTTGTTGTTATTTAATGTGGCTTGCGGGTGTCACGAAGACACAAAAATAATGGCAGCCATGGCGTCGTTTGTAAAATCGGTGTTGTCATAAGACCGTCGTTTCGGGAAATTTAAAAGAGCCAGAAAAATTGCCATCATAAGAGTCGAGGAAGTGTGATCAGGGAGTTTCGCAGTTCGTAGTTGAACGGTTAGCACTCTGCTTCACATCGTGGATGTCCTGGGTTTGAGTCCTGATCAGAATGCTGGATGTTCTGATTCTTCTCTTAGCGTTTCTCAATTCTAGGAGGCACAAACGGGCGTATTTCCTTAACACACGCGCGCGCGCTGCCCGCAGTTTCCGTTCGTGTTCATCAGTCGGTCATTCTGACAGCCCAAACTGAAATGCGTCGTTAAATGAAACAACAGAAAGTGCCTGCTCCGTATTAAATTTTAATCTGTGGCCTGTCTGGCTTTATCCTTTTTTTTTTCACATTATCTCATAAACGGCACAATTTTCGGAAAAAATAATTATCGAGCATAAAATGTGTGTTTTGATTTTCTCTGCAACTTTTGTCTGACACATTTACAATTACAGGTTATTGCCAAGTTATTGCGCAAGGCTGATGCCAGGTAAGGGTAAACTTTGTCATGTACAGGCTGCAGAATGATACCATCAGATCCCTTCTACTGTAATTACAGAAACCTCCGTAAATTTCTGAAGAGAACATTTCGATGTACAGCATTCTAACTATAAACCCTTTTTCCTACAGTTTTATCATTTCAGCAAATGGTTTCCTCTCGTTAAAACGTATTCTTTGCACCGTTTTCGTCTCCTGTGCCCATGCAAGACAGAACTCTGCACACAACTGGATGCTGTGTACACCAACACTGCAAGCTAACCAAGCAACCAATCCCCCCGCAGCCCGTAAGTGGGATCTGCTATGAGAGTTAAAGGCAAAATCTTTTTCTACGGTAACCAATTTGCAATGGAAATTGTGTCATTTCAACGATGACTACTACTGGTGCGTTGATGCCGTCTCCACGTTTGTGAACATGTGAGATATGAATACGCACCTTCCCCGCACCCTCTCCTCTCGTGCTCTCTCTCTCTCTCTCTCTAGTCACTCATTACAACCCCCTCACCCCCCAATATACCTCTGCACATCTCATAAATACAGGCACATGCATACAGTACAATTTCAAAAAGACCCCCGCCCGCCCCATTCGAAATTTATGTAAATTCGGTTTTCGTTCTCCATCAGAGCACGCAGATAGAGAGAGGAACTTAACTTTATTTGATGAATATAGTAGTTCGCGCATGCGTGGCAGTGCTGTGTTGCTGTGTGCGGATCGTAAAGTGATATGCATACATTTCGGCACTTGCGCGGTGCATGTTAAACAGCTGCTGCTTCGTTTTGTTGTATGTGACATTATCACTTTATAGACTAAAAGTACTGTGGATTGTATAAAAAGATTCAGCTCGTACCGCGCAGTAAACACACTCCGTCTCAGTTATACAAACCAATCAGTTAATGCTGTACAGTGAAATAATCGCTGTTTGTTCTGAGATCCACACAAAACATATAAATATAGTCCGTACCGCGCAGTAAACACACTCCGTCTCAGTTATACAAACCAGTCAGTTAATGCTGTACAGTGAAACAATCGCTGTTTGTTCTGAGATCCACACAAAACACATAAATACAGTCCGTACCGCGCAGTAAACACACTCCGTCTCAGTTATACAAACCAGTCAGTTAATGCTGTACAGTGAAATAATCGCTGTTTGTTCTGAGATCCACATAAAACACATAAATACAGTCCGTACCGCGCAGTAAACACACTCCGTCTCAGTTATACAAACCAGTCAGTTAATGCTGTACAGTGAAATAATCGCTGTTTGTTCTGAGATCCACACAAAACACATAAATACAGTCCGTACCGCGCAGTAAACACACTCCGTCTCAGTTATACAAACCAGTCAGTTAATGCTGTACAGTGAAATAATCGCTGTTTGTTCTGAGATCCACACAAAACACATAAATACACTGTGTGGGCAGATTGTGGAATTGTTTAATGTTAAACCTGGTGGTACATAAAGTAACCGTTAGGCTTTATAAAGGATTACCTGCGTATAACCTTAACCTGATCAGGATATAGACCTGTTCGTATTGGCTGAAGGTATGAACATGGTGCATTGAGGCTAAAATCCCCGACGTTTCGGATGCTGTATAGCATCCATTTTCGGGAGGAATCGAGAAAGGGGAAGATATGTTCTGGTGACGGTCTTTGGACATTGTCTGCCGTGTGGATAATAAAAATGTACCGCATGTAATGTAGCGGTATAGGAAGCCACGTTACATACTTACAATTGATAAGAGCTATTTGCACTCTGTAGTCGTTGAGGCATATAAGCAGATTGGAGGCCTCAATGCAAGGAAGCTAATATGTAAATGGATTGGATTCAACTGTCGCCTCTTTTGTGTGTCCGTATGTGTAGGACGTAGACTGGAGACTTTGAGAATCAAGCGAGATTGTTGCATGAACGTCGTTCTACTACTACTACTACTACTAGGACACTACTACTACTAATACTACTAGAAATACTACTAGTACGACTACTAGAAGTACTAATAATAATACTACTACCAGAAATCTACTACTACTACTACCGCCGCCGCCAACAGATGTGTACTTCGTATCACTTTATACCCCAGAAATAGTAACTGAAGCAGCAGAGGCTTTCGCTCTTCTGGGATGTTACGATGCGTATACTGATAATTGTTTACTGACGTTTCGGGACAGCGTATCGGTCCGTCTTCAAGGTAGAGCAGTGCAAGAAGAGTGTCTTCTCCAAAAAGAGTGCCTTCTGCTTGGACTGCTCTTCCTGCACTGCTTTACCCCCGAAGATCGGACGGGTAGGCTGCGTCTAAACGTCGGTTAAAATAACTACCAACATACGCTGCGTAACATCCTAGAAGAGCGAAGGCCTCAACTACGCCGCGGCGGATGCCTGAAATCTCGCAACTCGAGCGCCAGTTAGTCTAGTGCTGTAATTCAATCACGTTCTGAATCTCCACTTTTGTGTTTCAGTTGTGTTGCTGGACACGACCCAAGAGGCCACCCTGGAATGGACCCGCTACCCTTACGGACCTCAAGCCAACACACCGGGGGTGAGTTAACTGTGGCCATTACTACTTCTGACACATTTCTCATCTTTGGGATCAATTATCCTGGTGACGTGAAACCGAGATCAGTTCAACCGAAGCGACGTAAAGTGGGACGGGGAGACTCGTTGTCTGATGGTTGAGAAAAACACGCAGAATTGGTGTATCTGGGTTCATGTACCATTTTTCAGGAAGATAATTCCATGCACTTGGATACAAAAACATGTTACAAATTAGAACAGAATGGAAATTTCGGGTGTTGTGGTTGATGGGACAGTTTTCAGATTTTGCACACCCTCGTTGACAGATGGAGAGTCGGGCACGTAATTTATTTTGCGTTTAATGCTGGTGTCCATTACATCATCATATCTGTGCTTTAAATAAGTTATCACAGGGCACAAAGGAAACTGTTTTCATTCACATTCATAACACAAAAACCGTCGCAGCTATGATAGGAAATTAGTTTTCCTTGTTATGGAAACAGAGGAGGCCATGGCACATTGTAAATGAACTACAGTATTGAACTGGCTTTGTAATCCTCGTAATGAAGTGCTGTTGGTTCTTTTGTGAATTAAAAATGCGTTTTATTTTAATTAGATTATGAGAGAAGATGGTAGATTCCTCTAGTTACATATTGTTGAAGTCTGGTGTTCTTGAGTGGATAAGCAAGCGAGACAGGCAATGTACGTATAAACATAACAATGAGGCGCGTTCACGTAACCATTGTTGCCGTGGAAAAGCAATAAGTATTATATATTATGAGTGTGTGTCTGTAGCCTTGGTTATCCAGCATGCAACGCGCATGCGCCATATTGTATTGCCATCTGTGGCAACAATAAATGTGGTGTGATCTTGTAATTTTGTGGCTGCATGTGCGTGTAAATCTGTCGCATTTGCGTGACGCAGTTTTACACGCACAGCATAATGACTAAATAAAAAAACTGCGTTTCCTATCAGCTGATCGCTGACCATTAGGCCTTCATCTTGGAATAGATACATTAAATAAAATCGTTATCACCTTCCCCTTGCACTACCAACATTATCAGTACAGTAACACGTTTACCTTGCAGTGTTGCCAACAAACCCATCGCGAATTCCTGACATTTACGTTCCTAATCCCAAAGATTTATTTATGAAACATTCTAATGTGCTATTTTTTCATAACTGTTTATATTTTTAAATTTGTGCATAATACAAATATTTTATTAGACAATACATTTTTATCATTGACTAATTCACACCAACAAATGCATTTGTTGGTGTGAATTAGTCAATTATACAATATGCACGGTGAATATAATGTGAAAAACATTTTTATCAGTTGGGTAAAGGTACTAAAAGGTAGAAGGCCATGTCTACGCCATTAAGTCATGTAGAAGCGTGAGAGACGTAGCTTCACACATCTTGACACTAGATGAAAGTCCCTTTAAAACCCCCCCCCCCCCCCCCCCCCCCCCCCGTACCCGTTGATTATGAGGTTGGGTGGGCCCCAGTCCCGGTCTGAACGTTTTCGAGAAGAGAAAAAATCTGGTATGATTTATAAACATCTTTGCTAGCTGGGATTTAAATTGTTTTTTTAATAACACCGCTCCAACTGCAGAGTTTATAGACGGTGTGTCGTGGAGGTAAGGTCGTGTGCGGTGAGTGAGTCAGGATTTAGATGGGCAGTCGTTCTTTTTGATGGCACTGTACCGGAATAGGCACCTGTAAGCTTTAAAGGGATTAAGTAAGACATCTGGGAAGGTAGACAGTGATAAAACAGCGGTGGTAGTTGTGGGCTGTTGTGGCTGTATAATGTAATATGGTTAGAAGTGGCATACAGAGAATTGAGGTTCTTGAAACGAGGCTGCCCGATATTGATCGGATGAGATTATTAAGTAAACAGCGAGAGAACGCAAAGTAGGAAGATTAAACATGTTTGATCGGAATAAGGGGTGTATAAAATAGAAGGAAGAAAATAGAATTGGATTGTTCACATGCGTGAAATCAAACCCGCCGATCCCAGTGGCCGCGCGGTCTAAGGCGTGGGTCTGCGGCCGCTCGTTTGCTGGGATTGCGGGTTCGAATCCCACCGGGGGGTATGGATGTCTGTCTCTTGTGAGTGTTGTGTGTTGTCAGGTAGAGGTCTCTGCGTCGAGCTGGTCACTCGTCCAGAGGAGTCCTACTGAGTGTGGTGTGTGTGTCTTTGAGTGTAATCTGATGCAAAAATAACCCTCTACACATCAAATGAGTAAGTAGAAGACGTCAGACACAGAAAGAAGAAAGAAATCAAAGCCCATAAACATGTTGACAGTAATACAGAAGTACGAAAAGACATGTAAAGAGGAAGAAACTCTTAAAAGAGTGAAAGAGATCAACAATACAAATTAGGGACAGTAGCAGTTTGAGATATTTTATACATAAGGTTGATGATGATGAAAAGTTTCGAGTGTTACTGTAATGCAGATGCTGATAATTTGTCACACTTTGAGGTTAACGAAGTGACCTGCTCTGAAATGAATTGCGATACAGAAAGAAGTAAGGCCATTCTGAAATTTTGCTGTCACAAACCGGAGTTAAAAGTTTCTTTTGTGCAGGAAACGAACGAATGTCTGGCACGTGACTGTAGTTAGTACGATGTCTAAAGCAGGGTCACGTGACCCAGATTTTTCCGTACAGCAGACTTCCTTAACGGAAGGTTGCTGACAGTGCCAGCGAAGTGAACGTAGCGCTAACGGTTATCATGCCTTACTGAAGTGTTGCTGATAGTGCCAGCGAAGTGAACGTAGCGCTAACGGTTATCATGCGTTACTGAAGTGTTGCTGATAGTGCCAGCGAAGTGAACGTAGCGCTAACGGTTATCATGCGTTACTGAAGTGTTGCTGATAGTGCCAGCGAAGTGAACGTAGCGCTAACGGTTATCATGCGTTACTGAAGTGTTGCTGATAGTGCCAGCGAAGTGAACGTAGCGCTAACGGTTATCATGCGTTACTGAAGTTTTTTTTAATGGCTCGACAGCCCTTGGGGGGCCTAGGCCGCCTCATTTTTCGAGGCTTCACGATCACACTCACTTAGATACACCACACTCGGTAGGACTCCTCTGGACGAGTGACCAGCTCGTCGCAGAGACCTCTACCTGACAACACACAACACTCACGACAGACAGACATCCATGGCCGCGGTGGGATTCGAACCCACAATCCCAGCAAGCGAGCGGCCGCAGACACACTTCTTAGACCGCACGGCCACTGGGATCGGCAACTGAAGCGTTAGTTCAGTAAATTACGATCTTTGGATCAGAGACTCAGTCTTCATTTTGCGGAGGGCGTGACATCGAGTTTTGAGGCGAGGAGCCGCGACATTGTGCAAGCATTACCCGGACAGACTTGAGTTATGTATTGCTGTGATAACGCAGAAAATTACAGTCGAACCCGGTTATAACGACATCGGTTTATACGACACCTCGTCTATACCGTCAGATATTCTGTGGTATCAATTAATTCCTCACTGTTAACCGTAACGTTACACTGCTCGGTTATAACAATAACGACACAAAATATTCAGTCCCTTTCGTGACGTTATAACCGAGTTCGACTGTGTTTCGTAACTATGAAACGGCCGCAACGACCTTCCCAGTTGGGGAATTATGTGGCCTGTAGTTTACGATTTACAGCTGTACTTGATCAGCAAATTATATCCGAAGTAAAGAGCAGGCAAACCATCGATTCCGCACCGCCAGTTATTACCTTAACAGACCTGCGCAACCATGGCGCAGTTGGATGAGACAGTATTCGTAGCTGTTGAGGAAATAAGCTTACAGTGGGAGGCTATGGATGGACGATCCGGGGTTCGTATCCCGGCAGGGATAAGAGATTTGGAAAGAACGTTGAAGGGGCAGTCGTGGCTTCTCTTGACGTACTGTTACGACGTTTGGCTGTGAGAGGAAGATGAGGAAGGGTGCGAACACGTCAGTATGGTGGAACTGCGTACTGAGATTCGAGCCCGGGACCTCGTGAATACGAAGCAGAAGTGCTGGTCTCGGTACAGCGGTGTTGATTGGTAGTTGCTGTAAAAAATGGGCATCTGCGGGATGAGGATTATTTGTTGGCCTGCCAAGTTACTTATCAAAACATGAACCAAGCATGAGTAATATCAGCAACATTTACAACAACTTTTTCCATTGTCATTAAAATACTCAAAACAATACCCTACGTTTCGGAAGCAAACTTCTTCTTCAGGTGAAACCGAGTGATTTCACCTTAAGAAGGAAGTTGCTTGACCCTTGAAGAAGGGACCGATCGGGTGTCCCGAAACGTCGGTAAGAAACCACCATTCTACGCTGCGTATAATCCCAAAAAAGAGCGCAGGTATCAAGTTCGCATTAAGCCGGAGGTTAATTTAAAATTAAAAGCGACGATTTTTGGCGGTTGCTGTTTGTGTGCACAGCGGCCCAGACGCTTCAGGTGGGCTATTAATTTACAGGTGGGCCTGAGAGGATAATAGAGGTAAACTGCTGTATGTGCAGTGTTCAGTGGGTCGTGATTTAACTCAGTTACAAAGGAGAGCTGTTCCGATTCTTCCAACTGAGAGGTCAAAGCGCTAATCGTGGTGTCACTTGCCTGGCGCTGGACTGCTGTGGCGTTGACACAATGCACCATTGTCAATATAGCGTGTCTGAGACAGTCGCATTGTTCAATTGACTGCAGTCTCCGGCCGAACACCGCTCTAATTTTGTACGTCGGATGAGTTGAACCGACAGCTTCGCAGCCTTTCCTGAACTTTTGTCCACGGAACGATTTTGGGCCTGACATACACATATAGAACGCAAAATGGAGGTGGAAAGTGATATAGGCTAATGAGGCAAATGAAATGTATTTACATACCGAAAGACTGCGACGTGTAATGTTCAAGTATTCGTATGACCCTTCTGACCTAGTATCTTCCTATCTGTGTGTCAGGTTGATCCGCGAAGAGCATGCTTCACGCCCTGTTTCCTACCAGCACCCTGCAAGTCTGTGGCTTGGTACAGGACACAGTTGATTGGGGGAATCTGTTGGTAAAGGTGTAAAGTCTCCCCGTGTACGGTGTGAAGACATATAGGGGGAGTAGAGATATAACTCCACTCATTCTTATCCTCGGCTCTAGATGGAAGATAGTGGTAAATATCACGCTCCGGCCGCTTTACCCCCGGGAAAGAGCTCCGGTACCCATTGAATACCAGGCTGGGTGGACTGCGTCCAGGTAAATGACCAAGTTGTTCGCGAGTTCTCGAGGGGAAGATAACTGCTACCGCAGAAATTTTCTCTCGGAAGCCCAGAACACCGCAGAAGACAATTTGGGAAACGCGGCGTTAGAGGAAATAACCATTTGTGAGCTAATATTTCCTTACCGTTTTCTGTTCTGGCCTTTTTAATAACAGATGTACGTTGTGTGTTTCTGTATTCAACGGAAACCTGTTCCATCCGTTACTGAAAGTCACAGATTCTGAATTTTTTAAACGCGACAACCAAAGTTTTATCGAAGTGCTTGCTTTCAGTTCTACTCGCGAGGACGTCAGAACTGTCGCAGCTGCTGTTTTAGCACGTGAACACGCGGACTACTGCACACATATGTAAGGCCACGTTCAACATGGTATCATGACTCACTAGCGCAATTGCACCGTGACACGTGTCCACTGTTTACGTGTGACACTATTCCTAATTAGTTCGGTTAGTAAGGAAAGGCCATCTTTCGATGTCGTAGCCACGTACGTTCAGTGCAGCAGTGTCGTAAGCAGCCAGAGATGCGAACACCAAAGTGTCAAGTACAGGCGGATGTTGGAAGTGCGCACAGTAAATCTTGCTGGCCTCTCGATTTGGTATTCACTTAAATGTATGTTCCTGTGAACACCATGAAGATGGGGTGGAGGTATAGCTCCACTCATTCTTATTCCCGGCACTAGATGTTGGTAGGTGATTTGCTTCACGACCCGGCCGCACCCCCGTGGAAACAGCCCCCTGTACTCATTCAATAGGAGGCTCGGTGGGCCCCGAACCCATTGCTTATGCCAGGAGTCGAACCATGGTTCATCTGTCGTCCAGCCCGTTGTACCGACTGAGTCATCCCGGCTGCGGAAGGAAGTTTTATTTTGTGTGCGTTTCCCAGAGACACAGACCAGTTCAAATGCGCTGATGTTACCAGTTGTTTACTGCAGTTGCGAAACGTTTCTTACAGCTTGCGTCGTAGTAAATTGTGCTGGACATGCTAATGATTCTCAGAAATTCGGAATACCGAGCATTCAGAACTGAAACCTGTTACTGGAGTAATCTTCCGTGAAATGAGAGTAAACCGTGCTTATAACGGCATCGCTAACGTACTGTCAGATTCTTGTTTTGTCGAGGAAACAAACTTCTAGCTGCTGATGTTATGCATAATATTATTGGAAGTGTACAGGTAGGTGGCGTGTGCAGAACGTGTGCGGTGTGGCTGGCGTGTCTGAGCGCTGCAAGTGTTGAAATTCTTATTCTTCTCCGGATGTCCGCCACTGATACTCTGCACCGGATGTCCGCCACTCTGATATTCTGCGCCGGATGTCCGCCACTGATATTCTGCGCCGGATGTCCGCCACTCTGATATTCGGCGCCGGATGCCCGCCACTCTGATATTCTGCGCCGGATCTCCGCCACTCTGATATTCTGCGCCGGATCTCCGCCACTCTGATATTCTGCGCCGGATCTCCGCAACTCTGATATTCTGCGCCGGATATCCGCAACTCTGATATTCTGCGCCGGATATCCGCAACTCTGATATTCTGCGCCGGATGTCCGCCACTCTGATATTCTGCGCCGGATGTCCGCCACTCTGATATTCTGCGCCGGATGTCCGCCACTCTGATATTCTGCACCGGATGTCCGCCACTCTGATATTCTGCGCCGGATGTCCGCCACTCTGATATTCTGCGCCGGATGTCCGCCACTGATAATCTGCGCCGGATGTCCGCCACTGATAATCTGCGCCGGATCTCCGCCACTCTGTATATTCTGCTCCGGATGTCCGCCACTCTGATATTCTGCGCCGGATGTCCGCCACTGATATTCTGCGCCGGATGTCCGCCACTCTGATATTCTGCGCCGGATGTCCGCCACTCTGATATTCTGCGCCGGAGGTCCGCCACTCTGATATTCTGCGCCGGAGGTCCGCCACTCTGATATTCTGCACCGGAGGTCCGCCACTCTGATATTCTGCACCGGAGGTCCGCCACTCTGATATTCTGCACCGGAGGTCCGCCAATCTGATATTCTGCACCGGATGTCCGCCACTCTGATATTCCGCTGCACATTTACATTATTATTGCACTTATGTCTTTAATGTTGCTGTATTCGCCTCCTTTCTGTCTTCTCTCAGTTTGTCTCTGTCTCTGTACTCTTTCCAGTCCATTCTGCGGATAGATTGTCTTCAGATGGGCGTACTTATTTGCTATCTCTTTTGACAGGAGATTTTGTGGACGAATTCCAGGAAAGACAATACAGTACGTACTCACTCAAACAAGTTTGCTTTTACGCTCCTATTTTCCGTATCTTATTTCAAATATGTGTGTATTTTAAAGTAAGCATACATTGCGTTTGACTGTACTGTTGGTTTGCTGAGCAGGATATTTGGGCCTAAGAGTGACGAGGTAACAGGGGAGTGGAGAAGACTACATAACGAGGAACTTTATGATCTGTACTCCACACCAAATATTATTCGGGTGATCAAATCAAGAAGAATGAGATGAGCAGGGCATGTGGCACGAATGGCAGACAAGAGAGGTGCATACGGAGTTTTGATGGGGAGAACTGGGGAAATAGACCACTTGGAAAACCTAGACGTAGATGGGAGGATGATATTAAAATGGTTCTTCAGAAAGTGGGATGGGGGCATGGATCTGGCTCAGGATAGGGACAGGTGGCGGGCTCTTGTGAATGTGGTAATGAAACTTCAGGTTCCATAACATGCGGGGAATTCCTTGACCTGCTGAGGAACTGTTAGCTTCTGAGGAAGGACTCTGCTCCATGTAGTTAGTTAGTTAGTTAGTTAGTTAGTTAGTACTCTTGGTGAATAGAACACTTTCCCGACGTACATATGTGAGCTATATATACTGGTAGTTTCTTTCAGTATTCGTTTAAATTCGTTTCACTGTAACACGTTCAGTGTGTATGAACTGTGCAAGCTCGTGTGTGGGAACTTTTGGTGTCAAAGGTCATTGAGATAGCCGCAGTCGGATGACGGGTCAAGCATCAAGTAGCGATTACAGGAACCTTTAATCACCATAAATCTTGGAAAGAGGAAAGACGACTAAAACAAGACAGCATACTTCTGGGTAATGTTTGTCCTGTTCTGCCCAGCCGATCGTCATATCGTTAGTCCTGTCACTATGGCAACACGATCACGTTAAAACGTGATTCAGTGATACAAATGTGCTTACATTGGAGTTCGCGTTACGGACAAGTTGGTTTGTATGATTCATACGTCAGCGGTTGTAGTGCAGTGTCAAACAGCTGAAATATGGGATTATACAATGAATTCCCAATCGCAAAAACGTAACAAGTCACGATATATGAAACGTGATACCTTTTTAACAAGTGGAGGACATCTCCACGTTTTCTGTCGCTGTAAGTCGCCACATAAGCACCGATGGTGGCCCTGACACCCAAACAGTGTGAACGTAGTCATTGACACCTGTCACTGGAGCGTGCATTCCGCAGTGACAGGTGACGCACATCGCGGATTATTATTATTATTATTATTATTTACTGCAATTGGGTTTTCACCCGGTGGCAGTAGTCCTTACACTAGTACACACAATACAAATGTTTTCACCCGGGTGGCAGTAGTCCTTACACTAGTACACACAACTCAAATGTTTTCACCCGGTGACAGTAGTCCTTACACTAGTACACACAATACAAATGTTTTCACCCGGTGGCAGTAGTCCTTACACAAGTACACACAATACAAATGTTTTCACCCGGTGGCAGTAGTCCTTACACTAGTACACACAATACAAATGTTTTCACCCGGTGGCAGTAGTCCTTACACTAGTACACACAATACAAATGTTTTCACCCGGTGGCAGTAGTCCTTACACTAGTACACACAACTCAAATGTTTTCACCCGGTGGCAGTAGTCCTTACACAAGTACACACAATACAAATGTTTTCACCCGGTGGCAGTAGTCCTTACACTAGTTCACACAATACAAATGTTTTCACCCGGTGGCAGTAGTCCTTACACTAGTACACACAATACAAATGTTTTCACCCGGTGGCAGTAGTCCTTACACAAGTACACACAATACAAATGTTTTCACCCGGTGGCAGTAGTCCTTACACAAGTACACACAATACAAATGTTTTCACCCGGTGACAGTAGTCCTTACACAGTACACACAATACAAATGTTTTCACCCGGTGGCAGTAGTCCTTACACTAGTACACACAACTCAAATGTTTTCACCCGGTGACAGTAGTCCTTACACTAGTACACACAATACAAATGTTTTCACCCGGTGGCAGTAGTCCTTACACAAGTACACACAATACAAATGTTTTCACCCGGTGGCAGTAGTCCTTACACTAGTACACACAATACAAATGTTTTCACCCGGTGGCAGTAGTCCTTACACTAGTACACACAATACAAATGTTTTCACCCGGTGGCAGTAGTCCTTACACTAGTACACACAACTCAAATGTTTTCACCCGGTGGCAGTAGTCCTTACACAAGTACACACAATACAAATGTTTTCACCCGGTGGCAGTAGTCCTTACACTAGTTCACACAATACAAATGTTTTCACCCGGTGGCAGTAGTCCTTACACTAGTACACACAACTCAAATGTTTTCACCCGGTGGCAGTAGTCCTTACACAGTACACACAATACAAATGTTTTCACCCGGTGGCAGTAGTCCTTACACTAGTACACACAATACAAATGTTTTCACCCGGTGGCAGTAGTCCTTACACAAGTACACACAATACAAATGTTTTCACCCGGTGGCAGTAGTCCTTACACTAGTACACACAACTCAAATGTTTTCACCCGGTGGCAGTAGTCCTTACACAAGTACACACAATACAAATGTTTTCACCCGGTGGCAGTAGTCCTTACACAAGTACACACAATACAAATGTTTTCACCCGGTGGCAGTAGTCCTTACACTAGTACACACAATACAAATGTTTTCACCCGGTGGCAGTAGTCCTTACACAAGTACACACAATACAAATGTTTTCACCCGGTGGCAGTAGTCCTTACACTAGTACACACAACTCAAATGTTTTCACCCGGTGGCAGTAGTCCTTACACAGTACACACAATACAAATGTTTTCACCCGGTGGCAGTAGTCCTTACACTAGTACACACAATACAAATGTTTTCACCCGGTGGCAGTAGTCCTTACACTAGTACACACAACTCAAATGTTTTCACCCGGTGGCAGTAGTCCTTACACAAGTACACACAATACAAATGTTTTCACCCGGTGGCAGTAGTCCTTACACTAGTTCACACAATACAAATGTTTTCACCCGGTGGCAGTAGTCCTTACACTAGTACACACAACTCAAATGTTTTCACCCGGTGGCAGTAGTCCTTACACAGTACACACAATCAAATGTTTTCACCCGGTGGCAGTAGTCCTTACACTAGTACACACAATACAAATGTTTTCACCCGGTGGCAGTAGTCCTTACACTAGTACACACAATACAAATGTTTTCACCCGGTGACAGTAGTCCTTACACTAGTACACACAATACAGATGTTTTCACCCGGTGACAGTAGTCCTTACACTAGTACACACAATACAAATGTTTTCACCCGGTGACAGTAGTCCTTACACTAGTACACACAATACAGATGTTTTCACCCGGTGACAGTAGTCCTTACACTAGTACACACAACTCAAATGTTTTCACCCGGTGACAGTAGTCCTTACACTAGTACACACAATACAAATGTTTTCACCGGTGGCAGTAGTCCTTACACAGTACACACAATACAAATGTTTTCACCGGTGGCAGTAGTCCTTACACTAGTACACACAATACAAATGTTTTCACCCGGTGGCAGTAGTCCTTACACTAGTACACACAATACAAATGTTTTCACCCGGTGACAGTAGTCCTTACACTAGTACACACAATACAGATGTTTTCACCCGGTGACAGTAGTCCTTACACTAGTACACACAATACAAATGTTTTCACCCGGTGGCAGTAGTCCTTACACAGTACACACAATACAAATGTTTTCACCCGGTGGCAGTAGTCCTTACACAGTACACACAATACAAATGTTTTCACCCGGTGGCAGTAGTCCTTACACTAGTACACACAATACAAATGTTTTCACCCGGTGGCAGTAGTCCTTACACTAGTACACACAATACAAATGTTTTCACCCGGTGGCAGTAGTCCTTACACAGTACACACAATACAAATGTTTTCACCCGGTGGCAGTAGTCCTTACACTAGTACACACAATACAAATGTTTTCACCCGGTGGCAGTAGTCCTTACACTAGTACACACAATACAAATGTTTTCACCCGGTGGCAGTAGTCCTTACACTAGTACACACAATACAAATGTTTTCACCCGGTGGCAGTAGTCCTTACACTAGTACACACAATACAAATGTTTTCACCCGGTGGCAGTAGTCCTTACACTAGTACACACAATACAAATGTAAATATAATATACATAAAAATAACAATACAAAACAAACTATACACAATTACAAAACAAAATACATACAGTAAATACAAGTACAACATTAGAACACCGTACACACATTACAAAAACATCCACACCTTAACAAAATTATCCACTCCATAACAAAAACTTCCACTCCTTAACAAAAACATCCACACCTTAACAAAATTATCCACTCCATAACAAAAACTTCCACTCCTTAACAAAAACATCCACACCTTACAAGAACACCCACAAAAAAAAAAAAAAAAAACCGCACATTCAGAAAACACCCACACATTATATATATATATCATTATATCGTAGACAGTTTTTTAGACATATCACCACGTGAGAAATTCACGTGGTGTAAGGTGATGGATTCAGTTCAGTCCATCGTATTAACAAACAACGCATTCAGAGCCAGGACCGGAATAAGGGGCGGCAAAACCGGGCATCTACCCAGGCTGCCAACCTGCAAGAGGCACCAAGACGTCATGGGGAATATGGTACTAGCAAGCTCGGGGTTTCACACGCCAAAGAATTTCTCCAAAAACAATCTCCAAATTGGGCACACGCGCTCAAAAATTGTCGCCAGTCCCGTCCAAGGCCGATAAAGTCAAAGAACGTCGGTTTCAAGGGGCGACAAATTACTAACCTGCTTGAAGCGCCCAGATGTCTCGGGCAGGCCCTGTTCAGGGTATGTCGGATCTTACAAATGAAATGTTGAAGACGGGGGATTCCCCACCTGTGTTGGAAAACAGAACTGCAGTTTCTTTTTTTGGCTTTAGTTTTCCTCATTTTGTAATGATGCAGTCTGTTCTGAGATGTCAAAATGCCCCCCTTAACGATGTTTCCTGCAAATAACATGCTCATCTTGAAGAACTCCACACCGCACGTTCATTTTCGGGGCTCAGCACGTGTGCAGGCACTCCGACGCGGCCACTCGTTTGAAAAGTAGGCCTACTTGTCGTAGGCAGTCATCATTTGCGTATTTGACTCTTCGACGGATCGCCGTCTGACGCAGTACATTTTGGTACAAGTTGCGAAAGATGTCTGTGGCCTCGGTCCAGTGATTGGTCGCGGCTAGATTGTGTCCCGGTTGTGTGTGTAGAAGAGTATTGGGCCCCTTCTCCAGCCAGCAATGGGATTTTTTTTAGCATTGCTTGTAACAAAGTGGCGATGTGATCCGCTTTGACACGTATAGGCCTGCCAAGAAGAGTGGCATAAAAATCTGTAAAGTCTACAAATGAAGGGCTTTGGAAGGAACTCAAGGAAACTGCTATGTATGTATATGTATTCATTCATTCATTCATTCATTCATTCATTCATTCATTCCGTAGTCTGTCTTACGACAGGTCCGTAGCCTCTTCCAAAGCGAGTTCTCCGTAGAGTGCGATCTAGTGCTTCCTCTTTCGATTTTCAGTATCCTCTCGTTTCCTTAAGGCCATCCAGTAGCTGCTTACATCTGCTTCCTCGTCTTTTTTTTTTTGAGTAACGTGTTTTAGAAGGCAGTTCTTACGCAAGATGTGACCAGTCCAATTGGCCTTTTTTCGTTTTGTTGGATGTAGGATGTTCCTTTGATCGTTGACTCTCTGTATCTGTGTTCGTTAGTATGGATGAGTGTCCACATTAAGACTGTATAAGGATTGATAAATGAAGCAGGCAAATTCGTGAGCTACTTTACTGCGTCCAGCGTATAGATATCTCACACGTTTTTACAGATTCTCCGAAGGAATCGAAACAAGGCTAGCATTTAATTGGAGCTGTTCATAATACAACCGTGTCGTTCGGAGGCAGTTTGAACATGGCAATCATCACGTCACATTTGCGTGGAGTTAGCAAACGTGGCGTTGACTGAGATGACGTGACGATGGGCTTGCTGCTGATAGCAAACAGTTGAAACACAGTGCTGGCATATGCAGAGACGCCAGAATACAGACGTGACCATTATAACGATAACGCTCAAAGACTTCAGTGTATGATACCACTGTTATTTATAAACAGGAAATACCACGCACCTTGCCATAGCGAGATGCGCAGTTTGTCTGGTCAGCGCGTGGACCCCCCAAGAAGTGTTCACTGTTCACATGTAATTTGCAACGCCCCAACTGCACCAAGCGATCTTTCCGTCGCTTCAAAGAGTGGGGTCATTCAGTTTCACCAATGAATATTTGTCTAATCACACCTAGTTAACGTGTAAAGCGTGCCGATAAGGTAGGAACCTCCAGTAACGAAATGATCAAAATTTTTTTCAACAGCTCTTTTTAAGGGCCCACGCTTCTTTAATATAAATTGGGTGTTGGTGGTATCTTCCCTTTGGGTTAGAACGGCCTGGGCATGAAGCTGACTTCTTCATCTGGTGTTGAGGTTCAGAATGACTGGAGTTAATACCTCCATCCCCCTATATGCCTGCGTGGTGTGCCCAAGACAACTTTCTTTTCATAGATCGTTTTGTGAATGAAACAGTTCAGAGGAACTCTTTCGCAGTCTGTGTTGAGGTCTGCGGCTTGAGCAGACTTTTTCCCTTTGCCATCTGCACGCTGCCAGTCAGAAGTGGGGACTTCCCGCCAGGGTAACTAGCCGGTCCGGTCCGTCGGTTACCTAATGGGTGGTGTTGGGTGGTGGTATGGCCGGAGTGTAATACAGCGAGATCCGAGGTCCTCAAAGCCGTGTTGCTGATGATTCAAGTTACGACGTGTTACACCGTGCTGACACGTAAGCGGTTGCCGACGTTTCGATGTAGCGTAGTGCTTTTGAAACGTCTGTAATTATTTATCAGTCGACGCGACGTAACATCGCAGAAGGCGCCAGTCGTCTGGCCGTACGAACTGCGTCTTTAAATGCAGTGCAGTTTAGACGTAGTCTTTAATGGGTTAAGCATGTCGTTCGCTGGAGTGACATGTGACAAGTGCCAACATTACAAAGTCGAATATCAATGGGATCCCTGAAACGTTGGCAGCAGCATATATGGATGTGGCTTTTCACAAATGAAAATGTGTACCGGAATGAAAGATTTAAACCTGACAATTGGACATTTCGACGCGCAAATAAACACACGGATATTAACTGCTGTTTTATTGACTGCAGAGGCACTGCGAAGGATGAAAGAGTTTTGTATTTCAAACGTCGAAAAGCCATATTGCTCGTTCACCCCGGTAGCAAGTCATCCCGATATTACACCAGGCCTACATGAAAAAAAAAGCTCTGTGTTGGGATTAAAAGCATTTCACTGTGTGATTGTTTGCAGGTAAACAGGATGCACCAGTTAACGTTGCAGCTGCACACACGCAGGAACTATATCCAGAATTGGTTTCCACCTCACCATGTCATCGGGTTTTCCAGTTTCTGAACCCTTCACCATATGTTTTATTATAATCATAATGGAAAAACTGTTAACAACTCTTGTTACAATTACAAATTTGGTTTATGTTAACTCTTTGCCGATTCCGGTGGCCGCGCGGTCTAAAGGCGTGGCTCTGCGGCCGCTCGCTTGCTGGGACTGCGGGTTCGAATCCCGCCGGGAGCGTTGATGTCTGTATCCTGTGAGTGTTGTGTGTTGTCAGGTAGAGGTCTCTGCGTCGGGCTGATCACTCGTCCTGAGGAGTCCTACATAGGTGGTGTGTCTGACAGTGTGGTCGTGAAACCTCGATAACGAGGAGGCCCTGGCCCACTAGGGGCTGTTGCGCCATTGGAAAGAAAAAAATTCACCCTTTTAGGATAGAATTTAACCTGAATTGTATTTAAGGATTTAGTTCGTACCGCGCAGGAAACAACTTTGTCTCAATTATAAAATCTAATTGGTTAATTATGTTAGGGGAAATAACTTCACTTTGTTGTGGGAAGCATACGAAATAGAAATACATCATTTGGTCAAAATTTAAGGTTTTTGAATGTGAAATCTGGTGGTACATATAGTAACCTCCTGGCGTTATGCGTTATGACAGAATTTAATGGAAAATGAAGATAATCTTGTTCAGGTAATCAGAGGCGGTTTCAGGCTGTTGCAGTTTTGAGTCTTGATGGGGCCCCACCATTCGGCGCCCCTGAAAATGTTGGCTGTATTTCAGATTTTGTGTCACACTGCCGTAACTGCACTGTCAGTGCGGCACTAGGCGCAGGCAGGGCCTCCAAATTTATTTTCACATTGGGCCCAGAAATGTCTTAAATCCGGCCCTGCAGGTAACTACATTGGCCCTTTCCCCGGAGGAAAATTCCGCGTTATCCATACGTGGGGGTTTGAACTGAACGCGTTATCCATACGTGGGGGTTGAACTGAACGCGTTATCCATACGTGGGGGTTTGAACTGAACGCGTTATCCATACGTGGGGGTTTGAACTGAACGCGTTATCCATACGTGGGGGTTTGAACTGAACGAATGAAAAGAAAGGTCACGTAGGAACTAAATGTCATCAGACTGGAATTCGAGTCGTGGATTATGCTGAAACTCCCGTTAAACTGATGCCTTTCATGGAATTGTTTGAAGACGTGGAGTTGACTGTGCATTGTTTTAGACTTTTTGACTTTTAGATCTGCTGGAAGAGGATACTGTACAAACAGGCTGCATCGACTAACGTTTGGAACGTAGGTATACGTTTACTGCTGCAACGTGTAATGAATTGTCATTGCACGTGCAAACTGACGGAAACTGAAGACACGTGTGGGCAATCACTTGCTAGAGGAATTTTGTTTGCACATTCACCGTCTGTCAAGCTATCTATCTATCTAATCTATCTATCTATATCTGCCTATCTAGCTATCTATCTGTCTATGTATCTATCTATCTATCTGTCTGTCTTATCTATCTATTATCTTTTCTATCTATCTGTCTGTCTATCTATCTATCTCTATCTATCTATCTAGCTGTCTATCTACCTACCTACCTACCTACCTACCTACCTACCTACCTACCTACTAAGTAACTACATGGAACAGAATACTCCTTGAGAACCTAATAATTCCTCAACTAGTCGAGAAATTTCCCGCATTTTATGGAACCTGAAGGTTCATTACCGTGTTCACAACAGCCCTCCACTTGTCCCCTATCCTGTCGCAGATTACTACAGTCCACGGCCCCCATCCCATTTATTGAAGTAGCATTTTAATATTATCCTCACAGCTACGCCTCGGTCTTAAAAGGGGTCTCTACCCAGGTTTGTCCACACATGTACATTTACCCGTGTATAAAGTGTGTATGGGGCACAATAAAATTATTTTGTGTGTTTCAGTATCGGTCATTCACCCCTTACTTTGCATAGTGCCAAATGCACCTTCTTTCCAAATTCCAAATAATGTCTGCATGTCCAAACCATGCACGTAGCACAGAGCACGTAGTACGACGTGTAAAAAAAATCACGGAAATGTGTGTAATGTCGTAGTTATAGTGGTAGTGGATTGGCGACAAATAAATGAACACGTGAGGTATGCAAATATCGGACAGTACCTGTGAATGTTGGTCTGCCTTAATTTGTAAATAGAAGGAAGGCTAACTGGAGTGATCACATCTTGTGTAGGAACTGCCTTCTGAAACGTTATTGAAGGAAAGGTAGAAGTGACGGTAAGACGAGGAAGAAGACGTAAGCAGGTACTAGATGACCTTAAGGAAAAGAGAAGATACTGACATTTGAAAGACGCACTGGATTGCACTCTGTGGAGTGGCAGAGGCTATAGACCTGTCGTAAGACATGACAGTGACCTTAACTTGTAAAAGTACAACAGTAATGCTGAATTTCACAGATCGGTTTATGCAGATTTTGACAAAAAAAAAGAGGAGATTCACGATTATCGGGCTGTCGTTTGAAGAAATAATGCCTCTGGAAAATCTAGGGTATTGTTGCATAGATGTTACTGGCTTCATCAGGTTACAACCCCTGCCCCCCGCTGAAATTGTTCAGCCTATCGGTCGAGATTTGCGTTCAATAACTGGTGAGGGTCGCTTTAAATGATCACGTGTTGCCATATACGATATTTTTGGGCCTTTTCTTCCCTGCTGTAGAATTTGTTTGGTTTAGGTTTAATGTAAGGCATGATCTTTTGGGGCTGTATAAACGTCACATGTTAGTTCTTGAAATAGCGTGGGTCGCTGACTGGGGAAGCTTTCATTGTGGGGTTTAAACCGAGAGCGTCGTTCTTGAACAGTTTTGGTACAGAAAACCAACTCCCTTCGGTTCTTGTTTGGTTGTTTTTTGTTTCTGAGAATGTTTAGCGCTTTGTCATCGCGTGACGTAAAAAAAATGACAGATGGATAATGTCAGTGCTTTATGGGCGTTTTAATTGATACAAATGGCCAGGAAAGAAGTTCAGAGATTATTTTACATAAAGAAGTCTCAGTTTTATCAGGAGTCACAACGATTTGGAAACATTCCTTGGAGATACCGTTTTGTGCCTTGAAGACTGATTTAAGTGACCCGTAAGATGTGACTTGTTTTAACCCAGTAAAGCTCAGTGCCAACTGTATGTGCCGCCTGGTTTAACATAAAATCATACTTTTTCGCTCAGGGTGTATACGTGGAAGTTTCAGGTCTTCTGGGATGTTACACTGTGTCATAGAAGGCACGTAGAGCTCTTGTCTTCAGGGTCAGGCAGTGCAAGACAGTGCACTACAGTACTCCGAAACTTCCGCAACTATTTACCTAACGACACAGCACAGCATCTCAAAAGACTTGAAACTTCAACAACTCCGTTTAGCCTAGGCACGTGAATCGGCGGGGGGGGGGGGGGGGGGGGGGGGGGGGGGGGGGGGGGGGGGGGGGGGGGGGTTCAAAATGCACACAGTACTACAATTTGTGTGTCCTTTCGGACTGGATTCCATTCTTCTGACATACGGCAGTATTCTGGATCCCTGTTACGAGATCGGGGAGTAACTTCGAGTATAATTATAGGGAGGGGGCCAATTTTTTTTTTTTGGGGGTGGGGTCGTCCGGTTATCTACACCAGCGGTCGCCAACCGGTGGTCCGCGAGAACATTTTGGTGATCCGTGGAGAAATTTGGACATTATTTGCAATTTTTATGTTTATTATACTGTTTCATTATATTCTGATGCAGTGACGTCATTGGAGCCAAGAATCCATAAACTTATTTCAAACAAGCAGCAACAAATATCACACTAATAATTTTGTTATAATTAAACAAATGCATTTCATATTAATAAAATGGAACTTTTATGATCATTATTTTATAGATGTTTGTACCTTTTTAAAAAAAATTCATGTTAGTGGTCCGCGGGATTCAAAATTGTGAGTTTAGTGGTCCGTGAGGTCCGAATGGTTGGCGACCGCTGATCTACACTATTCGTTGTTTAAAACGCCCTTACCAAGGGACCAGGTTTTATGAATGTAGTATTTAATACACTTTTTTTTTTCATTTTGGGAGGGCAGTTTCCATTGTTTTGAGAAGTTTGATTCCTCGGACGCAATTTGTCAGGTTGCGGTTCATTTTACAAATGTGGAAGGGTCCAAAATGACAGACAGTAAGCGATGTGTGTTGACACATGAATGGATGGACGAAACGTCTTTGCCATGCGCGATGAGGCAATCGAGGATCACTTCGTAATAGGTGTGAACAAAAGTCCCAGGAATTCGGTATTTTAATAAACAAGGCAATAATTTATTTTAAGATGGAGGTTTTGTGTCACGTGTCCGCTTTATAATGTCAGAATATTTATCTTGTCAAAATTCGCTGAAATTTCATTTAAGCCTCTAAAACTGAAATAGAAAAGCCCGGCGACGTTCAATAATTGAAAAATTTCTTACAGGATTGATATTAAATGCAAATAAGTGGGAAACCCCTTTACTGTAATTTTGGTCTAAGACGGGGGTGCACAAATCCCTTCCAACTAAATTTTGTGCGATGTCGCCTATTTTGGCCCTCACTATGGACCCCTTGCTTCATGTCTCGCGTTCTGGCGCCTAGAATTTTGTGGTTGCGCCTATATTATTTTTGGAAAAGTTGCTGACCCGTAGTGTTTAAAGACCCATCTACCATGATTTGTTGAAAGAACAAACAGTTCACGATCGCGGCACATTTTGACACAATACACGTTCCCTCGTCTTAGCGTGGGTCGTAATTTGAGACATGTCATTAAGCTCTTTGATCATAGTCAAAGGTATCAGAGATCAAAGAAATCGCCCCCCCCCCCCCCAAAAAAAAGTTTCACCGGTTTTATATTTTTTGTCATCGTTAAACAAGGAAGAAATTCTGTAAACATTTCCGACACGCCTCGAGAGTGGCGGCCGGCTGTCTTACACAGTTTTATAGCCTTGAACTTAATTGATTTAACGGAGTTTGTGTGCGGCTTCTTCAGTATTTTTGCTTTTAAGTTGCCAAGTTTCTTGTAACCAACGTCACAGACGAGTAGTTTAGCCAGAGTAGTTCTTATGTCACCACACAATAAGAAATACAAATGATGATATACAGTAGAACACGGTTATAACGACATCGGTTTATGCGACACCTCGTCTATACCGTCAGATATTCCGTGGTACCAATTAATTCCTCACCTTTAACCATAACATTATTCTGCTCGGTTATAACAACACTCGTTTATAACGCCACAAAATATTTAGCCCCTTTCATGACGTTGTAACCGAGTTCCACTCTATATAAATAATTGCAGAATTCTAATAACCCTATACGGCGGCCTCCAATTGTGGGACGTGATGTAATAAATCCCGTGGCAGTCAATTCCGATGTTCTGGCCACATTCTGAGTGTCACCGAAGACTAACATCTTGAGATACGAATTATGCAATGTTAATGTTCGCATTCCGCTTTTACCGAAACTACTCATGGAACGCTTGGTTGGCTCGACGCGTCCGATGTAACTTGTGAATGGCGAAGTGCGAATAAATTTGCACTGCATAACACTGACGGAACCTTGGATCACTTTGCGTCAGTATCTCCCTGGTTTCTGAACCCTTCAAAGCCCAGTGGTTACTATATGCACCACCATGTTTAACATTCACAAATTCGACGTTCTGCCCACACAGTGTATTTATGTGTTTTGTGTGGATCTCAGAACAAACAGCGATTATTTCACTGTACAGCATTAACTGACTGGTTTGTATAACTGAGACGGAGTGTGTTTACTGCGCGGTACGGACTGTATTTATGTGTTTTGTGTGGATCTCAGAACAAACAGCGATTATTTCACTGTACAGCATTAACTGACTGGTTTGTATAACTGAGACGGAGTATGTTTACTGCGCGGTACGAATTTAACGTACTTACGGGGTTTGTACTGTTCAGTGAGAATAAAGCGTTATGAGTGAAGAAAGAAACTGCTTCGCGGTACAAGGCAATGATAACGCGTTAAGTCCCCTGGAAGTTTCCCCCGATAAACGCAGCGCAGGAGCCTAGAAATTGCGCGCCGTTGTTGCTGCTAGTAAATCGAACGGTAGGTTTAGAGGGTATATTGCCACTACTCGTTATGGCATTCATTTTTCCTTCGTTAAATCACACAAGATGTTTAACATGACGCTTCTGTACTTACAGGCAATACTCGACAGAATACTGTTTGTGAAATGCTCGAAAATTACTTGGCAGAACCGGTGCACGAGGTAATTTGTGCTGCTTGCGTGAAGGTCTCAGCATATACCAGAACGTCCTTTAGAACTGCCTCCCTCACTAAACTCTTCGCCATCATGCGTAGGAGTTTTCAGTTTCTGACCTTATGGAGTTGTCATGTTAGCCTAATTTATTCTGGCTTGGATGAGTATATTTCACATTTACTGGATAGCTGAGTTGGTTGGTAAAGCGGCAGGCTGTGGGACTAGACGACCCAGCTTCGATTCTAGGCACGTACAGGGACCTCCTGCGCCGCGTGCAGAACATATGGAGCCAGTGGAGCCCCTTGTATTTGGGCACCGCGCGCTATTTCTGCGGCCTCCATTTGCAGCTAATATAGAGGTCTGGGGTGCTTCAGAGCTGTAACTTGTGCATCTTCATGGCGCCTTGGAATTGAATTGTTTTTGTGGCAGGGCAGACATACCAAAGGAGGGTTATAATGTAGAGCGAGATAAACCACTTTTTCTTTGTTACAAAATTCCTGTACTAGACAGGTCTGAAATTAGGATTCGTTAAAAACGTGAAATAACAAATATACAACCCAGTCTCAGATCATTACGTAAAGACTACCAATTTATTTTTAAGACCAGACAGCTCGACGTAAATAAAGTACAAGTCAGGAGCAGAGCGCATTAACGCAACGGACTCTGATCGGGAGAACATACAGGGTGATTCAGGAGGAAAGGTCAGTATTTTGGGAGGTTATATTATCGGCCATTGTGAGAAAAAAAATGGTCATATGAACATGTGTATAATTCTGAATGGTTACCAAGATGGAGATGGTTGAATCTCCAGATCTAACTCCGTTAGATTTTTGTTTGTGGGGTTGGATGAAGAGCGAAATTTACAAAAGACAGGTGGATACACGAGACGAATTGCTCGCTCGCATTTTGGATGCTGCTGCCAGCATAAAGAAACGCGAAGATCAACACAGACGAACGACACGCGATCTTCGCACACGAGTTGCAAAGTGTATTGAGGTTGACGGTGGGATTTTTCGAACATTTATTGTGACTTGTAACAAATGTCATTTCTGTGTAACAAATTTGTCATTTAAACATTGAATTAAAATTAGAATAAAGTTAAAAGTAATTTATCTTTCTTTATTACCATTCACAATGCTCTGTATTTGTAGATTCAAACAGCTATATCTCTGTAACCATTCAGAATTATACAGTTGTTCATATGACTTTTCTTCGCCCTCTCAATGACCGATACTATCACCTCCCACAATACTGACCTTTACTACTGAATCATCCTGTATATAGTATGGCTCACCTGTTGACGGGGATGTAGGAGTGACTGTATTAAAATAGTTCGAATATTTAAACGTGGTTCTTAAACGGTTGTCGTTTAGAGCTAAATGGACCCCGCGTTTGACCCTTACACCGGCTGAGGACACTTGTCGAAATGAGGAAATTCCAAACCAAAGTTTGTTGTGAAGTGTCGCCATCAGTAACAACCAGCAGCATTCTTGCGCCATGCTGTGTCGTCGCCGTGCCTTTGTTTTCACAGTCAGGGCAACATTTCGTGCCCACATCCACGACAGTAAATTCACCCCGTGCGTAACTCATACGATATTTAAGATTGGGTTCCATAATTTTAATGCTAACATTTACGTGTTACAAAAGCTTTGTTTTGCGAAGGCGAAGTTGGAAAATGCAGCCCCTGTCTATGGAGAGAAGTGAAATTGTTAGCAGTGCCATTTATTGTTAGTAAATGAATTGCAATTTTGTGTTTAATTAAGATATTGCGACTAATAGAAGGCAATACGTGACACAGGATGTTCTTATAGCTTTTTAAGTACCGGGTGGGTATCTTTGGTGGATGAAAGTCAGGGAGAAGTTTGGCAGCACTCTTTAACTAATTAACGCTTTAAAATTCAGTGGTTAGACGGATCTTTAATACACGATGTGAGGACGTGGACTGAATTAATGTGGATAAGGAAGAGTGTCGGGCTTTTGTGAACACGGTAATGAACCTTCGTAAAATGCGGAGTATTTTTTGACTAGCTGAGTAATTGTCAGCTCGTCCATTTGCTTCTGCTTCGTGCAGTGTCATCATCAGCGTGCTTAAGTCTCCATGCAGCAGAGTCCTGCTTGAGAAGCTAACAGTTCCTCAGCGAGTCAAGAATTCGCCCTCATTTTATGGAACCCAAAGGTTCATTACCGCATTCACAAGAGTCCTCCACTTGCCCATATCCCCAACCAGAACAGTGAACACCCGCCGCATTATATTTCATGAAGATCCGTTTTACTATTATCTTTCAATCTACGCCTTCGGCTTCTACGAAGTCCGTTCCTCTCACGGACTGTGAACTAGTCTGTGCACTAGTTTACAGTCTGTTCCTCTCACAGACAGTAAACTAGTCTGTGCACTAGTTTACAGTCCGTTCCTCTCACAGACAGTAAACTAGTCTGTGCACTAGTTTACAGTCCGTTCCTCTCACAGACAGTAAACTAGTCTGTGCACTAGTTTACAGTCCGTTCCTCTCACAGACAGTAAACTAGTCTGTGCACTAGTTTACAGTCCGTTCCTCTCACAGACAGTAAACTAGTCTGTGCACTAGTTTACAGTCCGTTCCTCTCACAGACAGTAAACTAGTCTGTGCACTAGTTTACAGTCCGTTCCTCTCACAGACAGTAAACTAGTCTGTGCACTAGTTTACAGTCCGTTCCTCTCACAGACAGTAAACTAGTCTGTGCACTAGTTTACAGTCCGTTCCTCTCACAGACAGTAAACTAGTCTGTGCACTAGTTTACTGTCCGTTCCTCTCACAGACAGTAAACTAGTCTGTGCACTAGTTTACAGTCCGTTCCTCTCACAGACAGTAAACTAGTCTGTGCACTAGTTTACAGTCCGTTCCTCTCACAGACAGTAAACTAGTCTGTGCACTAGTTTACTGTCCGTTCCTCTCACAGACAGTAAACTAGTCTGTGCACTAGTTTACTGTCCGTTCCTCTCACAGACAGTAAAACTAGTCTGTGCACTAGTTTACAGTCCGTTCCTCTCACAGACAGTAAACTAGTCTGTGCACTAGTTTACAGTCCGTTCCTCTCACAGACAGTAAACTAGTCTGTGCACTAGTTTACAGTCCGTTCCTCTCACAGACAGTAAACTAGTCTGTGCACTAGTTTACAGTCCGTTCCTCTCACGGACTGTAAACTAGTGCACAGACAGTAAACTAGTCTGTGCACTAGTTTACAGTCTGTTCCTCTCACAGACAGTAAACTAGTCTGTGCACTAGTTTACAGTCTGTTCCTCTCACAGACAGTAAACTAGTCTGTGCACTAGTTTACAGTCCGTTCCTCTCATAGACAGTAAGCTAGTCTGTGCACTAGTAGCCTTTGTGGAAATCTCTGCATTCTCCAATCGCCTACTGCGGTTCCAGCCGTACAGTGGAGTGCTGTCGCTTGTTAATACACTAGCTGGCTGGTAGCTGAACGAGTGGGACTTAGCCGGTGTTTTGGAACGACAGCTGAGGGGCTTCTGTCCTTCTTTGTAATGCGACTTGGGCGGGGGGGTGTTAATGCGACCGCTTATTTGTTTGTACCAGGATCGAGCATGTGCGAAGCTTTGACCCGCAAACCGCCAGTCCTGCACGTTGTCATTTGTTTACTTGGAAGAGGCGATTCATCCGTATTGCGTAGCTGATCTTGACACTCAACCTTCGCCATGCTAGAAACACTTCTGTAGATTAGTTTTGAATGTCGCCAATCGTATTTCTAATGCCTGAATAATTCTTCGCAGCACTGATATTTGCGATCCGTGTTGTGCCGTCGTAGTCAGAGCTCGAGTTTTATAATTTAAACAATGAAAAGCGTGTGGGTAGAATTCCTTGCCTCCAGAAGACGAATCAGTGGGTTTGTTGTTGAGCTGCGCTGTTGTTACGGAGTACAGTGAATTTAGATTTGCCGTCGGGGTCGGGACCGAAGCAGCGACGGATACTGCTTAAAAATTAGGTAGTAAGGTTAAAGCGGTCCCATACAGGCCTTGGCAGGCCCTTAGGGCTCTAGGAGGTCGAGGCTCCCAGGTTTTTAGACAATCGGCACATGAAGGTGGTAAGGTTATCAGCCCTACGCACCGGCCGCCTTTACCCCCAGGAAAGATTCCTGGTACTCATTTCTGTTAGAGGCTGAGTCGACCCCAGGGCCATAGTGCGACCGAGACGATTATGTCAATGAAAAATTACAGTGACACCATCGGGAATCGAACCCGCAACCTTCCGGTTTGTAGCGTAGTGCCTCAACCAACTGCGCCACCGCGTGCAAAAATTAGGTACTGCATAATACAAACAAAATTGTTTATTATATTACATACTGTAGCGTATGTATCTGCGTGTGAATATTACAGATTAGGTAAAAATCCGAAAAAAAAAACTATCGTAATTACACAGTACGCGACGTGTGATGAGGGACGCACGCGCTTTACCTCCTACACCTCCCGCACACAGTGGCTCGCCGTCATGACGGTTAGTAGACACTGACGGATGATCGGGTGCCGGATAATCGGAAGGTTTACTGTACTGTATTTCTGGGTTCAGACGCTCCAGAGTAAGTTGATCCTCTGCTTACGCGACAGGTTACTGTCGTGTGACTCGTTACTGACACTGGTCACGAACCTGTGCCTGGCAAATCACTACTGGATACATCAGTGCAGCATTCCTTTGCAGTGCCTGTTAACACTGTCACGGCGCCCACACAAATATATTCCGTGCCCTGGGCCGAACAATGTCCTTGACATTTGGCAATAATAATTCTAGATTTCAATTCCTATCAGATTCTGCTAATCTAATCGTATCATAGTCCCCGTCTATTGTGTTTGTCGCATAAATCGATTATAATAATGGTAAATTATTTATGAATCCGTATGTTTTTGTGGTTCTGGCTCCGGAAGGGCCCCCCAGAGTGTGACGGAATGCCGACTGGCTAGTTGGCCCCCTCAGTTGCCTCAACAGGGCGCAGTTGAAGTAATCTTTGACACGACTCCTACCATCACTTGCAAGCGCAGTGCTTCTTGACAGCTAGTGGTTGTTTATTAAATTTAGACTTTGAACGTATAGCATTTTAATTGAATCTGGCTTACATATGTATAATGCGACACATATAATTTTTCCGCGTCCTGCGCGAGGAAAAATGTAGAGAGAGAGGAAGGGGCGGAGCTAAGTGCAAAGGTAGAGGGCTCTGGCACCATGTTTGCCACATATTCACTCTCTCTCAATTTTCACAGAGGTAACATCGTTTAAACGTATTACTAACGGAGCATATATTGGGAACAGTTTATTTCGACTTGGCAATAGCGCACTGTACCCAGACCTGGGCAATCAACGCAACGCTGCCAAGTTGTTATAACGTAAAGACAAATACCTCCCACTCCTATACGCTACTAAATAACCTTCACAGGACGGTGGCTGAAAGGAAAATGACTGATGTAGCAACAACGGTGATGCTAAAGCGACAGAAAGGGAGTAGTGGGGACTGACTGATTTTGGTCTCTGCGTCGCGGAAAAGATATTTGAGTCGAGTTCTACCTAGTGTAGGCTGTGTTACGCTCCGTGTGCTGAACACCGCCGTGAAGACGCATGGCGATATGGGGGTAAACATCTCCACATTTCTAGGTCTGTTACATAAAGTTATCGAACACATACAATGCGCGTTGTTTGTGATTGGTTCATCGTTACACTTCAAAGTCAGGATAGTACAATCAGATGGCAGCAGTGGAAACCAAATGAAAACTGTGAGTTACTTACGATAGCACTACCAGACGGTAGCATTCAAATGAAAATCTGAGTTAGGTAGCACTACTAGATGATAGCATTCAAATGAAACTCTGAATTACGATAGTACAACCAGATACCAGTTATTTCTCTATCGATAGCACAACTGTTCCTAAGATAAGAATTCTGATAGTGTTGTGTAAAATGTTGAAAGGCCGGTGTATTGTGACGTGAACATGACGTCAGATCGTCATATGACAGTTTCGTTATTAGCAGAGTCTGTCCTGTAATGCAGGTGTACAGCTCAACAGCCGAGCGAAATGCCGCGCGCTGTGTGACGCCGACTTCGCTAAGCCTGAACTTAGCACGTGGCTTGATGTTCAGCCACACCGTGTCCTCCGTCGAGACAGGCCTGCTCCTCTACGCCATAGTATCGCCAGTACGGCGCTCTGCCAAGACCTGCAAATTGTTCCACTGTAATGTTCCAGTATTTGTCTTAAAGAAACTTTCCATACATGTAGCGAGTCAACTTTCATCTTCCCGGTTTCTGAGAATCCTCCTTTCCCTTCGTCTCTTGGTTATATGGTTCCCGAGGGATAACCTCCAGCCACCACCCCTCCAGCGTTGCAACATTTTCCAACCCAGCCTCATAGTAACGTTAGAAAACACGTTCGGTTTCACTAAGGGTTGCGGATGCGGAAAGAAATAGTGGGGATTTGGCAACGTCGCATTGCGGTGTGCAGGGGAATCCCACCCTCCCACTGCTTGCCATCCTTGTTCTTCTTTTTGGACTATAATTCACAGGGCAAGCTCCCCCCACGTCAGGGGAACAGGCTTGAATTTAGTACATTCTCAGCTAGAAAGATTAGAAGTTGCTCGAAGAAACTTTAAAATTTAGCTGTTGACCTCTGCGAACTGTAAAGGTGAAGGTAAAGTTGGCCTTATACTCGCTATGAAGCCATATGGAGGAATGGAGGTATAACTCCACTCATTCGTAACGTCTGCACTAGATGGAGGTGAAGGGCCAGCTTCACGCCCCTGGGCCTCCACTCCAGTACCCATTCAACAGGAGTCTGGGTGGGCCTCAAAGCCGGTCTGGACACTTCGGGAAGTAAAAACCTTTTGCTGCTTCCTGGAATCGAACTGCAATTTCCCGGTCGCCCTGCCGTTGTTAGAGTTGAGACGTGCAAGGTGTAAATTTGTAAATTGTAAATTTGAAAGTGTTTGAGGGAATTTTAAAGTGGGTTCTGTTATTCTGAACTTCATTTTTGACCATAACCGATCACTTACTTCATCGTTCCGCATTAAAAATAAGAACATTATGTTTCATGGGACAGGATCGGACCCCTCTTGAGGTCAAATTAATTTTAATATCTACTCAGTTGGACCCGGAAGCTAAAGCTGTTCTCTACCTCTGGGGCACGGGTCCACACATTTTCCAAAAATCTAGGAGCCACCTCCAAATTCCAGGCGCCATAAGGGTGACATGAAGCAATCACCATGCTGAAGACCCACAGTTCTGGAATGACCTGTGAACTTCACTGTTATCTGGCGCTTTGTGCTAGGTGCATGTGAACTGATACACATTTCTGTGTGTAAGGATAAAGACTGCCAGGGCTGTGCTGAAAATACTAGGCGTCACCGTAGAAAATACAGTCGCCCGGGTTACCAAGTGCCCGGGATTTGTGAACCCCTGCCCTGGTCATCCCATGGGGATAGATCCTGTGCCCGAAACGTAGTATTTTATTAGCTCTAACAGCTAACCCGTGTTCACCCATCGTCAGAATTCCACAAAACTGTTTCTTATGGAACATCCAGCATTTCGTAACAACAGCACGGCAGCATCTGCTAACAGACGATCTCCAACAAACCCAAGACTCCACAACTGTTGCGTCACTGTACAATAATGTGTGTTATTAGGCGCGTCCGCAAAATTACGAAAAACGTCTATTTGCATCGTCATTATCTGTCCGTCCGCCCGTATGAAACAACTCTGCTCCCACTGGACGGATTTCCATAAATTTTATATTTGAGGATTTTTCGAAAATGTGTCGAGAAAATTCAGCTTTGATTAAAATCTTGACAACAACAACGGGTACTGTACCCAAAGAGCTATGTACCTTTATGGTAATGTCTCGCATAATTATTATTAGATTGAGAAATGCTTCAGGCAAAAGTTATAGAGAAAATGAACATACACATTTTGTGTGTTCAAAATCACCAACTAATGCACATAAATTTTCAATAGTTTATTCTATTTATTTAAATAACTATTGAAAGTTATGTGCATTAGTGGTGATTTTTGAAACATTCATTGAAAATACAATTTTATGTTCAATATTTTTTCGAAATGGCCTTTTATGAGATCATAGAGAGGTCATAGATGATAATATAATATGGTGCACGACATTTGCATGCTGGATGACTGAGGCTACAGAAACACACTGAGAATAGTTAATACTTTACACTTTTATTATTTTTATTTATTTACCTCCTGTCGCCCCTTGCGGAGCACAGGGCCTCCTTTCAGAGGTTTCTTGGTCTGGAAGTGTGCATTCTGTAGTGAGTGACCAGTCCACTGACTGCACAAGTTCTACTCATCCTGATATGACTGCCAGAGCCATCTAGCAGTCAATCAGGAGACTTGGGTGAGAAATGGCCGCTGAATTTTGCTTACGAAACATCTCTATTCATGCCCGTAAGGTTCTTTTACACGCCGTAAATCTACGACATGGGACCGACGGCTTTACTTCGCTCCGAGAAGTTGTGCTACGGATTTTTATCACCTTAAAAATCCATCGACCTCGGCCGAGATTGAACCCGCGAACCTTGGGTCCAGTGGCGAGCACGCTAACCACTAGTCCACCGAGGGCGACACTTATTGCTTTTGCACGGCAACAATGGTGACGCGAACGCACCTCATTGTTAGTACATTGCCTGTCATGTGTAGTCCCTGTTGCTTGTTTCACGAAGCACTGCGGCTGAGCCCACTACGGTATATGCCGTATCAGGCAGTTTGACCAGAGCAGCAGTGCGTGTAGTGTGTCAGTGTTTAAGGGCTAATATTGATTTGTGTGCAAATGGATTACACTGCGCTGTGCGTTCGCAGAGGGCAGAACATGCCGTCGGCGTTATCTCAGAAGCGGCACGCGTAATTGCAATTAATCTACAAGGCGCACAGTAACGTCATTAGAAGAAATGTGTTCTTGTTCCCCACTGTTACTAGTGGTTGTCAGCCGTTTGGACCTCGGGGCACACTTGAGGTACCCGTTTTTTGGGCGCGTTCGCAAAATTGCGAAAAGCAGCTATTACCTTCGTCATATCTGTTTGTCCGTCCGCCCGCCCGTAACTCGGCTCCCACTGTACGGATTTTCATCAAGTTTTATATTGAGTATTATTTTTCGAAAATTAGTCGTGCAAGTTCAAGTTTCATTAAAATCTCTTACAACAATAACGGGTACTTTACATGAAGACTTATGTACATATATGATAATACTCGCTCAGTTCTTAGAGTGAGAACTGTTTCGGACAAAAGTTGTAGAGAAAATCAAAACACACATTTTGTGTCCGGTATGTTTAGAAACATAAATATGTCAGGCAGGTGCAGTTAACGGTACAAATATCAATTTTACAAACTTGAGCAAATGCAGCGGTGTCCACAGTGTATTTAACAGTGACCTCTCTCAGCTTAATAAAAATTTATCGAACCCCCCCCCCCCCCCCCTTTGCACGCTGTGTGCAAGGAATACCACCAGTTTCTCATTTTTAGGATATCAGTAAATAACATTTACCGGACTTTTATAGATAACCTGTAATTAATCGGACTGTAAATTAGTCATAATTAGTTGCAGGAGCCAGTCATATAGCACCTTGTGCCTACACACGTGGGGATGTTTACTGTTGTGCCAGCTTCCCTGACACCGTGTTTACTAATTCTGTCTTATTTTATTCTAAAATCACCTCGCATTTTTTCACTAATCAATGTTTTATCACCAACTAAATGCACATTATTTAAAAAACCTATATAAGGTTTCCTCAAAACGTTATAAAAACCCCTACATATGTTTCGGCTTCCTTGAAGCCATCCTCGGGGTGTCATACAACTGCACTTATTTTTAAAAAAAACACGTCCATGGTAACTAACCGATTGAGCCACGGAACGGCGTATAATATTGAACGAACGCATGGACGTGTTTTTTAAATAAGTGCAGTTGTATGACACCCTGAGGATGGCTTCAAGGAAACCGAAACATATGTAGGGGGTTTTTATAACGTTTTGAGTGCATAAAGTGCATTTAGTTGGTGATAAAACATTGACTAATTCTGTCTTAGTTGAGCTTTTTTTGTAAACAGGGTCTAGTGGCCTGAGAGGATTCAAAATTAAATCACACAACTCGTATTGCCATGTTAACCATGTTATAGCAGCGTTCGCACGGTCAACGTGAACGCCCAACCGTTCACTTTAACGGTCCGAACCTACTTATAAAATGGTTGTCGTGTCTTGCCACTCGGCTCGTTTTAAGCGTGTGTGCTGAGTTATTTAAGCGAATTTGTACCGACGCCATCAATTTCTGGGACTGTATTGCGTTGGTGATCGATGAATCAACTTGGAGCACAGGTGGAATGATACTGACGGGGGAAAACCGTAGTACTGGGAGAAAAAACTGTCCCAGTGCCACTTTCTCCGCCACAAATCCCACACGGACTCATCGAACCCTGGTAACTAACCGATTGAGCCACGGAACGGCTGTGGTGTGTTGTGGTTGTTTTGAAACTCTGTTCGAGCAACGGCGGATCCGCTCATGTTAGCCTGTGAACCGTGCTAACAACATGGCGATTAAGCGTCCGAGCATGATTATAAGACGCACAGATGGGCAGTATACAGATACAGGGTGATTCAGTAGGAAAGGTCAATATTGCGGGAGGCGATAGTATCCGTCATTGTGAGATAAAAAATTCATATGAACATGTGTCTATTTCTGAATGGTTACCGAGATACAGCTGTTTGGAATTTACAAAGACAGAAGCATTGTGGGTGGTAATAAAGAGAAATTACTTATCATTAATTTTACTCTAGTTTTAAATTTAATTTAATGTTTAAATGATAAATTTGTTGCAGAGAAATGACAAATTTGTTACAGTTTACAATAAATGTTCAAAATCCCACCGTCAACCTCAATGCACTTTGCAACTCGTGTGCGAAGATCGCGTGTTGTTCGTCTCAGTTGATCTTCACGTTTATTTATGCCGGCAGCAGCATCCAAAATGCGAGCGAGCAATTCGTCTGTGTATCCACCTGTCTTTTGTAAACTTCGCTCTTCATCCAACCCCACAAATAAAAATCTAACAGAGTTATGTCTGTAGATTCAAACAGCTCTATCTCGGTATCATTCAGAACTAGACACATGTTCATATGAACTTTTCTTCTCATAATGACCGATACTATTAACCTCCCAAAGTATTGAATCAACCTGTATATGGCTGTCGAGAAGCAATCCTGGGCACGTCAGTACACTAACTGGAGAACGGTGCAGTTCGTTTCCCGGCAGTGGTGTAGTTTTGCATTGTGTTGAGAGTCCACTCGTCCACCGGAACACTTCCTTAGGCGGTAAAGCAGTGGGTGGAGTGAAAGACCACTAAACTCCGTCTAGCGCCAGGAATCTGAGAGCGCGTGGAGATTAGAAAAGTTTCTTTTGCGTCTTCGAGGCGTGAAGAGGGAAACTTTGTCTTGTCACAGATTATTGATCTGTGTGTATTTAATGGCGCTGTTCTGTACGTCAGTCTTAATGCTAGTTTTTAGAGACCTAAATCTTGCTAGGGATAATGAGTGACGGACTGGAATGTTGACTGAAGCAGAACTGCACGAGCACAAAGATAAGCCTTCTGAGTCGAATGACGTGAGACGATTATGGACTGAAAAAAAGGGTATTGATTTAAAGGCGTGTTAAGTAGTTACGGATATTTGTGTCACGTGTAAGGGATTAGTATTTAAAGTGATTGTGACCAATTTGAGAGCACTAACAACGCATTAATGTGGGGGGGGGGGGGGGAGGGGTGAACTCGGAGAAGAAAGTCGCGACAAATACAACGGCCATGTCATTGCTAATTTCGAACTGCTTAAGCACTTGTCACGCTACTTAACTTTATGTCTTTGAACCATCTGAATTTAAAGCGTGGAGAGTAAATGCAACAGATCTGCGTGTAAACGTTCTTTGTACGTACAAAACTTTGCTGTTCTGTATTAAATTGCCACCATAGCCTCAACAGGACAGGCGCGTTCGCGTAATCAAAGTTGCCATGCAAAAGCAATAAGTATTACATATTCTGAGCGTGTGTCTGTAGCCTCAGTTATCCAGCACGCAAAGCACATGCGCCGTATTATATTGTCATCTGTGGCGTGTCCGGCTGTGCCATATTTTTTTCACATTATCTCATAAACGGCACGATTTACGGGAAAAAGTTATTGAACATAAAATGTGTATTTTGATTTTCTGTACAACTATTGTCTGAAACATTTTTCATTCTAAGAAGAAATGAGCGAGGTATTATCATAAATGTACATAGGTCTTCACGTAAAGTACCCGTTATTCTTGTCGTATTTTCATGAAACTTGAAATTTGTGGACAGGTCTTCGAAAAATACTCAAAAACCAAATTTCATGAAAATCCGTCTGGTGGGAGCCGAGTTGTTCCATGCGGACATGAAGCAGATTGTCGCTTCTCGCAATTTTGCGAGCGCGGCCGAGAGTCGGTAGCACCACCTGCACTGTCGGACGTCCTACAGGCGTCCAAGTACGTCACAGGGCTACCAATTCCTCATAAAAAGTAAAATGCACAGTCGCTCGGTTTTTGAAGTCCACTAAGCATATCGCAGTATTCGTAGCACTTGCGTTATCAGTACAGGCAAGCAGGTGTCATGTGGGTGGCATTATGGTAGGCTGAGTGCAATTATGCAAAGATAAGTGTTCGTTTAACGACGCTGCGACTTTCTAAGACAACATAGTATTGCTGACCGATGAATGAGTGCATTGGTGGAATGAAAGTGACGGGAAAGACGCGGTGTTTGGGGAAGAATCTTCCACAGTGACACTCTGTACACCACAAATCCCACAGGCTCGAACCGGGCATGATACAAGATGTCAGGGCCTCCATACACCTACGTGCTGTAAGGAAAACGTGGGCTTGCGACGCCGTTGGTCGTACCAAATGTACAGTAGAACCCGGTTATAACGACATCTGTTTATGCGACAACTCGTCTATAGCGTCAGGTATGCTGTGGTACCAATTAATTCCTCACTGTTAACCATAACATTATACTCCACGGTTATAACAACACTCGTTTATAACGACACAAAATATTCAGTCCCTTTCATGACGTTATAACAGAGTTTCACTTTATTAACAACAGGGAAGAAGATGGCAACGGTGCGGTTTGCATTATAGTCACTGTTAATATTAGCGTTCGCAGTCGCTAAAAAGCGTGTATTAGCTTCGTCATGTCCGTCCGTCTGTGCCCATGTATTAGCTTCGTCATGTCCGTCCGTCTGTGCCCATGTATTAGCTTCGTCATGTCCGTCCGTCTGTGCCCATGTATTAGCTTTGTCATGTCCGTCCGTCTGTGCCCATGTATTAGCTTCGTCATGTCCTTCCGTCTGTGCCCATGTATTAGCTTCGTCATGTCCGTCCGTCTGTGCCCATGTATTAGCTTCGTCATGTCCGTCCGTCTGTGCCCATGTATTAGCTTCGTCATGTCCGTCCGTCTGTGCCCATGTATTAGCTTCGTCATGTCCGTCCGTCTGTGCCCACGTATTAGCTTCGTCATGTCCGTCCGTCTGTGCCCATGTATTAGCTTCGTCATGTCCGTCCGTCTGTGCCCATGTATTAGCTTCGTCATGTCCGTCCGTCTGTGCCCATGTATTAGCTTCGTCATGTCCGTCCGTCTGTGCCCACGTATTAGCTTGTCATGTCCGTCCGTCTGTGCCCATGTATTAGCTTCGTCATGTCCGTCCGTCTGTGCCCACGTATTAGCTTCGTCATGTCCGTCCGTCTGTGCCCATGTATTAGCTTTGTCATGTCCGTCCGTCTGTGCCCATGTATTAGCTTTGTCATGTCCGTCCGTCTGTGCCCATGTATTAGCTTCGTCATGTCCGTCCGTCTGTGCCCATGTATTAGCTTCGTCATGTCCGTCCGTCTGTGCCCATGTATTAGCTTCGTCATGTCCGTCCGTCTGTGCCCATGTATTAGCTTCGTCATGTCCGTCCGTCTGTGCCCAGTATTAGCTTCGTCATGTCCGTCCGTCTGTGCCCATGTATTAGCTTCGTCATGTCCGTCCGTCTGTGCCCAGTATTAGCTTCGTCATGTCCGTCCGTCTGTGCCCATGTATTAGCTTCGTCATGTCCGTCCGTCTGTGCCCACGTATTAGCTTCGTCATGTCCGTCCGTCTGTGCCCATGTATTAGCTTCGTCATGTCCGTCCGTCTGTGCCCATGTATTAGCTTCGTCATGTCCGTCCGTCTGTGCCCATGTATTAGCTTCGTCATGTCCGTCCGTCTGTGCCCATGTATTAGCTTCGTCATGTCCGTCCGTCTGTGCCCATGTATTAGCTTCGTCATGTCCGTCCGTCTGTGCCCATGTATTAGCTTCGTCATGTCCGTCCGTCTGTGCCCATGTATTAGCTTCGTCATGTCCGTCCGTCTGTGCCCATGTATTAGCTTCGTCATGTCCGTCCGTCTGTGCCATGTATTAGCTTCGTCATGTCCGTCCGTCTGTGCCCATGTATTAGCTTCGTCATGTCCGTCCGTCTGTGCCCATGTATTAGCTTCGTCATGTCCGTCCGTCTGTGCCCATGTATTAGCTTCGTCATGTCCGTCCGTCTGTGCCCATGTATTAGCTTCGTCATGTCCGTCCGTCTGTGCCCATGTATTAGCTTCGTCATGTCCGTCCGTCTGTGCCCATGTATTAGCTTCGTCATGTCCGTCCGTCTGTGCCCATGTATTAGCTTCGTCATGTCCGTCCGTCTGTGCCCATGTATTAGCTTCGTCATGTCCGTCCGTCTGTGCCCATGTATCAGCGCGTCTCTCAGTTGAGGCGTTTCTGTGAAATTTTATATTGGGAACTTCTATGAAAATCTGTCGATAGAATCCAAATTTTGTTAAAATCGAGCAAAAATGTAGGGCACTTTACGTGAAGGCCGAAGTACGTATTACTGTTACCGGCGACGTTAAATGGCCATAAAAGGATTCTCTGTTCGAGTGAAATGGTATCAAGCTGTTAGGATAGCCGAGGAGGTATAAACATTACGCGAACGCGGCACGTTATTTAGCTCCGAATGGTATGACGCCTGTGAATGACGCTTCAGGAAGGACGTGGACGCTGTCATGACCTGTATTCCAGCCCGTGCCTAGAGGAACATCTGCGCTCCTGGAATTGTACACTGGCCTCCCATATACGAATCGAGAACTGACCCTTCGTAACATAAGGTGAAGGTGTCAGGTGTCGCGCACGTGTACATGAACAGCGTGTACTGTAAATATAATGCTGAAAGCAATCTAAAGTATTTAAATAGCGACGTACGGTATTTAAAATTTAAATGTCCTGTAACCCAAAATGTTTGGTTCCGCACAATAACCTGTTTTTTATATTTTAAAACACTTGCAAATACTGCCCACCTGTTTTCACATAGAAAAGCAGTGGTCAGAGTCGTCCGTATTCCAGTTACAGACAGAAAGATATACAGGGCATACACAAAAGAATGGTGCGGTTTTAATAGTGAACACTATTAAAACCGCACCATTCTTTTGTGTATGCCTTGTATATAACAATCAGGGATCGGTGTTTTGTATAGTTTAACACTGAGTACATTAAATGCTTCTGAAGCTTTATGCAGCCAATTCCCTTAATTGTACCGCACTTACAGGTCGTTACTGGGATACGCAATTGCTCCAGGTTTTACATCTTGACATCATCAGGCAAAGAACAGGAGTCATATCTACTGAGATATCGCCTACTTAGCAGTAGTTGTACATTTGGCTACGTTAGAAAAACCATACGATTTAAAGGGTACGATGAACCAGTTGAAACTGGCATAGACCGATTGATTATTATTACGTCTCACAAATCATAAGGATCCACGGTTTAAGTTACTGCAGCGGTCGTCGTGCTGTGGTCGTATCAGAGCATTGTGTTTGATGTAGACTTGTAAGAGTTTGTATGGGAAAATTCAAGAAACTTCGGACGTGCAGATATGACACTCTGAGCGTCACAGAACATAGGGTGTTCCGCCAAGTTACTACAAACACCGTTCGAGAGCGGCTCCTCTTTGCGAGACAGTGACAGTGGGCGATTTTTATGAACGCTGACCGTTTATATACCAACATATGGGCGACACACTGAGAAACACAGCGGAAACACTCAGACAGGGTAACCGCCCTCCTGAAGGAGAATCGAACCCATGATCTGCAAAATACGATGCAGGATTTGTAATTGCCGGTCACATCCATATTGACGTTGTCCTGAGGAGACGCCGTGAAGACGTGGATGCTGCCTACAGTCCCAATAGACGGGTGCAAATGTCGTTAGGTCGCGGTTTCAACAAAGTGCCCCAGTACCGCTGGTCGGACGGGCGCCATATTTGTGTTGGTCGTTGTTTGTGCGTAAGACAATCAAGATACGGTGTCTGATACACAGGTTATTGAACGTGACGGAATATATGCTGTGAAATGTTAGAAAGGGAGGAGCGGTGAGTGTCTTTGTGAAAGTGCTTATTGTTCTGGTATTGTCACGGTGGTTCCCATTCACGAAGACAGCGTTTCCTTGTATTCAAAGCAGCTAGGCCAACTGTCCCCTTACAAATCAGATTCGTTACGCCGAAGCAACATTCTCGATGTCTGGGCGCGGTAGAAGGTAAAGTTGTCCCTCCCTACGCCATGAAGGAATAGACGTATAGCTCCACGCGTTCTAACCGCGGCGGTAGATGAAATAAATCAAACGTTATCCTAGGAATCAAACTCAGGTCATCCCAGGACGTTCTTCAGTTATTCAGCACTCCGTAAAGAAATATAAAGTAGGTCAGTGGCGCACAGTTATTGTTGATAATCCAACACTCGCCCAGGTAGCCATGAAATTTGTTGATAATCCAACACTCGCCCAGGTAGCCATGAAATTTTTTTTGATAATCCAACACTCGCCCAGGTAGCCATGACATTTGTTGATAATCCAACACTCGCCAAGGTAGCCATGAAATTTGTTGATAATCCAACACTCGCCCAGGTAGCCATGAAATTTTTTTGATAATCCAACATTCGCCCAGGTAGCCATGAAATTTGTTGATAATCCAACACTCGACCAGGTAGCCATGAAATTAAACCGCCGTTTGTGGAACAGCCTTCCATCAGTGGTCCAGTCCACGACCATTCGCCGTGTTTGTTTAATATCCTGTGTAATATTACCCCCCAACTATATTCACATCTTCTAAGTCGTCTCGCGCTACGTTCCCCGCACTCTCCTCCTCGATTTTGGTACTGTACAGGGTGTCCAACAGTCAATTCCCTAATTTCAATTGCTTATAAGTGCCAGATGAATGGCGCGAAAGTAAAATGGTTTTCAGAATATGGTACACCATTTTCTGCCATTTAATCTGATGCCTCACACATCCATACATCCGGCAGAATTTGTTACATTTATTTCAAATTTTATAAACATATGTGACATTTACATTTCTGTAATTTGTTATTTGTTATCATTCTGTGGCAACATAAGCAGTTTAATTTTGAATTAGATAAATTGTCAACTTTGTCATCACCGCGGCTGTTTGGTATCCCAATATGTGACGTAACCTCTGACATACGACACCGCCGACAAACAGTTGCTACAGATAATTAGCGACTACAGACGTGTACCGACTAACGCCTTACAGTACAGCGATTCTGGAAACTGTGCGTGCGGTCACACAAGTGTTCTGCCTACATCAGAACAGTTTGTAACATATTCCAGTTATATTGTCGTTCGTAGGGGTCGACTTAGCGCACTTACAGTTCAGACGGATGTCACAGTGACGGCATCCTTACCAACGAAGAGCGTAGTAGCAGCTGTACTCACCTGTAACAAGAAGAAAACGAAATGAACTGAATGTACTGTGTAATTACAGTTGTACCTGTGGGCTGCTGTGCACACGGTACTGGACTATTGGCCAAGAAATATTTCAGTGCTGGTGCTTCTCAATACAGTGACGGATGGCTCAGTCGGTATAGTGACTGGGCTACGGGCTGGACGGTCCAGGGTTCGATTCACGCTGGAGCAATAGATTTTTGTTCTGTCCTAAAGGTTCAGACCGGATGTGGGCCCACCCGGCGTCCTAACCAGTGGGCACCGGGGTTCTCCTCGGGGGTAACGCGGCCAAGGCGTGGACTTGACAACGCGCCTGTCTATAGTGAAGAGTAAGAATAAATGGAACTGTACCTCTGCTCCCACCTATATGCCTTCATGACGTGGACAGGGAGAACTTCTTACCATTTTCTTGTGAATGAGAGTGTACACGAATCAGTAACTTAAATAGGGAACCTAAATCAAACCCTCACAGAAATAATTTGAGTTACCTTCATTTGGTGGCAGCACGTGAGCCTGAAGTACAAATTATGTTTTCAACAGTATTTATTAGCAGCAGTTTTTATACAGTTTGTCTCACGTGGCTGTGTGATGAGACATATGGTTTTATTTTCGGATGACTGATCCGATTTCAGCAGTTCTGAATACGACTCCGGTAGTTTTATCGCAGCGCATTCGGTTACATTGCGTCATCGGAAGGCTTAATCGCCCAGGCCAGTTCATAACCTGCCCACAACAGTCGTTAAAATCGTTTTGTTCGCGAACATGAGGTCCTGTTACTGGAAAGGTTTTTATTGTGTCCTTTAGTATTCCTGAATGCTTTACGAATGTAACCAGGGGAGTCGATACAGCGTCATACAGTACCGTTCAGTCGATACAGCGTCATACAGTACCGTTCAGTCGATACAGCGTCATACAGTACCGTTCAGTCGATACAGCGTCATACAGTACCGTTCAGTCGATACTGCGTCAACAGTACCGTTCAGTCGTATACAGCGTCATACAGCACCGTACAGTCGTATACTGCGTCATACAGCACGTACAGTCGATACAGCGTCATACAGTACCGTTCAGTCGATACAGCGTCATACAGTACCGTTCAGTCGATACTGCGTCATACAGTACCGTTACAGTCGATACAGCGTCATACAGTACCGTTCAGTCGATACTGCGTCATACAGTACCGTTCAGTCGATACAGCGTCATACAGTACCGTTCAGTCGATACAGCGTCATACAGTACCGTACAGTCGATACAGCGTCATACAGTACCGTACAGTCGATACAGCGTCATACAGTACCGTACAGTCGATACAGCGTCATACAGTACCGTACAGTCGATACAGTGTCATACAGTACCGTACAGTCGATACAGCGTCATACAGTACCGTACAGTCGATACAGCGTCATACAGTACCGTACAGTCGATACAGCGTCATACAGTACCGTACAGTCGATACAGCGTCATACAGTACCGTACAGTCGATACAGCGTCATACAGTACCGTACAGTCGATACAGCGTCATACAGTACCGTACAGTCGATACAGCGTCATACAGTACCGTACAGTCGATACAGCGTCATACAGTACCGTACAGTCGATACAGCGTCATACAGTACCGTACAGTCGATACAGCGTCATACAGTACCGTACAGTCGATACAGCGTCATACAGTACCGTACAGTCGATACAGCGTCATACAGTACCGTACAGTCGATACAGCGTCATACAGTACCGTACAGTCGATACAGCGTCATACAGTACCGTGCAGTCGATACAGCGTCATACAGTACCGTGCAGTCGATACAGCGTCATACAGTACCGTGCAGTCGATACAGCGTCATACAGCACCCGAACAAGCGCGTTGCAGTCTTTGTAGACAGCTGATATCCAGTTACGCAAATAACTCATTGGAATCCGTAAGAATAATGCGAAATGCTTGTTTCGTCTGTTTACATTGTATTTCCCTCTTCTTTTAGAGATCCTGCAAAGTTGAATAGTTATTGTTAGTATTGTGAAGCTGATGGAAGGTACTGGTGGCAGAAAGGGGGAAAACACAGTTAGTAGCTAGTGACAAGTGTTACTGTATTTAAAATCGCTTTAATCATTATGATAAGTTGGAAAATCATCACTACATAAAACTTCGCACCATTAGGACAGTAATCACGTAATTATATAAAAAAAGACGCATGCGTTGTTCTGTTACGTCAGAAGACAACACAGTGGTGCCAACCATTATAAGTGACACTGCAAAGTGGATTTTACCCATCGTCCGTGTTTCAAACAATTTGTTACTGTTGTTTCGACTTGTTTTTTTTTCCCTTATTTTGTGCCATTCATTTGTGGAATTCATTGGCATATACGTGTATCAGCCTATGCCCCCCTTTGCATTCCGTAAGTGTTTCCCCAGCCCTGTTTTGTGGGCATTGTGCGTGTCATCCTCACAGTGTTTATGCAGGGTGCGACAGAAAGGCCTGGCGGGTACTAAATTGAAATAATACATTTACACCGACCTCTACCGCGCGGATTCCTCTTCCGCCATGAAGATAGAATCAGGACGTCTCCGAAACGTCGACAGAATTCTGACAGACTACACGGCGTCACAGCTGATAGGACAGTTTAATTACGGCAGCTTGCAGTACGATTTTACGGTATAATGTGGTATTGGGTAGGAATGAAGAAATAAAGGTACTTTACGTAAGCTTGAAATGATGGGTGTTCCTGTCTATTTTGTGATACTTTGCATAAAATAGATTGTGTCGCGTCGAATGATGCATTTGTTGGTGAATGGTGACGTCTGAAGACGTGGAAGGACGCCGTCGGACCTAATTTGATGTACTAAGTACCCGGCGTGTTACTGGAGGGACTGAGGAAAAACCACGTAGAACCGCAATCGGGATATCCAGTGTATGGTCCGAGGTTTGGACCCAGGGCGCCACGAATACAATGCAGGGATGAGTACAACTTGACACAGACAGTGGGTTCAAATGGATTCTGTTCGCTGTCATAAATAGGCTGTGTGTGACGGACAGTGGAGCTGTAGGAACCTTGACAACACCTTGCACACATCTGAACACAGTATTTGTGGCTGCTGAATCAAAAAGAAATGGCAGTTGTACAAATTGCGACCACGTGCATGAACCTTCAGCACACACTTTCCTTTGCCTTTCGCTAAACCGACATTTGTCAAGAAATTATTGTTTGTTTATGTATACTGTGTCTTACATAACTATGGAACTAATTCCATGGAGCAGAGTCCTGCCTGAGAAGCTAATCGTTCCTCAACTAGTCAGATTCCCAGCATTTTATGGAACCCCAAGGTTCATTACCGTGTTCAAAAGAGCCCTCCACTAATCCAGAGCCAGATCAATCCAGTCCACGCTGCCACATCCTATTTCTTGAAGATCCATTTTAATATTATCCTCATCTACGCTAGTCTTCTAAGTGGTCTCTTCTACCCCCACCCGGTTTCCCCCACCAAAACCTGTATACCCCTCTCCTCTTCCCATTACGTGCCATTCGCCCCGCCCATCACATTCTTCCTTTATTAAACTGAATTAAATTAATATCTTTAGGAGAGACATTCCGTTATGATGAAGGTACACAAAGTAAAGGGTGAAAGCCGTCAGTCACAACTACATTTTGTGATATTGCATAATATAAAAGTGAAAATAATGTATACATTAAAAACACAGTCTTACACAACACGTACACAAGTATACGTATACAATAATGTATACATTAAAAACACAGTCTTACACAACACGTACACAAGTATACATATACAATAATGTATACATTAAAAACACAGTCTTACACAACACGTACACAAGTATACATATACAATAATGTATACATTAAAAACACAGTCTTACACAACACGTACACAAGTATACATATACAATAATGTATACATTAAAAACACAGTCTTACACAACACGTACACAAGTATACATATACAATAATGTATACATTAAAAACACAGTCTTACACAACACGTACACAAGTATACGTATACAATAATGTATACATTAAAAACACAGTCTTACACAACACGTACACAAGTATACTCATACAATAATGTATACATTTAAAACAGTCTTACACAACACGTACACAAGTTTTCTAGATTAGCCCTACTACTTTCAGCTTTGTTACCAAGCCATCATCAATCTGATGATGGCTTAGTATAATATAGTATAGTATATAGTATAGTGTATATAGTATAGTGTATATAGTATAGTATAGTGTATATAGTATAGTGTATGTAGTATTTATCTTGCGTTTGAAGTATATACACCAAGGCATTTCAAGAAAAGAACTCGAAGAAACTTTTTATACCGGTGATTGTCAATGTAAAAAATAGCCTCAAACAGTGTAACGGTTCTGTGATAATACCAAATGGACCAGTGAACAGTGAAGTGAACTTATCAATGTACCGTGATGATGGCCGAGTCACGGCCGAAACATGTGTAGGGTGAATCGAACAGAAATACGAAAATAAAAAGTGCATTCGTTGGTTCAAAAACTGAATATCTGTTATTAAGTCACGTTAAAATTCTTCGCCAACAGAGCTGTGTTACCCGTTTCGTCCTGTGGCTGTACCGAAGCCGTGTTACCGGTTCGTCGGATTTCGGTATTCATTTTACGGGCCTGCAGCATTTTTTGAGTTTAGGAAGTCTGATATGCACCTACCATTGCCCACTATCACGGAACAGAAGACACAGACCTTTCCTTGTCCACACACTAGAAACGTGCATTTCGTCCTTTCCCCACCCCTCTCTTAGTGTACACTCATTTGATTCGTCTTGTTTGGGAAGGAGTTGGGGGTGGACCTCAAAACTGGATTACTACTCCGTGTGGGGGGGGGGGGGGGGGGGGTCATAGAAAGCTAAAGTAATGTGACGTGTGGCGTGTAGTTGGGGTGGCTTGTTGCTATAGGAACAAATGAGGTGAAGTCGTGAGTGGGTTTGCTCGGCGCTCTGTGGATTGGCGCGCAGGGACAGGCTTGTAAAGGAATTACAGTGAGGGTTTGTTGCATGCACCGAGTGTTGCAACGCAGCGTGTCAGGCCGCTGATTTGTAGGCAGCTTTCCTCTGCACTTGGTGTATATATATATAATATATATATATATATATATATATATATATATATTTTGTATACTTCATCTGTCTTTACATGGCTACTAAGATTTTATTGACACATTTTATGACTCGTCGTCTTAACTGAATGATGTTACGAAATTGTCTTTTTATAGACATTCTGATATAGTATATGAACATACTATGTGGCAAAATTTATATCTCGATTTTAATAATATCACGTACAGTTTTATTTTTATACAGTATACAGCTACTCCCCGACTCATACTCTTTCAAATTACGGAATTTCAGACACGAACTTTTTAAAAATTGAAATGCTGACTTTTTTACACAAGCTCCGAACTGTCCTCTGCGGGAATGAGAGCACAGTGAGACGAAAATGGCGGAAGAATACTGCTGGGCGATAACACAAGCGGCAGGCCGGCCATGCTGCGGTCGATCAGGTTCCTGTGTGCTGAAGTTTGGATTTTAACTGGATTCCCACGTATATACATTCACAATTGACCATATGTACAGTCAGTTCAACTGGACTCCCACGTATATACATTCACAATTGACCATATGTACAGACAGTTCAACTGGACTCCCACGTATATACATTCACAATAGACCATATGTACAGTCAGTTACGACTTGCGCCAGACTTTCCGGACCGTAACTACGTCGTAAGTCGGGGACTGTCTGTAGTTGTACACAACCTGAGGGTTGCTTAACAGGGCCGAAACATGTAGCTAGGTATGCATTTAAATAAATAAATACTGAGTTAGACCTTCAGATATTGGTGTCTATGTAAATGAGTGTTTTCTAACAGGTGTTAGCGTGGAGTACTGTTGGGTTGGCAGCCAGTCATTACCGTACGAAACTGGACAGAGTTTATCATGCTGTGGACAGGTCTAGTACCGGTCTTTGTGACGCAGTGATGAGCTAACCTTTCTGGAAAGCACACGAAATTCTCGGCAGTCTTTAAAGGTTTCGTAATGACCTCACACCATTGATGTTTTGTGAGCTCTTCGTGCCCTCTAATACACGTAAACGACCCTAAAATCCAGACGATTGTGATTCCATATATACTGAATTTAACTTCTCTCTCTCTCAATGGCTCGACAGCCCCTTGGGGGCCTAGGCGGCCTCATTTTTCGAGGCTTCACGATCACACTCAGACACACCACACTCGGTAGGACTCCTCTGGACGAGTGACCAGCCCGTCGCACAGACCTCTACCTGACAACACACAACACTCACAACAGACAGACATCCATGCCCTAGGCGGGATTCGAACCCACAATCCCAGTAAGCGAGCAGCCGTAGACCCACGCCTTAGACCACGCGGCCACTGGGATCGGCTTTAACCCCATTACAGTGACCGATTTAAGATGCATAAGGGATTGCTAAAGTGTATTAGCCGGTGTAGGTTCAGATATTGCAATAGGCTGGTTCTGTGAAATGCCTTTCAATATTATATTCATTCAATCAGCCAGATGGCATGTGTGTGGGGAGAAGTTTAAATGTGGAAGATTAAACAGGCAAAATTCATAATTATGCGAAACACTTAAGGGATAGTGGCAGCTAATGACGTTAATATTCTTCTATCTAATGTAATGTTGCTGCTTCAGAGTACAGTTTTTGTTGCTACTACTACTACTACTACTACTACTACTACTACTACTACTACTACTACTACTACTACTACTACCACCACCACCACCACCACCAGAGTTGCTAGAAGGGGGACAGATGTGTGTCGGAGAGGGCAGGTACATTGTAACACAATGAGGGACACAAATTAAATTGTAATTTTTACAGTTAACCGATTATTTTCAGCTCTGAGAGTACTAAAAATAAGGATATAAAGTCCTCTAAACTGTAAAAGCCAAGAGGGAAAAACAGGGCAACCCTTTGTGTACATATGTGTGTATTTATTTATGTATTTATGTATTTTCATGTCAGAAAGAGGGGCTACCCGCTGGAGACTTATTAATGTAAGCCTCGGTATTTGGTTACATGTTCGAAACAGCACGCTCCGAGGTTGACAGAGTACAATGGATCGACACCTGATGGGGTAATAAATTATGGTTGATGTAGCGGTGGATGTTTACACGGTCGAACATGGAACATTGCAGATTACACCTGCTGTTTAACCGTTTAGCTGTTTAGACGTTTCAACAGAAAAATGAACGTTGAATGTTGTTTGCTGTTCATAATATTTACGGTGTGTGAGAGGAGGTGCAAAGAGGGGCCTGGTGGGGCAACCTGAGGGAAAGAGAGCACTTAGAAGACCCAGGCATAGATGTGAGGACAATATTAAAACGGATGTTCAAAAAATAGGGTGGGGGAGGCGTGGACTGGGTTAATCTGGCTCAGGATAGGGACAAGTGGCGGGTTCTTGTGAACTCGTTAATGAACCTTTGGGTTCCGTAAAATGCGGAGAATTACTTGACAAGCTAAGGAAGTGTTAGCTTCTCAAGCAGGAATCTAGTTCATGGAGATAGCGACAAGGAGTGTTTTTGCAGTGCTGCGGTGGAATGCAGTAACAAACAGTCACAGTGAACTACACGCGTGATCTTCGGTAAAGGTACATACATTTTTGACTTTTGATTTTGATCATAAATGCATTTTCATGGGAGAAGGCCCAAATTCGTGGGTGTCTCCCGACTTTGCTGTCACCAGTGCACTCATTGTAAGTACATACTCAGTGAATAGTCTGGGTAAACCATTTTCAAAATCACGTTTCCTTCTTTAAGTGAGGTCAGTTGTGGGAAGGAACGAACATATCTTATAAACACCGTAGTAGTAAAAGGTAAGAGATGATCGTCTCTCGCCACGCCATGAAGACATATAGGGGGAGTAAAGGTATACCTCCACTCATTCTTAACCTCGGCTGAGGATACAGGTGAGTGGTCAACGTCACTCCCCAGCCCCTTTACCCATGGGCTAGGATACCAGTAACACTTGATCAGGAGGCTGGATGGGCTTCCGGAGACGGTCTGGACTTTTGGAGAAGAAAAATTCCTGCCGCTACCGGGATTCGAACTCTGAAGGCGATTATATTCTTCAGATGTGACAAGTTACGTGGCATGATGCAGTTCGTGTGCGCCGTGGAATGTTATAAAGGGAGAAGTGATAAAAGCATGACATGCAGTGCGAGAGAGTCGCCCTTTCCACCAGAGCATCGGCGTTCTGCAGAAGAGGGTGAAACACACTCGGTAGCCCGAACACGTAGCTCGGCAATGTGGGAGACGACCCTCCAACCGGCCCCCCCCCCACCAACCAGGCCTTGTTACACGACACTGCAGCCTGTCACCCAGTCACATGTAATTCGTATCTGTATGTCCGGAAACGTTGTACGTTGAGGACCAATATCGTTCGGCAGTACTGCAGATGGCCTGATAAGTTAATCCAGTAAGTCAGGTTAGCACTAAATCTGGCCGATGTTACACGCCGTGTAGGTTGGCATATCCTTCCTAATCTCTCCAGCACAGAAGGACTTAACCACGCGCTTTCCAAACGCGTCCCACGTATTTTCGATTCCCTTGGTGATAAATGTATGTAAAAAGATAAAGCAATACCATTACAGGCCTGGACAGGCACTCAGGTTTCCAGGAGGTTGAGGCTTCCAGATTTCAAGACAATCGGCACATGAAGGTGGTAAAGTCTAGCCCTACGCACCGGCCGCCTTTACCACCCAGGAAATATTCCTGGTACTCATTTCTGTTACAGGCTGAGTCGATCCCAGGGCCGTACTGCTGCTGGAAGGATTATGTCAATGAAACATTCTAGTGACCCCATCGGAAATCGAACCCGCTACCTCCCGGCTTGTAGCGCAGAGCCTTAGCCAACAGCACCACCTCGTAGTCACATTTAATATATGCACCCTCTGCCCTACCGTTATGTTCCTGATAAATATCGAAACGTAAAGCAAGTCCCGATACAGGCCTGCACAGCCCCTTAAGGCTCCAGAAGGGTGAGGCTCCAAGAATTTCCAGAAAATCTGCACATGGAGGTGGCAAGGTTGTCAGCCCTACGCACCGGCCGCTGCGCGTATTATTTCCTTTCTCGTCTCCAAAAACGTCCAGACCGCTCTGGGGGCCCACCCAGTCTCCTGTTCAGTGGTTACCGGGGTTCTTTCCCAGGAGTAAAGCGGTCGGGGCGTGATGTCACCTCTACGTAGCGCCCCCACAACGCTTCGTGGCGCAAGTAGAGACAACATTGCCTTTACCTACTTGTATTCTTTGTGGGACTAGACACGTCGCTACGCTTGTGCACGTGGTGCCTACGTCTTATGGCCGCTGTATTATGTAGTCGATAATAGTTTGAAATGCATGGCTTTACGCACTGCGGTTAATAAACTCGAATTATAAGATTAGGTTTCAGTGCTTCGTTGCGTAAAGGTGAGCTGTGATCGCCTGATTGATGTCGGATAATCCAGAACTTAACTGCAGATATACCAGCTACAGTTAATGCAGAACTTTGTGCTTGTACACCAGCTACAGTTAATGCAGAACTTTGTGCTTGTACACCAGCTACAGTTAATGCAGAACTTTGTGCCTGTACACCAGCTACAGTTAATGCAGAACTTTGTGCCTGTACACCAGCTACAGTTAATGCAGAACTTTGTGCCTGTACACCAGCTACAGTTAATGCAGAACTTTGTGCTTGTACACCAGCTACAGTTAATGCAGAACTTTGTGCCTGTACACCAGGTACAGTTGATGCAGAACTTTGTGCCTGTACACCAGCTACAGTTGATGCAGAACTTTGTGCCTGTACACCAGCTACAGTTAATGCAGAACTTTGTGCCTGTACACCAGCTACAGTTAATGCAGAACTTTGTGCCTGTACACCAGCTACAGTTAATGCAGAACTTTGTGCCTGTACACCAGGTACAGTTGATGCAGAACTTTGTGCTGTAAAGCTCCAGGATGCAGCTTGGTGCCGCACCAGCTACGTTCATGCGTTAACGGGGTCTTTACCCAGGTAGTATAATGCGGTGGGGTGTGTCACCACTACGTTAGGCACAACTGCTTCGTCGCGCACGTTAATGAGAACTATGTGCTTTACCACTACTTGATGAAACTTTGTGGCAGACACGTCGCTACGCATCTAAACTTGGTGCCTGTATCATCCGCTAAATTTGTAGTCAGATATTTGTGCCTGTACGCACTGACAGTTAATAAACTGCTGAACATACAGTTAGGTTTAGTGCTTGTTCCGCTCAAGTTGATGCAGACTTTGATGCCTGTTACACCAGCTACAGTAATGCAGAACTTTGTCTGCGTACACCAGTACAGTTAATGCAGAACTTTGTGCCTGTACACCAGCTACAGTATGAATGCAGAACTTTGTGCCTGTACACCAGCTACAGTTAATGCAGAACTTTGTGCCTGTACACCAGCTACAGTTAATGCAGAACTTTGTGCCTGTACACCAGCTACAGTTAATGCAGAACTTTGTGCTGTACACAGCTACAGTTAATGCAGAACTTTGTGCCGTACACCAGCTACAGTTAATGCAGAACTTTGTGCCTGTACATACAGCATTGCGTAACAGTTAATGCAGAACTTTGTGCCTGTACACATCAGCTACAGTTAATGCAGAACTTTGTGCCTGTACACCAGCTACAGTTAATGCAGAACTTGTGCCTGTACACCAGCTACAGTTAATGCAGAACTTTGTGCCTGTACACCAGCTACAGTTAATGCAGAACTTTGTGCCTGTACACCAGCTACAGTTATGCAGAACTTGTGCCTGTACACCAGCTACAGTTAATGCAGAACTTTGTGTACACAGCTACAGTATAATGTGCTGTACACCAGCTACAGTTAATGCAGAACTTTCTTACACAGCTACAGTTAATGCAGACTTTGTGCCTGTACACCAGCTACAGTTAATGCAAACTTTGTGCCTGTACACCAGCTACAGTTAATGCAAACTTTGTGCCTGTACACCAGCTACAGTTAATGCAGAACTTTGTGCCTGTACACCAGCTACAGTTAATGCAGAACTTTGTGCCTGTACACGAGCTACAGTTTTCCAAGCGCCACCGCAGTAACCGAGTAATAAAGCTAGATATTATGTCACCGTTTGCACATGACTCACGTAACCACATTAAGTTTGTTGCGTTTGGATCAGTAATAACACAGTAACACCGTTTTTGTCATCACATGGCCACGCATGACAAATTATATAAAAGCGGTTGGCGATGAACACAAGCTGTCCTTTCTGCTGTGTTCGTGTCGACGTAATGAAGACATATTTGGGGGGGGGGGGGTTGAGGTGTAGCTGCACTTATTCTTAAGCTCGATACGAGGGAGAGGCGCGTGGTCAGATACACTCCCGGTATCAACTGAATAGGATAGTGGGTGGGTCCCATAGCTAGGCCAGCAAAAATATATCTTGCCTCTGCCGGAAATTGAACCCCTGGATCGCCCAGCCGGAAGCCCAGTCATTATACCGACTGAGCCATCCCTCCCGGCGACTTTATTCTGATGTACCAGCACAATAAAATATTTCTGTCTGCTAGAAGGGAAATTTAGACGACCTGTTTGTTTGTTTGTTACATTCAGTTAACGCGCCGTGTCCTCGAACATTATTAAATTACATCTGCGCTCTTGTGGGATAATACGCAGCGTTGAATTGTAGTTCTGTACCGACGTTTCGGGACGACATATCGGTCCATCGTCAAGGGTCAAGAAGTCAAGAAGATTATGGGACTGATAAGTTGTCCCGAAACGTCGGTACAGAATACCACTTAGTGCTGTGAAATATATAACAGAAGAGCGCAGATCTCATTTACATCGCGGCGGAAGCCTGCAGTCATGCATTATTAAATTAAATGAGAATCGTCATAACTGATTCCATGTGACAGTGCTTGACAGTGACGGTATTATCCACCTTCTGTGGAGCCCCCAGTCCAGTACCGTGTGCACAGCAGCCCACAGGTACAACGGTAATTACACAGTACATTCAGTTCATTTCGTTTTCTTCTTGTTACAGGTGAGTACAGCTGCTACTACGCTCTTCGTCGGTAAGGATGCCGTCACTGTGACATCCGTCTGAACTGTAAGTGCGCTAAGTCGACCCCTACGAACGACAATATAACTGGAATACTGTTACAAACTGTTCTCATGTAGGCAGAACACTTGTGTGACCGCACGCACAGTTTCCAGAATCGCTGTACTGTAAGGCGTTAGTCGGTACACGTCTGTAGTCGCTAATTATCTGTAGCAACTGTTTGTCGGCTGGTGTCGTATGTCAGAGGTTACGTCACTTATTGGGATACAAAACAGCCGCGGTGATGGCAAAGTAGACAATTTATCTAATTCAAAATTAAATATCTACACAGCGTTTGAGTTTCAGAATGCTGCATTGGGGTTTAAGGGTAATATCCGTTGTGGATACTAATGGTACCAAACAGACTGGGTTCGGGTTTGTCATTATTACTATACTACTACTACTTACTACTACTACTACTACTGCACCACCACCAACTACGTGAACAGACGCATTTACATTCTGATCGGTTATCCATGGTTGTCAGAGGTTTTACAGTGCCGAACTGCCAACAGTGTTACGTTTGTACGAACACACACAATCGTGAATAATGCTGGCAACGAACGTAAATTGCTGTCAACGGTAACACAGCAAAGGCTGCAATGTCTTGCGCGAGACATGACGACGGGGGACTGAACACAAGACTGCTGGCATACAGTGCAGATAGGAACATCGAAGACTGGAATTAAGTGAGAAATGAAACATGCTGTAGCGTAATGCACAGCTTGAGACTGCAGTGTAATTGTAATATTTGTAATTGGGCTGGGCCACCTCTCCTTACCATGTAAGTGCGATTCGTCATTACGATAAACGTGCCAAGTCTGTCTGGGTTTGTGGGAGGGCAAAAGTTGGCGCTCCATGATCAGGTGGCGCTTACGGGTTCGCGACTTCGGTGGCTACTGAGCGTCGTGGTGGTGTCAACCGTTCGGGGCTGCATGTTCAACCACCACTAGCCCAGAACTGCACCACGCCGATCGGAGGCCCAGTTATATGTATAGTTTCGAGTTCTATATATATTCAACCCAGAGCAAATTTCTGTCTGCGGGAGTATTGCAGGGAGATCATTTTTAGAAAATGTTTCTAATGTCAGTGCATGTAGTTAGATGTCTTGCTTGATAGACCGAATGTTGTTCCACATTATGGATTTATTTTTACCCCTAGCTATTTCCAATACAAGTTTACATTAATTAATTATCTAATTTATTAACTATGTCTAACAACCACTATCCTTTTCTAACCGTTAGTATCCTTACCTGCCGATAGCTAGCGCTTCGTTAGGTGTTTTTCGAACTTAATTTATTTTATTAATTTGTAGTAATTGATATATTCTGCCGACAGCAGCGCTTCGATCGCGCAGTTTCATTGTGCCAATATTTGTTTTCAGAAATTCACTTTCAAAATCAAGTTTCTGAAGACTATATGAAGCTACAGAACACTGAGTGTGTTGTGATGTAAGACTTTACACTATTTGTGCGTTATGTGGAAGGACTGTTTGCAATGAATGTCGTGTTTGTAAGACGATTTGTACTGGTACAGCCAGTTAACTGAAGGCGTGGAGGTTAGACACCTTTTGTGTGTCGTCTGTGTCAGTGTGAGGAAGGCGATTGTTGCCAAAGGAGAGAGATTTTATTAGAAGATGCAATTGTTGTTCGTTTGTTACAGTATGGCAGTTCGTGTGCTGTCATGTGAAGTTTCACTTAAAACAACCAACGCTGTTTCACTCATTCTCGCTTCAAACGCCGTCACAAGTGAAACAGAACTTTGGAATTTTACTTCTGAACTGTTTAAGCAAGCCTCGTGTGTAGCTGCTTGTTGCTACCGTACGTGTAGCGTGTACAGCTTGCTACAATCGTCACTCACTCGGACAGCAGGCTATTAGCAGTGAGAACTGCGCGCCAGCAGCACGAAGACAGGAACTGTTCGTGTACACAGAGACTGATCTGAACACGGCCACGCAGTTACATGCAGCTAATTAAGTGGCCCTGTAGCACGAAACGATAATATGCGCCTACAGAATAGGTGCATGACGAGGACTGTTGTTGGTTTTTGAATACTGCTACAGGACTGGCTGTCGTCCGTTTTAATAATATTACGAAACGCCTTAAGGGCTTTCGACGTTATCATTATCATCATCATCATCTCTGCTGGCAGCCAGCAGTGACGCCAGGACCTGAACGTCGCGGAACCTGCTGTGCGGTCAGAGGTAAGGCGATGTGTCGATAGGCTGCTGCAGTGAACGCAATAACAACACTGCAGTCGCTGTTCGTTGTGTACAGTGCGACGTAATTGTACTCAGGAGTGTCGGGTTCATTTGCAAGGCGTGAGAACCGGGGTTTACTAATTGCGTCCCGCGGTCACTTTTCAGATAAGGACAGTATCAGTTGCGACCCAGGCTGCTGAGGGTCAGTGTATTTCGGGACGCAACTGATACGCTTTCTTGACCGCGGGTCGCAACTGGTACGTCCCCATGAGAACACGGCTCCTTCCCGATCCCCCACGCCGTCAGATACAACTAATCCCAGACCGCACGGTCCTTTCTTTGGCGACGTTAGTGGATATGAAGTGACGCCTGTCCAGACTACTGGTGCCATCATGTGGCCATGATTGATATCTTAGTGTCAATGGTTTATACTGCAGCATGCAGTAAAATTCCAACAAGCCGCAAATTCAAAGCGCAGTTTGTCTCAATTAAATGCAGCGAACGGATGTGTCTAGAAATGCATTAAACGTTTTAGTTGTGAAGTGTCGTGGGAGAGGTAACTCGTTCCATCGAGGCGTGCTTGATATTATTGCGTCAGATCGTTGTGTGATTGAGATTTATCTGAATTGGTTTCATAACGTCGGGCGGTAGGATGAATGTGAACGATGAGTTGGCAGGGATGTGAAAGGAAGGCGTCATGGCTGGTTTTTTGTACTTGGTTCCATTTCAACGCTTGTCTGGGGAAACTCTTTGAAAATAATCGGTATTTCAATCCGGACATCTCAGATATGAAGCTTCAGTTCTGATAATTTAAGTACAACGCTTTGTTTGACAATTGGCTGTGCTCTGGCGTATCAAACTGGCTAATTAACCTAACTAATTATTAATATCTAACTAACTAGATGGGGCAGTGTCCTTTTTGAGAGGCAGATGGCTCCTCAGCTAATAAAGAAATTACCCGAATTTTATGGAATTGGAATGTTCATCACCGCGTTCGCAATAGCCTGCTACGTATCTCTGTCCCGAGCCAGATCAATCCAGTCCACGCTCCTCCGATTTCTTGAAGATCCATTGTAATATTATCCTCCCATCTACCTCTAGGTTTTCCGAGTGGTCTCTTCCCTGATGTTTCCCCACCAAAACCCTTAGTACGTCTCTGCTGTCCCCCATACTTGCCACACGTCCCGTCCATCTTATTTGATTTGATCACCGCGCTGAAGTTTGGTGAGCGGTACAGATCGTAAAGCTCGTCATTATGTAGCCTCCTCCAGTCCTCTGTTTTATCGTGCCTATTAGGTGCAAATATCTTTCTCAGTACCCTTTTTCTAAACACCCTCAGCCTATATTTCTCCTTCAATGTGAGTGACCAAGTTTCACACCCATATAAAACAATGGGCAAAATTATAATTCTGTATAATTTGGTTTTGTATTTGTGGATAGCAAACTGTAAGACAGACGTTTCTGGTCTGTTAATCCAAAATGTCAGGTCCGATGAGGTTTAGTAGACTGCAGCAGCCCAGTCCATTGGCCAAGGAAATCGCCTGTCTTGATAGCCTTCCGGATTCCTTTCTACGCAGATTCCGTAGAAAACGAGAGTTAAGTAACGAAACCAATTGCCGACATTCCCACAGTGGCAAGTTGTAAGAAGAATATTTGTACAGCGGGCATGCTGGTCGCACATCGAGGCACTTGACCGATAAGCCGATGAAGACGCCACAGAGCCAAGCCATATACATGCAGGTAAAGCTGGAGAAGACAGAGAATGTCGGATTATGTGGGCGAAACATGCAATTTTACACTGCATATCTGACACGTCTGCCACAGCGTGAGATATTGGACTGGCAACGGACATAAATTATACCACAGCGATCATTTTGAAGCATTCCGAACACGTAAGCGTAACATGAAGAATACATTGTGGCGATAAGACGCCCGTTGTGGCTGATAATACTGAGCGGCGCGTTGCTGTTTAATGCTTGCAGACCACTTGTGGGTCTTTGCATGTTACTGGCATCAACGGGTACTATATATATATATATAATATATATAGTACCCGTTGATGCAAGTATATATATATATATATATCTACATAATTCAATTGTGGGTCGGGATAGCTCAGTCGGTATAGCGACTCGCTACAAGCTGGACGGTCCGGGGATCGAATCCCGGTGGGGGCGACATTTTCCGCATCCGTCCAGACTGGCCCTGGGGTCCACCCAGCCTCCTGTACAATGGGTACCGGGCCTCTTTCCCGGGGGTAAAGCGGCCGGGGCATGGAGTTGACCACCCACCCTCATCTAGTGCCAGGGTTAAAGAAAGAGTGGAACTATACCTCTACTACCCCTCTGGACCTTCATGGCCTGTTCTAGGGAGAGCTTTACCTTTACCTTTATTATTGTTCGATTTTTTATATTGTACACACCGTGCATTGTCACTATAGAAGTACACACCGTGCTTGTCACTAATAGAACACACAAACTCAACAAACAAAACGCATTCTTATTATTTTAGGTATTATATATTACAATATCTGTACACTAATCCAACATGTTTCGATCCCTCCTGTGATCATCATCAGGGATTTGTGTAGGAGTATGAATTGCACTAAAAAGAACTAACAATATAAGTACATGTTAAGATATAAAATGCATAAAAGACTGTTAAATTGTAGGCGATTCTCGTAGTGGATCCCTGGTCTGCTATGTACTGGAGATTGGTTGTTTAAACACATATGTATATATATATATATATATATATATATATATATTATTGCCTTCTCTTATTAGTTACAACTTCGTTATATATGTGTTTAAGTGATCAGTTGTGATTGCAATCGAAGTGCAGCCAGTATTCAGAGCTGTTAACCTAGTGTATTACGTCGTCCGCGCAGTTTCCCATCGAACTACCGCAGTGTAAATGGACGATCTACTTGAGAAGTTACCGGTAGCTGCACCTGAAGGCTTACCATTGTCCTGATCCAGTTCCATCCACCTCTCACCGTCGGAATCTATCTGCTAAGCCGCTAACATTGTTCAAGGTGTTTCCCCCACCAAAACTCCGTAGGCATTTCTTGTATCATCCCTAGTACTTACCGTGTTTTGTCCCTTTAACAGTGCCACGTGACCTGCATGGGGCGCTCAATAGATGATAATAGTACAGTTCAGGTCATAGGGACAATGTGATTTGCTATTTTGTTTCGTGGACAGTAGACCTACTGTTTCGGTACGTTGGTCTTGGAGGAAGGTCATGACCTTCCTCCAAGACCAACGAAGGTTATGACCTTCCCTACTGTGCTTTGACAGAGGCCCCTCACGTGGTCCTATGATTCAATAAAAGGATTATGACGTGGAGTTATTACTCCGTCTTTCTGGTAAATTGATTTGGTCTGTGACGGTTCTTTCACCGTGGTAATTAACGAACACATTTCTGGAACTTTCAGAACCTCATATACCAAGGGAAAAATTAATGAAGCGGATAAAAGGGGATAAAAAATTAAACACGTATATTTGAGATGCCATTGACACCGTCAAACGCGGAATGGAATTTATTTCATAATAAAAAAACCACTTAAACAGTTCTAAGGGGGTTTCCCATCACATCACTTTTTAAAGGAACACGCTGATGACTTTTTTTTTACAGGGGGTGGATTTGAAGAAACTCTCCACCTAAACGCGCAAGCACGCACACACGCATGGAGCAGTGGATGTACGTTCAGTGCAAGCATTGGCTACGCGTTGAGGGGGGGGGGGGATGAAGACACGTACCGAAAATTGGGAAAATCATCGGTTGTACATCGAGAGAAAATAAGTTTTCTCAAAGTTAACCCCCCACTACATCTCTTTCTACTTTCAAGGCAACCCCTAAAAGAACCGACTCCCTTTTCCAACCACCCCATTGCAATTTCCATCCCTTTTACTACTAACTCATCTCCGAGTCAATTTTGTGCTAATGTTGTCCCATTACCACCACCACCACCAACCTCATTCCACAACTACCCTCCTAGCGAGCTCTCAGCCCCTTGCTCCTCCACTACACGCCCATGCAATTTCATCCCCTTGCTGAATGCAGCTCGAAGCAACGTGTGGAGCCTTGCCTATGCTGCAAGTTTTTAACCCACAACATTCGTAGGGCTGTAAAACAGCCTAGGTGTAGCAATTAAGGGCTCTGTTTGTACGCGCTGCATTAGAATCATGACGTCACATGCAGTTACAAACACTGACAATATCTTTGCACCATATCGCACGCTTGAATGTGATATACACGACTGTTGTCCGTATTGCCGCGCCGGCGTGGTGCAGTAATTGTCCTGCGTCCACAGGACGGATAGCGTTAGTGACTGCTGCTGTGAGAAATGGGGACGGAAATGGCAGGAGACTGGTGAAAATTACATAATGTGTAGCTTAATGATTTGTACTCCTCGCGAAATATTAGTCGGGTGATCAGAGGGGGGGAAAATGAATTGGGCGGGGCAATATGGCACGTATGGGGGTGAAGAGAAATGCATAAAGGGTTATCGGTGGTGAAACGTGAAGTGAAGGACAGAGACTATTTGGAAGAACTAGGCATAGATGGGAGGGTAATATTAAAATTGATTTTAAGGAAATAGGGTGGGAACTAATTTGGTTCAGGTTGGGGACAAGTGGGGCCGATCACAGTGGCCACGCCGTCTAAGGCGTGGGTCTGCGGCTGCACGCTTGCTGGGATTGCGGGTTCGAATCCCACCGGGAGCATGAATGTCTCTCTGTTGTGAGTGTTGTGTGTTGTCAGGTGGAGATCCCCTGCGTCGAGCTGATCACTCGCCCAGAGGAGTCCTACCGAGTGTGGTGTGTCTGAGTGTGATCGTGAAGCCTCGATAATGAGGAGGCCCTGGGCCACTAGGGGCTGTTTCGCCATGGGGAAGAAAAATGGGGTCAAGTGGTGGCCATTGTGAACGCGGTGATGAAGTTTCGGGTGCGATAAAACGAGGCGGGTTATTTCTTGACTGGCTGAGGAACAAGCAGTTTCTGTCTGCTGCACGGAGTTACGTAGGGTCTGGGTATTGTGCGGGGGTACGAGTAGTGCCAGTGCGAGAGGTACTTCTGCGGAACTCTCTTCGGGACCTGAGCATGTCTGTGCCGTGAATCGAATGCAGACGTGGTCAGAAGGTGGGCACAGCACAGCATTGGTACGTACAATCAACACCAGCGCGACGGCCTTGCGAAATTCTGAGGTGGCAACAACACTGGCGCTGTTTGCAGTAAGTTCTGGTGTTGTTTAACAACACTTTTACGGATAGACACGCCATTGTGATCATCGAATTCGGTATCCTGTAATATGGAGGTAGAAGGTGTGGGCTGTCTGAAGTGATATCACGGGGATTGTCCGTACGCATTGAGGAAAACCACGTGAAAGTCGTCGGGGAAGTCAGTTCGACAAGTGACATTGGACCCTGGGAACTGCTGTCTGAAACATGAGCGATAAGCTGGATGGCGCCTTCCTGTTACAGTGTAAATTCCGTAATTTAGTCTGATGGCTTGGGTGAGAGAAAGACTTCGTTTCGAAGTTTCTCTTTCGAACGTCTTGTGCGTTCATTCGGATCCCATTGAGGGATTTTGAGAAAGTAAAGATACTTGGGATGTTTATGCACTGATAACCAGGGGTCAGCTAATTTTCCAAAAAAAATGTAGGAGGCACCAGACAGGTGACACGAATCAAGTTCCATTCTGAGGACACACATTGTGGAGTGACCTGTGAACTTCACTGTTAACCTGTCTGTTTCGCTGGGCGCACGCGGACTGATACACATTTTCGTATGTAAGGGGAAAAAAAAACTGCAATACTTGAGCTGAAAATAGTTGCCACCGTTACAATATTTAGTCGTCCGGGCGACCAGGCGTCCGTGATTTGTGTATCCCGCTGATACTTGAATACCTGTATGGAAGTATGGTAATTAGTGTACGTCGTGTCTTTAGTTTGTGTGTTTCTTACGTTTAACATTTGGAAAAAACACACCATAGTGCCTATCTCACACTCGTTCTCCTCATCCCCTTTTCTCATGTTTGCATGAGTTCCTTCTTTCAGTTCAATTATTTCTGTTTGTTGTCTGCGCCCATCGCTGCACGCATTATGCCACCCACACGGCAACAGAACCGAGCGACGTCTCTCCACTTGAGTTACTACACCCACAGGAGATATTCAGACGTCAGAAACGACATAACGGTTGTTGTTATTGCATTGTGAACATAGAATTATTATGGACATTTGCTCTGTCAGTTCAGAAGAAGGTAAAGCAATATTAGAAAGAAAACAGTTGAGTGTGATGAGCTTTACATATGCGCGTTTGCACGCTTCTTTGTGTTAATGTTTGGCCGGCGAAATTTTCAAGTGGAAGTCTAAGAGCTTATCATCTGTACATCGATATCGATAGCTGATTGGCGGATCAAACAGAACAAACAGTCTGCTCTTGCCACCTCACGTACAGAGTCGGCCCGTCTACCGGCTCTCCGGGTTGTTCTTCGCCAAGAAACTAACGAATGACATATAGCACAACAAAATTAACGCTCAAGATTAGAGAATGGACGTTTAATTCTCCTGATCGTGTTGCATGTTCGTGCTGTTCAGTCAGTTACTGTGTCGGAGTAACGCAGATTATGACTCTTTGAAAACGAAATCTTACGAAAATATTTTGACGTAAGAAGGGCGTATAATAAGTGGGTAGTGCAGGGTGTTACGTACCGAGGAAGGCCGTTCGTTGTCTGTGCATTCATCAGTTACTGTTAGAGTAGTGAGGTGGAGGAAATTGGAACAGGTTGCATATGTAGTTTCTGTTGATTAGACAAGAACTGCATACACGATTTTAAAACAACCACTTTAAAGGCCAGACAAGAGATGAGAAGATAGTATCAATATTGATCGTAGGTAAATGGGTTGCAAGGCCAGAGGATGGATCAGATGATGGACCTACTCGGCACCCTGCGATTTGAACATTGCCAGGTAGTTATGCAAGGTTGTCTTCCTTTAGCCTTCGTTTCGTTTTGGTCAGCTGTTCAAGAAATCACGTGTTACGTAAGCACGTGATTCAAGAGCATAATTAGGAAACTGCATCCGATCTCGAGCCAGCTGAATTCAGCCTCGCGTCATAGACCTGCTGTTCTTATAATGCAGTGTAATGCCCCTAAGTCTTATGAGTGGCCTCTTGAGGGCTGTCTCTACAGACTTACCGGACACAGAGCGAAGATCTGATACATTTATGGTTTATGTAGAAAGAACTATTTGACAGAAAATATATGCAAGTCATAAGTAGCGTCGGTTTCGGAAGAATAGTGCTTTTTAAATAACGCTATCGGCAAGGAATAGAATGGGTGGGTGTGGAATGGATTGATCTGGCTCTGGATAGGCACCAGTGGCGGGATTTTGTGAACGCGGTAATGAACCTCAGGGTTTCATAGAATGCAGTGAATTTCTTGAGTAGCCAAGGAAGTTTTAGTTTCTCAAGAAGGACTCTGCTCCATGGAATTAGGTTGATGGTTGGTTGGTTCGTTAGTAGTTAGGGCAGTTATTTAGCCATTGACAAGGAAATAAAATTGAAAGACATTGAAACCACCGAAAGAAATGTCGCCAGTTTGTGACAAAAGTCGTTTGTAGAAGTGTTCTGCGACTTCTAGGGTCTGTTGATACACACTTGAATGTCGAAAGGATTATCGACATGATCGGTCTGTCAGTAAATCCGCCATTCTTTTTGAACATCTAAAGAAATGTCACAGAATTCCATTATTCTTCGTTACTGTCTGCACTGGGTTCTTGAGCCCATTTCTGTTTCGTAAGGAAACGTGTCGTCCTTGGCCGTTGTCCGCTGTCCAGTGCCTGCTACATTTCTTGCCCAACGGCCATACCCAGCGGTACGAACGTTTCTGAATCGTCCTGGAGGACCCGTCTCTTGTGCACTGGAGGATTTTAATTAATAAATTACTTCATCTTTTTTCCGTAGCCACACTTCCTTGCATTTCTTAGCGTTTCCACTTCATTCAACACCCTTTGAGACTGACTCCTCGAGGACGCAGGTAGCCTGATGACGGTGTCACACTCGATGTTTGTCCACTTGACCATCGTACTCAGTAGCCTACTCGTATATCCACGAGTAATTTAGTAGCCAGGTTGCCATAAACCAGTGTTTCAACTTGGGGTTCGCGAACCAAATTTGGTCGCGAAGTTATTCAGAGTGGGTCACGGAACAATAAACTGTATTATTATTTACACAGTTAATAATTTTAAGAGCAGTGTATTGAACTGCAAAGTGGCGATACACTACATTACAGTTTTAGTAAAAATATTAAGTCTTCTATCGCATTTTTGTTGAATACAGGAAAGGAAAAATCAACCCTGGGATATGGAGCATTTATTCGTTTACTGCTACATATTTATGTGAGTCAGACTGTTCAGCGCTTACAAAAATAAGAACCAAGTTATGCAACCAATTGCAGCCAGAGCATGATTCAAGATATCGCCTTTTCAAGTATAAAAACCCCGATTTGAAGAGCTTTCAAAAATTCTGCAGCGTCAAGGTTCACAATAACATGCATTCGATTATACTCGTATATGTCCTGTATATGTTTTACATATTTCTACGATTTTTGAATGTTAATATTCTGTAGTGGATAGATTTCCTTATTTATGTAAATGAGTATGTTTCTCTTCAATTCATCAAGTCATTAAAATGTCCTTTCATGTTTTTTTTATTTTACTACAACTATTTATTTCTGACTGCTGGTGTCGCGAGACAACCATTGGCGTGATCCGGGTCGCAGCTCAAAAAGCTTGACAGACACTGCCGTAACTTGTTTTGGCAAGCTCGACGCCTGCGGAAGCTTTCTGTATCCGCTTATGGAAACAAGTTCGCTGTAGAATTAGATGTCCGTGATCAGAGGTGTCCTTTGTAATAGAAAGTAAATCAATACCTGTACAGGCCCTGAGAGCTCTGGAAGTCTGAGTCTCCTAGATTTCAAGACAATCGGCACATGAAGGTGATGTTTTCAGCCCTCCGCACTGGCCGCCTTTACCCCTTCTGTCAGAGGCTGAGTCGACCTCAGGGCCATAGTGCGGTCGGAAGGATTATGTCAGTGACCCCATCGAGAATCGAACCCGCGACCTTCCGGCTTGTAGCGCAGTGCTTAATCGACTGCGCCACCGCGTGTCCTCGTCCTTTGTAATAAAGAAAGGTAAAGCAACCCCATTACAGGCCTAGACAGGCCCTGAGGGGTCCAGGAGGTTGAGGCTCCCAGATTTGTAGACAGTCGGCACATGAAGGTGGTAAGGTTGTCAGCCGTATGCACCGGCCGCCTTTACCCCCAGGAAATATTCCTGGTACTCATTTCTGTTAGAGGCTGAGTCGACCCCAGGGCCATAGTGCGACCGAAACGATTATGTCAAGGAATTAATTCCAGTGACACCATCGGGAATCGAACCCGCGACGTTCCGGTTTGTAGCGTAGTGCCTCAACCAACTACGCCACCGTGTGCCTCTCGTCCTTTGTAATACTGAACCAAATAGTAATATGACATGTGTTTCTTTTGATCTTATGTATGTTGTAGATGTGTCATACTTCTGGATCATCCTATAATTGTTGATGGGTCGGTAACTCCGGTAACCATTTTATGTGGGGAAAAAACACAAATGGAATTTTAAATATTAAAATTTTATCGATAGGCGGGCGAATCGTAGCAGAATTGTGTAACGGCCGTAGCAGTAAACAGCGCGCGGTTATACAGTTCGCCACAAGAGTGAAAATATGGACTGTATAAATGCAAGTTTCATGCCTTTTGTTTTGTTTCATATAACTGATAATGTAATGTCCCTTCAGTTCCTTTCATGGCGCGACACTTTTGTTATTCCATCTCCATAAAACGTTGTTTCATTGAAGTCAGGAGATCGGTGGGGCCGCTCAATATGCATCCGTATCGCTGCAATTACACACTACTACTACACGTGCAGCGTTTCACAAATCCTCTGACTGTTACTGCATACACAATGGCTTCTGATACGCGTTGTGCAGGGCACAGTGGCGTTGCCCAATGGTTCGTACTGTGTGGTGGGGGGTTTTCCCTGCGTCTGTGCTGCCGGAAACGGCGTCTCCACTGGGAAAATTAATAAAATTCAGCATTTCATAGACAATAAATTGCATATTTATGCATTTATCTGTAAATTGTGTTTGCATTACGCATTATGTTTAATGAAACAAAACAGATAAAATCCTGGAGACGATTACTGTCTGATGGGATGTGACGCCGTGTACTTTCGTAGTCAGTATAACGTTATATTGACGTTATAACCGAGTTCGGCTGTATTTTAGTCAAAACAGGTCATAGCCTCCGTCCGGTGGAAACGGCCCTAGAGCCTTCTGATTCTGAAGCAGGTGTTCTAATTTCTAAACGACTTCATATCCAAAATGAGGTTTGGGATTTTGCGACCAAAATTTGTTACACATTCTCCACTTCCCAACACGAAATGTCCCGCCCGATGAAGTCACAGTGCCGTTACGTTGGCACTATTATAGTCTTGTGGTAGATAAAGTTAAAGTTGACCACCTTCTTCGTTAACGCCACGCTTGGAAGGTGTGTGTGGGGGTGGAGGTATATCCCCACGCATTCTTCTCCTAGACACTAGATGGAAGTGATAGGTCAGCTCGACGCCCCGGCCGCTTTATCTCCGAGGTAAGAGCCCCCGGTATCCATTGGGCAGAAGGCTGGATGGACCACAGAGCCAGAGTGGAGGCGCTGGAGAAGGGAAATGTCTCGGCATCTGCAGGCCTTGCAGCTGGTCTCAGTACGTTGACTACGGTATGCGAGCTCCTATGGCAGGGACAGTACGTGAGCGTAGCACGACGGACGGACGGAGACGACGCAAACGCGTGCAGTCATTACCATACCTTAAAAAGCCTCTCCCTTCATTATTCAATACTCCACTGGGTTTCGAGTATTCCTCTGCTTTTCAATTTAACGAACAATGGTTTACGTCCAGTGGGTAACGTCCCTCATGTTCTTGGTCTTATTTCCATCTTCCTTTTAAATGGTTTTCGGCATAATGTTTTACTTCTGTCTGACCTTCCTTGTATTACGTGCACACTGTAGTGATTTTCGCGTACCGTAATGTCTGTCTGTAATGTCAGAACAGCGCATTTTTCATCGCAAAGGTCAGTATAACATGATTCTTGAGCAGCAAGCACGTACTCTGTCACGTACAATATAACGTTTCTTAGTAGCGTGGTGTCAGGTAAGCGGTCAAGCAGTCATTCGCGGGTTTCTGGTACACGGTGGAACTCGTGTCTGAAAAATTCACTGATCCCGGGGGAAACCAGACGTAAGGTCGCCTTTAATTAACACAGCGTCAAATTAAGGTAACGCAAAAGAGTGCGTGGAATATTCAGCTTTCTTTTCTTAACGGATTTGTTTCATACTCTGAGTACTGGAATTATGGGAGAAGAAATGTCCCTGTTATAAACGGAGAAAAATTCGCTGAACTGTTATTGGAATATGTGCAGCTTGTGTTAATTAACTAGTACAAACAAAGACAGGGAAGGAATGAAAGAAAGAAATCTGAAAATGAGACGTGCTGCCGTAGTGACTGTACGTAGCATAAAGACTTCTGGCTTGTGGATTGTATCGTAGATACGTAAGGGCATACAGTGTGCTGTAATTAATGTTTGTTAGTTCCTGTCGCTCCTTGCGGAGCATAGGGCCTCCTTTCAGAGGTTCCTTGGTCTGGAAGTGTGCATTCTGTAGTGAGTGACCAGTCCACTGACCGCACAAGTTCTACTCATCCTGATATGACGGCCAGAGCCATCTAGCATCAATCAGGAGGCTTGGGTGAGAAATGGCCGCTGAATTTTGCTTACGAAACATCTCTATTCATGCCCGTAAGTTCTTTTACATGCCGTAAATCTACGACATGGGACCCACGGCTTTACTTCCCCTCCGAAGGAAGTTGTGCTACGGATTTTTATCACCCTTAAAAATTCATCCTTGGGCCCAGTGGCGAGCACGCTAACCACTAGTCCACCGAGGGCGACTATAATTAACGTTGCAAAGTATAATTCTGTGTGAAACGACGACCCTTCAGTATTCTTCGTAAAAGTGTCTTGCCTTGCGTAGTGTTGCGCTTAATTATATTCGCAGTGCACGGCACTGATTACATACAGTATGACTGTCAATATTGATGCTGTTAATGTTACAGTTTTCAATGATGTGGTATTCGCGAGTGAATTTTTATAGTTGTCAGTGTAAGGAATGTAATGACTGTGTTATGTTGTTCAGTTAAGTCATGTGTGTGACAGATGTCACGTGTATGGTCTGGAACTGAGACGTTGCCTAGGTCAGGTGTGTACTTTTTTTTAAATATTCTACTATACTATCGCACATCACACGAAAAAAAGGAGATTCCACCAGGAAAGACGGAGAACTCTCCAGGGAAGACAGTGAAATAGATTGCATTTCCCCGGTCTTGACATAAGGCTGATATTTCATTAAAGTGTCACATATTTTAATCGTTTTAAGATTAGACAAGAAACATGTAAATTGTAATAACCACGGACTGAGATCTGAATCTGACTAGACGTAAATTAATATGCGGTTGAAATTGATTTTTATGTAATGAAATGCCTGAAGATGACCACATTCAGGTCGAAACGTGTTACCCTGTACTTTTGATGTGATAGAAATACAAATGAATAATTGTGTTGATAGTAATTAAGTACTGTTTTGTGACCTTTTTTTCTAAGTTATTTGCACGAAGCCCAAAAATGAAGGCACATTGTGGCGGTCGTCTCAGCACTCAAGATTTCTTCTCCGAAAGTACTCGGCGAATTTCGCTGAAGATCTGCCCTAACAGCTGTCAAGCTAGTCGAGTTCTGCTTGTACTTACTGACGCTTATGTTACACTGTATTGTCGCTGAAAGGGGCTTTACCTTAGAACGTCTGTAGACTCTCCAAAAGTTCTCTTTGTATAACTTGTCGGCTTGCTGTATGCTTTACCAAATGGGATAAGTACTTTTTTTTATACAGTGCTTTGTCTTGGGTGTGTTTAGCTTTCTGAGCACGTGTTTATGGCTGCGATAACAACATCAGTGCCAGTAACGTGTGTGGTGTGTGCGTGGTGTGTGTGTGTGTATGTGTGTATTCGCAAATAACCAGTTTTGATTACAGGCTTCCGCCGTGATATTGACGAGATCTGCGCTGTTCTGGTATATTAAGCAAGCGTCAAGTGTTAATCCTTTACCGACGTTTCGGGACAACCTATTGGTTCCATCTTCAAAGGTAATAAGTTCAATACTTGACGATGGGCACACAGGTTGTCCCGAAACGCGGCAAAGGATTGCCACTCGACGCTGCGTAATATCCCAGAAGAGCGCAGATCTAACCAATTTTGAAATCACATTTCAGTACAGTTGTTAACTCTTGTCTGATACGTGTTAACTGCCATGACGTTCGATGCACTGTGTATAGGACCTCCCGTTGTGTTGTACAGTACAATAGAAAGGTTATAAAATCAAACACGACTGCCTTATTGTAAGCAAGACCAGTTACGTAGAAGGTACATCGACATGTTTCAGCTGAAGGGCATCTTCAGGCGAAGTCAAGTTCAAGTTTGTCAAGGAAGGTACGATAGAACAGAGAGAGGCCTGATTTTGTGATCTTTACATTCGGCATTCTTAAGCTAAGAAACTATAACTCTCGGGTAATCGAACCTGAAGTCTCAACACCACGGATTCCTGAAAATGCAGCTTCACGTTACGGTAATTTTCTGCGTGACAATTTCCAACAGGTTTCTCCATTATGTGAATTCCTAGGCGTCATAACCAGTTAGTTACATGTCCAGCCCATCGGAACCTCCTGCAGTTCGCTACTCCAGCAACACCATCAAGTTCCTACTTAGATTTGTGTGTCATCGTGGATACCTCATTTGTTTGTTCCGTCTTAGGTCCAGATATTTTTGTAACCCGCTGTGTTCAGACTGATTCCACACAGTAACTTTCATGAACAAGTTTAGTTTATGTCGTGTATGATTTTGTCATCCGACGCTTTCCTCTTGAGATGATGCCGACAGAACAGACGCTTGAATCTTGTCCGCTCTTGCATCCAAGACATGCTTATTTTTAGTGTGGGGACGTCCGATTTCGTTCACGGTTTATTGCATGGTTCAATATCATGTCCAATTTCGTTCACGAGATAAGCAGGTAGTTCTCAAGCCCCTTTTATGGTATGTCCGTTTTCGTTCACGGCTATTGTTCATGTTTGCATCCCCTTCAACAGCGCCGATCCCAATGGCCGCACGGTCAAGTTGTGGATCTGCGGCCGCTCTCTTGCTGGGACTGTGGCTTCGAATCCCGCCAGGGGCATGGATATCTCTCGTCAAGAGGAGTCCTACCGATTGCGGTGTGTCTGAGTGCGATCGTGAAGCCTCGACAATGAGGAGGCCCTGGCCCCCTATGGGCTGTTGCGCTATGAAAAATATTCCCGTCAAAAAAAGCAATACCAAGGTGTCCAGGTATGCGGTTGCCAAATCATACTTGGTCAGCTAGAATGACGTAACCTTTGTCCATTTGTTGGCTGGTATTAGACTTATGATAAAATGCACGGTACATAAAATATAAAATAAGGCTACATTGCTTGATAAAAAATGGTCATATTAGTACAATGTTTTAATACAGGACTTCTCATTCAATTCAGTCAACTTAATTTCAAACATGCACACGAACTTTTTTCCTCCCGAGGGGTAAGGGATTGACCGTGTGCGAAATCGTATACTATACCTGCTGGCCGTGAACGAATTTGGATATGACCTTTTTCCTCCGAAGGGTAGGCCATAAACCGTGTACGAAATTGGACATGCCCCTTTAGTGTTAATATACACCTGGACAAGTGCAGTCCCTTTTATTTTCCTAGCAAAAAAAGTCATTCCAATTCTTCCCATTTGCTGTTGCTTTTAAGTGTTTGTGGAACTTCTGTTCATTACCTAATCGTATTGTTCACCCCTGAGTCACCCTCATAACATAATGTTCTTTATTTTAAGGCCTGGTGACGGTGCATTGTTGGTAGGAGGCACTATCAGACCATTACGTTCCTTTTTACGTTCTGGTTGCTGACACAGCTACCAGAGGACAATAAAAATACTATTTAAATCACAGTGGTACTCCGCCCCATGCTGATGTAAAAGTATTGATGAATAATATTTATCTGGGCGTTGGACTGGGCGTGGTGGTCCAATTCCGTGACCTCCAAGACTTACCGATTTAACCTGTGTGGGGATATATATAATAGACAAAGTACGCCGTCAGTGCCCGAAACAAGTTTTTTATCCGCAAAAAAATTGTTATCAGTCAGTCCGAAGTGGCATGTCTGCAGTGCGAACACGGCTCTGTGTTGCACTTTTCTCATCAAACGATACAAAAATTTCGACCATCATGTTTCTGAGTTCTTCACTACAAGACATAAGATGTTTAGGGCGTATGTGACTTCCCATTAGATAATGATATTTAGTTGCCAACACACAAACGTGCTGTACCTTCGCTTGTTCAAAGAGACAAATTCGCGATAGACTGAATTTGTATCTTCCTCTTTACCCAGTCTAATGCCATATATTATAGACTGGCATTATTCTACTGCATTCATTAGGAAGCTAACTTGTTTCCCTCAGTTTTATGAAACTTGGAGCCATCCGGCCGGCGGTCGGCTTGTGCCCTGTCGCACGCTTTCAAACCCGTGATGTCCCGGAAGTTTGTGGGTTCTCTTTGATGTCGATTTTCTTAACCGTTCACTCCGAGACTTTTGGGAGCGATAATGAATGGTCGGTTGTGCTTGAGGAAGGAAGCATTTATACCTTGCGAAAGCCAACCGGCTTCCTGCGATTTTGGGCTGCCTCGTGTTGAATCTCCTTTAGGTAATGCGGATAGGTAGGCGTACCTTCGTTCTTGTAGCAAGAGTATTCAAGAAAGATCGCTGTCGGCATGCAGGCTCTTCTCAGCTTTTACTATGAACTAAAAGAGTTACATGAAAGATATATGAAAGATATAAAGCGCATCATAAATTCAACAGAAAAATTCTCCGGCCATGGGGAGACGGAATTAAGACACGGAAAAGTATAAAGAAGCAAGAATTGCCTGACACGGAGACGGAAGCGAAAATAAATATCTAATGGGCAGTGACCCGTTTACTTTTTATTGTGTCCTTTTTATATAGGGCCCGCTCCCTGAAGGTAGCTATTGCAGTGCGCACTGGGACGTTCAAATTGTTGAACACTCGACTGAGCTGAGCTCCTGCAAACCGAAGCTAACGCATTTCTCTTCACCTTGTGCGTCGTATTACTGTGCTTCCGGCAATTACCGTGTCACAAATAGCAGAGCATTAGGCGCTGTCATCAGCCTCCCTGTGATAAACGTAAATCCTTCTATGGACTACGGATCTGGCGCTCCATATAGTTTCCGATTTTACGCAAGGGTTCCGTTCCTGAAACTTTCACGTAACCCCCCCACCACCCACTTAAGGGTTCCGTTCCTGAAACTTTCACGTAACCCCCCCACCCACACTTAAGGGTTCCGTTCCTGAAACTTTCACGTAACCCCCCCACCCCCACTTAAGGGTTCCGTTCCTGAAACTTTCACGTAACCCCCCCCCCCCCACCCCCACTTAAGGGTTCCGTTCCTGAAACCTTAACGTAACCCCCACTTGTCACACCTTATCGGTTATATACAGTCGAACTCGGTTATAACGTCATCAAAGCCACTGAATATTTTGTGTCGTTATAAACGAGTGTTGTTATAACCGAGGAGTATAATGTTACGGTTAACAGTGAGGAATTAATTGGTACCACAGAATATCTGACGTTATAGACGAGGTGTCGCATAAAGCGATGTCGTTATAACCGGGTTCGACAGTACTATGTTTTTATAGTGTCAGTGTACATGTCTAAAATATTATTTCTATCAGTTTGTTATATGAAACACACAAAGTGAAATGCATTCAATAGTTACTACACTATTAATACACACACTTTTTACTACCAACTAGTTGCACAATATTCTATATTTACTATACAAAGCTCCTACATGTTTCGGCCATATATCGTGGCCATCTTCAGGGAGTTACAAGTTTGGTCGACGTGTACAGCGTATATGTCCACTTGTCATAGATAGTTGGCAGACTATATATATATATATATATATATATATCCCATGGCGCAACAGTCCCTAGTGAGCCAGGACCTCATTATTGAGGCTTCACGATCACACTCAGACGCACCACACTCGGTAGGACTTCTCTGCACGAATGATCAGCCCGTCGCAGAGACCTCTACCTGACAACACACAACAGACAGACATCCATGCCCCCGGTGGGATTCGAACCCACAATCCCAGTAAGCAAGCGGCCACTGGGATCGGCATATATATATATATATTTGTTTGTGCAGCTAATTGGTGGTAAAATTTGTGTATATTAGACTGTTGCACGGAGGGTGTACAACATCCAATACATTATTAATGATCAATAAGAACTTTTTACCTAAGTCCGACTTCACTAAGTAGCACATTACGCAACCCGGACACTGCCTGTAATTCGGAGAGTGACGTGTTCTTGGCTGCTGCTGCGTGTCGACTGATTGTTTCTGAAGCTGCCGGCTGTCGACAGTGCAACACGTGCCTAAGCCTTAGTGTGAAGTGCCCGATATTTGTGACCGATTTGAACGAAATTTGGATTTTCTCAACGGATTTTAATAAAAAGAAATCTCCAATACAAAATTTCATATTTTGATAAGTCGGGTATTTTTTTTTATTTGTAAAGTATTTTTATTTAATCGTGAAATAGTTTTTAAGCCCCACAAAACTATTGTGCATTTCCTGTATACCTGCACCTTCCGTGCCCTCTTCTCCTTTTTCTTCTTCGGCATACGGTCCTTACAGTATAACCAGTACCTCCTTCACAACGACAGCACATACAGATCTGTCTTCTGCTTTCTTCCTCCATCTCTTGACATACGGTCCTTACAGTATAACCAGTACCTCCTTCACAACGATAGCCCATACAGATCTCTCTTCTGCTTTGTTCCTCCATCTCTTGACATACGGTCCTTACAGTATAACCAGTACCTCCTTCACAACGATAGCCCATACAGATCTCTCTTCTGCTTTGTTCCTCCATCTCTTGACATACGGTCCTTACAGTATAACCAGTACCTCCTTCACAACGATAGCCCATACAGATCTCTCTTCTGCTTTGTTCCTCCATCTCTTGACATACGGTCCTTACAGTATAACCAGTACCTCCTTCACAACGATAGCCCATACAGATCTCTCTTCTGCTTTGTTCCTCCATCTCTTGACATACGGTCCTTACAGTTTAACCAGTACCTCCTCCACAACGGCAGCCCATACAGATCTCTCTTCTGCTTTGTTCCTCCATCTCTTGACATACGGTCCTTACAGTATAACCAGTACCTCCTTCACAACGATAGCCCATACAGATCTCTCTTCTGCTTTGTTCCTCCATCTCTTGACATACGGTCCTTACAGTTTAACCAGTACCTCCTCCACAACGGCAGCCCATACAGATCTCTCTTCTGCTTTGTTCCTCCATCTCTTGACATACGGTCCTTACAGTATAACCAGTACCTCCTTCACAACGATAGCCCATACAGATCTCTCTTCTGCTTTGTTCCTCCATCTCTTGACATACGGTCCTTACAGTTTAACCAGTACCTCCTCCACAACGGCAGCCCATACAGATCTCTCTTCTGCTTTGTTCCTCCATCTCTTGACATACGGTCCTTACAGTATAACCAGTACCTCCTTCACAACGGCAGCCCATACAGATCTCTCTTCTGCTTTGTTCCTCCATCTCTTGACATACGGTCCTTACAGTATAACCAGTACCTCCTTCACAACGGCAGCCCATACAGATCTCTCTTCTGCTTTGTTCCTCCATCTCTTGACATACGGTCCTTACAGTATAACCAGTACCTCCTTCACAACGGCAGCCCATACAGATCTCTCTTCTGCTTTGTTCCTCCATCTCTTGACATACGGTCCTTACAGTATAACCAGTACCTCCTTCACAACGGCAGCCCATACAGATCTCTCTTCTGCTTTGTTCCTCCATCTCTTGACATACGGTCCTTACAGTATAACCAGTACCTCCTTCACAACGGCAGCCCATACAGATCTCTCTTCTGCTTTGTTCCTCCATCTCTTGACATACGGTCCTTACAGTATAACCAGTACCTCCTTCACAACGGCAGCCCATACAGATCTCTCTTCTGCTTTGTTCCTCCATCTCTTGACATACGGTCCTTACAGTATAACCAGTACCTCCTTCACAACGGCAGCCCATACAGATCTCTCTTCTGCTTTGTTCCTCCATCTCTTGACATACGGTCCTTACAGTATAACCAGTACCTCCTTCACAACGGCAGCCCATACAGATCTTCTTCTGCTTTGTTCCTCCATCTCTTGACATACGGTCCTTACAGTATAACCAGTACCTCCTTCACAACGATAGCACATACAGATCTGTCTTCTGCTTTCTTCCTCCATCTCTTGACATACGGTCCTTACAGTATAACCAGTACCTCCTTCACAACGATAGCACATACAGATCTGTCTTCTGCTTTGTTCCTCCATCTCTTGACATACGGTCCTTACAGTATAACCAGTACCTCCTTCACAACGCAGCCATACAGATCTCTCTTCTGCTTTGTTCCTCCATCTCTTGACATACGGTCCTTACAGTATAACCAGTACCTCCTTCACAACGACAGCACATACAGATCTGTCTTCTGCTTTCTTCCTCCATCTCTTGACACCCATCAATTTCAGATCATTTTCAATACAGTCTAACCACCTTAATTTTGGTCTTCCTGCTTTTCTTCTTCTATCTGGTTTCCCCAGAAATACTAACCTTCCATGTCACTTTCCTGTGCTTTCATAGGAAACATGTGTTTCGATCTAACAAATTTTCACCCTGAGTTTATTTTTTGACAGACAAATCAGCCTACTGAATCCCTACGACAGTCCGGCAGACTACATACATACATACATACATATATACATACATACATACATAATACATACATACATACATACATACTATATACATTCCACGGATCCATAATTTTGTCACAAGACAAGAGGATGTGCAATAAGTCATAACATACAAAATCATATAAAAATGTACATTGCAAAATGCTTTAAACATTCTATGTGCAGGCTTAGACTGCTGTATCATACAGCTGCGGTACAAATATGCCAACTTTATCCAGTCTATCAGTGTTGTCACTTGCTGCATGTAACAAGAATATGCCTATTTGTGCAGTGAAGCACCGAACTGTGTGTCAGATAGTTTGCTGCCTGGTAGAGCAGGTTCACAAACTGTTATTATATTGATAATTAAATTATTTTTAATACCTTTCCTGCGGTTGTGTCGCTGATACTGTGCATTACGTGCAAAGTCAGTGTGCTGTTGTGTCGCTGATACTGTGCATTACGTGCAAAGTCAGTGTGCTGTTGTGTCGCTGATACTGTGCATTACGTGCAAAGTCAGTGTGCTGTTGTGTCGCTGAGTACTGCATGTCATTACGTGCAAAGTCAGTGTGCTGTTGTGTCGCTGATACTGTGCATTACGTGCAAAGTCAGTGTGCTGTTGTGTCGCTGATACTTGCATTGCAAATACTGTGCATTACGTGCAAAGTCAGTGTGCTGTTCCTCAGGGCACCGTACACGAAACGCCGCACTGCTAACCGAATTTGCTTCACCTCTCTGCAGTAACGAGGCTGCCTGACACTCAGCGGCTTCTACTGATCTCAGACATGCACATCAGGCGTTGTCCATGTGTTGTTGTTGTTGTTGTTGTTAGAAGCCACGCAGAAATGTCATTGAAGCTTCCTCGTACCAATGAATGGGAAATGAAAATCTTGTGATGGTGAGGTTAAAATGTAACCTCGACACCTACAAGTGACAATTGATTTTATAAACAGAAACCGTGGCGTTTTAAATAATAATCATATTATTATTATTATTATTATTATTAATTGTAATTGGCCATCTGGCTGTTGATTCGGCACATTAATAAACTAGAATTGAATTGAATTGAATTATCACCTATATGCAGGATATTAACAATTATATACCTGCAACAAACCATGTTTCTACGGTACATAGTGTCGCAGCTATTCTGTAGTTACAACTTACGCTACATGTAATGCTATTCCCCACGTCAAGTTCTGTACTTTACACCAGTACTTCCCGCAGTACGTGTGCAGTGCCAATATGGCTGTTTTGTGTAGTTACTTGATGTCGTGCTTTGGAAGTATGTTGATCAGGTATTTCCTGGATGATTTTGAGATGGTTCCAGTGGACCTTATTGTTTTTTTTTTTGTGGAGAAGGGTCCCGCAGCAGATGCTGCGGACGCACCGCAGCCTTAAGGCTTATTATGTAACCCTGTGATGAAGATGAAGAGAAAGATTATCAGTTTTTTTTTTTCAATTTCCAAGTAATGGAGCACCGGTGCAATGAAATTGACAGGGGAAAACCGAAGTACTCGGAGAAAAACCTGTCCCAGAGCCACTTTGTCCACCACAAATCTCACATGGACTGACCCGGGATCGAACCCGGGCCTCCGCGGTGAGAGGCCGGCGACTAACCGCCTGAGCCATGGCGCGGCCCCTGCCCCTATTGTTACTGGTTAATTATTATTATTGTCATTGTTATCGGTATTGAACGTTAATGCAGTGATACTTAGAGACTGCCATGGACTGATATCATCACTGCGATGGGGGAAACAAAGATTGATTACAGAATATAGGTGGTTAAATACAGAAAACGGACATAGGGCAGATCACAAGGGAGATGACAGAATAACATTAGTGTAGGATGGGCGTTGGGGATAATACTGTCAGAGTGTGGTGATGAGTACACGGACCTGACTCAGGATCGTGCTTGTTGGCGGGATTTGGAATAAGTAGCTTTAATATTATTAAGAAGTATGTTAATAACAATAATAATAGAGTTCGAATTGCGTCGAGTTAGCAGTGAAACTCCAATTAGGGACAGACACTGCGACAGGATTAGAAATTACGAAATATAAAGATAATTCGAAATATGTTTACTCCAATAAAGCCCAGTGGCTACTACAAGCTCCACGACGTTTAACATTCAGAAATTCTACGTTCTGCCCACACAGTGTATTTATGTGTTTTGTGTGGATCTCAGAACAAACAGCGATTATTTCACTGTACAGCATTAACTGACTGGTTTGTATAACTGAGACGGAGTGTGTTTACTGCGCGGTACGGACTGTATTTATGTTTTTGTGTGGATCTCAGAACAAACAGCGATTATTTCACTGTAAAACATTAACTGACTGGTTTGTATAACTGAGACGGAGTGTGTTTACTGCGCGGTACGGACTGTATTTATGTGTTTTGTGTGGATCTCAGAACAAACAGCGATTATTTCACTGTACAACATTAACTGACTGGTTTGTATAACTGAGACGGAGTGTGTTTACTGCGCGGTACGGACTGTATATGTGTTTTGTGTGGATCTCAGAACAAACGGCGATTATTTCACTGTACAGCATTAACTGACTGGTTTGTATAACTGAGACATAGTGTGTTTACTGCGCGGTACGGACTGTATTTATGTGTTTTGTGTGGATCTCAGAACAAACGGCGATTATTTCACTGTACAACATTAACTGACTGGTTTGTATAACTGAGACGAGTGTGTTTACTGCGCGTACGGACAATTTACGTTCTGCCAACGTGTATTTATGTGTTTTGTGTGGATCTCAGAACAAACAGCCATTATTTCACTGTACAGCATTAACTGACTGGTTTGTATAACTGAGACGGTAGTGTGTTTACTGCGCGGTACGGACTGTATTTATGTGTTTTGTGTGGATCTCAGAACAAACAGCGATTATTTCACTGTACAGCATTAACTGACTGGTTTGTATAACTGAGACATAGTGTGTTTACTGCGCGGTCGGTACGGACTGTATTTATGTGTTTTGTGTGGATCTCAGAACAAACGGCGATTATTTCACTGTACAACATTAACTGACTGGTTTGTATAACTGAGACGTAGTGTGTTTACTGCGCGGTACGGACAATTCTACGTTCTGCCCACACAGTGTATTTATGTGTTTTGTGTGGATCTCAGAACAAACAGCCATTATTTCACTGTACAGCATTAACTGACTGGTTTGTATAACTGAGACGGAGTGTGTTTACTGCGCGGTGGTACGGACTGTATTTATGTGTTTTGTGTGGATCTCAGAACAAACAGCGATTATTTCACTGTACAGCATTAACTGACTGGTTTTTATAACCGAGACGGAGTGTGTTTACTGCGCGGTACGAGCTGAATCTTTAAAAAAATTAAAGTTTTTTGTCTTTTGAAGGGTTAATAGAAGATGAAATCTAATACACGGCCCGGTTATAGAGCTTGTGCAAAGAATGGAAAATAAGTGAATGCATAGGCCTATATAAGCCCTCCATTATACTCGAAGAGGAAGTAGAAATATTGGCCGTCCAAGAAAGAGATGGCCATCTAACGCCAGAACAGGAATATTCTGTATGACCTTAAGTGGTGAAGGTGATGATATGATAATGACGACAGCTATGTGTGGTTAGAATTTATTGTTTCAGAATTAATTCCATACAGGAGAAAGGCAGAAGGCCTAATCATATTTCACTTGGAACTGGATTCCTTTCTGTTGAATAATCCACAGCGCAGAAGTGTAAGCCGCGTGGCATTTGCAGCTGCTCTGACTCTATTGTGACATGTCGACATATTTCACTCTTTGCACGCGCCCACCGACATTTGTGACCACAACTTTGTGAAGTTTGTTTACAAATGTTGGCAGACATGAGTACTGCATGTTCGTAGCCGTTGAAAGAGACTCGCTTCCTGGGTTTCAAAATATGAAGTGTTTGTATAATTCCATGCGCAACAGTGACCTGGCTAGCATATCATCGGAAACTAAGTTCATGCAGAAACGAGGGAGAAATTTACCTTTCGTATTTTCATTAGGCTAATATTTGTAGGTGGAATATGTTTCAGTGTACGAACGTCTGTATGTATGAGCAGTCGAGGTACCAACCGTTAGAAAATTAATTTCTTTCATTGGTGCGTAAGTTAGTGAATATTGGGAACAAGTGGCGTAGGTCAAGAATCTGCCCAAGCCCGAGACAATGTGAAGCAGTTCGTGCTGAATTGGGGTACATTGTTGTTATATCAGTGAAAGGTAGGGCGCGATTAAGACGTACGCGGGGAGTTGAGGTATAGCTCCATTTATTCTTAACCTCGGGCACTAGGTGGAGGTGAGTGGTCAAATTCACGCCTCCGGCCTGTTTGTTTGTCTCCGGGAAGGAACCCCCGGTACCCACAATATGAGGCCAGGTAAGCCCGACAGCCGGTCTGGATCTTCGAACCCCTGTCCATCCAGGCCGTAGCCCAGTCTACATACAGACTGCGCAACCACGGCACGTCGTATTGTATCAATAAGGGATTAAGAACAGTCATCTGAAATCACTTTTTCATTGTTTATTCCATTCATTGTGACCAAGTAAGACACACGTGTAACACCAGCAAATGCACTGTTCTGTATTTTATTCGTACTATCTGTTACATAGCTCCTACATGTTTCGGCGCTATTATCTCTATCTTCAGGGAGCTAAAACCAAAGTTTCTATAAAACTTACAGCAATAAAATAGGTCACAATAGGCGTATATATGTTGTGGTATCAATTGTGCAGAATAATACAGGTTTTGGTTAAAGTAGTATACATAACTGTAATATAATATTACATTCTGCAAAAATTCCTAACCATATTTATCTTGAACACTGGATGGTTACTTGGATTTTGTACATCATCATCCCACTTTTTTAAAACGACTAATTTTCGTACGTTTACTCTGTTTCTGGCATCGGTTCCGAAAGAAAGTAACTCTCCGTAGGGACCAAACAGAGTATTGCTTTGTTCATCTGAAGGTTAGAGCCCGTTCCCGAAACGCAGTGGGTTGAAAGAAACGTCGCAGTTGATAGACTGTCACAAACAATATTCGTAGTCTCAGCGTCACACAACCGTCGGGGAACTTTGAACTGGATAGTCGGTTTTACACACAGGTGAATGTGAAATATTTTAGTATAACTGAAACCATTAAATCCACACAAGTTTATGAAAATATATTCTATATTCTAGACGTCGTAATACCTCCTACATGTTTCGGCCACTCATGTGGCCATCCTCAGGGAGGTGCGTTATGAAAAATAAATATGTTGAGATGTTACAAAAGTTTGTGAACCAATTTATATGTTACCTATTAAATATTAAAATTTTAATATTTAATATTAATTAATTATATAATAATATACAATGTAATAATATAATATATTAATATAATTCTATTTAATAATTAAAATCTTAATATTTAGTATTTACATGTGCATTGGTTCACATAACTTTTGTAACCTCTCAGTGTATTTATTCTTCGTAACGCACCTCCCCGAGGATTGCCACATGAGTGGCCGAAACATGTAGTAGGCATTACTGCGTTTATAATATATTTTCATAAAGTTGTGTGCATTTGTTGGTTTTAGTCACATATCTGTCCGTTGTAATGTACGGATAATTTATAAGTGAAATATTGTGTATTTTCGTTGTGCGTTCCGTGATGATGTTTCTAGATATAAATGAATTACAAATCCGAAATCCTATTTACACGGTACCAGGTTGTATTGGACAACTGTTGACTACACGTTTCGGCTAGTAAATAACCATTTTCAAGTCAATTTCAGATACTTGCTATCTTTAAATCTAAGCACGTTGGACGTAACATGTTATAATATTGACCTAAATTATAATTTATTTGCGATTCAGTACATCTGTGTGCGTGTTTTGCCCAGTATTCATTATCTCTCTCGAAATTATTGATGCAGTATTTGGGAGACGTCACTTCAGTACGGTGTCAATGCTAACTGCTGTGTGGTCCCTTGATGAAGAGTTGTTGGTAAAGGGTGGGGAGGAGGAGGAGAAACATCGCGGTAATGTCCCACCGGAGCCAAGATTCCTGCAGATTTGTTTATCGTATGAGTTGCCAGGCCAATGAATTCCAGTGTCATAGGTCAAACGTGGCCAGATTTGTTGTAAGATCTCAGAAGAACAGGGTTCATTTTTGGCTAGTAGGTGTGTATAGTGTATGCCAGTTCCTCAGACTGGAGAGTCCCTGGTATCCCTAGGGGTACAGACGTTAACAAGGGTACTATTTATGGACGTAGTTAATTTACGTTACACGAGTGTATTTGAACATTTTGTTAGGTGAGATCCATACATTTGCTTGTTTAAGTGGCTGCCAAAAACAAGTCTGAGAACCGCTGCTATAGGCTATTGTACAGCAGTGTTCATGCTGCTTGAGACAGAAACTTGGTAAATATGCGTCGTTGGGGTTCATTTCGCAAATGATCCTCCGAAGGGCACTGAGAAATGAAACTGAGAAACGATGAAAAGTCAAAAACGCGGAATGTGTATAAAATAAAAAGGGATGTTTAATGTGACGTGTCAAAAGATGACCAAAACTACTGACGCACTTAAACGCAATTTGGAAAATGGTAGGAGATGCCAGAGAGTGATGGCTGTAAAAATATAATGGCGGTTTACAGATAGATAAGTCTGTTATTTGAACCAAGTGTACCTATCGTTACAGTATAACACACATGGCACTGCGCCTGCTAATAGCAGATTTTTTTTCAGTGCCCAGCCCATTCAACTTTAATAACTGGGAAAAATTTGCTAGTCTAGATGCACTAATCTGCTAGTATTTGCAACCATCATAATTTATCCTTCTAATTGTCTCGTGTGGTACCCGCATTTACATCTGAGTGGTACCCGCACTTACATCTAACCTTATATAAAGATGCCTAACTGCCTCAGATCAGTAGAACCCACCGCTTCATTTATGTGTAACTGCTTATTGCCCAGAAATGTTACCCATGCAACTTTCCGTTTCTGGGCAAATTATAAGTATGTGAGTGGCACATTGCCGCCCCTGCCATAAGGGACAGGTGCCCCGTGCCCCTCTCGACCCCTCAACCCTGATCTGTGTGATATGAAGGAAGGGGGATAAGTTAGAAAAGGTAAAGTTGTCCCTTTCCACGCCATAAAAGACATATAGTGGGAGTAGAGGTATTGCTCCCTTCATTCTTAACCCCGGCACTAGATGGAGGTCAGTGATCAGCATCACTCCTCGGCCGCTTTACCCCCGGGAAATAAGTCCTGTATCCACAGAATTGGAGGCTGAATGGGCCCCAGAGCAGGTCTGGACGTTTTGGTGTGCAGTATCTGTTCATGTACAGTAAATCAATGAACTACGGTATCTGATTATTTTATTCCAACAAATGCACTACACTATTTTAGTGTTTTCTTGTCCCTACATATGTTTCGGCACTCCTTGTGCCATCCTCAGGGGTGTCGTCGAGAGTTAACAGTTTTCAAATGCATCCAATTCACTTTCACAACATAAATTCACTATCACTGAATATCACTTATCTTCCTGTTCATGGTGGTCAGCTTGTCTTGTTTGGTGTTTTATTAAAATTGGATAATTAAAACTTTATAAATGAAGACAGTCGTAGTATAAAACATTAAAAATTTTTAAGACTTTGTTCGACAACTCGCTATGTATATTAGTTGTGCGATCGTATTTGATCCTGTCCTTTTGCTGTGTTGTTGACCGTCCTGTGGTGTCTTGTGTACATCCCTGAGGATGGCACAAGGAGTGCCGAAACATATGTAGGGACAAGAAAACACTAAAATAGTGTAGTGCATATGTTGGAATAAAATAATTAATTAATTATTAAATGCACGGTATGTGTAATATAAAGTACGGTATCTGAGTTTGCAACTCGCTGTCTTAACGCATGAGTTTAAATTCCACTGCCTCGTGTACGCGTTTGTGACTGCTGTCGGCGCTGCAGTAAGTCACTGCAGGACGTCTGCAATGTGGCAGTATAACATTGTAAGGCTGTTCGACGCACCACAGTGTCTCTCGCCCAAGTTGAACAGCCAGGACAAGCCAGAACAGAGGAAGGCCGACACGTCGATGCTCCATGAGATGAACGAAGAGGCGAAGAGAGAGGCTTGCACAAGGACGTTGACCTGAGGTCAGCATGTTTCGTACTGGAGCAGCACGGGCGTATATTGTGTGCCACTGTCCACCCACGTGGTACAAGGTGCGGGATCTTGTGTTCATTTGTTTCGTGTGTTTTATATCCTTGCATGGATAAGTAAACACGTGTTCTTGATAATGCAGTAAACTGGAAGTGCTCATTTGTTGTGGGGTGGTGCGTTCTGCGTTTGAGACGCACATCGCGGAGTTTTTTATAGGCGGAGTCAAAAGCGTAGGTAGGCCTAATTGTTTTTATTAGGGGGTCGGGCGAGGTAACTTCAAAGGACCCATGAATCAGAGTCCGTATTAAGAAACATCCTGTACTTCAACACGAGTGGGAAGTGTTCGGTGAAACCAGTGTGGGGTGAAATATTTTGCAAATATGTTGTTTTGTCTTTTTACATATTATATTGACATTGGTGTTCATTTATTGCAGGCATAAGTGTATGCGAACCTAACCTAATTGCATCTCACTTTATGTGTACCATAACCGGATGCTTCCTTGTACTTCGTTAAACATTAAGCGGACATTACACTCTGACAAAAGCTTGTACAGTGTACCCTCTCGATTATCCGTGCACGGATTATCTGGTTTGCGGATTATCCGTGCACGGATTATCTGGCTTGCGGGTTATCCGTGCACGGATTGTCTGGATTGCGGATTATCCGTGCATGGATTATCTGGTTTGCGGATTATCCGTGCACGATCGTAAGTCGGTAATGACCAATGGCGAAGATGGAGACATAAAGTGATTTAGCGTCAAATTGCTAGAACAAAATCCCGATTGCTAACAAAAATCACGGACTGTTTACTTAACAACTAGCGTCAACTCGTAAGACGTGTGTTATGTGCATAATGAATAAAGTATCCGTGATTTCAGGCTTCCGCCGCGATGTTGATGAGATTGCGTTCTTCTGGGGTATTACGCAGCGTCGAATGGGTAATCCTTTGCCGACGTTTCGGAACAACGTATTGGTCTCATCTTCAAGGGTTAAGAAGTCCAAGAACAGAAGGACTTCTTGACCCTTCAAGAACGGCGATAAAAGATTACCATTCGACGCTGCGTAATACCCCAGAAGAGCGCAGATCTCAATGAGTGAAGGGGTTTCGTTTCTTCGTCGCTCAGTAAAGTACGTGTTTTGGATTTTACTTGTTTCTCAATTACCCGTGCACCCCTCTTACCCACTATTACCCAGGATAAACGAGAATACAGTGTATGTCTAAATGAATTTATTTCGTATGCGAATTTTTTAGCGTCAAAACGTCATTATGAAAATACCGATAAACTTCTGTTTAAACATCGTGTACAGGAGCGTTGTATTAGACCGGCGTGACGCAAACATATTTTCCTCATCACAAGACGCATGTTTCCCCCCAGAAAAAGTCTCCAGACATCGCCCTGCGTCTTAACACCGGAAGTTCAAATTGAAGACAGGTGTTTATCAGTCTTTACTAATGCTAAGGTGCGTCGTCTCACTTGTAGCGTCTTATGAGACGGGAAATACGGTATAATTTTTCCCGGCAGCTTTCTGTTGTTGCTCATGCTTCTGCGGATGCCTATGCCTCATAACCTGTTACAGAAACTGTCGAAGGGTTCAAATAAAAGAGCGTGACGCTAGTGGCCAGTTTGCTGTGCAAACACAGCAGAATGCTTTATGAACTGAGACTCCATATCCTTCATTCTGACTGATGATGTCAGAGTCGCATGTAAGTCCTACCGAATTTCAAGTGGACGTCATTCGATTTTGTCATAACCCAGATATAAATACAGTAAATAAAGATGGCGCAGACTTGCGCACCCTTCTTTATATCCCATTACAGGTCTGGAGAGGCCCTTAGGGTTGCAGGAGGTTGAGGCTCCCAGGATTTCTAGACAATCGGTGCATGAAGGTTAGCAAGGCGAGTTCTACGCACCGGCCGCCTTTACCCCCAGGAGATATTCCTCTTACTCATTTCTTTAGAAGCTGAGTCTACCCCAGGACCATAGTGCGGCCGGAAGGATTAAGTAAATTAAAAATCCCAATGACCCGATCGGGAATCGAACCGGCGACCTTCGGTTTGTAGCGCAGTGCCTCAACCAACTGCGCGAACGCGTGCCCGAGACATACACGCACTAGAGACCCAAAAATCTGCAGTTATGACAACATTCCGACCTGTTTATTTTATATCTCTAGTCCATGTTGTGCTTTCTTCGTAAAAATGTATAACAGACCGCCATACTGTTACTTGTAACGCAGGCGCTGTTTTCTCACCTCTGATCTATTCGAAGGAGGTTTATTACGAGCATTGATTGGAACAAATCAACGGATATTTCTTTCATTTATCCTTGACTATCCTCACCCGGAAATACGTTTTAATATGAAGACTACTACTGTGGACCCTCGAATTAACGGACCTCTTACGTACGGATTTCGGAAGTAACGTACGAAATCTGTTGGTTCCGAAATTTTCGTCCGCAATGGGAATATGTGAAATTTGCGGTCTTGACTGTTAATTAGCGAAGCGGCCGCTACGTGGCGGACACAGACACGCTCAGTCTTTGCTGACAGTCGCGTGGAGGTTGTAGTGTATTGCTCTTTAGATAACATGGATCGTGGGTTTATTATATTTATCTGAAATTTATTAAATTCCAATTAACGATGGCTTCCAGACAAAGTGATAGTGCTAACAGGACAGTTGTGTGCAGTATTATGTTTATGCATTAGTGTTATATATACAGTACTGTGTTACTGTTTTGGCGACTTCTGGGCTATATATATATATATATATATATATAAAAACATAATTCGGAAGTACCGGACAGTCGGCATTATCGGACCACCTACTCCCCCTATTAGTCCGTTCATTCGAGGGTCTACAGTGTTGCAGTAACAGTGTGTGACTGTACTGGATTGAACTGGCTCATAATAGTGTCCAGCGGCGAGCTTTCGTGAACACAGCCATGAGCGTTTGATAAGACCAGGGAATTGCTTGACCAGCAGTTACCTTCTCCAGGAAGATCTTGTGTTGTTGGATAATACAAAGTTATTTAAAGTGAGTTATGTCGAAACGTAATGGTCGGCGATGATGAGGTAGTGAGAATTGTATGGTAATGCATATCCTACAAGCTGTCTGACCAATCAGGTTTGAAACTGGCTTATTGGAAGATGGGAATGTTGCTAGACGGGCCACGGCACTCTTTCGGCTAATGTTATGGGAATGATTTGCGTTACTGTGGCTCTCAGGAACAAGCACATGTGCACTGTGTGTGTGTGTGTGTGTAAGGGCACGAAGGTTACGTCGCGTCGGGGACAGGAATCAACGGGCATCGAGCGAGCTTTGGTAGAAGTACGCCGACAGGGGAAAACCGAAGTACTCGGGGGAGGGAGGCAACTTGTGCGAGTGACACTTTGTGTACAGATCTGGGATCGAACACGGGTCTTCTGTGAGAGGCCGGTGACTAATCGCCACAGCCATGGCACAGCCCTTGGTACGTCCTCAGATCGCGGATCCCCGTGCCCGTGGACGGTCGTAGGCAGATGTCGAAACAGTAGGACTGCGAATCCGGTCCTCAAGTGACACAAGTTCGCGGTTTTCTGAGTTCCCATTTGAAATGAAGGATTTACGATGGGCCTGTTCCGTAAATCATTTGAACAGGATCTTGGAAAACCCTTTTATGAGTAGACGAGGTCAAATATCGAACCGCAAGGTGCTGCCAGTAATGCTGCTATAGCAAGTATGGGGTTATGTCGTGGATGTGCAGAAGACATCCGCAGTAAACGCTCGGCGGCCGTTTTGAGGACAGCACGCATCTGGTGGAAGTGACTTCATTCGTTCCATAGTCTGTCTTGCGCCATGTCTATAGCCTCTTCCAAAGCGAGTTCACTACAGGGTGCTGCCCGCGTAGCGACGTTTCCTTGGTAACTACGTAAATGAGTGTGCCTTGCCTGCCCGGGACGCGAGGTTTCCACGCTAACTACGTGAGTATGCCTAGCCTGGCCGGATCGCCGGGCACCAACAAACTAGGTGTATTGTACAATAAAAATAAAGAGGAGGAAGCGACTAACGTGGCACTTTTAATGTAAAATGTATTTCCATAAAGTTATTACATTGTGAACCGTAGGGACATGTTCTGAAATAGGGTTATGTCCATACAACGTTTTGGGTGGAGAACCCGAAGGGACGCCGGATTTTAAAGGGGGGGGGATACTATTAAATGGAATCCCAAGTAATATGGTGGGAGAGCTTAGGCTGCATGGCCGAACAGTATTCTGTTGTGAATACGGCAATGAATTTAATGTTCCGGTTAAAGGCTGAGTATTTATTGACTAGAAAAGCAGCTGTTACCTCCTGAATAAGCTTTTTTGCTTTTGGAATTCGCTGTACATTATAATTATTTTAGGATATTTATTGTGTTTTTGAGCAGAGCGCTCGTGTCTGTTTCCAGATAGTACATACACGTCATATCTTTAAACGTGTTTTAAGTTTGTTTATTTTCTGTAATGACGATTTTGTTTGGAGTAGTCTCTTGTCTGGCTGCATTATAGTATCCCTCGAGCACCTTCTCGCTTGGCCTGCGCTAAATCAAGAAGAAGAAGAAAGCAGTAAATTTCCGTACGTCAGTGACGGTCTTTCAGAAGCTGCTGCTTTATTAACGCGGTGCTGGCAAAGACGCTCTTAATACACAACGTCTCCTAATCTGTATAACCTGTCATTCTCTGCCTTCATGCCCACAAAGCAAGCCGTAACCCTTCAGACAGCTTTCTCATTTGCTGCAGCTATTAGTGAATCAGTACAATCGTTTAAGTATTCATCTCTAAAGACGTCTGTCCTCACCGTTTCCCCCTGTTAGAGGTGTTTCACACCACTGGCTAGACTGCTGTGTACACTTCGTGGTCCAACTGAAGCCTTTCTGCGTCGTCGCTATCTGAACTGCCGAGGGAGGCCCCGCACGGTGTCCGCACTTCCTCCACAATGTTGCGTTGTTCTTTTTATCACCAACAGCTAGAAATGGATTTTTATTTTCTCCCAAACGCCAAGACCGGCTCTTGAGGCCTCACCCAGCGCCTTATTTAATTAGGTACCGGTGTTCTTACCCGGGGTTGAAGCGGCAGAGGCGTGAAGTTAACCCCTTACCTGCGTCTACTGCCGAGGCTTAGAATGAGTGGAGCTATACCTTCATTCCGACTCTATACGGGTTGGATGTGTCACGGTTCGAACCCAGGTGAGGGCGAGATTTTCCGCACCCGTCCAGACTGACTCAGAGGCTCACCAAGCTACCTGTACAGTGCGTTCCGGGATTCTTTCCCTGGGAATAAAGCGGTCGGAGCGTGACGTTGACCACCCACTCCCATCTAGCGCCGACGTTTAAAGAACGGTTAGAGCACTGCTTCCCGAACTTTTTCCTTCATTACCCAAAACCGCGTATCAGAAAGTCCTTTTTACCCGATGTAGGTAAAACACTAACTGCACAGAAAACATATTTGACAAGTGAAGAGAGATCGGTAAAAAATAGGAAGCAAACAATATGTTTGATGCAGTGTCTTTATTTTAAACTTCTCTAAACATTTTAGCAGCCACAAAAAATTTGGTAATTATTCACCGTGAATATTTCATCACCCAGGTCCCAGCTAATGAGTATAATGCCACAGTTAGACTGTTTTAGAGTATCGGTGCACACTGACTGGTCACTTTCTTCAGAGTACTTCTTCTTCTACACTTTTACGGTAAATTTTAATGCGTATTCCGAGGTGTGTCGTTACCCAAAGAAAACCCACTTTTACCCGATTTTGGGTAATTTACCCAGGTTTGGGAAGCAGTGGGTTAGAGCTATACCTCTATCCCATCTCCCTCTGTGCCTTCATGGCATGTTGTAAGGTGAACTTCACTTTCAGTTTATACCTTTACTCCTCCTATATGCCTCCATGGCTGCAACTGGCAACACTTCACCTTTACCAGCTAAATATAGACTTACGCAAAGTTCAGATGTTCTTTCATAAGTATAAACGGCTCGTCGCACGGTAAGTTCCTGCATGTAAAGTTGTAGATCGCTCTGTTACACGTACATATTAAACGCAATATTTGCGATTACCATGCCAAGTCACTATTGTGAATAACAGAGTTGCTTACGCTGAATGTAATGTGGTGTGGTGTCGGTATTTATCACGGGTTTTATTATAGTAGATCTGTATTTGCAGTTAGTTTAACGGAAAGGTAAAGCAACCCCATTACAGGCCCTTAGGGTCCCAGGAGGTGGAGGCTCCCAGAGTTTTAGACAATCGGCACATGAAGGTGGTAAGGTTGTCAGCCCTACGCACCGGCCGCCTTTACCCCCCAGGAAAGATTCCTGGTACTCATTTCTGTTAGAGTGTGAGTCGACCCCAGGGCCATACGACCGAAACGATTATATCAATGAAAAATTCCAGTGACACCATCGGGAATCGAACCCGCGACTGTAGAGCAGTGCCTCAACTAACTGCGCCACCGCATGCCCCAGTTAGTTTAAGGAGGTACGTCAAATGACGAGGATCGCATTGGGGAGTTGGAGTTATTACACTTTCCCACTTCTGTGTCTTTCTAAAACATGTTTACTTAGAAGCCCTCACCTACAGCTGGCTTTAACGCCCTTTTTTCCAAGTCGTAATGTCGCTTAATGGAGCTTTTATTTCTGTTTACGGCGGCAAGAGAAGTAATTGAGTGTCTAGCCACCTAGTATTTCTGTGAGGACGGAGTTTGCCTCCCCCCCCCCCCCCCGGGGGCAGCAGTGGTGTCGAAATACGCTGAAAAATTAATTACGGTGTTTGTGAAATGATTATTGCTATAAAAAGTCACATCTCAACCGGATACTTCCCAAATGTGTCTCGTGTCGTCAGCTCATTGCATTCCTTCTTTCCTGACTACACTGCAGGATAATTCTGGCCGCACTGTCTCTGATCTCTCCAACACTAGGGTCGAGGGTTTCAATCCGACTGGGTCTCTTCTGTATTCTCATTGTGACGTTTACCGAGGGCACTTTTCTCCGAAAGTACACCGGCCAGAACCTGAAAGTGACGATTTACCTAGTCTGGCGGTTCGGGTAATTCGTAAATCTTTGCTTCTTTCTGTATCCTTTCATGGCATGGCGCTTGTGGACAGGGGACCTTTACCTTTACCATGCATAAAGTGTAGAGGTACTCCGCGAATCAGTTTCTAAAATCTGTGAAGCTCTAAAATATCCCCAATCGTTGCGCTTTTATTTTAGTTAAAGGTAAAATTTTCCTCCCCACGTCATGAAGGCGTATGAGTGGCGGTAGAGGTATAACTCCATTAATTCTTAACCTCGGCACTAGATGGCGGTGAATGGTCAACGTCACGTGCCGCCCGCTTTACCCGAGGAAATAGCCCGGTACCCATTGAATAGGAGGCTGGCTGGGCCCCGGACCCTGTCTGTAAGTTCTGGAGAAGAGAAAGTTCTCTAGTCCGTACTGGGATTCGAACCACTGGATTGTCCAGCCCAGAGTAATCGCTATACCGACTACAGTGACCCCTCGTCTTTTTTTGGTAACATTTATTTAAGAAAAATGTAAATAAAATGCAAGGTAATGTCAGGACAACTTAACTCATTTTCTAGTGCATAAAGCGATCACACGCGGTACTACGTATGAGGCATTATTTACGCGTAACTTCCCCGATCTAAGAAATCTGACGTCCTAGGCCTGCAGTTGCTGTAGTGCCGTCCTTCTTTGTCCTAACTCATGTCGTTCCCACACCAGGCACTGTCTTGCCATAATACAGGGTGTTTTATAAATCCCTCCGGGATTTCGGAGGTCTGTACCTCAGGAGTCAAATCACACACGGGGGATGAGAGCATGCCAGTGAAAAGAGTACATATCCAAGTTTTGAACCTACCTTACAAATGTTCAATATGTCCCCCTTTGGTGACTCGACAGACGTCAATCCTGTAATCTAGCTCCTGCCACACACGTTCCAACATATGAACGTCGATGGTAGCAACTGCATCCATAATTCTTAGCCGAAGCTCCGGTAAGTCTCTTGGTAAAGGAGGCACGTAAACACGATCTTTAACGTAACCCCACAGGAAAAAGTCACATGGAGTAAGGTCGGGTGACCACGCAGGCCAGGGAATAAGTGTTGCAGGACACAAAAAGCTTTCTGTTCACCTGAAAACGCCATGTTTGCACACCACTGCCTCCTAGCGGAGAAACGGGTAACTACGCCATCGCATCTATCACGAAAAAAACTTTTACATTTCCTCTATCCGTTGGCAAGGTTTTTTCTCTTATATGTGGGTTTGCTACTGCACGGCCAAGCCTCTAAATCCCGGATGGACTTATGAAACACGCTGTACAGTATAACCTATCTTTTGCTTTCCAGCCATATTTCCATTAAGCCATTTAAACATGCGTGTCTAATATTTCTACTTGACATTAGTATCTGACAGTATGTGTTGAGTGGGGAGGGGGCGCGTTCTGTAACAGTACGTATTGTATTGTCTGGTACTTGTAATAACAGTGTGCACTGGTACTGTGTCCACAGGATATCATACAAATTGCCGATTGTAATGCCTTATTAAATGCGGAAATTTTTAATTTAATTTAATTTTAAGTTAATTGAAGAGAGACTGCAGAAGACGGAAGTGTAAATTATGTGTTCTGCTCTAGTAAACCCACAGAATTTCTTTTTAGCCCATTATTTTTAACAGTCGTATATTTTGATGTACGGGAACATGCCCACACAGATGTCTCCTCCCTCCTGAGAAACGGGAGGGGAAAAAAAATTAAAATAAAAAGAGGTGGGAGAGGTTAGGAATAATTAACCGAGCAAGTGGCGGCAGAAAGCAGTTCTTGAGCATGCGTACTGCAACAGTGTGTGTGTGTGTGTGTGTGTGTGTGTGTGTGGTGTGTGTGTGTGTGTGTTTGTGTGTGTGTGTGTGTGTGTGTGTGCGTGCGGATACGGCGTGGTTGTAGTAACTGTCATAAAGTAAACTTTATCCTTGGCGAAGGAGTGTAATATGTAACTATTCTAGATAATGATATAACGGTGTCACAATTTGGAATGCGTGGAACATGCCCTCCAAGCTTTTCCCTATTTTATTACATTATTTAATGGTACTTTTTTTTTCGGCCGTATTGTTTACATACTACCTGTGACATGGCTGTGAATGATGAATGGGAGGATGTGTAGCGAAGCGATCGCGTCTAATTTTGAGATATCTGGAATTTTTGTGGGTGGGGGGGGGGGGGGGGGTTCGAGGAACACCACGATCAACCTCGGTCCGGTCCGGATGTCCGGGCCCCATATACGACGCGGGAGCGCAAGTGCGTCGTGTAGTCGGCCACGGCCCTTTGTTATGTGGTGTGTGGGAGCTCGCCAGTCATTGCATAGGCGTTCTTGCTGAGGCGAGGACTGCAGCACCTACACACACTGCTGGTCGTCGCATTCCCACATGTTTGTTGCTTAGAATATTTGTCGAAACTGCGTAAACAGAGGCGTCATGTAGCGCGGAAATGGTCGTGACGAACTTCACCCTCCGTCAGCTTTACCCGCAGGAAAGGACCGCGGTACCGATTGAATAGGAGGCTGGGTGAGCCCCAGAGACGGTCTGGACTTTTGGAGAAGAGACAAGTTTCATGCCGCGGTCGGGATTCGAATCCCGGACCGTCCATCCCGTAGTCTGGTCACTATACCGACTCCGCTGCTATAGCTCCTTGGCGGGTAAGTAGAGTCGAGCCAGGTTATGACGTCATGAAAGGGAATGAATATTTTGTGTCGTTATAAACGAGTGTTGTTATAACCGAGCAGTATAATGTTATGGTTAACAGTGAGGAATTAATTGGTACCACAGAATATCTGACGGTATAGACGAGGTGTATAAACCGATGTCGTTATAACCGGGTTCGACTGCAGTTGGTTGTTCTGGTGAACGGAGCTCCTGGGTGATTTGTAGTCAGTGTAGCTTACCAGTAGCAACAGTAGGCGGTGTGTATGTCAGCGCCTTTGACTCATAGAGGCCCGACTGACATGCTCATTCTTCCCCAACACGCCCAGAAATAATGTTCCAGACCTCACGCATGTTAGAGGTTCTGAGTGCGTGAGTGGCTTTCCGCAGTGTCATTTTTCGTCACGTCCCTTACGCATGTTTCTTCTGTGTGCGTGGTACTCTTGAGATATTTTCACCAGTGTTAACGTATTCTTCTGTCCATCTGCCCGTAAAGAAACAGATTGTGAAGATACGAAGTGACTCGGAAAAGGGCCCAGCTCTGGGCTTCTTTGATTCGGCATTTAACTCCGGTTTTCCGTAGCAGCAGGGAATCTAATTAGCGGCTGAATAATTTAATCCTTTGCTGAGCCTAAGGCAGTAGAACGTGGTAAAGTTAAACGTTCAATGTTGCACTTTAGGAACTGAAACTTGGTGTGTGTACAGAACTGGTCTGACGGCATCACGACAGCGAATTAAATGGAGCAGCATTGCATTAATGACTGCAGTGTTTCGATTACTGCTATGATTATTTAATGCCACTGTTCCAACTTCGTGATCTGTACTCCTAACCAAATATTATCCAGGTGATCAAATGATGACGAATGAGTTGAGGCGTAGTGCACATAGGGTGGGGAAACCTGAGGGAAAGAAACCACTTAGAAGACCTAGGCGTAGACGGGATGATAATATTAAACCCTTTAAACACGAAGCGTAAACTGTTTTCGTTAAAGAATCAGCTCGTACCGCGCAGTAAACACACTCCGTCTCGGTTATAAAAACCAATCGGTTAATGCTGTACAGTGAAATAATCGCTGTTTGTTCTGAGATCCACACAAAACACATAAATACAGTCCGTACCGCGCAGTAAACACACTCCGTCTCAGTTATACAAACCAGTCAGTTAATGTTGTACAGTGAAATAATCGCTGTTTGTTCTGAGATACACATAAATATACAGTCCGTACCGCGCAGTAAACACACTCCGTCTCAGTTATACAAACCATCAGTTAATGCTGTCAGTGAAATAATCGCTGTTTGTTCTGAGATCCACACAAAACACATAAATACAGTCCGTACCGCGCAGTAAACACACTCCGTCTCAGTTATACAAACCAGTCAGTTAATGTTGTCAGTGAAATAATCGCTGTTTGTTCTGAGATCCACACAAAACACATAAATACAGTCCGTACCGCGCAGTAAACACACTCCCGTCTCAGTTATAACAAACCATCAGTTAATGCTGTCAGTGAAATAATCGCTGTTTGTTCTGAGATCCACACAAAACACATAAATACACTGTGTGGCAACGTAATATCCGTACCGTGCAGTAAACACACTCCGTCTCGGTTATACAAACCAATCAGTTAATGTGTACAGTGAAATAATCGCTATTTGTTCTGAGATCCAAAAAACACTGTTGAGCAGAACGTAGAATTTGTGTAGTTAAAACACTTAGTGCGTCTGTAATCAGTGATTAAAAGTAAATCAAACGGGTCTTCAGAAAAGTGATGGGGGCATGGACTGGATTGCTCTGGCTGAGGATAGGGACAGGTGGCGGGCGCTTGTGAATGCGGTAATGAACCTTGGGGTTCCATAAATTGCGGGGAATTTCTTGACGAGCTGAGGAACTATTAGCGTCTCCGTGGACTTCGTTTCAACTACAGAGGGTACGTAGCGCGCAAGATACTGACTGTACCGGCGTGCTTTCCTGTGAAACGCTTGAAGCGGCTGAGAAAAGCACAGATTGTGTCGATATGTTCAGCCACCGTGTAGGTTAGAACCTGGCACCTCTAGATTACGTTGCTCTGCCAACCTCTGACTTAACTGTAATCAAACCACTGGCGCATCTAGTGGATTCCCCAACAAACATACCTCTTTTTCTTCTTCTTCAGTTTTTTACCAACGAATGCACTTTTTATCTTCGTATTTTGTTCAATTCACCCTACACATGTTTCGGCCGTGACCCGGCCATTATCAGAGGTACACTGATAAGTTCACTTCACTGTTCACTGGTCCATTTGGTATTATCACAGAACCGTTATACTGTTTGAGGCTATTTTTTTACATTGACAATCACCAGTACAAAAAGTTTCTTCAAGTTTTTTCTTGAAATGCCTTGGTGTAACCGTTACACTGTAACGGTTCTGTGATAATACCAAATGGACCAGTGAACAGTGAAGTGAACTTATCAATATACCCCTGATGATGGCCGAGTCACGGCCGAAACATATGTAGGGTGAATTGAACAAAATACGAAAATAAAAAGTGCATTGGTTGGTTAAAAAAAACGAAAATTAATGTCAAGATGCACGGCGAACACAACGTGAAAGTACTTCCTTTTGTTGCTAACAGAAGGCGCTGGCTGCGTTGTCTCAGGCACTGAGCAGTGTTGCTACCGTACGGTTGAAGAATAAAGACATGGCGGTAGATACATACAAGTACTGCTGTGAGGGTCACGTCGCTTGTCGATACGTCCTCACCGCTGGCGAAGTGCATCGTGCAGGTTACGATTACGTGCAACTCTGATAAGTACTTCCATGAGACGAGACTTGTGAGTCACGCTGTGTCTGACTAGCCACAGATGGTTGCATGTTAAGACGTGAATTAACGAGCAGAGAACAAGGAACACAGTTCCTGCTTGAAGTCAACACAGTATTTCAAACAACAATAGTAATAAGCCTCCAGATTGTTGATAAATTTACCTCGGGACTCGTCATGTGTGGCTTCTACTCACGACTGGACATTTATACAGGGTGTTTCATAAATCCCTCCGGGATTTCTGAGGTCTGTAGCTCAGGAGCCAAATCACACACGGGGGATGGGAGCATGTCAGTGAAAAGAGTACGTATCCAAGTTTTGAACCTACCTTACAAATGTTCAATATGTCCCCCTTTGGTGACTCGACAGACGTCAATCCTGTAATCTAGCTCCTGCCACACACGTTCCAACATATGAACGTCGATGGTAGCAACTGCATCCATAATTTTAGCCGAAGCTCCGGTAAATCTCTTGGTAAAGGAGGCACGTAAACACGATCTTTAATGTAACCCCACAGGAAAAAGTCACATGGAGTAAGGTCGGGTGACCTGGCAGGCCAGGGAATAAGTGTTCACCTGAAAACGCCATGTTTGCACACCACTGCCTCCTAGCGGAGAAACGGGTAACTACGCCATCGCATCTGTCACGAAAAAACTTTTACATTTCCTCTATCCGTTGGCATGCTTTTATCTCTTATATGTGGGTTTGCTACTGCACGGCCAAGCCTCTAAATCCCGGATGGACTTATGAAACACGCTGTATAAACTTCTCATCCGACATACGCCACTTACATTTTCAGCACCTTATGTAATCCACCTCGTTACGTCAGTAAGGCCCAAATACTATGGCGATATACATTTGAATACGTCCTTATAATCTAACGAGGCCCTCAACAGTTATTATTAACTAAACATTAGTTAACTTGCACCCGCAATTTGCTTCCCGTTGACATATACATGACATCCGAACACCACCATCCCCTTCAACACCCCTTGCATCCTATTAAATCCCTCCTATACGGTACCGCACTCCCTAAAATAAGCTGGTCACGTGTTAAAACCAGCTTTTATGCACCCCTATTGCGACATTTATTAGTTGGAAGAGGCAAGTCACTCTGAATGCTTGAATGGCTTCAATCCCACGACGCGCTGTCATTATACTTCGGTGCTTGTTCAGAATTTGGCTAACCGACTTACTGGCCCCCAGCTGAACAGCGGTGACTGTACTGAATAGAGTTACCATCGCTTTGCGTGGCGGGGGCTACTTTAGTTAATAAATGAAAAAGAAAATGGATTATACAGAAGGATAGTCTAGTCGATTCGCCTCTTTTTTTTTTACCTTTGTTAACAGTTCCTAACATCCCCCTGAATTATATAGGTTTATAAGTTCAAAGGATATGTTTAATGTAGGGGGGGAAATGCTTTGTGTTGGCTTACACGATGAGCACTGTCGACGAGCCGATGCGACGTCTCGGACAATAGCTTCATGATTTTCTTTCTGGCGAAATTGGGAGGCTCCGTAAATAGGAGCTAGACGATTTTTAGTTTGTTTTGCGGCATGTCGGAAAAACGAATCTTGATAATGAGCGTATTAGAGCACAGGTGAAGCCGAAATTGCCACCTTGCACGTCCCGGCCGCTTTAACCCCGGTACCCATTATATAGGAGGCTGGGTGTGCCTCAGAGCAGTCTGGGCACTTAAAACGGGGGGGGGGGAATGTTGCCCACCCGGGCATCGAAACGCTGTTTCTGGGTGAGCAAAATACGGCCCACGTTATGAATCCTGTGGCTGTGTTCGGATGTTATTAATAGTATGGTTCCCGTCCACGCCATGAAAGCATGTAGGGGGAGGAGAGGTGTCGCTCCACTCATTCTTAGTCTGTGCGCTAGATGGATGTGTCAACGTCACGTCCCGGCCGCTTTACCCACGGACTGGGTGGGCCCCAATCCGGTGCAGACGATTTAAAGAGAGAAAAAAAATCTCTGACCCTGCCGGCATTTTTTTGTCCCGTTATTTCCCTGTGATCCATTTTGTACTATCTTAAATCCTTTCGTCCTTCATGTCACTTATGTTCCATACTACCGTCCTTACAACAAACACAACACAAACATCCATGCCCCCGGTGGGATTTTTTTTTTGTATTAATTCCTGGGTTTTCCCCTTTGATCCATTTGTACTGTTGAAGTCCTGTTTGTCCTGCATGTCACTTTATGTCTCATGCTATCGTCCATACATCTAACACAACACAAACATCCATGCCCCCGGTGGCATTCGAACCCACGATCCTAGTAAGCGAGCAGCCGCAGACCCACGCCTTAGACCGCACGGCCACTGGGATCGGCACTTTCGAACCCCGGACCGTCCAGCCCGCAGCCTAGTCACTATACCAACTACGATATCTCGGCTCCAGAGTGGCCCTTTATCACTCCAAGTGTGTCATGGGCCGTGTGAAGTGCTGTTAATATTCTTACTGCAGAAGTAAACGAAAGGTGCGACTGTCGCCGGATACGCACGTCGTATTATGCAGTTCACTGTACTTTCAAATGGGCTTGAGAGAGTCGGATGTGACGTATTGCGGCTTGGATTTAATGCTCGCGTTCACCAGTCAGTTTAGCATATCATGTCGGTATTAAGTGCTAATAGTTTGTTTTGGTTTATCCATAAAAGCTTTCATTTAGTGTGAGAATGATCGCATAACGAGCAGCTTTACGCTCTGTACTCCTCACCAAATATTATTCGGCGATGAAATGAAGAAGAATGAGATGGGCAGGGCATATGGCACGTATGGGGAGAGGAGAGTTGTATAAAGTGTTTCCGTGGGGAACCAGGAGGAAGGAAACCACTTGGAAGAAGAACTTGGCTTAGATTGGAGGGTAATATTAAAATGGATCTTAAAGAAATATGATTGGAAGGGGCCTGGGTTAGATTGATGTGGCTTACGATATGGAAAAATGGCAGGCTTTTGTGAACACGGTAATGAACCTTCAGGTTCCGTAATATGCGGGGAATTTCTCGACCAGCTGATAAACTGTTAGCTTCAAGAGAAGGACTCTGCTCCATGGAGTTAGTGAATCATGTCTTAATGGTTTCGAAGTACATTTTGTGTTATTATGTTCTCTGGCCCACGACAGAACCCTCAGATGGGCCCTCGGGTAACGAAACTTCCCACTTTGTAAGGTCAGGAACAGTGGCTCGGAATTGTTCAGGTGGTGAACAGCAGGTTGATGAAGTTGGCGGGTGAGGCTAAACCTCTCGTCCTCTGTTGCCGACATCCTTGATTACGGATGGGATAGAGCAGCTGCATCCGGGGTTCGAATCCGAAGGAGTCCAGAAATTAAAGTAGAAAGGATTGAATGAGGAGTATAAAATGTGTAGGGTTGTGTGAGATCTGAAGTTGTAACTGCGGTGACGTACAGAAATTAACTTTCATTGGCCAAACGGGCCGTCCATGTCATGTAAAGCTTTATGGACGAAAGGGAAACGCTGTCCCACTCTGGTGCAGGATTGGGCATTTAAAATGAAAATAACTCTAGCCATCAGCGGGTACATTGGGCTGTAAAGGTTGGAAGATAAAGGTTAATTAAAGTCGTAATTTCCAGGAACGTAAGCTCGAGTTAACGTATTGTCAAGCACTACATAAAAGTAAGGACTGTGATGGAAGGAAGTTTTTCATTGTAGATTAATTAGTCCACAATTAATTATTATTACCTGTATGTACCATGGTCCATTTATTTTGTTTTATAATGTCACGTGCATTTAACCCCTGCTGTCTGTGTGATTATGCACATTAATACAAAAGCTGTGGTGCACATCATTAAATGTAGTGCATGATGCTTGTAGCACATTTTCATTTGATAGGTCAACCGAATGTGCCTGTCATTTACGGTTTGTGCAGCTTCAAGTGGGAGGTTTAAATGAAATTGATTTACAGTGTTTTAGTTACGTCACAGTACTGTCTTTGCGCCATAACGCCACTGCAGCGTATTCCTCTGGTGGCTATAACAAAAGATCGCAGAACTCCATGAAGTAGAAAAGTAAAGTTTCCCAGGCTACGAAGGAATACGGGAGGAATAGAGGTATAGCTCCACGCATTCTTAACCTCGGCACTGGATGGTCGGCCGTTAACTTCACACCCCGGCTGCTGTACCCCCGGCAAAGTACCCCGGTACCCGTTGAATAGGAGGCTGGGTAGGTCCCAGAGCCCGTCTGGAAATTTTGAAGAAGAAGAAAATCTCTCTTCCCTACCGGTATTCGAACCCTGGACCGTTCAGTCAGTTTCGTAGCCGCTGTTACCCACGATGCTATCCGTAAGGGTCCGCAGCTTGATCTTACCTCACCCTATTTCGGTACCACTTCTCCAGATTCACCGAGGGAAATATTTGTGTTGGTAGTCACGGTCAGATGAATAATTTCTAACTGCCATTTGGAATTTGAAGCCATGCTGTAAATGTCTTGCCTGTTGTCGGGCGTTTCGTCTTACTGGGTATGACGTGGATTCTCGGGGGCAGGACACCTCTAGGGTCAATGTACCTTGTTAATAACTGAAATAAGAAATTGGAGGTAAAAAAAGTAAAGTTAACCCTATAACTGGCCATGAAGGCTCAGAGGGGAGTAGAGGTATAGCTCTAATGTTCCTATAACCACGGCGCTAGATCGGGTGGGTGGTGAACGCCACGCCCCGGCCGCTTTACCCCCGGGTACCCATTGTATAGGAGGCTGGGTGGGTCCCAGGGCCGGTCTGGACGGGTGCGAAAATCCTCGCCTCCAGCGCGATTCGATCCCCGGACCGTCCAGCCCGTAACGAGTCGGTATACCGAATGGAACAACGCAGCTCCCACTGGATGGATTTTCATGAAATTTGATATTTTAGTATGTTTCGAAAATCTGTGGAGAAAATTCAAGTTTGATTAAAATCTGACAAGAATAACGGGTACTTTACGTGAATACGTGTGCACATTTACATCGCGCTCAATTCTTCTTAGAGTGAGAAATGTTTCAGCGAAAAGTTGTAGAGAATGCCAAAACACGCATTTTATGTTCAGTAACGCCCCCCCCCCCCCCCCCCCCCCCGAAAATCGTGCCGTTTATGAGAAAACGTGGAAATATATGGTAGAGCCAGACAGGCCATAGATGAAAATATAACACGGCGCATGCGCATTGCAGCCTGAATAAATAGGACTAGAAACACACAGAATATGTAATACTTACTGCTTTTCCACAGCAACACTGGTTACGCGAACGCGCTTCAATGTTACGTTTTTACTTACATTGCCTGTCTTGTTGGTTATTGCAATATGTATTTGAGGACCGTCACTTTGCAGTAAATTGGTTTTACACGTGGGTTTCTTTTACCGAAGGGACCCGCAGCAGATGCTACAGACACACCGCAGCCTTGAAGTTCTGTGATGAAGATGATGATGTTTTTTCTGCTTTTCCATTTTGATGGAGCACCGGTGAAATGAAACTGACAGGGGAAAACCGAAGTACTCGGAGAAAAACCTGGCCCAGTTCCACTTTGTCAACCACAAATCCCACGTCGGGATCGAGCCCGGGCCTCCGCGGTGAGAGGCCGGCGACTAACCGTCTGAACCACGGCACGGCCGTTAACACGTGGGTCAGTGTCAGTCCTCGTTGCTTCTAAGAAACAAACTGCGTGTTGAATCACGACAAATTATGCGTCATTGAATATTATGAACACAGTAGCTCAGTAACGTGTTACACAGTACAGTTGGCACTGTCGAATTGTTAGCCTGCTGCTACGCGTTTATTATTCACAGATAACTGAATTATTAATTCATGCAGTTATGGCCGCTCGCTCTGTCTGCACAGTTGGAATGTCTGATCGGCAGGCTAGGCGTCGCACACGGAGTTCACAGCGTTGTACAGATACATGACGAAGTGACGACATTTTAAAAATACGCATGTTACGCACAGCTGTGTAATGCCTGTATCAAACCTTTAAAAACGCAAAAATAAAAAATTAAAAAAAAAAAAAATTCTGGGCATGACTCATAAACCTTTCTACCGTTTCTTAAATTTATAGACCAACAGATCTATGACTGTTACTGCTTTATGATATTTATATCTGTACTTTATTACGTGCAGATTCTGTGTGCGGTATGTTTGCCATCTCTTTTTTTTGGCAACGTCGCCAGTTTTATGGTAACTTACAAACACTGTTTCATGCCTGCTGTTTATCCCTACCATACATGTATTTGGCACGTCTAGCTGCAGTAGAGGTGCATGCAGGGTGAGAGAGCCTGAGGGAAAGAAGCTGCTTGCAAGACCTAGGCGTGGGTGGATAATATTAAATTGGATCTTCAAAAAAATATGACTGGTCGTGGATTGGATTAGTCTGGCTCTGGATGGGGAGAAGTGTCGGGCTGTTGTGAACACGGGCATGAACATTCGTGTTCCATAAAGTGCAGGGAATTTCTTGACTAAGTGAGAAGCCATTAGCTTCGCAAGAAGGACTATCCTGCATGGAGTTCGTTCGTTAGTTAGTTAATTAGTTAGGTATGGGGGCGTCCATAAGGGCTGCAGTCCTTATGGACGATTGCCCTTGGTTGGTTGGTTGGTTGGTTGGTTGGTTGGTTGGTTGGTTGGTGTTGGTTGGTTGATTGATTGGTTGGTTGGTTAGTTAGTTAGTTCCAGTGTTTAATTAGTTACATCTATCAGAGCGAAGGCCAATAAAAATGTTCGCAGTGCCATCGTCGTGTTATTTTAAATCCTACAAAACTGCTGCCTTAAACAGGTCCATATTCTTAACAAAAAACCCTTTTACAGTACATCATTTGAGGGCGCGAAGTAAGTGGCGCTAGCGTCGCTCCCACTCCATAATTTCGAACGTCCGTCGCGTTGTTACTGATTATAGGAAATTAAAAAGTACGGCGTTAGGGGGGGGGGTTCCTCTTACGCCATCAGTGTTCGTAGGAAGTTTCGTGAAATTCTGTCAACTAATTTATACGTTGCATTAGGGGGGGGGGGGGGGCTTCACAGAAAGCATGATAGTCTTATAGGCGTATTTTTCCCCCCGTTTTGGAAGGAAGATCATATAAGATGATGGGGAGGAGGCGTGGGGATTATTTATTTTTTTTATCAGAAGTGAGACGCCAGACATGCAAGGCCGAGAAGTGGCATCCATTTTGTAATACTAGGTTGCTGTGTGGGTTGGTGCATATCTTTAAACTGTTTCATCAAGTAATGCAACCGACAAGGTACATATTCATGAATCATAAATGTATTTATTATTTAATCTCTGCTACATGTTTCGGCCATATTCAGGGATACCATTTAATACCACAAGAATGCATACCTGTTACATATTTGTTTACAATAAAGGAAATAAGTAAAAGAAGATGGAAACATGAGAGGTTAACTAATAAATGTTTGTAATTTATGAATGCAGGGGCGCACCCAGGGGGGGGGGGGCTGCCGGGCTGCAACCCCTCCCCAAACCCCCAAAACCGAAATTTAAAAAAAAACAGCTTTTGTAAATATTATGATATGAAACGTTTCACGTGATTTACCCTTCAGCCGAAATCAGCCACTGAAATCAGCTGGTGACTAGTACATTAGAATTTTGAAAAATAAATTAATAAAATAAAAAAAAAACAAGAAGATACGAGACTGTGGTTAAGTCATGGGACGTGTAGTTATATTTGTATGTATATAAATGCTGTTGCAGACAGTGTTATGTTGTACTTACGACATGATCTTTATAACACAACTTTTAAAAATCAAACATAAATTGTATATAGCCTCAGGTTCAGCCCCCCCCCCCCCCAAATGAAAAATTCTGGGTGTGCACCTGCATGAATGTGTACCTCGCTGGTAGTAGCCAACTGTTTGATAAAATTGGAGTACACCATTAAAGTGTTACAAAATTCGTTTACAGTCGTCAGGCTCTGCACGTCACTGACAAGTACAGTAACACTCACTATATTTTAACCCTTTACCGTCGAAATTATTCTTGTGAATTCCAACAGTCTGGTCCAAATTAATCTTCCAGAAAATCTGTAATCTTAGAAGTTCAAAATCAGCCACAATATAACAAGAGGTTTGGGGGTAACCCAACACACAAACACTGTAAAATAACGTGTCGATTTCAGCTCGACACTGGACCTAGTACAGTGGAAAACGCTGTCGAATTGAACTCGACAATGGACCGATAAGGATTAATACACTCGGTGCTGGATACAGGAGCTACAGAATATATGCTGATATGCACGTGTTTGCTTGTGTGATTGCAGTGGGTTGAGGAGAGCTTCACCAACTTCGAGAAGGGCATCAACTGGAGGTCATACGTTGTTTGTGATGTGGCATACAACAACGTGAATAACTGGCTGTGGACTCCATTTGTGGAGCGAGGGATTGCCAACCGTATCTATATTGAGATCAAGTTCACAATCCGGGATTGCTCGTTGTTCCCGGGCAATGCCCTGTCGTGTAAAGAGACGTTCAGCTTGCTGTACTACGAGTTCGATGCGGCAACGAGAGAACCGCCGCCATGGGAACCCGAGAGCTACAAGTTGATTGGTAAGAATACTTTTTTTTTTGTGGTGAAGGGCCCCGCAGCAGACGCTACGGACGCACCGCAGCCTTGAGGCTTATTGTGCAACCCTGTGATGAAGATGATTAGCTTTCTTCCGTTTTTCCTTGTAATGGAGCACCGGTGGAATGAAACTGACAGGGGAAAACCGAAGTACTCGGGGAAAAACCTGTCACAGTGCCACTTTGTCCACCACAAATCCCACATGGACTGACCCCGGGATCGAACCAGGGTTTCCGCGGTGAGAGCCCGGCGACTAACCGCCTGAGCCATGGCACGGCCTTCAGAAGACGTTACGCTCTGTTACAGCAAGCAGGCCTGTCGTATTGTCTGTAGACTGAACGGCGTAACGACCTTCTATGGTTCATCCCTGTGCGTTACTTATGCAAGGAGACCAATAATAATCCGTAAAACACAAAACATTAACAATTAACAAGATGAAATGTGTAACGTAACATGGTAGCTCGTTCGCGTAACCATTGCAATGGAAACGGACCATTGTGTAATGCTGAGTAACGTGTCACTGTCAATGCTTTTATGGGGAATTTATCTCGCCGGCAACAGTAAAACGTACTTAGGTCTTCATGTAAAATGCCCTATTTTTTTTTTGCCCGCTTTTAACCAAATTTAGATTTGCTCGACAGATTTTTATAAATTCCCCCAATATCGAATTTCGTTGAAATCCTTCCAGTGGGAGCCGCGCTGATGTGTGCGGTGGACGGACGGACACATGACGAAGCCAATAGGCGCTTTTTCACGACTGTGCAACGCTCATGAAAACCGAACTGCGGGTAACGGCTTAATACGTGCCGAAACATGTAGCTCGTATTAGGTTTTTAAGTAAACAAGCATTCTTTTCGACGGATATTTATTGGTCTCTGGACAACGCAATGCCTGCACCAGAACCAAAATTTTCCTTTCAGTTTTATTTGATCTTCTGTAGGTTTATAACTGATTACTGTCTTTGGCCACCTGTCGTTACTGTGCGGGCATTTTTGTGGAAACGTGTCGCTAGTTACTTCCCGTCGGCTCGCTTAATAATGAATTCCGACGAGCAATGAGTAATTGTATGTTGGACGTGACACGTCTGTTTCTCACTGTTGTATTTGACCACTGGTTCAACCAATATTTTGTGTAACTTAGTATACTGTCCAACTTGTGGGCATTATCAGCGCAGTCAATTTATTACACCAACTAAAGGCACTCTAATTTCCACATGTAGTGTTATACATAATGCTCTAACACGTTTCGGTGCTAGTGCACCATCCTCAGGGAGCACACGTTGCCAGATCTAAAACCAACCGTCATATGGTTCCACAATCTGTTGTAGGCAAGTTGGTAATATCTCTATTGTATAAAAGGTAAGCCTCTATTATAAAATATATGTAGATAAAACAGGATTAAATAGTCTGTACAAGACAAACATGATTTTTAACAAACTATAACATAACATATAATGCCACAACACTAGAGGTTTCGACCACCAACAATATTATAGCGTGTTAAAAGTCGTATTTATCTTGTATAGAATATTGTAATCCTGTTTTAACTGTATGTATTTTAAAGTAGAGGATGTACCTTTTATACGATAGATATTACCAACGTATACAACAGATTGTGGAACTATATGACGGTTGGTTTTATATCTGGCAGCGTGTGCTCCCTGAGGATGGTGCAATAGCAGCGAAACATGTTACAACTTTTGTAAAACACTTGCATGTGAATACTGGAGTGCATTTGGTTGGTGTAATAAACTGACTGTGTTGGTCAAGACAGTGCATGGAGTCAACAATTTTAAAGCAGTTTTAAAATTCTGGGCATTATGTTTAGCCTGATGATGACTTTGTTATAAAAGCCGAAACATGTAGCGATTTATTGTAAACAAAAGAAAGTTAAAAAGTTATATTGGTTTCGGTACCATCGATAAAATGTGTTGGTACCCCAGGGGTATAATGATTTGGCTACAGCCAGGGGCGTGGCTGGGGGAAGGGGGGAGTGGTGCGGCCGCCGGGGCGACACAATAAATATTTTGAATGAAACATCTGATTTTCTCCTTGAAATATATTTTAAATTACTGGGTCAAGTACAAGGAAACGCCATTAATAATTGTTATTTTTTTCAAGTTCATCATTTCTACTGGGGGGCGGCAATTGCGATTGCTGGCCCCCGGGGGCCAAGAAACCTAGCTACACCACTGGCAGCAGCTACTGAGATTGTTAGCACTAGTGGTATCCATGATTATGAATCAACAGTGACATGTATGAGAAGTGGGGGGGGAATCCAATTAGTATTTTCCTGAGTGCAGTGCTGCCAACTGATGAAGTGTTTGTTTTGTAGGTCGAATAGCAGCGGGGGAGGGTAGATTCAACACAAACACTGAAGTGATCATAAACACTGAAGTCAAGTCCATTCCTGTCACAAAGAAAGGGGTGTACTTTGCGTTCCGTGACCAAGGAGCCTGCATATCCCTTCTAGCCATTAAGGTACATACTTTCAACTTTTTTTTTTCTTGCATGCTGTCTTTGAAATAGGCAATAATTTGTGCATGTACCAAATTGTAAGAGTGTTTTTCATTACAGGTGTGCTGTTTCTGATGAATTGTGGTGGATCGGTGACCGGTACTTGATGATGTAGATTTATTACATAAAACCTTACAGTTTCCAAATGGCCCCCCCCCCCTTGTGTTCTGCTGTTAAGTAATACACTGAGCATTCTTGAATAAAGCATTGCAGTTCACAAATACACAGTTCACAGCGACATGTGTTATTTGGTTGATACAGCCTGTTGTTGAGCCTTTATACTGTACTTTAATGGCATTGTTGTAGGATAATTTTCTTTGGGCACTGCCCATTTCCTGGTTTAAAGAATCCACTACTAGCCAGCTTCAGAGCGCCCTGACAAGAGACTGTGCCCAAAGAAAATTGTTCCATGCAATATAAAATTCGCTATCCGAAATTTCAGCATCGAAATCCATACTGTGTAAAACATGTATTTCTGAATGGTTAAGGAGAAATTCCGGTCTTTCAGTCAATGTGCAGTTGTAAAGGTCAGACTGTTGCATTTAAGTGAATAATCCTGCCGATGACCAGCACTGTTGTATTAGATGCAGTATCAGTAAACTAATACAGCACTGTACCCTATCCTACAATATTTTTTCCCATTTTACAAATTTTACAAAAAAGTTATGTGTATTTATTGTTTCTTCATCTGAGTTACATGTGTGTTGCAGCATAGGCTGCTGCTAATCAAACTGTGGGTGGTAACATAAATCACAGAGTTCCTTTTTAAGTACTTGTCTCGTCTCCCATCTCCTTTAAATAGAATACATGCATCAAGAAATTTGCTTTATTATATTTTCCTTTTGTCAGTATGTTTGCCTAGCATGCATGGGACAGTTAAGAAACACATACAAAATTTTGTTCAGAAACCTAAATGAAACTACTGGAGGGATAAAATGTAGAGAGGAGGATAATATTAAAGTTTATTAAAGGTGAAGATGTGAACTGGTTAGCATCAAACTGCCTACTTCTGTATAATTATGGGCGTGAATTTTTGGATTCCATGAAACAGAAATTGTTAGCATCTCAGGAATGACTCTGTTGAATGCAATTCGTTAATTTCTTTCGTTTTTTTTTGTCAGGTTAAGGGACCATTTTTCACTGTCACATGGAGCAGTGAACAAATTAATGTTTTATGTACATATGTGGACACTGAATGTTAGGTGTATTATATCACATGCCCTGAGGTTACTGTGAATATGTTATGTTACCAGGTGTACTACATCACATGCCCTGAGGTTACTGTGAATATGTTCTGTTACCAGGTGTACTACATCACATGCCCTGAGGTTACTGTGAATATGTTATGTTACCAGGTGTACTACATCACATGCTCCGAGGTTACTGTGAATATGTTATGTTACCAGGTGTACTACATCACATGCTCCAGGGTTACTGTGAATATGTTCTGTTACCAGGTGTACTACATCACATGCCCTGAGGTTACTGTGAATATGTTCTGTTACCAGGTGTACTACATCATATGCCCTGAGGTTACTGTGAATATGTTCTGTTACCAGGTGTACTACATCACATGCTCCGAGGTTACTGTGAATATGTTCTGTTACCAGGTGTACTACATCACATGCTCTGAGGTTACTGTGAATATGTTCTGTTACCAGGTGTACTACATCACATGCTCCGAGGTTACTGTGAATATGTTCTGTTACCAGGTGTACTACATCACATGCTCCGAGGTTACTGTGAATATGTTCTGTTACCAGGTGTACTACATCACATGCCCTGAGGTTACTGTGAATATGTTCTGTTACCAGGTGTACTACATCACATGCCCTGAGGTTACTGTGAATATGTTATGTTACCAGGTGTACTACATCACATGCTCCGAGGTTACTGTGAATATGTTCTGTTACCAGGTGTACTACATCACATGCCCTGAGGTTACAGTGAATATGTTGTTACCAGGTGTACTACATCACATGCCCTGAGGTTACTGTGAATATGTTATGTTACCAGGTGTACTACATCACATGCCCTGAGGTTACTGTGAATATGTTCTGTTATCAGGTGTACTACATCACATGCCCTGAGGTTACTGTGAATATGTTCTGTTACCAGGTGTACTACATCACATGCCCTGAGGTTACAGTGAATATGTTATGTTACCAGGTGTACTACATCACATGTCCTGAGGTTACTGTGAATATGTTCTGTTACCAGGTGTACTACATCACATGCCCTGAGGTTACTGTGAATATGTTCTGTTACCAGGTGTACTACATCACATGCCCTGAGGTTACTGTGAATATGTTATGTTACCAGGTGTACTACATCACATGCCCCAAGGTTACTGTGAATATGTTCTGTTACCAGGTGTACTGCATCACATGCCCTGAGGTTACTGTGAATATGTTCTGTTACCAGGTGTACTACATCACATGCCCTGAGGTTACTGTCAATATGTTATGTTACCAGGTGTATTACATCACATGCCCCGAGGTTACTGTGAATTTGTTCTGTTATCAGGTGTACTACATCACATGCCCTGAGGTTACTGTGAATATGTTCTGTTACCAGGTGTACTACATCACATGCTCCGAGGTTACTGTGAATATGTTCTGTTACCAGGTGTACTACATCACATGCCCTGAGGTTACTGTGAATATGTTATGTTACCAGGTGTACTACATCACATGCCCCGAGGTTACTGTGAATATGTTCTGTTATCAGGTGTACTACATCACATGCCCTGAGGTTACTGTGAATATGTTATGTTACCAGGTGTACTACATCACATGCCCCGAGGTTACTGTGAATATGTTCTGTTATCAGGTGTACTACATCACATGCCCTGAGGTTACTGTGAATTTTGCCCACTTTCCTACGACACCAACAGGGCGTGAGGTAACATTCATTGAACAAGCAACAGGCCGGTGTGTGGAAAATGCGGAGGTGGTGGATACTCCCACTTATCTTTGCAAGGGTGACGGGAAGTGGTACTTACCGACTGGTGGTTGCAAGTGCAAGGCTGGTTTTGAGGCTGATCCAGAGAAGCAAACTTGCAATGGTAAACTTGCATTGCTATTTTGTTTATAATTCATGTATCTAGCGACATCTCACTAACAATCTGTCACGTTTGCTAACATAATTTCCTCAACAGTTGGTTTGTTTGACCAAAAATTAGAGGCATGACTATATGTGGGTTTACCAAAGTGGAGATAAAGAAATTTAAAATGCAGTTCATGAATGAGAAATTTTAATCATTTAATATTGAGATCTTCATTAACATTTGAGGAATACTATCCACAAATTTTAGGTGGTAGGTGTAATTGTAATAATAGTTGGAATTCACTTAAAGTTAAATAAAGCAAATTTGTCACTCTTCCTAAGCAGTATACATTTCTGACTCTGCAACAGACAAAGGGGAGTTGGTGAGTGGAATCCAGGATGTAATCTGGACTTGATAATAAGACATTCTAATCCATCCAGGGATCAAATAACAGTCATATAGCCCATAGTCAATTTACAGACACACAAATCACATGTTCTGTCCGAACACAGATATGATGTTCAGCCCTGGTTAGAAAATATTACAGAGTCAAACTTTGTCACCTGCTTCCTCTAATTCTTGTGCCGTAAGAACATAGCACACTGAAATTATCAGAGAGTTTGCCTCTCCCTTGAACTGTCTGAACATTTTCTTCAATATGCAGAGTCATATGTCATCCAATCGTGATGTAATGAAACTGGCATGAAGGCTAACATATGTGTGATTTGCTTTTGTTTTCTGAAGTTTGCCCTCCAGGTAAATACAAGCATGCTACAGGAGATGAACGTTGCCAACCCTGCCCAGACCATAGCAAGGCACCAGACTATGGCTTTTCTGAGTGCCGCTGTAACTCAGGGTATTACAGGGCAGCCAAAGATCCCAAGAACATGCCTTGCACTCGTAAGTTTTAATTTATTGCTCGACATGTAGAATGGATGTTCCCAAAAATACAATTAATTGTAAAGCTGTTGTTGTACATTAGCACAGAGAGTGTAGCATTTCCTTGACTATTATTGTTAGGCAGTGACATAATATAAATATTCTTAGTGACATTTGTCAGTTCTGACTGCCGAAGGTGTTGGCAACTGTGACTCAAACACTGCAGGGGCTGGGACATTTTGATATAATCTAAAATATATGAATAATATGCATGCTTTGGATTAAGTTCATAAATAGGAACCAGAGGTTAGTGAATGGATTTTATTTTGCCTTATAATTGCCTGCTGTATCTCTTGAGGTTTATATCAGACATCAGCTTACTAACTTATGCTTACTTTACATATACTTGGTAAGTAATACAAAATGCATTTGTTAAGAACATTGTTAATTTATTGTTAACAACTTTTTAATAAGGTGTGTATTTTATATCATGTACAGTTTTTGTATTAATAGTCATTTCTTTAGTAGAAAATTGAGAATGTTTGATATGAATTTTATGTAAACTAGGTGTTATATTGGGGATCCCGAGTGCCACATTTTGTTCAAATGCATTGACATCTTTGTGAAATAATGCACAGATACAGACATGACCAAACCAGTAACATAATATTTTCAAACATCCTTTGAAAGTAGTGCTTCATACGTCTGTACATGAACGAGAACAGTAAAAAATATGCACTAAGTCAAAATAATGCCAGTTCTGACAATTGACATTAAAGCTATATACAGTAATATTCCTGATATTTAATTAAGCAGACATTACCACTGAAACATCAAATTAGAACAGTCTTATCAACCATGACTACAGTATAGCAAGTTGTAAGGGTCTCTAAGAAATGGGACCAACAAAGTTAAAATTCACGTTTTCATCTGAGTTGAAAAGCATCTAGTGAAGTAACACCATTAGCGGGCCAAGATATTGCTGGTCTCTTGGCTTCAGACTATTCAGTGAGTAAAGGGAAGGTGGGTGGATTTTGGAAAATGGGAAGGAGTACCAGGTCGAGAGGACACCCACCCTCTCATTAGCCAGTTGGATGGGTGCAGGTGTTCCTGACCTTAGATGCCTGCTTCTTACTGACAATGGCTGCCACCACACCACTCTTGCTCCTTCAGACAAGACAGTTCATTAAAAAAATATTGCACAGTGCATTTTGGAAAAGGAATTCTGAAATTTCAAGCCTTATTGCAACCACCTCATTAAGCTGACTTCTGGTATGCTCAGGTTTTTCATGGATAAAGAAGTTGTGTTTTCTGGAACTTCTAAGGAACTGTATAGTTAGATCCAAACCAAGATTAACTTACGTGCTTTGAGTTCAGTCAAGTGTCAGGTCAGAGGTGAAGTCTTAACTGAGGTTGTGTTAACGTGCCATTGGTATGGTCTTTTGAGGAATTCAGTCATTAAGAAATGAGTACAAGGCAAGTTGTGAACACTGACTGTGAGGAAAAACATATTCTAGTGCCATTTTTACTGCAAGTTCCATGATCTGCCCTGAGCTTGAACCCAGGTATCCATGGTGAGGAGCCAACAGCCAATCCCCTGAACTGGCATTATCTCAGTTAAAATGTAATAATAAATTTAAAATTCATTACACCCGTTCGCACATTTTCACGTACAGTTGGTACATTAAAAACTTTGTTGTTCTGGTATCTTACAAGTACATGTTTATTTGAACACACAACACTTGACCAACAGATGCACTCTTGTTATACGTTTTTGTATTGTAATAAGAGTGCATCTGTTGGTCAAGGGTTACGTGTTCAAATGACAATGCACGGTATGAATAGCATAAAGTTTACATGTTTATTGTTTGTAAATCTTACTTTTAGTTTCTTAAATCGGCATTGAAGTTGTACATGAAATATGTAATGAGGTTATTGTAATTTTGAAGGCAGTTGTATAGTCTTTTATGTGTTTTAATAAGTGTTTAGCCTAATGATGATCCTTTAGGGCCGAAACATGTTGCAATAAATACTACAAATAGAGTTGTGGTAGCGGTGTTTACTCCTTTAATTTAAAGGTTATTGTAGTTAGATAATTGGAATGAAAGTGAAGGAACTTTTATATTTTTCAAGACAAGGGCCAGTATGCGTTAATGGTAGTATCAGCTTCCAAAACTGAGAGTTGAAATGGCAGGATTAATTGGCAGCTAAGAATGAGTGATTTATACCAGGAGTTGTAGGTAATGTAAGGAGAGACAGAATATCAGTGCACTTGACAAGGTAAGAAGAGCCAATAACTGTTCCTTTGAAACTGCAGTAGAGCAGTATCTTTGTCAGACGTCAGTTTTAGTATTTGGCTAGAATGCTGAACACAGAGCAACTAAACTGGTACTGTCCTGAATTCAAGTACCATGGCACACTATTAGGCAAAATGTAAATTGATTCTCACATCCTGACTTTATGTAATTGACATTAAGCCATAATTTACAGGCAAATTCTATCCTACAGTTGTTAATAGTGTTAATTTGTTCTGACATGCAGAACCACCATCTGCCCCACAAAATCTGACAGTGGGATTTGTGGACCAGTCGACGGTAATCCTGTCCTGGACACCTCCTTACTTCCAAGGAGGAAGAGTGGACACTGTATACAGGGTAGAGTGTGATTCCTGTGGACCTGGTGTCTCGTATAATCCTAGCACAGTGAGTATACATTGTTTTATGGCACATTTACTTTCTGCAGCAAGTTAGATTTTGATTGTGAGTGGGTGACTTACACCTTCAGCATTTGTCGCATCACTAAAGAGGGTAAGTTTGGGCCTACCAGTATGAATTGGGCAGTAACAGGAGCAGATATACATTTCCATGACAGAGGCTTTCATAATTTGTACTGTGCACCTAGTATTATTAGGGTAATTGGATCAAGGAGAACAAGATGGATGGGGCATGTAACATTCATGGGGGAAGTAAAATGTGTACAGTTCAAATGTCAAGAAGCTCAAAGGAAGAAATGTCACTTGTGAGGAGGAGGCATACTGCACTATATGGCAGCACATTATTCAGAAATAAAGTATTGTGTGTGGATACAGCTGCTTAAGAATAGGGCCCACTGCTAGACTTTCGTCTTCATAATGATAAACCTTTGGATTCTGTAAAAGTAAGAAATTTTATGCCAAGATGAATAACTGTCACGCTCTTCAAGAATGTACAGTGGTTTAGCTATGGAACTGGTCACTTACTTCAGGCATACAACTACGAAAAAAGAAAAAGCAAAGTGATCATTGGCTTTCATATCAGCAGGGGCTTTATTGAATGGCCTAGTTATTATCAGCTGACTCTATCATAGCATGAGTGAGTGAATGGGTCATTGGGTGGTTAATGAGATGCTTAGTTAATTACCTACTGCAGCGACCTGTCTGAAAGATTTGTACACAAATTATCAGTGTGTGGAAAGGAAATGTTAGGTGTCATATATTTATAAGCTGTAACCAAGAAAAAGGGAACAACAAGAAGTCAATGCCATTAATAGAAAATTTGCTGTTTGTTTCTGTTTTGAATAGAGCATTGAGATTATTTATCAGTCAGTAATGCTTTCATGTTTCTGCATGTAAATACCAATGGCTGGCTGACATATTTTGTGATGTAAAGTAACACCAATTTGGAAAAGTAACCTGAACACATGTTTAATATAAGTTGTGTGTGTGTTTTTTTTTCTCCCCAGGGTGTTTTCAATGACACAAAAGTCACCATAACCGGGCTGAATGCTGTTACAACATACCGGTTTCAAGTTTTTGCAGAAAATGGGATAACAGAGTTGGCAGGCGAAAGTGATTATGTTGATATTACAGTAACCACAGAGGCCTCTGTCCCATCCAGTGTCATAAATGTTCGAGTGACATCTGTCAAGTCCACTGAAATGTCTTTAGCATGGGATCCACCACACACCAATGATGCCACTGATGCAGAAGGTGATATTGTTGAGATGTATGAGGTGAGTGTAACTTACATCATTTTTTTCTCAGGTATGTTCTTTCTTGTGGGTTTCTTCACGTGATATGTTAAATATGTTCTTTATTGTGCAGGTTCGCTGTTTTGTTCGCCACGATGATGGTAATGCATCCAGCACGCTTACAAAGGAGCAGCAAACGACATTCACAGGGTTACGTCAGAGAACTGAATATGGCTTCCAGGTTCGAGCTAAAACAACCCATGGGTGGGGAGAATTCAGCCCAACCGTGTTCAAAACGACAGGTCAGATACTGGGAACAGGTGAGTAGCAGAACGCAGGTGAAGTGTTGTTGGGTAGAAACTGTAGCAAACACATCAGATCCAGGGTGTGTACCTTCTGTTCTATTTTACTTGTGATTATGTTACTTCATTGAATACAACTGTGATGCAAGGTGTGTGGTCTCCCATTATGCCAGCTGAGTAAGTGAAGCTATTATTACAGTTTTAAGATATCGGCACACAAAGTCTTCGTTTATTAAATATCAAGAAGACCAGTGTAAACTTATGATATGTGCTGGAGTCAGCTGTTGTTAATGTTGGTTATTGTATGGAGGTGCAATATGGGGAGTATTGAGTGCTCTTACCTCAGCTTTACTTTAGTAAAGTATGTTCACTGTGTGGCAGTTCATGATGTTAACACTTTGTTTAATTTTTTTAAACATTTGCATTTATTTCAGCTCCATTATGTTTTCATTACAGCAATTGTGGGTGATGATGACAACATGCAGGTGCGAATTATTGCGACAGTCATCGTGGTGGTTGTCATGTTCTTGGTTGCAGTCATCATTGTGGCTGTCCTCTTCTTCCGAAGGTATATTTTACAGCATCATACTCATCCAACAGAGCTTGAAAGTTTTGTTTTTAATAATATTGCCAGTTCTGTAAATTTTTCTTAATACATCCTATATCAAAGAAGGTAACATACGCAGACAAGGCGAAATATAGAGAGATGCTTGATTCTGTTCCTAGGGTGAAAGTAAGGCGAGCAGTGAGATTATATTGAAATACTGGGTATCAGGGAAAGGTTGACTTGAAGGAAAAATTCACACTTGGAAACTTTTTAATTTAAAGATAAAACAGCCCAATAACATTTTGTTCTTGCTTTACATTCCTGACAGGAAATGTCAGCAGTCTTAAGGCTCGTGACATTTGAATCTATGGTAGGACGCTGCCTAGCCCAATTGATATGTTTTGGAAGCGTTTGTTTAAAAACTGATGGTTGCTGTAACCAAAATGTGGGGGCACGCTGTTGTGTATGATTAGGCAGTCTAAAATGTCATAATTCACTGAACTGTATCCAGATTGAAGTGACGTGAAGTAAGTGGCTAATAAATTATCTCTTGTCTTTGAAGGAGGGGCAGTGATGAATGCAATAAGAAACAGCCAAGTGACTGTGACAAGTTAGAGTATCGAAATGGAGAAGGTGAGTTACCAGTTATTAATTTATTAGATATTTTACTTACTACATTCATGTGGTTTAAATAGACAGATATAGCCTACAGAGTAGTTTAAGTAAACAGTTACAGCCTGCAGGGAACTCTGTATTTACACCCTGTAGTACAGATAATTTTTATAGTAGATACCAGTATTTACACAAAATTAGCATAAAGCCTGTAGCCCCATACATGTTGCAAACATTTGGGTTTGAAGTTTAAAAACTAACTGTTTGTAAGCTTTTAATGTGGTCTATGAACAGTGAAGTCCTACAAGCATTTTAGTACAGAGGAATAACTACGCACAAAATATTAATTTCTGTCGAGAACTTATTGTATCATCAGCAGCGCTGACAACCAAATTTGTTTTTTTTGCATAAACGTGTCTTAGAAGTAATCAGAATTCTGGGAAAAAGTCAAATTGACACATTGCACTGAGCCTCTCACCAGACACACTGCAAACTGCTTGTCAGTGACATTGCTGCATGTTGCCAGTGTTTTCTGTGATGAGATACATCTGTTGTTGCTTGGTAACATGACAGAGGTTTAACAGAGATGTGATTAAATCGTGTAGTTATGGATCCAAATACAAAAGCAGTTACTGTAAGGAATTTCAGGATTATTACAATGCATTTTTCTGAGTTTTTACTAAAGAAAATGAACCATGGAATATCATCTCGTGATTACATGAAATGTCAACTCTAATTATTAATTTGACTACTGACATCCATAGAAGTTCAGTGGTTTCAGGTAGGAAAGTTCGTTGAATGAATGGATGAATTGTCTGAGACATTAAAGAAATAGTTTGATGATAACAGTGATGTGGTGATGAAAGAGACGCATGTTGTGATCATCTTAGGTTAATAAACCGTGCCACAGTTTTCTTAGAGACTATGGTAAACCACAAATAAATTCGCTGCCTGGTTGTTAAGAGGTACTTCTTACCAAATAGAAGTCAGGTGCTGTACCAATGACCTAATTTTTTTCAGTTGAATTTTTGTATTTAAAACATATCAGAATTACGTATTAATCCATTCACAGCTTTTGGATTTATGTGGATCAGTCTGAATCAGCATAAGAAATTGTGTTAGTACTGAGCGTTGGTCAGTAACGTGTATCAAATTAAATTTTTAAAAACTCTTTCATAATTTGATGCACTCGTTTTAGTGTGAAATTCTATTTAAAAAATGGATGTGATTTCTTCACATCAGATGACATATTTGTGCTTCCTTTTGGGATAGTGTTCTATGTAACTGCAAAGTATCACATTTATATGGCCTTACATAATTACAGCTCCTCCTGTTTAATGATACGTAACTGATATGAGTGTGGTGCATTGATCAAATGACAACTGATGGGAAAACTGAAGTACTTGGTAAATAACTTGGCCTCTGCTACAAATATCACATCACCTGCCCTGGGGGTAAAACGACAAACAGACATAGGAATGTGGAATTCTGAATGTAACTGAAGTATTAATGAAGTATAACTGTGTGTTCTTGAAGAATACAAGATGATGCTCATAATCATGCTAACTAATCTTGAAAGTAGTCCCTAATTGAATATGTAAGTAGAGATTTCACATTATATTCACCGTGCATTCTGTCTTATATAATAGCTTTTATTTTAACCAACATATGCACTACACCTTGTCGTCATATATACCCCTACATATGTTTCGACTACTTATTAGTCATCATCAGGGGGATCAAAGTATATAAACACAGACTACACATCCACTATAATAGTTGGTTCACATTCAGTGTTAAAATAAGATGAACTATGTTCACTATAAAAACATTTTAAACGTTTTAATCCAAAAAGGAAAACAAACGCACCTATATATTTTAACCACTGAAGCAAAAATGCTACATGTTTTTGTAGCGAACATAGTGCATCTTATTTTAACATTGAATGTGAACCAACTATTATAGTGGATGTGTAGTCTGTGTTTATATACTTTGATCCCTCTGATGATGACTAATAAGTAGTCGAAACATATGCAGGGGTATATATGACGACAAAGGTGTAGTGCATGTGTTGGTTAAAATAAAAGCTATTATGTAAGTAGAGGTTTGTAAGGGATTCCACAAAATTGTTCGTTATGTTTATTATGTAAATACATATGTGGTTCATGAGCTTTTAAAGAAGAGATTTCACCGTGAACCTCTATCATGTGTTTGCGTTAGTTAAATTGTAGTACAAGAAATTATCACAGTACTGTCTGTGTCCCTTTGTTTTACTCCTGTTTGCTTCCTTGATTACCATGTTTGAAATGGATACCACATTGGCATGCCACGCTATACGTTGGTATGCTACGCTGTGCGTTATAATTGTGATGTACCTGTAAGCTGGCTTGAGGCAGAGGCAATGTCACTGTCAGGTGTTGTCTGTCACTGTGCTTAGTTTTAGTAACTTGTACTGTGTTCAGTGTTCTGTCTCGTCTATATAACATTGTTGCACACCAATTCACTGGCAGTGTTATTGTTGTCGTAACTGTTGCTTGCAGAAATGACAGTCATGTATCACGTTGTAAATTTAAAGTGGTCAGGGTGGTCAGTCACTGCAAAGCTGTTGTGGTACAGTTTAGTGTCTGTAGCGCAGTTTACTGTGTTCCTTGAACAAAATGCATGAAATGAACACATGGAAATGTCACATCTGCATATGAGGCATTTTACGTACCTGAACGTACTGAAATGAGTGGAGTTAAATTTGACATTTAGTGTCTTACACAAAGTGCAGTTTGTCAAGCTTCATTTTGGTTTATATTGGACCAATGTAATGTGTACTTGAACCTTAGATGAAACATCACAGATATAACATTTGAAAAACCTGCATTCACAAGTGATTGCACATAGGAAAACACCCCTAGAAATTTATTATATATATTTAGGCAACAAGGATATTTTCTGCATAATCTCTGTTTTATTTTCCACAAAATTCCATTTATTTCTTAATTTTATCTTTTTCTGTTCAAATAATATGGTTCTTATAAACCATCCACTAAAATTTAAATAACCATCCCAATAGGATAAAGGTTTTAAAAAAGTCTTTATCTTATGTAAGATAACTCGTTAAAGTCTACAGCTTTTATTTGCATATTTTTTAATTTGGTAAATATTTTATAAGATACAAGAAGTACAATATCTGTAGTATGAACACTTTTCCAAGATTTTTGTCACCAGTGTTCAAACATCAGCACTACAGAGATAGGCAAAATCACACAGAGTACATTTGAAAAACATGTTTTGCACTGCCATCTGCCGTCATATCATCAAGAACAGTTATGTAAGGTCATTGCAGTTGTTCATTACCATGTAGTTGGTGAGTGTACAGGTATGTTAGTGTAAATAATACATCAGTATGCATCCCATACCTTTGCTTTAACTAAGGATGCACATGCACTTGTGTGATTACAAATTACTATTCATATTCTTGTTTGAAACATCTTTGGTTATTCAGTAAAGGTTGTTTCAAATTTTTAATACTGCCCTTTAGTTTCTTAGTTACCGTTACTAATTTTGAATCATGTTCTGAAGTTAGCAATTGTGATGAATCAGATGATGTGAACAGAATTTCTTCAAGTTTATTGGAATTGTAAAAATGTGTATAACCCCTCTCTCCCTTAAATCTGGTACACAAAAAGAAGCCATGATGGATGGCATAACATTGTGCTATCTGTATTAGGAACTGGTACTTACATTTCATCATCAAACTCAACCTTTATTACTGAACAACTTGCCACATTACCTGTATCAACATGTTTCGACTTAAGTAGGCATTATCACACCAATCTGCTAAAATATTAAATGTGACAAGTTGTTTATTAATAAAGGTTGTGCTTGACAGTGTGTATGTACTGTTTGTTAATAAAGAAACCTTATGTATCTAAGGGTTGACTAGACTGTTAATTCATAACAGTAACCATTGTAAAATACATGATAGCCAGATGTAATTTTCCCCATCTCACAGAAGCTTAAATTCTCACAAATCCTAAGCAGTGATCACATGCATTAGAAAACAAAGTATTTGCCACATATGATTCATAAAAGAGGTTTTACTAAACAGCACATGATTTGTGTTGCATTGTCTTCTGTGGTCACTCATGCAGAGTGCATGTTCACAATTTTGCCACTTCATTTGCTTGGAACTGTGGTTGGTGGAGGACAAGAAGATGAATGCTGCACTTAATCAGTTTATGGAGGACAGTAACAGTACAGACTAACACATGAACGTAATTCCTTAAAAGCTGAGTATTTAATGCTTGGTTTTGCAGCTGTGGCCACCCTGATTACCATAGATATTCAATATCAACGATAAACCTTAGTGGGTTGTGTGTCACCAGAAGTAACAGTGTCATATTGTAGCAAATGCACCACAAAGAGAGGATTATTAATAACCCTTCCTGTTGTAATAAATTACTAAAATTCCTAAATTCTTTCAGCAAAAGTTGTCGATTGAATTTTTTTGTTGCATGCATTAATTAGTCCACTGCATTTAAAAGTAAGTTATTCCTGTGATCTATGATCACGTACATGAACTCGAATAAAAGCAGTATAAATGAGTAATAAATACAGCTTGAGAGACAAATTTGTACAGAGGATATGTTGGAAATTAAAAAAAGGGAAGTTCACACGTGTGGAATATATTGTGTATGACACAGGAAGGTTTAAAGTTTTGTAAATGCAACTTTAACACATTTTAATCCAGTTTTCCTGAGACTCATAACTGGTGAAAGTATGGGCACTAGGAGAAATGATGATTTAAGTTTCCAAGTGGCAGAAATTTTGTCATATACCTCAGTGAACACAGTGACTGCCTATGGGTTGGATAACTGGGTTGTGATTTTTCCCATGCCTGGTGCCTACCGAGCCTCCTGTCTAGTGCGTACAAAGGGTAGTATAGCCAGGCATGAAGCTGAGCACTCATCTCCATCTAGTGTGGGGGGTTAGGAATGTGTGGAGCTGTACCTCGCGTTCCACATTCATCTTCATGATATGATGTTTAATGAAGAAATGCACAATGTCATGTTCAGTATGTGACTGAGATGGTCTTGGAACAGTAGCACTGCAATAACTAAATGAAATATGACACTCACAGCCAGACTTCCCATTCTTATGTAGGAGAAAATGTGTCATTTCTCATTTGTCATGAAAGAAGAGAATGGAATTAAATAAAGTTGTAGTAAAATGAATCTTCAGAATATCAGAAAAGAGTGCTCAGTTTTAAATGTGAAATGCCTTCTCTACACTTGCATTATTTTTACAGTTTCTGATTTGTATTAAGATATTTAAATTTTTTATCTTTTTTGTTCTGTTGAGTAGGTGCTGGTATGCCATATTACTGGATACCACAAGAAAAAGTCATGCTTACAAAACTTCAAACTTCAAATTTTGTTATGCTTTTGCCTTCATCAGTGGTAGACATCTGTTGTATTTTGTACGGGATGAACTTGCAGTTTGGTTTGCAATTGAAGTTTTTAGTTTCGCTGAAGAATATTAAATTGAATTTGAAAGAAGAATGTTAGAAATGTGTAAACATATTCATAATGAAGTATATCATAACCCGGTATTTTCCAAGCTTTTTTCCACAGAGGTACCCCTAAAATAATTTTTTATATCCCAAGGAACCCCTATCTGTGAACACATTCACAGGTCAGTGAGGAATGCAATACAATTACTGCTTAATTACTGTCAAGAAGACTTATTTCTGAACAGGGACTCAGCTTATATTGTAATAAAAAAGTGAAGCATTCTTCCTATATTTCAAGGCATGTGGGGTGTTTTTCACAATATTTCAAAATTGATGTATATTTATTGCACAATTTCCTTGGAAGCCCGAATAATGTTCTGCAGAACTGTAGTTGGAAACACTGCCAAAACCATTGTAACCATTAGATTTGGAATACTAACTTATGCATAAAACTATCTATAGGCTTAAAGATAGGGCCTTATTACCAGCCTACTTATTGGCAGACGAATTACTTGTTATGAAGAATCGTTTGTTCACTGCAAGCCTGTAAGAAAAATTAGGAACCTATGAGGGCCTCTGAAGAACTGCTGGACAAATGAGCTGGAACAGATCAATAAGAGGCTGAACTCCTTGGCTGCTAGATGATGGATAATAGATTATATTATCATCATCATCATCATCATCATGTGCAAATTTGTAGAAGGTTTTTCCTGTACACATTTCTGTTTGTGTTGCATTTGCTGGTGTATCACTTAACCATTCATGTTGCTTACACCGTGTTCATTTCGTCTTTATCTAACCAGCTGATTACTTTGGCACATCCTGCCTTTTATTATTTTCCCTGTCTCTATTTGTTTTTATCTTTTACATGCAATTGTCACTCCTGCCAACATTGCCAATGAACCAACAAATCAATCAAGCAGGACTAGTAGTCACCTACAGTAAGTTGTTCAGTTGGTGCACCTGCTAATTTGCTCACGTGCTTGCTCGATTGTCATGCAACTTGAATGTGTAGAGTAGAATTGGAAAGTAGTTCAGTTACATCAGTTTAGTAGTTCTGTAATTAGTCTCTCACCTTGTTATCTTTTGTTGTTTTCCATTCAGATCAGTTAGAGAGAAATAGAAATTTAGTTTTCTTCTCAGTTTATTACCATTCATTGTTTTTGGTATTGGCATGTATTTTTTAACTTATGAATGCAAATTTGTGATGCAGTTGAATATGCTAGTTAGTTAGTTACGAAAGATGAGAATGAGCAAATGTATCTTAACTGGAGTGCTTTCCTGTACCTGTTACTGATATGCTGCTTCCCATGAATCTGCTGGACAAGTTGACAGACATAACTGTGTGATGCACTGCTATCTGTGCATTAAAACAGTATTGCCTTAGCTGAGGCAACTAAGTACCAGTATCAACCATGATAAATGGTTGGCAGAATGGCACTGCAGCATATTTCTTTTGCCCCACAGTATTTCGAGCTTACTGTACCCATCGCAGTAACATCACCACCTCCATTATTTTAAGGTTGTTCATTCGTGCATTGTTCTGATGAATTATAGTCGGTGTATTAAACCAACTAAATGCACACAACTATTCACATATAAATATTACATATATCGCTCTGACGTATATTCCAAATCTAAGACCATTACCGGTTGGTAACTCTTTATATATACACCATTCATTCACAGGACCAGATCCACTTTGGACCGACACATAGTATAATGCCACATCACTAGGGTTCCCACTATCTATGACTAAATTGTAATCTGTTATTCACCTGTAAGAAGCATTTTAATCATATTTTAGTGTTTTAGCTATATGTACTAAATTAATATAAGTTTTATATGGTAATGATATCACCAATGCAGCCTACCGAATGTGGAACCATAAAAAAGTGGCTTGTTTAATGACGAATTGGTTTTAACCTTGGCATCACGTGCTCCCTGAAGATGGTGTTTTGAACCCAAAACATGCCGGAGCGATATATGTAATATTTATATGTGAATAGTTGTGTGCATTTGTTGGTTAAATAAACAGACTATCATTCATCACTACCCGCTTTTTATATGATGAACCTACACAGTCAGTACCTTATCATAACCTTGACCCCCAAGTGATACCTTACCTCAAACCAAGAATTTGGAGTTTTGGGTTATCTTGTCACCCACACAGCTTATATACCATCAAATGATAGAATGATTGCAAATTATGAATGGTTATGGAAGGAACAGATCAGGAACTTTTTTAAGCTACTTCTCCACTGCTGCAGTACCTTATCCAGGATAGCTGGTCTCTAGGCGAGAGTCAAGAAGAGTTTGCATATTGAATATTGACAGTAGTTTTCATATTTTTTTTTAAACAAAGGAGACGTTTTTATGTTGTCCACCGTTTGTTGGACAGATGTTTCCAGTGCACTTGTTTTCAGGTCATAATATTCCTTAGTTTCATACAAAATTCTACATATTGAGATGCTATTCCATAACATTTTGAACCTTTAATCACTGGCTGTTGTCATTGAAGAAAAGTTGAATTTCTTTCTTCTTCTTCTTCTTCTTCTTTGCATGTAGATCAGTTACTGAATCATGATAATGATGTTGGTCACCCAGTACTTACTTTTACATCATCTGTCATCAAAATTTGTTAAGTGTTTTTATTTGTTAGTTATTTATCCACCAGTTTCAACCCATTTTTCTGTTATTTCTTCTTCTCTTATTTTCATAGCGGCCCCCCCCCCCCCCCCCCCCCCCCCCCCCCAGAAATAATATGCCATTATGCTTGAAACTGAGTGACCAAAGAAATGCATACTGAGGCAGTCCTCTTTAATTTTTACATTGTGTAGGGTGAAGAGTTCCATCATTACTCTGAACTGTTGGGACGGGGGCCGGTAGTACAGGGGGAGGGAGGGGGGGGGGAAAAATGTCACATTGTGAAAACCTGAAAACTTTTAGTATATTTCCACTAACCACTGTCTTTTTTTGTTTTCTTTTCTTCTTTTTTTCTCTTTTTTTCTTTCTTTTTTCTTTCTTTTGTATTATTTTGTACTGTTATGTTCTGCACCACTCTTTCAAGTTTGTCTGTTATTGTTGCATCATTTATGTTTGGTTTCATGTGCGTCCTCAGTCCACTGCAACTTGGACAGTCCTTCTATTGTAACCACACATACCAATGGATGTAAGTAGCACGCAACTCCACATAGTTCACATATTTATTTCAAAAGCATACCATCTCATTTTAAAATCTGTTCACCTTTTCTCACTTTATTTAAGGGTCGTGGTACCATAATATCCGAAATATAAGCCAAGCTCCCTTATTGGAATTCAAATTTACAGAAGAATAGATTTTATCCAGTCACTATTCACATACACCAACTGGATGCAACTTTATTTAAAAAACTGTATAGTTTTTTAAAACATATTTAAAATATGTTTTAAAAAACTATACAGTTTTTTTTAAATAAAGTTGCATCCAGTTGGTGTATGTGAATAGTGACTGTGAAAAGATGCACGGTGATTACAGAATAAAGATTTTATCCACTTTTAATTTTTCAGATAGTGTTAAAAATAATACCACTTAAAATCCTATGTTAAGTTAATCTGACAACTTTTTCCTCACTTCCTGCCAGTAACTGCCCTGTACTGTGATACTGTGAAACAACATACAGCTTCCTTCATTACGCACAGCAGCGCTGCCTGTATTAGACCACTTGAATGCCATGTAGTACTGCTGATAAAGACATTTACCCTAGTACAGTAGAATTTCTTTAGTCTGGCACCCACAGGACCGGACAGCCGCCGGATTATCAAATATTCCACATTATCAGACAGTACCTAGACTGACCTAAGTTCTTACAGATAATTTTTTGTTATTGCTCATATACTTAGGCTGTTTAACTAATCAGAGGAGTACTCCATTTTGATATTTCCTTCAGGTGCTGGTTATTAAAATTTCACAGCCAGCCATCACAGAATGTGCACTTGTTGGGTATTTTATTTCATCATGAAAAGACTTAAACTTTTTCAAATAGCACAGGCCCTGTAATGGGTTTTCCTTCTGAACGCATTGCTGTAAACCACTTGTACAACACTTTGTCCAGTTGTGCTGATTTGGGCTCTTTCAATGTCTGTCACTTGAAAATGTCCTTCACGCTTTAACTTGATGCTATAAACGATCATAATTTGTCCTTCTGTTTCTTTATATCATAGCTGACGATCCAGTGTTGTATAAAACCATAATCTCTCTTCAGCTTTCATTACCTTCAACCCTCCTAATTATTTCAAGTTTCTGAGGTATTGTTAAAGTTACATGTTTCTTTTTGCCAGCGGTACCTATTTTACTCATCTTGGGGCCTTTAGAAGCTGTAATAAGAGCGTGATAGGCTCAGTGAGGTCCAGATAACCCAAGATAAAATTACAAAATCGTTATACGCACAGCTACTTTTCTCCAGTGCCAAACTGTCAGGGGTGCCAGATTATCAGGTGCCCGATTAAAGGAACTTCTACTGTATATTTTTGTTAATGAATATGAAATCAATCCTCACTTTCTGTATCTTAAATTAGGAAAATTACTTCATTTATATTCCTGTAAATATGTCTTGTATAAAAACCAGTATGACTATTGCAAGATAGTTTCTGTAGTGGGTGTAAGAATGTGTGGCAAGTGGAAACCAGGTGGTCTAAGGGAGAGATGCTACTGACTTCTGTACCCTAGTCTCAGGTCTGAGATCAGCTGGATTCATTGAAGACACCTCCAAAATTAAACAGTGGGCGGGGCTTGAACAACCCTGCAGGTATTAGCCACAACAACAACTGAATTTGTATACATATATGAGAGTATGGTTGGTCCAGACAGATAAACTTTGAATTTTTAAACACACAGTACAGCACAGAAAATGGTAAATTTGACATTTTTCCATGAAATAATTCAAGGTATAAAAAATCCACATTGCCCACCTGTCCAATTTTATCCCTAGAGCCATATTATGCCTGTCCCATTATTACCAGGCCTGATTAGCTCAACTGAAGTCTCAAATTATGAACAGCAAGGCCTGAAGAATGTGCTAATGTTTTGGATGCTACTCGAGAATTATCACACGGTTGCTAACCCCGAGGATGAAGTAGCATAGATAAAATAGGAATTCTACTTGTATTGGAATATATGTAGTTTGCTGATGTCAGTCACGTATGAAACAGTTTAATAACTTCGGTTGCCAGCAGTACTTACACAGTAGTACTTTCCATGTGCATAAATGAAAGTATGTGCTATGAGAAATATCCTGCATGGTAAGCAATACATTCATATTTAGGCATGTTCACGTCAATAGTGAAAAGCACCTGTTAGCTTTATCATGTCTGTCCATCTGTCTGAGTGTATCAGCGCAGCTCCCACTAGACGGATTTTTGTGAAATTTGATATTGGGAACTATTACGAAAATCTGTCAAGAAACTCCAAATTTGGTTAAAATTGGGTCACAGTAATGGGAAATTTATATGAAGACCTAAGTAAATGTATATTTTTGACAACAGTATTAAATATTTTTTATCTCAACAACAGTGTGAATGAAACTCTTTCTTGCATTTCCATGGAAACACTCAATGGTTTTATAATGTTGACAGCTACATGTAGCTTCACAATACAAATGGAACACATTGTTACATTTCTGTGGCAACAATGGGTACACGAATGTGGCACAATGTTACGTTACATGTGATGCATACATTGCCTGCCTCGCTGTTCTGTAGCAGGATCAAATACAACTTCAGATAATACACACGCTGTATAAAACAAAACTTACATTCTGATTGTTATATCCTGCTGTTTTTAAAACAGTCCTGTATAGCAGGCCTGATCACATTTCACAGTTTTGTGTGACTGTTAGGTGTTCATGGTTTACAAAACTGTTCTACACATGCACACTTCATGCCATTCAAAATACTATCCATTTGTTGTAAATAACTATTTCTTATTCTTCTATGGGATTTAAAAATGTTTCATTCTCGGCATCTTGTGATTACAAGTACAATATTTTGGATATATGTTGTTAACAGTGACCCCTCTCTGAAGTTGGTATGTTTCGGAAATACATTTGTTAACTAATCACTGCTTGTTATGTATTGTATTATGTATGTATGTAGTATGTATTTATGTATGTATGTATGTGCATTTCAGAGTAGCTTTACAGCCTTAAGTGTACTTCTTGAGAATGAAGCCAAGTTTTCCTGTTAATAGTTTCTCTAATGTGGAAAGCACTGTTTTGAGAAGCATGTGTCAAAAGTTGTATACTTTATTGCTTTGTGGTGTAATATTATGAATTTCTTTTCATTATAGAAAGATATTTTGAGTATGGTGCGAAATAATTGGGATTACATGTGCTAGGTATAACTAACAATGTGTTGTGGGTATGCATGATGTATTGTTAAGGAAGGAAGGTTTCTGAGTAACTTTATGCATATTTGTCACACATACATATGCCCATTCATTTGGTTAAATTTTTTTAGGAAATTTTAAGAAAGGTACTGTCCTTGACTGATGAGAAAAGCATTGACCTTGACATTGGGAGTAGGGTCTCTGATCTCCAGGCTGGCCTTACAGAGAAAACATGTCAGCCCTGTTAGAAACGTGTTTCAATTACTGCACGTATAATTTCCACTGGTCATGATTTGTTAGGTGCACAGTTTATAACATTCAAAATTCAATTTATGCACGGTTCTAACCAGATAGAACACAACAGAAGACAACAGTATTCTGCGGTAGGTACACGATACAACTGTACTTCAGCCCATTGAGGTTTGAACTGGAATACATCAGTTACTGGTAATAAAACTTATCCGACTTCCTTCTGCACCACGGCCAAGGTCAAAGCTGTTCTAAGTCAGTAACAGTAATTGAGAGCAGGATTTTACTATGCCGTGTTTTAAAGAGCGAGTTAATTACCTTCAAGTCATAGGATTTAATATTATCTTTGTATTGTGATTCAAAATCCTGTCACACTTATTGGGTACATTGACCACGTGATTCTGAGTAAAATAGCTCTGGTAACATGGCTCCAATTTGTAGAAGTCATGGCAATTTGAAGGTCAGATAAAGATTTATCAGAAATAGTGCTTTTAGTGAAAAAATTCATCACAACTTCCATGTAATGCTAAAATAAGTTGACGTGTTGCAGAGGACACTTCAAGGTTACTGTTTGTGACTTGAATCCACATTTTGACACAGCTGTGCACAGTGCTGCCAACCATTGAAGTAATACCCTATGCTCAAGTGTACATTCAGTTCAGCGCAGACATTTTGAACAATTTTGGTAACATACAGTGCTGTAAATAGGTTTTTTGGTGTATGAGGTGAGTAATCACAATGGCAGCCCGTGATGGAAATTACAAACTTTAAAAAAAAAATTGCAATTATTTATTTAATTTCCTTTTATTTGTCTCAGTAGTATAAAATTTGTTGAGGGCAGGAAATCAATTTTTTTTTTCATTCAAAATATTCATTTTGCGGCTCCTTGGACTCTGCTGCCTGGGGCAGCCACATCACTCACCCCACCCTAGCTATGCCCCTGGTAAAATATTTGTGATTGGATAACATTTTAGATTACATTGAAGTTGTGAAATTTTCATCAAGTACCTTTACTTCTGGTACATCTGTATTGTATGTACTTCCTGATTGCTGTGACTCCTTGAACTTTACAAATTGGACCCACATCAACAAGCCTTTTCTTTTTATTCAAATCACTTAATTAATGTACCCACGAAGTTTGTCTGACTGCTCCTCAATTACCCTGTAACTAGCCAGTAAAATAAAAAAAAGTTAACAATCTTGTATCAGCTTGTCACAACGAATACTAAAAATTGTTGAATTTTTAGAATGTGCACTTTGTCGGTGCCTTTGTTAATTCATTTACTTGATAGAATTCAAAGTCAGTCACTTGGGTACACACAGGGTGGTGATATGACTTAAAGCACTATCTGCTAGTGATGTTCTGAGTCCGGGACATAGAGTGACATCTTCTGTTTGAATGTGCAGTGACAACACCGCTCTTCACTGCAGTTGGTACATCAAGTCGAACATACATTGATCCTCACACATACGAGGATCCCAATCAGGCTGTCAGAGAGTTTGCTAGAGAGATAGATGCTTCATGCATCACAATTGAAGCATTATAGGTATGTAAAAATTATCGAACTCATTTTGAACTTCTGTTTGTTGTATAATTTCAGTTTCTAGACATATAATGTAATGCATATTATTAAATTCCCATTTATTTAATGTACATATCTGTCATTAGAACCAGTCTTAATTATTTATTTACATAAATTTTAGGTGGGGAGAGTTTGGCGACGTATGCCGAGGAAAATTAAAATTGCCACCAGATGGTTGTCGAACAGAAATCGATGTTGCGATCAAGACTCTGAAGCCGGGTAGTTCGGACAAAGCGAGAAATGACTTCCTTACTGAGGCATCCATCATGGGTCAATTTGAACATCCAAATGTGATATTCCTGCAGGGTGTTGTCACAAAGTCTAATCCAGTCATGATTATCACAGAATACATGGAGAATGGCTCTCTGGATACCTTTCTTAGGGTAAGTGACCTCCAAAGTTGCCATAGTTTTTAATGAGGTCTTGGAATAAGCACTGACCACAAGGGTAGACTGTGACTGCATACTTTGTCGTCTTTTGTAAGAGTCAGCTCTTAGCCTAGGTCTTCCCTTGGTTGCTTTGCGATTTCTTCCTTTCATGTCTGTCAGTTTCAACTTTTAAATGATAATATGTCCAGACAAGGACAGCTGTTCTTGCATTCAGTTGTAGACATGAACCCCCCCCCCCCCCCCCAACAAAAATAAAAGCCTAATTTTGTAAACCATGTCCATCTGCCCATCTGTAACTTAAGTATCAGCAACGAAACCATTTACCAGAGCCTCATGAAAATTGAAGCAGTAGCTTACTTATGGACATAAATGAATTTCTACCCAATAATTTCCATATTTCGTCACTGATTTGGGTGAAATTTGATGTAGAATATCTCTGTGCACTGCTATTCAGCAAATGTGAGTTTCATGAAATTTGGTACAGTGAAAGGCATACTCTACTCACAGGCATAAATTGCCCATATTTTCTACATTTTTCCATCCAGTTGGGCTCAGATTTGGTACAGGAGTGTCCACAAAAATTGCTAGAGTGAGTAATGAGTTTCGTGAAAACTAGAACGGTGAAAACTGGAACAATGCAAACCTCACCTATGGTTGTCACTGAAGTCCTGTCCCTTTAACTTGTTGCATTTAGGTGTGTGTTCCTGCTGTAAATGTTTATCTTTTTTGGAAACAGTCAAAACAATTTGTGATACTATGATTATGCTGAATTTTTAACCATGTTAGCAATCATACCAGTGTACACTAGTAACGCTAGTTGTGAACAGTATACACATGGTTTAAAAATGATAATATTGTTTATAAAAATAGTTTTAAATGTTCTGAAACATGATTTTGAAAGTGACATCTCTTGTATCTGACTGTTAATGGACCAGTTGTAAATGAATTGCTGATCAGTTTCTTATTTAACCCTTATTGGTTCAATGTTGAGTTAAATTCAACAGTGGTCTCCGCTGTACCAGATCCAATGTTGAGCTCACATTGACATGTTATTTTAAAGTGTTTTGTTTTGGTTGTCCATAATCTCCTGTTATCTAGTGGCTGCTTTTTGAATCTTGAAGATTAAAGATTTTCTGGAAAATTAATTTGGACCAGACTCTTCAAATTCACAATAATAATTTGGACCACAGAGGGTTAATTGATGATTCATGAGCAGCTCTATGAAGTTTAGTCTTCTTTTTCTTGTTTTGTAGACTGTCTACAAAAACGAGAATTATTTGACATGTCAAATCAGTGTCTTATTTTCTTTACTTAACATAACTGTTCGATAGGCTAATGACGGTAAATTCCAAGTCATCCAGCTGGTGGGGATGCTGCGCGGCATCGCCTCAGGCATGCAGTATCTGTCCGAGATGAACTACGTCCACAGGGATCTTGCAGCCCGCAATGTACTGGTCAACGCTCAGCTTGTGTGCAAGATTGCAGACTTTGGGTTGAGTCGTGAAATTGAAAGCACCACTGAAGGAGCATACACCACAAGGGTAAAACAGATTTGAACAATTTATTGCTACTGCATAATTCACTGCCTTCACATCAACAGTGATAATTACTGCTTGAGACTGTTTCACAAACAGAGGAACTCATTTTAGTTCAAGCTTCAAGAAACCTATCTGTTCTTATCTGTACACATAAATAGTCTCCTCTATGTTTACATACTTTGGTCCTTTCTGAATTTTATAGATGAAACTTACACTTGGACTTACACTGGATAATTTAAGGGTACCGCTTTATTAAAATTCCAGACATATGCTCTAAAGAAATTTGTTACATGTATACTTAATTGAATGCTTAAAATCTAAGTCCAAAACAGTATTTAGAATTAGTATTAATTATTTGCAATACAGGCATCATGTTTGCTGTTGTTTTCAGTCCTTTCACTACACATCCTAAGTAAATAATTGCAAGAGAAGAGTCCTTAACAGGCGAAAGGTCCCCAGCTAGTCAAAAAATTTTTTCACCAGGACTGAACCAGCCCTTGGCAGTTCTGGGTAGCAGGCGTAAATATGACCGTTTCATTTGTTGATACACGTTTATTGCAGTAAATGTTCATACTTGTAATACTGGTAACTGCAGTACATTATCCAATTGTAACTGCAAAGAATAAGAAGTTTCTCTGTTGGCTCTGTTTCTTCCCATCTTCTGCCTGTTAACTGTGACATTTAGCTCATTGGTGTATTTGGTGTATTTGTTCCAGGGGGGCAAAATCCCTGTGAGATGGACTGCACCCGAAGCCATCGCATTCCGCAAATTCACATCTGCCTCTGATGTATGGAGTTTTGGTATTGTATGTTGGGAGGTGATGTCGTATGGGGAAAGGCCATACTGGAACTGGTCCAATCAAGATGTCATCAAGAGTATAGAAAAAGGCTACAGGTATCTGCAGTTTGGACAGTGGATTTACTAATACTGCACTTAGTTTTCTTCTTGATACATCATTTTCACATTCAGAGTAGTTGGTGAAAATAGTTGACATTATTGATACATACTTGCATAAAACAGGGGGCACATGGTGGCACAGTTGGTCCAGGCACTGCCCGACAAGCTGGAAGGCCACAGGTTCAAATTCTGATGGTGTTATTGGAATTTTTCCATTGATTTAATCGTTACGGCTGCACTATAGCCCTGGGGTCGACTCAGCTTCTAACAGAAATGAGTTCCAGGAATATTTCCTGGGGGGTAAAGGCAGCAGGTGCATACGGCTGACAGTCTTACCACTTTTATGTGCCGGTTGTCTGGAAATCTGGGAGCCTTAACCTTCTGGAACCCTCAGGGCCTGTCCAGGCCTCTATGGGGATTGCTTTACCTTTAGTCGTATAAAACAAGTGTTGAGCCTCTCCACATTTTCGTTCATAGCCACATGGATCACTACAGAGTACTGATACCTAATTCAGCCTATTGCCAACAGATGTGGTGACCAACTTTATTTATACTCGTATCACTGCCTACAGTCCCACCCACAATAATAAAACGTACAAATTCTTCAAATTGCTATTACGGCAGTCCAAGGAAACGAATGAAACAGAAAAACAATTATGTCAGGGCTCCAGTGGTAAAATAAAGATTATCAAAACTTAAACTCTCCATGCATTTTACCATATTTAATTATAATTAAATAAATTCAGTAATCAGACCATTACTGTATGGCCGTTTCTCTTCTTTGCTCATGTCATGGTACAACCCCTCAGTAGTACCAGGCTCAAAACTTTTCCAAAACACCAGTGCCTAGACACTGTAGTCTGATCTTCCTGAAAATGTTCTCTCATTTATAGCTTGTGATGATGTGTTTTAGCATATTGACAGTGGCAGAAGATTTGTACTTCAGTGGTATTAATTTAATATACCAAAAGTTCTCTTTTAGTTGGAGGTATTTTATTATAAACATTCCTCCAGTTACCTGTGTCAGAAGAACTGAGCAGACAAAACTAGAGACTTTACAATGAATTTAACCGTTTGGCACCTAATGTCAGGTATACCCATCATAACCGTTTGGCACCTAACATCAGGTATACCCATCACACAGTCTGATGCTCAAAACGCCGAACATCAGGTATAGATGGTGGCATTTAATAGTTTTAAATATGCAGCTCTTATTTAAATTCTGATTGCTTGCATGTTAACACTGGGCATTTAATTCCAGTGTCAAAGAGTTCATCTTTGTGCAGATCGGGCTTCACGGAACAGCCGTAATTGAGGCTCAAGTTAATTGATAAACATGCTGTTGGTGAAAGTATGCCAGGAACTCTTAATTATAGGTGCTGTTTCTGAAGTTATTTTCAATTGAAGATCATATGTAATATTTTGCAAAACAATTTTTTAGGTTACCGGCACCTATGGACTGTCCAGAAGCCATCTACCAGTTAATGCTTGACTGCTGGCAGAAGGAAAGAACTCATAGGCCAACATTTGCCTCCATTGTTAAGACACTTGACAAACTCATTCGATGCCCCGACACACTGAGGAAAATTGCACAGAACAGGTAAAATACAAATCTCAGTTACATGTAAGACAGTTTTTGTACAAAATAATAATAATAATAACCATGGCTCAACAGCCCTATACGGGCTCGGGCCTCCTCTTGCCTCCTCTTTCCGAGGTTACTAAGTCGTGCGCATTCTACAGCCGCGCTACTATTCTATCGATCCTGATGTGTCCGCCAGAGCCATCTGGCAGGCAGTCAGGAGACTTGGGTGAGAAATGGAGGCTTTGAATTTAGCTTACGTAACATTTTTATTCATGCCCGTAAGTTTCTTTTACATGCCGTAAATCTACGACATGGGACTGAGGCTTTACTTCCCCTCCGAAGTGGTGCTCCGGATTTTTATCACCCTTAAAAATCCATCGATCTCGGTCGGGATCGAACCCGTGAACCTTGGGTCCAGTGGCGAGCACGCTAACCACTAGTCCACCGAGGTCGACTTTTGTACAAAATACAATATGTAAAACAACTCAAAGTGAGTCAGTTTTTAATTTTGTCTTTCTTCTTCTTTGGAAGCAGTTATGGCCTGTTTTAAGTCATTATACCAGCATTTGTCTACAGGATTTAAATGGAATATCTTCCTGAATTCAAGACAGAAGTAGCCACCATTGTCTTATAATGGTTAACAGAAATGTAAAAAGTAAACTTGCCAGTTCTTATTTGTCCGACATATGCTGTATTAATTGTATGTAACAATACACACAATTTTCTTTTACCTTCAAATGTGAGTGCATAACAGTACATATTACATTCTAGTTAACTGGTATAGTGGTGACTATCCTGATCCCCACAGATTTTGGCAAATACATGAGGCGTGTTTGGAAATTGACTCGTTGAGATTGTAACTGTAGCCAGCAGCCTGTTGTTAGACAGACAGCAGAACAAGTTTTTAGCTTCAAGGTTTGAGGTTCTCACAGTGGTGTTGCGAAAAATTGAAGTCTTCTGGAATGTGACTTACTGACTGGTAAATAGTTACTGACCTTTCAGAGGATCATAGGGCCTTCATTTCAGAGTTGAACACTTTGCAAAGCACTCTGTTTGCATCACTCGACTCCTGCGTTGCAGGAATTATGTATGCATTGACAGTGTAACATTCCGGAAGACCTGAATCTTCAAGTCTTCAGCTGGACCTCATTTTCAGTTGTTGAAGATACTACAAGTTGATCACTTTATTTTGGCTTCTTTAGCTCTGTTAAATATTTTCTTGGTTTAGTAGTTGCTTGATGAATCCTGACTGCAGATTGACGTATCCTGTGTACTGTTAAATGTTCATGTATATACATTTGAATGAGCATCTTTTGATCTATCTTTTGTTTAGCATACTGTATGATGTTGTGACTTGATTTGTGCATTGTTTTGGTGTACTGCTTAGATGTCTGGATACTGTCCATGAAATGAAAGAAACTGGTGTAGATTTTGTCCCGTGTTTATGAGTTATAACGTAATGAGATTTCAATAAATAGCTCATTTATGCTATCACATTACAGTGCATTGAGGATTCAGAAGGAAAGTATTTAGTCTTGTAAAAAAATTAATTCTTCAGACTAGACTTTGAAATGCATTTAACATAAAAAAAATCAGAGTCATTTATTTTACACACATGGATATTTCACACTTACAGTGAATTCTTTAACTCAGTTGAGCAAAATCCTTCTTGAGAAGCTGCCAGTCACTCACCTACTCATATTGCCCACATTTTTGGAACACACAATGCTGTGTTCACAAGGGACTGTCACTGGTCCCTAGCCTGAGTCATATTCTGTGTATTTAAATTCCATTTTAATATTATCCTCCCGTGCATTTCTTTGTTTTCAGAGTCTTCTTTCCTATGGCTCCTGTATGGCCTGTCTATATAATAATAATAATTCTTGGCTCAACAGCCCTGTATGGGCCTGGGCCTCCTCTTGTTTCGAGGTTACTAAGTCATGCGCATTCATGGCAGCTGGTGACCGGCCAGCTAGCCGCACTTAGTGTTCTATCGATCCTGATGTGCACGCCAGAGCCATCTGGCAGGCAGTCAGGAGACTTGGATGAGAAATGGAGGCAATTTGGCTTACGCAACATTTTTATTCATGCCCGTAAGGTTCTTTTACATGCCGTAAATCTACGACATGGACCGACGGCTTTACTTCCCCTCCGAAGGAAGTGGTGCTCCGGATTTTTATCATCCTTAAAAATCCATCGACCTCGGTCGAGATCGAACCCGCGAACCTTGGGTCCAGTGGCGAGCACGCTAACCACTAGTCCACCGAGGTCGGCCTGTCTATATAATCATCCTTATTTGATCACCCTAATAATATTTTGTGAGGAATTCAGATTGTGTTGCTCCGAATTGTGCAGTTTTCTCAAGCCTGTTGTCACATCCATTACAGGCCCAGTATTGTTCTGAGTACCTTCTTGTAAGTGCCTTCAGTGTACATTCTTCCAAAGCATTGTATGAGATGTAAATGAGAAAGTAACCACACTTTTGAGCCCCAGGCATTCGGTAATTTGTTACAGCAGTTACGCAAGTGAAGTCCATATTACTGTCATTGTCAGTTTCTCAATTTTATGGACATATTCAAAGTACCACGGTTACACAGATGAGTGCTTGCATACAAAGTGTCCACAGAGTTGTTCAAGTCCAAACATTGTTGCTATCTTAAAGCATTTAGAGGTCGTGGACCCTAATTTTCTATGCCCCATCCCACCCCATTTGCAAAGGATGTTTTTTATATTTCAGAATTTTCCATTTGATTGTAAACTGTTTGGATGAGGTGTAAAGAAACGCTGGAAAAATTGAAATACTAAATAAAAGAGAAGTGTAAAGTAAACTCACTATTATTTCATATTGTGTCTTTATTATAAATGCATTGTATGAAACCAAACAGGCTGTTTTTTTTTAAGTCACAGAAGTCAGATTGATTCACTAATTTGCATTTTGTTCATTACTGATAAGCATTTCAAGCAGTTTTATATAAAAAAAAAAAAGCAGTGCTATTTGTAAGTTGTTGGGAATTATTTCCAGTTTTTGTTATGAATATTCTCTGGTGCAGTTGGTTACAGAGTAGCTATTTTTAAGTGCATTTAAAGAACAGTCAAAGGTGAGTAGAGCACTACGTGCAAAAGCAGTGACAATAGTATATAAAGCAGAACGTTCAATTTTTCAGAATAGTGTCATGGTCGTAAGTGGGCCCCCCCCCCCCCCCCCCATTTTTTTTTATTGAGACTTTTTAAGTTTCTGTTTTTATTTACCATTTTCAAATTTTGAGGCCACCCTATGTGTGGCATTGTCCGTGCGCCTCCTCCCCTAAAACAGCCCTTGTTGGCACACTGTAGATGCATATAGACGAACATCCTAGTGTAATTTTGTATGTAAGACTCATTACATTATTTATGTAGGTTGGATTAATCAGTATAAACCTACCAGATGTTCTGTTACAAGATCTATTTATAGTTACATGACATAGTGCATACTGTTGTATGGCGTAATGTTATTCTCTGTTTCTGTTAATGCTTGCAGATCTTTAAAACCATGCCTATGTTTGTATACTTCTTTTCTGTAATTTTGATAGTTATTTTCACTATATTTTGGGTTATCACTATTAAAGAAGGGGTTATATAATAATGTGTGAGTTTATTAACTTCCAGGAAATTCAACAGTAATGAAAATTTAAAAGGAAATGGGAAGTATTGAGTGTTGTATTCTGACACCTCAGATACAGGCTGAACTCTTAGGTTGAAAAGTCATAATCTAATTTAATATTGTCAACAATTCCGTGCAGTAACAATTTTACAATATTTATTCCTACAGCTGCACAAAAATTAGGTATGAAATTATACAATCATATAGTAAACCTCCAACATGTTTCGGCCTTTTTAAGCCATCTTCAGGGAGGTATTGGATGAAGAAAAACACTATGTTGGCCTCTTATGTCATAGATGTGCAATTATTGTGTTAAAGAACAGATATTAAAATTGTATGAAAATGATTGAAAATAGTGCAGATTGTATAAAAGGATATAGTTACACATATACATGTACATATACTTAGATACAATCTGTACTGTACTTTTTAATCATTTTTATAGAATTCTAACACCTGTTTTTTTCTGTCAAATAGCTCCCTGAAGATAGCTGAAAAGGGCTGAAACATGTAGGAGGCCTACTATATGATTATATACTTCTGTATCTAATTTTTGTGCAGCTGTTGGAACAAACATTGTTAAGTCATAATCTAATATTCTTAACAATCTGCTGACCATAAATACGTACAGTATGTCATTCCTCCATTCATGGAAATATATTAGTATATATTGTTCAGTCAGTAACAGTCATAGTTTAAAATCTTTATGCTTTTATAATGTTTCACAAATTTTGATGCACAATATTGTCCTAAAAAGTAAACGTAAAAAGTTTGAGAAATCAGAGAATAACCAACCACTCGGGACCAAAATATTCATATTCAGTCTGGCCATTTTAAGTGTAAAATTTGCCTTAGCAGATAAATGAGGTAGGTTCATGTCTGTTTAACATCCAACTTTGCAAGTGTGTACTCATATTTAGTACACCTCTGATGCATGGAACAAGTTGTCACAGATCTGTGGGCCTCTTTCGAGGTAAACCACAGCATGTGGCTTGAATGTTGATGAATTTTTTTTCTTAAGGTTGGCAGGTTTGCTTTAGTAGTTTAATGTACTGCTTCATTTGGTTGGTTTAATTAATGTGGGGGTGCATCTCTGTTTCTGTCTCCCTTGATTGCTGGGGCTGTGACTGCAGGCGCCCACCACCCCATAACCCCTATTACGTACCCGCAGCCATTCGGACGCCACAATGGGTCGCGTTTAACCAACTGCCGCCTGGGGTAGAATAATCAATATGCTTTGGTGCTTGGTTGATGGGTTCATTGGTGAAAGCATTCCAAGAAAGAGTGCAAGGTAGGGAATAAACCCACATGTGACCCCTTCACTTTTACGCTGTGTGTAGATCAGTACGAAGCAGGTTGACGGTTCACTTACAGCAACATGTTCAAATTTATGATTACTACATGAACATACCGTTGTGCCTCTTATGAGATGTGATGCCAAGTAGTTTGGTGGACACGTTCCAGTGGTTCATGAGTAGCGCAGGTTATTTCATCTCCATATTGTGTGCCATCTTCGCTCACTCAGCTCTAGCTTGTACCCTGAATATGAAGGCAGGAGAGTCCTGTCTACCAAACTACATGGCGTTATTCGTGATTTCAGGCTTTCATTGCAATGTTGACGAGATCTGCGCTCTTCTGGGATATTACACATCGTCGAATGGTAATCCTTGACCGATACGTTGTCCTGAAACATTGGTAAAGGATTACCATTCGATGCTGCGTAATACCCCAGAAGAGTGCAGATCTCACTACATTGCATTAGGTTCCAGAAGGCTGTAAATCTTGATTTCATTGCCATGAGAACCTCATATCTCTCATGTGTAATGACAGGAAAAGTCAAAAGTAGTATTTGCTCAATCAAAGACTTCACTTTACCAACACATTCACTATATTCTTATAATAACATCGTACACCCCTATGTTGCACGGTGAATGTAACATGAAATTTAGTATTTGCTGTTCATTTGAAACCTACTTTTTCTTTTAATGGAAGAATAATGTGGTGGTACTACTACTAACTTTAATGTATAATGGAGGTAGGAAGTTAACTTTTATTTATTGCTGGCCTGATTTTGGGTTTCTGCACTGTGTAGTGGTTGAAAGTTCCAACATTTTGGAGGAACATGTGGTCCAGGTGGGTGCTGAAGCATCCACCTGGACCAGATTCGGTCAACCTGAAGATGAAGGTAGTATGTTTCCCTAAACCACTGGAACTTTCAACCACTGCACAGTGCAGAAACCCAAAAGAAGACAAGCAGCTGATCAACAACTGCCATGAAAACCTGAAAATGAAATTTATTTCTTCTTACTGTAGTACAGTATATTAACTGTGAATGGTCAGTTGTTGAGAATGAGCGCCAACCTGCTTCTTCAGTTATCACTGTCTTTAAGAAACGTTACAGTACAGTGCATTTGGGTGATACATTTTCTGTATATGAACTAATTAGTAACAGAAACTCTTAAAAAGTGACTGTGCTTGAAATGTGGCAATGAATGCTTTGTTTTCCTTGCCCTGAACTAACAAGGCATGTACTTCAAATAATGCATGATACCGTAAGAAGACTTCAATTTAGAAAATATCATGAGGAAGGTCCAAGCAAATCCAGATGGATTGGAATACATCAGCTTCTTGTCTGTGCTCTTAACATTAATTTGCTGGATGGGAAATACCATAAAGAAATAAGTGCAGAGTAATCTAACCATGTATTCGTGTCTTGTCACTGGAATGGGGGACAAAATCGTAAAAAAAATGTAGCTAATAAATCCTTCAAAAGTGTGGTTGAGCTACACTAATTCTGTTGTATGGATAGTGGTTGGCTATTCAGCTGTAGGGACATTAAGGTGTTAAACATGTCACTGATTTCTCAGTTAGATGACTTGCAAGCAGCTTTGTAATTATGTGAATAATAAGGTGCAAAGCATAAAAAACATGATGTAACTGTATGAATAGGTCTGTGTTTCTTGTGACTGTCTTGTGCTGAGTGCTGCTTAGCTTTGCATGCTTAGGACTACAGTTCACAGCTGTTATGTGCTGCAGAGTTGCTGGATGTGACTCTTTGTGTGGGATGCCCTGCTTCTTATGTATGGATGTTCTGTCTGAAGAAGATGGACTCTCTCTAACCTCAAAGGTCTGCTAGTTTCTGTGTGTGTGTGTGTGTGTGTGTGTGTGTGTGTGTGTGTGTGTGTGTGTGTGTGTGTTATATCACTGGATAACATTATATGTGATGGGTGTTACTGAAGTTGAGGAATGTGTTCCAATCCATTCCAGCTTCTTCCTTTGTGAAGGTGGAGGTATCAGTAGCCACATACAGTGTACTGTATTGCAGATTTCTGTAGTTACTTTTCTGTATCTCTTTATCTATATATGTTCCACATTGCTTGGCCAGTAAAATCCTAATTCTATTTATAAGTACAAAGCTTTGTGTGGTACACAAATATGTCAGCTCCTCTCTCAAGATCATACAATGATAGTGACATCAGTCATAACGGTGGTGCAGTATTCAAAACAATGTTAAATAATCAGTCTAACACAACTGTGTTCATTATTCAAAAGCTACATGTTTCAGTCTAGATATCTACCATTTTTGGTCTAGGTATCAACCATCATCAGGCTATATCTAAACTGAAGCATGTAGCTTTTCAATAATGAACACATTTGTCTTAGACTGATTATTTAATGTTTTGAATTTACAAAACACAACAGGATGAATTCTATCAAGTTAGTGGTGCAGTATATTCATCACACAGTGTTATGAAACCTTCCATCAACCACTTGTAAGATTCCATACTTCAGTAATGGTTGTGTGTGATTGCAGTGACATATATGGATGTGAGTGTTGAGGATGGTGATGTTTCTGCAACTTACTGTATTCAGCTTTGAGGCATGTTATAATTTTGCAAAGAGTCGTGTTTTAGGAAAAATGTATTTTTAAATATTTCATGTTAAGTTTTGCCTCTGGCACATAGGTAAGCAGTTTGAGATTGAAAGATCAGATACTCTTTCTCAATTATTGGTTAAATTGTTCCTCAGGTTAAATATTGGGGCACTGTATTTTGTTACTGAAGTGCTAAATACGGACTCGCATGCAGGTGAGGCCTCAGAAGTTTGACCTCCAGTTCATTGTTCTTATATGCTATTCCAATGAAGTACTAACGATAGAAGTTTTCAATTGCGTATTTAGCGTAATTATTATTAAACTAATATCACTGTCTTTCTTTAATCAGGACGGGCAACCCACTAGCACCAGATGCCCCTGATATGACCCAGTTCAATTCAGTAGAAGAGTGGCTCAACTCTATTAAAATGGCACGCTACCTTGCAAACTTCGAGCGTGCAGGAATCACATCCATGGATGCCGTAGTAAGAGTTACAGTAAAAGAGCTGACTGCACTTGGTATCACCCTTGTAGGGCATCAGAAGAAGATAATGAACAGTGTGCAAGCAATGAGGGCACAGATCACAGCTAATTTGTCAGAGGGGTTTCTGGTTTAACCTTGGCTAATCTTCCATTAGTGTTTTTCCTGTTTGTATAGTGGACAGAATGTGCTGTTAACTAAGGCAAATATTTGGACATCTGAATGTGATATTTGGCTTAGAGCATATATCAAATTTCTTAAACAGAAAGCTATAAGTGTCAGAAGGTCACTGTAGATCCTTGGTTTAAATCTGAGCTAACCTTAATTGGCTCATGAAAAGATCTTTGTGTGTGTTCCTCCACCTGTTCATGTGTGCAGGCGGCGTGCGACAGTAACGCAAATGGTACTGCAGCTTTGTTGCTGTGGAAAGAAACCAGCACTTGGTTCATCTGACATGGTTTGCCCACCAGAAATATTATGACAGTTGAACGCAGGGTCTTTATTTCTGGATGACATAAAAATGTATTGATGTACATTTTCCGAGAAACTTTGTCTTGGAAGTGTGAATCCTGACCTCAGGTGTGATGAAGTGACTTATACCAAAGGGATGACAAGAAACAAATGCACTGCCATCAGACCAGAAGCCTGATGAACAGAAGAAACAAACTAATTTACTTCTCCCTGTGAATTGTCCAGTCTTGGGTAACTCATTTATAATAGCAGCCTATTGTGTTTTTGTGTCAGTGCCATGAGAGTGAAATAAGACTGGAAGAAGTGTTTCAATAAAATAATAATCGTTTTCTCTCTCGTTGTGTTATACATATATATATTTTTAGTTTTGTGTAGAAAGTCTCTGCGTTGATGAACTAAACAAGTGCTCTAGTTCCAAGATTCTTGAGTCAAAGCAATATTATGGGTATGGAAATGACTGGTGACAAGCAGCTTCATGATGTGTTTTGTTAAGTGCATCAGTGGGCAGATAAAAGTCTATACTACCATGAACAAGTAACTTATAAAATCATTAACCTACATTATGCTGTACTGATGATGATCACATCAGTTTACTCTGTTTAAAGGCAAATGTTCATGGAGCCAATCTGGGAAAAAAAGAGCCATTTCTTGTAATCGTATGAAAGGACTTATGCCATATGATAAAACGTTTTGTGAGATGTCTGTAAATTTGTCTTGGTTTTACAAGAGAGAAACAGTAACACAGTGTGTTCATAAAGCAAAGTTATAGTAGAACATGCAAACATATATTAATGTACTGTAAGTTTAAGCTTTATGGACACTATATATACCCATCTGTAGTGACTTGATTATTACCTTCATCTCTGACAGACATCTTGGTTCACTTATTATGTGATTATTACATTTATTTTGTAACAAACCCAATTTACCATGGTCACTTGTTACTGCCAACTGTTGTATGTTTCCTCAGAGTGTATTTGATAGCCCTGTGCCAAGATATGGCTGGATACAACACTGAATATCATCCTGGATTATGTCTTATTTTTATACGTATATGTGTACATGTGTGTGCGTACGCGCACGTGTGTGTGTGTTTAAGAATACCTAAACTCCAACTGAATGAAACGTCCATTTTTAATTCTTATAGGTAACATGCAAAGAATTTTGCAAATTGCTGATATGTAAGTTTGAGCCCATTTTTGCGTACTGCCAGGAAGTCTTATACAGAGCATCATTAATACATCCATATATTTAATTCAGAAATGCTACAAGGTACATGCATTTCTTTTTTCTTTCATCTTCTGACTGTTGGGGAACATTAACAGACAATGTAATTATGATAAATTTGAATTTCAGAGACCTGAAGATTTTGTCTGCTGCTTCATGTCTTGAATATGTTGAGGTTTTCCACAGTATCTAGTTTCCCAAGTTTACCATCAAGATATAAGCCAATACCGTTGTACTGTTGTTGACAATCCATCAGCAGCTGTGGCATGTGGCAAAATTATGGTAAACTGATTTGTACATAGTTTTTGCAGAACTATGTTTTCACCATTTTCCTCTCTCTCTCTCTCTCTCTCTCTCTCTCTCTCTCTCCCCCCCCCCCCCCCCCCCCCCCCCCCCCCCCCCCCCCCCCCCCCCCCCCCTCATTCAGATCACTCAACTGAAAATTGTGTGTGAATAAACAGTGTATTGCATACCTATATCGATATGTTACAGATTGTTTTAAAAGTTACAATACTTGCCAGATGTATACAAATATCTTTGAGACATATCAGTATACCTCCCGGCTTTTTGCTAAACTGCTTATAAAAATAAAAAGAACAGGTGGACAATTGTCTGCATTTCTATCCCGCATGCACATGGTTCATGTATTGTTGACAGTGATGTTTCTTCATAATGGTGATTAATTTACAATTGCTATACAGCTTCTGTACTTTACATTGTGCATTTGTGTGGTTTGTAGTTTCGACTGCAACTGTAAATTTGACATGAACCCCATAATGACAGCTGAAATCAGTAACAATGAACATGATTCATCAGTGAATCAGAACATTTGTAACTGAACCAGAATTAAATAATTGTTTGTAAGGATATAACTCTCCATTCACAAAACATATTGCCTTTTGTGTTAGAATTTACTGAAAATGTAAATTTGTTTGTTACATAATTCAGCAGTGTTGGAAACATTTGCAGTATCTAACCAGACTTAATGGATATACTGCTACAATTGCAAAAGATGTGTACTGTCCTCAAATGACAAGAAGAGCTTTGACCTTGACAGTGTACATAGGATTCTTATCTCAGGTCTAACCTTGTAGGGAAAAAAATGTCGATCCTGTCAAAATATAAGTTCCTATCACTGCAGCTGTCACTTTCCTCTGGTCACCATTTGTTAGATGTTTGTTTTATGACAAGTCTAAAGTCAAATTTGTGTACTTTTCTAATCAGGTAGAACACAAGAGAAAATAATAGTATTAACTCACATGCACAAATCACAACTGTACTTCAGTCCAGTGTGTTTTTAGCAGGACTACATTGGTTGCTGGTTATAAGCATCTGATAGTCTGACTTCACCTGCACCACCACTGTCAAGATTAAAGCCATGCTCGTGAGTGTAACAACAGTACCAGTTACTTGTATAGGACAGTGTTTCCAAGGCTGGCCATGTCTTCAGTTAGGAGGAGGCAAAGCTATTCTTCGAAATGTTCTATATCTTTATACCCAGGTAATGGAAAATGTCCAAAGAAAGTACTCTCATGACAGTATCACCCACTGCATTACCAAATTACACCAGTACAGAAATAACATCTCATGTCAATGTACTGCTTTTCTTATCTTTTGGTATGTGTAATTCAGCCACTGTTTCTTGTAGTAATTTACGAGTACATAAAATTAGAAACAGCCTCAAAAAAATCCGTCTGATTATAGGAAGAATTACGGAAATGAAAGGAATGTTGGCATTGTGTTAGTGTGTTGAAACTAGCAGTTAGTATGGCTCTACATCCAGATACAGTTCGTAATATGTGGATTGTCACGTGGATATCATCTTTCAGTTTCTGCTGCAGATGAAATAGCATAGAACCTGATTTCAGAGATATAAACAAATCTGTTAACACGTACTAGTTTGCCTTTGATTAGTGACTGTGTAACACTTGTTACAGGTTCTTTAACTTTGTATGAAGAATGAGCCAATAATGCTGGTTTATGGTGGGATAAAGAGAGTGAAAGGATCATGCAAAAATGTTTAGGTCTGTGAATGTTTGTGTCTTTAGTTACTTTCTGTTTACAATTAAAATCAGTAGACACATCAGCTGAAGGAAATGGGAATTTCATGTACTTATTACTGTGTAAATGGTATAAAAATTACATAAAACAAAAGTTTTCCATAAATCCCATAAGAAAATTGTTCTTTGAATTAATTACTTTCTTATCACAGCAAACAGTCCTTTCACCACATCTTGCTGTGCATAAGTAGTTAATGATAATTGGACACTTACATTGGCATTAGTCTATTATTCCAGCTATCAGGGTAACAAGAATTGGTAGATGTGAGTTCTAAGAATGTTTGCCTTTGCCATATGCAATTGAGTGTGACTTAATAGCACAATATTTTATTTTTGTGTGATACAGTGAGAAAAACTAGCCTCATGATGCACTTGTACATATTGTGATATGGCTTTCACAAAGCCAGTAATGTACTGTACAGGATACATTGGAGGCAAGATAAAAATTCTTAAACCTTTCAGATATGAACTGATTGTCAACATATGAGCTGAAGGCTGTGATGAATACTGTTATTTTGCCAGCAAGACTGTTTTCCTAATAGTACATTTAACACTGAATTCCAGTGATTCCCTGAACATTTTTGATTGTATCCTGTCAGATATTTGTTCGCATTTATTTTAGGTCAGACGTATTTTATGTCCATAACATGTTTTGTTGTGACTCACTTGAGTTTTAAATTTACAGCCCAGGTGATATTTTTGGGGAAAATTCTTTATGCTACCATGGAAAGTTAGTAAAATAATTAGTCTGGGATTTAGTGACTATGTTTTATTAATCATAAATCAGTTAACTGGCACAGTAATTCATCTGTAGAAATATTTTTATCATAATTGTAAGTAGTTCATTGTTAGACAAGTGATAAACTTCCTCTGAAGTCTGAATTGGGTAAGCAATATTCCTGGGTGCATTTCAGTTAATCAGCAAGATAATCCAATTGACAGAGAGCTGATATTAAAAGTGTCTTTATGTAGAATCTCAGTAAGCGACAGGAGGCAATGTAAAAGCAGTTAGATCATCCCTTTTAACTAACTTGAACACCATATATAACTTTTAGCAAAATTTTGCTTTTCTGGACCTAAAAAAATGTTAAACATAAATCCAGAACCTTAACTGAGTTAACTAATGAAAGAGATAGTAAATGGACAGATTAAGTATAGCAGCCCAAACACGAATATAAGATGAACGTGCAAGAATCAAATGTGTACGCATCACACAGCTCTTATTTGTGCATTTCTTTATATAATTTTGCTATTGTGCAAAACAGCACTGTGGCAGGTATACATTTCTTATTGCCACAGCGGGCTATGGGTTGATGTAAGTGCCCAGTAACAGTGGAAATTTCGAAAAGACTAAATGAAAGTAACGTAGTACTGTGACCAAGCACACCTGTGCTCTTGAATATGTATCTTACAGAATGTTTTCCATTATTACTGGTGAATTACGTATTTTCCCCCATTTTAAACAAGTAATGTAGAGAAATACTAAAGTAACAAGCAGGGTGATGTGGCCATCATAGAAAGTGTTCTGTCCTTTTTGTTGGTGTGACTCTTGTAGTTGGGAGTAATGGAAATTTGTTGAAGGAGAATTCAAAACCACGTTGATATTTGATGTGTTAGTGGCATTTATTTTTATTTTGCAGAAATTTTTAAAAACTGTCTTTATAAGCCATCCTAACACATAGTTGAGATTAGTGACACTATGATTCACTTTCAGTAAGTTATCAAGTTGTCGGAAGCTGTGCACGGAATGGCAATTTCCTGTTTCAATCCATAGTATAATCTTGTTTCTAGGTGTTTTGTCTCTGCTGTTGGTTTTGAGCCATATACACTGGTTAGATGTGTCCACCATTTCACAACACATTGCTTCCCACCAATTGTGAATGAGCTTATGATTGACTAGCTTCCAATGCAGGACACTAATCAGTTTCACACTATTTCCTCCTCTAGGCAACCCCACAGATCATTCTAGAGCATAAGTAAGTTCCTTGCTGCAATATTTACTGAAGCATTGAATGTGGTCAAGCAATTGGTGCAGCTCAAACCTTAAAAGCTGTGAAAAGTCTACAATCAATAACTTCTCTGAAGTCTGTGGTGGCCCCAAAACATTTATTTTATTTGAGAATGAGATGCCACTTAGTTGGTTGCGAAGTTTGCTTTGAGGTTGTGAGACTAATTGGTATCTGTTGATGTTCCAGTTCTGCACACTTTCACTCTGCAAACCGATTCCATCTCTCTACCCATGGTGCTTCATCCTGTGCTTGCCTAAGACTATTCCATTAGCTCATCTTTACTTTATCTGGCCATGTTTCTTCATTGTCCCACATTTTGATCTCTGTAGGCAGTCTGTGGCTTTTGATATTCTGTCATGGTTAAAAACTTGAACATTTCATCTGATAGTGTTCATCAGGTTTCATGGTTTATGTTTCATGTTCTGCCTCTGTTTACAGTACCCTTATTTTTCAGGAATATCATGTGAGTAGTCTAACGTGTCCTAACTTATTTGCATAATTTGACATCTCTAGAAAGTCTGTCCAGTCAGGCGGTCAGATATTTTCGTGCTTATGAAATGTTACTGGATGAAATTTGAAATAGTTGTAAATGCTGAGAAATGTGTCATGTACCTAGTGAGAACTTGTGAAAATATTGTGGTGTTTGTTTGGAAACTTTGGAAATAAGTTTTGAATGGATGTGAGAAGCTGAAACATGGTTGTATGTATGTTGTGCTCCTGTTGGTCATGCTTGTGTTTCAGTTCTGGTGTGAGATATGTTTTTTATTAAATGCCCCCCCCCCCTTCAATCTTTATTTTCCCTTTGCAGTAATATATATTGCTTTATTTGATAAAATCCTCCACTACTTATTATTTATTTTGCTTTCTCAACTTGTGGTGAGGTCAGAACATGTCTTAGTAAGGATACCAGGTCTTCTTAAGTTCAGTAAAAATTGCGCAAGGCTGTCAGCAATACTTACCATGTGTGTTTAAGATTAAAGTATCCAGAGGGACCTCAAAGGAAGCACAGTCATTTCAGTTACGGTTCTCCCATCACTTGTGTTTGAATTTACATCACATACTTTACAAAACAAATGACAGTTGCTGAGCCAGATGAGCCTGTAATTTGTATAGCTACTGAATTCTCATGAAGCTACATCTGATTACCACTATTTTATGAGAAATTTTGGAAATGTCACATTATTTTTTACTACTAGTTGGTAAATTTAAAGAATATGAATCAGATGGAGAACAGTACTTCAAAGATGCCAAATCAGTACCTGCTACACCACTATAAAGAGCAAAATAATTTCAAAGCCAGTGTCATAAAATGGATAATGTTGGCAATTGCAGTTGTATGTTTACTTCCTAAAGTTGTAGGCATGTGTAAAGACGTTGCAGCCATCAGCATCAGAACTGATAATCAGACTGTCACTACAGTATGTCATATTTAAAATGAGAGCAAGATCAGTTTGCAATGAAAGGATTTTCACACTGTATTTGTGTTTCAGAGTCCTATAAAACTGAAATATCTGTTGAAATTAAAGGACAGTTTGTAATTTAGTAACATAATCCTACTGTCTAGTGTGCTGATTAGTTTCATAAAATATGGCCATACTTTTTGTTCCATATTTTTTGACTTGTCTCAAATTTTTCCTGCAACCTAAAAATAAAGAACTGTAAAAATGACTATTTATTTTAAATAAGTACCCTTCTGCAGTTGTATATATAATAGGCCTTGATTTTTATATTAAGTCAAATAACGAAAGCAATAATGTAAATGGTTGATGTGGAATGATCGTTAACAATCTGTTAAATGTTTATTGCTCTGTTGACATTTATACAGTGTCTGTGCAATCAGTGTGAGACATAAATGTGGTGTCGGTGTTTACATAATTGTAATTAATCTTTTAAAAAATGGTGTTTCTCTTTTAATGTACATTTTTTGTTTATTAATTTGTCATTTTTTGAGAATTCCTTTCATTGGACACTGAAACTTGTCCACTCTATAATCATAAGAAGTGGCATATGGCTGTACTAATAACATTCATGCCCTGCGATTGGTACTTTACAGAACAGTGAACGTTTCTAGTATTGTGCATATCAGGTTAACCTCAAATTTAAGAAACAGATTATGTTCTGCTCATGCTAACGTTTCTTATATTAATGCAGCTGTTGTGCACAAAAGTATGACATATTTCAAGAAGAAACAGTGCTTTACATATTTATTTCATGAACAGGTTGTCTGCTATGCACATTTTCTGTACATTAACAATGCAGTACTAGAAAACTGAACAAAGTAATGGTGTATGTGTACTTTTTTTTACTGAAACTAAAAAAATGGATCATGTAACATGAGAAATGATGTTCTCACAATAAGGACTGATCAAGTTTAAAGAGTGAGTTTCCATTTTTTATGTGTGTTATTTAAAGACACTGTCAATTGCTAAGTGTATATAGTGTCAGTGATGAGTGAATGAGTATGGAGCATTGGTGGAATGATACTGACAGGAGGAAACTGAAGTACTCTGACAAAAGCCTGTCCCAGTGCCACCTTGTCCACCACAACTCTCACGTGGAATGGCTTTGGATTGAGCCCGGGCCTCCGCAGTAAGAGGCCGGCAACCAACTGCCTGAGCCATGACACAGCCAATTTTTTTATTATATTAATCATTACATGTCAGCTGGTTTCATATTAAATGTATAAGATACACACTGTATAAAGATGTAAAATATTTGTAAAAAAATATCAATTCAATAGCTTACAAAATGTTTGTATGTGACTGTTGTTAATATTTATTTGCAATAGCAAATCCTTTCCAACTTAAAGTGATTTCCATCCCTGTGATCAAGAACTTCCTTCACCAGTGATATATGAGAGATGCAGTCTTTTCCAAAGCAGCCAATTCCGCCAGTACGCGTTGTACACACGTGCACATTAACCTGTTTGTTGGTTGCAGGGTGGCCATCTGCTAGCCAGAAACACTGAAATGGACTTTGTTACATGCCCCATGGTACTTCTCCACATGGCACACAGTAAACTTCTTGCATATAGTACTTAAATATTTTAACTGCTTCTGTATAATACAATTCGAAGTCATATTTTTCAAGACCTATGCTAAATTTTATATTATTTTCACCGTGCATTTTTTACAATTCACAAATTGCACACCAACCAAATGCACTATATTTTCACTTTATATTCTTTATTCTTCAACCCCTACACATGTTTCGGCCTTTACAAGGCCATCTGCAGGGGGCTCGTAAACTGCGTTCACTTCACATCCAATGTGTTTGTCTGCTATTACATTTAGGCCAGTATCATTGTCATATATATTACAGTTATTTACAATGTATTTAAAATATATTAAAACACAGAATATAGAATCCTTACACACCACAACACAGGACACAACATAAACAGGATATATTTACTTAACTGACAATCCATATTTACAAAACCAAAGCCAAAACTGAAAAACTAGCCAATGGTGGAAGACATAACACAAAAAACCATATTGTTTCATTTTACATTTTACTACGAAAAGAGACAAATTTTTTTAAGGATTTTATATTTGTGTTGTTTATATATTTTAAATACAAACATTGTAAATAACTAATATATATGACAATGAAACTGGACGAAATGTAATAGCAGACAAAAACATTGTATGTGAAGTGAATGTAGTTTACGAGCCCCTGAAGATGGCCTTGTAAAGGCCGAAACATGTGTAGGGGTTGAAGAATAAAGACTATAAAGTGAAAATATAGTACATTTCGTTGGTGTGTAATTTGTGGCCTATGCTAAACTTTTTCTTCAAGAAATGGTGAGTAATAGGCATATGGCGTGACAGCTGACCATGAAGATGAAGGCACCATGTTCCGGCAAAATACTGAGAACTGCTAACCCAGCAATACAGAGTAAAGTCCATGAAACTTTGTGGTGCAAGCTCCTTTTTACACAATTTCTGTATCGAAATAGCATTTTTATAATTCTGGTTTAATTATCTGTTGTCCAGAAATGTAAGTGCACACGAAATAGTTGCCCCTACTTACTATAGTCACTGGGGCTCTTAAGTCAGTGGAGTCCTTTGAAGTACCTAAAGAACTGTACGTGATGCGAGTTAATTGTGTAAGTAATTTGTACAAACAGCGAAATAGCTCGAAAAGAATGGATATGGAACAAGCGATTTCAGGAAGAGGGGGGTCCACCAAAACCCTGTATGCACCTCTCCCCCATGCCCCGCCCATCTCATTACAGGCCCTGAGGGTTCCAGGAGGTTCAGTCTCCCAGAATAGACGCTTAAATTTACTTATTTTACCTAAGTTAATTAAGTTAAGTACAGACGCTGTGAATGCGGTAACGAACCTTCGGGTTCCATAAAATGCGTGAAATTTCTTGACCAGCTGAGGAACGATTAGCTTCTCAAGAAGGACTCTGCTCCGTGGAGTTATGACGCTGTAGTGAGGTTTAAAGATAATAAATAACGCTGGACGCTGACATCATCTTGGTAGGCGCAGTTGGTTGAGGCACTGCGCTACAAGCCGGAAGGTCGTGGGTTCCGAGTCCCGATGGTGTCGCTGGAATTTTTCATCGACTTAGTCCTTTCGGTCGCACTATGGCCCTGGGGTCAACTCGGCTACTAACAGAAATGAGTACCAGGAGTATCTCCTCGGGGGTAAAGGCGGTCGGTGCCTTACCACCTTCATGTTCCGACTGTCTAGAAATTCTGGGAGACTGAACCTCCTGTAACCCTCAGGCCCTGTATAGGCCTGTTATGAGATGGGGGAAAGGAGAGGTGCATACAGGGTTTTGGTGGATAAACCTGAAGGAAGGCAAGCGGCCACTTGGAAGACCTAGGCGTAGATGGAAGGGTAATATAAACATGGAACTTCGAGAAATAAGATAGGAGGGCGTGAGCTGGATTGATCTGGCTCAGGATCGGGACAGTTGGCAGGGTCTGTGAATGCGGTTATGAACCTTCGGGTTCCATAAAATGCGTGAAATTTCTTGACCAGCTGAGGAACGATTAGCTTCTCAAGAAGGACTCTGCTCCGTGGAGTTATGACGCTGTAGTGAGGTAGGTGAATGGCCGAAATAGTAATCGATGAGAAATTCTGCACACTACGCTGCCAAAGTCTTTACAACCCAGTTGTTGATAAAAGCTGCGATGTTGGCGCCATATTTCGTATGTTCTGTTTGTTGCAACTGTGTTTCTGAAGACAAGGCGTCTTTCCCTACGCATACAGCACGGAGATGCGGACACGTGCACTAGACTTTGTCCTGACTGCTGAAACGCATCTCGTTAACAGGGCCGTTTCTTTCTCGCGACTTACTGGCTCATTAACTGTGGTCGTTAATTAACCAGGAAGTCAGTCCAGCGTATAAGGCGATTACACGCTCCAGCAAAATAAAAGAGAAGTCTGAAGAGATGAAAAATTAATGACTGCAGAAAACAAGCAAGACATTGTAAGATATGCCTTTGCATGATGATAGATAGCAGCACTGTCGTCATCGGACGGAATGCAAGGCTTGTAGGCCTGCGTGTGTAACATTTGTCTGCAGTCTTAATAAAATCGTAGAGGCAAGATGAATGAATGTTTTTATATGAGCCTTTTTTAACAAGTGAAAGTTAAAGCCTTAAGACAGTTCTGCAAATTAGGGATCATAATTTAAGGATTAAGATAGCTCAGTCGGTATAGCGACTCGCTACCTCCTGGACGGTCCGGGGATCGAATATCGGTGGGGGCGAGATTTTCCGCAGCCGTCCAGACCGGCCCTGGGGCCCACCCAGCCTCCTGTACAATGGGTACCGGGTCTCTTTCCCGGGGGTAAAGCGGCCGGGGCGTGGAGTTGACCACCCACCATCTAGTGCCGAGGTTAAAGAAAGAGTAGAGCTGTACCTGTACTCCCCCACTGGACCTTCATGGTCTGTCCTAGGGTGATCTTTACCTTTACCTTTTAATTTATGAACATCTAAACCAACCAAGAAACTCCATGGTACAGCAACATCCATAACTCCATGGTACAGCAACATCCATAACTCCATGGTACAGCAACATCCATAACTCCATGGTACAGCAACATCGATAACTCCATGGTACAGCAACATCCATAACTCCATGGTACAGCAACATCCATAACTCTATGGTACAGCAACATCCATAACTCCATGGTACAAGCAACATCCATAACTCCATGGTACAGCAACATCCATATCTCCATGGTACAGCAACATCCATAACTCCATGGTACAGCAACATCCATAACTCCATGGTACAGCAACATCCATAACTCCATGGTACAGCAACATCCATAACTCCATGGTACAGCAACATCCATAACTCCATGGTACAGCAACATCCATAACTCTATGGTACAGCAACATCCATAACTCCATGGTACAGCAACATCCATAACTCCATGGTACAGCAACATCCATAACTCCATGGTACAGCAACATCCATAACTCCATGGTACAGCAACATCCATAACTCCATGGTACAGCAACATCCATATCTCCATGGTACAGCAACATCCATAACTCCATGGTACAGCAACATCCATAACTCCATGGTACAGCAACATCCGTAACTCCATGTACAGCAACATCCGTAACTCTATGGTACAGCAACATCCATATCTCCATGGTACAGCAACATCCATATCTCCATGGTACAGCAACATCCGTAACTCCATGGTACAGCAACATCCGTAACTCTATGGTACAGCAACATCCATAACTCCATGGTACAGCAACATCCATAACTCCATGGTACAGCAACATCCATAACTCTATGGTACAGCAACATCCATAACTCCATGGTACAGCAACATCCATAACTCCATGGTACAGCAACATCCATAACTCCATGGTACAGCAACATACATAACTCCATGGTACAGCAACATCCATAACTCCATGGTACAGCAACATCCATAACTCCATGGTACAGCAACATCCATAACTCCATGGTACAGCAACATCCATAACTCCATGGTACAGCAACATCCATAACTCCATGGTACAGCAACATCCATAACTCCATGGTACAGCAACATCCATAACTCCATGGTACAGCAACATCCATAACTCCATGGTACAGCAAATCCAAATCCATGGTACAGCAACATCCATAACTCCATGGTACAGCAACTCCGTAACTTATGGTACAGCACATCCGTAACTCCATGGTACAAGCAACATCCATAACTCCTGGTACAGCAACATCCGTAATCCATGGTACAGCAACATCGTAACCATGGTACAGCAACATCGTACTCCATGGTACGCAACATCCGTAACTCCATAGGTACAGCAACATACCATTAACTTTAATGGTACAGCAACATCCATAACTCATGGTACAGCAACACATACTCCATGGTACAGCAACATCCATAACTCCATGGTACAGCAACATCCATAACTCCATGGTACAGCAACATCCATAACTCCATGGTACAGCAACATCCATAACTCCATGGTACAGCAACATCCATAACTCCATGGTACAGCAACATCCATAACTCATGGTACAGCAACATCCATAACTCCATGGTACAGCAACATCCATAACTCCATGGTACAGCAACATCCATAACTCCATGGTACAGCAACATCCATAACCAGTCAGTAGTTGTGTGCCTGATTTTTAAAATGTGTTATTTAGCGATCATGTCTGTTGCTGAGATTATACGAGTATACCGTTGGTGATAGATGAATGAATCAACATGGAGCATCGGTGGGATGATACTGATGGAGGGGGGGGGGGCGCGTTACTCGCAGAAACAACCTGTTCCATTTCCATCACAAATTTCACGTGCACTGTTGATCGGATAAAGAAATCTCTTGCTGCTATATTTACAGAACCCAGGCTTCATTATCACAGTCACAAACTAGTCCCGCAGACGGTGCACTTAAGACATTTCAACGCAGTTTAGTGTTCCCCCAGGTCACATAAACAACAACACCCCACTTACATTTTCATTTCTCAACCGGCTTACCAAACAAATCCTTACATATATTTATTTAATCTCCATGTACGGTTCATACGTACATCTTTCTTCATACACTTAATACATCAACCAACTTAACGCACTTAATAAAATACATTCATGTACGCGTACAAAACTCCTACATGTTTCGGCACCGGGCTGCCATCATCAGGGAGTTATTCAGAACAAAGGAGTACAAGCCCAACACGCCAGTCTAGGTATTGTGTCGACCTTATTGGAAAAACCCGTTTATAACGACATCGGTTTATGCGACATCTCGTCTACAACGTCAGATATTCTGCGGTACCAATTAATTCCTCACTATTAAGCACAACATTATACTCCACGGTTATAACAACACTCGTTTATAACGACACAAAATATCCCGTCCCTTTCATTACGTTACAACCGAGTTCGACCGTATTAGAATATTAGAATTCTAAAATACACGAAGTTAACAAGCATAAAATTATAATGTTGTAACATTAATAGTGAGCCATTTCAGGTGTAAGTTCGCAGTCGTTCATATTCTGTATGCAGCATGTATACAAACATCTGTCTCGATCTTATATGATCCGAAGAGATCTCGTCCTGATAGAGCGTGTGAAGTGTGTTGTGTCAGGCGGTGTGTACTGAAAAAAGAAGAATTCTTCATCTTGTCTCTCAATTCGCTGACATGAATAGCATTAGGACAAGATTCTAGCTTGAACCCTATTTAACTGTAACCATCACCACGAAGTTATAAAGAGTACAAACCTTCGAAACGTCGGGAACTACTCGCCCAATGATAGTCATATCCCGAAAGACTTAAATCTAGCCACACCGCTGTGAGAACCCAAAATCTTACAGATGTTGGCTATTGCATGATTTGCTTAAGAAAATTCTTCGTGATTACGAAGACGATGACAACAAAACTGTACACAGTACCTCTGCTTTTAAGACATTGTCTTAACATGTAGACCTCATCCATTGTTGCAGACACTTTCCTCTGCTAGTTGTTACGCAGGACCTCTATAAATTGACTAGCTTTGTAACAGCACGAGCACCGACACTAATGAGGCGTACAAAATCACTAAGTTGGTATTTGGAACGTACGGTTTCAATACTTGCCATTATTAATATCTTGCATTTCTTGTGTGGCCTTCAAGGCTGGACATCAGAGTTACATTGCGAACAGTAGAAAGCTTCGAACTTCGCAAATTCACCCTATTAATGAAATCTGTGGTCTTCTGGGTTATTACACGGCGTCGTGTTGTAATTATTTACCGACGTTTCGGGACAACGTATCGGTCCCATCCTCACGGGTCAAGATTCCGAGTAGGAAAGCCGCGATATTCATGAAATCTGTGGTCTTCTGGGTTATTACACGGCGTCGTGTGGTAATTATTTACCGACGTTTCGGGACAACGTATCGGTCCCATCCCACGGGTCAAGATTCCGAGTAGGAAAGCCGCGATATTCATGAAATCTGTGGTCTTCTGGTATTAACGGCGTCGTGTGGTAATTATTTACCGACGTTTCGGACAACGTATCGTCCCATCCTCACGGTCAAGATTCCGAGTAGAAACCGATATCATGAAATCTGTGTCTCTGGGTTATTACACGCGTCGTGTGGTAATTATTTACGACGTTCGGACAACGTATCGTCCATCCTCACGGTCAAGATTCCGAGTAGAGCTTTCCTACTCTTTCATGAATATCGCGGCGGAAGCCTGAAATCAATCTTAAGGTTCAGTCGACTCAATTTCAGCAATTTTTTACCCTTGAAGCACATTTCCTTTAATGTCAGCTGTGTGTAGGAAGATGCCTTTTCTTATATTTTTGCTGCAAATGCCCCCCCCCTACTGTCAACTAATATTAACAGCATAACAGTAAAAGCTTAATGGAAGTCGAGCAATAAATCACTTTATCATATGATATTGAAGCCCAGGGTTTTAGCTGTATTGACCCTTTACTTAAAACTGAGGTTTAGTTCTTGGCCGTGTACAAGGAAAGCTAAACAATCTGTGACGTTTACTTTACGCAGTAAAGACCTCAACATGCACTTATATTACGTAAATCCATGCGTACCGAGTTTATTTTAACACTGAACTTTATACTACTTATCAGACGGCGGTATCGGTCATTATGCCGCAGTTGATGTCGTCCGCTCTACGGCGCGGTCCCTCTTTAACGCCGAACTAGCGGGACTGAATACTGCAGAGCGGGCGGTGTAATCTTTCGCTACTTATAGCAGGATTACATCCACAAAGTCCCCGTCATTTTGTATGACAACCTAAGGTGCGAGTCTCACAAACCTTACGGCCCCTCCTACCTCAGTCACATGACTGCAGCTGCTGTGTAAGCAGACGAATACTGACACATCCACCGCTCTGACTGCAGAAACACACTGATCTACGCGCACACGACTTCGCGCACTTTCCCGATTTGTGACATCAGCCTACGCTCGCTGAGGTCACTGCGCTTGAAGCTGGAGACTTTGTGGAATTAATCCTGTTATAGAAATGCAGATATGAGCGGGTTTGTAGATGCTATGGGCTGCCTGTGCTTTAAGCTGTACGCCCTGTACAGTCATAAATGCCCTTAAGCTATTAAAATATGCCAAAAATTTAAAATATCAATTTTATCAGCGTAAAAATAACCAAAACAGCGAACAAAGCCAGACTCCCACCGGCCAGTCTTTAGTTCCTACGACAAAGTTTGCGATCTTTGCTATCATTCGTTGCTGTCACGTGGGCCAATCAATACGTCAGCAATTGAATGAAGTGTCTTCCCCAGCATCAAGCTGATTGTCTCCGATTTCCGCCTCGTCCTTGTCGGACTTTCGGAGTTAGGACAGCACTTAAGTAAAATGGTAGACAGCGACTGCAGTGGGGAAGTCGCAGTGATGTCTGACATTTGACATGTAAAGACAAGAAGTCATGGCATTACGTCAGAGCGGAGGAGGATTTAGAGGATTCTGCAAAACCCACCGTTCTTTATTTTTATGAACCTTTTCTAGGCTGGTGGTAACTGTGTGTACAGCACACTTTGACCCAATTCTTTGTCGACACAGTTTATTTGTGGGGTTCGAACAGTACAAAGGTCAAACAACGGTTGTTTCTTTAACGTCATAAACCGACGGAACTCTATAAAGGGAATGAAATGTGTTTTCTGGGAGGTAAAGATCTAGTTTTAAAATTAATTAAAGTATACTTAATTAAAGAAACTAGTAAAGTGCTACATTTGGAGCACAGCTTTGTATGGTGCTGAAACGTGGACACTTCGGAAAGTAGATCAGAAGTATCTGGAAAGTTTTGTAATGTGGTGCTGGAGAAGAATGGAGAAGATCAGTTGGACCGATCGTGTGAGAAATGAAGAAGTATTACACAGAGTCAAGGAGGAGAGGAATATCGTACATACAATAAAAAGAAGAAAGGCTAACTGGATTGGTCACATCTTGCGTAGAAACTGCCTTCTGAAACACGTGATTGAAGGAAAGTTAGAAGGAAGGATAGAAATGACGGGACGACGAGGAGAAGACGTAAGCAGCTACTGGATGACCTTAAGGAAAAGAAAAGATACTGGAAATTGAAAGAGGAAGCACTAGATCGCACCCTGTGGAGAACTCGCTTTGAAGAGGCTACGGACCGTCGTAAGACAGACTACAGAATGAATGAACTTGTACTATACGTCGAGTAATTCGGCGTGTGACATTGCACCGTAGCACTGAATAACAAGTGTGAAGGCCCATAGTGTAGTGCTCTCGTTGACAACGTGTAGTTTGGTACGTGCTTGGCAAAGTTTCAGAGGAACACACTGCTGCCATCTGCAGAGTAAACTGAGGCATATATTCCTTCGAAAGATTTTGTGTCCACCTACCAGACTGCACGATGTCAAAAGACTCAATACACATTGTGGAAAGCATAGTAAAGACAGCTCCTGATAAAAATACGTCAGTTTAAGCGTCGTGATTAATTAACACGCTGTTGTACGGTACCCTTAACACCAGCCTACACTACGTGACAAGTATTTTCGCAGCATCACAAAGGTACGAGTAGGCAATTCTGCCAAAGAGTCTGAAATGCCGTGATGAAGAAGGCGTCTGTCCGCTCAGAGCACTTCATGTGTGGCTTGTGATGGACAAATTGGAACTCGGACTTATACTTGTCCTGTCTTCGTTCCTTCCTTCCTAAGAATTATTCTACCAATGGTCCATATCCATCCATCCCTCCGTTCACAATCTGGCGAAAGTTCCGATAGACAATCTCACCCCCACCCCTACAAAAAACAAGACGCCGGCTCATTATCAGTCATTCAACCGACGTCTTGCATAATGAGAAGCTTCATGATCTGTACTCCTCACCAAATGTTATCTGGTGATAAAATCAAGACGAATGAGATTGGCAGGGCATGTGGCACGTGTGGGGGAGAGAAGAGATGCATACAGAGATTTGGTGGGAAACATGCGGGAAAGAGACCACTTGGAGTATCTAAACATAGATGGGAGGATAATATTAAAATTGATCTTAAAGCAATAGGATCGATCACGTGGAATGAATTGAACTGTCTCAGGATACCGACAACTGGCGAGCTCTTATGGACGCGGTAACAAACTGCAAGGAATTTGTTGACTAGTTAAGGAACTGTTAGCTTGTCAAGGACTCTACCTCATGGAGTTTAGTTAGTTAAATCATATCGATGTTGTTTACGCAGCATCAGAATTTCATTTCGTATCCATCAGTTTATCTCCACGAGGCCAGGCATGAAAAGCAGAAATGTCCGTTATTTTCTACTGTCGCACATGGTCTGTGTCCGTCCGACTTATTGCAGCAGACTTGGCGTTTAGCTTCTTGTTTGCCTACGTTTGACGGATGCGTTCGTCATCCACAGACTTGAAGCTGTCAACAACATAAGACAGGGGCGTTCAGAACAATGACGCAGAGAGGACAATGTGAGAAAAGTGGGTGGGGGAAAGCACTAGAAATCCTCTCTCTCGACAGATAACAAAGATGGCAGGAGAAGGATGGGCTGAATGTCGCCAAACCACTAAAGCTAGGATGATAAAAATGTGGGTAGAATTTGTGAGTGGTAGGGGAAGATGGTCTGGTGATGCTTGGATGCCGTCCAAATCAACCCCCGCTCTTAGAAACAAACGGCTGGGGATGCAGACATTTGAAGACCATAACTGTGCGTGCATAAGACAAGTCGAGGGTGGATTGGTTTCACTTCTCATCGATGTATCAATGTTACCTTTCAAGAAGTTCCAAGGTTAAACACACTGTAAATACAAGACGTTCAGGAAGCAATTAAGGGCAGATCAGACTCGGGGTGTGCCTGCCACCATTCAGTCCGCATCTTCTGTCTTCCAGTTTGCTATCCAAATATACAAACACTAAGATATACAGAACTATAATTTTGCCTGTTGTTTTGTATGGGTGTGAAACTTGGTCTCTCACACTGAGGGAGGAACATAGGCTGAGGGTGTTCGAAAATAGGGTGTTGAGGAGGATATTTGGGCCTAAGAGGGACGAGGTAACAGGGGAGTGGAGAAGACTACATAACGAGGAACTTAATGATCTGTATTCATCACCAAATATTATTCGGGTGATCAAATCAAGAAGAATGAAGTGGGCGGGGCATGTAGCACGTATGGGTGAGGGTAGAGGTGCATACAGGATTTTGGTGGGGATGCCTGAGGGAAGGAGACCACTTGGAAGACCCAGGCGTAGATGGGAGGATAATATTAAAATGGATCTTCAAGAAGTGGGATGGGGGGGCATGGACTGGATTGATATGGCTCAGGATAGGGACAGGTGGCGGGCTGTTGTGAACACGGTAATGAACCTTCGGGTTCCATAAAATACAGGGAATTTCTTGACTAGCTGAGGAACTGTTAGCTTATCAATCAGAACTCTGCTCCATGGAGTTAGTTAGTTAGTTTGTTTGTTAGTGCCTGCCACCATTTAGTCCGCATCTTCTAACATTTTTTTTCCAAAATATAAAAATTAAAATATTCAAACTATAATTTTTCCCTGTAATAGTTAAGGAAACATAGCCTCCTAAAACATAGCCTCCTAAAACATAGCCTCTAAACATAGCCTCCTAAAACATAGCCTCCTAAAACATAGCCTCCTAAAACATAGCCTCCTAAAACATAGCCTCCTAAAACATAGCCTCCTAAAACATAGCCTCCTAAAACATAGCCTCCTAAAACATAGCCTCCTAAAACATAGCCTCCTAAAACATAGCCTCCTAAAACATAGCCTCCTAAAACATAGCCTCCTAAACATAGCCTCCTAAAACATAGCCTCCTAAAACATAGCCTCCTAAAACATAGCCTCCTAAAACATAGCCTCCTAAAACATAGCCTCCTAAAACATAGCCTCCTAAAACATAGCCTCCTAAAACATAGCCTCCTAAAACATAGCCTCCTAAAACATAGCCTCCTAAAACATAGCCTCCTAAAACATAGCCTCCTAAAACATAGCCTCCTAAAACATAGCCTCCTAAACATAGCCTCCTAAAACATAGCCTCCTAAAACATAGCCTCCTAAACATAGCCTCCTAGAACATAGCCTCCTAAAACATAGCCTCCTAAAACATAGCCTCCTAGAACATAGCCTCCTAAAACATAGCCTCCTAAAAACATAGCCTCCTAAAACATAGCCTCCTAAAACATAGCCTCCTAAAACATAGCCTCCTAAAACATAGCCTCCTAAAACATAGCCTCCTAAAACATAGCCTCCTAAAACATAGCCTCCTAAAAACAATAGCCTCCTAAAACCTCGGGTTGACCGCCTAGAACGCTTACATTTTTAGGCCTATTTCGTGCACTTTTAATCGCCACACGTTCATATCAATTCCGCATCGCGAACAACGTAATTGTGAAACGTGTGGGCTAACTGGAATTAGCTTTTACACCCGCCATAACCAATTTCTCTGTTTTATGCTTAACAACTGTTGTTATTTCTTGCGTCCTTGAAGCCGAATTACTATTCATATTTAATGTGCTGTACTTAGAACAGTCACTAGTTCTAGTTCCTGGCTCAGTTCCAATTCTTCCATTGAAAGCAGATACTGAACTTTTATTTAATCTTGGCCTAAGAAAGTTTTAACTTCGAAGCAAAACTTTATCAAAAGTCTTCCTTGCCATTACAGCTTACTCCCATCTCTCAGTCATCATTTCGCCGCCTGTTTTTCCCTTTAGTCTCAGCCTTCTCCTTGTTTGACATGCACTTCAAAACTGATGGAGTTTCGACGAGCTCCATTCTGTTGACGAGATAATGAGGGGGTCTATTATCGGTAATGTGGTAACGTAACGGTTACTGTCAAAAGCAGCTTGGAAATCGCCGTGAATCCAAGACGAGTGGCCTGGTGTGGGAATATTACTGCTTGTACTATTGAGAATACTACTGCTTGTACTATTGAGAATACTACTGTTTGTACTATTGAGAATAATATTGATTGTACTATTGAGAATACTACTGTTTGTACTATTGAGAATAATAATGATTGTACTATTGAGAATACTACTGCTTGTACTATTGAGAATATTACTGCTTTTACTATTGAGAATACTACTGCTCGTATTATTGGAATACTACTGCTTGACTATTGAGAATACTAATGTTTGTATTATTGAGAATACTACTGCTTGTACTATTGAGAATACTACTGCTTGTACTATTGAGAATACTACTGCTTGTACTATTGAGAATACTACTGCTTGTACTATTGAGAATACTACTGCTCGTATTATTGAGAATACTACTGCTTGTACTATTGAGAATACTACTGCTCGCATTATTGAGAATACTACTGCTTGACTATTGAGAATACTACTGATAGTACTATTGAGAATACTACTTCTTGCACTATTGAGAATACTATTGCGTGTACTATTGAGAATACTACTGCTTGTACTATTGAGAATATTGCTGCTTGTACTATTGAGAATACTATTGATTGTACTATTGAGAATACTACTGATTGTACTATTGAGAATACTACTGCTTGTACTGTTGAGAATACTATTGCTTGTAATATGAAAGGAGAGTTCAGGATGAAGACATTTTTATACATTAGGATATTCTATACATTAGGTTATTTCATAGACTAGGATTTTCTCCTGGCCCTGGCCTGGCGTTCTTAGAGCTCCAAACCCTTGACAATGAAGGCACTATGTTTTTTCTTGAAGTGTCGGGAGCAGTTCACCCAGTGACACGGCGTCAGATCCCAGAAGAACGGAGTCCCTATCTGTACTACTTGAATTACAATACTTTTCGATACAACGCATGTCTATAGGATCTACCACGGTCATTCTCTTTGTCGTTTCTTACCAGCACTCTCAGTTCATGTGCAACAAATGAACAATACTTTGCAAGTAACGTGGGATATTGGTACAAGCAGGTAACATTAGCCTGAACTGTCTTATGAAATGAGGAAACTAGGCTATGAATCGGATAAATCTCTCATATGAACCAGATAAGACCCTTGCAAAAGTTCACCGCTACTGGATTTAACTGCGCAAATTTTAGTTATAAGTTACAAGTGCAAAGAAAATACAAGACAGGCAATGTACGTATAACGTTATATTGAGGCGTGTTCGCGTAACTATTGTTGCAGTGGAAAAGCAATAAGTATTACATATTATGAGTGTGTGTCTGCAGTCTTAGTTATCCGGCATGCAAAGCGCATGCGCCGTATTTTATTGTCATCTGTGGCCTGTCAGACTGTACCATATTTTTCCACATTATCTCATAAACGGCACGATTTTCGGTAAAACGTTATTGAACATAAAATGTGTGTTTTCATTTTCTCTACAACTTTTGTCTGAAACATTTCTCATTCTAAGAAGAATTCAGCGAGATATTATCATAAATGTACATAGGTCTTCACTTAAAATATCCGTTATTCTTGTCAGATTTTAATAAAACTTGAATTTTCTGGACAGACCTTCGAAAAATACTCAAGTGCAAAATTTCATGAAAAGCCGTTAAGTGGGAGCCGAGTTGTTCGATGGGGACGGACAGACATGAAGAAGATAGTAGTCGGTTTTCGCAATTTTGCGCAAGCGCCTAAAAATTTACTGGCCTCCCTATTGACTGTGAAACGTATACAGAGCGATCAACGTTTTTATTGCTCAGTTCCAAGTCTCAAGCGTTAGCTGAACACAGTTCTGTACTTCACAATATCTGAGGCCTCCGTACTGCCATAAACAGTCGGAACTCCTCGGATATATTTTGCGACGGAATTACCACTGTAGGGAAGCTGGGATGACGCCGTCGTTAGCGTCGAGGCTATGGGCTGGACGACCGATAAAGCGTCGTTCGAATTGGATGTCTCCTTTTATGCCCAGTCCATGCCATATTGTAAAACACAAGATGAAAAACAAAATTGTCTGTCTTAAAAGAATTGTTTGAAATTCAGTGAGTATTTAGATAAGGCATATTATCAGAAATACTACGTTCATTGGTCATATTTGTTGAGGCGGTAAGTGAAATTTGAGTCCCGAAAAGTATCACTAAAAGTATAAATTGTTATCATACATATATTTAACCAATCAATGCACACTTATAATTCTTTATTACAGAATACAATTTACCATAAAACTAATCCGACATGTCTCGAATCCCTATTTTTGATCATCAGGCACTTGGACTGTGGATTACACAAATTACAAATCAACAATAATGGTACAGTTTGTGTAGACACACGACTACTGATGCACAGTGGATCCAGAAAACAACTGAGATACTCTACACTTTAACTTTTGTACTTTTCAAATGTACCATTACTGTTGATTTGTAATTTGTGTAAACCACAGTCCAATTCCCTGATGATGTTCCCAAAATAGGGATTGGATACATGTCGGACTATTTGTATGGTAAATTGTATTGTGTAATAAAGACTAATAAGTGTGTATTGGTTGGTTAGAGAGATGTGTGATAGACTAACAATGCACGGTATGAATAATATAAGGTTGACCAATTATTAATTCATAGTTATTGCCAGGCTTCCCGTGTACACAGGTGTAACTGATGGATGGCAGGCATCACAATTTCTTCCAAGAAATCCTTGAAATTTCCCCTGGTCTTTGTAAATTAACTATCCTACAAAATCGAGGAAAATCCACGTCTTAAAAAGCAACATCAAATTAACTTACCGAAAGTCAGATAGTGGTAAATTCTTACGGAAAGTTAACCCCGGATTTTCTCATCTAAATCTGGCCAACCTACCAGAACAGCTGATGGATGCATAAGTATGTTGAAAATGATGGCCTGAGTGGTTGACTGAGTGTTGACTGAGTGTTGACTGAGTGTGAGCTTTAAGGAGAGATTTGAAATTGCCACGTGGCAGGTTTCCTGGACGAATTGATTAGCAAACTGGCGTGTGGACGGATAGCGTCGACTTGGAGGTTTTAAGGGAGAAAGAAGTTAATGAGTAAATGAACAAAAGGAAGAAGACTGTATTGTGCAAGTTTACGCTCATTCAACAGAGGAGCTATGCACGGGGTGCCAACATTTGTGTTGTCCAAATTAAGGAAATGTGGCTAGTGCGAGACAGGGAAGTGATATGCTGCGACCAACACAAAATTCGTTCATTTTGAGATGTACGATATAGAACTGCCTGCAACTGCATTTATATACACACAAATATAACTACACGTTCCGTGACTCAATCACAGTGTCCTATCTTATTGTTTTTTTTTTAAATTTTATTAATTTATTTTTCAAAATTCTAATGCACTAGTCACCAGCCGATTTCAGTGGCTGATTTCGGCTGAAGGAGAAATCACATAAAACTTTTAATATCATAATATCTACAAAATCTGTGTTTTTTAAATTTCGATTTAGGGGGTTGGGGGGGGGGGGGCTGCAGCCCGCAGGTCCCCCTTTATGTGCGTTTCTGACACAGGTAAAGGCAAATTTGTCCCTGTCCACGTCATAGAGGCCTGTAGGGGGAGAAGAAGTATAGCTCCATTCATTCTTAACCTCAGCACTAGGTGTAGATGAGTGGTCAACGTCACGCCCTGACCACTTTATCGCGTGAAAGAACCCTGTCACCCATTGACTAGGAGGCTGGGTTGGCTGCAGAGCCGGTCTGGATGTTTTGGAGAACAGAAAAGTCTGTTACCCTCTGCCAAGATTCCAACCTCAGATCTTCCAGCCCGTAGCCTAGTCGTTTATACCGACTGAGCTATCGCGGCTCTCTCGAATTCACCCAGGATTAATAGGTCTTCGCCTCCATTATAGGGCTGCGTAGTCAATGAAAGAAAACGTCACTTCCTGCACATACCAGAAACGTGTGATCGTGGCGTATGGACAGGTTACATGTAGGCTAGAATCCATTCACAACAGCTCTTAAGATATTCAAGAAACGGCCGCCAAAAGGGGGGGGGGGGGGAGAATTGAAGTTCGAAGGAGAAGGCCGAAGTAAATGGGGTAGATAGAGGGTTGGAAATGAGGCCCCTTCACGTTACCAACCCCCTCAGCAAAGCCGGGAAGCAGGTTCGTCCTGAAATCGAGACTACAAGGACGGTCGCCTTCCTGGCGCCAGGGGTGGAGACCGGGAGACGCCGGGCGTCCAAATTCTGCACGTTCCCTGCTCATGGGAAAGAAAAGTTCGAGGCAATTTCGATAGCATACTGAAAGGGCCGGGGAAAGACAGCGGGTTGCATGACTCTCAGGCCGTGGCTAGTTGCTATTTCAGGAATGCTTACAACCTACTTCTACAGGAAAAGACAACCAGCGACCCGGATAGGATACTAAATCTTCTTGCAGCAAGGGCAATAAGAACTGCACATTGCAGTCCTGTAAAGCTGCACAAGTTGCGAGAGAGACAGACGGAATGTGTGACAGAATACACACGTGTGTGTATACATATGTACATACATACATGAAACCTGTGAATGCAGCGTGTGGGAAAAATACAGGCTTTAGTGTTAAACCTCGTGGTAAATATAATAACCATTAAAATTGAAAATTTAATTCTGACTTTATTCTAAAATCACCGTGCATCTTATCACAATCACTATTCAAAACACCAACCGGATGCACTTTTATTTAAAAAAAACTGTATAGTTCTTTAAAACATTTAAAAGAAACCCGACATATGTTTCGGCTCCTCACTGAGCCATCTTCAGGGGTTTTTATGTCACTAAAACTGCATATATTTACAAACGTCTATTACAGATGATCATTGTTCACTTTGTAAGCACAATTTTTATCACCTTCGCTGTTATTGATGTGCACACTGTAGATGTTATTGTACGGACGCTGGTACTGTACCTGGTCCGTACAATAACATCTACCAAATACTGTTATCAGTTCAACACAGATAAAAGGTAACATGTGCACATCAATAACAGTGAAGGTGATAAAAATTGTGCTTACAAAGTGAACCAATGAATTGACGTTTGTAAATATATGCAGTTTTAGTGACATAAAAAACCCTGAAGATGGCTCAGTGAGGAGCCGAAACATATGTCGGGTTTTTTTTAAATGTTTTAAAGAACTATACAGTTTTTTAAATAAAAGTGCATCCAGTTGGTGTTTTGAATAGTGATTAATTTTGACTATTTAACACAGTAACCAAATTATGCACTTAATAAAATACATTCAAAAGTATAAAACTCTACATGTTTCGGCACCGAGGTGCCATCATCAAGGAGTTATCTGAAAAGAGGAGTACAAGGCCAGCACGCTTATGCAGGTACTGTATCGCCTTCATTATTGCAATTCTGATAGACTATTGCATCGTGGGCCAGTTTAAAATTCTTCATGGGCCAGTTTAGTTCCGCAGAGCACCTTTTACACACCCCTGTTGCAAAGTTTAAATACCGATATCTGTAAGAAACACACGTAAAATATGGCGCCAAGACAAAGTGTAAATTTTTTGCTTTGAAATTAGGTTAAGAAAATCGTTTTTTTTAGTACTTCAAAACTGCAGAGTGGCGTAAGGTTACTGATTGTCTATTGGTACAGCGGCAGTTATATAAGGATAAACTGCATTTCATTACTTGGGGACAGTAACGTTGGCGTTAAAGGCATAACAGAAGGGGCTCATTACTCTGAGAGACTATTAGTCTTTATGAGCAATAAATGCTACTCCGACATTACGAATTCAGACGTGCGGCAATTACAAAAGTAATTAGTCGCGGATGTGCGATAACCTTCTTCGTTAAAATTCTTCTTCTTACTCAAGTAATATTTAGTAGGTCACCAAGACGTGTTTTAATGCTAAATCGTCTCTATCAGAACCTGAAGGCTCAACACAGCCAAGTGAATGCCTTATTATATACCGCCTGAAGTCCGCACAGTTCAGTCAATATTACTGCAACACTTTTAATATTATCACGTTCCGTGCAGTTGTTTTATATATGTAAGGTTTTTATTTCCAACTACTGCACAATACATTTATTTTTACACTCCTACATGTTTCGGCTGACTATATTTATATCGTAATCTGTGGTCTTTTGGGTGATTACACGGCGTCGTGTGGTAATTATTTACCGACGTTTCGGGACAACGTGTCGGTCCCATCTTCACGGGTCGAGATCCTGGATCTCGACCCGTGAAGATGGGACCGACACGTTGTCCCGAAACGTCGGTAAATAATTACCACACGACGCCGTGTAATCACCCAAAAGACCACAGATTACATCAACATCGCGGCGGAAGGCTGAAATCATATTTATATCGTGTTAAATGAACATATGTCAGACACAAAATACCACATGTTTGTCTCAAATTGTTCATCAATTATCATCACAAGCGTTATTCAATATATATTTCTTATAACCGGAAATCTTTAACGTTCCACAAAGTATGAACCTTGCCGTAAAAAAAAAATATCGCATTTCTCGAAGGTTTGTTAATACACAGAATTTCAAACTCTTACATTAATTAGCGCCAGTGACTTCTTTCACCTCAGAGTTTCGCAAGGCCGCCACGCTAGTATTAAGAAAATTCGAAAGTAGGAAGATGAGGCGATCTGTAGTGGCATTATATTTATATCAATTTTCATAAAATATCGTCTGCTATTTCAAAATTATTAAGGGGAACGGACGGACGAAAGAAGGGCGGACGGACAAATGGATGTGAGGACAAAATAAGAGGAAGTTTCCTTACTGTACAGTGCGCTTTGATAAACAGGGCCGGCGTCTTGTAAGTGAAAGAGTGTAACGAGCTTGGAGACCAAGTACAGACTGCAGTCCCTTCGTATGAAATGTAGGTTATACGTCGTACATATCAGCAGTGAAGTGTAGAACAAATCTCTGCGACTCTTTTAAAAAGAAAATTCCTTCGTGTGTTTTTATCACACGCGATGATCGTTTTAGTTTTATAGCATACATTCTACGAAAGCAGTTTTATCCTACGACTTACAGGAATTCGGAGCAGCACAGGCGTAAGCTGGCCAATAACACTATGGGGTGTGGGGGGCAAAGTCGACCACGGGTATTAGGAACTTTAATTTACGAAAAGTCAAGTTACAAAGATAGGGAATATTGGTTTGAAAGCAAGTATTTATTTTTTTTTTTCTTTACACCACCCAAATAATCGTTTAGAAAATATTTCTATTTTTTTTATTTTCCCCTCTTCAACTCAGAAGCAAAAAAATCTATTCTTTGTTTAGAAAAATATTGGCGGGGCATTTGCCCCCCCCCCTGCCCCTTCCCAGGTTACGCCTAAGCGGAACAGTTTATTACAAATATCAGCATAGCCAACATAACAAAATAAATGGAATGTATGTATATGTGTATGTGTACGTATGTATATTATATAAAGAAAAGAGGTAAGATTTAGCGCTCGCTGCTATACCAGACTGCCGTCAGTCGGGGTCCACACCTTTCAGTTCAATGTACTGCAGTTATCTAAAGAATTTGCTAGAAATGTTTTTCTTTGGCCTCCAGACACGCGTCATGTCTAACAAACACAGTGACTTGTTTCACGTCGAAGTTTTATAATAAATCATAATAAAATTGACTAATGGCAGCTGTCAGAAAGAAATAACATCCCTGTACAAGTCTCCAACACAGATTAACATCCCTAGATTATGCACACCATTCGGAAAGGCGAAACTGTTCACATTTTTGCGTACGAGTTCTTGCGATGACTTTGTCTTCGAAGTAACGTTTACAAATTTTGGTAATCGACGTCGTCATGTGGTTCTTTTAGTGGTTTATTTTAAATTTAAACCCCAGTGTCTAGGTGATGTACCACCAAGTTTAACGTTCAGAAATTTTACAACTTTCCCACACATTTATGAGTGTCTTGTAGTGTGGTGATAATACAGGACAACGAACAGGGCTTGATCAACTCCAATTTGTATATAAAAAACCACTGCCAGCAATTTTTAATTTTGAATGACAATCTTTAATTTTAATAACAATCTACCTGCTGAAGAGTCTAATTTTATACCATATATTTATAATTTAAACTCTAAAAGTGGACACAATTCGTGTCACAGTGAAAAGCAGTACACAACGTAATTTTATGCACTGTAGCCTGTTAATGTGATAGTAACTTGATTTTATATTGTGGTGTATATATATATTATATCATCTGATTAGCTAATGAATGTTACATGAATGTAACCTTTACCCCCTGAAGATGGTTCAACTGGAACCGAAACATACGTAGGGGATACTGAACAATACTTGATAATGTAGTGCATTTGTTGGTTTTTTAAATTGTGAATTATAAATTATTATTTCGGGAGCCAATTCATCCGAATGCGAACGACCTGCCTTTCATCATATTAAACAATTATGCTCTACACAACTTCTAAATTCTAATGCTGTTTTCCCAAAGCCAATAGCAGCACCAAAAAAAAAAAATTCTGCAAAGTTAGCACTTAACAGGTGTGACAAATGCGGCGCCAGGATACAATGTGACGTCACACCGAAAACCACGCCTCCCACCATTGACGTCATACATCTCCACAGTGTTTCACTCTGGGCTTTTTGCTACAACTTTTGGCAGTGTTACAATACAATATCACACGATCAAATGCAGGACCTTACGGATATACCTTCAGTCCTTATACAAGTGTTTTCTCTTCTCATCATTCTAATTACTGTATTTGTTCTTCATGCTTTATTTCCATCCGATAAGTCATGAAATATATTTCCAATGATGACAGCCCTTTACAGCCGTAATATATATTCTTTCGACAAAGATTAAATTACATATCTTAATGGAATTATGTTACTGATATTATTATAAGGAGAACCTTTGATGAGACAGCGTGTTTTCCGCAAGTCACGGAGCTACGAGTGTATGCGATCCCGTAGAACGCACAGACTTCGTTGGATGAGTTGCCGACGGCGAAGTACATTCACTTTCCATTATCAGAGGACCTCCAAGCAGTAAAAGCATGAGGTGCTTAATCTTGAATTTAAAATGTGCAGTTATAGATCAGTTATTTCATTACTGAGGTGTAATTCTTTGATTCCTCTCTCCATTAAATTGACCTATTCCTTTTTTCTTTTTTTCAATGGCTCGACAGCCCCTTGGGGGCCTACGCCTCCTCATTATCGAGGCTTCACGATCACACTCAGACACACCACACTTGGTAGGACTCCTCTGGACGAGGGACCAGCTCGTCGCAGAGACCTCTACCTGACAACACACAACACTCACAAGAGACAGACACTCCATGCCCCCGGTGGGATTCGAACCCACAATCCCAGTAAGCGAGCGGCCGCAGACCCACGCCTTAGACCGCACGGCCACTGGGATCGGCCCTAATCCTTTAGAACATATAATTAATGTTTAAAACAGTTTTACAACTCCTATAATCTGTGAGAATAAGTGCGACAGCACAGTTGGTATAGCGACTATGCTACAGGATGGACAATAGATGAATCGTTGTTACATTCCTGGCAGAGGCACAAGACTTGTCTCTCCACCAAATCGTTGTTACATTCCCGGCAGAGGCACAAGACTTGTCTCTCCACCAAATCGTTGTTACATTCCTGGCAGAGGCACAAGACTTGTCTCTCCACCAAATCGTTGTTACATTCCCGGCAGAGGCACAAGACTTGTCTCTCCACCAAATCGTTGTTACATTCCTGGCAGAGGCACAAGACTTGTCTCTCCACCAAATCGTTGTTACATTCCTGGCAGAGGCACAAGACTTGTCTCTCCACCAAATCGTTGTTAAATTCCCGGCAGAGGCACAAGACTTGTCTCTCCACCAAATCGTTGTTACATTCCTGGCAGAGGCACAAGACTTGTCTCTCCACCAAATCGTTGTTACATTCCTGGCAGAGGCACAAGACTTGTCTCTCCACCAAATCGTTGTTACATTCCTGGCAGAGGCACAAGACTTGTCTCTCCACCAAATCGTTGTTACATTCCTGGCAGAGGCACAAGACTTGTCTCTCCACCAAATCGTTGTTACATTCCTGGCAGAAGCACAAGACTTGTCTCTCCACCAAATCGTTGTTACATTCCTGGCAGAGGCACAAGACTTGTCTCTCCACCAAATCGTTGTTACATTCCTGGCAGAGGCACAAGACTTGTCTCTCCACCAAATCGTTGTTACATTCCTGGCAGAGGCACAAGACTTGTCTCTCCACCAAATCGTTGTTACATTCCCGGCAGAGGCACAAGACTTGTCTCTCCACCAAATCGTTGTTACATTCCTGGCAGAGGCACAAGACTTGTCTCTCCACCAAATCGTTGTTACATTCCTGGCAGAGGCACAAGACTTGTCTCTCCACCAAATCGTTGTTACATTCCTGGCAGAGGCACAAGACTTGTCTCTCCACCAAATCGTTGTTACATTTCCGGCAGAGGCACAAGACTTGTCTCTCCACCAAATCGTTGTTACATTCCCGGCAGAGGCACAAGACTTGTCTCTCCACCAAATCGTTGTTACATTCCCGGCAGAGGCACAAGACTTGTCTCTCCACCAAATCGTTGTTACATTTCCGGCAGAGGCACAAGACTTGTCTCTCCACCAAATCGTTGTTACATTCCCGGCAGAGGCACAAGACTTGTCTCTCCACCAAATCGTTGTTACATTCCTGGCAGAGGCACAAGACTTGTCTCTCCACCAAATCGTTGTTACATTCCTGGCAGAGGCACAAGACTTGTCTCTCCACCAAATCGTTGTTACATTCCTGGCAGAGGCACAAGACTTGTCTCTCCACCAAATCGTTGTTACATTCCTGGCAGAGGCACAAGACTTGTCTCTCCACCAAATCGTTGTTACATTCCCGGCAGAGGCACAAGACTTGTCTCTCCACCAAATCGTTGTTACATTTCCGGCAGAGGCACAAGACTTGTCTCTCCACCAAAGCGTCCAGACCGGTTCTGTGGCCCACTCACTCTCCTATTGAATGAGTACCGGTGATATAGCGGCCGGAGCCTGAGGCTTACCACTCACCTCCATCCAGTACAGAGGTTAAAAACGAGTCGATCTCTATCTCCATTCACAAATATGCCTTCATGGCGCGCATAGGGGCTGGAGTTAGTTAGTTGTGAATAAGGTAATTATTTGCAAAATTCAGGAAGGCAAGTTAAAACAGTTTCTTTATTCTGTAATCACCGTGCATCTTTTCACAGTCACTATTTACATACACCAACTGGATGCAACTTTATTTAAAAAACTGTATAGTTTTTTAAAACATATTTAAAAACTTTTTAAAACCCGACATATGTTTCGGCTCTTATAGAGCCATCTTCAGGGGTTTATTGTCGTTAAAACTGCATATATTAAAACGTCGTTTTCATTGGTTCACTTTTTAGGCAAGGTTTTTCACTTTTCCACTGCTTGGTATGCACAGACATTATTTGTTATTCGTACTAAAATAATATGTTAATGTTGATGCATGGTGCGACCTAATGAACAAGATAAACCAGTACCATGCATCAACATTAACATATTATTTTAGTACGAATAACAAATAGTGTCTGTGCATACCAAGCAGTGGAAAAGTGAAAAACCTTGCCTAAAAAGTGAACCAATGAAAACGACGTTTTAATATATGCAGTTTTAACGACAATAAAGCCCTGAAGATGGCTCTATAGGAAAACATAGCCGAAACATATGTCGGGTTTTAAAAAGTTTTTAAATATGTTTTAAAAAACTATACATTTTTTTTAAAATAAAGTAGCATCCAGTTGGTGTATGTAAATAGTGACTAAAACAGTTTCATTGTAGTGGTCAAGAAAATAATGGTTTAAAAAATGCCTTCTGCACTTCATGCTGTAATAATGCCACGTTTTAACTCATCCATGTCGCATTAAATCATATTTCTTCCACATCAACATAAGCCTATGAGTTTAAATAAACAATACTACTTATTCTGTCTGACGCAACCCTTATTTATTATTATTATCTCACACACTACATGTTTCGATCAAGCCGATCTCATCATCATCATCATCAGGTGTTTGTTTATACAAAAACCTAAAACTCAATCTTGATTGTAGCCTCTTCCAAAGCGAGTTTTCCACAGAGTGTGATCTAGTGCTTCCTCTTTCAATTTCCAGTATCCTCTCTTTTCGTTAAGGTCATTCAGTAGCTGCTTACGTCTTCTTCCTCGTCTTCCCGTCACTCCAATGCTTCCTTCTAACTCTCCTTCAATCACGTGTTTCAGAAGGCAGTTTCTACGCAAGATGTGACCAATCCAGTTAGCCTTTCTTCTTTTTATTGTATGTACGATATTCCTCTCCTCCTTCACTCTGTGTAATACTTCTTCATTTCTCACACGATCGGTCTAACTGATCTTCTCCAATCTTCTCCAGCACCACATTTCAAAACTTTCCAGATACTTCTGATCTACTGTCCAAAGTGTCCACGTTTCAGCACCCACAAATTATATTATATAGAACATAAACCACAATCGACTTGTAATACTTGATGGCGTGTCATTTAACACAAACAGTGTGGTGTATAACTTAAAACTTAAGCATTTTAAAAAAAATTAGGGTTCTAGTTCCTAATTGAAAAGTATTAAAATGACTATTAAACTTTTCTTGTGTCAGACGGAATACACATAATTATTTATACAAATCTGTACACACAGCCGGATGGATAGCGTCATATTCTACGAGTTTAAAGCTCGCAAATTTACATCCCTTTCAACGGCAGTGTAACATTAAACAATACTGCCCCAATATATAAATTATGCAACTGGCAGGTCTAAGGCACTCATCTGAGACAAACTTTTGAACAACGCGATCGTGTAACAATGGTCCACTGCTACGTGACGTCATCATTGCACTCTTCACCTCCCCTCACTGCCCACGCTGTCACGTGAGTTCCTTATGCACCCCCACACACCCTCTATCTTGTCCATGGTAGCCACCCCTTCCTAGTTTCACTGGATTCCATTGAGCAGGCCACACAAATCCTACACCCCACCCTCAATAGACTGCGATGTAACCCACTGAAATCTCTTGCACCACCCCTATACACCCCTTACCACAGAAGGCGAAACCACCCCCTTCTAGAGCGCGTAGGTTTCGGTACCTTATATAAGATTAAACGCGGGCTTGCGTGAATGGAGATCGCTTTAGACCTGTGATTAGAGCGTCGCAAGCCGTCCAGATCGCTTTAGACCTGTGATTAGAGCGTCGCAAGTCGTCCAGATCGCTACTTGATCCTCACTAATTCAAGGTATGAAAAAACATTATATCACCTTTTTTCTAGAAAGCGTCTGGGGATGCTTGAGATCAATACGATTTTTATAATTAAGCCTCCTGTACAATAGGTACCGGGTCTCATTCCCGAGGTTAAAGCGGCCGGGGCGTGGAGTTGACCACCCACCCTCATATAGCGCCGAGGTTAAAGAAAGAGTAGAGCTATACCTCTACTCCCCCTCTGGGCCTTCGTGGCCTGTTCTAGGGAGAACTTTACCTTTACCCTTAAATCGTCGTGGTTGTTAAACATACCGCCACGTTCAAAATTAAATAACTCTCATATTTTTTCACCACACATATTCTTTTGTATTCTTATGGTGCTGGTAATGAGCCACTGTTTCCCTAAATAATATTAAACGGGTGGATTTTATAATGGTGACGGTCTTTGTTCTCTGTGAGGTACGAACTGGATTATTGAAATATAATCTAAATTAAATTTGGTTTTTAAGGGGCTAAGAATTTGAAGCAAAAAAGAAAAGAAGAATAAGAAATTTAAACGCGTACACAATTCTGTCCTTCTTGGATGTTACGCTGTGTAACGGGTAATGTAAGACAAAGGCGCTACGTTTCTTCGAAACGTCGGTGAGTTATACTATCCACTATACAGCGAAACACCCTAGAAAACTAGAATCCTCGATGTCCTCACTGTGGAGACGTCAAATGTTAAATAGCTACACTTAGGGCTGTAATGTAATGTTGATTGTAGCTACACGTAGGGCTGTAATGTAATGTTCATTGTAGCTACACGTAGGGCTGTTATGTAATGTTCATTGTAGCTACACGTAGGGCTGTAATGTAATGTTCATTGTAGCTACACGTAGGGCTGTTATGTAATGTTCATTGTAGCTACACGTAGGGCTGTAATGTAATGTTCATTGTAGCTACACGTAGGGCTGTTATGTAATGTTCATTGTAGCTACACGTAGGGCTGTAATGTAATGTTCATTGTAGCTACACGTAGGGCTGTTATGTAATGTTCATTGTAGCTACACGTAGGGCTGTAATGTAATGTTCATTGTAGCTACACGTAGGGCTGTTATGTAATGTTCATTGTAGCTACACGTAGGGCTGTAATGTAATGTTCATTGTAGCTACACGTAGGGCTGTAATGTAATGTTCATTGTAGCTACACGTAGGGCTGTTATGTAATGTTCATTGTAGCTACACGTAGGGCTGTAATGTAATGTTCATTGTAGCTACACGTAGGGCTGTAATGTAATGTTCATTGTAGCTACACGTAGGGCTGTAATGTAATGTTCATTGTAGCTACACGTAGGGCTGTAATGTAATGTTCATTGTAGCTACAAGACATACTCAGTTAAAAGCCACGCAGGTGTACGGGCATCACCTCGAACTGTATTAGTGTACAGACACTACCTCGTTAAGTGCAAGTGATCGAAATAGTGCTGGTGACCGATGGTCGGAAGAATATATTCATGCAGTGTTTGCTGATATTTATTTCAAACTGTGCGTAGTTAACTTCTTCTAAAAAAAATAACTTTTTTTTTTACTTAGATTAACACAATTTTCTATTTCTTGTATTGTGACAAACACTTTACATATTACCCTTCATCTAGAGCCGGTCTCGACTATCGGATTGTGACAATTCTCTTTTTCCTCCGTGAAATAGAAACACAGTTCCTCTGTCATCCAGCACGTGACCTGGCCAATGTACCAATTACGACATCCATCTTCCACATTTATACAAAGATCACTCGAAAATGGAAACTCATATTAAGTTTCTCACTCAGATCCAACTTATGCTTTGATTCCTGTTACTCGAGTTGAAGTGGGGTTCAAACACGAATGTACAAAATCGTCATAACACGTCAGCACTGTCGGATATAAGCTTAAATGGCTGTACAGGAATGGCAGTAGAAACATTTATTTTCATACCAATCTAGCTAGCAGTGTTACAGTGCCAGTTTTCACATAAATTTGTTTTATAAGGGCATTTTAAAAAGTTTATTCTCTTTTGTTAAGTATAACTGCAATCTAACGTGGCACTGCACAATATTTATCCATCATCTACATTTCCATTACTGTATCTTCTACTTCATTCCGTCCTATACACACCAAGTCCTTCTTTTACGCTCTAGTTGTAATCCTGAAAAATGGGACGTAAATCAAAAAGGCGGAAATGAAAAATGATACTCTCACCACAAATAATGGAATAGGTACGGGTTAGCGTACAGCGCAGACAGCCAAAGGGCGTTAAACCGAAAATGCGAAAGAGTAAATTAAGATGTGTTGTATATTGGCAAGGGGCGTTAAAGCAAAAGGGCGTAAAACAAGTGAGGCGCAGAACAAGGGCTACGTGTACTCGCTGTTGCTAGGGTACCATACACGATATGTGATTCATCTCTACTGTTGTTTATTTGCTAAGCAATAATTTTCGGTTTAATGCATAAAAGTAAAATGTATCTCAGCGTGACTTAAGGCAGCTACGTTGCCAGGTTTCCTGTGTTCAACAATATTAAGACAGTCTACTCTTCCTCAAAATTAACTTCACAAATCAGCCTGATTTAAGTTTCTAGCATGCAAGTTGTCCTGGAAATGTGAACAAAAAGCATTTCGCGGTGGGAGGGTTACAATCGACTAAGTCTAGTAGATTCAAGTTACATTCGACTAAGTCTAGTAGATTCAAGTTACATTCGACTAAGTCTAGTAGATTCAAGTTACATTCGACTAAGTCTAGTAGATTCAAGTTACATTCGACTAAGTCTAGTAGATTCAAGTTACATTCGACAAAGTCTAGTAGATTCAAGTTACATTCGACAAAGTCTAGTAGATTCAAGTTACATTCGGCAAAGTCTAGTAGATTCAAGTTACATTCGACAAAGTCTAGTAGATTCAAGTTACATTCGACTAAGTCTAGTAGATTCAAGTTACATTCGACAAAGTCTAGTGGATTCAAGTTACATTTTCAGCCACAGTATATTTATTCTTATTAATTCTACAGTCAGATCCAACACTTCATTTTTTAAATACTCGTACTTTTTTGGCTACTAGTTTCGTGTCATAAGAGCCATAATAAGGCCATCAAAGAAACTATAAGCTGGAAAACTCGATATGGAGTTTTCCAGCTTATAGTTTCTATTATGGCCTGATGATGGCTGTTATGAGCCGAAACTAGTAGCCAAAAACGTATTTTAAAGAAATGAAGTGTTGGATCTGACTGTAGAATTAATAACAATAAATATACTCTTGTAATCTGTATGCCAACGGGATGCCTTGCATTAAAATTAAATTTTCAGCGCACAACGTAGTAGTGACACGAAGCACAATAAATAACAGCAGACAGTACCTGTCACATTCAGCTGTGATGTCAATTAACATTGTAACTTTCTGAGCTTTTAAACACATTGCTGTCTAGAGGATGAATGCAGACATTTCAGAGGAGCAAACTGCTTCTATAGTTGGCATTGCTACATCAAGGAAGATGTCTACCCTGAAGATGGAAGCAATATATTTCGCCGAGACTCTGGTACACGTCTATAAGACAACACGACATCAAAACCCAGAAGATCACAGCATGAAAGTAGCAGTCCTTCTCGAGAAATTACGATCATAGACACATCGAAATCAAAAGACACAGTAGCAGCTTACTCTTCAACATAAAAACAAAACAGGCCAGTGTCCTGTGGATTTCTGGCAAAAGTCATTTCGGTTGTATGGCGAAAAGATATTTAAAAGTTTTTACAAATAACAATTTTGACAAGGTACGTATAATATTAAAACCAACAAACGCACATAAGTGTAAAAAAAAGCAATCCCATTACAGGCCTGGACAGGCCCTTAGGGTTCCAGGAGATTGAGGCTCCCAGATTTATAGACAATCGGCACATGAAGGTGGTAAGGTTGTCAGCCCTACGCACCGGCCGCCTTTACTCCCCAGGAAATACTCCTGGTACTCATTTCTGTTAGAGGCTGAGTCGACCCCAGGACCATACCGCGACCGAAAGGATTATGTCAATGACAACATCGGGAATCGAACCCGCGACCTTCCGACTTGCAGAACAGTGCCTCAACCAACTGAACCACCGCGTGCATATAAGTGTATGAAAGTGTATTATACACACTGTGTACCTCCTACATGTTTCGGCCACTCATGTGACCATCCTCAGGGAGGTGCATTACAAAGAACACAAACATCGAAATATTACAGAAATTAATGAAAAAATGCATAGACATAAAACATTAAATTTAAAAAAATATATATGGTTTAAAATACATGTTAAAGATTAAAATACAGATAAAATATTTATGATTCATTCGATGTGTAGTAAATGGTACGTGTGTAGTAAATCACCATCCAAAGAAGCATGTGTTTATGTTAGCAATTTTGATATTTATGTAACTTTCGACAGGTCTGTCTTAGCCTACACTACATATCACACAGGATGTTTCATTTTGTAGGCTACATAGGCCTTACGTGTGTGTTTTGCTAGCAGGCAGCACCCAAATTTCATCTTCTTTTAATTTCTTCGTACTTGTAATTTGATTTGTTATTGCCTTCCCCACGTCACGTACACGAATTCCTTCCCCGTGTTCGTCAATCCGCCAGCGTCTCTCTTCCGTTACAGCCTCAGATGAATGTGATTGCTTACGACTTAGTCGCATCTTCTGAATCCCTGCCCCACCCCTCATCCAGAGCGTTGTTAAGCTGCATCACACGATACAATTAGCGAGAGTGATGACAAAGCACTAACCACGCCATCATCATCACTAAAACGGTGTAATTCATTACATTCCTCCATATTACTGACGCAGGTCGTCACCATCAGCGTGGCGCCGCTCTCACACAGATTTGGACACAATCCAGGCGCCAGTTTCACTTTATTTCATGGCGCCATTATCCCTATTCCCCAGCTTCCCTATCTTTATCCGGGATCATTCATTCGAAGCAAAGAGTTAAAGAGACAGAAATAAAGTTACATACAAAAAGTCTTCCTTAAATTTGACAGATATAAAGCATTATAGCGTTCAACAAGAATGGGTTTTACACAGAATGCAAAATAGGTCGTATATTCTGTAATGTGCATCCGTAGTAAGAAAAGAGACTGGGGGAGTTTAAGAAACAAACAAAAAAAATGTGGCACAAAAGACATTTGAACCGAGGAATTATTACGTAAGAAACGACTTCATAAAACTACATAAAAATTCTAAATAATAATTTGCTAAATGACATAATAATATGGTCGAAAAGCAGATGATGTCAAGACAACCTGTAAAAGAAAATTCGGTTGGAGAAACGAGAGAAGTCTTGCAGAATCTAATAAAAAAATATGACGTCATCCATCCCGCTGTCGCTATAGACTTAAACAAACAACACAATGCGTTCCGTCTGACACAACCTGTATTTGATGATTATGTGTACACTACGTGTCTCGATCATTCGATCGTCATCACGTGCACACTACTAAACCCCAAAACCAAAGGTAAAAGTGTAAAACATTTGCGAGATCTCACAAAAGTCATATGTATAAAATACACAATCTACGTTACAATCGGTTTTTGTAACCTAGGCGAGTCAATTAACATGACAAATGTTAATTTTTTTAATCCAAAAAATTTATAATTATAATATTTGGGTTACGCACTACATGCTCAAGTTAATTGACACGCATAGGTTACAAAAACCGATTGTAATATTTACTGCATATTTCATACATAAGACACTTTGTGAGATCTCGCAAAAGTTTTACACTTTTACCTTTGATTTTGAGTTTTTGTAATGTAAAACTGATGACGATCGAATGATCGAAACATGTAGTGTATAAATAATTATCAAATACAGGTTGTGTCAGTGGGAACGCAAGGTGTTGTTTGTTTAATCGGAAAAGTCTTAAGATCTGTTAAGGACAATGAAAGGGAGATGGATGTGGAGACAGTCTGCTGGAGCTGCAGTTAATTGGCGCAAATTGGTGTTAGCTGTTTTGAAATTCCGGGTTCCATTGTCTCCTAGTCATTTAATCACCAACTTTTTTGAGCAGCTCAGACAATGTAACAAGGAATGATGACAGGGAACAGTGGATTGGAAAGTATGTGGCAGGAGGTGATCATAGCCTAATTTGAGGGACTATCGTGGAATTTGCCTGGAGACACTGAGGTAAACCACGGTACACCTGCCACTGCCAGGTTGGGCGATGTCCCGACAGAAATAGTACCGAAGACCTCCAGCACACAACGTCAGAAGCCACACCCCTTGAGCCAATATGCTCAGACCTAAACGTGTTTGATTAGCCTGAAGGTCGCGAGTTCGATTCCCGATGGTGTCATTGAAATTTTTCATTGACATAATCCTCCCGGCCGCATATACCCCTCGGGTCGACTCAGCTCCTAACAGAAATATGTACCAGCAATATTTCCTGGGGGGGTAAAGGCGGTCGGTGCGTAGGGCTGTCAACGTTACCACCTTCATGTGCCGATTGTCTAGAAATTCTGTGAGCCTCAACCTGCTGGAACCCTAAGGGCCTGTCCAGGCCTGTAATGGGATTGCTTTACCTTTTGCCTTTTACACGTGTTTGATTGAGCACAGTGCTACGAAGGGCGTATAGGGGGAGTAGAGTTATAACTCCAGCTTTTCTTAACATTCGGCACCAAAGAGAGGACAGTGATTAACAGCACTTTGCGGCTGCTTTACTTGCGAGGAAAGATTGTGAGGTACAAATTAGGGTGCTCCATAGACCCATATTTTTGTAGACACAAACGAGGCAAGAAAATCCGTCCCTCCGTCGGGGATCGAATACCCGAATTTACAGACTCTTCTCTTTGGCAATTCATCACTATATTTTCACACTATGGACCATTTTAACAATCGTTGAAGCCCCCATTTACGCCTGTCACCCAGCTGGTATCTAACAGAATTATTGTAATGCCTTCCTTGTGTCCGCCCCCTGTGTGGCGATACTGTACATTACGAGGTCATAGCGTAGCGGCTAGTCAAAGAATTTCTGTCTTTCCGTGCTTCCATCTTTACTGTCGAAGCAAGGGTCTGATCTGTTACGTAGTGACACAAAGGGAAAGTATGGGCGAACTTTCTTCTTGACTTGACCTTTGATTCAACTCATCCATAATAAAATCAAACCCATGGGCGGTCAAACGAAATCAGTACTGTCCAGTGACTCCTCTCCCATAATAATCAAGGCTAGTATGTAATTAACTACGAAGGCAGTTCTTACTGATTCGAGCATCTGCAAAACCTGTTTCAAACTTTCCACTGTCTCCCAAGATAAGAAACAAAAAAGACCCAAAAGCAGGCTTAGTTCCGTTAGGAAGGCTGACCAGCAGACGTGTGATTTACCCTCACCTGAGGGCCGTATGTCGCCCGGCCTCCACAAAAGGGCTGAACAAATCCCGGGCGCCAAGTAGGCCCGGCGACTTTACAGGAAGTCACCTGATATTTGTGGGTCCTCTTTGTGGAACTTGCTTCATGTCACCATTCTGGCGCTCAGGATTTTGAGGTGGCTCCTAGATTCCTTATAAATTTTTGGATCCTGCAGTACATCATCTGAAAGCAGCCATTTTGAATTTTTATCTGTAAAGAAAGTGTATTATAAATTGGAATGTTAGCGTATCCTGTGGTTCAAGTCGTATAAGAATCCTGTGCTGGAGAAGTCTGTCTTTGAAACGTCAAAATTCTTTCTCCGAAACGTCAATTGATTTAAAGCAATTGACGCTGCAGGATTTACTAAGTTAGTCTTGGATGACATAGATTTCCATTTCGGAATTCATTGACAGCGCATCCGCAAATCTTTAGTAGCTGTGAGAATCACAACAGCAGCGTTTGGCTGCCTGTCTGCAGTGTGCAGCTCACACAGAAACAAGGCAGGCAAGGTCCTTATAACGTAACGCCGAGTCGCGTTCGCGTAACAGTTGTTGCCGTGCAAAAGCAAGAAGTATTAAATATTCTAAATGTGTGTCTGTATTCTTGCCTTAATTATCCAGCATATACAATGCACGCACCGTATTATATTGCCCTATGTGGCCTGCCCGCCTCTACCATATTTTTCTACATTATCTCTTAAACGGTACGATTTTAGGAAAAACGTTACTGAACATAAAATGTGTGTTTGGACCTTCTCTACAACTTTCGCCTGAAACATTTATTCTAAAAAGAATTCAGCGAGATATTATCACAAATGTACATAGTCTTCATGTGAAGTACCCGTTATTTTGTCAAATTTTAATGAGACTTGAATTTTCTCGACAGAGTTTCGAAAAATAATCAAATATCAAATTTCATGAAAATCCCTCCAGTGGGAGCTGAGTTTTTCCATGCGGACAGACGGGCAGACAGACTGTCATGACGAAGCCAATAGTCGCTTTTCGCAATTTTGCGAACGAGCCTAATAAAATGGGGCTTGATTCTACGATACACCGCTGCATGCACGCTGCGTCAGATAGTGAAACGAGGTATTTTCCCAGGAAACCAGTATAGTGCGAACCAAGGGCCAATTTTGTAAAATTAGCTTTGTCCTGAAAATTCCTGTCCTTTGTGAAGGAATCGTTGTTCCTCTTGTTCCAGATGTGCTGTCGTCACGCTGTACTTCTGGCTTTGTTGTTGGTGGCTCTCTATGTGGCGACGGAAGCTCGCTATCTCCCCACCAGAAGTCAGGACGATCGCCTGGACAGACTTCGAGAGCTCCTAAGAGATGTAAGTAATGTCAGCTGTATGTTACCTTTTGTAAATGTAATCCATGCCTGAACGTATGGACGTGCAGAAGCTTGAGCTCAATGATCAGCGGTCGGCAAGGACATCTGTTTTTGCTAAATTCGGTGGGTCAGGACATAAACCTTGAGCAGGCTTCAAAGATAAAGACAGAAGCCTGTGCAGCCTCGTAGCAAATTCTCCAAATCGTCTTCTGTGGTAACGAAATCTCAACTGCTCCGATACATACAACATTCCTACTTACTTGTTCAACAATTTCTTTACACAATCAGCCTGCTACTTTTCCAAACATGCTTCATAGAATAGCCAGTCTCAAAAAAGCTGTCATGCCATTCGTACACAGAATGTCTGCTAGGAGGTCTCCAACACGCTCTTTGTTGAACGTTCACTTGCTCTAAGCATCCATTTCTATTTTCACTGCAGTAACGCCACACGCGGCGAAATTTGACACTACAAACAGATGCGAGGGAACTTGTCGTTCCACTGAATTCGTTCTCGCCACTTCCCGCATATTCTGACTACAGATAACGCGGTTACAGGTTTCCAAAGTGACAACTTGCTTTTCACTTCCCCTGTACGTCACGTGTGTAAAGATTTTCCAGATGTCTACCAGCCACATCAAAATTCTAGGCGCCATAAGTGTGACACTGAAGCAAGTTCCATACTGAGAAGCTGCAAATATAGGCACCACCGTACAAAATTTAGTCGTCAAGGCCACCTGGCGCCCAGGATTTGTGCACCCCTGCTGTATGTAACACCGCTAAATATAATCTTAGAAATGCTATTCATTACATACATCGGAACCTCTTCCTGTTTAGTTTTCATTAATTTATATTTTGGCTAATTGTTAAATTGCAAACTCGTAGCACAGGATCAGAAAGTTCAAACACATGAAGCTAGACCAGTTCAGGAGTCACAACCCATAATTCGGGGAGACCATATACCTGGAGGGCTATGCTGCGTAATTATGACAGGCAGATGCACGCAGTGCGGGTTAGTTAGCAGCTCAGAGAAAGTCGTTGTGATAGTATGGACTGTTTTCACGCGGTGAGAATATTTATATCATCATGCTTCGGTTTTATAAATCACGTGTTTATCCTGCCTCGTAACTACAGTGCTTGGAAAACAGTGAAGTTCCTATCCTCAATACCGCCCATCCTCAAATGCTTCAAACGGAACATAAATAGGCAATGTACGCATAATGTAAAATTGCGGCGCGTTCGCTTAACCATTATTGCAACTGAAACGCAACAATGTGTTCTTTGTGTATTGTTGAGCTACAGGTCACTGTCAACAACTGAAAAGTATTGAGTGTTGCACAACAGTGCTTTGATGGCGAATTTACGTCGCCGACAACAATGGAACTTGGTTAGGTTTTTCCATTAATTGTTTCACATACATTTATAATGTATCTAACAACGTAAAGGAGGAGATCTCCATCTATAATATACAGAGATTTCCAATTTACAGTGCCTGTTAGTGGCCTGATGATGACTCATTTTCGGAGCCGAAGCTAGTCGCCAATAGGAAAAGTATCTGATATAACCTGTTGGGTGTGATTGAAGATTTGAATAAACATACACTTGTATTTGACGTTTAGCCTTGCTGTCTTCTAATACTTCCTGCCACAAACGACTGAATACACTATACAGTAGGCCGACTGTATGCTTGTCTGGGAGTTCAATCTTACAGATATGACATACTTCTTGAAACATGTCATTAAACATATATCGTTTTCTCGTTACACACTCCTCAGAGTTATAGCTGCGTCTTAGATAAACACGCAGATACTGCACAGAACATTGATTTGTTCGTGATAGACACGGGATTTAAAACACAGTACTTATGCACTGTCTGCATACACAAGTAATTTGTTAGTTTCTGGCCGGCGAAGAACCTAACATAGCTGGCGGACGGGCCTACTCTGCGCGCGAGGCGGCAAGGGGAGTGTGTTTGTTTTATTTTGTCAGCCAATCCGCCATCGCTGTCGCTGTACAAGTGACTCGCTCTTAGCCTTCCACTTGAAAACTTAATCAGTCAGAAACTATCAGATGACCTATACGACGTTTCAGGAGTTTTGCTCAGTCTCTGTATTATATGTGGTCTGTGCGTTAAGGCTGCAGGAAGCGGCACTCATAATGCGTCAGATACGGATGTTCCTTGTGACTAAGAGTCTAATATTACTAAATCCTTTCCACCTTTCTCTGTATCAGCACAGCATTGTGCTCTGCACACTGTAAGACATCCGGGCACAGAACAGGGCCATTTAGCGGTAGTAAGCGTGGGAGTTCGCGTACGGAATCCTGAAGAAGATGGACTGCAGTGTAAACGTGCTCTGGTGAAAGTGAAACGATTCCTTTCAGGGCAAAAACGACACAAATTCTCTCTGACATGAATACGCATTAGTACTGCACGAATCACCTCAGCTGACAGACATATCCGCTGGTGCTTCAAGTGACATTAATTACGAGACTGATAGCGGTCACAAATTGCCAATTATTTTGATCATAAATATTCATCAGTTTCTTCCCCCCTCCCACCCCCTATATCTGATCCACATTTTCTGTTCTTGTAACGACGACACTAACGCGACCTTTACCATTCTGTTCAGTGCTCTGTAGTCGCAGTTAATTTCCAGCAGATTTCCGATTACGATGCACCATAACTTCCATCTTCTTTTTTCCAAATTATGGCCCTTATAAGTCCGTCAATCGAGGAAACCCACCAACTTATTGAAGGTCAATCACTATTTTATGTTCACACGAAAAGTGTCTGAGTTCTCAAACTGTCATTTTATTAACCAGCTGAATATCTATCAACCACTAAATTTATTGACTTACTGATTGTTTCCTTAATGACTGTTATAACTTCAGACTACGTGGCTTCAAATGACAGGGTGATTAAATAATTATGAATGGGAAAAAATGGGGAAGGAATCGGTCGTAACGTCGTTTGAGGTACTATTTCTTCATACTTCTGGAAAGGATAAGAATGTTTAGTAAAACATCAAACCCTTGCCGAGGTTAAGAATCAGTGGAGCTATGCTCCGACTCCCACCATATGCCTTCAGGTTATGGGCAGCGAAGACTTTACCTTGTACGAAAACCTTCAGCCAGGGTAGCCATTATACTGGCCGGGATTCCAGCGCGACGCCTTACGAATGACAGCGAGAAGGGTCTGATTTTGCCAACTTGCTCGGTGCGAACTGACAAAGCGCGGGAACTTAACGAGGAAGTTCATACTAGGAGAGGAGGCGGAAGCTATTTACCGAACGCTGAACACAGATGAGCAGACATAGGGCTACGATCTGTCAGCGGAAGATGGCGCCTCTTTTCTGCTTTCAGACGCCGTGTTACTACAAATAGTCAACTTCCTATCCAAGAACAGTATTGTTTGTGGCAAGCTTTGTGGCACCAACGTGTTACGTAACACTACTTAATAGTGTTTTCTGAGATGATCAGGTAAAATAAAGGAAACACACTTGAATTATGGAGATGTCTGAAACGTTAGTTTTGCTAAGAACGTATTAGAATGGGGAGGTGCTTCGAATATACTTCAGTTGTGAGGGATTTGCTGAAGGACAGGCCTTAAGCACCACAACGACTCAGCATCATATAACGTGTAGTTAGTGAAAGCATACTACGACTACTATACTTTGTGGCAACAGACAGGCGAAGTTCAAAACACGGTATAATACCTCACCACTGGACATGATCTTAAGCTATTTCAGTTCAAAAACATAACTCGCCATTGGACATGATTCTGAGTTATTTCAGTCCAGTACCATAACTCGCTCCTGGACATGATCCTAAGCTATTTCAGTCCAGTGAAATAACTCGCCACTGGACATGATCCTGAGTTATTTCAGTCCAGTAAAATAACTCGCCACTGGACACGGTCCTAAGCTATTTCAGTCCAAAAACATAACTCGCCATTGGACATGATTCTGAGTTATTTCAGTCCAATACCATAACTCGCTCCTGGACATGATCCTAAGCTATTTCAGTCCAGTGAAATAACTCGCCACTGGACATGATCCTGAGTTATTTCAGTCCAGTAAAATAACTCGCCACTGGACACGGTCCTAAGCTATTTCAGTCCAAAAACATAACTCGCCATTGGACATGATTCTGAGTTTTTCAGTCCAATACCATAACTCGCTCCTGGACATGATCCTAAGCTATTTCAGTCCAGTGAAATAACTCGCCACTGGAATGATCCTGAGTTATTTCAGTCCAGTAAAATAACTCGCCACTGGACACGGTCCTAAGCTATTTCAGTCCAAAAATATAACTCGCTACTGGACATGATTCTGAATTATTTCAATCCAGTACAATAACTCGCCACTGGACGCGATCCTGAGCTATTTCATTCCAGTACCATAATTCGCTCCTGGACATGATCCTAAGATATTTCAGTCCAGTACAATACTTCGCCATTGGACATGATCCTGAGTTGTTTCAGTCCAGTACATTAACTCGCCATTGGACATGATCCTAACCTATTTTAGTCCAGTAAAATAACTAGCCGTTGGACACGATCCTAAGCTGTTTCAGTCCAGCACGCATCATCAACACTGAGGATAACCCTTCTTGAAATACTGATAGTTGCTCATCTGGCCAAGAATTTTTTATCCGAACCCTAATGTTTATGTCCACAAGAAGAAAAAAAATTCTCTTTACAAACTGTCACAAATTGCCGCTACGCAAAGACTTGTTCAGTTCTTGCACACTTTATTCAAGCCAGTAATCTGTCCCTTCGCAGATGCTTTTTATGTAAATGATGAATATTATCAAGCACTCCCTCAGTCCTATCAAGCAAACGATTCAATAGCGCACCGAAATAGGTCAATTCCTAGTCTATTTTTTTCCTATTCTTCTACATACTAAGACACGGCCGTCTCGTGCAAAGCTAAAACACTCTGCATCTAATATAGCGATGTTAAATGACCTATAAAACGCAGTTTATTATCTCAAATATTCTTTTGACGCTACGTAAGGTCTATATCATAATTTAACAGTAAACAATCTTATATGGAGAATTTATTTGAGAATGGCTAGCTGGAAACATGTTGGACTCCTTTACTCTCCGTTTATTTTAAGATTAATTTTTGCGCAGGTAAATAAATAACAGTGAATTAAACTGGACTATCGGGAAAGATAAATGGATAAAGATTGCAAGAAAGCGGTCGTGGCCTATTTTAAGCTAGGCTGCTAAGATGCGGAGGAAAACCACAAGAGACTTAAATCGCCAGAAGCGGTAGCCTAACCAAGATTCGAAGTGCTTACCTCCAAAATGCAAGTTTCATGAAATTTAAAATTAAATTTCCTTTGGAGAACATAAATGAACACTAGGTGGTAAATTTCGTAACGAATTGTGGATGGTACGCATTATGTAAGTGCCCTCTTGAAGTCACTGGTGCAACTTCAGAGCTAGGCAAACTTTGTTACAAATCTCGAGCAATGAATCAGAGATTAACATTTAGCTGCCCCACTAATCGCCGCCGAGAGAGAATGTCAATGAAGGAAGAACTTGTACTAGTTTTGAAAGCAATATGAAACGCTGTAGTAAAAGGAACATTGATTGTAGTACATTACAGCTTCAATTAGACTTGTTTTGGTGGGTGAATTGTTGCTATGAAATTCAAGAAGAGATCGTGACGTGGGATCGGAGAGATCTCCGTAGGATAATGGCAATAATAAAGAAGAAATACAAGGGTCACTTCCTAGGATCATCACAAGTTTTGATGTGTTCTGGTAAAGAAGATATGGCCATCTTCCTTTACTGCGGGTAATCCCACGATAATCGATGGGGTCCTTGCAAGAAAAAAATAAGAAAATGTTGTATCGTGTGACCAGCATTTTTTAAAACGCCTCTTCTCTTTGTATTGACATCTGGATAATTACTGTTTAGAATATATGTCATGAGTGAAATATATGTCACTGATGAAATATATGTCATTTGATGTGCACGAATATTCAGATAGTCTGTGAAATAATCACTGAGTGAAAATATATGTCACTGAGTGAAAATTATGTCAAAAATGAGTGAAAATATATGTCACTGAGTGAAAATATATGTCACTGAGTGAAAATATGTCACTGAGTGAAATATATGTCACTGAGTGAAAATATATCACTGAGTGAAAATATACGTCACTGAGTATGCCCACAGTGAAAATATATGTCACATGAGTTGAGAAAATATATGTCACTGAGTGAAAATATATGTCACTGAGTGAAAATATATTCCTGAGTGAAAATATATGTCACTGAGTGAAAATATACTCACTGAGTGAAAATATACGTCACTGAGTGAAAATAACAAGGACCTGTAGCCGGACTTACAGTTTGCACTTCACAACTCAGTGTCTACATTTTCTGTCCCCTGCATCCAAATTTGCATTATAAAAACTACTACAACAGAAGAGCCACTTCCGACTTTGTCCAGAACCGTTTGAATTTAAAACAAACTACCTCGTTTAAATTCAACGGGAAATAGTTCCTTCACACCTCATCTCCCTATCTCCTTTTGCCTTTATCCCTCTTGCGCTGCTCTCCTTAATTCCTAACTCTGATGGTATGTTAAAACATTGAATTTAATTGCATCTTTACAATTCAGATGGCTTAGTTTAAAAACCGAGCTGCCATCTGTCCAAGCACATGAGCACTACGTGTTTTACGGAAACTGCGTGAACTACGTTAACATACACACATAGTCAAATTTTAGCCGTGTGTTATAAGACATGCGTTCTTCCATCTCCCTTGGCTTTCAAACTGACAATGTTCCAAAAGGTTTCTCCAGAAAAGTTAGGAAAGTTTCTTTTGTTATCCGTCAATGGAAGTAATATACAGTCAATCGTAAACCTCACGATATAGAAGTTTCATATTTCAATACGCAATTTTAATTCCTATATGACATAAACCTACAAGCAATTAATCGCCGTACCGCTTTGTGTTTTGACAATTTAAAAATGCGCTTTCGTAGTTTCCGTTTAAGCAATACTTCTCGTAATCTTACAAAACAAATACAGAAAAGATTGTGGCCTATTATTTACAAATATTCTTGTCGTATTCTGCAAAGAGTAAGGCTTCAGTTTTCAGAATCTTAATTAAGTCTTGATTTCAATGCAATACAAATCGATGAGTGACAGGTTTGTAATACAAAAATGTTTTTAGGATTAGAATAAGCAATTTTGGCCTTTCTGTTATTTACCGTTTGTATTACATGATGAAGGGCTCTGGAGGTTAAATATACTCTTATTCCTAATTTTTCTGTGAGCCTGCACAGACTGACCTTTGATGTTTAGAAACGTGCACTCAGCACAGAAAGGTAGCATAAATATGGTGCACTTATATTCGGGAGGAACATGGTTTGAATGTCGGGTGCTTACTGCTTTCCTGACCATTATGTTTTGTGGTTTCCCTCAGAACCACCTGACAATAGTAACTTCAGTTCGGGCATTACGGCCTTCTTCCACCTACACTATCTTCAGTTCGGGCATTACGACCTTCTTCCACCTACACTATCTTCAGTTCGGGCATTACGGCCTTCTTCCACCTACACTATCTTCAGTTCGGGCATTACGACCTCCTTCCACCCACCTACACTATCTTCAGTTCGGGCATTACGACCTTCTTCCACCTACACTATCTTCAGTTCGGGCATTACGACCTCCTTCCACCTACACTATCTTCAGTTCGGGCATTACGACCTTCTTCCACCTACACTATCTTCAGTTCGGGCATTACGGCCTTCTTCCACCTACACTATCTTCAGTTCGGACATTACGGCCTTCTTCCACCTGCACTATCTTCAGTTCGGGCATTACGACCTTCTTCCACCTACACTATCTTCAGTTCGGGCATTACGGCCTTCTTCCACCTGCACTATCTTCAGTTCGGGCATTACGACCTTCTTCCACCTACTCTATCTTCAGTTCGGGCATTACGGCCTTCTTCCACCTGCACTATCTTCAGTTCGGGCATTACGGCTTTCTTCCACCTACACTATCTTCAGTTCGGGCATTACGACCTTCTTCCACCTACACTATCTTCAGTTCGGGCATTACGGCCTTCTTCCACCTACACTATCTTCAGTTCGGACATTACGGCCTTCTTGCACCTGCACTATCTTCAGTTCGGGCATTACGGCCTTATTCCACCTACACTATCTTCAGTTCGGGAATTACGGCCTTCTTCCACCTACACTATCTTCAGTTCGGGCATTACGGCCTTCTTCCACCTACACTATCTTCAGTTCGGGCATTACGACCTCCTTCCACCTACACTATCTTCAGTTCGGGCATTACGGCCTTCTTCCACCTGCACTATCTTCAGTTCGGGCATTACGGCCTTATTCCACCTACACTATCTTCAGTTCGGGCATTACGGCCTTCTTCCACCTACACTATCTTCAGTTCGGGCATTACGGCCTTCTTCCACCTACACTATCTTCAGTTCGGGCATTACGACCTCCTTCCACCTACACTATCTTCAGTTCGGGCATTACGGCCTTCTTCCACCTACACTATCTTCAGTTCGGGCATTACGGCCTTCTTCCACCTACACTATCTTCAGTTCGGGCATTACGACCTCCTTCCACGTATATTCTCATCAATCATTATCATATTCTCAACTAATTCTACATTAATTAACATCTGAAACGAAATATATCTTTAAATAACCCATAAGTCAATCATCAGAGCTAGCCACCTCTGCTTCCTTACTCATATATCATGGTTTATAATTAGCGAGCGAAATGCACAAGACTAAGGAAATATTTCTGTTAGAGTAAGAGAACACATGATCGCATTCCTCCTGTGACCTCCCTTGAAATTCTCCGACATTCTGGGCGAGTTCACATGGATCCCTTCACCTAGCTTGACTTTCTCTGTAATTTCTTGTGAATTTCCTCAGAGTAATTTTACTAAATGGGATCAGCAGTTTTGAGGTAAGGCGAAAGTCCGTCCCATTATATCAGATACATGTACCTGTACCTAAGGTGGTCGCACAAATTTGCAGGCAGCCGGAAGATTCGTTTCACCTTCTCCTCATTTCACATTCTCTGAATAATCTAATGGCAGATGAGGTCAGCAACACAGTCAGAAAGCCCGAGGTTAGGACACACAGAACTGTACTTATGCGGATGTAATACGTAACTATTCTTCTTAATTTCACATAAAGTTCCCAGTTTCTCTTTCAACATTAAAGCATACATACAATTGTAATAAAAACAAACATACAATTACAGTAAATATTTTACTGCAACAAGATTTACCTGTTTCAGAAAATCGCACACTTGTATGCGGTACCTGACCATACGCATATAACAATGATTATAATTTTTCCTTCTTGAGCGATGCATTAAGATTTGCTTCCGAATTATTTCCTTAATATTCCATCACTAAAGACAAAAATATTGACATCACTGACCGCTAATTGATTTCTGACGTTAATCCACCACCCTAAAGAGAAGTGTTTACCATTCCTAAGCATTCAATTGTAGCCAATTTTTAGGCACGTTCGCAAAATTGCGAAAGCGACTATTAGCTTCGTCATGTCTGTCTCTCCGTACGTCCACCCGCCCGCATGGAAGAACTCGGTTCCCACTGGAAGTACTTTTATGAAATTTGATGTTTGAGGGGTTTTCGAAAATCTGTCGAGAAAATTTAAGTTTGATTAAAATCTAACAAAAATAACGCTACTTTACATTAAGACCTATGTACATTTATGATAATGTCTCGCTGAATTCTTCTTAGAATGAGAAATGTTACAGACAAAAGTTGTAGAGGAAATCAAAACACAAATTTATATTCAATAAAATTTTTCCGAAAATCGTACCGTTTATAAGATAATGTGGAAAAATATGGTACAGCCGGACAGGCCACAGATGACAATACAATAAGGCGCATGCGCATTGCATACTGGATAAATAAGGCTACAGACACATACTGAGAATATGTAATACTTATTGCTTTTCCACGGCAGAAGTGGTTTAGCGAAGGCGCCTCAGTTTTACGTTATACGCACTTTGCCTGTCTTGTTCAGTTTTGGGCCCGTGAAGAGCCTAGTTGAGTTGGCGGACGGACCGACTCTTCGTTGTTGTGTCCATCCATCCACTATCATTCTCGCTGTATCTGCGACTGGCTTCTAGCCTTCCGCTTGAAAATTCCATTGGCCAAAAAACTAAGATACGACCTACACTTTGTTCTGAATCCGTCACATTGGAGCGGTGATGGGTAATAATTATTGTATATCGTGCAATGGTTAAATTATGTCCAGGAAACGAGAACCGAAATACTCGGAGAAATGTGTACCCCACTTCTGTTTTTTCGTCACAAATATATATATATATATATATATATGTAGCTTGAAGGAAAGTTAGAGGAAAAGACAGAAATGACGGGAAGACGAGGGAGAAGGCGTAAGCAGCTACTGGATGACCTTAAGGAAAAGACAAGATACTGGAAATTTAAAGAGGAAGCACTAGATCGCCCTCTGTGGAGAACTCGCTTTGGAAGAGACTACGGACCTGTCGTAAGACAGACTACAAAATGAATGAATGAATGAATTAATTAATATATGTAGCCCTAGTGTTCGGCAATGTGGCACTGCCTCTGACAGGGCTACTGAAATTTTATTGTAAAAAATCATGTAAGCTGGCTTCATGGCACGCAACTTTGTTGAGGAGAGAGATAGCTATATCTAGATTTGCGGCTGCAGAAGTGAGATAACCGACACGATCATGTCAATACATCTTTAGAAACACTTGCAGTAAGTTCCACGTCACACGTTGGGCTGGAATATGCAAATCAGGTGTAATCGCATTAACGCGAACTTACAAAACTGTCGTTATTGGCCACGTGGAATGACAAATACACAGCGACACAGAAAAAGTGAGAAATAAATCAGTCTTCACGTTGAATGTCTAAAAAGCCTTGGGTCTACTTCTCGAATAACGCATTGATAAGGCGAATCACTGCACTGCGAAATCTAACAGTAATGCGTGTTTTTAACAAGTAGGGTCGATGTAAGTGTGACGCTCGTTTTAAGGAGAAACAACAATTTCTAAGAAGGTGAAAACCATCTGGAAGTATCCTTAGTCGGTCACTGTCGCCAGGAAGTATAGTACTACTACAGGTCCTGGGAAAAACAGAATATTTAGCCTGCTGGTTTAAGTCCCTTTGGGTACTTCATGGAAGTCTGTTTATACATATTTTTTCCACGCCAGTATAAACCTTGAGACGAACTACTAGACTGTCCAATGCGTGTTTTAATTACTTATTTAACGACATCTGTCAACTGCTAAGAATTTTAGTGTCAGTGATGGATGAATGAATGGGTGTGGAGTATTGGTGGAATGATACTGACAAGGGAAAGCAGGAATACTCGGAGGGAAACCCTTCCTCCTGTCGCTTTGTCCACCACAAATCCCACATGGTCTGGCCTGGGAACAAAATTTGGCCACCGCGGTAAGGGGCCGGCGATTAACCGCCTGAGGCACGGCAACGGCCGTCCAAAACCCCTTACCCAATATCGAAATTGCTTCAAAACCAATTACGAATCCATACAGACCACAAAACTGGCTTCATGACAGATGACGGAGATGAAGAAATCTCTTGAAGAACAAGTTGTCTATTTACAACATTTCAGCTCTAATAAATATAAACGTATTTAAATTGACTACAATCCTTTATACCCAACTGCTGTTTGATTTGTCATAAAAATCTACCACGGACATTCACTCCTCTTTATCTCTCACTTTACCGTAGGAACAATGAGTAAACACGTCAAGGAACGAAAGGCTGACGTGATGGTACGCAGACGGCCTTGTTAACAATGTAACAATCATTAAATTTTCTCCGTCGTCTCTTCACACAGATGAGCATAGTCTACAAAAAAAAAACAACAAATAAAAAAGAAACCATCATCCCATCAACTTACAAACACGTAACAGGAACGACTTTCACTGACAGCCAAATTGCGACGGCAGCTTGCCTTTCATTTGAAGCCGAACTAAGACGAATACTCCATAATCGGGAATTATCATCCGCATATTGTGTAAACAAACCGGTGTTTAAACAAAAAGCTCTTTGCATGCAATCGCAGTAGCTCCTTGAATGCCACTTAATCTTAACTGACAATAAACGCTACTTCCTTAGTTACAAAGAGTAGGACATAAGCCTCTGGGATGAAGCGTGGCTGCAACAGCTACTTCCTTAGCTACAAAGAGTAGGACACAAGCCTCTGGGATGAAGCGTGGCTGTAACAGCTACTTCCTTAGCTACAAAGAGTAGGACACAAGCCTCTGGGATGAAGCGTGGCTGTAACAGCTACTTCCTTAGCTACAAAGAGTAGGACACAAGCCTCTGGGATGAAGCGTGGCTGTAACAGCTACTTCCTTAGCTACAAAGAGTAGGACACAAGCCTCTGGGATGAAGCGTGGCTGTAACAGCTACTTCCTTAGCTACAAAGAGTAGGACACAAGCCTCTGGGAAGAAGTGTGGCTGTAACAGCTACTTCCTTTGCTACAAAGAGTAGGACACAAGCCTCTGGGATGAAGCGTGGCTGTAACAGCTACTTCCTTAGCTACAAAGAGTAGGACACAAGCCTCTGGGATGAAGCGTGGCTGTAACAGCTACTTCCTTAGCTACAAAGAGTAGGACACAAGCCTCTGGGATGAAGCGTGGCTGTATCATGTAAGGAGCAGTAATATCGAAGCACTAATTGTATCCTGCTAATAATGACTAATCGAGACAAATATCGGAAAAATGCTGGGAACAGAATATAGATGTGCACGACTTATTATAGGTTTTCAAGCAGCATATGACAATGTATGGAGAAATGAAATATGGAGTGAAATGCATAAACTAGGTTTCCCAAAAAAATTAGTTAATTTGTGTAAAATTCTAAATAATGAAATATACGCTAAGGTTAAAATAGTTAAACATTTGTCTCCGGAATTTGAAGTTATGAAAGGTTTGAGACAAGGAGACGCAATTGCTCCTTTGTTATTTAATGTATTGCTAGAAATTGCGACAAGAAGATCTAAAGTAGAAACAAAGGGAACTATTTTTGACAAATGCAGTCAAATTATGGCATATGCTGATGATGTGGTCATTATGGGAAGAAGATTACAGGATGTAAAATAAGTATTTACTTCACTGATAGAACAAGCAAATAAGATGGGATTAGAAATAAATGAGAAAAAGACAAAATTTATGACAGCATCACGAAAGCCCTACAACGAGAATAAAAATGTAAAAATTGGTACATATAATTTTGAAATAGTGAAAGACTATACATATCTTGGTACAGTTTTAACAAATAAAAATGAATTAAGACCAGAGATTGAAAAAAGAATTACAAATGCAAATAGAGCATACTATGCACTTATTCCTTTACTAAAGAGTCAATCAGTACGTAGAGCAGAAAAAGTTAAAATTTATAAGACATTAATAAGACCTGTGGTAACATACGGAGCAGAAGTGTGGACATTGAATAAGGACATTGCTAAAGGGCTGGCAGTTTTTGAACGAAAAATTTTGAGAACAATATTTGGGGCAATTAAAGTAAATGAAAATTGGAGAAAGCGACATAACAAAGAACTAAAGCAGGTGTTTGGAGATTTAGATATACTGTCATTTGTCAGACTAAGTCGGCTCAAATGGATTGGTCGTGTTAACAGAATGGAGAATAAAAGAACAGTAAGTCAAGTATTTAATAATAATCCCCAAGGAAGTCGACCAAGAGGACGACCAAGAAACAGATGGTGGAATTGTGTACAAACAGACATTAAGAAGTGTAAAATTAACAACTGGAAAGAAAGGTCAAAAAACAGAGCTGACTTGGAGAGGGCCATTAAGGAGGCGAACGTCCGCATTGGACTGTAGTGCCACCGAAGAAGAAGAAGAAGAATGACTAATCAAAGGCAGTAAATCTTATTTAAGAGAGGAACGAAAGCAAAACTTCTTCCTCCAGAAGTAGTGACTATTTCGTTGTTTGAAAAACATTTGCTGCCGAGGTGAACTTTAAATGAGATAAAGTAAGATTATCATGTGCGCTATGCTGGGAATCTAAAAAAAAAAAAACCCCCACGTATTATGCTGAAAACCACGAAAAATTTTAGTCGGGATAAACTGATTCCAATATCTGCCTCGGTAATGATTGCAACTTTGTGCTGTGTATGTTAGATACGTGAGAGGGAAGCGTGTTGTTTGGATGTGCTTTCAATTGCTAACATAACATACCGTCGGTGGTAGATGAATGAATAAACGAATGGATGAATAAACTAATGAATGAATGAATGAATGAATATGGAAGATTGATGGAATAATACTGACACGGAAGAAATGAAGTAATCGGAAAAAAATCTGTCCCAGTGCCGCTTTGTCAACCACAAATCTCACGTGGACTGACCTGGGATCGAAGCTGCGTCTCCTCGATGAGAGGCCGGCGACTAACCTCTTGACCCATGGGATGGCCTTTCGTTAGATATAATAAGCGGTATAAAGAGCAAGTTACGCCTGCATACGCCATTAAGTTGTATGAGGGGCTGGAGTTAAGTACCGTGCATTTTTAAACTCGGTACTTGATGGAGGTGAATGGTCAGCTCTAGGCTCCGGCTGCTTTATTACCGAGAAAAGAGCCCCCAGTACCCACTGAACAGGAAGCCTGGTGGGTCCCACAGCCCTCGACGTTTTGCAGAGGAATCAAACCAATATTCCTCAGTCGATCAACCCTTAGCTTAATTACTATACCGACTGAGCTATCGTGGCTCATAGGGCAATAGTAACAAAAATAGTTGAAACACAAGAAGATGAGGGCCTTAATGAAGGACAGCCCTAGATTTGGGCCTGGCAGTCCAAATATTTTTAGATACTGCAGTGAAATAACTACAGGCATCTAACTGAAGCTTGTGCTACATAGTTCCGGAATAAATGAGGGAACACTGTACCAAACAAGGTCATTCGTGCTTCACTTTCTACAGACTCCTCCCCACTTTCAGTGTACATCCCGAACAACCACTGCCTTAGGACCGTTCACGGGGCCGATATATTTGCTTCAACACTTGTACAGAATTTCGGTTTCTACTTTGGTATAGTCCTGGATAATATTCATACAAACTATGGAGTTTCACTACATACAAGTATTGCCAGGTAAACATACACAACTAATCCCACGCAACAAAATCCTTTTTGAGAATTCACCACCCGCTCAGTTGTTCAACAAATTCCACTTGTCTTACGAACACAAAAATTCATTACGCTTCTCACAAGAGCCCGCCATTGGTCCCAGGCCACATGAACACAGTCCAACGCCAAACCCCTCTTTATCTAAGCGGTACAGCAGCACACATGCCTATGCTCTTGACATTCGGCGCGGGATCTACCCTAATGGATAGAAAAAGTTGTCCAATAACGCTGGATAGACGAAAGGGCGTTTTACGTGTGCGCCACACATCGAATTTTTGGTGAGATTAGGAAGTGATAAGCTGGACTTGGAAAGTTTAGAAGTGATCAGCTGGACTTGGAAAGTTTAGAAGTGATCAGCTAGACTTGGAGAGTTTAGGAATTGATCAGCTGGACTTGGAGAGGTTAGGAAGTGATCAGCTAGGCTTGGGGAGTTTAGGAATTGATCAGCTGGACTTGGAGAGGTTAGGAAGTGATCAGCTGGACTTGGAGAGGTTAGGAAGTGATCAGCTGGGCTTGGGGAGTTTAGGTAGTGATCAGCTGGGCTTGGGGAGTTTAGGAAGTGATCAGCTGGACTTGTAGAGGTTAGGAAGTGATCAGCTGGACTTGGAGAGGTTAGGAAGTGATCAGCTGGGCTTGGGGAGTTTAGGTAGTGATCAGCTGGACTTGTAGAGGTTAGGAAGTGATCAGCTGGACTTGGAGAGGTTAGGAAGTGATCAGCTGGGCTTGGGGAGTTTAGGTAGTGATCAGCTGGGCTTGTAGAGGTTAGGTAGTGATCAGCTGGGCTTGTAGAGGTTAGGAAGTGATCAGCTGGACTTGGAGAGGTTAGGAAGTGATCAGCTGGGCTTGGGGAGTTTAGGTAGTGATCAGCTGGACTTGTAGAGGTTAGGAAGTGATCAGCTGGACTTGGAGAGGTTAGGAAGTGATCAGCTGGGCTTGGGGAGTTTAGGTAGTGATCAGCTGGACTTGTAGAGGTTAGGAAGTGATCAGCTGGACTTGGAGAGGTTAGGAAGTGATCAGCTGGGCTTGGGGAGTTTAGGTAGTGATCAGCTGGACTTGTAGAGGTTAGGAAGTGATCAGCTGGACTTGGAGAGGTTAGGAAGTGATCAGCTGGACTTGGAGAGGTTAGGTAGTGATCAGCTGGGCTTGTAGAGGTTAGGTAGTGATCAGCTGGGCTTGTAGAGGTTAGGAAGTGATCAGCTGGACTTGGAGAGGTTAGGAAGTGATCAGCTGGGCTTGGGGAGTTTAGGTAGTGATCAGCTGGACTTGTAGAGGTTAGGAAGTGATCAGCTGGACTTGGAGAGGTTAGGAAGTGATCAGCTGGGCTTGGGGAGTTTAGGTAGTGATCAGCTGGACTTGTAGAGGTTAGGAAGTGATCAGCTGGACTTGGAGAGGTTAGGAAGTGATCAGCTGGGCTTGGGGAGTTTAGGTAGTGATCAGCTGGACTTGTAGAGGTTAGGAAGTGATCAGCTGGACTTGGAGAGGTTAGGTAGTGATCAGCTGGACTTGTAGAGGTTAGGAAGTGATCAGCTGGACTTGGAGAGGTTAGGAAGTGATCAGCTGGACTTGGAGAGGTTAGCAAGTGATCAGCTGGGCTTGGGGAGTTTAGGAAGTGGCGGTTATGTCAGCGGTATAGAAATATCTGGAACTATTTTAGAACTTTTATTTGATGAAATACACCGAACAAATTAACTCCCACGACAACGCTTCTGATGGATATTACTGGAGGCGCGTGGTTTAATTCTGGTCCGGGATACCGACTGTCCTCCCTGATATATGTCGTGATTTTACTCAGTCTGTCCAGCAAATGCAAGATACTAGCTCAAATTAGACCACCACATCCGCATCTTTCCAGTTTATTTCCAATTCACTAATTATCCTACCACACACGGCTCTGCAGGCAGAAGTACTATGTACCATTCGACGGTATTTAGTCTCAGCAACTCACAAGTGTCTTTAAATAAGACATAAAAATGAATAAATACATACATACATACAATGGAAATCTTTGGGTTTATATAAAGAAACACTTTTGGAGACCGACCCAGATCTGTCGTGTCACTAAGTAGGAAGTACAGTAATTTTAGACCTTAAATTGACATCGTACATTGCACATACCTTCAGGGCTTCTGACATCTCGGAACTGAGGGTGAAAACTTCGAGTGGTGAAACTTACTGTCTGGCCCCACATTTAAACGGAAGTCCCGTAACTTTCTTGTAAGGAGGTCAGGCAGTCAAAATTGTCAGTACATGATTTGACAGGTTGGTTTATATCTCTTTCAATCTTCGCGGGCAAGTTACTGTGCAACTAAATGCTTTGCCATACAAAAACCAATTCACATATGACGTAGGCGTGTTTCGAGATGAAAGCATTTCCAACATGTCTGCCTGCAGCGAAGAGTGTTGCCAGAGACGCGTATATCGTACATGATCATTGTCTCAGAGGATCACAACGTGAAGGTACACCTCCTACGTTGCGGAGAAACCTGCCGCCTCCATCTTCAGGGTAGAATATTGTTCAGTCAAATATTAAAAGTTTATTTAATATTGTATTCACCGTGCATCTTGTATAAATTAAAATTGAAATTAAAACCAACTTGATGCACCTTCACTATTAAAAATTTTTTTTAATAGTAGATTAATTAACTCTTAATTAACCCGACATGTTTCGGTAAGGTACCTTACCATCTTCAGGGATTTTACTACATTTAGTTGCGTAGACCATATATAAAACATACACAAGACATGATCCCACAAAGTCTCGTCGCATATAAAGTTTTCACAAATCACTAAAAGTCACTAAAACTCGTTTTAAAAAACTCTTAAAAATCCTTAAAAATTCTGAAGATGGTAAGGTACCTTACCGAAACATGTCGGGTTAATTAAGAGTTAATTAATGTACTATTAAAAAAATTGTAATAGTGAAGGTGCATCAAGTTGGTTTTAATTTCAATTTTAATTAAAAGTTTATTTATGACTCAGCAACGCGGCCTTAGGCCATGCTTATATACTCGTATTTAAAGTACAACACAACAAAATGTCAAAATGTCCCAACACCAATAAAAGTCTAAATATTATATAACAGTTAATATATTAACGCATATTTGTTCTTGGGTTATTTAACAACGTTCTTTCAACTACAGAGATTATAAACGTTAAACAAGATTGAGAGGCGAGATCTGCGCTCTTCTGGGATATTACGCAGCGTCGATCCTTTACCGACGTTTCGGGACAACGTATCTGTCCCATCTTCAAGGGTCAAGACTTCTTGGCCCTTGACTGACGAGGGGGTAGTCGTAGCCATTTTAAATTTATAATACCACTGATGATAGTCGATGCTGCAGCGAAGATTAGACACTGGTATCAGCCAAAACAAAGTCAGTTTATGTAACTGCTCAGCCAACATGCTGAATACAAGACAATATTATAATAATAATAATAATAATAATAATAATGACTGAAGTGAATGGTAGAAGCCTGCGCATTGACCATCTAATTTCTTTTTGAAGACAGTTAATTTGAAAACTGTGTGTTATGTTACCAGTGTTTGCTGGGCAAGTGGTTAGAACCTTACTTCTCTTTAATTATCAGCGGATATAATTACAGAGGAGTTAGTACATTATCCAGCATGACCACAAGACATCACTGACTTGATGGTCCTCACAACGGTCGGCTGCCCTCTACTTCCTAAGATACATGCTAGGCCGGTCAACAGTGACAATCAAACTACATCCAGAAAAGAGCGGGGACACGCAGTCGCATTACATACACATGTAGCAGTGAAAGTTTTGTTAAAAGAAAAACCATTCGCAATTCATACGCGAACACAAGAAAGGCCACTGACACGGATACTCCGTAATTTACAGATGATCCACAGATAAAGCCATGGCCGATAAAACCCTTTAGAGCCTAGTGGTTTCTTTGTGTACCACTAGGCTTAACACCTAGGTTCTGGCCACACATTACAATTTGTGTGTGTTTTAAGTATCCCAGAAAAAAAACAGCGATTATTTCCCTATACAGAATTGAGTGACTGATTTTTAAAACCGAGACGAAGTGTGTTTATTGCGCGGTACGAACTGTAATTTAAACATCTTTCACGTTATTCTTAGTCTTGAGAAGGTTAAAACGACAGCGTTACTTCCATCATAACAAAGAAGCTTACCCGCATATCTCCCCATTGCTTCATCTGTATAAAGCCACTATTTTGTGACAGTGCCCAAGCAATCATACAAGGCTCCTCATCTTCCAAAACCCGTACAAATATGCACATCCCCTTCACTGCCCATAATATTCATCTTTTTCTTTATTGTGGTGCAACAGCCCCACTCGGGCCTAGGCCGCCTCATTGTTGAGGTTTCGACATCACACTTTACACAAACACACACACACACGCGGTAGGACTCCTCTGGAAGAGTGATCAGCCCGTCGCAGAGACCTCTTCCTGACAACACTCGACTTTCACAAGAGACGAACATCCATTCCCCCGGCGGGATTCGAACCCACAATCCCAGCAAGCGAGCGGCTACAGACCCATGCCTTAGACGCACGGCCTGGACGGCAATGGCAATAAATAATAATAATAATATATAATAATAATAAAATAATAATAAGCTTTGTGTGCAGGCGAAGGCCAGGATGGGTAAGGATCTGGAAGAAATAGCCACAAAATGACAAAGGCCTGCACTGTAAGATGCGTAAGGTCTGTGACCTCTCTGCGATCTGCAGTTTGAATCCCGTTCTGGATGTAAACATGAGTTATCTTGAGACTGGGCCCTTGTGACTCTAATTTATGGACTCTGACGTCATCTGCAACTGAGGTGTCCCAGGCTCGAATTAGGCTGTGACGCGAAGAACATCACAAGCATTTGTTGGCTGTGTTGTGTTTCATTGTGTAAGGCGCAGCTGTGTCACGCCTTTTGACACTAGAGAGCTCTGAATTCTGGCGACAGCCTCTATTTACGCTGTTCATATGCTTCTCAAAACAACAATTTATTTCTCTACAGTGAATTACCGGTTTGTTCTGTTAACGGAGCTAAAGTATTCTACTACGAGTTAGGAATTTGTTTATAATATTTAGCTGGAAGTCATCCTTCAAAATGTAAACAGTTTTATTGTAATTAATTCGTAATAAATCCTTATAAATGTATACCTCTTTGTGCTAGGGTTGATTTGCTAATTCCTTTCTTTTTCTCTTTAATACTTGCTATATTGGTTAAGATATCTATAGCATGCACTGGATTCAAAATCCGCTACCCTGCCTCTTCTTCTTCTCCTCCATCGGCATACGGTCCTTACAGTATAACCAGTACCTCCTTCACAACGATAGCCCATACAGATCTGTCTTCTGCTTTCTTCCTCCATCTCTTGACATACGGTCCTTACAGTATAACCAGTACCTCCTTCACAACGATAGCCCATACAGATCTGTCTTCTGCTTTCTTCCTCCATCTCTTGACATACGGTCCTTACAGTATAACCAGTACCTCCTTCACAACGATAGCCCATACAGATCTGTCTTCTGCTTTCTTCCTCCATCTCTTGACATACGGTCCTTACAGTATAACCAGTACCTCCTTCACAACGATAGCCCATACAGATCTGTCTTCTGCTTTCTTCCTCCATCTCTTGACATACGGTCCTTACAGTATAACCAGTACCTCCTTCACAATGACAGCCCATACAGATCTGTCTTCTGCTTTCTTCCTCCATCTCTTGACATACGGTCCTTACAGTATAACCAGTACCTCCTTCACAACGACAGCCCATACAGATCTGTCTTCTGCTTTCTTCCTCCATCTCTTGACATACGGTCCTTACAGTATAACCAGTACCTCCTTCACAACGACAGCCCATACAGATCTGTCTTCTGCTTTCTTCCTCCATCTCTTGACATACGGTCCTTACAGTATAACCAGTACCTCCTTCACAACGATAGCACATACAGATCTGTCTTCTGCTTTCTTCCTCCATCTCTTGACATACGGTCCTTACAGTATAACCAGTACCTCCTTCACAACGATAGCCCATACAGATCTGTCTTCTGCTTTCTTCCTCCATCTCTTGACATACGGTCCTTACAGTATAACCAGTACCTCCTTCACAACGACAGCCCATACAGATCTGTCTTCTGCTTTCTTCCTCCATCTCTTGACATACGGTCCTTACAGTATAACCAGTACCTCCTTCAGAACGATAGCACATACAGATCTGTCTTCTGCTTTCTTCCTCCATCTCTTGACATACGGTCCTTACAGTATAACCAGTACCTCCTTCACAACGACAGCACATACAGATCTGTCTTCTGCTTTCTTCCTCCATCTCTTGACATACGGTCCTTACAGTATAACCAGTACCTCCTTCACAACGACAGCCCATACAGATCTGTCTTCTGCTTTCTTCCTCCATCTCTTGACATACGGTCCTTACAGTATAACCAGTACCTCCTTCACAACGACAGCCCATACAGATCTGTCTTCTGCTTTCTTCCTCCATCTCTTGACATACGGTCCTTACAGTATAACCAGTACCTCCTTCACAACGATAGCACATACAGATCTGTCTTCTGCTTTCTTCCTCCATCTCTTGACATACGGTCCTTACAGTATAACCAGTACCTCCTTCACAACGACAGCCCATACAGATCTGTCTTCTGCTTTCTTCCTCCATCTCTTGACATACGGTCCTTACAGTATAACCAGTACCTCCTTCAGAACGATAGCACATACAGATCTGTCTTCTGCTTTCTTCCTCCATCTCTTGACATACGGTCCTTACAGTATAACCAGTACCTCCTTCACAACGAAGCACATACAGATCTGTCTTCTGCTGTCTTCCTCCATCTCTTGAATACGGTCCTTACAGTATAACCAGTACCTCCTTCACAACGATAGCACATACAGATCTGTCTTCTGCTTTCTTCCTCCATCTCTTGACATACGGTCCTTACAGTATAACCAGTACCTCCTTCACAATGACAGCACATACAGATCTGTCTTCTGCTTTCTTCCTCCATCTCTTGACATACGGTCCTTACAGTATAACCAGTACCTCCTTCACAACGAAGCACATACAGATCTGTCTTCTGCTTTCTTCCTCCATCTCTTGACATACGGTCCTTACAGTATAACCAGTACCTCCTTCACAACGATAGCACATACAGATCTGTCTTCTGCTTTCTTCCTCCATCTCTTGACATACGGTCCTTACAGTATAACCAGTACCTCCTTCACAACGTTAGCACATACAGATCTGTCTTCTGCTTTCTTCCTCCATCTCTTGACATACGGTCCTTACAGTATAACCAGTACCTCCTTCACAACGATAGCACATACAGATCTGTCTTCTGCTTTCTTCCTCCATCTCTTGACATACGGTCCTTACAGTTAACCAGTACCTCCTTCACAATGATACCCACATACAGATCTGTCTTCTGCTTTCTTCCTCCATCTCTTGACATACGGTCCTTACAGTATAACCAGTACCTCCTTCACAATGATAGCACATACAGATCTGTCTTCTGCTTTCTTCCTCCATCTCTTGACATACGGTCCTTACAGTATAACCAGTACCTCCTTCACAATGACAGCCACATACAGATCTGTCTTCTGCTTTCTTCCTCCATCTCTTGACATACGGTCCTTACAGTATAACCAGTACCTCCTTCACAATGATAGCCATACAGATCTGTCTTCTGCTTTCTTCCTCCATCTCTTGACATACGGTCCTTACAGTATAACCAGTACCTCCTTCACAATGATAGCACATACAGATCTGTCTTCTGCTTTCTTCCTCCATCTCTTGACACCCATCAGATCATTCTCAATACAGTCTAACCACCTTAATTTTGGTCTTCCTGCTTTTCTTCTTCCATCTGGTTCCCCAGTAATACTTCCTTACGGTCTATCATCAGACATTCTCACCAGATGACCAGCCTATTGTAGTCCTTCTTACTTTATTGTTGTTACAATATTTGTTTTCTATACATAACTGCAATTCATCATTATTTCGAACTCTCCAACCATTTGGATCTTTTATTGGGCCATATATATTTCTAGTATTTTCCGCTCCCACCTTTTAAGGGATGATTTCACTTGCTCTGTCATTGCCCATGTTTCACAACCAGCTACCCTGCCACTCCTTGCTTCTCATTTTTCTCTTTCTTACCACTGCGGAATAGCATTATCTGCTGCCTTCAATCTCCTGCCTTCACCCACTCTCTCAGGACCCACATGACATCTCCCTCTATACAGTGATCTCTCTATATGTGGTTCTATACGATCTTAAATTCGTCGCGTTTGTAAGAATTCCTTTGTTTAAAGTTGTACGAAAGGCTAAGGTTCTTAGGTCCTCATCCATTCTCTTCTTTCCAATTCTTCTTTTGTCTCTATCATTTCGTATCTATACCTCAGTATCATACTTTACAATCGGTTTAATTTTACAGTTTACACTTGAACATTACTGTACGAAATGGTTTGTAAACTATTATGCTCATTTATACAAAGTTTGCTTCTATTTTCAAAAAGTCTCTTGAGATCTGCGCTCTTCTGGGGTACTACGCAGCGTCAAGAAGTCCCTTGACGATTCGACCGATACGTTGTCCCGAAACGTCGGTAAAGGATTACCATTCGACGCTGCGTCATCCCCACAAGAGCGCAGATCTCATCAATATCGCGGCGGAAGCCTCAAATCGCCGGAACAACTCTCTTGTCACATAGCTGGTAAAATAATTCGCTTTTATTTCAATTAAAGCAAATGTTCCAATAAAAATTCCCCATTATTTAGAAGTCAATGCAGACGTAGCCGGAAGCTCCTTCCTTGCACGACTATCGTGAATGTTGCCGATTTCTATTGCGATTTCTCAGAGAATCTGTAAACAAGGACCGTGATAAAACAGGCGACATAACAGAAATTCCAAGAAGTTTATGTTATACCACTGATACATCCAAGGAAGCAGAAGACAAAGAAACAGAAGAGTGACACAACAGTGTGATACAAGTGACACAACAGTGTGATACAAGTGACACAACAGTGTGATACAAGTGACACTTCTCATCAGTCCAGCCCACCGGCTGACAAAGAAGTTAGCTCAGTTTTCACGGAACTGCACCTGTTCTGCAACTGCAGACAACCCAGTACCCCTTCACAGCCGGAAACTGATTTATCCACCAAGCAGCAAAACGAGATCCTCTATTCACACGTCAAAGAGGAAGTGACGTCACGAGTCAAAGAGGAAGTGACGTCAACATCGTTTAGAACATATAGGACGTTCCACAAAACTTCATCAAAAATTATATCCAAAATTAATGGTTTGAGTGACAACCAGGGTTCAGAACTCAGCAAACGCGATCGAACATTTCTGCCTGCCAGTTAAAACCTCTATTCTCAGTTCTTTAAGTCCTGGGTTCGAAAATGAGGTGGGAGACAGACTTCTCAGATTGAGACTTATTCTAGGAATATTCAACGACGTTTCTTCAGCTCGGTGGTTACTGTATGAAGTCTCAGTTACATCTCTTAAATGGAACTCGAGATACAGACGAAAAAGTGCTTTGGTCTCCAGTAAAGTTCCCTTCATTATTGAGCGATTTCAACTAAGCTTACATCGTTTGTAGCGCATGCGCAGGAAGAGTGCAATATGAAGACTTACGGCAATACGTCCAATGGAAGGCGAGATACAGACGAAAAAGTACTTTGGTCTCCGCATAAAGTTCCTTAATGATTGACCGGTTTCAAGCAAATTTGCATTGTTTGTAGAGCATGCGCTATGAGAGTGGGGTTTGCTGTTTCGGGAGAATAAGTCGAATGGACGGCGAGATAGAGACGAAAAGGTGCTTTGCTCTCCAAGTAATTATGGCAACTAAAAGAAGAGTCTCGGCCCGCACTCCACTGCCCCCAAGTCACGGAGGTCCTCAGTCAACGTGACTTATATCCCAAGTCGCAATCCGTCTTCAACTTGTAACCCCAATTCAACCCCCAGATATCCATCCAACCTGAATTCTCCCCCACCCCAACACACAAATTCCTGAAGTACTTACTATTATGACCACGTTAAAGGCCCTCTGCCAAGACAGGAAGTCAGAGTAAGCACAATTCACGATTATAGATCTGATCTGCTGACATCATCTAGCATGTTACTGTAAGGTGTCACACCTTCTGTCTACTCACAAGGAACGGCGTCACGTCGATAAACACCTCCTATCCATATCCTGATCTTTTACATCATTATTATTGCTCTCAAATTACAGCGAAGAAGTCGCGCCACGTGCCTCAGCACGTTAAATGTCTTGATACGTTCTGACTGCCCAATTGTAATGCGGCTCACGAACGTGCCAGCAATTGTGCAATATCGACATAACTCCATTCACAGACACACTTAGGACATCACGTCAGGACATCACGTCAGGACATCACGTCAGGACATCACGTCAGGACATCACGTTTGGACATCAAGTTAGGACATCACGTTAGGACATCACGTTTGTACATCACGTTAGGACATCACGTTAGGACATCACGTTAGGACATCACGTTTGGACATCAAGTTTGGACATCAAGTTAGAACATCACGTCAGGACATCACGTTAGGACATCACGTTAGGACATCACGTCAGGACATCACGTCTGGACATCAGTTAGGACATCACGTTAGGACATCACGTTTGGAATCAAGTTAGGACATCATGTTAGGACATCACGTTTGGACATCAAGTTTGGACATCACGTTAGGACATCACGTTAGGACATCACGTTAGGACATCACGTTTGGACATCAAGTTTGGACATCAAGTTAGGACATCACGTCAGGACATCACGTTAGGACATCACGTTAGGACATCACGTTAGGACATCACGTTTCGACATCAAGTTAGACATACGTTAGACATACGTTTGGAAATCAAGTTTGGACATCACGTTAGGACAACACGTTTGTACATCACGTTAGGACATCACGTTTAGGACATCAGTAGGACATCACGTTTGGACATCAAGTTAGGACATCACGTCAGGACATCACGTTAGGACATCACGTTAGGACATCATGTTAGGACATCATGTTAGGACATCACGTTTGGACATCAAGTTAGGACATCACGTTAGGACATCACGTTAGGACATCACGTTTCCTTCCGTTACATCGTAACTATAATACAGACTTAAAAGAAATTTTACTACCAAAATATTGCACATATTAAGAACAGAAAACACTACTATAGGTTTCGGCTATTGTCTATAGACATCTTCAGGGAGTATCAATATTTTAAAGACGTATACAGAGCTGTTACACAGCTCTGTCTTCTGTATTTGGTAAAATATATAATGGCAGCAGACCATTAAACCATGTATGTACAGTGTTGTGTAAAAATTATCTTAAAATTATTATAGTACGAGACAATTATTGAAATCTTCTGCATACAAACATCTTATGATAGTAAAAACTCTTGAAATGAAATCGGGTGGTAAATCCTACATATTACCACTCTATGTTTACCAACACGAAGGACCACTCTGTACTGTATAACAAGGCTGTATACGTCTTCTAGTATTGATACTCCCTGAAGATGGCTAAAGACAATATCCTGAACACGTACGAGTGCTTTCTGTTCTTAATAAATGCAATTTGTTGGTTACAAACTTGTTTCATGTTTCTCAAGCGCACGGGGATGTACAATATTAAGTTACAATACAGATACTTTCTTCTTCTATTTCTTATTATTCTTTCATGGCTCTTCTGCCTGTTTTTGGGCCATGTCTTTCCAGTTTCCGGGGTTTCGACACAGCTGAGTTTCAACGATATAAGGATATCAGCCCCCACGCCCAACCCCCAATTTGGAGGGCCAGGGTGTCTCTCTTTCTCCGGAACCTCGCTCAAAACCTGTCTGATATGGTTGGGCCTTCAAGCGTCTAGGCTCCCGCCTGCACAGACTTCTCCCTTTCTCCTTATTATATTATTAATAAACGTATCCTGTAAGAGTATTTTTAAGTCTCTAATATCTGCAGTATTAATATCCTCACATTAACGGCTAGCCCCCCCCAAGTAGTAACTTAACCTGGCCGTTTTCAACCATATTTATACAGGCCTATGTGCACCAGTTTATTGTTGTGCCATGCAAGCTACAATTCATACATATCAATATCTATATTTAATCACCGTACGTCACAGCGATCAGAACGTCTGTCGGTCCCCCCAACAGTTTCACCTGACAAAGGCCAAAGATCAAGCTGCTGAAACGCTCTGTTAGTCTATGAATACGGAGCGACGGATAAAGTGCAGGAGCCTGGTGATCCTACATGTAATAGACCGCAGGCAGAACCGCATAGCATTTATATTCAATCTGTGTTCTTCCCTCACAGCGAGAGACCAAGTACAGTACGCGAAGGAATTTACATGGAGAAATTCTGGTCTCGTATTTACTCGTAGTTACGCAAAGAGCGGTCAGGAAGATGCGACACGGAACGCTGCTTGGCCCTCATTAAGATGCAGTGCTGTTTAAACACCATATTGACCGCACGGTTGCACGCAGTGCTGTTTAAACACCATATCGACCTTATGGTTGCAACCAGTGCTGTTTAAACACCATTTCGACAGCACGGTTGCACGCAGTGCTGTTTAAACACCATATCGACCTTATGGTTGCAACCAGTGCTGTTTAAACACCATTTCGACCGCACGGTTGCACGCAGTGCTGTTTAAACACCATATCGACCTTATGGTTGCAACCAGTGCTGTTTAAACACCATTTCGACCGCACGGTTGCACGCAGTGCTGTTTAAACACCATATCGACCTTATGGTTGCAACCAGTGCTGTTTAAACACCATTTCGACCTTATGGTTGCAACCAGTGCTGTTTAAACACCATTTCGACCGCACGGTTGCACGCAGTGCTGTTTAAACACCATATCGACCGCACGGTTGCACGCAGTGCTGTTTAAACACCATATCGACCGCACGGTTGCACGCAGTGCTGTTTAAACACCATATCGACCGCACGGTTGCACGCAGTGCTGTTTAAACACCATATCGACCGCACGGTTGCACGCAGTGCTGTTTAAACACCATATCGACCGCATAGTTGCAACCAGTGCTGTTTAAACACCATTTCGACCGCACGGTTGCACGCAGTGCTGTTTAAACACCATATCGACCACATGGTTGCACGCAGTGCTGTTTAAACACCATATCGACCGCACGGTTGCACGCAGTGCTGTTTAAACACCATATCGACCTTATGGTTGCAACCAGTGCTGTTTAAACACCATTTCGACCTTATGGTTGCAACCAGTGCTGTTTAAACACCATTTCGACCGCACGGTTGCACGCAGTGCTGTTTAAACACCATATCGACCGCACGGTTGCACGCAGTGCTGTTTAAACACCATATCGACAACATGGTTGCACGCAGTGCTGTTTAAACACCATATCGACCGCACGGTTGCACGCAGTGCTGTTTAAACACCATATCGACCGCACGGTTGCACGCAGTGCTGTTTAAACACCATTTCGACCGCACGGTTGCACGCAGTGCTGTTTAAACACCATATTGACCGCATGGTTGCACGCAGTGCTGTTTAAACACCATATCGACCACATGGTTGCACGCAGTGCTGTTTAAACACCATATCGACCGCACGGTTGCACGCAGTGCTGTTTAAACACCATATCGACCGCATAGTTGCAACCAGTGCTGTTTAAACACCATTTCGACCGCACGGTTGCAGGCAGTGCTGTTTAAACACCATATTGACCGCATGGTTGCACGCAGTGCTGTTTAAACACCATATCGACCACATGGTTGCACGCAGTGCTGTTTAAACACCATATCGACCGCATAGTTGCAACCAGTGCTGTTTAAACACCATTTCGACCGCACGGTTGCACGCAGTGCTGTTTAAACACCATATTGACCGCATGGTTGCACCTGCCGCAAACACGATGTCGAAAGTATTACGAGATAAATTCAGTTGCACTGTTAGGCTTAAGTCAATATGCCTTGCTAAAAACAAAGTGTCCTGGCAAAAGTATTTTAAACGTCATATTCCAGGAAAGCCCTAACGCATTAGAAGCGACAAACTTTATAGCTAGGAAGTCCAGCAAAATTAGCGCTGGAAGTTGGGTTCTTGGACAAGGAGTGAGTAAAATAAGTCTATTTCAGATTACTTCTCTTCCCTATTCTCCGCGTTCTGTCAATTGTGGCTTCCTAAACGCTGCAAAGTAAAACAGCTGTCAAGCAGTACTTACCGTCCCGTCTTCTTTTCGTACCTTCACATTTATTCGATTGAAATCGGCTCACTACGCCCAAGCACCAATTCTTTTCCCCAGAATCGTATATCGCTTACCTGAAATAAAATCCAGCCATTTCAGTAAGTAACCCTCTTAAGCATAATAAAATCATCTACCTTTGTTTCTTACATATGGGAAAAATTTGTGATCCAAAGAATTGGAATTTTATTTCGATTTTACTTACCGCTTTATTCTTTAAAATCTGGAGATCCAGCATACTATCTATTCAAATCAAAATGTGTAAAACACTTGTAAAATTCAATAAATATGAGTGCTAAAATTTTTTGTTATTCTTGATTAGGCAGTGCAATGATACGGCGTTGTTTACACTATACTTAATGTGTTTTTGGAGGACTAATAAAATATTTCACTGAGGCCCCTCTATTATCCAGAGACACGCGATCGATTTGAAGCAAGGTTTGGTTTTGTGGTCAGTGGCCATTTCCATAAAATATAATACGATTGCCTTAAATAAAAAGCTTTCAATGTAATCCATACGTTACAACTCGTTTACAATCCTCTACGCTCAGCTACGGATAAGTGGAAATTTATTTTACAAGCTGGGAAATAGAAGCATAATATTTCGTCCCGTTACTCCTAGAGATTTTCAATTTGTAAATGCCATCTTCCGACAGTTTGTTATGTACAATAAAACAGTTTATTTCAATCAAACCTCTGAAAAAGCCAAGTCATTTAAATACGTGTTTTCACTTTCTACACAACATCTATATAAGGGATAAAGTTATGGAAAATATAAACAAATAATTGGTCTAAAATATAAACTTAACTTACAGCAACCAAACAGTAATTAACATGCAAATATTATTATTATTATTATTATTTACTGCAATTGGGTTTTCACCCGGTGGCAGTAGTCCTTACACTGGTAGTAGTCCTTACACTGGTAGTAGTCCTTACACTGGTAGTAGTCCTTACACTAGTAAGTAGTCCTTACACTAGTAAGTAGTCCTTACACTAGTAGTAGTCCTTACACTGGTAGTAGTCCTTACACTAGTAGTAGTCCTTACACTAGTAGTAGTCCTTACACTAGTAAGTAGTCCTTACACTAGTAGTAGTCCTTACACTGGTAGTAGTCCTTACACTGGTAGTAGTGCTTACACTAGTAGTAGTCCTTACACTGGTAGTAGTCCTTACACTAGTAGTAGTCCTTACACTGGTAGTAGTCCTTACACTGGTAGTAGTCCTTACACTAGTAGTAGTCCTTCACACTAGTAGTAGTCCTTACACTGTAGTAGTCCTTACACTGGTAGTAGTCCTTACACTGGTAGTAGTCCTTACACTGGTAGTAGTCCTTACACTGGTAGTAGTCCTTACACTGGTAGTAGTCCTTACACTGGTAGTAGTCCTTACACTAGTAGTAGTCCTTACACTGGTAGTAGTCCTTACACTGTTGTAGTAGTCCTTACACTGGTAGTAGTCCTTACACTGGTAGTAGTCCTTACACTAGTAGTAGTCCTTACACTGGTAGTAGTCCTTACACTGGTAGTAGTCCTTACACTAGTAGTAGTCCTTACACTGGTAGTAGTCCTTACACTAGTAGTAGTCCTTACACTGGTAGTAGTCCTTACACTGTAGTAGTCCTTACACTGGTAGTAGTCCTTACACTAGTAGTAGTCCTTACACTGTAGTAGTCCTTACACTAGTAGTAGTCCTTACACTAGTTAGTTGTAGTCCTTACACTGTAGTAGTCCTTACACTAGTAGTAGTCCTTACACTAGTAGTAGTCCTTACACTAGTAGTAGTCCTTACACTAGTAGTAGTCCTTACACTGGTAGTATAGTCCTTACACTAGTAGTAGTCCTTACACTAGTAGTAGTCCTTACACTGGTAGTAGTCCTTACACTGGTAGTAGTCCTTACACTGTAGTAGTCCTTACACTGGTAGTAGTCCTTACACTAGTAGTAGTCCTTACACTGGTAGTAGTCCTTACACTAGTAGTAGTCCTTACACTGGTAGTAGTATCCTTACACTGGTAGTAGTCCTTACACTGTAGTAGTCCTTACACTAGTAGTAGTCCTTACACTGTAGTAGTCCTTACACTGGTAGTAGTCCTTACAATAGTAGTAGTCCTTACACTGGTAGTAGTCCTTACACTGGTAGTAGTCCTTACAATAGTAGTAGTCCTTACACTAGTAGTAGTCCTTACACTGGTAGTAGTCCTTACACTAGTAGTAGTCCTTACACTGGTAGTTAGTCCTTACACGTAGTAGTAGTAGTCCTTACACTGTAGTAGTCCTTACACTAGTAGTAGTCCTTACACTGGTAGTAGTCCTTACACTGGTAGTAGTCCTTACACTAGTAGTAGTCCTTACACTGGTAGTAGTCCTTACACTGGTAGTAGTCCTTACAATAGTAGTAGTCCTTACACTGTAGTAGTCCTTACACTGGTAGTAGTCCTTACAATAGTAGTAGTCCTTACACTAGTAGTAGTCCTTACACTAGTAGTAGTCCTTACACTGGTAGTAGTCCTTACAATAGTAGTAGTCCTTACACTAGTAGTAGTCCTTACACTGGTAGTAGTCCTTACACTGTAGTAGTCCTTACATAGTAGTAGTCCTTACACTAGTTAGTTAGTCCTTACACTGTAGTAGTCCTTACACTGGTAGTAGTCCTTACACTGGTAGTAGTCCTTACACTGTAGTAGTCCCTTACACTGGTAGTAGTCACATTACACTGGTAGTAGTCCTTACATAGTAGTAGTCCTTACACTGGTAGTAGGTCCTTACAATAGTAGTAGTCCTTACACTAGTAGTAGTCCTTACACTGGTAGTAGTCCTTACACTAGTAGTAGTCCTTACACTGGTAGTAGTCCTTACACTGGTAGTAGTCCTTACACTAGTAGTAGTCCCTTACACTGGTAGTAGTCCTTACAATAGTAGTAGTCCTTACACTAGTAGTAGTCCTTACACTGGTAGTAGTCCTTACACTGTAGTAGTCCTTACACTGTAGTAGTCCTTACACTGGTAGTAGTCCTTACACTAGTAGTAGTCCTTACACTGGTAGTAGTCCTTACACTAGTAGTAGTCCTTACACTAGTAGTAGTCCTTACACTAGTAGTAGTCCTTACACTAGTAGTAGTCCTTACACTGGTAGTAGTCCTTACACTGGTAGTAGTCCTTACACTGTAGTAGTCCTTACACTAGTAGTAGTCCTTACACTAGTAGTAGTCCTTACACTAGTAGTAGTCCTTACACTAGTAGTAGTCCTTACACTGGTAGTAGTCCTTACACTGTAGTAGTCCTTACACTAGTAGTAGTCCTTACACTAGTAGTAGTCCTTACACTGTAGTAGTCCTTACACTAGTAGTAGTCCTTACACTGTAGTAGTCCTTACACTAGTAGTAGTCCTTACACTAGTAGTAGTCCTTACACTGTAGTAGTCCTTACACTAGTAGTAGTCCTTACACTAGTAGTAGTCCTTACACTAGTAGTAGTCCTTACACTAGTAGTAGTCCTTACACTAGTAGTAGTCCTTACACTAGTAGTAGTCCTTACACTAGTAGTAGTCCTTACACTAGTAGTAGTCCTTACACTAGTATTAGTCCTTACACTGTAGTAGTCCTTACACTAGTAGTAGTCCTTACACTAGTAGTAGTCCTTACACTAGTAAGTAGTCCTTACACTAGTAGTAGTCCTTACACTAGTAGTAGTCCTTACACTAGTAGTAGTCCTTACACTTAGTTTAATGTAGTAGTCCTTACACTAGTAGTAGTCCTTACACTAGTAAGTAAGTCCTTACACTAGTAGTAGTCCTTACACTAGTAGTAGTCCTTACACTAGTAGTAGTCCTTACACTAGTAGTAGTCCTTACACTAGTAGTAGTCCTTACACTAGTAGTAGTCCTTACACTAGTAGTAGTCCTTACACTAGTAGTAGTCCTTACACTAGTAAGTAGTCCTTACACTAGTAGTAGTCCTTACACTAGTAGTAGTCCTTACACTAGTAGTAGTCCTTACACTAGTAGTAGTCCTTACACTAGTAGTAGTCCTTACACTAGTAAGTAGTTCCTTACACTAGTAGTAGTCCTTACACTAGTAGTAGTCCTTACACTAGTAGTAGTCCTTACACTAGTAGTAGTCCTTACACTAGTAGTAGTCCTTACACTAGTAAGTAGTCCTTACACTAGTAAGTAGTCCTTACACTAGTAGTAGTCCTTACATAGTAAGTAGTCCTTACACTAGTAGTAGTCCTTACACTAGTAGTAGTCCTTACACTAGTAGTAGTCCTTACACTAGTAGTAGTCCTTACACTAGTAAGTAGTCCTTACACTAGTAGTAGTCCTTACACTAGTAGTAGTCCTTACACTAGTAGTAGTATGTCCTTATACACTAGTAGTAGTCCTTACACTAGTAGTAGTCCTTACACTAGTAGTAGTCCTTACACTAGTAGTAGTCCTTACACTAGTAGTAGTCCTTACACTAGTAGTAGTCCTTACACTAGTAAGTAGTCCTTACACTAGTATAGTCCTTACACTAGTAGTAGTCCTTACACTAGTAGTATCCTTACACTAGTAAGTAGTCCTTACACTAGTAAATAGTTAAATTAGTTCCTTACACTAGTAAGTAGTCCTTACACTAGTAAGTAGTCCTTACACTAGTATCCTTACATAGTAAGTAGTCCTTACACTAGTAAAGTAGTCCTTACACTAGTAGTAGTCCTTACACTAGTAGTATCCTTACACTAGTAGTAGTCCTTACACTAGTAAAGTAGTCCTTACACTAGTAGTAGTCCTTACACTAGTAAGTAATCCTTACACTAGTAAGTAGTCCTTACACTAGTAAGTAGTCCTTACACTAGTAGTAGTCCTTACACTAGTAAAAGTAGTCCTTACACTAGTAGTAGTCCTTACACTAGTCCTTCACTGTTAGTTGATAATTATTTTTAACAACGAAGTGTCAAAATTATAGCACAAAACAAATAAATAATGAAAATTGAAGTCTCACTCCTCTGTCGTTACAACAAATACAAAAACTAAATTTCTCATTTAACCCTTTAACGACGAAACTTAAACTGTCTTATTTAAAGATCCAATCCGTACCGCGCAGTAAACACTCCGTCTCGGTTATAAAAATCAATCAGCTTATGCTATATAGCGCTAAAGTCGCTGTTTGTTCTGAGATAAATACAAAACACATGAACACAGTGTGGGCAGATTGTGCAATTGTTGAATGTTTAGCCTGTTGGTGCATTAAGTAACCAGTAGGCTGTAAGGGGTTAATATGTGAGTCAAAGTGATGTTTCACTGGAGCACTGCGGTAAAAAAATAAAACAGACCTCTTTTGAATGCAGTCTAAAGGCAAACAAGGCAGGTGCGCACCCGGGGGGTTGCTGGAATGCAGCCTCCAAATCGAATTATAAAAAACACAAATTTTTTATAAAAGGTGATAACCACTGAAATAAGCTCATGAGTAGTGCCTTAGAATTTAGGAAAATAAAATAAAAAACTTAGAATGTCTTAGACGAAATTGAAAAACCAAGAAGGTAGGATCTTGTGATTTAAATGAGGTTGAGTGCTTCATGGAACATGTATTTATATCTTTGTGTATGTGTATGCATATTATATATAATATAATATATATATATACAGTTGCAAACAATGTTATGTTACAGTTATACTTGTGACATGATTTTCGTAACACAATTTTTAAAATGAAACATAAATTGTGTATGAACCTCAGGGTTAGCCCCCCCCCCCCCCCCAAATAACAAATTTTGGGTGCGCACCTAAATCAAGCTTTAAATTTATTTTTCGATTAGGATGATATATACGGTAGGAATGTGAGCATAAGTACTGCAATCTCCACGTAAAATGTCCGTCACTTCTGTCCGATTTTAACTAAAGTTAAACTGACTACAGAAATGTTCATGAAATTCTCCAATAATAAAATTCACGAAAAGCTATTACGTATGAAAACTGAATGATGCATTTTGTATTCAGACACGTGGTAGATCAAAGCTAACGGAATGACGCACTGTGTGTTGCAGACACGTGGTAGATCACGCTAACGGAATGACGCACTGTGTGTTGCAGACACGTGGTAGATCACGCTAACGGAATGACGCACTGTGTGTTGCAGACACGTGGTAGATCACGCTAACGGAATGACGCACTGTGTGTTGCAGACACGTGGTAGGTCACGCTAACGGAATGACGCACTGTGTGTTGCAGACACGTGGTAGATCACGCTAACGGAATGACGCACTGTGTGTTGCAGACACGTGGTAGATCACGCTAACGGAATGACGCACTGTGTGTTGCAGACACGTGGTAGATCACGCTAACGGAATGACGCACTGTGTGTTGCAGACACGTGGTAGATCACGCTAACGGAATGACGCACTGTGTGTTGCAGACACGTGGTAGGTCACGCTAACGGAATGACGCACTGTGTGTTGCAGACACGTGGTAGATCACGCTAACGGAATGACGCACTGTGTGTTGCAGACACGTGGTAGATCAAGCTAACGGAATGACGCACTGTGTGTTGCAGACACGTGGTAGATCACGCTAACGGAATGACGCACTGTGTGTTGCAGACACGTGGTAGATCACGCTAACGGAATGACGCACTGTGTGTTGCAGACACGTGGTAGGTCACGCTAACGGAATGACGCACTGTGTGTTGCAGACACGTGGTAGATCACGCTAACGGAATGACGCACTGTGTGTTGCAGACACGTGGTAGATCAAGCTAACGGAATGACGCACTGTGTGTTGCAGACACGTGGTAGATCACGCTAACGGAATGACGCACTGTGTGTTGCAGACACGTGGTAGATCACGCTAACGGAATGACGCACTGTGTGTTGCAGACACGTGGTAGGTCACGCTAACGGAATGACGCACTGTGTGTTGCAGACACGTGGTAGATCACGCTAACGGAATGACGCACTGTGTGTTGCAGACACGTGGTAGATCACGCTAACGGAATGACGCACTGTGTGTTGCAGACACGTGGTAGATCACGCTAACGGAATGACGCACTGTGTGTTGCAGACACGTGGTAGGTCACGCTAACGGAATGACGCACTGTGTGTTGCAGACACGTGGTAGATCACGCTAACGGAATGACGCACTGTGTGTTGCAGACACGTGGTAGGTCACGCTAACGGAATGACGCACTGTGTGTTGCAGACACGTGGTAGATCACGCTAACGGAATGACGCACTGTGTGTTGCAGACACGTGGTAGGTCACGCTAACGGAATGACGCACTGTGTGTTGCAGACACGTGGTAGATCACGCTAACGGAATGACGCACTGTGTGTTGCAGACACGTGGTAGATCATGCTAACGGAATGCCCACTATTTGTTTCAGCTTCTGGAGAGTGAGATCGAGAAGACAAATGTCAACAACTACGACAGACGAATTTTGTACAAGCGGGAAGTGCCAATGATTGCCACAGAGCAGCAGCAGGCGCCACTAGTAATGGCACAACATTGAAACTCACAGAAGTCGACGACATGGCAACTGATACACGGAACAAAATGAAGAAGCTACTTCTCTCAAAAAAAAGACCGATCTAATAAAAATGTTTTATAATTTTTGTGTTTACAATTATAGAAGAAGTAATTAATGTTTGTGTGATAACCTTAAAACTTTTAAAATCTTGTCGTAATTCGTACTCGCAGGAAAGCTGAATTATGCTACACAACTTGTTTCAAAACACTTTTTCCGCATGGGATGGAAGCGATGAAAATAATTGTCATCCACAAATTACCAAATTCAGGATTGCACGCCGATGTGTTGCAAGCTGCGAAAAATATGTTTTGCAAAAAAAAAAATTGCAGGGTAAAAATAATATTGAAGATGGAACATTGTTTGGGTAAACTTTGATGTTTTCACTAAATCAAAACAAAAAAAAATTACACCAGGATGTGAATATTAGAAAAAGGCTTAATTTTAAAAACGTTAGAAAGTGTCCAAAATTTCTTGTGAATTGATTTCGGATAAGCAATTGTTTATAAGAATTAAGTTAAAAAAATAGAATTTAATCTTTTGGGTACGTTGAATTTTTGTGATATATTTAACTGCGCCTCCTTGAGGTGTTAAGATATCAATGTTTTAAAAATATTATGGGAATATAATAAAGTAGATATGACGTGTAATTTCACGCTTCTTTTTAAAGTGAACTTGCACCCGTTCCATAAGTTAAGAAATCTTCTTCTTCTTCTTATACAGGCGCGACAACCTCATCCTTTGTAGGTTTTGGCCTTCTCAACTATATCCTTACATTTCTTCCTATCCTGGATGCAGTTTCTCCAGTTTTTGACATTTTGAATCCTCAAGTCTGCCATAACATCATCTTCCCATCTATTCTTCGGTCTTCCACGCATTCGTATAGATATAGGCTTCCAGTTATAGACTCTTTTAACCAATCTGTCATTTTCCATTCGGTACACATGCCCAAACCACCCTAATCTTTGTGCTTTAATATGATTTACTATATTCTTATACTTTATTAGTTTATTAAGCTCTTCATTTGTTTTAATTCTCCATGAGCCATCCATGTTCTTACTTGGTCCAAAAATCCTTCTTAGTATCTTCCTTTCATATATGAGCAATTTTCATTTCATTGCTTCTTTCAGGACCCATGTTTCAGAGCCATAGGTAACTAAAGTTAAAAAATCAATCTACACTGTTCCTAAAATCCTGCAATCAAAAATTTATACCCGAATAAAATTAACAGACCTCCTTTCAGCCTACACACTTATAAACACAAGGTGTTTCCAAAACATGTACAACAGTGTGTATGTTTGTTCATGCTTAGGAAGTGAATAAACAATTTAAACCAGACTTCTCATTTAACCAATTTTGCCACATCTAAAGAAGTAATAAATAAACAAAAGCCGAATTTGCTTATACGTGAGTTCACCTTGGCAGCGACTTTAACGTAAGTACGTATCCACCTCTTCGCTTTCAGAGCGGCTCTGGGCTCTTATTAGCTAATTACAAAAACCACCTTTTCAAAACAACGGCGTGTTGAAAAGAAATAATAATAATAATAATAATTCCATTTTTTAGCTTAATAACTGATACAGAGCCGCGCCTACGTCGAAGTTTTTTTTATAAGAATCAGCAATGTCGACTTTCTGATCAATTTCCTTCCGGCCATGAAAATACCTTCAAATGTAAAAATACTAAATACATTATTCGACGTATTAGCAGCAGATCTATCAGACTGATACCTGTATTAGCAGCAGATCTATCAGACTGATACCTGTATTAGCAGCAGATCTATCAGACTGATACCTGTATTAGCAGCAGATCTATCAGACTGATACCTGTATTAGCAGCAGATCTATCAGACTGATACCTGTATTAGCAGCAGATCTATCAGACTGATACCTGTATTAGCAGCAGATCTATCAGACTGATACCTGTATTAGCAGCAGATCTATCAGACTGATACCTGTATTAGCAGCAGATCTATCAGACTGATACCTGTAGTAAAATAAACGTGATGGGAAATTGTTCAATAAATATGGTATATATGATTGATTTTATGACACGAACCGTGTAGTGAACAGTGTAGTAGATTAAAACTGGACAGGGATTTTTAAAAATATAGTGTAAAAACGATAACAATAGTTATTACAGGCCGAACCTAACACCTGAAGGTATCTGTAGGCACAGACACTGCAATATAATACAGTGTCCTGTATGACCACCATAAACAATGTGAGAGTAATGTGTGTGAGCAGTTAACTTATAAGAGAAAGTTCTTCGAACAGGGACGCACAAATGTCGGAAACAGCGAGGAAACAGCGAGAAACAGCGAGGAAAAGTGCAACTTTGGTTAGAAACAGGTGATGGGAGTTTTAAATGGAAAAGTAAATTGTACAGAATATGTGAAAATATTATATACTGGAGCGGAGGAGCTCGGAAAACCCTTCCATATCAGGATTTTGTATTCAATAATTTCATTGAAGCGCAATTACTGTAATATCTACAAATTTCGAAATGAAATAGCCGTGAATTTAAACAATAACCATCGTGCATCGCCGCACAGATTCACAATCAAAAAGCAATTACTTTGTAATAGCACTTTACTGTCACAGTGTTAGACGAAGACTCACACTGTGACTGAATGAAGAATAGGTTAAAACCTATCTATTCACCCATTACCTAATTATCCCGTTCTTCTATTTGTGTTATTACTATCATCACCATTATCCTACAAGTTCTTGTAAACTTACGTTCCGGTGCCAACGCCAGCCACACGCACTACTTTCGCTCGTCAGATCACAACACTACAAGTATCGCCCCATAATACAATTAACACTTGATAATTAAATTAGCGTAATGCCCAAGCGAAGTTCATTAGCTGTGTAAGGGAAAGTTACAAACAAAGGAAAGTGTATGTTTTCGGTCACTGCTCTGCATTACTCTGAATTTTCATACTTACGACTAGTGGGAGAACGGTTAGCCGTACTTTGGGAATTATCATATTTCGCTACAGATTGAAGGGGCAGATTGCTTGACCTTTGAAGATGGTACAGATAGGTTGTCAGGAAACGTCGGTAAATAACTACCAATCTATGTCGCGTAACATCCCAGAAGAACGAAGATCTCATTTACACCGCGGCGAAAGCCTGAAATTAGGCAAACCCGTAATAGTCTCTAATATGCCACATGTTTCGGCCCATCTGGTTTATTATTAAGGAGATTCAGCAGTACAATGATAAGAGCATAAATATTTAATAATGTATACAACAGTAAACCATTTATGCATATACAAATGTAAAAATAGAAAAATGGGCCGGGATTGATTAAAAAAATCTCCTATCTGCGAGCATATCTTCTAAAACTAAATTAAATTTATTTTGAAGTTCATAATTCTGTGCTAGATTTTGTTTACTCCACGGCTGTTCAAAAGACAAATGTACGCACACACACCGAAGTACAGTATAACGAAACATGTAGGTGGCCCACGAGTCAGGAGGAGCTAACCCCTTAAAGTTCAATGTTCGTGAGCTGTGCAAGCAGTATGTATTGTACGCATGGGAAATATTTTAATAGCAGAGAAATTGTATGTCAGTAGAACAAGCAAAAAAGTATTTTATTTCCATAGGAGCAATACTGGCGTAAGTCCAGTTATTGGCCGGTGTTTTGTTCAGTATTCAAGATACATTTTTCTGTGCTGACCGGAACACTTCCTTCGAATGACAAAAGTCATAGGTTTTGTTCCTGGCAGAAACCATTTAAACCCTTTAAACACGAAAATTGACTTGAATTGTATTTAAAAACACAGCTCGTACCGCGCAGTAAACACACTCCGTCTCGGTTATACAAACCAGTCAGTTAATGTTGTACAGTGAAATAATCGCTGTTTGTTCTGAGATCCACACAAAACACATAAATACAGTCCGTACCGCGCAGTAAACACACTCCGTCTCAGTTATACAAACCAGTCAGTTAATGCTGTACAGTGAAATAATCGCTGTTTGTTCTGAGATCCACACAAAACACATAAATACAGTCCGTACCGCGCAGTAAACACACTCCGTCTCAGTTATACAAACCAATCAGTTAATGCTGTACAGTGAAATAATCGCTGTTTGTTCTGAGATCCACACAAAACACATAAATACAGTCCGTACCGCGCAGTAAACACACTCCGTCTCAGTTATACAAACCAGTCAGTTAATGCTGTACAGTGAAATAATCGCTGTTTGTTCTGAGATCCACACAAAACACATAAATACAGTCCGTACCGCGCAGTAAACACACTCCGTCTCAGTTATACAAACCAGTCAGTTAATGCTGTACAGTGAAATAATCGCTGTTTGTTCTGAGATCCACACAAAACACATAAATACAGTCCGTACCGCGCAGTAAACACACTCCGTCTCAGTTATACAAACCAATCAGTTAATGCTGTACAGTGAAATAATCGCTGTTTGTTCTGAGATCCACACAAAACACATAAATACAGTCCGTACCGCGCAGTAAACACACTCCGTCTCAGTTATACAAACCAGTCAGTTAATGCTGTACAGTGAAATAATCGCTGTTTGTTCTGAGATCCACACAAAACACATAAATACAGTCCGTACCGCGCAGTAAACACACTCCGTCTCAGTTATACAAACCAGTCAGTTAATGCTGTACAGTGAAATAATCGCTGTTTGTTCTCAGATCCATACAAAACACATAAATACAGTCCGTACCGCGCAGTAAACACACTCCGTCTCAGTTATACAAACCAGTCAGTTAATGTTGTACAGTGAAATAATCGCTGTTTGTTCTGAGATCCACACAAAACACATAAATACAGTCCGTACCGCGCAGTAAACACACTCCGTCTCAGTTATACAAACCAGTCAGTTAATGTTGTACAGTGAAATAATCGCTGTTTGTTCTGAGATCCATACAAAACACATAAATACAGTCCGTACCGCGCAGTAAACACACTCCGTCTCAGTTATACAAACCAGTCAGTTAATGTTGTACAGTGAAATAATCGCTGTTTGTTCTGAGATCCATACAAAACACATAAATACAGTCCGTACCGCGCAGTAAACACACTCCGTCTCAGTTATACAAACCAGTCAGTTAATGTTGTACAGTGAAATAATCGCTGTTTGTTCTGAGATCCATACAAAACACATAAATACAGTCCGTACCGCGCAGTAAACACACTCCGTCTCAGTTATACAAACCAGTCAGTTAATGCTGTACAGTGAAATAATCGCTGTTTGTTCTCAGATCCATACAAAACACATAAATACAGTCCGTACCGCGCAGTAAACACACTCCGTCTCAGTTATACAAACCAATCAGTTAATGCTGTACAGTGAAATAATCGCTGTTTGTTCTGAGATCCACACAAAACACATAAATACAGTCCGTACCGCGCAGTAAACACACTCCGTCTCAGTTATACAAACCAGTCAGTTAATGCTGTACAGTGAAATAATCGCTGTTTGTTCTCAGATCCATACAAAACACATAAATACAGTCCGTACCGCGCAGTAAACACACTCCGTCTCAGTTATACAAACCAATCAGTTAATGCTGTACAGTGAAATAATCGCTGTTTGTTCTGAGATCCACACAAAACACATAAATACAGTCCGTACCGCGCAGTAAACACACTCCGTCTCAGTTATACAAACCAGTCAGTTAATGCTGTACAGTGAAATAATCGCTGTTTGTTCTGAGATCCACACAAAACACATAAATACAGTCCGTACCGCGCAGTAAACACACTCCGTCTCAGTTATACAAACCAGTCAGTTAATGCTGTACAGTGAAATAATCGCTGTTTGTTCTCAGATCCATACAAAACACATAAATACAGTCCGTACCGCGCAGTAAACACACTCCGTCTCAGTTATACAAACCAGTCAGTTAATGCTGTAAAGTAAAATAATCGCTGTTTGTTCTGAGATCCACACAAAACACATAAATACACTGTGTGGGCAGAACGTAGAATTGTCCGTACCGCGCAGTAAACACACTCCGTCTCAGTTATACAAACCAGTCAGTTAATGCTGTACAGTGAAATAATCGCTGTTTGTTCTGAGATCCACACAAAACACATAAATACACTGTGTGGGCAGAAACGTAGAATTTGTGAATGTATTCCTGGTGGTATATAAATTAACCACGGTGCCTTCAAGGCTTAAATGCATTATATGAAACCATTATTAACAGAGAAATAACAAGAACTTCTGAAGTTATTTAATGAAACCTGTCAAACTGTGGAAGATAAATTGCGTGAAATTATATGTAAAGGTCAATAATAATGAACGGGTAACAATTTTAAAGGCGACTGTCCTGAACTGTGTAGTCCATGCAGCTAAGCAAAGTAAGGTTTTAAGAATCTACCTTACAGAATGTTCTTGTTGTAAATGAGTGACTGAGTGAGTCACACGCGAGTTGCCATGGTTACTTCATTTACATGGTTTTCCAATGGCTTCAACAATTACGGGATTTCGATGTTTGCCAGGGTGTTGTATTTAAGATGTAACTTGGTTTTCGAGTGACGTCACAACAGCTGTTTCCGTGGACTGTCACCAGCGACGGTCAGAGAGTGAATAATGTATCATCCCATCAGATAATGTATCATCCCATCATACAACGGTACCATGTTTGGTAATTATGTAATTATCATTAAACCAATTGCATTCCCTTTCAACTTCTGAAAAGTAATGTGACATACGCCGTTCTTCCATTCCGACGCCTGTTACAACCCTTCACCTAGGCAGAGAAAATGTGTAAAGAGAAACGGAAGAGCATATAGTACATTCCTGGCCATGCAGTCACAGCTGTGTAAACAGGGTTTTAGATTGTAATCATTTATATCAATAGGGATGATATATATATATATATATGTTAAAGAAATACTTCCAGGAACCTCATAAATTCCTATAGCAATCGCTACTTTCCAAAACACCAAGGATCCACACACAAACACACACACAATTTGACATCTCGCTGCTCCTGTTACGTACGTCCTTCTAAAACAGGTAGGCCTATGTATATATATATTTTTTTTTCAATCGCGCAACAGCCCCTAGTGGGCCACGGCCTCCTCATTATTGAGGCGTCACGATCATACTCAGACACACCACACTCGGTAGGACTCCTCTGGACGAGGGACCAGCTCGTCGCAGAGACCTCTACCTGACAACACACAACACTCACAAGATACAGGTATCAATGGCCCCTTCGGGATTTTTTTTTTTTTTTACTAATTCCTGGGTTTTCCCCTTGGATCCATATTTGTTCTGTATTAATCCTTTTTCGTCCCTTCATGTCACTTACGGTCCACAACCGTCTTTTTACAACACAACACAAACATCCATGCCCCCGGTGGGATTCGAACCCACACTCCCAGCAAGCGAACGGCAGCAAACCCACGCCTTAGACTGCGCGGCCACTGGGTTCTATGTACATACAATCTATAAATAGCGAGATCACATGCCTTCGTGTAGGTATGTCTGTTAGTATAATGAAACTGCTTATGAACGGCGACAATTATTCTGTGTCCGTAAGCCTCTGTACATGATAACAATAAAAAAAAAGAAAAAATGTCGAAAGTGTGGAAAGGTGCCACCTGACACATATTATATTATTTAGAGACGTGACAGGGTAATGTAATCGCATTATGCATTAGACAACATGGTTGCCAAGCACGGAGACGGCGGTGACATCGCTTCATGTGATATTATGAAGGACATGATTACAGAGACACTGGTTCTTGTGTGTGCTACAAACGTTGTGCATGGTACGTAAGCAATTAATACACCAGACACGGAGAAGCCGGTAACACTCGATAGAGCAGCATGTTCTGGATTGTGCGTGAATAAAGGGCATTATTACTGAGTAACTAACTGCAGTGGGCTGAGACCTTCTTGAGAAGCTGACTGGTAATCAACCAGCCAAGTAACTAACTGCAGTGGGCTGAGACCTTCTTGAGAAGCTGACTGGTAATCAACCAGCCAAGTAACTAACTGCAGTGGGCTGAGACCACCTTGAGAAGCTGACTGGTAATCAACCAGCCAAGTAACTAACTGCAGTGGGCTGAGACCTTCTTGAGAAGCTGACTGGTAATCAACCAGCCAAGTAACTAACTGCAGTGGGCTGAGACCTTCTTGAGAAGCTGACTGGTAATCAACCAGCCAAGTAACTAACTGCAGTGGGCTGAGACCACCTTGAGAAGCTGACTGGTAATCAACCAGCCAAGTAACTAACTGCAGTGGGCTGAGACCTTCTTGAGAAGCTGACTGGTAATCAACCAGCCAAGTAACTAACTGCAGTGGGCTGAGACCACCTTGAGAAGCTGACTGGTAATCAACCAGCCAAGTAACTAACTGCAGTGGGCTGAGACCCTTGAAAGCTGACTGTAATCAACCGCAAGTACTAATGCAGTGGGAGACCGGAAGCTGACTGGTAATCAACCAGCCAAGTAACTAACTGCAGTGGGCTGAGACCTTCTTGAGAAGCTGACTGGTAATCAACCAGCCAAGTAACTAACTGCAGTGGGCTGAGACCTCCTTGAGAAGCTGACTGGTAATCAACCAGCCAAGTAACTAACTGCAGTGGGCTGAGACCTCCTTGAGAAGCTGACTGGTAATCAACCAGCCAAGTAACTAACTGCAGTGGGCTGAGACCTCATTGAGAAGCTGACTGGTAATCAACCAGCCAAGTAACTAACTGCAGTGGGCTGAGACCTCCTTGAGAAGCTGACTGGTAATCAACCAGCCAAGTAACTAACTGCAGTGGGCTGAGACCTCCTTGAGAAGCTGACTGGTAATCAACCAGCCAAGTAACTCGGCGAATTGAAAGGAACTCAAATTTTCATTACCGTATTCACAAGACGCCACCACTGGCCCTTATCCTGAGCTCCCATTATATTTAAGGTCAATTTCAATATTATCCTGACATCTACGCTTAGGTCTTTCGAGTGGGCTGATTCATTCAGCAATATCCCACCATCATAGAATAGATTAAAAAAAAAGCACCTCCATAAAAACTCTATCAGTATTAAAAGAACTACATCATTTGGCTCTGAATATATTTTGTTATTATCAACATTTCTGGTAGCAGGTTTGGTCGTACAAAATTCACCGTTACTTCGCGACCCCAAATTCTCAAAGAGTGACGAATGCAGTTGATACATTACATTCACTAGGACACACAGAGAGACGGAACCACCCCTTCCCCCGACATGTTAACAGTAGAGCCTAAAGGTCTATATATAAGACAAACAATTATGCGCTAGAAGTGAATTGGGTGGAAATTAGTGTCAAGACACTGTCGAGCAAGCGAGATGGTGAGTACCGAAATGCAAAGTTTGCAGTGCGTCTGAAGGGTTAGTTTGAATATACGATTATTTAAAGGGAAGTTACTGTCGTGTGCTATTTAAGGGCAATATCGCAGAATGCATATGCATCGGCTAAAAAAAATTCCCAAGCGATAATGGGAAACATTTAGTTGTCTCTTTTTTTCATATTAGTATCACCGTGCATCTTTATGAATCAATAAATTTATAACCAACTGATACACAATTGAACCACTTTTATTGTAGCGTCTATATTATTATACGTCTATATATTATTATACGTCTATATTATTATACGTCTATATTATTATACGTCTATATTATTATACGTCTATATTATTATACGTCTATATTATTATACGTCTATATTATTATACGTCTATATTATTATACGCCCCTACATATGTTTCGGACCTCAGTCCATTTGATTTATTGGCTTTTACGAACGAGACCCCCTGAGGATGGACTGAGGTCCGAAACATATGTAGGGGCGTATAATAATATAGACGTATATAATAAGACTATAATAATATAGACGTATAATAATATAGACGTATAATAAATGACTATAATAATATAGACGCTACAATAAAAGTGGTTCAATTGTGTATCAGTTGGTTATAAATTTATTAATTTAGTTGTCTCATTTCAATAACCGGTATAATAATTTTAATACTAGACATCCTCATTGCTATGTACATGCAAAAGTATATTTATATTCTTATCAATAGTACAGTCACAACCAACACACACACACCTTCAACATGTAATCAGGTTACCGGTTTCAGCTTCAAGGAACCATCATCAGGCCTGTGACAGAAACTATGAAAAACAAACTCCATACATTTTGTAAGAGGAGTTTTTCCTCTTACAAAATGCATTTGTGAGAGGAAAAATCCTCTTAAAATGCATGGAGTTTGTTTTTCATAGGGTTTCAGCTTCAAGGAACCATCATCAGGCCTATGACAGAAAACTATGAAAAACAAACTCCATGCATTTTGTAAGAGGAGTTTTTCCTCATACAAAATGCATGCAGTTTGTTTTTCATAGTTTCTGTCACAGGCCTGATGATGGTTCCTTGAAGCTGTAACCGGTAGCCTGATTACGTGTTGAAGGTGTGTGTGTGTTGGTTGTGACTGTACTATTGATAAGAGTGATATATACTTTAACCAGTATAATAGGATGACACATTTTTTTCGCAAAATACTTCAACACGAAATTCAGTGTTAGCTAATAATTATATTAAATATGTTGATTGAATAAACGTTGAAATTTAATAATTTAGTGAGTGCTGAAAATTAAGCACTTGTATAACTCGTTCAATAAATGTCACAACGTCCCCTTACAACAGAACACTATATTGAAAGATGGAAACGAATCAGGTTTTAATATGCTCTAAAGGTGAAGTAGCATTTTATTTTTCCCTACCGGCACAAGGAGTTAGGTTTAAACTGCAGCTGCACGTTTAATGTCCTGTAAGTTCTTATGTATAAGAATGCCATTTATTCGAAATCAATATTTCGATTTAATCTGAAATTGTGTGTGAATTTCGGCATGTAACACATTCTGATTTTAATCAACTTCCATTGTGTTTTGCTGTATGTGTAGGCATCTTGGTGCGAAGTGCAGTTATGTTATGTTATGTTATGTTATTTATGTTATGTTATGTTATGTTATGTTATGTTACGATACATTTACGGAGCTAATTCAGGACTAAAGATAAGCCTAACCACAAAATTCACCACGCAAAAGCCAAGTCTCTCCTTTTTAATACGTCACAGTTACTTGTATCATCCTTTGAAATTATGCAGCTTTAAAAATATGCGTAACCAAACTGCCCGCAGTAAAGAATGATTTTAGTCGTATTTGGATGATGATGACAATAATAATAATAATAAATTTGTGTGTGAACAACATAATAATAACAATAATAATAATAAATGTGCTTAAACAACGTAATAATAATAATAAGCGTGTGTGAACATAATAATAATAATAATAATAACAATAATAATAAATGTGCATGAAGATAATAATAATAAATTGTGTGAGCATAATAATAATAATAATAATAATAATAATAATAATAATAATGAATGTGCGTCAACAACATAATAATAACAATAATAATAATGTGTGTGTGAACAACATAATAATAATAAATATGTGTAAACAACATAACAACAACATAATAATAATATAATAATGAATGTGTAGAGTATAATAATAATAATAATAAATGTGTGTGAACAACATAATAATAAATGTGCTGTGAACAACATAATAATAAATGTGCGTGAACAACATAATAATAAATGTGCGTGAACAACATAAAATGCAGAAAACCCAGTTTTTGACTCTCATAAAAGCAACAAACATTACAATTTCTCCGACAATTCAGGCTCTACACAACCTCCGTAAAATTCTGACTTCACGGAGCTCCCCAAATTTCCTTCTAACTCACGCCACAATTAGTGGCTACCGCAGTCTGACATATTGCCTACTTCCTCGCATTATCAGCGTATTATGGAGGTTGTAAAGCATACTGCGAGTATTTCGCACTGTCGCCACATTCGTTGGACTCTCAAAATGTTTACAATTCATTTACAGGTATATTTAGGCCCAGGGGTATCACGTAATAAATGTAACATTTGGTTGCAAAATCAAACGAAAAAGTAAATATAAATTTTTCGTTGTAGCCATGTTACTATTTGTAAATTCTACACAGGACTTATCTTGACGTCATATTTTTAACATTTATTATCCTAAATAAATTGTGTGTGCCGTAAGAAGTACTGCCGTTACTGCCCCACCACAAACGTTCGTGGAACATTATGACTAAATCAAACAAATTACGTTAAATAAAGAAATAACATGTGCCAATGTTATCCCTAGCAACTTCCAAGGACATCACGCTGCCACATTTAATCCAAACAGGGCAATTATTAAAACACACAAAAATTGGTACGTTAATTTATTAAATAAAATATTTAATACCCCTAAATATTCATAACGCCGATCCCAGTGGCCGTGCGGTCTAAGGCGTGGGTCTTCGGCCGCTCGCTTACTAGGATCGTGGGTTCGAATCCCAGCGGGGGCATGGATGTCTGTCTGTTGTGAGTGTTGTGTGTTGTCAGGTAGATATCTCTGCGACGAGCTGGTCCCTCGTCCAGAGGAGTCCTACCGAGTGTGGTGTGTCTAAATGTGTGTGATCGTGAAGCCTCGACGAAACGAGGAGGCCCAGGCCCATATAGGGCTGTCGAGCCATAGAAAGAAGAAGAAATATTCATACCGCGTCCCTTATCAAACTGCTCTAAAATTACACAAGTGAAAGTATCTTGTTCGAAATATAGGTGCGACTATCAGCTTCCAACACAACTACGTACGAATATCTGAATATATCCACAACTCCTAATACAAAATTGTGCTTTCTGTACATTGCAATAGCAAGTTGGCCTAACCCACGTATATCACACCTAAGACATTTACATAGAATTATGTCACATCGCACCTTGTGTGTAATGTGTTCATTGCAGCTGTGCTGCACGCTAAATAACTGTGTGTAGCAGAGTCCTTCTTGAAAAGCTAACACTTTCTCAGCGAGTTAAGAAATTCTCTGCATTCTAAGCAATTCTAAGGCTCATAACCTACTTCACAACAGTTGGGAGTTTTTGGACAGATTTTCGTAAAAATCCCCTATATGAAATTTCACGAAAATTGGTCCAGCTGGAGCCGCGCTGATACATGGGGTCACACGGATGGACGGACGGATATGACGTTAATAGGCGCTTTTAGCTATTTATGCTAAGGCGCCCAAAGGCACTCACAATGGCTGCTCTGAACCTACATGAGGTCTCCACGCTAACAGTCAGGCGATCGATCTCCTGAACTACCCACAGTACCTGATCACGTTAGACTGTGATCAACCTGAATTAAATTTTAAGATCCAGATCGTACCGCGCGGTAAACACAGTCCGTCTCAGTTATAAAAAAACACTCAGCTAATGCTGAACAGTGAAATATTTGCTACTTCTTCTACGATGAACAGAAAATATTCGAAAACATGTGGACAAAATGTCGAATTTTGAATGTTAAAACTGGTGGTACATAAAGTAACCAATGGGCTTAAAAAAAGTTAATAATGATTCGAAAAAGATATTTAAATTGGAGAAACTTCTAGCTCTACTCGTATTTTAAGGTCTAGAAAAAAAAGAAGAGTTTAGGCGTCGAAAACATATTGTAAATTACGTGTAGGGTCTAATTGTACTCGTGACTTCATTGCAAATTTTGTCTAAATTGGTGCCTTGCGACACAGACTTTCTTATTTGTGGCAACATACTTATACATACTTTTCTTTAATCTGTTTTTAACCACAGCTACGATATAAGTATGCATCTCGATGTGAAATAAATGTTCCCCTGAGATTGTGGAACAAATTACATGTGCAAAATTGCTGGTCTGATTTAAACATACTCTATATTGTATGTTATTATATTTAATTGAGAGTTTAGATTTTTATTTATCTGCTACTCGCTCCATTCTTTTGTGGTTGAGTGAAAGCTGACGATTGTTTCTGTGCTACAAAGATGAAGAAAAAAGATCCCACACAAACAAATTATTTAACCGAAATATTAAATGCATATCTTTGGAGTTACTGGGCATATGTATAAACTTTATTTTTTAAGATAGTTGTGGCCGCTACTTCGCAATTTTCTTTACTTAGGCGTTCTTTACGAAGCAAAAGAACGCCTTGAGTGCACACCGTGTCCATCTGCCTTTTGTGACGTGGTATCAACGAATAAACCCTTTGACGGATTTTAATTAAATTTAGTAAAGGATTTTTTTCAGATTGTTGTCTAGCAAGCACGAGTTTCGTGAAAATCGTCTCAGCGACAGGAATACTGTACTTGCGAACGTAAATAGACATGTCAGTACTGTCCATAGTACTTGGCCGATTTTGGCAAAATTCGATACAGAAGTTGTACACCTAAGAGAATTGGGGATTGTAAGTTTTGTGAAAATTGGTGAAACGAAAACCATACTTTACATAAGTTCTTAATTAATTGTTTTAAAATCTGAAGATGGACAACGTCAAAATAGTGAATGATTTCAAATGTAATATACTACCCTTAGAATATTACAAAATTGTACTCTGAGGCTATGCATCGCAATATTGAAACCGTAAAATTAAAGGTAAGCTACAAGTAACTCCTGCACCGAAGGACTGCGTGATGACATTGAAAGTCTGTAGGCTGGGCTGACATCAATTCTGCGCATTTCAGACCTTAAAAGTATGTGGATGTTAGTGGTCATTGCTGAATAGTGGTTGGACCGCTTTACAGGCTGGAATATTGTTCCAGTACCTACTGAGCGAGCCTTGAGACTCTCCTGACCCTGTGCCCCAGGCTGGAATATTGTTCCAGTACCTACTAAGCGAGCCTTGAGACTGTCCTGACCCTGTGCCCCAGGCTGGAATATTGTTCCAGTACCTACTAAGCGAGCCTTGAGACTCTCCTGACCCTGTGCCCCAGGCTGGAATATTCTTCCAGTACCTACTAAGCGAGCCTTGAGACTCTCCTGACCCTGTGCCCCAGGCTGGAATATTGTTCCAGTACCATGAGCGAGCCTTGAGACTCTCCTGACCCTGTGCCCCAGGCTGGAATATTGTTCCAGTACCTACTGAGCGAGCCTTGAGACTCTCCTGACCCTGTGCCCCAGGCTGGAATATTGTTCCAGTACCTACTGAGCGAGCCTTGAGACTCTCCTGACCCTGTGCCCCAGGCTGGAATATTGTTCCAGTACCTACTGAGCGAGCCTTGAGACTCTCCTGACCCTGTGCCCCAGGCTGGAATATTGTTCCAGTCCTACTGAGCGAGCCTTGAGACTGTCCTGACCCTGTGCCCCAGGCTGGAATATTGTTCCAGTACCTACTAAGCGAGCCTTGAGACTCTCCTGACCCTGTGCCCCAGGCTGGAATATTGTTCCAGTACCTACTAAGCGAGCCTTGAGACTCTCTGACCCTGTGCCAGGCTGGAAATGTTCCAGTACCTACTGAGCGAGCCTTGAGACTCTCCTGACCCTGTGCCCAGCTGGAATATTGTTCCAGTACCTACTGAGCGAGCCTTGAGACTCTCCTGACCCTGTGCCCCAGGCTGGAATATTGTTCCAGTACCTACTAAGCGAGCCTTGAGACTCTCCTGACCCTGTGCCCCAGGCTGGAATATTGTTCCAGTACCTACTAAGCGAGCCTTGAGACTCTCCTGACCCTGTGCCCCAGGCAGGGTAAGACTCCGACCTTTTGTCAGCCAATAAGTTCACTCTAACCTACCTGCATTCCTAATTTACTGTTGGCAAATTACACTCATGGAAACTATCCATAAAATACATTATTATTTGTGCAATTCGGCGAGACAAGAGGGTTTTCTCTTCTTCAAAACGTCCAGACTGACTCTGGGGCCCACCCAGCCTCATATTCAGTGCGTACCGGGGTTAGTTCCGTGCGATAAATCGGCCGAGGTGTGATGTTTACCACTCACTTCACCTAGCGCCGAGGTTAAGAATGAGTGGAACTATACCTCTACTCCCCCTACATGCCTTCATGGCGTGCAGCGAGACAAATTTGCTCTCTTGTTTGTGCGATTATTTTTTCTCGCGTCTTCTAGCTTCTAAAGTCAGACAGAAGCTTTAATGGTGTCCTAAATCATTCAAGGAACTTACTGTTGTTATCACTAGGACGTTCTGTCATACATTGCAATTTTTAACGTTACAGGCACTACTATGGGCACTAACTGCAACACTACTGCTTCTGTCAGCTGCTGCTTCAAAGGTCGTAATGACACCAGACGGCAGTCACGAACGAGAGAGCAGTGACGTCAGAAACAATCTCGTAGAATCCTACGGAGGCGTTTCGGCGGTCATATCCAGCAGCCTCCATGAAACACACACATCCAGACCCAGTCAAGCATTGGCTCAAACAGAGAATTCTTCAAGACTTCTTAAAAAGCCACAAGCTCGAACCTTATCAATACCTTCATTTCTGGGAGGCGAGAAAGACACAGAAGATAACCAAGACTCAACTACGCCTCCCATTGGAGACATTGCTCCCCTAAATGATCACCCGTTGTGGAAGGTTCACAAATACCAAGGTATAGACTTGAGTCCTGTGTTACTTCCAACAGCCTATGGGCCACCGTCAGAATCGTACGTTCCCCCAGCGGAGACATACGGTCCTCCAGCGGAGACATACGGTCCTCCAGCGAAGACATACGGACCCCCAGCTGAGACACATAGTCCCCTACAACCTTCAAATCCTTCAGAATCCTATAGTCCTCCCACAGACATCTACGGTCCACCAGATTCTTCTGTTTCTACCACACAAGATACGTCTGCTGCCCTGTCTGCTCTAGATAATCTGAGTGGCTTGGTTAGTCTATTGCCTGAAGAAGGACAGAGCAGCTCGCCTTCTCTGTCAGCACTTAATTCGCTGGCCAGTCTCCTGCCCCAGAAATCCAATTCAGGGTTGAGTTTGGAACAACTATCTGCATTGGCATCTTTAGTGAGTCTCCTTCAGGCTAAGTCCAATGGTGCACCAGCAAGTACTTATCGTCCACCGAACAGTCAAGGTGCTGAAATTTCTTCTCTCGCCTCCCTAGTCAAGCTACTTCCACCTGAAAAAGCTTCATCATCCGGATCCTTCGTGGCCAGACTGCAAAGTTTATTAAGAAGGAGACCAAACGTCCTTAACACACTACTCAACGCACTGAATCTAGTCAGACCTTCGGAAAACAAAGGTGCGTTCCTTAGGTTTGTAAGCCCTAGCACAAGTCATCCACTGCCTATACCGGAAGTCAGTAGTACTTTTGATTCAAAGCATAATATTATAGCTAAGTTTACTAAAAATAGTCCTGAAAACAAAATCGTACCCGCAGAGACGTTTCAGAAATATGTAGTGCTAGGTAAGTTTGTCCCCAAAATAGGGAAATTAGGGAAACATGCGGTTATAAAAAGTCACATACCTATTAATATTGGCACAGCAATAAAAGGAAGTACCCTTTCAAAATTAGGAAAACTAGGTAAGCTTGGGATTGTAAAAGGTAAACTACCATTGAAATTTGGAATCGTAAGTAAATCAGGGGTATTAAAATTTTCTCCAAGTTTAGGAAAACATTTTTCACTTAAGGAACATCTGAGTAAATTTAAGGGGTTAAAGGACCACAACATTTCACCACTAGAGAAGAAACATCCGGCACTAAAAGCTGCAATTTTGGCTGCACCGTTGAAGGTTAAGAAACACGTAGTTTCGAAAGCGGGGAAATTTGGAAAAATTATAAAACCGGTTAAATTAAGTATTTTGGGCAAGATGTCTGCACTGAAGAGCCACCTTCTTTCAAAATTGGCAAAACTGGCTAAAATAGGTGTTACTAAAAGCTACATTCCCTTGAAGTTGTTGCGTAAACACGTGGCAATAAAGAAGCATTTTGCCTCCAAGTTAATCAAACTGAGTGCAGGTGCAAAACATGTAAAACATGGCGTACTTGTTGCACCTCTCGTAGCAAAGAAACACATTATTTCAAAACTGAAAACCCTGGCTAAAGGTGCTAAAAGTGTTAAAAGTTCTCTTCCTTCAAAATTTTATGTTTTAACCGACTTAAAGGGCCATCTTATTTCAAAATTGAAAGCAGGTAGTAAATTCAGTGTTGTTAAACACCCAAAGTTAAAACTTGGCGTGTTAAAAAAGCCTGCAGGAATTAAAGCAATAACTGGTTTAAAAGGAGAGAAATTTGTATTTCCATCCCTCAGGAAATCTGACATTACCAGTAATGCAGGGATATCTAGAAAAAGTGGTCAAGTAGAGAATGGGGAAAATGTTGGAAAATATGATGACTATATTCTAAACGATATTCCGAATTCTTTTCTAGGTACGAATCCGGATGCTGATGTGGCAAATTTATTAGTCCTGCCTGATCTTCCTCCCATCGCAATACCAGTCAATTACAAGTTCCAGGAAACTGGAGTGGGACATCCCTATGTTGTCAAATATTCAAAATCAGTTCCCTCTACATTACCAGATAGCGCATATGGGGCACCCACACAAGATCCAGTACCTACATATGGGGCACCCATACAAGATCCAGTACCTACATATGGGGCACCCACACAAGATCCAGTACCTACATATGGGGCACCCACACAAGATCCAGTACCTACATATGGGGGCAAACCCATACAAGATCCAGTACCTACATATGGGGCACCCACACAAGATCCAGTACCTACATATGGGGCACCTGCCCCGCTTCAGCAGGAAGGGCCACTGTATCCTCCTCTCCAATATGGCACCCCAAACAAACCCCCCACAAGTTTTGGACTACAGCAAGGAACGTCCTCATTTCAGCCTTCTCAGTCCAATTCGCAAGTTTTCACTTCATTTCACACACCCACAGTTTCATATCAAACTTCCGTTCAAGAGCCACGCAGTGTCGTCAATTCGTACGGTCAGCCAACTGCACAATATCGCGTATTACCAGCCGAAACAGGCCATACATATTCAAATTTCCAAACTCAATCTCAAAACCCTTCTTACGACAACGCTGTGCACAGACCCACTACAGATACTTCTGGAAGTCAAAGTGCCTCTTCGGTTCCACAACAGAATAATATCCAACCTGAAGTCGACGGAACTCCCGTTCAAATCGGCACATACCAAGGTGCACAAAGTGGACCTTACCCACAACAAAGTTACCCGCCTTCCCGTAGCGATCTATTTCCTGGCACATCCCGATCTGATACCAACATCCCATCTGAAGACGCTCCTTCAAAACAAGACTATGACTTCCGTCCATCCACGCTGGCAGCGGCAACAGGCTCTGGCTACTCCAGAGTCTCCTTCCAGAGGTCCCGGCAAGAAGAGTCACACGATATTGGATTGGCGAATCAACCGGAGGGTCAGTTGGACCATGTAACCACCTTCACTTCTGACGTTTCACAGTTGAATGGCAACTTACAAGACGCCAGCGCCTCGGTGTCTCATACACCGTCGGCGAAGCTTTCTGAAGATTCAGAGCTTCGTAAAGAAAATTTATACCGCCCAGATTAAAAGAAGTTCCGTGCCGGGAACAGATCAAATTAAGAAATAACTCAGTTTTATTTAACACAGTATATATATATATATATATATATATAAAGACTGCACACGAGTGAGTAGAAGCGGACTGCATTGTGTGAAGAAATGCGTGTGCATGGAAAAGAATGGCGAATCTTCCCACTGACAGTTAAGGTTGTCACTGTCATCTTACATGAACTCCAGTGCTCACATAGGCAACACCTTGATATTGAATGGTACTTAAAGTAGAATTTAGATGCAAGAAAATGTTACAAAGGGTATGTCTCCTTTGCAACCAAAATTGCTCAGTTCCATCTGTCTGTTGTACAGTTAGTATCACAGACAATAGGCAGAGTTTTACGTGTAATGTGGAATTGCCATTTCTTTTGCTTTCATTTTTATCTTATGGGCAGTATAGAATTAACAAATATTGATGTACGATAATTAATTTATATATCCATTTATATCTATACATCCATGAATATATGAAAATTGTTATAGCAAAATATGTATTTATATTTCCTAATTCGTACCAATAATTTGTTATTATTCCGGATTTAATGAGGCGTGTGTGTTAATTTTCTGGAAATGAAAATATGTCTCGGTTATGTTAATTAACTTAATACATTATCCTTGATATCTCTCCTAGATTCCCTCAGTTTATAAATAATAATATTGGATTGCGTTACTAACTATACATATCGCTAGCAAATTTACCCTCGTATGAGTATAAACAAAATCGTGTCAGCTGCAATATTTTTAGATATGATGGTTCTAAATGGTTAATTTAACAGTAGAAATGTTCATGGAAAATGTCATTTCAAGAGGCTGTTCCGTTATTCGCACGAAGCACTGAAAAAAGCCGACGAGGAACCTAAGAGAATGATTTTATGTCTCTGGCCGACTATCTTTCCAAATTAAAAATTAGAATCTTTACATCTCGAGTTTCATGCAGCCCATTCTAAGTCTCTCGCATCTTTTAGTACTGTTTGATCGTGTTAACATTGTGGCATAATACAAAATTAGGTTACTGTAGATAATAGAATTTAATTCTACCTAAGGTTTTCATTCCTGAAACTTTCACATCAAAATATTACAAGGACTTTAATCGTTTGAAGACTAATAATGACTTGAATTATATTTAAACATTCAGTACGTACCGCGCAGTAAACACTCCATCGTGGTTACAAAAACAAATCAGTTATTGTTGTTTATGGATACAAAAGGAATTTACGGTCAGAACCACACGAAACACAAAAATACACGGCATGGAAGAGAGCAGACTCCTTGTTATTAAACCTGATGTTACACTTACTAACCACCAGGCTTTAAAGGGTTAAACTTAATTCGCCAACAGCAAATACTGTCATTACGAAACACTGCAGCAACCTATACCTCGTGTATAATGAGGCGACAAATAAATTTGATCCAAAAGTACGCCTTCCACAATAATCATTTACAAATAAATTATTATTTTTGTGAGATCACGGCCATTTCTCTCCATACTGCGGTTTGAGGATAACAATAAATTACATGACTATTTTGTTGACACGTTTCTAGAGTAACTCATTATTTCAGAAATGCAAGTACCATTAGTTCATATTTCTTAGACAACAGATGTTTCATTAAAGCTTATTACATTAAATAATAAACACACTGGGATAGAAATATAAACAGTGTTCCAAATTCAACTATCTCGTGTCAAATTAGTCTAACAACACAGCAAAATGTGTAAAATGATGATTCACACTCGTTAGGCTAAAGAAAGACTGAAATTTTGAAACACATTCTGAACATCATAACGTTACATAGCATAAAAAGTGTACAAGCATTGTCTGTCGGAAATTTTAAGTTGATAAACGTAATAAAAGGTCACACAACAACACTGCTTCAGTTACTGCCTACGCATCTTCAAGTGAAAGCACTCGTTGCGTGTTAAAAGCCGTACAATGACGATACGTGAATGCATGTGGGAAAATGCGCAGCATTTAATGCGCAGCGCACTCCGTTCATAAACTCGATTTGTTTGTCTCCTCGCTGCTACAACACTTATCGTTATGATTTCTTGATTATCAAGACAGTGCCGTTTATTAAGCAAATTTTCTTTCATTCGAAATTTGAATATGACGACGTTTCAATAGCAACAGAAGTGAATGTAACAACCACAGATACAATAAGTAGGTCACTGAGGTAAAGAAACTAAATGCACTTCAGAAAAATATTATAAACCAGGGGTGTACAAATTCCAGACGCCAGGTTGTCAGGACGACTAAATCATGTACGGTGGCGCATAATATTTGCGGGCCCTCAGTATGGAAATTTAAATTTGATACTTTATGTAATGGACCCTTTGGAAACTAAAATTAATCTACAGTATATATATATATATAGATTCAGTTCGTACCTCACAGAGAACAGTGTGTGCCCCCCATCCCCGTTAGAAAGGCCTTTTGGCGAATATTGCATAGGAAAGTAATGTTAGTTATGACAATCATGTGGAACATATAAACACAGTCTGCGGTAAAACGTATTGTCTCTAGTATTAAAACTGGTGGTACATATACTAACCACTAGGCTTTAGAAGGTTAATCATCCTTCGCCACTGTGTTCACACAAACTCTGAGGCCCACCCATTTTCCTGTCCGTTGAGGCAATGAGCAAGTAAATTTATTAATCACACGACACAATAACACTAAACACTTTATCTTACGTGTTAACACGGTCTTTATATTTCCGTTTCCTTAAAATGTTAAAGTCTTCCTTGTCCTCGCCATGAAGGCGTATAGAGGGAACAGCGGTATAGCTCCGCTCATTCTTAACCTCAGCACTAGATTTAGGTAAGTACAGGGTGCGGCAAAACTCCCTCCCTAGTTTTGAAGGTAATTAAAATATAAGTACTCGAGATACAAAAAATTTATTTTATATCCTAAACTTACAACATGGGAAGTTTTGTCTCATGTGATTTTGAAAATAATATCGGCCAAGTGTTGTCAGTCATTGTCCAAACACTGCTGCAAGGGACTTGTGAAGTTTCGCATAACTCTTTCGAGCATTTCTTGGGGTATACGGCGAATTTCTGTGCGGATTGCCCCCTTTAGGGTTTGCAGGTTCCTTGACGATGTTTATAAACCTCGGCTTTGAGATAACCCCACAGAAAAAGTCGCACGGCGTCAAATCTGGCGAGCGCGCGGGCCACTGAATATCCTCTCAGGGAGATCAAGCGTCCGGGGAACATTTTCCTCGAAAACTGCATTGATGCTCGCGCTGTGTGGGCCGTGGCCCCGTCCTGCTGATACCAGACATTCTCTAGACCAAGTTCTTCAAGAGCTGGGGCAAAATAATTCTGGAGCATGCTCACATACCGCTCAGAATTGACGGTAGCTGCCCGATTTCCCTCTTCAAAAAAGTAAGGCCCGATGATCCCCATTCGTGACACTGCGCACCAAACTGTGGCACGATCACTATGCAGAGGCTTCTGGTGGATTACCCTCGGGTTGATTTCACTCCAATATCGAAAGTTTTGCTTATTTACACAGCCAGAAAGATGGAAATGTGCCTCGTCACTGAATAAAACAACCGCGTCATGCGGTAAAGTTTCAATCATTCCACGGCAAAAGCGCGCTGCTCGTTCGTACACATTATGTTTACGACTGAAATTTTTTGTAAGGGAAACTTCCCATCCACCTGCCGCCATGGACGCCATCCCCACCCTTTTACGACCTCCACTCGCTTCACAATGCCCTATTGAAACTAGGGAGGGAGTTTTGCCGCACCCTGTAGTAAACTTCACGCCCCGGCCGCCTTACACCCGGTAATGGACCCCGGTACAGATGTTTTCTTGTCATGTATTACAATGTTTAACGCCTGTCTGTTTCTCTTACTCATCAAAAGAAAAACGTTAGAAGGATGAAAGTAGTTTTAATAGAATGACAATAAATGCTTCCTATACGGTAGCAAATCTATTTAATCTCGGATAAGAGGCAATGCAATTAGCGAGAGAACTGCCTGAGGTAGCAGAAACTAGTTCCACCTGTTCTCGCTGCATTAATCTAATTTGTACTCCCGTAACGTCTTCGCAGTTGCGAAACGCCATTTTGCAATATAAAGCATGTAACAAAGATGAGTTGCTTATCTGTCTTTCGGAGAAAGGAACTGATTCCTTCACACGATTACACAACACATAAGCGACAAAGCATGACTCTTTCATTCCAGCAATGCGAACACGGCAAATTACAAACATTACGTCGACGTGATATTCATATCTATTTCATATTGCTTGGTCACACCGAGGACGTTGACGTCCATGTAAGCAGCTGCAGAGCAGGGGGTTTGAGAAACGTCATTTTCAAAACAATACGCAACCTCAGTATCAACCAGACGATACAAACTGCTAATTCAATGGCCGGTTTATTTTCTCAGAAACTAGATCTACTCTACACGTTCAATGATACGAATTTAACACACGCCCTGGCCACAGTAACCTTTCCTTCGTCCGACTGTTTCAAAGTAAACGCTTTAGAGACGCTAGTAATTGATTGTCAGTTTTATGATAATACATTTCCATTACTTACAAAAATAGTTTGCTCTAAAAATATTCATTCCCATCTACCCCTCTTTATTTTAAACTGAACTGCATACAAACAGTTAAATTTTCACAAATTTTATAAACATTATTTAAAATTTAACCCCTTAACTGACAAGAAATTTGGGGCATGAAAGAGAGAGTTATTTTATTATTTTTTTCACTGTCAACCAACAAATATTTTGGTTTTATTATACCATATTTATGCGTTTGTTTTTACGGTATTGCTTTGATGTTCTTAAACTGGTAACTTTGTTTTGCCTGTTGTTAATTAATTGTTTTACGCAACAATTAATGTACTCCCTGATGATGGACCAGTAAGGCCCGAAACGTGTAGAAGTGTAGTGTTTTAAATATATTATTGTGCATCTATGACAGTTGTGTGCTTTTGTTGGTTGATCGAGTTATAATGCACGGAATGTAAATACAAATTTTGTTATTATACATAATATAATAACCATGGCTTGACAGCCCTATATGGGCTTGGGCCTCCTCTTTCCGAGGTTACGTGGTCTGCGCATTTGTGCAGTTCGAGACAAGATGCCGCGCTGTTCAACTCAATCCTGATGTGACCGCCAGAGCCATCTGGCAGGCAGAGACTTTGGTGAGAAATGGCCTTACGAAACATTTCCGTAAGGTTCTTTTACATGCCGTAAATCTACGACATGGGACCGACGGCTTTACTTCCCCTCCGAAGGAAGTGGTGCTCCGGATTTTTATCACCCTTAAAAATCCATCGACCTCGGTCGGGATCGAACCCGGGAACCTTGGGTCCAGTGGCGAGCACGCTAACCACTAGTCCACCGAGGTCGACTTTATCACTGAAATTAAGTCCTAATATTACGTAATAGTATATTGTTTGATTATAATCAAACAATATACTATTACGTAACTTTGCTAATATATAGAGATTGGTTCTTACTTAATGTAAATTAAGAGGAACCTTTCGATTTCTCTTTTCCAAAACGTCTGTAAAACCAGTGATTCCCTGAAGTGCACTAAACGTCCTTGATTTTGGTGAATGTTTAACACTTTGCACTATTCGATCTATCAAGACAAAAAGGAGAACGCGATATAATAAACTACCAAACGTCTTGACTGCACTTCATGCCATGTGCAACGTCCAACATAATTACAGTGCAACATATTGAGTTTAAGACTGATGTGAGAACTGCGGCTACTTTAACGCACGGTCCCACAAGTCACATTGCGCCACATTACACATTACCCAAGCCAAGATGTTGAGATGTTGTAGACACACATTCGTGTTGTATAACAGCATGTGAACGCGGGTGAAATGTTGTCAGGATACAGTTGTGTAATTCACATGTCATCTTCCACTGTCCGACAACTCAGAGCAACGCACGTGTTACAGCAAGCGAGCACAGACGCTACGAATATCATATGTTATACCGTTCGATTCGCTTTCTTCCGATATTTCCTTTATAGGCTACAAATGATCCGCTGTTCGTATTCAAGGCTGGAAATGGCGTTTTAGAAGTAGGTAGACCCTCGAGAGTCACTTGAAAAGCCTCAGGGAAAGGTCAACACATTTATGAAGGGAATTATCGCAAGAAGTGTGTTGTTCAGAACTGCGAACTCATCAAAAGCTACAATGTGCAGGTCGAAGTATAGGTGTAGCTCCACCCTTTCGTAATCTCGATACTGGGTGGAGATGAGCGGTCAGCTTCACGCCGTAATCTCTTTACCCTGGGGAACGGGGTCAAGGGACCCCCCTGACTAGGACACTTGGTGGGACCCACGACTGGTCTGGGCGTCGTGAGAAGTGAAACAGAAGTGCTTTATTTAACGACGCCATCAACTGCTAAGATTATACAGAGTCAATGGTAAAAGGTAAAGTTCACCCTAGAACAGGTCATGAAGACCCAGAGGGGGAGTAGAGGTATAGCTGTACTCTTTCTTTAACCTCGGCACTAGATGGGGGTGGGTGGTCAACGCCCGGGTAAAAGACCCAGTACCATGCGTGATGTCCGGCTTCCGCTGCGGTGTAAATGCGATCTTCGCTCTTCTGGGATGTTACGCAGCGTATATTTGTAGTTATTTACCGACGTTTCGGGACAACCTATCGGTCCCATCTTTAAGGGTCAAGCAGTTCAAGAAATGCTAATCTAGGCTGCGTGACATTCCAGAACAGTGAAGACCCCAGACCCGGTACCCATCGTACAGGAGGCTGGGTAGGCCCCAAGGCCGGTCTGGACGGGTGCTGAAAATCTCGCCCCCACCGGGATTCGATCCCCAGACCGTCGAGCCAGTATCAAGACGATATACCACTACGATTACAGTTACAAATGTCACCTTTATTGATCCAGAATTAGATGCAACTCCTGTAGCATACATAATGAGTGGAATAGAAGACGGAAGATACATCCTGACCTGTAGCTGTAGCTGTAGCTGTAGCTGTAGCTGTAGCTGTGTGTGTCACTACATCCAATACATAAAAGTGACGGTGTGCTACATGATGCTGTAACTCCATTTCTTTGCATTCATATAAAAATACGTAGTTACAAGTGTGATTGCTGTTCTGTAGCCCGCTGAGTTCACCGGCATTGAACTGGCTAGCTCCTCTCGCATATTTTACTACTTTCTAATTAACAATTCATGAAACTACAAGCGAATGGACTCAACACTCATGCACAATTTCGTGTCTTGGTACCCTGAACAAGAGATGGACAACATTCCTCTAGGTGCCTCCGATTTTCACTTCAGGTCCTTCATCAATACCACACCGCTTTCTTCTGAGCCTTCTTGTGGCTTACCGAGTACGTCACATTAGGCGGAAAGTCGTCTAAATTCCCTTTCACTCACGGCCAGCGCCGGTTTAAGACATTCATTAAGCCAAGTGCAAAAAACAAATAAATTTGGGGGCCCTACGTACGTGTTACCTTATACCGATAATGTAGATACAGCATGTAAGAAAGTATACACACAGCGTCTCATATGTTTAACGCGAAATCAGAAACGCAACTAGGTTTTAATGTGCCCCCGAACCCCACACCGGGGGTCCATGCAGGCGCACAGATTGGAATAGCCTTAAGCCCCAAACGCTCACAGAAATTCTGTTCATATTTTTGTAGTTCACGGTGGCCCCCCTCACCGCCAGCTTTAGGGAGTAAATATTTTTTTAAAATTCTTCCATATTGTGAAATTCCGTAATGTGAAAATGGTTATCTATCGACTCACATGGTCGAAGTTCAGATGTGTTTGTAAAAACATTTATCGGTCCATAACTGCAATAAAACGTATTCCAATACCATACGCTTCAGTATAAGATACAAATATGCCACACTTACCAACTACATTACATACATGCTACGTGTTTCGGCAGTGTCTCGTCATCCTCATGCGTGTGAGCAAAATATTTGGTAATGAACACACAAATGTTATTCATAAAATAGGTGGTTTTAGAAAATATGTATTATATGATTTTAGTGTGTAAGAATTACAGAAATTTAAGACCACAATTTTTTTTTATAAAACTCCAGAGAATTTAATGTGCAGGTGTGAGATTTTAGTGTAACGGAAGCACACAGCCACACGGACACAAAAAATGAACACGAAATACTAAAAATAACAAAAATTAGGACGATACAAGAAGGAAACCAACAATGAAATGCTGCTAAGGCAGCAACAAATGAATTGCCTATCTCATTGTCAGAAGTGACCAGCTGTGTCATAACCGATGCAAAAGTCCCTGCATATTTAATCCACAGCCACACACACAAAGTTCTGTGAAGTTGTGTAAAGTAAGTCTAAGGTTTAAATAGAAGAAACACTGTCAAGAGATCTGGTACATAAACTGGAATTAGAAATGAGACTTCCTGAATATGAAGCAGAGTGCTAAAAACAACATCGCCATTAACCCCAGGTGTGTAAGTACAGCAAGTGTTTCTGAACCGCACAGCATCCAGCGCTTTCTGTACCTACAGACACATGCTGTAACACATAATCACTAATCGGCATCAGTCAGTTAAACCGAAGTTCATAATCCGGCACTTTCTCGGCCCCAGGCATGCAGTGTCTTCCGGATATTTGGCCTGAAGATGTTCGCAGTGTGGTCAGCACGACCAGCGGTCACTTCGTATCGGGGTCAGCACAATCGCCATCAGGCCTACAGCGACAAGGAATAAATTCAGGCCTAGCGTTGGAGCCAGTAGACAGAATTCCAAACGTATGGGTTCATAATAACATAGTAAGCATAATAATAATAATTTTTTTTTAGTCGTCCTCTTCTACCTACTCCGGTTTTTCCGTTTCAGTGTCGAGGTTTGTAAATTTCTTTTGATCACACTGAGAGACACACCACAGTCGGTAGGACTCCTCTTGGACGAGGGACCAGCTCGTCGCAGAGACCTCTACCTGACATCACACAACACTCACAACAGACAGACATCCATGCCCCCGGTGGGATTCGAACCCACAATCCTAGCAAGCGAGCGGCCGAAGACCCACGCCTTAGACCGCACGGCCACTGGGATCGGCCATAATAATAATATTATTATTATTATTATTATTATTATTAAGAATGAGATGGCTGGGGCATGTGGCTCTTACCGGAGACAGGAAAGGTGTATACAGGGTTTTGGTGAGGAGACCTGATGGAAAGAGACAACTTGGAAGACAAAGGCGTAGGTGTGAGGATGATATTAAAATGGATCTTCAAGAAGCAGGATGGGGGACATGGACTGGATTTTTCTGGCTCAGGATAGGGACAGGTGGCGGGCTGTTGTGAATGCGGTAATGAACCTTCGGGTTCCATAAAATGCGGGAAATTTCTTGACCAGCTGAGGACCAGTTAGCTTCTCAGGAAGGACTGTGCTCCATGGAGTTAGTTTAGATATTATTATTATTATTATTATATGTAATTTTTGCTGTATGTGTGTTAGTGCTGATTTTGTAATTGGCCATTGGGCTGTTGAATCAGCACATTAATAAATACGAATTAAAGGGAATTATTGTTAAACTGCTACTACTACATACTACTACTACTACTACTACTACTACTACACAGAAGAGTAGAGCTATCATACCACTATCTAAAGTAGGTTTCCACGTGACGAAATATACAGAATTACCTATAAGCAAAAAGAGAAAAAATATCACAATGGTTTCCAGGTTTATCTCAGACACACACAAACAGACATAAGGCATTCTCAACACAGCCTTCTTGAATTCAGTAATCGTTGAAAGGAACGCGCTTGATACTCGATTTTTCCCTTACAATGTACTTTCTTGCTGTGCATATTATAGAAATTAGAAGCAGTGGTTTGACAGATCATGAGATGCAGGTTTAAGCTAACAACACCTGGTTACTATCTGCTGGCTATAAACATATCATTTGATGTAACGACGTGTAACAAAGTGCTACTCATAATAACAATTACAATCATAGAAACAGGACACCAGTCTGATGAATGGTCATTTCAGAAATCCTGCGCAGCACGGCCCCCCAGGTTATGAAGCTTAACACAGAAACACAACATAAAATTGAAAGTAATTTGGTTTCCCTGTCCAAGCCATGAAGGCATATGGGGGTGTAGAGGTACACCTCCATTCATTCTTAATCCCGGCATTGGAATGATGTGGTACAGAAACATAACACTGTGTTTATTTATAACACGACGTGTCCGTTGGCTCAGAAAAAAAAAACGCATTTTAACACGTGAGAACCCACCGTTGAAACTGTAAGCACTGACTGCAGTCTGAGAGTGCCTCAGTCAATGAAGCAATACCTGCACTCTGGGAGTGCCTCAGTCAATGAGGCAATACCTGCACTCTGGGAGTGCCTCAGTCAATGAGGCAATACCTGCAGTCTGAGAGTGCCTCAGTCAATGAGGCAATACATGCTGTCTGAGAGTGCCTCAGTCAATGAGGCAATACCTGCAGTCTGAGAGTGTCTCAGTCAATGAGGCAATACCTGCAGTCTGGGAGTGCCTCAGTCAATGAGGCAATACCTGCAGTCTGGGAGTGCCTCAGTCAATGAGGCAATAACACCTGTCAGTCTGAGTCTGGAGTGCCTCAGTCAATGAGGCAATACCTGCAGTCTGGGAGTGCCTCAGTCAATGAGGCAATACCTGCAGTCTGGGAGTGCCTCAGTCAATGAGGCAATACCTGCAGTCTGGGAGTGCCTCAGTCAATGAGGCTAATACCTGCAGTCTGGGAGTGCCTCAGTCAATGAGGCAACACCGGAACAGCGTGTTTGATCATTCATTTCTTAAAAATTATAAAATATCTTAAATTTGTTATATGTTCGTGGTTCTAGGAATCATGCTATCCAAATTTAAACACGAACAAGTGAGGCAACGTACAAGTATAAACGTAATATTGAGGCGCGTTCGCGTAACCACTGTTGCCGTGGAAAATCAATAAGTATTACATATCCGTCCTTCCTTTCGTGTGTCTGTCTGTCCGTCCGCATGAAACAACTCGGTTCCCACTAGACGGATTTTCATGAAATTTAATGTTTGAGGATTTTTCGAAAATCTGTTGAGAAAATTCAAATTTCATTAAAATCTGACAAGAATAACGGGTACTTTACATGAAGACCTATGTACATTTATGATCATATCTCGCTGAATTCTTCTTAGAATGAGAAATGTTTCGGACAAATGTAGTAGAGAAAAAAACACACATTTTATGTTCAATAACTTTTCTCACCGAAAATCGTGCCGTTTATGAGATAATGTGAAAAAATATGGTAGAGCCAGACAGGCCACAGATGACAATATAATACGGCGCATGCGCTTTGCGTGCTGGATAACTAAGGCTACAGACACACACTCAGAATGTGTGATACTAATTGCTTTTTAACTGCAACAATGGTTACGCGAACGCGCCTCAGTTTTACGTTCATACGTTCATTGCCGGTCTTGTTTCATTCAGTAAGTAATTAAAATCTGTTTTCATCAAAAGAGTCGATGCTCTGAGATAAGTAATACAGTTTTGAAATTCCTACAGCACATAATCTTCACCAGGCTTGCTTTCATTACGGAATTACAGTAAGTAGGCCAAGCAAGTCAACAGCAATGTGGTCAGTACATGGACACCGGACTGCAGCCAAATGTCGGAACCACTTTTGCCCTACATAACAGACATGAAAGATGACACAACTCTACGCAATTTTCTTCCCACGCCTCAGTATGGGAATGTCTTTTGTTCTCCAAAATTTCTCAGACTCTTGGTCAAGCGCGCAAACGCTTGTTACGTAATATTAAAAAAAAAAACATTTGCGAAATGGACAATAAAGATGATGTGAGAACGCTGTTTAGAATTCTCGATACGGAAGCAGCTATTTGTTTGCTGCGTGTGTATGAGCACTTATATCACGCTTGGCATATCAGACAATAAAAATTATAACATAGGAAGTCGTATGCTGTGTACTTATGTTCTTATTATATGCATTAAAGGATTACACGCTCAAACACCGTATTGAGACATACTACAAGAAATTTCTCTTCTATTCCCTTTAGAGAGGTAAACAAATTTCTTGCAAGAGCTTACTTAGACGACGTTTACGACGTACCGTTCGTCACGATTTGTGGGGCAATGATCTTCACGCTGACAAATTCCGTTCTTCAGAGTCCTGTTTCCGGTAACCCAGTTCCGCATCGAACTATATTGAATGCTGGCGCCCGGACGAGCCGTGACTCTTTGTGTCCGTCTGAATAGCGAAGCAGCACGGCAAGTGGCAACATAGCAGAATAACTGCTTGCCAGTCTAGTTGAAACTTCTAATTTAGTATCTAAGTAAACGGTAACGTTGTCACTGTCCACGCGGTGAAGGCATACAGGGGAGTAGAGGCATAGTTCCACTCATTCTTAACCTCGGCGTGAGCTGGAGGTGGGTCATCGACATCAGGCCCTGGCCGCTTTACCACCAGGAAAGAAGCCGGGTGCCCATTGAATGGGAGGGTTGGGTGGGCCCCAGAGCCGGTCTGGACGTTTTGGAGAAAAGTTTTTTGCTTCTCCTAGGATTCGAAACCCGTATCGTTCAGCCAGTAACGAAACACTATACTGACTAATGGAGAATAAGTGTTTAATTTTTTCCTCAGGAATGTACAAATGCATGCTACTAGTTTGCCATCAGTACTCTGCGTATTAAATTAAAAAAACAATGTAGGTTAAGTCTTCATTAAAGTAACAATTTAAGCTGGTTTTTGAACTTTAAATAGTGAACTAAATTGCAATTAGAAAAGAAAATGTATTTACTGGTTTCAGCATTCTATATCATGATAATGATGGTCAAGAGTAATCATGTCGATGATGATAATAACAACAGATGCTGATTTAAAATTAGACTTTCAAAAAAATAAATAAAAAATAAAAGAGCACGGACAGTTCTCAGATTTTTCGACACATGTGAGAAGTAACCAGTTTTGACTAAATCTGGTACTCTGCTCACAAAACACAAAACCAGAAAGTTGTAACGCGCACATCTTTCTTTTTTCCTCAAATCGTATTTGTATGCAAGCCATATGAACCTAGCAGATCCACCATCAAGGGATTAATTTCAAATACAACAGAAAGAGATAAATTTGTCCCGTCTTTGATGAAGCGCCAAGATTGACAAGGCATGGAGAAGCAAGATGTAACATCCCAACGTCTTCCTAACCTCGGCACTAGGAGGACATGAGAGGTCATCGTCACTCTCCGGCCGCTAAAACCAGAGGAAAAAGCAGCCATTAACACAAGACTAAGTTTTTTATTGTGAAGAAGGTCCCCGCAGCAGACGCTACGGACGCACAGCAGCCTTAAGGCTTATTGTGCAAACCTTGTGATGAAGATGATTAGTTTTATCATTTTTCCAAGTAATGGAGCACCGGTGGAATAAAATTGACAGGGGAAAACCGAAGTACTCTGGGAAAAACCTGTCCCAGTGCCACTTTTTCCACCACAAATCCCACATGGACTCACCGGGGATGAAACCCGTGCCTCCGCGGAGGGAGCCCGGCGACTAACCGCCTGAGCCATGGCACGGCCAAGACTAAGAATTTGGGTGGATCACAAAGGTCTCTGGCAGCCGTGACGTATCGGGAATCAAACCCACAGCCAGTAAAAAGGCTGACACAGCTAACACGGCTGTTAAATTAGAACTAAATGAAAAAATGAATGGGCAAGAGGGCTTAATCCGTGAGGCTTAAGAACAATAGATTAAGCAACACGTGACCAACCTCTACGTCAAATTTTGCTTTGTGTTTATGTTCTTAATACGGTACTCCAAAAAAGACTTTATGGAAATTTGCATTTATCTGCGTTAAGTTCATAGCACGAGATACGGAATTGTACGAGGAATTTGTGCAAAGATAGGTCTACTTACTGGCTTGTCGACAAGATACTGGGTCTACTTACTGGCTTGTCGACAATATACTGGGTCTACTTACTGGCTTGTCAACAAGATACTGGGTTTACTTACTGGCTTGTCGAAAAGATACTGGGTCTACTTACTGGCTTGTCAACAACATACTGGGTCTACGTACTGGCTTGTCAACAACATACTGGGTCTACTTACTGGCTTGTCAACAACATACTGGGTCTACTTACTGGCTTGTCAACAAGATACTGGGTTTACTTACTGGCTTGTCAACAAGATACTGGGTCTACTTACTGGCTTGTCAACAAGAACATTATCTTACACTCAAAAAAAAATTTTAATAATATTGTACAGGATTGCTCAGGATAGGGACAGGTGGTGGGCTCTTGTGAGTGCGATGATGAACCTTCGGGTTCCATAAAATGCGGGGAATTTCTTGACTAGCTGACGACCTGTTAGCTTCTCAAGAAGGACTCTGCTCCATGGAGTTAGTTATTGTACAACACTTTACTCTCTCACGGCGGTACGGTCCGTATGTTCATTTGGTCTTTTATAATTGTGTACAAAACACATACAAGAACATACTAAGCGTGCATACTTTAAGATAAAGATTTGCTGGGTTAGATACGCAGCACGCTATGTGATAATAATGTATGTAAAGATGTGTTACTGAGTGAAACGAATATGACAAGACTGAGTTTAATTCAAACGGAAGAAATTTAACGTGCAAAAAATCATTCTTCTCTTCAACTTCCTTCGTCCTCTACTTCACTTCTAGTCTCAACTTCCTTCGTCCTCTACTTCACTTCTAGTCTCAACTTCCTTCGTCCTCTACTTCACTTCTAGTCTCAACTTCCTTCGTCCTCTACTTCACTTCTAGTCTCAACTTCCTTCGTCCTCTACTTCACTTCTAGTCTCAACTTCCTTCGTCCTCTACTTCACTTCTAGTCTCAACTTCCTTCGTCCTCCACTTCTAGTCTCAAATTTCTTCGTCCTCCACTTCTAGTCTCAACTTCCTTCGTCATCTACTTCACTTCTAGTCTCAACTTCCTTCGTCCTCTACTTCACTTCTAGTCTCAACTTCCTTCATCCTCTACTTCACTTCTAGTCTCAACTTCCTTCGTCCTCTACTTCACTTCTAGTCTCAACTTCCTTCGTCCTCCACTTCTAGTCTCAACTTCCTTCGTCCTCCACTTCTAGTCTCAACTTCCTTCGTCCTCTACTTCACTTCTAGTCTCAACTTCCTTCGTCCTCTACTTCACTTCTAGTCTCAACTTCCTTCGTCCTCTACTTCACTTCTAGTCTCAACTTCCTTCGTCCTCTACTTCACTTCTAGTCTCAACTTCCTTCGTCCTCTACTTCACTTCTAGTCTCAGCTTGTCTTTTGGTTTTTCTAAATCCTCAGTCAATAAAGCAGTCACGGTATATGCATGGCGGATCAGCCCTTCGCAAACAAACTTACGATTTTAACGAGGATTTCCAGTCAAACTCTCAAATGTTATCAGTCTTTTTACACTCATTATCACGTCGTCGCTCAGCGGCACACGAACACTTTTTTACGTATCAATAAGATTATCTGATGTAATCTTGCGATCATTAATCAAGCCTGTGACATCCCTTTCTCTAATTAAAAGTAATTAAATTTCTTTATTTTGTTTTCCATATTACTTTCATTGCACAATCTTCACCTACATTCTGAAGTATTTATCGCGTTATGAATTTCATTAAGCTAGCCATGAGAAGGAATTCACAGAGTGTAACATTTCAAATGAATGTTGGTTTCGCTGTAGGAAGCATGGCGTTAATCAGAGACATAAAAAACCCCCTTCTATTTGAACCTCGCTAAAATTTGAAATATCTCACGGGTGGTGAAATACGTACTTAACATTCACTTAGGTTCCCTAAGTGTAGATCTATCCTTTTTTCTCCGCTCTTTCACGGAAATAAAAACCTGGTGTGATGCCACTGAACCAACCTAGCCATTCACTTCTTTCCATGTAGTCTACTGTTACATTTCCTTGTTCATTTGTTTGTTATTCCGCTTTAGAATGTGGCAACGCCAACTAGAATCATTTCAGGGAAATTGCACCTATCGGAAGCAAGAGTGAGCTATGTCAAGAAGTATTCTGTCAATGTTATGGTCTGCGAGGAGACAGACCGACCTTACTTTGGCTCTCCTGTTTTTCGTTTTCCTGAAACTTACTGTAACAAAATCAGATTCTGGTTAGGTCAGTCAGTAGGCCCTTCGGCTTGGACACAATTCCTGGCACGTAGAATGGGACCGGGGCTACCCAGCTTCCTACTTTATGGGTATGGTCTACCTTTTTCATGGGGACAAAGCAACCGGAGCGTGAAGCTACATAGATGAAAAACACCCGTATACCAAGAGAGAAGTTTACATTTACCTTTAGCACTGAACTTTGCGGTAGAGTTGGTAGCACTGCTGTTTTGTATTCGGAGGAGGGGGGTGTACAGTGACCATATGTCGGTCCGAAGACGGGTTATACGGACAGCACTGTCGTGGTTTTCGTAAGTTTCCAGACACATTTCGGGACAGTGATACAAATATGGCCAGAACAGCTTCCTTACAAATCCTTTTCGATTTTACTACGCAATGTTTATATAGTATTAGTTACAACTGATTGCTTCGTTAAATAAATACTAATAAATACATTGGTTTATTTACGGCTGCGCGTATTTTGCAAATTATATTTTGTTGCTTCCTTTATTACACGTTTAATTTATTGCAGTAATGCTATTCGCAGTATAAGTACCAACACTGTGTAGAAACGGGTAAGACAAGCGTGTTGCCTATATAACCGCTATGTCAAATACACAAAGGTCACTCAAATGAAAACCGAAAAAATTGTATAAAATTCGTGAAAGGTAGAGTAACATGTTTCGGAGTCGCCTTAAGCCAGCAGTTCCGAAGATAACGCCGTGGTTCGTTGTCTTCTGGCGTGTATCTGCAGCATGACAACGCCCGACATCATACAGCCCGTCATACCGTGAAACAGATTCAGGCTATAACGCTGGAGCCGTTACCACACATCCGCCATATTACCAGATTTGCACCCGACGTTTTTCACGTCTTTTAGCCCCTAAAAGACGTTACTTCTGATCGGATGAAGACGCAAAGGAGGCGGTGCATGTCTGGCTGGCACAGCAGCTGAAAGTCTTCTTCGCCCGAGGAATTTGTGCCTTAGTGTAACATTGGAAGAACGTGTAGAACGTGGCGGGGACTACACTGAAGATTAATGTCATTGTACTGTATCTATTTTTGCAATAAATCACTTTGTATAATACTTCCAGTTTTCATTTCAGTGACCCTTGTGTTTCAAATAAATTTATAGATTTAAAATGAAGTTATAATTACTTAGTTTGCGCACAAACAAAGAGTGTATGACTATCTATGTGTAACGTTGGGAAGATACGGACAAAAATAAATCAAGCCTCTATCTATATACGGGCTATATAATCGTTAGTATCAAATTTCGTCGAAATCCTTTCCATATTTTCAGAGCTTGTCGGCTCGCATGCGTCACTGCTAACAAACACGTAGAATGGAGACTTTCAGGCATCCGCCGCGGTGTAGTTAAGGCCTTCGCTCTTCTGAAATTCTGCGCAGTCAATTGTTGGTAGTTTACCAACGTTTCGGGGACAGCGTATCTTCAAGATGAGAAACTCCATAAACAAACATTACGCTGCGTAACATCCAAGAAGAGCGAAGGCCAGAAACGCACAAAATTTGACACGTTACGTGAGCCTACAGGAAGTGTCCAGCTTATGTTGTGAGATAAAATAATGTACCTGTGAAACAGCTTAGATCGGTTCTTGCCTTCTTCGACGACAGAGCGATCAGTGTCCACTCGCTAAGCTCCGGCTTGGGCCGCAGGGCTCTTGGGGAAGCAGCAGATAAGACTTCCAACAGGTCTGCGTGATATCGAATTCTAGCTCTTCACTTAGCAGTCTGTCACATGTGACAGCTGTCCTATTTACTTGATAACTTAATGAATTTTAATTATATGTGGCTTAACAAACACGTATCAACTGACGAAAAGTTACACGAAGTTTTAGACGTTAAAAATAAGGTTTGTATGATATACCAGCCAAAGTTTACGCTGCGACTGAATTCAATGACCTTTTATCGGGCTAGTAGCCACGTCAGCTTTTAACGGCGATGGACCTAAGTTTCGAGAACCATCTCAGCTCTCATCATCAGTACCAGTGAGATCTGATCAGAATTTTTACCCTGATTAAACCATATATCTTTATAAACATCTAGAGACTTCACCATTCCTTCACTGCTTTATTTAGGAACACTCACAGACTCAAAGTGAAAGATGTTACTTTTCTGAAGCCAATATCAAAGAAACCCTAAGGTGCAAATTAGAGGCAAGCGCGTGTAATAGTATAAGACTCAAATTATTCCTGCGATCAGCAAATGATCGTTAAAATAGCCTCACTCACGTTCACTTTGCACTTGAAGGCCAGTTTTAAGTTGATTGGAAAGGTTATTTATAGTGTCATAATTTAGTAACTTAAGGTACTTTGTTGCTGTTAACTTTCCCAATGTAAAGTACGATTTAGGGAGAAGGTTTTGAAGATTGGACATAGGAGGCTCTGTCTGATGGTTGTGTCCAGTAACAGTACTGAATATTGGGTTCGTCTACAATTTAGTTACCGTTAGAATAAAACTACTTTAATCCTTCGATGTCAGCCTTTAATTCTTTACACGCCGCAGGCCTCGGTGCACTGTACGGTCGTCAATGCATTTAAGGGTAATATAAATTTAAAACCCCTCCGTCCTGGGCAGTAGTTGGCATTTAAATCCAAGCGTCATTTAAATGTTAAAGCTCCCTTCTTCAGTGGCATTAACCCTACCATTTTCTGGATTTCTATATCTGCTTAGACAGTTTTATAGACTCTTGGATGGACAATCGGCCCGGCTTAGGGATTTTACGATCACAGTGTCCGAGCGGTAAAGACAGAACAGCTCTTGGACTGCGCGGAAATTGTGATCGGAATTTTAGACTTACGAGTATATGAGCATAAATCAAGGAGAAGCAGGAGAGATAAAGAAGAGAGCTTGAGGATGTCTTTACGCGAAGCGAAACGGTGGAACGCCTTGCTCTGAGATCCCTTCACTCACTGTCGTGTGTCTTTGTGCGACACACAACGCCTGCTTCTGTCAGGCAGGTCACTTATTTTGCACACTACAAAGCCATCACGCTCTCACATTCAACTGCTCATCGCACAATATTTTGCACACTACAAAGCCATCACGCTCTCGCATTCAACTGCTCATCGCACAATGTTCACATCAGGATATTCTTACAGTAGAATGACAACACTTGACAAATTGAATGAGTAGAAAATTTAAAAACGAATTTCATTGTTTATTAAAATTCAAATTACATCCCATTCATTATGGCGTATTTTGACCAGCTGCACAACCGTAATATGCCTTTTTGATAAGCTAACAGTTCCCCAGCTAGTCAAACAAATTCACCGCATTTTATGGAACCAGAAGGTTAATTACCGCTTTCACAAAAGCCCGCCACTTGTCCCTGTCCCGAGATTCCCATCTACGTTTAGGCCTTCACAGTGTTCTTTTTCCTTCAGGTTTCCCCACCAAAATCTGCATGTACTTCCCCTCTCCCCTATACGTTCATATACCTACCATCTCACTCTTCTTGCTCTGATCGCCCTTAATATGCCTACAGTTGAAGAAAAAGCAAATTAGTAAAGCAATGTCGACTGTAGGAAGCTTATTTAATGGAAGCGGCAGATGCAAAAATTGATATGTTACATAACACCTTTTTGCATCTGCCGATCCAATTATCCCCAAACAATCTTTCTATTTTCATTTGCTCTTATTTAAAATTAACGTTAATACAGGACAGACGCAGAAATATTAGCTCTGAAAAAAATTTCTAATGCTAAAATTTTCTCAAAAACGTTTATTTTTGTTTTCATCCCTTTTTGGTCCATATTAATTTTAATATAAGAAGGGTGCTCTCACTTTAGAACTGTTATACCGGGTGTGCGATTTAACACAAAAAACAGTTTAAATGTTTTTTTCATGGCGTGACAACCCTTGTCGGCCTAGGCTTCCTCTATGAGGCTCCTCGATCACACTCAGACACACCACACTCGGTAGGACTCCTCTGGAAAAGTGATCGGCCCGTCGCAGATACTTCTACCTGACAACACACAACAATCACAACAGACAGGCATCCATACCCGCCGCGGGATTCGAACCCGCAATCTCAGCATACCAGCGGCCGTAGACCAACGCCTTAGACCACGCGGAGGCTGGGATCGACAGTTTAAATATAGTCCCTATCAAATAACATTTCATAGCCTCCACATAAAGAACGCCTATTCCATTTTCAATATTTTCATAGAGGATACACTTAAAATGGACGTCTAATGCGGTACCGATTTACGTGGATGCAACCCGCTGAGGATTTTAACAGGGATGGTAGCTATATAAACCTGAATGCCTTTATGTAAAGTACTGAGTAAGTAGGCCTCTGTTAAACCTAATAATTACGGCAATGAGGGACATGTTAAGTCACAAGGACCATTTTTACGCAATTCTGTAGCCTTTCGTCACTGTATACGTGAACTTGTTGACTTGTGTGGCCAGTGACTGACTTTACGCAATGACATTACACGTCACGCACATACAACACATGCAGGTGTGTTGATGACCGTATCGTGTACCTGCACTGACCATTCTCAACGTATTATTCGCCAGTATAAAGGTCTTTCCTGGTTTCAGACAAGGAGCAATTCGTACCTTTTCTTTAGCCTTAAATAATACAGCCTATAAAGTAAAAATATGAACAGAAAAACATTAAATATTATAAAATTTATGTACATAATATCCGACAGTATATATTCTGACAACGCTAAATTTGTAGAATAATATTAATAACTTTTAAGGCAAATAGAATAAATACAAAATTTGTAATTTGCCTTTTATAATACAACTTCACAAAACGTTGCACAAGTCTAGCTCGACTGTATGATTGGTTAAGGCCATCAAATACAAACCTTACATAGATTTCGTTCAGGAGTTATGTTGTATGTTTATATTCTACACAACTAAAAATATAATATCACCAAACAAAAATTCCGGACACAATATTAACCCTTTAAAACCTAGAGGTCACTTTATACATCGCAGAGTTTAATGTTTAAAAATTCTACGTTCTGCCCACACAGTGTATTTATGTGTTTTGTGTGGATCTCAGACAAACACGATTATTTCACTGTACAGCATTAACGACTGGTTTGTATACTGAGACGGAGTGTGTTTACTTTCGCGGTACGGACTGTATTTATGTGTTTTGTGTGGATCTCAGAACAAACAGCGATTATTTCACTGTACAACATTAACTGTCTGGTTTGTATAACTGAGACGGAGTGTGTTTACTGCGCGGTACGGACTGTATTTATGTGTTTTGTGTGGATCTCAGAACAAACAGCGATTATTTCACTGTACAGCATTAACTGACTGGTTTGTATAACTGAGACGGAGTGTGTTTACTGCGCGGTACGGACTGTATTTATGTGTTTTGTGTGGATCTCAGAACAAACAGCGATTATTTCACTGTACAGCATTAACTGACTGGTTTGTATAACTGAGACGGAGTGTGTTTACTGCGCGGTACGGACTGTACTTATGTGTTTTGTGTGGATCTCAGAACAAACAGCGATTATTTCACTGTACAGCATTAACTGACTGGTTTGTATAACTGAGACGGAGTGTGTTTACTGCGCGGTACGGACTGTATTTATGTGTTTTGTGTGGATCTCAGAACAAACAGCGATTATTCACTGTACACATTAACTGTCTGTTTGTATAACTGAGACGGAGTGTGTTTACTGCGCGGTACGGACTGTATTATGTGTTATGTGTGGATCTCAGAACAAACAGCGATTATTTCACTGTACAGCATTAACTGACTGGTTTGTATAACTGAGACGGAGTGTTTACTGCGCGGTACGGACTGTATTTATGTGTTTTGTGTGGATCTCAGAACAAACAGCGATTATTCATGTACAGCATTAACTGACTGGTTTGTATAACTGAGACGGAGTGTGTTTACTGCGCGGTACGGACTGAATGTTTAAATATAATTCAATGTTAGCCGTAGTCTTTAAAGTGTTAATTGACGTACAATGCACCGACACCAAGACCATTGATGCAGAAATAATGTCACACAGTTGTGCACTATGTGTAAGACAAAGTGGAACACATACCTTCCTTTGCAGTGTGTTGTAGACCTAAATCGAAAGACATGTACCGGGCAAGAAAACGTGGGACCAACGTAGTGCTAGTCATGGTATAAACCTTCACAGTAATAACCCGCCTATACTCAAACTTTAATTCTAGAAAGTCGATTCCAAACACGATTATTTTGTCATTTGTCAATTCACAAAAAAAAGAAGCTCCTTTGCCTAGGTACGAAGTAAATAATTCCCGTTATATTTTATTTGCACAGAATCATTTCGCATTCTAGCAGTGTTTTACGACTATTTTCCATCATCGCTTTCAAGTCCTTGATACAACGTGGGCGACGATAGACACGTGGTCAACTGCAAACTGCAGCTACACATGTAGGTCACACGTTCTGTGGGCAGACGGACACAACTGCTCATGTCCGTAAAATAGCAATTTATACTTATCTTGATTATGTCATCAGGATTTCGTCAAATGCCATTTAATTTGTACGCAAGGAATTCCTGTCAGAAGCCAACTAAAGTGCTTCTAAGAATTCAGTGTGTGTATGTGACAAACGTTACACCTTCCCTCTACACCTTAGTCTAGTTTTTTGTGTAGGCCTTAGAGCAGAAAGTTGTCAATCGAGCCAAGAGGCTTTACGTATCCGCGGGATTTAATTTTTAAAGTAAATTTAAACTTTTTCTTGTCCATTCCATGAAGGCAGACGCTGGGGGGAAAAAACATACAGATCTACCCATTCTTAATCTCGGCACCAGAAGGAGGCGTGGTCAATTTTATTCCAAGGCCGCTTTACCTCCGCGAAAGGACTCCGTACCTATTGAATAGAAGGCTCGGTAGGATCCACAACCTGGACGTTTTGGAGAAGAGGAAACCTCAAGCCACTGCCGGGATACGAAAGTTGTACTTTGCAGCCTGTATCCCAGTCCCCACACCAACTAGCATATCCCGACTCAGAATTTAAGTTGTAAACACACAAAAATTGGTCTATGTACAAACTTCAACGATCCCCCTGATGATGGCAATGTAGAAGTGCCGAAATGCGTATTGGGGTAATCTTTTAATAAAGAAATAAATGACAAACTTGGTTTTGGTGCATTTGTTGGTGTGAGTTGATCAATTGTATAAAATGCACGGTGAATATAACGTGAAAACACAAAAATGTTTTACTTTTGTATTTGACCGTGCATCTTATCACAATTGGAAGTGTTTATTTTCGTACCAACTTATGTACAAAATCTTACAGTATTATCAATTAATTTACCCCTACACGTATTTCACCGCAGTCACCGCACAGCTGCCGAATGAAACTCACACGGCGCAACACACAACAGCGTATACAGAAAACCTACATCCCTACGGTATACAAGACCGTATCTGCCGCTAATTTCAAAAAGACTTCAAAATATGTAACAATTTTAAAATTTTAATATATTTTGATACCTTAATACACAAATAGTGTACGAGCTCAACTGTAACTCGATAACAATAGAATAGTAATTGATTAAAATTGAAATTAAAACCAACTTGATGCACCTTCACTATTAAAAATTTTAATACTAGATTAATTAACTCTTAATTAACCCGACATGTTTCGGTAAGGTACCTTACCATCTTCAGGGGTTTATTACTACATTTAGTTGCGTAGACCATATACAAAACATACACAAGATATGATCCCACAATCTGCAGTCCTGCAATAATTCCACCTTTGCAAAGGTGGAATTATTGCAGGATTGATGTTTTTAAGAATTTTTAAGAGTTCTTTAACGAGTTCTTTAAAACGAGTTTTAGTGACTTTTAGTGATTTATGAAAACTTTATATGCGACGAGACTTTGTGGGATCATATCTTGTGTATGTTTTATATATGGTCTACGCAACTAAATGTAGTAAAAAACCCCTGAAGATGGTAAGGTACCTTACCGAAACATGTCGGGTTAATTAAGAGTTAATTAATCTACTATTAAAATTTTTAATAGTGAAGGTGCATCAAGTTGGTTTTAATTTCAATTTTAATTTATACAAGATGCACGGTGAATACAATATTAAATGGTAACTTCATGTTTTAACCTTTTACATATATAGGATGTAACAACATATACAATGGATATACAATCTATGCTTTTAACTCTGTAACCCCCTGAAGATGGCGATTTGAACGCCGAAATACGTATAGGGGTAAATTAATTAATAATACTGTAAGATTTTGTGCGTAAGTTGGTATCAAAATAAACACACAAAAATGTATTAATTTTGTATCAGCAGATAAACATTTGCTGTGCACGGGACTGTATTTGAAGGCCAAACAATTTTTCTACCTTCTAGATCACTCTGTGGATGCGCCCTTTTTGTGCCACTTGTTACAGTTTTTGCAATGGCTACCGTGGCCCTTGCCCGGGAGTAAAGCGGCCGGGGCCTGACGTTGACAACCCATCCCGTCTAGTGCCGAGGCTAAGAAACGTGTAGGGGTATACCTGTACCTATCCACCCCCTCCCACCCCCGTGCCATCATCGCATGTTATAGGGTGAACTTCACTTTACGTCTTTACATATAATGTTGTACCGACGTAGTTTGGGGTCTTTCAGGCATAACTTGACCACAAAGATGCCTGGCCTGTTCTGAAGAATTTAGTATGCTGCTGCCAGATCCTCTTCTGTTTACACAGAAGTCTTATAAATGAAACTGCTGAGGTGGCCCCAAAATAAGAAGTATAAAATTTCACATTGTTGACATCGTGCATCTTCGTCATATTAAATTAAACTTTTAACAAAGACTTTTATCAAGATTTTAACTTATATAAGTCTTAATCTGCTGTTGGACTATTTAAAATCAGGTGATTGAAGTGACAGTAGCTTTCAATAAAACAAAAACCCCTGACGATGATCCGAGGATCGAAACACGTGTAGGAGTATAATTTTAATAATTTTAACAATTATAATAAAGCTACAATAAAAGTGGTTTTAGTTGTGCATCAGTTGGTCTGAAATTTAATTTAATAAGAAGTATAAATGTCGATTTCGGCATAGAGACATGTGGTCCCCCATCTAAAATTGCCGTCGCGCCCCCGCTCCGCGCCTTAACCACAACAAAACCTCTAAAAGTTTGTTTAAAACTATATCTGTACAAGTTTTAAAAAATATATATGTGATTATGTGAGGAGAAACGGGTTTAAATAAACGTACCGTGCTGACCCGAATATTTTTAGCAAGCTGTGGTACTTTATACATTGACCCTTCAAGAATGACTAGCTAAGATTGACAGCTAAGGTTTATGAGGCCGTTCTTTGCGGCTTGCAGTGCAGTTCTTCGGCAATCACAACCAGAAACACAAAAAGGCACTGGTACACTTTCAAAAAACATGCATTGATGCACTCATTCCGATCACCTTCCCTTTCTAAGAAAGAAAGTGGTGTAATATATTGCAACCAATGCGATAATAAGACGAGGGATGTCGGTATGTATGAGATGGTTATTACTACGTGCTACCGAACTGCCACGGTACACGTGGTGGGAGAAAGACTGTTCGCTCCTTACTCTGGATTGTCGGCTTCATACTCTCACTCTTGTCCCGGTTATCAAGTGTTCGCCCCAGTAATGAAGCTAGACCCCAAGGGAGTGGGGGGGATCTTCTTTATCCCCACTAGAGGTACTCTCACTGATACACTATGGTGTAATAGTGACTCCTTATATAAAAGAGAGTGCTGGAGAGAGGTAGAAGCATTCGTAGTCCAGTGACAATAAGAAAGCAAGTGTTTCAAGTTTTAAATTAGGGTACAGTGGTGTTCCTTCAGACGCAGCCATGAGAGTGTTTGTGGTAAGTAAAATGTGGGAATTATGTTTGAATGTAGAATATATTTATGTGTAAATATATATATATTTGCAAGAGGAAAAGAGGGATGCGTTAAGAACTGAGTAACCTGATAAAAGTATCCACTGAGGTATGGATATATTTGTGATCGCTTTTGCATTCAGTCAACTAGACACGCTGGAATGACACTGTTATTTTAAACATAAGGTGATACTGAAGGCAGCTACCTAGGTTTATTTTAAACCTGACAGAAACAACAAAATTCTGTCAAGAATGATTTCAGGCCAAGATTTGTTTATTCATTGCCACTTAACCTGTCTGAATGAGGGAATAGCATTCAGCAAGCTACTCACTTGTAATAAAACAGTAGAATTGGAAAATGTTGGTGCCTTTTATGTAACATCAAATATAGTCCTAAATGGGAAACCCAGACAAAGAAAAAGGAATGGAGTTTGGAAGGGAGAGGAACTATTTTGTAGCAGGTTGGATAGTTTCAAAAAAACATAATTAAACCTATAAAATGAAACTCAAGATCAGGGACGAGAACTACATGATAATGTGTGGTAACAAATTGCAGAAGTTAAAGTTAATATAAGAGGGGTGGTCTGAGGAAAACCTGGTGTTATCAGGCACGTTTCTGAAAATGTATACTTGTGAGTCAACAAAGAAATAAAAATATGGTGTTGAAGACGTTAATTCAACTGTGTAGCTAAGTAACGTCGAACTAGATAAAAGGCAAAAAAATAATGATGTGTAGGCCCTATGTAACAATATGCAAAGAGCAAACAGCCTATTTAGTTATACTCTCCTAATGTTCTTCTGCAGCGACTGTGAAATAAAAGTCATGTTTGTTGATAGAGCGGACAAAATTCTAAACGGATATTCTTCAAACACAAGTCCTGAATGTTACCAACAAATTAGCATTTACAACTTACATTTGATCGATGTTGTTCGTCCTCAGTATACAGAGCATACACAAAAGAATGGTGCGGTTTTAATAGTGAACACTATTAAAACCGCACCATTCTTTTGTGTATACCCTGTATTTAACCTTTTAAAGCCTAATGGCTACTTGATGCATCAACAGTTTTAACATTCAACAATTGTACATTCTGCCCACACTGTGTTTATGTGTATTGTATTTATATTACGACAAACGGCGACTTTTCCCTCATATAACATACATTCATTTGTTTTTCTAACCGAGATTAAGTGTTTACTGCGCGGTACGAACTGGGTCTTTAAATGAAACAGTTTACGTTTCGTCTTTAAAGGGGTAAATGTTATTTTCGTGTAATGACAGGACGATTCTAGATCACAAGAGACAAGAAGTGACGTATTTGTTAATTTGAAACATTATCACAGTTATTTTGAACTTTACTCACAACGTGAAATAAGATACAATTCATTTTATAGGACCAGAAACTTGCACATACCAGTACATATACATGATATCAGCCCACTCCTACATGTTTCGGCAGCCGACAGCCATCTTCATGGAGCCACGCCAATATCTAAAACCTAGTGACTTATGATAAAATTTGTAGTGTCAAAGTAGAGTATCACAGTAAAATCGCAACCTTATTAAAGTATACAGGTACAAAAATACAGAAAGACGTAATGTTTATAACATACTTAATATTAATAAAATATTGTATATTTTATAGTGCCCCGTTAGCATATTTTCTAATCCTAAGGGCACTACGAAACATATATCTTAAAACTGCATTAAGTATAGCATAAACACATCTTTCTGTATTTTTATACGTATATATTTTAACAAGGCTGCCATTTTATTATGATACTGTATTTTACCACTACAAATTGTGTATCATAATTCACTTGGTTTTAGATATTGGCGTGGCTCAATAAAGATGGCTGTCGGCTGCCGAAACATGTAGGGATTGACTGTTGTTATGTACATGTATTTGTACGTGCAAGTTTCTGGTCTCATAAAATGAAATGTCACAGAATGTTCTGGCTCGGCTGAAAACAACCACGAAAGAAGCTGACCTAAACTGACTTTCACCAAACTCAAATTCGAACCCAGGACCTCTCTATTACAAATCAGAAGTGTCAGGGCTTTCACTGCGGGAACAGTATTATATCTGTTGAATTGCATAGTTTTGTACGCTAGGTTGTTGAACTCTGAGTTCAAGATCAGTAAGCCATACGATGTAGGCTTACACTACAAAATGCCACACACAAATGCGGTTCGAGGTGCATTTTTCACAATTCTCTGTTTTTTTTTTTTTTTTTTTTTTTTTTTTTTAAGTGAAGAATTTTTTAATCTATCATATTCTTCAGTTAACAGCAGAGTTTCTGTTAATTTGTGAAATGTTCGGTACAAATCCTTAGATATGGATCTCCAGTCTCCAGGTCTCTCACTACAATAAACCAAGCAAGCTTGCGCCCATGTCCATTCCCAGAACAGTGAAGGAACCCACGATCTTAGTCTTAGATTGGTCCAGGACTATGCGGGCCATCGATGACACTCAATTAAGGCCTAATTGAATAGCTGGGTAGATTTCATGGCTTTTTTTTTTTTTCCATGGCGCAACAGCCCTTAGTGGGCCAGGGCCTCCTCATTATAAAGGCTTCACAATCACTCAGACACATCAAACTCGGTAGGACTCCTCTGGACGAGTGATCAGCCTAACAACACTCACCAATCGCAAAACACAGACATCCATGTCCCGGAGGGATTCGAACCCGCAATCCCAGCATAAAAGCGGCCGCAGACCCACGCCTTAGACCGCGCGTCCACAGGGATTGGCCGATTGCTTGGTATTTACTTATAGAATTTTGAATATTCATTGTACATTTACACGGAAATTTTTCAAATTAAATAAAAACAAGTCAGACGTGGGTCTACTTTCAGCATGAGCGAACTCGTCTGCTAAATACGAGTACGTGACCATCTCCACGACTGGACCGAAAATAAAAGCTCTGATTCTAGTATCTGAGAAGTCCAAAACTGCAGGTGCATTAGAGCTAGAATGAATTATGGCTCAAATAATTCAATTATTTTTTTTTTTACGTACTCATTCATTTGCCTTATGAATATTAACAAAATCAACACAAAAAAGTACGTACACTCTACTAGCATTCAAACAAAAACAAGTAAATAACAAAGGGGATAAAACAAAAAATAGCACATTTTACTTAAATATCAGTCGGAGTTCCAGGGACACGCATGTAAAATATGATGCAGCATAAAAGTTCACCCCCGATAAGGTAGTTTAATAGATAAAACAGTTCAAGCCTCTAGACTAAAATTTTATTAGACATAACAATTTGTTTCTGAGTATGTCAGTGTTTCAGTAATAACAATAACAATAATAACAATAAATGCAATAAAGTCCTTGCACTTTAGAAGAAGAATGAAGGTAAAGAAATACTAGTCTCGAAGTCGAACTGTGAACCGTGGAAGGAAATGTGTAATTAAGGCTGCTTGGTTGGAGTAACTCAGCGCAGCATGGCCGGCCGTGCGGTAGGTCCTGCAGTTTCTATGCCTCGCTCTCTCATTTGTTTATGCTAATTATTACGAATAATATAATGCGCGCTTTCATAAGCTCAACGGTTTAAAGGCTCACACTAAAACCAGATTTTTATTTAAAGGTTCAGCTCGTACCGCGCAGTAAACACACTCCGTCTCAGTTATACAAACCAGTCAGTTAATGTTGTACAGTGAAATAATCGCTGTTTGTTCTGAGATCCACACAAAACACATAAATACAGTCCGTACCGCGCAGTAAACACACTCCGTCTCAGTTATACAAACCAGTCAGTTAATGCTGTACAGTGAAATAATTGCTGTTTGTTTGTTCTGAGATCCACACAAAACACATAAATACAGTCCGTACCGCGCAGTAAACACACTCCGTCTCAGTTATACAAACCAGTCAGTTAATGCTGTACAGTGAAATAATTGCTGTTTGTTTGTTCTGAGATCCACACAAAACACATAAATACAGTCCGTACCGCGCAGTAAACACACTCCGTCTCAGTTATACAAACCAGTCAGTTAATGCTGTACAGTGAAATAATTGCTGTTTGTTTGTTCTGAGATCCACACAAAACACATAAATACAGTCCGTACCGCGCAGTAAACACACTCCGTCTCAGTTATACAAACCAGTCAGTTAATGCTGTACAGTGAAATAATCGCTGTTTGTTCTGAGATCCACACAAAACACATAAATACAGTCCGTACCGCGCAGTAAACACACTCCGTCTCAGTTATACAAACCAGTCAGTTAATGCTGTACAGTGAAATAATCGCTGTTTGTTCTGAGATCCACACAAAACACATAAATACAGTCCGTACCGCGCAGTAAACACACTCTGTCTCAGTTATACAAACCAGTCAGTTAATGCTGTACAGTGAAATAATTGCTGTTTGTTTGTTCTGAGATCCACACAAAACACATAAATACAGTCCGTACCGCGCAGTAAACACACTCCGTCTCAGTTATACAAACCAGTCAGTTAATGCTGTACAGTGAAATAATCGCTGTTTGTTCTGAGATCCACACATAACACATAAATACAGTCCGTACCGCGCAGTAAACACACTCCGTCTCAGTTATACAAACCAGTCAGTTAATGTTGTACAGTGAAATAATCGCTGTTTGTTCTGAGATCCACACAAAACACATAAATACAGTCCGTACCGCGCAGTAAACACACTCCGTCTCAGTTATACAAACCAGTCAGTTAATGTTGTACAGTGAAATAATCGCTGTTTGTTCTGAGATCCACACAAAACACATAAATACAGTCCGTACCGCGCAGTAAACACACTCCGTCTCAGTTATACAAACCAGTCAGTTAATGTTGTACAGTGAAATAATCGCTGTTTGTTCTGAGATCCACACAAAACACATAAATACAGTTCGTACCGCGCAGTAAACACACTCCGTCTCAGTTATACAAACCAGTCAGTTAATGCTGTACAGTGAAATAATTGCTGTTTGTTCTGAGATCCACACAAAACACATAAATACAGTTCGTACCGCGCAGTAAACACACTCCGTCTCAGTTATACAAACCAGTCAGTTAATGCTGTACAGTGAAATAATTGCTGTTTGTTCTGAGATCCACACAAAACACATAAATACAGTCCGTACCGCGCAGTAAACACACTCCGTCTCAGTTATACAAACCAGTCAGTTAATGTTGTACAGTGAAATAATCGCTGTTTGTTCTGAGATCCACACAAAACACATAAATACACTGTGTGGGCAGAACGTAGAATTGTCCGTACCGCGCAGTAAACACACTCCGTCTCAGTTATACAAACCAGTCAGTTAATGCTGTACAGTGAAATAATCGCTGTTTGTTCTGAGATCCACACATAACACATAAATACACTGTGTGGGCAGAACGTAGAATTTGTGTATGTTAAAATTTGTGGTACAAATAGTAACCACTGGGGTCATGTGAAAATAATTTAAAGGGTTAATTATCTTCTGAAATTAACATGTCTATATACAAGTAAAGTCTTCTAACACTTGCAGGAGTCTTTACGTCTAAAGTGAATACACACTGGGAATTTTGTGGCCATCTTTCGATTACATAGCTAGATTATAAACATTCAGCATTGAATGACAGATATAATTATGAATTACAAGTACTGAGTTCACAGAAGAAGCAGGTGACCTATCCGACGCCGAAATTCCGCTGGACAGACCGAGAAAATGTAGTCAAAACACAGGCAGCAGGGCCAAGATTCGAAATTGGTACATTCGGATGTAAGTCTAAGTAGCGTTCCAGCGACTGGTGTATTTGGTAAATATTTGTCACTTGTAGATCATTGTTACTTCGTGGGAACAGTGCACTTGTACCATCGGCGCAGCTGTCTACTCTTATAGACGATTGTGTGGAAATGACAGTGAAGTATAAGTGTGTTGTACAACATACACAGGGTATACACAAAAGAATGGTGCGGTTTTAATAGTGAACACTATTAAAACCGCATCATTTTTTTGTGTATGCCCTGTATTTAGTTTGGCCTCACGCTATCAAAATATAATCTGACTGCTCTTATCCATGACAGTATAAAACGATGTAGCAAGTCTTCAAATAAAAACGACACGTAACAAGCCAGACTTCAAAACTCACTATGTGTTTTCGAATTAGATATTTCAAATTTAATATAATATTAAAAAGAAATAAGTATTAATATTGGGAGCAAAGGGAGAAATTTAATTCATAATATATTATTTCAATATTCACGCTTCAGATGTTGCGAATAGAAGCCAATGCCAATGCGCCTGTAATGTGACTGAATATATTATTGTAAAGTAACACGACGTAAATTTAAGTAGATCTTAAACATACTTAATATCACCTAAGGAAAAGAAAGAAAAACTGAGGCGTACGTATGAGGAAAAATCCGTGAATTATTTTGGAAAATACGAATTTGCAATGACTGTGGGAAAGTAAATCAGAGAGGTTTAGATAAATAAGACGGACATGTAGCATAGATAGGTGATAAAAAATGCACACAAATTTATAGGTAAAATTATAATGGGAAAATGCGTATTGAGAGTCGTAGTCATACATGGGAGGATAATATTACAATGTGTCTTACAGAAATATGATTGGTGAGTGGGAGTGGATTCAAATAACCTAACATGTATGGTCAAAAGAATGTCTAAACGTATTTATCATTAACAAATCTTGTTGTTTGGACCACTATTAAGTAATTACAACAAAACTGCATCAAATAAAATTACTAAGCCCACAACGTATCGAATTTGAATTGGAAAGCGACATCGTATATATAAGGATATCGTAATTACGTTCTGAGTGGTGTGCACGAACAAAAGGAAAGACATCTCCATTCCCCCTTTACCCTGTGTACATGCCATTCCAAATAAAATGTGACACCATAAAGAGTGAAAGCAGGTCCCCACTCATTCATACAAAAAACAATGACATATTGGTACCATAATAGGGACTGGCTGCCTCCCCCTCCCCCCCCCCCCCGACCCCTCCCTCTTCGATGACTTGGTCACGGGCAAGGTCGACCGCTTCCACACGCTTTCATCTCTGCGATTGTTACGGTTCTTGTAGTTCCCAGCATGCCTGTGTTAGAACAGTACGTACCCAATGCCGCACAGTAGCTATGGGCACTCAACCATTACGACACCACAATAAAAATTCAGATTGTCTGAGGAAAGAACGAAGAAATGTCTGGGAAAGAACAGCGACAGCAGGAATTATCAAGGCCGTCCGTCTGCGCCGCTTTCTCTCCCGTTGCGCCGACTACGCAGCCCCACGATCGTGACAGTAAGATGAGCGGTTGTCATCAGACACAGCGCGATTATCACAGCCTGATTGGCAAAGTCGGGGATAGTATTTTGGTCCTATAAAGCCACTAGGTTTAACACAGGAAAGTTCCGCATTCTCCCCACAACATGTATAACATGTGTTGTGTATGGATCTCAGGAAGAACAGCAATTAGACTATTTCCCACTGCAGCCTCTTTCTGTACTCTGTCTTACGACAGGTCCATAGCCTCTTTATTCTGTTGTCTGTCTTACACAGGTCCGTAGCCTCTTCATTCTGTAGTCTGTATTACGCAGGTCCGTAGCCTCTTCATTCTGTAGTCTGTCTTACGACAGGTCCGTAGCCTCTTCATTCGTAGTCTGTTTACGACAGTCCTTAGCCTCTTAATTTCGTAGTCTGTCTTACACAGGTCCGTAGCCTCTTCATTCTGTCGTCTGTCTTACGTACAGGTCCATACCTTCTTTATTTCTGTTGTCTGTCCTTACGACAGGTACCATCAGCCTCTTCATTCTGTATCTGTATTACGGACAGTCCGCAGCCTCTTCATTCTGTATACTGTCTTACGACAGGTCCGATAGCTCTCTCCATTCTTAGTCTGTCTTACGACAGGTCCGTAGCCTCTTCCAAAGCGAGTTCTCCACAGGGTAAGATCTAGTGCTTCCTCTTTCAATTTCCAGTTCTTTCTCTTTTCCTTAAGGTCATCCAGTAGCTGCTTACGTCTTCTCCCTCGTCTTCCCGTCATTTCTATCCTTCCTTCTATCTTTCCTTCAATCACGTGTTTCAGAAGGCAGTTTCTACGCAAGATGTGACCAATCCAGTTAGCCTTTCTTCTTTTTATTGTATGTAGGATATTCCTCTCCTTGACTCTGTGTAATACTTCTTCATTTCTCACACGATCGGTCCAACTGATCTTCTCCATTCCTCTCCAGCACCACAATTCAAAACTTTCCAGACACTTCTGATCTACTTTCCTAAGTGTCCACGTTTCAGCACCTTACAAAGCTATGCTCCAAATGTAGCACTTTACTAGTTTCTTATTAAAATTTAAGTCCATTTGCTGGTGACATTTCTTCTTGTTGAATGCTGCCTTTGCCATGGCAATTCTGATTTAATTTCACTGTACACCTTGCATCATTTGTTATCATGTACCCAAATAATTGAAATATTCCTCATTCTCCCATTGCTTTTGATGTATCATAATTTTTATTGGGGCTGGTTGCCTTGAGATTCTCATTACCTTACTTTTTCCACATTCATTTCCATTCATAGCATCTTCCAATTTCAATTAGTCTATCAATCATGCCCTGTAGCACGTTTTCTTCCCTAGCCAGTAGCACAAGGTCATCTGCATATTTCACAGTGCGAATTACTTGTCCTCTTATTCTGAATCTCCATACTGTTTAAGAGCTAATTTGGTAACGTACTTGCTGAATGTGTTAAATAGACTAGGTGACAAACAGCATCCTTGTCTAGCTCCTCTCCCAATCTTCAAAGTTTTGTCTCTCCCCATGGTCCAGTCGTACTTTATCACTCTGATGCATGTACAATCTTCTTTCTCGCAATCGATTCGAGTTCTCTTTATGATCTATCAATTTTGTCTAGTTTACACGATCAAGTGCACTTTCCAGTCTATGAAGAAAGCACACAATTCTTCACCTATGCCCAAATTTCATTCTGATGTTATTCTCAAGAGAGAGAGACAAGGAGAGGAAACAAATACAAACAATTTCTTTATTTTTACATCACAGTGCATTTTTGAACATAAATATTGTTTTACATCAACCAAATGCACTTATTTATTTAAATAACACACTAAAATATGTATTAAAAATATTAGATATAACAATATTAAAAAATATTTCTATTCAAATAAAAACCAATTTGACTATTTGAAGAAACTGAATCACTTCCAGTAACGATATCAGCGACACATATTGTCTCCATCAGCCTAACTAAACTTGATATAAAGCAGACATTGTATGATAGCTATTTGTTCCCAGACACTTAATCTTGTCAGCAATGTTTTGCTTAGCGTGTAGAGACTTGCGATGACGTACATCGCTGTAAGATTTGACAGAACAATTTATTTTAAACTGTAATTATATATATATACCGAGTCGTTTATACTCATTTCTGAGTGTCGTGACCCTACTGGCACGAAGCCATAGGTTGTCATGGGAGAATTTTACCAGCAGTGGTTTCCCGTTGCCTTCCGCCGTGTACGATTCTATTCATCCTGATAGGACCGCTAGAGCGCTCTAGCAGCCGATCAGGAGACTCGGGTGAGAAATGGCGCTAAATTTTGCTTACGAAACATCTCTATTCATGCCCGTAAGGTTCTTTTACATGCCGTAAATCTACGACATGGGACCGCCGGCTTTACTTCCCCTCCGAAGGAAGTTGTGCTACGGATTTTTATCACCCTTAAAAATCCATCGACCTCGGCCGGGATTGAACCCGCGAACCTTGGGTCCAGTGGCGAGCACGCTAACCACTAGTCCACCGATTAAACTGTAATTATAACGAGTGTAAAAAGTACGCATAACTTCAGTGAACTGGTTTTGTGCTGGAGTGCCAAAGTAGATCAAATCCGTTCATTTTACAGTTAATTTAACCACACTTTCTCTACTGTGTCAGTAAGATAGCATCGAATGGTAAGATGATTATGAAATATAAATGAAAAGGAATATGAGTGGGGGCAATCTTGGCGGTACGAAGATAAACAAATTGTCTGGAAGGACTGAGGAATACCACAGTCTACTTTAGTAAAGGGTTGTAACTCGGGACCTGACTAGTGCATGATAGAATTTCTAACTAATGAATTGCACTTTTCGCTAAACTCTGAATCACTGGATGCTGCTGCCACGTCACACTTAGGCCTACCACCATCCACATCATTTTCATAAAACATTGCGACGCGGCATTTAGCACATCTGCTTAGTGTTCAGGAAGACTCAGTTTGGAATAAGCCTACACAGATTTCCATGCATGACGTTTTTGTTATATTTCTCTACACCTTCAGGCAGCGGCGCACCCAAGTGGGGCTGCCGGGCTACAGCCCCTCCAAAGCGAAATTGAAAAAAAAAACAGATTTTGTAGACAAAATGATATCAAATGTTTTACGTCATTTGCCCTTCAGCCGAAATCAGCCACTGAAATCAACTGATAGGTAGTAAATTAGAAATTTGACAAATTAAACAAAAACCTTCGGATGTCTTAGACGAAATTAAAAAAACCAAGAAGATTAGATCTTGCGATTTAAATTAGGTGAGTCACGGCACAAGTAGTTCTTTTTCAATGGCTCGACAGCCCCTTGGGGGCCTAGGCCGCCTCATTGTTCGAGGCTTCACGATCACACACTTTTTAGACACACCACACTCGGTAGGACTCCTCTGGACGAGGGACCAGCCCGTCGCAGAGACCTCTACCTGACAACATACAACAACAGACAGACATCCATGACCCCGGTGGGATTTTTTTTCCCCCTTTGATCCATTTTTGTACTTTTAAATCCTTTCGTCCTTCATGTCACTTTACGTTCCATACTACCGTCCTTAAACAACAAACACAACACAGACATCCATGCCCTTGGCGGGATTCGAACCCACGATGCCAGTAAGCGAGCGGCCGAAGACCCACGCCTTAGACCGCACGGACACTGGGATCGGCGGCACATGTAGTTATACATACATAAATGCAGTTGCAAAGTGTTATGTTAGTTATATTTATGATATGAGTTTTAAAACATAATTTGTAAAATCAAATTATATATAACCTCAGGGTCATCATCCCCCGCTCCCACTGAAAAATTCTGTGTGCGCACCTGACCTCAGGCAAATGTTGGTACAATAAAATAGCGAGCGGATCACTTGCTAGCTGAACTCCATAACTGTACATATCTGCAGTCGGCACGGCGTGGCTGCTGCTAGGCTCGCCTCGGAACGGCCAGGCCGCCTTTTACCTCTTTCAAAAACATTGTCTCTGCTGGGAGTGCATTCCTAGATCAGTGACTGTTGATACGAGACGGACAGAAAAGCATGGCGCTGCTTGCGCAGTGCTCCCCTCTTACCACTCTGCCTACTCACTCCCTCGCCAGCAGCTACCAAGTAATCCGGTAACTACTGTCCTTTACTCAAGCGAATGTATTTTACCTGCACAGCGTGGGTAGAATCCCTTAACACTCGTGACGACGGTCGGGGAGAAACATATAGATCCTGTCAAAAACATAAGTCTCTATCACTGCATGACGTAGTTTTGTTAAACAAATACTGGTCATTTGTTAGGTGTTTCGTTTATAACAAGCCCAAAGTAAAATTTATGCACCGCTCTAACTGCACAGAACACTACAGAAAAATAACTGTATTATCTCGCAGGCACAAAACACGACTGCACTTCAGCCAAATCTATTTTTAACTGGATTGCATCGGTTACTTGTCACAAACAAGAGACAGTCTACTTTTCCCAGGACAAACCACTGCCAAGGTCAACTACAAACTCCTCAGTCACAATCATTACTGTATATGTATTTCTACTTCCCAATTTCGTGTCATTCATTCCGTTCGACCTCTACAGCTGCCATGTCGCAGTAAGTAACTCAACATCCGGTGAAAGCTCTGATAATTGATTTTGTCTTCCACAGCTGCTCGCATCACTCACGGCTATCGCCACAGCCCGCCCTGGAAACAACGGTGGTGGTGGTGGTGGTGGCGGTGGATTTGGGGGCGGTGGATTTGGGGGCGGTGGATTTGGGGGCGGGTTTGGAGGTTCTGGATTCGGAGGAATTGACACATACTCAGCTCCCCCCAGTGGAGGTGGAGCCCCATCAGGTGGCTACGGGGCCCCCGCACCCCAATACGGACCACCTTCACAAGCACCCGTCGTACACAAGCACGTATATGTGCACGTTCCACCTCCAGAACCCACGTACTACGCACCACGGAAGCCTCTGCCACCCCCTCCGCCGCCACAGAAACATTACAAAATAGTATTCATCAAGGCGCCCACACCACCCCCACCGACGGTGCCCGATATCCCGGCACTCCCACCACCCGATGAACAGAAAACTCTGATCTACGTCTTGGTCAAGAAACCAGAGGAAGCACCGGAAATTCATATACCGACGCCGGCGCCAACCAAACCATCCAAACCTGAAGTGTACTTCATCAGGTACAAGACGCAGGTAAGCTCAGGATTAAGTATTTCTTTTCAATAAGAATAATATCCCATCTAAACCTTGGTCTTCCAAATGTCCTCTTTCTTCGGGTTTCATTACCAAAACTGTACATGCACCTCTCCTCTCCCACATATGAGCCACATGCCCCGCCCACCTCATTTCGAATTAATCACCCGGCTAATATGTCGAGATCAGATCATAAAGCTCATCTATTCCCCTAATATGTCGAGATCAGATCATAAAGCTCATCTATTCCCCTAATATGTCGAGATCAGATCATAAAGCTCATCTATTCCCCTAATATGTCGAGATCAGATCATAAAGCTCATCTATTCCCCTAATATGTCGAGATCAGATCATAAAGCTCATCTATTCCCCTAATATGTCGAGATCAGATCATAAAGCTCATCTATTCCCTAATATGTCGAGATCAGATCATAAAGCTCATCTATTCCCCTAATATGTCGAGATCAGATCATAAAGCTCATCTATTCCCCTAATATGTCGAGATCAGATCATAAAGCTCATCTATTCCCTTAATATGTCGAGATCAGATCATAAAGCTCATCTATTCCCCTAATATGTCGAGATCAGATAATAAAGCTCATCTATTCCCCTAATATGTCGAGATCAGATCATAAAGCTCATCTATTCCCTAATATGTCGAGATCAGATCATAAAGCTCATCTATTCCCCTAATATGTCGAGATCAGATCATAAAGCTCATCCATACTCCTAATATGTCGACAACACATCATAAAGCTCATCTATTCCCCTAACATGTCGAGATTAGATCATAAAGCTCATCTATTGCCCTGCTACGTAGTCATTCCTAGGCCAATTTCCTACATGACAGGAGAAAACAGGGGGAGGACATGACAGGAAACAGGGCAAAGGGCCACAGGACAGCTTCAGGTGCCTGAAAAGAGCAACCTGCATTGTCATCGCCGCCAGCGACTCATCGTAAACACTTTTGTACCTTGTGTATTCTACTAGCCCAGTTCCAGATTGTTGGAGGTTTATAACAGCTGCAGTGCTGAACATGTGGAGCCTGACGCCGAATATAAATTAATTTGATCAACAAGGAAGTTACGACCGTTTCAAAAGACATAGATCCTTCTTGTACTAACCACTTTTTTTGTTCAGAAACAGGAAGGCTACGCTCCATCGCAGCCCAGTTCCGGGTACGGAGCTCCCGCGCCTGGTCCTTTGGCCCCCGGGGACAGTTATGGGGCACCTGCACCTTCAGGGCAATACGGAGCCCCTAGTGGAGGAGGGCCCTACTAAGCTCCACACTGAATGAATAAACAGAAAAACAATGGCCAGAAAACGGTTCTTTGTAACTGACATGTCGTCCAGTTCTTCAGCTTGTTCGATCTTTGGATGACTGTCACAGTGCGAGTAATGGTGACGACGTAATGAAGGGGGCAAGACGGACGAGGGACTGAAACTGCTGCAGCAGTGAGAAAATTGTTCAACAGGTGATACTTGCAAAACTTAGATCACGACATAAACGTAAGAATGTAGACCAAAAGATACCAAGAATTTAGTTGCAAGTCAGCGGTGAGAGGAAATGACAAAGGAAATAATTACAAAAAACAGAGAAATTTTCTGTCCCCTGTCATAATCGTGTTTGTTTCAAATCACTCTTGAATTTTGCCCTATTAGACAATGACAATCATATTCCATATCCTGAATTTTAGAAATCTGGTCATTATAACTTAAAACGTGAGAATATGCGAGAACAAAAGTGATTCAGAGACAATTTCATTTTCTGTCCTTTCATTTGTTGACTATAATATAGCTCACTTTATGAAGTGTGTTATATGGATTTTAACGACCATCTTGTAAGCTGATGAGACGGGTACGAAAAATCTCAAACAGGCAATGTCCAGTGTACTAATTTTTGTTGCATTCAAAGATTTTGAGGCACATAACTGATGTGTTTCTAGCCATGTCGTGAGGAGCCTACACCTAAGGCCCATTCTCAATCTAAAAAAAATGCGAAGCGTAAAGCTCAATTTTGGAAATAATTTGGCGTGAATTTCCTTTTGATATGACACAGGGCGAGTCTTTAAAGAGGGTGGAAACTTTCGGTACATTAACACAAACTTCGGCCTTGTTTAGAGTAACAATTTACTAATAACTTTTTCAGTTACCTGCCATAGTCGGAAGTTTAAAACTTACACCAATTGCGTTCTAGTGTCGTGTCATAAATGTGGGCTAACCAGCGTGCACTATATTACCTCTTAAGGATTCTGGCTAAAAAAAAATGGCGATTTTGTGCCAGGGTGTGTATAAATTTATCTGATACACGAATGTAAGTGTAACCCCAAAAGTAAGATTACATTATTTCTTACATTTCCACCAACCTAATATGGAGTCATCTAGTTTCATAGTAAAGTGGTCTAAAGATTCAGTGTGTCTTTGTATCAACACTTCTACACTTGTATTATAGTTAATTTGTAACTTTTTGTAATAATATACATGAAATGTAATAAAAATATTACTTTTATACGAAACCAGGTGCATAATTTGTGTGAATTTTTAATTTCAGGTAAATTTACTTATAGCTCGAAAAGCAGCACAGTCATATGGTTTCTAAATCGACTTTGTGACACAGCACAGGAATAAACTTCACGCTTGTGTGTTTCTAATAAGACCAACAGTTTCGTTCAGTATCATGATGGCTGAAATTTCACTTTGTTCTACTTTAAATTTTGAGCGATTTAAATATTATAACATATTAGTAATCCGACCGCACTAAATATTAAATTAAAACACAGGGATACTTTTTACGATATTAATTACTGAGCATTAATTGACAATCTATAATACAATACCCAAAAAATGCACACGATTGCAACATATGATTGAAACATTAAAACTTCAACATGTTTCGATCCGTTAAGGATCATCTTCAGGGAGAAAACATAAATCAAATACGCATAAAATATCAATCATAATTAAGCTAGTGTTTCAATGTTTTAATTGTAAAATATACATTGCAACAGTGTGCATTTTTTAGACATTTTATTATAGACAGAATTTCTTATCACTAGATGTGAGATATCCCTGGGATAGTCCACGCACAAGTGTTAAGTAAGTTAAGTTAGGGCGAAAGATAAGTAAATACTTAATCTCCGAAATACGTCATACTGCGACAATTTTCGCACAGTTTTGAAGCCCATACACTACTATTTGTTGTCAGATTTGAAGACAGGCACCAGCGTTTTGCACACATTTCTGAAAGCGTTCTTCGTTCAGATCGGCAAACGTCCACTTTGCCCCACCCCCACAGAAAAAAAAATCACATGCAGCAAGATCGGGACTTCACGGAGACGATTACACAGGACCTCCACGACTAATCCACCGAGCAGCGAAATGGTTGGCGAGTCATACATGAACAGGGAAGTTAAAGTATGGCTGTGCACCATCTTACATAAAGCTCTTCATAACTGTCCCACTGACAAACAATGGCAACACGAAATATTCGCCGCGCAATGTGTCTCGTAGCGTTTACTATACCTTGTAGTATACAGTTCAGTCCACCTACGCGCAGAAAAAAGGCAACCATAAAGTAACAGCTCGGTAGGTACTGACACAGTTACTAATGTCTGATGACTAAATTGATATACATATTTGAAGATCCAGCTTCCAGCTCACAGAGAACACACAACTCCGTAAAAGGATTAAATTGCTGATGCTGTTTAGGGAAATAACCGTGGTTTATTCTCACAGTGATATAAAACACAAAGGTAAGAATTTGTTTTTAGAATTTAAATCCCATTACAGGCCTGGACAGGCCTTTATGTTTCCAGGAGTTTGAGGCTCCCAGATTTCTAGACAATCGGCACATGAATGTGGGAAGGTTGTCAGCCCTACGCATCAGCCGCCTTTACCCCCCAGAACATATTCCTGTTACTCATTTCTGTTACAGACTGATTCGACCCCATGGCCATAGTGCGACCGAAAGGAATGAAAAATTCCAATGACACCATCGGGAATCGAACCCACGACCTTCTGGCCTGTAGCGCAGTGCCTCAACCAACTGCGCCAGGAAATTGCAGGGCGTTTCAATTTTAAACCTCGAGGTAGCATGTAAGACCTAAATAATCTCTGAGTTATGAGGCATAAGCAAGCACTACAATAATTAATGTGGAATTACACGCACAGAGGTGCAAAGAAGCAGTTTGTAAAGATTGCTTGTACTGCACGTACATGACATTGACACAGAGCTCATGTGCGTGAAAGTGCGTGACAGTAATTAGAAAGGCAGGAACATTTCACGCAAGCAGATAATCCGGTTAATTACACGAAGTGAAAAAAATCGCGCACTTAAAATTCGGTGTAGCTGTTATCGCGAGTGGCAGGCAAACTGTACACCAATTAAAACACAAGGGCCTTCCAAATCCTTGCGATCGGCCACCATCATACGTATTTACTGCAGACACTACTGACAGACTTAAAACCTGATGTTATATAATACACAGGTAAAGGCAAGCTTTTTTTGTATTATATGTACACGCGGTGGCGCAGTTGGTTGAGGCACTGCGCTACAAGCCGGAAGGTCGCGGGTTCGATTCCCGATGGTGTCATTGGAATTTTTCATTGACATAATCCTTTCGGTCGCACTATGGCCCTGGGCTCGACTCAGCCTCTAACAGAAATGAGTACCAGGAATACTTACTGGGGGGTAAAGGCGGCCGGTGCGTAGGACTGACAACCTTACCACCATCATGTGCCGATTGTCTAGAAATCTGGTAGCCTCAACCTCCTGGAACCCTAAGGGTCTGTCCAGGCCTGTAATGGGGTTGCTTTACGTACCGTGCAATTTGTCATAAGTTTGAGTTAAACCAACTAACGCACAAGAATTATTAACAAAGTATATTTGTAACCCCTACATAAGTTTCGGCAATCAAGTTGCCATCCTCAGGGGGCGCGTCAAAGAATCACAAGTACCTACGGCACCCAGAAGGCAAGCTTCACCATATAACATGCCACGAAGACAAACAGGATTGGGGGTAGGGTTGTAGCTCTACTCTTTCTTCAACCTCGGTGCTAGATGGGGTGGTTGGTCAACACCATGCCCCGGCCTCTTTACCTCCAGGAGAGACCCGGTACCCCTTGTGCAGGTAGCTGGGTAGACCTCGGGGCAGGTCTTGAGTAGTAGGAAAATCTGTGGCAACTCTTGATAACACTTAGTTTGACTTAAAGTAGCTCAAGACAGGGCCTAAAGGCGGAATGTTTTTAACAGGGCGATAAGATATTTTGTGTCACTTCTCTACCACCTAATTATTACGTGCTCGAAAAAGCTCCTGCACAATGGACTCTATTAGTTTAACACGTCTGACGGTATTCGCCACTGCAAACGTATGCAGAAAAATTAAGACAGTGCACTACAACGTAACATTGTGGCGCGTTCGCGTAACCATTGGTGCCGTGGAAAAACAATAAGTATTACATATTCTGAGTGTGTGTCTGTAGCCTTAGTTATCCAGCATGCAAAGCGCATGCGCCATATTATATTGTCATCTGTGGCCTGTCTGGCTCTACCATATTTTTCCACATTATCTCATAAACGGCACGATTTTCGGAAAAAAGTTATTGAACATAAAATGTGTGTTTTGATTTTCTCTACAAATTTTGTCTGAAAAATTTATAATTCTAAGAAGAATTTAGCGAGATATTATCATAAATATACTTAGGTCCTCATGTAAAGTACCCGTTATTCTTGCCAGGTGTTAATCAAAGTGGAATTTCCCGACAGATGTTTTTAAAAGTCCTCACATATTGAATTTCGTTGCAATCCGTCCAGTGAGAGCCAAGTTGTTCCAAGCGGACAGATGGACAGGCAGATATGACGAAGCTAACAGTCGCTTTTCGCAATTTTCCGAAGGCGCCTAAAAAACGCCCAGTCTCCTGATGTAGGGCCTACTAATTACGGCACTTTCTCCAAACCAGGTGTGATGTTGTGACGCTATATCTTAGTCACCTGGTCGTCGTGAAGCACGCAGTGGCATTTCATGACTGCGCTGCCAGAGACTTGTTTGTGTAAAAAAAATTGCACCTTAAACATAATATTATTCATTCCGTACTTATTAACTCTATATTTATAGTCCGACAAATGTACAATTTAATCACATTAATTGTGTAATTTCACTGTCCTACATGTTTCGAACCCTTAATTTGGGTTCATCTTCAGGGACTCGTTATCTCAAATCACACACTATTTACACCAAGTGGTACGATTGTAGGACATGTAGGACAGTGAAATTACACAATTAATGTGATTAAATTGTACATTTGTCGGACTTTAAATATATAAATTGCACCTTGTCAAGGCTAAACTAACTTTAAGACAGGACAGACTTCATTCCGAGTAGCCGATCCAGTTGCTTCCTCAAAATTAAAACTTTATTTTCAACAGATGTTAAACATCTATAATAAGACAACAAAATACCTTCCTTCTTCTTTATAAAAGTAATCACAAGATAAGTTTTTAAATAAATTTTTCATTCTCAGATATAGGAACATTATTTTATCTGACAACAATCGCTAGTCACCTCCCATCGGCAATTCAACGTGCAATATACAGGGAGTTCCAACGAGTGACTGTGCAGATGCTGCTACTACTGTAGTTATGTAGCAATGTAAGACGTAGCAAAACTGGCGTTACGTGGTGATGAACAATCACAAAAAATGCAAAACTCACATGCAGCTCGCCAGCAAAACGCTACTTGCCTACTGTGTGCAGTTGTCGTGTGTTGTGTGGACAGTGACTGTCGAACGTCCTGTAATTACGATACATTAATGATCGCGCAATGTGTTTCTAGCAGTGACGTTTCGGAATTTCATTCGTAAGGTGTCCGTTTAAAATATGGAGTAAGCCAAATTATAGTTATTATTTTCATGGTTTTCCTCAGACCTATTTAAATGCCGACATATTACCTTAAAATAAGCGACGACTGCTCTCCTTCCACATCAATTTTTCATACTCATTTTCATTCAATCATTTTGCACTAAGTAGTCACAGTTAATGAGAGCGTCGTTAAATAAACGACACGCTAAAATGAAAAGTAAAGCTGTCCCTATACACTCCATGAAGACATATAAGAAGTGTGGGGTATAGCTCCACTCATTTTTAACTTTGACACTAAATGGAAGTCAGTGGGCAACATCACGTTCTGGTCGTTTTTTCCACTGGAAAGAACCACGGTACACATTGAACAGGAGGCTGGAAGGACTTCATTGTTTTTATGGATCTTTTGGGAAAAAAAAAATATTTTGCCCCTACTGGGATTCGAACCCCGGACCGTCCAACCCGCAGACTAGTCACCATACTGACTATAAGATCAGGCTCAAATAAACTACATACAGATACGAATATGCCATAATCACACTCGCTTAACAGGCTTTAGCAGGAAACAATTTGTTATATTATACGAGAACTTGTGCCAGGAAAGTCTTAATTATTCACTGCATGAATTCTTATTGGAACTCTTTCATATTTCTCATTCTTTTTGTTTCGTAATCCTTGTTCACTTTCTAAGAAGACATCCGGAGAGATTACGAAGCGGGTTCCTTTTTTGTACAACGTTGAAACATGCAGCTACTGCAACCACTACTTGGCCTGCAGCTGTGGGAATGCTTTCTTTCCTTAATAACCGTTTAATTAGGCTTTACGTTTGTGTTGGTAAAAGCAAAGCAATCCCATTAGAGGCCTGGACAGGCCCTTAGGGTTCCAGGATGTTGAGGCTCCCAGATTTCTAAACAATCGACACATGATGGTGATAAGGTTGTCAGCCCTACGCACCGGCCACCTTTACCCCCAAGGAAATGTTCCTGTTACTCATTTCTGTTAGAGGCTGAGTCGACCCCACGGCCATAGTGCGACCGAAAGGCTTATGTCAATGAAAATTCCAATGACACCAACGGGAATCGAACCCGCGACCTTCCGGCTTGTAGCGCAGTGCCTCAACCAACTGCGCCACCGCGTGTACATATAATACAAAAAAAGTTTGCCTTTCCTTGTGTATTATATATTGCCGCCCCTTGGACTCTGCCGTCGGCAAAGGCCACATTACGTGCTACCTCCTGCCTCCCTCCCACCCCTCTAGCTACGCCACTGGTCTGAGGTAAATTTCATACACACGGCGTTTCGATAGTCGAGCCTACTCCCACAAAAACATGCGACTTAATTATACCTCAAGAATGGACAATTTTTTTTTCTATGGCTCGACAGCCCTATATGGGCCTGGGCCTCCTCGTTTCGTCGAGCTTTCACGATCTCACACATTTGAGACACACCACAGTCGGTAGGACTCCTCTGGACGAGTGATCAGCGAATTACCAACGAAATAAAGAGTAATGAATAAACCGTTGTTACAAACATTTGTTTAAACGTTAATTTCTGAATTTACCTCCACAGTGTATCAGCTGTTACAAACACAAGTATTCGGAAGTCTAGTACCTTCTACAGAAACAAGTCTGCAAACCGACTACATACTTCTGTGTAAGACTCCATAAAATTACAGACTGCTTGTACTTGGGTTCAGGCTTCCGCCGATATGTTGATGAGATCTGCGCTCTTCTGGGATATTACGCAGCATCGACTGGTAATCCTTTACCGACGTTTCGGGACAGCCCATCTGTCCCATCTTCAAGGGAATATGGGACGGATAGGTTGTCCCGAAACGTCGGTAAAGGATTACCACTCGACGTTGCGTAATATCCCAGAAAACAGCAGATCTCTGCTTGTACTTGATTCTAAAGCTGATTACAATTATATACTTGTGTTGTCCAGTAATGCACACAGGCTACATATTTCAAATGTAGGCAAAACTAAAAACGTTCGACTTGGGTAATTTACGTGTTCAAAATATTTTGTTACGTCTCACTGGCTTATAATATAAATTTAAATATGTTAGTAATGTTTTGAAGAGCGTACCTGCTTTCTGGGTGTTCCTGGTGGTGTTGGTGAATTTGTCCCGGATTTCCAGCGATATTGGAAAAAATATAATTTGCCGATGTTTTACACTGCTCGCTTTAAACACCACATATCACATCTTAAAACACTGAAACACCACATATCACATCTTGAAACACTGAAACACTCTCACTTTAGAACAAACTTATCATACTTGAAAAGGTATAAATTTTTCACTTCACTATGTCGTTTGTTTATATTATGCATATCGCGCATTGTTAGTCTATCATACATCTATTTAACCAACCAATACACACTTATTATTCTTTGTTATACAATACAGTTTACCACACAACTAGCCCGACATGTTTCGAATCCGTATTTTAGGATCATCATCAGGGACTTGGATTGTGAATTACACAAATTACAAATCAAAATAATGGTACATTTGAAAAGTACAAAAGCTAAGATGTAGGATATCTCAGTTGTTTTCTGGGTCCACTGTGCGTCAGAAGTTTTGTGTCTACGTGTAGAAGGCTAGGACAGTACTCAGAATTTGTGTGTCTACTTGTAGAAAGCTAGGACAGTACTCAGAATTTGTGTGTCTACTTGTAGAAGGCTAGGACAGTACTCAGAATTTGTGTGTCTACGTGTAGAATATTAGTAGTTTTAAACTGTACCATTATTGTTGATTTGAAATTTGTGTAATTTACAATCCAAGTCCCTGATGATGATCCCAAAATAGGGATTCGAAACATGTCGGACTAGTTTTATGGTAAATAGTATTGTATAATAAAGAATAATAAGTGTGCATTGGTTGGTTAAATAGATGTCGTTTGTATTTGTAAAGTACTCTGTTAATACTTCCTACACAAACTAACCGACAGACATCTTGTCTATTCCGACACACAACTTCACTACAACCTACGACCACCACGTATTTTTCCCTGAAACGTCAATGTAATTCGCTACGACAACCGGCACAACAGAATAATTTATTACTAAACCTGAGGCCCGCAGTACTTTCAAAGCAAAAGTAACAATTTTAACAGCAGAATGTAACAAACTCCACGAATCCTGCCGCATTAATCTCTTAACTCCAGTAGTCTACCACGAGCACGTATCACTCCGCATGCCACAGTACCTCCCCCGGACAAGTAACTACTTGTGCCTCTATAGGCCTACCGAGTTTAAAAATCATGTCCTTCTTCAAACAGCATTTGAATTACACAATAAACGTCTTTGCTATAGAGCTGATGTAAAACCAATATCTGCAAGAACGTCATTTAACAGCCTTCACATTTGTCATTCTTTAAACGGTTAATGAAACTCATGATATACAGAGACACTTTGATTAGAGTAGTACAACCACCTGGTAGGCTAAAGGATAAGGAGTTGCAAAGATAAAAATGATCTCTGGCAAAGGCCGTGTCGCTACTGTTTCGTATGCAGGTGTTTGCTCTGTGGGGAAAGCCTTGCTGCAAAAGAGCTCGTATTTTTCATCTAGGAAGGACCCATTTTCTGTTCCACAGCAATAGGGGTAGGGTATTACACCTACAGACGGAAATATATGTTATGACGCAATACCATCAGACAGTTACTGGATATACATCAAATTAAAAGCATTCTCTCATAGGCAGAGTACCCACTGAGCTTGAAGATATTCCTGCTACTGTAGCATGTTTAGTGGAACACTTCAGTCTTATAAGGCGCCTTCGCAAAACTGCGAAAAGCGACTATTAACTTCGTCATCCCTGCCTGTCTGTCCATCCGCGTGGAACAACTCGGCTTCCAATCGACGGATTTTCATGAAATTTCATATTTGAGGATTTTTCGACACTCTGTTGAGAAAATTCAAGTTTTGTTAAAATCTGACAAGAATAGGGGGTACTTCACATAAAGATCTATTTACATTTATGAGAATATCTCGCTTAATCCTTCTTGGAGTGAGAAATATTTCGGATAAAAGTTGTAGAGAAAACCAAAACACACATTTTATGTTCAATAACTTTTTCCCGAAAATCGTGCCGTTTTGAGATATGTGGAAAAGTTTGGTAGAGCCGGACAGGCCACAGATGACAATATACACTAATATGTACTAATGTGTACGGCGCATGCGCATTGCAGGCTGGATAACTAAGGCTATAGACACACACTTCGAATACGTAATACTTATTGCTTTTGCACGGTAACAATGATTACGCGAACGCGACTTATTGTTACGTTATTTGTACACTGACTGTCTTGTTCATATATAGCAACGTTGTAACCTATCTAACAAGCAATAAGTATCAGTCTGAGACAAAATATATTTGTTATGGGGAACCAACAGCTGTTGATTCTCTGTAACAAACATAAGTTGTGTTACACGCAGTTGTATTGGTTTTTACATATCTAAAACAACGGGATGCGTCGTGTTAAGATACAGTACGTAAGTCATCCTGTGACTAAAACTGTGGAACTGTAAGAAATTGAGTTTAGTTTTATAGAAGTTTTGTTGATTTAATACATTATTAAATATAGGAAAGTAAATGATGTCAAAATCCCAAGGTTGTTCAGAGCATCACACTGTTCCTCGCTGCCGGCGACACTCGTAATGATTATGATGGGAAGAACATGTAGCCTGAATGTGTGAGAAAAGTAATTTCTGTGATACACGGCAGTGGAGAGCGACAACGTAGACAATTGAGAGACAGCTGGAACTTGAACATTATAATGGTTCTTAGTGAAATACATTGACGTGGTTGGAGGTGCATGTAAGTGGCTTTAGTATGGACAGTTTTGGACTTACTGGTTCTAGTACAAGACAGTTTTTTGTGGTGAAGGGCCCCGCAGCAGATGCTACGGACGCACCGCAGCATTGAGGCTTACTGTTATTATTGTTATTATTATTATTATTATTATTGATTAGTTTTTTCGTTTTTCCGTGTAATGGGGCACCGGTGGAATGAAACTGACAGGGGGAAACCGAAGTACTCGGGAAAAACCTGTCCCAGTGCCACTTTGTCCACCACAAATCCCACATGGACTGAAGGGCCTCCGCGGTGAGAGGCCGGCGACTAACCGCCTGAGCCATGGCACGGCCGTACAAGACAGTTGGCTTCATTTAATAATTTGAACACCATAACCGCCTGAGCCATGGCACGGCCGTACAAGACAGTTGGCTTCATTTAATAATTTGAACACCATAACCGCCTGAGCCATGGCACGGCCGTACAAGACAGTTGGCTTCATTTAATAATTTGAACACCATAACCGCCTGAGCCATGGCACGGCCGTACAAGACAGTTGGCTTCATTTAATAATTTGAACACCATAACCGCCTGAGCCATGGCACGGCCGTACAAGACAGTTGGCTTCATTTAATAATTTGAACACCATAACCGCCTGAGCCATGGCACGGCCGTACAAGACAGTTGGCTTCATTTAATAATTTGAACACCATAACCGCCTGAGCCATGGCACGGCCGTACAAGACAGTTGGCTTCATTTAATAATTTGAACACCATAACCGCCTGAGCCATGGCACAGCCGTACAAGACAGTTGGCTTCATTTAATAATTTGAACACCATAACCGCCTGAGCCATGGCACGGCCGTACAAGACAGTTGGCTTCATTTAATAATTTGAACACCATAACCGCCTGAGCCATGGCACAGCCGTACAAGACAGTTGGCTTCATTTAATAATTTGAACACCATAACCCGGAGTGCCTTATTTTGTAAATATTCACTACGACCTGAACGGCCAGAGTTCAGTTCTCGGGAGGAGCATAGCTTTTCGCCAGACTCCAACGCAGCGTCTACCTGGACTTCTACCCTCGTATGGCCAAGTGATAATTTGCCCCCCTTTACCTGCCGATCTCGTCGAATTTATACCAAAACCTTCCGTGGAACACAAAGAAACAAGAATTCAATCGGCCTAAGCAATAATCCCTTACGCGTTCTATGCACGACGTCTAAACGTAAGACAAATGCGTAGAACATGCGTGTTAGTTGTCAGGACCGCATGTTTATTTAAAATAAATTCAGTGGAACCAGATATTAGAATACATGCGAAATATTATTAGCAGAATATACTTTTTGTGCACATCTATACACTTTAAACCCCACAACGACTGTGACTTTACTTGGGCAACACGCCGGGAGGTGATTGTCATCTGTCTGCAGTGCTAACACGAATCTTGGTGGCCACGTATTTAAAGATGAGCGCGAAGTGGAAACAGTTGTAACATGAAGCGATAAAGGAGGCCATGGACTTCTATGAGCAGAGAATGGAAAAGTGTGTCCCGCTGTAAGATAAACGCCTGCATTTTGGCGACAACTCTGTTGACAACTATTTTGAGACCAGCAGGATGAAATGTGAACTGTACTTATTAGAGTTTAAAATAAGGGGAACAAAATATATGCAATGTAAAATTATTTTCTGATCGACCTCCTTACATGAAGCTATAATCAGGTTATAAGCTTTCTCGACAAGACATGAAATGTATGTGTAACGTAATATTGTGGCGCGTTCGCGTAACCATTGTTGCCGTGGATAAGCAATAAGTATTACATATTCTAAGTGTGTGTTTGTAGTCTTAGTTGTCCAGCATGCAAAGCGTATGCACCGTATTATGTCGTCTGTGGCCTGTCTGGCTCTGCCATATTTTTTCAATTTATCTCATATAAGGCACGATTTTCGGAAAAAAATATTTGAACACAAAATGTGTGTTTTGGTTTTCTCTGCAAGTTCGTATCAAATATTTCTCATTCTAAGAAGAATTTACCGAGATATTAACATAAATGCACATAGGTCTTCATGTAAAGTGCCTGTTATTCTTGTCAGATTTTAATAAAAGTTTAAATATGTCGATAGGTTTTCAAAAAATACTCAAATATCAAATTTCATGAAAATCCGTCCAGTGAGAGCCGAGCCGTTCCATGCAGACGGACGGTCGGACGGACAGACAGACATACGGACAAACAGATGTGACAAAGCCAATAGTCGCTTTTCGCAATTTTGCGATCGCTCCTAAAAATGGCTCGTTGTACAAAGGATTTTTATAAATTTCAAATTACCCTCAGTATGTTCTCCTACTTTATGTAAGGCCCTTCTCAAAATACCTTGTTTGATGCTTAAATAAATGTAAACACAAGGCATTTGTGGCTGTGACTAAGTTTGAAACACGAGCTATGAATGTCAAAGGCAAGAGCGCCATGCTAAATAGCAAAGAATACATTTTAAGAACATGTGTACTCATGTAGAATACATCATTCCACATGAGTTCCTTTCTAAGACGCGCGTCAGAATCGTCTTAAACGTGTGTAATGAGTGCAAAGCGGATGTTGAACCGCATGCTCGAATTAATCTACATTGGCCACTTAAGTGGGAAGAGCAGAGATTTCCACTGACGTATTGTGGAGTTACTGGGATGTCAGTCATGCTGGTCACGGTTCAGGGCAGCACGAAACGTCCCGAAAAAATTTATGACATGTAAAACGTTCAGTCCGGAACAGTGGTTGGTAATAAAATCTCGTATCTAAAGCAGTGGTATTCAACCTGGGGTACGCGAAGACATCTTAGGGGGTACGTAAAATTTAAAAAATGTATATATTATTTCATGATAAACACTGAATAATCAGGGCCAGATTTAGGGTTAGCCACAAGTGACCCGGACGTAAGGACATGCGATTTGGGAGCGCCATTTTTTCCCCTCTCTCTCTCTCTCCTTTATGTGATTCTTATCTGGGCGGCTAGTTTCATTTTATCCCACATAGTGCGTTGGAACGTGACTGAACACTGTTGGACGGATTAACGTTTTGCCTAATACTGTTTTTCACTTCTTTTAACCATACAATGAACCTACTTCGAAACATTGTTGGGGCAATAAACAAACAGACGCACTCCTTCATATTACCTTGTTCTTTGACAATGGCCGCTGCCGTCATTTAATAGCTTGATTCTCCTTTTTTTCTTTTAAAACTTACTATTTAATATATTATTTTGGATGTAATGTATTTAATTTATTTTAGATGTAGATTATAGACTATGTATAACTTGAATTATGCAACAACAATTTTGGGGGTACAAAGTTGAAGAGAAATTATATCTGGGGGTACGCGAACAAAAAAGGTTGAATACCACTGATTTAAAGCAACTGCTCGGAATATGCATAACAGTAAGTACTTAACTAGTATTTTTCCCTGAAGATGGCGGTAGAGGGCAACTTGATGTTAGAGCCATCTATACTTGTAGGAGAGAGATGTATGCTTGAATGTTGTTAAGATTCGCATTTCATTCAACAGATGGCGAGACAGTACAGAGAGAGGTTTCAGGCTTCCGCCGCGGGATAGTCAAAGTCTTCGCTCCTCTGGGATGTTACGCCTCGTTGGCTGTTAATTAATTACCGACGTTTCGGACAAATTTCAGTACCATCTTCAAGGGCCAAGGAGTCCCACCTGCTTGGCCCTTGAAGATGCGATTGCGATGCAAGTTACTTACAGTAACCGGCTGCCGTCTGCATCCCAACCTTTCATTACAACAAGGCGTCATCTCCATATGCCATTTGACGTTTAGTAACCACTGAAGAGGAAAAAGCAGCACTGGGTAAAACAGGCATACAAATAAAAGAAACCAATAAATATAAGCCTAAATATAAAATAGGTTTTCCTGAAACTAATTTCTGGAAAATCGCTTCTTTCCAAACGAGCCTAATGAGATAACTCTGTAATTGCCTCCGCTGATTGAAAATAGTTTCGTGCCATTTACTCTTACTTTCCAATTCTTCTCATTTCCGTTTTCAATTAAAAATTTTAATTGTGTATATATTTACATTCTTTAACAAAAGGCATCGACAAATTATATATTTAAATATAATACAACATGTAGGCCTACTGTCACTTATATTAAGAGATAAAATATTATTTTTATATGTTTTGATATCAACTAAACGTCTTCCAGTCATAAACGCAGTCACTTAAGAAGAAATATAATTTATAAACATGCAGTGTTGTTGTAGTCTGTGGTCTTTTGGGTGATTACACGGCGTCGTGAGGTAATTATTTCCTTCGTGGAATCTCGACCCGTGAAGATGGGACCGACACGTTGTCCGAAACGTCGGTAAATAATTACCTCACGACGCCGTGTAATCACCCAAAAGACCACAGATTACATCAACATCGCGGCGGAAGCCTGAAATCAATGCAGCATTGTTCTTTTATACAGGGTTATTCATAATTCCCTGACACATTTCATAAAATCGGTACACTTGAATGGCGGAAACGATTCTAACACGCCACCTACAGACGGAAAGAGAAACTCTCCAAGTTTTCTTTGCACACCTCATAAGTGCTCTCTATGTCCGCCCTTTGTGACAAGGCAGAAATCAAGCCGATAATCCATTTCCGCCCAAAACCCGCTGCAGCAAGTCACGATCGATTTCTGAGACAGCAGCGATGATTCTTCTTCGCAGCTCAGGCAGATCCTGTAGTGGAGGCGGTAGAAAGGCCTTAACATATCCCCATGGCTTTAGGTCAGGCGATCTTAGTGGCCAGCGAAGCAGCGCCTGGTCTACTGCAGCGGGTATTGGCGGAAGTGGACTATCGGTTTGATGTCTGTCGTGTCAGAAAGGGCGGACACGTAGAGAACTCATGAGGTAGGCAGAAAAACTTGCAGAGTTTCTCTTTCCATCTGTAGGTCGCATGTTACAATCCTTTCCGCCCTTCAAGTGTATCGATTTTATGAAAAGTGTCAGGGAATTATGAATAACCCTGTACATTCTCATTTAAATCTAAAGCGGATTTATTGTGCGTAACTGTACTTACTGGAAACATATTTATTTGTGACATACTCTTCTCTTTTTTAAGCTTAAATTATATCTGATTATCCGAGAGTTATGTGTGGAAAGAACGACATAGTCCCTTATTATCCGAGACCTGAAATTCAAGTATGTCCTTGAACATAGGCATTTTGATCCTAAGGATGCTTCCTGCTCATACTCAGTACTGAGGAACTGTCACTGTGTACCCGAATAACAAATAGCTAACATTTCATGTCCCTAGTTGATAGAAATTGGCCTTAAGATGAGAAGTCGCAACACGCACAAAATTTTAGACAGAATCCGATATTAACACTTAGCGAATACCAAAGTCTCTGCGTAGTTATGGCTTTCAGTTACTCAAACCTAGAATAGGACCTTCTAAAACAAGATTTCTATTTCGATGTGTGATCTAAAATCAAATTATATTCTTCTTCTACTTTAGCCACGTAATATCTGTGTGGTCCTCTAAATCCTCCTTCTTTCGTGCCTTTCATCTTCCTCTTTTCCTTCGCTTATTCTATCCACAGGTGTTGTCATCTCTTCTTAGGTACAAGCACAGCGATCTTCACAGCTACACGACTATTACCTACAATGGTAGTCTCAAACTTTTCAGTTTCAACGTTTCTTCAAAATTACGGTCTTCTGGAATATAACGCCGTGTAGTTTGGTAGGTACCAACGTTTCGGAGAAAACTGTTGCGTCTATCCTCAAGGTAGAATAGTCTTCTGACCCCGCAGGAACCTCAAAAACCATTGGCCTTTTCTTGCTTTGTCAAATCATGTAAGCTTACTTTTGATGACGAACACGAAACCTCGCATTTATATTGCGTCTGTTTCTATCGCTTCATGTCTATAACTCACTATATATTCTACTGCTGTTTAATAAACAGGGCGTTTTTGTTTTCTGGGCGCAACAGCCCAAATCGGGCTTAGGCCGCCTCTTTTCCAAGGTTTCTAAATCACACACAATTAGACACACACACACACACACACACCCTGTAGGACTCCTGTGAAAGAGTGTGAGCTCTTCGCAGGGGCCGCTTACTACACAACACACAACAAACACAACAGACGAATATCCATGCCATCGTCTGGATTCGAACCCGCGATCCCAGTAATCGAGCAGAATCCCCCCCCCCCCCCCAATGTCTCGACAGCCCCTTGGGGGCCTAGGCCGCCTCAATTTTCGAGGCGTCACGATCACACATTTTAGACACACCACACTAGGTAGGACTACTCTGGACGAGTGATCAGCCGTCTCAGAGACCTCTACCTGACAACACACAACACTCACAACAGACAGACATCCATGCCCTAGGCGGGATTCGAAACTGTAGTCCCAGCAAGACACGACCGCAGACCCACGCCTTAGACCGCACGGCCACTGGGATAGACATCGAACAGCATACCCTCTCTTATTGCGTACAATTTCACCCACGCACGCTTATTCCTGCCGATATATGAGGACAGTTACACGTTTAAGTGTTACACATACATTCACAAATTTCAATCAACAAATTAAATCCTGTCCACGTTGATTGCACGCTGTCACTAAGAGCTGTGTCGTGCGAAATGCTTCAGTAATTAGTTAAACTGTAGACGATTTCGTAGTGGATACCTGCTCTATGTACTGGAGAGGGGTACTGTCATATCCGTCCGCACATAACCAGCCACTCTCCAGTATCCACTACAAAATCGCCTAAAATTTAATCATTTTTATGCATTTTATATCTTAACATATAATATATTGTTAGTTCTATTTGTGTAATTCGTACTCTTACACAATTCCCTGATGATATTCCCAGGAGGGATCGAAACACGTTGGATTAGTCTACAGATATTGTAATATATAATATCTAAAATAATAAGAGTGCGTATTGTTGGTTTGAGTGTTGTGTACTCCCTTATTCATTTGGTCACATGTTGCGTAGGAACTGCCTTCTAAAACACGCTATTGAAGGAAATATAGAAGGAATAAGTGACGGGAAGAAGAGGAAGAAGGCGTAAGCAGCTACTGGATGACCCTAAGGAAATGAGAGGGTACTGAAAATTAAAGGAGGAAGCACTAGATCGCACTCTGTGGAGAACTCGCTTTGGAAGAGGCTACGGACCTGTCGTAAGACAGACTGCAGAATGAACGAATACACACACACGTGGATATACATATATGTAAATAAATATTTTTATTTATATATGTGGTATACGTACACACTTATGCGTATATACACACACACAATTTACTTTTGTTTGGGCCTTTAAATCAGCTCCTTGCTGAAGCTACTTTGGCACTGATATAGGGTTCTTCATGTACACTGCAACTGTGACGATGGAGTTGAGCCCAGAATGTTTCTGCAAGGATATGGTTAGTCTTATCACACGATGGGATAAATGCCTTCACGGTTAAGGCGATTTGTTAAAAACAGAACAAAAGTGTGACTTGATTGTCGCGTAATATCACGACAGCGCAACTGAAGGACTTACTTTGTGTCTGTGTGTTCACATCACGTTCAATTGTTCCGGTTGATATATGTTCCATTTTAGTCGCGGTCGAGGGACTTCATATGCCCAGTTCTCTGATTTTAATCAAATATCAGGCAGCCGACAACACATCAAGCAATTCTAACAGCCACTAAGAAAACAACGCCCTGAACTGAAACCCATAATCTAGAGAAACCTGTTCATAAGCAACATAACAACTGTCACGAATATATCTTGAGGAAGAGAAGCATGTGCTTCCTAGTCGAAACTGTAGAAGCATAACGGGCATAGGTCTCGGTTTAAGCATTCTTCCGTCTGGTGGGCAACTTTAAATACAGGATCATCGTAAAAGAATGCCGGGATTATAAAAACCTATCACTTAAAAACTGTTAAACATATCGAAATGATTCAAGTGTTAAAACGTGACAAAGAAGGTAAGTTTTGGACATGCTTAGTTAATGGGTGAGGGTAGCGAGAGAGCGACCTTGAGAGCCTTGAATGAGAAGTTCCCCAACGCCTGGATTGGGAGGGCGGACCAATTCCGTGGCCTCCCAGAAGCCCAGATCTTACCCCGATGGACTTTTTTTTTGTGCGGATATGTCAAGAACTGTGTGTATGGTGAAATGGTTGGAGATCTCCAGCACCTACGGGATAGGATCGCAACTGTAACTCCAGACATAATTCAGCGGACTTGGCACGAGATCGAATACAGTCTTGATGTCTGCCGAGCGACAAATGGAGAACATACCGAAACATACTAAGGTAAGACAAAAACTTCAGACACTCCTTAGCATTTTAACACTTGAATCATTTCGATATGTTCAACAGTTTTTGAGTGACACGTTTCTATAATCCCTGCATTCTTTTTCGATGACCCTGTGTATACTGTAAGCTTCCATGGAGTGACAGTTCTACAGAATACTTTCATACTCAACACTCTGCAACATTTGTAGCAGATACACAACTTGAATCGATACAGGGTGAGGCAGCATTTCTAAACATACACTAGTCGAGCTCACAGTTTATTAAAATTTATTCAAAGTAATATGAATTGAAAGACAAATGTTTGTCATTATTGAGGAACATTACAAAAAGTTACTCTTAAAAACGACACTTCTCAGATATCGTCAATCAAGATTGATGCACTGATAAACTCGGTTCATAACACTTCCATTACCAGGCATGACAGGTGATAGGGCACTTCTTTCTTCATAAATTCTTAGTTTGAGATTTTGTAAAGTCTAACGAACGTGTCTGAAACACTCGTCTTGCCAAATAGCCACATAAAAATAAATCACAAGCCAACAGATCGGGCGAACGAGCCCGAGAAGGAATGTTGCCATACGCAGTGGCGCAGTTGGTTGAAGCACTGCGCTACAAGCCGAAAAGTCGCGGGTTCGATTCCCGATGGATTCACTGGGATTTTTCATTGACTTAATCCTATGGCCTGAGTACCTGGGAGTGAAGGCGGTCGGTGCGTAGGGCTGAAAACCTTACCACCTTCATGTACCCATTGTCTAGAAATTCTGTAGCCCGATGATTTCGAACTCTGTATTTAAAATTACTGTGCCATTTCACATTCAAAAATTTATAGGCCTAGTTGTTTTGTTAACATAGAGTTATTTTAAGGATTAAAATTTATTTCCTTTTTAGAAGTGAATTATTTACTCCTATAAGTATGAATTTAACAGGAGACGGTTTATCATTCTCTTTGCTATCAGACTGCAATCGTACGCTACGTCGCTCTCATGCCATAATAGTGTTTAATTTCTTACACAGATGGCAGCTTTGTGTTTAAAACTACGCCATCTGATGGATAAAGATTTAACGTAATTCACTGTTCTAATGGAGAAACACAAAAAAAAATGCATAAAGAAATGAAAGTAATACCCGTTGAATTTAAACGGACAATTCCACTTATACGCAAAGAGTATTCACATATTGCGGCTCGACATTAGTAGCTAATTAGACTTGCATATGGAGGCGTGGCTCCACTCTTTGTGGCGATTTCCAGAGGTTCTTTTTTTTGGCAGTGACTAACAAAGCGCCTTAAGCAAATGGAGAGAAAAATATTCTCTTAAAATTATCCCGCAGGATATGCAACCTTCCAGAAAATAATAAAAACTGGTCTTGGTTTGGCGATCGTGAGTCGGTCGAATACATGATCTGGTGCCTCGTGGAGCTGTTCCGTTAGCAATGCGCGAAGTGCTAACTGGAAGTCACGTTTTAATCTCTTTGTAGCTAAAAAGTTCCAACACCGCTGCTTTCCTTTCGTACGTAGACAAATCGAGTGAAAGTACAGCCATCATTGGATGCGTCCCAACATGACACATGTCATGGGAAAAGTGGCACATGGTACTCACACGAGTCCTCATTTGTTAACACACTGCCTGCCACGTTAGAAGAAAAAATGACAGTCGGCGGGGGGGGGATTTGGATTTTATAACTGCTGTAAATGTTGCGTGTTCCATAAAAACGGCGTCTGCAGTAGTGGATGCGGCTTAGGTGTCTTGCCTACGGGTAATCTTACACCGACTGACCGACTGATTTCGCAACAAAATGTCTAAAAAGATAACTAACTAACTACATGGGGCAGAGTCATTCAGATAATAGTCCTATAGAAATTCTTCGCTTTGAAAGTAGTTCGAAAGTCCATTACCTTGTCCACAAGAGCCCAATTTTTTCCCCCCATGGCGCAAAAGCCTCTAGTGGGCTAGGGCCTTCTCAGTGTCGAGGCTTCAGGATCACACTCAGACACACCACACTCGGTAGGACTCCTCTGGACGAGTGATCAGCCCGACACAGAGACCTCTACCTGACAACACACAACACTCACAAGATATAAATCCATGCCACCGGCGGGATTCGAACCCACAATCCCAGCAAGCGAGCGGCCGCAGATCTATGCCTTAGACCGCGCGGTCACTGGAATCGGCACAAGAGATCAATGGTCCTTATAAGTAAAGTTTTCCCTGCCCACGGAATGAAGGTACATAGGGGGAGTAGAGGTACAGCTCCACTCATTGTTAACCCTAGCACTAGGTAAAGGTTCGTGGTTAACTTCACGCGTCTGCTGGTTCACACCCGGAAAAGAACTCTGGTACCAACTGGGTGGGCCCCAGAACCGGTCTGGACGTTTTGTTGAAGAGATTCGAACTGCACACCGTCCAGTCCGTAAGAATAGTCGCTATACCGACTAGGCTCCACCGGCTCCACTGGTGCTATCATGAGCCAGCTGAATCTAGCCCACACTCTCCTACTTTACTGCGGTTCATGCAACGTCAGAACCAGATGTGAGCAGTGGCTACGTACAGACAGACACCTGGCACAAAGCTTTGGTGAAATGGTTTGAAACCTCGTGGTTGTCAGCGTGCAGAAATAATGGCCGACAATGAGAGTGAAAACATTTAAAAGTAACGTCTATAGGTCTACTGAAGAAGCAGATCTTCTGGGATGTGAGACTGTGTGACTGTTTACCGACGTTTCGAAATAATGTAGTGCCTTCATACACAACTGAATCCTCAACAAAACTGCTATGTAAGCCTCAAATCTCACAAACAAAATTACTGGTATAATAGCTTTTATTTTAACCAACATATGCACTACACCTTTGTCGTCATATATACCCCTACATAAGTTTCGACTACTTATTAGTCAAACAAAACGCCTCTCCGACTACGTAGGCTTGGTACGAGCTGGACCGCTTGTGTCAGTGTGGTCAGGTCACACAGGAAACAAGAAACGGCGGTCAGGTCTCAGTAATCAGAGGCTAGTTGCAACAAGCTTTAGTGTAATTACACGTTTTGTGGGCTTTTAGGGGAGATTCCCAGCAGCCTGTGATTAAGAAAGGCCGTGAGAGTGACTGACAGTACTGCAAGCATGCTTCCTGTACGCACTGCGTAAGAATAGAATTGTCTTCTATGTCGTCTGACAGCATTTCATAAACTGCACAAAAGTTAAAGTAAAACAATCCCATTACAGGCATGGACAGACCCTTAGGGTTCCAGGGGTTTGAGGCGCCCAGATTTCAAGACAATCAGCGCATGAAGGTAGTAAGATTGTCAGCCCTATGCACCGACCGTCTTTACCCACCACGAAAAATTCCTGGTACTCATTTCTGTTTGAGACTGAGTCGACCCCAGGGCCATATTGCGGCCAGAAGGATTAAGTCAATGAAAAATGTCAATGACACCATCGGGAATCGAACCCGCGACCTTCCGGCTTGTAGCGCAGTGCCTTAACTGCATCACACTGCACTTATGCATATTTCTGGACCCTAAGGAAAAGAGACGATACTGGAAATTGAAAGAGGAAGCACTAGATCGCACACTGTGGAGAACTCGCTTTGGAAGACGCTACGGACTTGTCGTAAGACAGACTAAAGAATGAATGAATTATATGTTTGCCGTCTTCCCAGGCTGCATATTTACTGCCGTAAGAACACCAAATATGTTTTGTTTCCTTTTGTTGGTTTAGTTAAACAGAGTGGAGCCAAAGTAAGTTGACACTCCATGTTTAATATTTGCCTCTATTGTCAGTTGTTTTTTTTCGCCACACACTATAACACGAAGTAAAATGAGATTAAACCAGTCACAAAATATACTGATATCTATATCATATCTATATCAAGTGTTATAAAAACATTTCATTAACGGTAGTATAAATTTTCAGTTTGTAATTCCTGGAAAAATTTAATCCAGATTCGTTGTTCGGGAAATAAAACGTAATAACAGAAGGACAGACAAAAATGGCCGAATGTCATAGCACCAAAGATCAGATTTGTGCTCAGAGGGTACGTATGGATTGTTTCGATATCTTCCAACCTCGTTTGACGCAACGTAACTCCTCAGTTGGTACAGCGTCATTTAATAATATAAGATAGATTGACGAGCGGAATATGACGTCTTCATTGCACGCTCACGTCATGTATATTAGGTGTAAAGAATGTACGATCTTTATACACAGTCTTACATATTGTACTTGCTAGAAATTTAGTGTTTCACATCACGTGTTTAAACGAGTCAAACTGAAGCGGTACAAACCGTTATTACTGAAGACAGACCAAGTACCTGCATAACCTCATTTCCCTCATAAAAGTTAGGACGAGAGAAATACAACATGGTGAAAGAAAGGAGCAGAATGGGAAGAGAAAGAATGTCGAATAATTGTTGTGAGCAGTGGGGCTTTATCGCAGTGCAGTCATCTCTACATGGCGGAAGTATAAAAATGGGTTTGCAGTAAAAATACGCAATTGTGAAGTTTACTGCTAAGATCACTCTGTAGATTACAACGAATGATTAACGACAATACGATGTGAATTTATTGCCAACAGACTTTCAGTCTGTTTAGCCATACATCTGACATAATCATGAATCAGAACTCTTAAAATGCTCATGGGAAGATTACTGACTACAGAAACACATGCTTTCTTGAACTCTGTTTCTATTCTTGCGAAAATTTCATTCATTTACATTTCTTTTCTTATACCATTTCACACACGAAACAAGCAGAGGAAGTCAGGCTTAAATGCCGATGAAAGAGAGATAAATGTGTAAACAGATGAATAAACTGAATGAGGCATTGACGAAACTGGGGCAAATCTTATGAATGAATACACAAGAAAATAGAAGAATTGTGAATATGGGTGAGGAAGAAAGTCTTTTGATTGGAATATGAAATATTAAGGCAACAATTACTGACATGACCTACAAGCGACAAATAAGTTCTTCCTACAATAATAATACCACTGATTATAACAGGGGCGCACCCAAAGTGGGGCTGCCGGGCTGCAGTCTCCCCCCCCCCCAACCGAAATTTAAAAAAAATCACAATTTTGTAGATATTATGATATCAAAAGTTTTACGTGATTTCCCCTTCAGTCGAAATCAGCCACTGAAATCGGCTGATGACTAGTACATTAGAATTTTGAAAAATAAGTTAATTAACTTAAAAAGCAACAAGACAGGACACTATGATTGAGTCACGGAACATGTAGTTATATTTGTGTGTATATAAATGCAGTTGCTGACAGTGTTATGTTGTACTTACGACATGATTTTTAAAACATAAGTTTTAAAATCAAACATAAATTATATGTAGCCTCAGGGCCCCCCCCCCCAAAGAAAAATTCTGGATGATAGTGATGATACTAATAATAATAGCAATAAATTCAATTCAATAGGTGTCTATTCACGTGCTGCCTGAACAGCAGGATTGCCAATTACAAAGCCAACACCAAAAACACAAACACACAAAAAGAAACACAAAACAACACAAAAAAGTACATATGTATAACAACAGGAAACAATAAAATGGCGAAGAATAGGAACCTTCAAAAAGCAATGACTTTTCGGAAATCAGACAGCATTGGATAGAAGTGCACTGTCACCCTTTTTAGTGTTCATTTGACGTACAATTTGCCAACTCTTTTGTACTAGGTGTGTGTGTGTGTGTGCGCACGACCATGTCCAGTCATCAAGCTGGCAGTGGCTTACCGAATGCTTGACCGACAACACGACACCCCTTTCACTTTGCAGTCAAACAAGTCACGGCTGACTACACCAGCCTTTCTCTCGGGCCACGTTCTTGGTGCAGACAGACGGAAATTTAAGCAAAGAATGCTTGTGCACTTACATTACGATCATATTCACTTGACGTCTTAACAGATGTTCAGTTGAAGAAATTTCACGACACAAAATCAATCTCCCTTTCTTGGTATAAGAAACGTTCTTCCACTGTAACTGATAAACTCCACGCCGAAACTCAACCATCAACTCTTTGTAGTTACTCCTGGTCCATCCATGTCGAATAAGATACATTTCTTCGTTTCTTTCGTTTTATTTCTCTTCTCCTCTTCTATTTTTTATTTAACTTGGCGCTGATCGCGAGCAAGACCGTCCAAGTTATCGAAGTGCCGTAAAACCTTAAGATGATTACGGCGAGACACGATCTGATTTTCATGGCCTGGACAGAAGGAGGTTGTGTTGCTGGTTAAGTACTCTACAGGTAGAGATGACGGTGTCGCTACGCACAGGATCAGGCACGTAGGTGAAGGACAGGTGTAGCTACAATCTCTATAAACCTCGGCACTCACGAGGTAAGCGGTCAACTTCAAGCCCCCGGCCTATTGAACCCCGAGGTAACAAATTCACCTCACCCATCCACTGCGTGGGCCCAAAGAACCGGTCTGGACGCTTCAGAGAAGAGAAAAGTCTCTTGCCCATGCAGGGAATCTAAAGGTTGTAAATATGTAACAGGCCTGATATTAATCAAAAGACGTAAATTTGAACATAAGGACAGAAGGCGAGGACAGACTGACGGCGGAGAGAACCGTCGTATTGAAAGAGGTGACGCCTCAGGATAATCAAGGCGGTACTTCTGAAAATACCTATTAAAATTTCGTGATGGCTTTTTATTGTCTGATATTAAAGATTAGGGGAATTTCATTATGCAGTAATGCGAAAGGAAATTTGAAGCTTTTAAAAATTGATGAAGTCCACATGTGAACAGTAAGGTAATAACTAAACCTTGGTATAAAGTACAAAAAAAAAAAGGTAAAGAAATCCCATTACAGACCTGGACAGACCCTTAGGGTTCCATGAGGTTGAGGCTCTCAGATTTCTAGACAATCGGCACATGAAGGTGGTAAGGTTGTCAGCCCTACGCACCGGCCGTCTTTACCCCCAGGAAATATTCCTGGTACTCATTTCTGTTAGAGGCTGAGTCGACCCCATGGCCATAGTGCTGCCGGAAGGATTATATCAATGAAAAATTCCAATGACACCATCGGGAATCGAACCCGCGACCTTCCGGCTTGTAGCGCATTGCCTCAACCAACTGCGCCACCGTGTACCCCTATAAAGTATAATAAAATATAATTAATAATTATTTTATTTTTATGGCTAAGCTGGAGAAAGTATATTCCTGAAATAAGATTGTAAAATTTGAGATCGCAATAACCTTTAGAAACCGTAACACATTTCCAATAATTTTGTTGTTTTTATTGTTACAAAATGGTTTGTTAATGGCTTCATGACAAGCTAACAATTGTTACTTTGTTTTAAAACAAGGTTACGTGCTTCATGGATAAAAATTTGTGTTAGACTGAAGTACCATTTTTTTTGATCGTGAATTGTAAGCATAAAAAGTGTCTCATGTTAAGATTCCATGTGGTTAGTTATGACGTCAACATTTAAAGTGCGTGTAAGTGGTGAGGAAGTGAAGGATATGCATGAACTTGTGACATAAGGTGAAAATAGGTATTTTGTACGAAAGGAGAGAGGACATGACAGAAAAAAACTGAAATACAGTTCATTTAAAGTGCTGATGTGGAGGATAAAGGTGGGGAGAAATAATTAGACAATACAATAAAACAAACAACTCTTTCATTCACTTGAAGAAAAATTGGCGATTAAAATAATTTTCAATATGTCTGGGCTTGGAAATTTTGTATTTACCAATAATTCTAAAGGATATATAAGTATTCAATGTCCCATAAAATACCAGAGAATTTTCAGAAATTTATTTATTGGGTTATTTTTGAGCTAAAATGTTTATGTCAACATGTGTCAGATTCTCAATTATAACGGGACATTTGCCGAAAACTTGGGAGACAACTTGACAAAAATATTTAACAATTCCGTGAGCGATGATTTAGTGACACTTTTTAACATGCTAACAAACAACTGCACGCTTTCCAACTTTTCACTATTCAACACATTCTTCTACCTTTCTCAAATGAATCACAAATGTAGTTTTCCGAAGAGCATACCCTGTGTTCGGAAATTTTCGCCAGTATTTTCATAACCTGCGCATATGAAAAAAAAAACTGGAAGATTGTAAATTCGCAGTAAGATTAAGCTCAGTGTTTTAAAGCGTTATTAACTGTACAGCACAGTCGCTGTTCCATTACATAATGCTATATCAACTGAAGATAATATCCTGTAACTGATAGACAAATGGGAAATTACTATTAGTAGATCTATTACCTATTCATACATGCTTAGAAGCTGTGGTATGAATACAGGGCTTCCTTGTTGACTACAACATAAAGATGAGTGAAGATGTGGAGCTATTCTCCACGCACCCCACATTTCGGAACTAGATTGAGGTAAGTCGTCAGTATTATACTCGGGTTGTCTTGACGCCAGGAAAGAGACGACCCTCTTATACACCTCTATTTATAGGCTCGCTAAATTCCATAACCTGTCTGGACATGACGACGAACAGGTTACACCGCATCCAACTATAACTTGAAAGGAAATATAAATTATTTGGGATTTTTCAGGTAATATGAGGTTTTATATGAAAGAAATAAAAATTCAGTATTATAAAAAAAATACATTTATTGCCACCGTTTTCTTGCAAAAATATCACTAGGTAAAAAAATATATTACAAAGTACAAAAGTTCTGACAGTATACGTGTAGAAATACACGTGTACTGTCTTAAAATGACATTTGCATTAATGCAATATTTGGGCACGAAGATGGTAATGTCGTGCTGAATTAGCCGTTTCACATTCTGGCCAACTTCACGTCGAATCAGACATGTGTATCGCGCTGGTGTTTTTCAAAAGAAGCGACTGAAACCCTCAGGTACCCGTAATATCATTTATGAAGCCATATGCCCTTCCACTAACACGTTAATTCTGCAGTTTCTTGAATGAGTAGGATATTCAAAGTAAAGTTCTAACACCGGACCACCCGACATGGTCATGTGGTACTCGTTTCGAAATAAAGTAAGTACTCCTAATATGCACCTCTTCTTCGTTTCAAAATCTGAGCTTATTCATTTTTGTTTTCTGTTCATATATCGAAGACAGCAGAAAAGATGAACAGTCCTTTGGGAGGGGCATGTCTACATGAAAGTATTCCTTGCAGATTTCAGTTGTAGACTTCTGAATTCCCTGGTCTCATTTTCGATAAGTCACTCTACAAGAGACCAGATTGTTTATTAGAGTTGCCTGAAACGCATTCATCACTTGATTCGACTGGCTAAGTAACGTCCTTGATTTAATAAGGCCCGCTTCCTCCTGGAGGTCCATAGCTTGAAGAAGGACCGGATGGCCCAGTGCCACCAATAATACCTCCGCCACCATGACCACCACCAATTCCACCACCAATTCCACCTCCGATTCCACCGCCATGTCCTCCACCAATGCCACCTCCAATTCCACCGCCATGACCTCCAATTCCTCCACCAATTCCGCCGCCTCCTGCCTCTTTCTGAGTCTTGTATCTGATGAAGTAGACCTCCGGTTTGCTGGGAACAGTTGGAACTGGCGCAGGAATGTTGATTTCTGGAGCTTCTTCCGGTTTCTTGACCAAAACGTAGATCAATGTTTTCTGTTCATCCTGTGCAAACTGTGGAATGACAGGGGCAGTGGGTGTTGGGGGTGTGGGGGCCTTGATGAAAATGATCTTGTAATGTTTCTGTGGTTGAGGAAGTGGCCCAATAGGTCTGCTGGGTCTTTCGAAATGAGGTTCTGGGGGCGGTACGTGGACGTAGATGTGCTTTTGGATTAGAGCGCCGCCTCCATGTCCTCCTCCGAATCCGCCGCCACCGAAGCCGCCACCAAATCCACCGCCGAACCCGCCGCCGCCTCCATGGCCTCCTCCAAAGCCACCACCGCCACCTCCACCATTGCCTCCTCCGAATCCGCCGCCTCCGAAGCCACCGCCGCCTCCGAAGCCACCGCCACCGCCACCGCCGCCTCCAAAGCCACCGCCTCCTCCTGAAGGAGCGCCGTAGGATGAGGACGGGGGACTGTACGAGTAGCCAGCTTCAGGTCGGGCGTGTGATAGCACCCCCAGAGACGCCACCAGCTGAAAGTCAATCACATCCAACGTGCTTAACAACCCAATGGACGAGACTTCAGGCTTCTGCCGCGGTGCAGTTGAGACCTTCGCTCCTCTGGGACATTACGCCGCGCAACATGCCAGAAGAGCGAAGGCCTCAACCCTACAGGAACCGACATACTGTGACGGAATGTTAAAGGTTTCTTGCACACAGCTAGATCTGTTCTGTTTCCGGTACGTTCAAAATGTTACTACATCAATGTCAGTATTATTTGTCCGTATAATTTAGTAGTTTAGGCGTATTATGTGTGAAACTTGCAGGTTACAATGAGAATGTACAAGCTTTGAGACGCTAAAAAGAATATGAACAAAAAAGGGGATTAATACTGAACTAAATTCTAAGTCAGCAAGCTGCAATTCAATGAGGGATTATGGACCTTTATGTTCTGAAACAGGGATTCTCAAATCTAGGGTCGCGACTTTCAATTTCTTCAACCAACGAATGCTAAGGTGCATTCGTTGGTTGAAGAAATTGAAAGTTTAAGGTCAAGATGCACGGTGAACAAAACGTAAAATTAACAAGGTCGCGACTCAAATTTGGGACCACGAGAGCTTTCTAAGGGGTTTGAAGTCCCATTATAATTAAGCAAAGTCGCGTTAGATAGGTTGCTGAGAAGGGACTGGTACTATTTGTGTCACAAGGCGATGTGATTTGCAGTTTTCAAATATGGACATAAAATTGTGAGAGATAGTTTTGTAAAAAATACAAAACTGTAAATTAAATACGTGTAAAACTGAAGATAAACAAATGTTGACAGAATTGACTGGGCTTCATCTCAACACGGTAAGCGCAGCCGTAAAGTCTTTGTAGGAAATTAAGGACTGTCCTGTCTATAAGGTTTCTTTGTATTTCTAAGGCTTTAAAAACATGACAAGAGAGTCCAATAAAACAAGAAAAAACAGTCCAATAAAACAAGACAAGTCAGTCCAATAAAACAAGAAAAACAATCAAATAAAACAAGACAAGTCAGTCCAATATAACAAGTCAAATAAAACAAGACAAGACAGTCCAATAAAACAGGACATGATATCTTACATTCCTGTCTATCCGACTAGCCTTTATTAACATCCTACTACAGCATGTGGCATGCTGCTTAAAATCGGAATCTGATTTCATAAAAAGACATTTCATCAGAATGTGTCGATGTCACCCTAGTCGCTGAATGCTTGTGCAGTATCTTGGACTGCTTAACAGTGTTCCTATATCTAACTGCGATATTCATATACCGCATTACATTAAAAGCAACAAGTATTAATGTAACCAAATAGATCATAACTAAACATCTCTGTAGTGACCGAGTCTCAGCTTTCAAGCAGCAAATGTCAAAACTGCAACTAAACACGACTGTAGGAGATATCACATTCTGCCATATCTCGTTCTTACAGTGTGCCTCCTTCAGTTCAACAACATAATCCTTTACACACTACTGCCGTTTTTTACGCTGACATACCCTTTTCAGCATCATGTGCCAACATCCCTATACCTTGCACAGTCCAGTTTAAGCAAAAGCAAAGAAATATTGTTATTGAAGCCGTTAGTGACTTTGGCACTAGCTATTTGGTATTTGCATAGGGTCTCAGTACGTCTCTTTACAGTTCTCCTGTAGCCAACTGTTAAAATATTACAGTATCCTTTGTTAATTATTTTCAAGATTTTCAAAACTTCTTCTGTTTCTTAATCTGTCATTTGTTTTGTCTTTATGGGTGCCACAGGGACGAGAATTTTGTCAAATGCGCAACAGTTAGAATTCACGGAAGTAATACCCAATTAAATAATTTTACAATAAACTTGTTTGTTACCACAACGTAGGTGCCTATTCTTTTATTACTCTGCCAAGCAGGTGTATAGAAACTAATTTCATAACCTTAAATTTTGATATATTTACAGTAAAATCATGATTACCGCTTAAGCTCAGACAAATATAAGTCCTGATTCTTTACGTTACGTAATGACACTATATCAGCTACAAATATCATATTTCATCAAGTGAGATGTCTAACTTTGTTTACCAATGACAAATCAAATGTGTGGGAGAAATCGACAGCTGCTCATTTCAAACAGTCGTTCCGTTATTAGCTTAAAATGGTTGACGAAAACCACAAAACTATCTCAGACTTAGATTCAAAGTGAAGATTTTCAGAACTCGAGGCAGGAAGAAATATATACTGTGTAACACAATTATCGTGTTTTAACTTCTGGATGAATTTAGCATCGCATGAATACGTAAAAGGCTGAAAGACTTTCGTATACTTTCTTTGCAAAAGCAATTGTCATCTGCACTAATTCAGAAAAAAAATAGGTCTTCATAATAAATGTGTCTTTATGTGTCTAGAATGTCTCAAAATTAGCTTTTATACTGAGCTCTGTTTTCTTCACAAATTGTTTGCATGCAAGTAAGTTCAATATTTGCCTATCCGACGGTCACACGTGCTGCAGTCCCGTCGCTCAAACACTGGCTTTATAGAATTGGCTACCTTTAGGGACACGGATATCAGTCCTTCTGTTTCTGTAATTTCTGTAATGACGAATCCTTTGCCCTGACCCCATCCTCTGTCCAAGGAATTCTGCCGTTTGCCTTAACAAGAAGAATCGCCCGCTTGTTGACTTATAGTTCACACGTTTTGTTAACGTTCACACCAAAAGTTCACAAAACCAACACAAAACTTTAATTTTTCTCTTATATCCATGAAGAGAAGAAGAATCTTTTCACCAGCAAATTGGACTTAAATTTAAGGAAGAAACTAGTAAAGTGCTTTATTTAGAGCATAGCTTTATATGGTGCTGAAACGTGGACACTTCGGAAAGTAGATCAGAAGTATGTGGAATGTTTTGAAATGTGGTGCTGGAGAAGAATGGAGAAGATCAGTTGGACCGATCGTGTGAGAAATGAAGAAGTATTACATAGAGTCAAGGAGGAGAGGAATATCGTACATACAATAAAAAGAAGAAAGGCTAACTGGATTGGTCACATCTTGCGTAGTAACTGTCTTCTAAAACACCTTATTGAATGGAAGATAGAAGGAAGGATAGAAATTACGGAAGGACGAGGAAGAAGGCGTCAGCAGCTACTAGATGACCTTAAGGAAAAGAGAAGAGACCGGAAATTGAAAGAGGAAGCACTAGATCGCAACCTGTGGAGAACTCGCTTTGGAAGAGGCTATGGACCTGTCGTAAGACAGACTACAGAATGAATAAATGATCCATAAATCTTCCATCGACAATAGGTACGAGTACTTGCAAGTATTTAATTTTGCAGCTTGCACTAAAAAAACTCTAACAAAATTACCTCGATCTATAAACTCTGTAATTTTATTCAGTTTTGAGCGCCAATTACAACCTGCTACGTAGTCTAGTTTCCAACCCAAGACGCCGCTTCTGGTAATCTTTATGTATCATTCTTAGATCCGAAGAAAGCCAATGAACTTGTAGAAACAGTACTTTTTTTTGTTAAGGTGCTAAAGCCCAAATCGGTCTAGGCCGCGTCTTTTGAGATTTCTAGATCACACTCAGACACATACACACACACCCAGTAGGAATCCTCTGAATCAGTGATCAGCCCATCGCAGAGGCCTCTACCTACACAACACAAGAGGCGAACATTTATGCCCTCAGCGGCATTCGAACCCGCAATCCTAGCAATCGAGCAGCTGCAGACCTATGTATTAGACCCCACGGCCACTCGGATCGAGAGTAGAAGCATTTAGGAGTGTAGAATATTTGGTTTAAATTGAGTATGATATCAATGAACTACAACGTACTGAATGTCGGTTGTGTTTAACCACATTCACATCACCAAATATTAACAAAGCATTTATTAAACGTACAGACATTGGGAAACTAACCACAGCTTAGGCACTGTAACGAAACTAGCAAACTCATTTCTTGCAGTGCATAAATTCCTTACATTTTTGCTAATATTATTAAAATAATACCCTTCCTCTATTTTAACTTCTTAGACCATGAAAGTGGCAACACAAATCAAAAGTCGTGGTTCTCAGCATTGCAGCCGACTGTATGCAGTATTTAAATTAAATCCTGGTTTTTGGAGTCCGTTTATCCTGTTCCTAAGACATATGGTTTTCTTCCAGACAGATTCTAGGATACTGACAGATTTAACAGGCAAATATTATTTCGTTAGGATTTCGTCACTAATAATCTGAGATTATAAAACTCAAACAGCCAAGAAAGCGCCTTAAATTGAAAGGAGAAACATTGCAACGTACAGTAGCAATGGTAAGAAGACTGTATATCATGTAGAGCATTTTGAAAATGAAGCGTTGGGTTGAGACTACAGAAAGATCAGATATGTTTAACAATTTTAAACGCGAGAATTTATCCTGAATTCTTACCCTGGGATTTTACGAAACTATAAAGGACTAAATTCTCAAAGGTTCTGGCGATGGTATATAACATTGAGAACCAACTGTCTTCTGGACTTTGTCCATCGTCCGGATAAAATATTAAAATATAAAATCACGACGTTTCGGAAGCTGGTTCTTCTTCCGTCTTCAGGTAAAGGGAGGTGAGACACCTACTCAGATGGGTCCCTTAGATCGAACTAATCTAAATCACTGGACCGCTGGTTTAGCTCGGTCCAAGGGACCCATCTGAGTAGGTGTCTGCCCTCTCTTCGCCTGAAGACGGAAGAAGAAACAGCTTTCGAAACGTCGTAATTTTATATTTTTATATTTAATCCAGACGATGGACAAAGTCCAGAAGACAGTTAGTTCTCAATGTAAATGACTGGTGGCGCGTTCTTGGAATACGGTGATAAAATTTGTGCTCCACAAAAGGCAGGTAATTTCCTTTAGTAGCTAAAAGTTTATCAACTTACCAAAAAGTCACTTATCCATCGAGTTAGATCCACAAATTGTACGTTTCCACGTCTGCATTCCTTAACAGAATGCTATACCTTTATTCGAATATCCGCAAGGTACGACTGCTTGACGAGTGACCGGTGTAGTGGAGTCTCCTACGTCCCCAGGCTATAATTAACACTTCTGTTTTCTAGAACGTCTTCAAGCCGACGCCTCGTGACCTCTCTCGTTTCCCAGTATACAATTTTACAACTGTTTCCATCAAAGAGTTTGACATATTTCGTCAACGGCAACTCATGTGTGCCACTTGGTTTGACATTATAAAACTCTGCATTTTGCCCACGGAGTGTATTTAGGAGTTTCGTATGATTCCCACAGTCATTATTTCCCTATGCAGTATTAATCACTTGATCTTTGTAACTGCGACGAGTTGTGTTTCCTGTCAGGCAGAAATATATCTTCGTAAAAAAAAAAAGATAAATTTGTCCCTGTCCTCGCCATGAACGCATATAGAGGAGTACACGTATAACTCCACTTACTATTAACCTCGGCACTAGATGGAGGTAAGTGGTTAACTTCACTCCCCGGCCGCTTTAACCCCGGTACGCATTTAATAACACACTGTGTAGTTCCCAGAGCGGATCTGGGCGTTGTGGAGAAAAGTCTTTATGCCTCTGCCGAGATTCGAACCCCCGGACCGTACAGCCCGTAGCTACTCTCTCTACCGACTACTTATAATACAGTCGAAGTCGGTTATAACGTCATGAAAGGGCCAGAATATTTCGTGTCGTTATAAACGAGTGTCGTTATAAGCAAGGAGTGTAATGTTATGGTTAACTGTGACGAATTAATTGGTACCGCAGAATATCTGACTCTATAAGCGAGGTGTCGTATAAATCGATGTCGTTATAAGCGGGTTCGACTGTAGTTAATTTAACCACCTGCTTCTAGGTTTTTAAAGGGTACCGTACCGCAACCCGCCATGCCACTTACCACAAGAAGCTTCATGGCTGATGTGTTCACTGCCAGCTGTTTGGTCCTGTAAAAGGTGTTGTTTGGCGGACGGATTGGTACAAACTGCTGCTTCAGCTGGACAGTGATACGGTTTATAAAGGTCCTCCTTTCCTCAAGAATAAGATGCAAAGTAAGAGAGATGCGAAACAAGGAGAGATAGCCTGGTCTCAATAGCAGTGCACTCTCCCACTCTTTCTTTCTCCCTTTCTTTGTACTGGTTTGACCACAGGCAATGCCCGTAACAAGCTCTGTTAGAACGAAGTTTCCAAAACTCCCTTTCTATACAATTTTTTTTAATTCTCTCTGTTTGCTGCCATCTTTCCTTCTGTGGTTTTTCTCCTATCCGGCAGTAAATATGCATTGTACATGGCTTTCTACTTCTCGTGGACTCGGTTCGAAACCTGCATTCGACCCTTGACTTAATTTCCTCCTTCAAGAATATAACTCCACATTTCTGATTTTTTAACCAGACGTTTTAGACGGAAACGATGTTGAAATGGTAAAGAGACGCTTTGAGTACAGGAAGTGTTTGCAATACTGAGCTCAGAATGCTTGATACGCTCTGTGTGTACTTGCAATAAGCCATCATTGCGGTCAGCGGCGTATGCAAGATCGCAAATAACGTTTACGGAAAATACGGGTACTCCAAGACTGGGTACCCCAAGAGTACCAATATTTTCTAGTCTACCTAATTTAAAAGTCATGATAGCCTCTCTATAGCGACGGAAGAAGTTAAGCGAAATAATTAGGCCTAAATGTAGTGAACTTAGCAGACTTCAAATATTCAATTCTCAGAAGTTTCTCTTACACCAGACAGATTTAGCCCTTAACTGTGATGTATTTAACCCTTCTGTGTTACTGGTAAGTATATTTTACACATTTATTTCACACATACCGCTTGAATATTGAACTGATATAAAGCTTAATTGTAATTTGCCAGAAGTGTGTATCACTACACTCCTCTTAAAAATTCACGAGAAAACTTTTAATGTATATCATACGAGGCAAAAAATTCATTATTAAATCGGAAAGGCAAGGCGAGTGTCTCACGAAATCAGATGTACAAGCTTGCTGGGACAAACAAATTGAGAATCATGATGATGCGCAAAGGACAACATTAATATAGTTTGTTACACCACCGTACGACACAGAGCCATAGTATAATATACGCTTATAGGTGGCATGAGACAGTAAACCGTATTTCAGCGTGCTATAGCGTATCACGGCTTGAGCAGCACTGTACAGTAAGACTGTAGCGTATCACAGCTTGAGCATTACTGTACAGTAAGACTGTAGCGTATCACAGCTTGAGCATTACTGTACAGTAAGACTGTAGCGTATCACAGCTTGAGCAGCACTGTACAGTAAGACTGTAGCGTATCACAGCTTGAGCAGCACTGTACAGTAAGACTGTAGCGTATACGGCTTGAGCAGCACTGTACAGTAAGACTGTAGCGTATCACAGCTTGAGCATTACTGTACAGTAAGACTGTAGCGTATCACGGCTTGAGCAGCACTGTACAGTAAGACTGTAGCGTATCACAGCTTGAGCATTACTGTACAGTAAGACTGTAGCGTATCACGGCTTGAGCAGCACTGCACAGTAAGACTGTAGCGTATCACGGCTTGAGCAGCACTGTACAGTAAGACTGTAGCGTATCACGGCTTGAGCAGCACTGTACAGTAAGACTGTAGCGTATCACGGCTTGAGCAGCATTGTACAGTAAGACTGTAGCGTATCACGGCTTGAGCATTACTGTACAGTAAGACTGTAGCGTATCACGGCTTGAGCAGCACTGTACAGTAAGACTGTAGCGTATCACGGCTTGAGCAGCACTGCACAGTAAGACTGTAGCGTATCACGGCTTGAGCAGCACTGTACAGTAAGACTGTAGCGTATCACGGCTTGAGCAGCACTGTACAGTAAGACTGTAGCGTATCACGGCTTGAGCAGCACTGACAGTAAGACTGTAGCGTATCACGGCTTGAGCAGCACTGTACAGTAAGACTGTAGCGTATCACGGCTTGAGCAGCACTGACAGTAAGACTGTAGCGTATCACGGCTTGAGCAGCACTGCACAGTAAGACTGTAGCGTATCACGGCTTGAGCAGCACTGCACAGTAAGACTGTAGCGTATCACGGCTTGAGCAGCACTGCACAGTAAGACTGTAGCGTATCACGGCTTGAGCAGCACTGTACAGTAAGACTGTAGCGTATCACGGCTTGAGCAGCACTGTACAGTAAGACTGTAGCGTATCACGGCTTGAGCAGCACTGTACAGTAAGACTGTAGCGTATCACGGCTTGAGCAGCACTGTACAGTAAGACTGTAGCGTATCACGGCTTGAGCAGCACTGTACAGTAAGACTGTAGCGTATCACGGCTTGAGCAGCACTGCACAGTAAGACTGTAGCGTATCACGGCTTGAGCAGCACTGCACAGTAAGACTGTAGCGTATCACGGCTTGAGCAGCACTGTACAGTAAGACTGTAGCGTATCACGGCTTGAGCAGCACTGTACAGTAAGACTGTAGCGTATCACGGCTTGAGCAGCACTGTACAGTAAGACTGTAGCGTATCACGGCTTGAGCAGCACTGTACAGTAAGACTGTAGCGTATCACGGCTTGAGCAGCACTGTACAGTAAGACTGTAGCGTATCACGGCTTGAGCAGCACTGTACAGTAAGACTGTAGCGTATCACGGCTTGAGCACACTGTACATAGACTGTAGCGTATCACGCTTGAGCAGCACTGTACAGTAAGACTGTAGCGTATCACGGCTTGAGCAGCACTGTACAGTAAGACTGTAGCGTATCACGGCTTGAGCAGCACTGTACAGTAAGACTGTAGCGTATCACGGCTTGAGCAGCACTGTACAGTAAGACTGTAGCGTATCACGGCTTGAGCAGCACTGTACAGTAAGACTGTAGCGTATCACGGCTTGAGCAGCACTGTACAGTAAGACTGTAGCGTATCACGGCTTGAGCAGCACTGTACAGTAAGACTGTAGCGTATCACGGCTTGAGCAGCACTGCACAGTAAGACTGCCACAAAGAATTTCAGAACTATGTTATCTACATTGACTTGTCTATAAAACCGCAGTAAAGCTGGAGATGCAGATCTTCTGGGATAGCACCCCTTGTCGACAGTCGACACTGTGTAACATCTCGGAAGTCTTGAATATTCAGAAATACCTTCTGTAAACATATCCAATCTCTTAATCATAAACATATCCCACTAAAGCTTAAGTTCCGTTAGGGATATGACGCTGCGTCAGCGAGTAATCGGTTCCCGACGTTTCGACACAACGTAGTGGTCTCATTGTCAAAGGTCGAAATGTCTCTTTTTTTTTTTTTTGGCGATTTATACTGGATTTATCAATGGTCTCATCTTGAAAAAGAAGTAGACTTTCCTTAGACATATGCATAATTTCAAAAGTTTAGGGCCACCAGTAATTAAATACATTCAGGAACAAATGTTATGATTCTTACAACGTTAATTAACTGATAGGCTATATTACTTTTCAGGAAAAACGAGATAAGCAAATAAATTTTACAATATTCTGATGGTTCAAGCTATTAATATTACATATCACTGAAGTATGCAGCTGTCCTTTAACATCCCAAGATTAAGATTCGCTGCTAACAGACTAGTGGGGTTTACTAGCCGATAAATACGCTACTATGCCAATCCCAGTGGCCGCGTGGCCTAAGGTGTGGCTCGCTTGCTGGGATTGCGGGTTCGAATCCTGCCGGGGGCATGGATGTCTTTTTCTGTGATTGTTGTGTTTTGTCAGGTAGAGGTCTCTGCGACGGGCCGATCACTCGTCCAGAGGAATCCTGCTGAATGTGGTGTGTCTGAGTGTAATATCGGAACCTCAAAAAGAAGGCCTATGCCCACTAGGTCTGTTGAGCCATTAAAAAATACGTTACTGTAATTCGTGGACATATTCATAAAACCGAATTATTAAATTATGAATCACAAAGCACTAAATCATAACTCTCTCAATTTCTTGCCTTCACGCAAACTTACGCCGAACTATGTCTGCATCCCAACAGTAGTTACTTGTATCATATGCTTTTTCATTAACTCGGCACATTTCAATACAGCGTGTTTGTGGTTTTCTTTACTTTTTAAAAAAGTACGCTTAACACAAACTATTTAATTCTTTAATTAATTTGTCCCGGAATAAACTTCGGTTTTCCTTTATTAAACATACTTACAAACTGCTTTTCACAACAGAAATGTGGTGTGGTTTTATGGGAATAGGAAATGAATATAAATGTTACTTACAAAGGTAACATTTTTTTTGTTGTTTATGGCTTACTTAACGTCATGTTTTAGTTGTAACATCTATTGTGTTAGTTGTAACATCTACTGTTTTAGTTGTAAATCTACTGTTTTAGTTGTAACATCTACTGTGTTAGTTGTAACATCTACTGTGTTAGTTGTAACATCTACTGTTTTAGTTGTAACATCTACTGTGTTAGTTGTAACATCTACTGTGTTAGTTGTAACATCTACTGTGTTAGTTGTAACATCTACTGTTTTAGTTGTAACATCTACTGTTTTAGTTGTAACATCTACTGTTTTAGTTGTAACATCTACTGTGTTAGTTGTAACATCTACTGTGTTAGTTGTAACATCTACTGTTTTAGTTGTAACATCTACTGTGTTAGTTGTAACATCTACTGTTTTAGTTGTAACATCTACTGTTTTAGTTGTAACATCTACTGTGTTAGTTGTAACATCTACGGTTTTAGTTGTAACATCTACTGTTTTAGTTGTAACATCTACTGTTTTGACAATTGATGCACGTCAGTAATGTCAGCAGCATTTACAAGAACGTTGTTTTCGTATGTTGGTTTTTACTTCCACCAACAGAGTGTGTTGGTTGTCTTTATATTTGAATGTTTCATTTTTATTGAATCTTCTTTATATTTTATTACCTGGTATCTTGACTTGCAGACGTATTTAAAATTTCATGTTTTATCATTGCTCTTTAAAAAAGTTTTTAGTGTTTGCTTATTTGGAATTTATATTCTTAGATGTATTTTCTCGTGTGCGAATTATATTTAAGTGCGTGTTAACATTTTTGGTCAATTGTGTTTAAGGATTAGTGGTTTCACCTGAAGAAGGAATCAGTTTGATTCCGAAACGTAATGTGTTGTTTTGAGTATTTTTATGACAATGTAAAAAGTTCTAGTAAATGCTGCTGATTTTAGGCATGTTGTAAAATACTGAATTTATGTAGTGTGGAATATATGGACCACTTCAGTGACGAAATGGGATCATGTAGAAGGAAAGGACAGTAGTCTGTTTCACGATTTACCACTGTTTTTCTGGAGGAGCGTAAGACCACGACAAACGTCAGACAGGAAGCACGACTCCGGTTTGGGTTTTGGATATCTTACATCCGAAATAAGAACCACAAAGTTTACAACACTTCACATCACTTAGCTGACAGATTACATAATTTTAATAAAAAATGCATATTTTTCGGGAGCATAGATCAAAAACCTCATTGGCAATATTTAATGTTTCACATTTTCTAAATCTATTGAGACACACGGGACCAGACTATTAAAACCTCAACCTGATCGAGAAGCACTAAAACTCTAACTAACTAACTAACTAACTCCATGGAGCAGAGTCCTTCTTGAGAAGCTAACAGGTCGTCAGCTAGTCAAGAAATTCCCGCGTTTTATGGAACCCGAAGGTTCATTACCGCACTCACAACAGCCCGCCACCTGTCCCTATCCTGAGCCATATCAATCCAGTCCATGCCACCCCATCCCACTTCTTGAAGATCCATATTAATATTATCCTCCCATCTACGCCTGGGTCTTCTAAGTGGTCTCCTTCCCTCAGGTCTCCCCTGATCGACAAGCACTAAAACTCTTGTACAGCAAATCATACATTGACAAGATTCGAACCCGTGATACTAGTTCAATGTCAAACTAAGCTTACGCCCCTCTTATACCTGGAAACCACTGCGATCAACTAAAACTCTCTTCTTATCCTGCAATTATGATCGTGTGTAGGATTATTGGATTTTGTCGCTAGAATTTAATTCGTAATATATTAACGACATGTCTCTTTGTATGTCTTTAACTACGGACATCTTTGCTGAAAAGAAGAAAGTGACTTGTGCCATAGAATACAAGCTATAATAAATGCCGAGCATAACTAACGTAATTTTACATGACTTAGGCAACTAAGTCAAGAATGAAAAAAAAATCTGCAAAGAAACTTCCGTGAACTTAGGCATTACTAATGGAATATGCATGCAGTCAGAGAAAGGATTTACAGGTCGCTCTTTGGAAAGCAACTCGTGATATGCAGAAGAATGAGGATCGCGAGATGCTTACAAACGTACATAAATATGTTAAGCGGCAGAGGCATGCGGACACCAGAACACTGCTTCTGGCGAGAAGACAGACTAATGAAACAATGCGCTGTCTGTGTGATTCGGCATTATCCTACATTATTTAACGGCGTTATTTCAATTACAGAAGTTATATAGCTTCAAGTAACACGGGAAGTTCTTCCTGATGATGGGCCGAAACATGTAGGAGTGGAATGTTTTTAAATATGTTACAGTGAACATGTGACAATTAATACAGTTGGTGGATAATATTAAAAAAAATAGAATTATAATGCACGGTATGGAAAAATATAAACTAAGACGGAAAGATAGCGTATGAATACACTGCGACCAGCAGAAGAAGTATGGGTCAAACAAGGGAAAGATGGACAGGCCAAGAATTTTGTATACGAAATGGGCCTGTATGGTACATAAATTGTTGTTGATGACGAAATTTAAATTTAACGGGTATGGAGCCCCGTTTGGCCAATAAAGGGTTTTATAGTGTACATAATTCAGTTAATACTAGAGGCCATTGTACTTGCCGTCACTGTGTTCCTCTCCATGATAAATTCTTACAAATAATGCTGAGATGTGTCGACGTGAGGAGGACGGCACTGTCTGGTTCAGATTTCGAAATCTGTTGTCAGAGGTACAAGAGCCCACACAAGGTAAGGCAACTGTGAATTCCAACCCCCCCCCCCCCCCCGTCTAAGCACACAAGCTACGAGGATGCATAAACTCAATAGACGTAAATTTCAACGCAAGTTTGACCTCCAGATCTCCGCTCTTCTGGGATTTTACGCAGCGTAGATTGGTTATTTGTTACCGACGTTTCGGGAAAACCTATCGGTATCATCTTCAGATGTAAATCAGTCCCTTCATCCTTGAAGATGGGACTGATATTTGTCTCGAAACGTCAGTAACAAACTAACAATCCACGCTGTGTAAAATCCTAGAAGGGCGAAGACCTCATTTACACCGCGGCGGAAGACTGAAATCACGTCAAGTTTGACCTCCTCACGAAATGTAAGTCTGTTGTCAGCTTAAATTTTCTGCCGTTTCACATGCGTGACCTTTGACAAAAGACTGGGTGGGCTTCAGAGTCGGTTCAGATTGGATGGAAAACAGAAAACACCTGGAGAAATCCTAGTTCCTAGAAACAGTGGGTGCCAGAATGGAAGAAATAAAGGAAAGACAAAGCCCACGGAAAAGATGGTTTGAGTTTGAAGAGGACGTGAAGATAAAGGGAAGAATTATTCTGCATAGAGTGGCCAGGCACCGGAAGCAATGGAGGAGGGTTGCGTTGGAAGCCGAGGTCCACAACGGACTGTAGTCTTTGAGAAGAAGAGGAAAAAGATGAAATCCTAGTTCCTGCCGGATATCGATGCACGGTCTCCCGGCTGATATCCAGTCACTCCACTACTGGACGTAACGGCTCATCTGTGAAAGGCCACGTCACGAATAACAGCTATGGCACACAAAAGCAGGAACCTTGGGAACTGTTAGTACAGGTCTTGTTCGTCTTGAATGAAATAAATGAGGAGAATTAATTAATTCTATTTCAATCCAACAAATGCACTAAACTTTCTTTCACTGATTTCTTGCCCCTACATATGTTTCGGCACACCCTGTGCCATCCTCAGAGGGGTCGTCGAGAGTTCACAATCTTCAATACATCCAATTGTTTTTCACTCACTTTCACAGCACATAATTCTGTAAGCCACGAGCACTAAATACCGCTTGATTTCTGTTCACAGTGAGCATTTATCTTTCTTCAGCGTCTTTTATTAAAATATTTTTTAGAAATTGAAGATAGTTGTAATATAAAATAGTAAAAATGTAATTAAAAGTGTGTTTGACAGCTCGCTATGTATATAGTTGTTCAATCACATTTGATCTTGTCCTTTTGCTGTTGTCTTGACCGTCCTGTGGTGTATTGCACGGTATGTATAATATAAAGTTAAAAAAAAATGTCTTCGGTGTTTCAAGCTACGACTGAACCGCAAATTGTACGTAAAACGTCACGCCGACAAGTTGAATGTTGGCGATCTTTTTCGAATTTTTTTTCGGCCTCTGTGAACCCTCCTCTGCCTCCTTCTTCCGTTTTCGGTAGTTTTCTTGCTTTTGTGTGTTAGTTAGTCTCGGCATCGTGAACCTGTAAAAAACAGAGCCGAGGTGACCCACCTATATGTACCGAAATGTAAGACGTTGGATGGTGAGAGTGTGAAAATCGTAGGTGATTTTGACATGGCCGCCATTTTGGCAGATTTCAAGATTTTTCGATGATTCTTTTTTTTTATAGCGTGTAGGCATATTCCTTACCTTTCAAACTGTGTATCGTTCACTGCTGTAGTCGAAGTAGGCGCGAAGCACTGTGAAGAAACGTAGGTAACGCGAAAGTCTGACACCGCGAGCGCCGAGGTGACCCACATATGTGTACCGAAATGTAAGACGTTTTACGTCAAAAAAAGAGGCGAAGTTTGGCGAACGTTGGTCAAATTACGCATTCATATGAAATAGGCCACAAGATTATCATCGAAATACGTACAACTCCACGCCTCTGGCCAGCAGATTGTTACGGCCAATTTTAAGGCCCAACAGTTTCAATACTCTCTAATCTGTCGCAATCACAAAACCGCAATTGGACGTCGGCGTCTGATCAGGTAGATCTTATTAGATATACTTGTGGGTAAAAATCCCGTTATGGTGACGAATCAACGTCGATACACTGCGAGGACTTGAACAGATGAGCGTGTGCTCATTGCATTTCCCTTTGAAACGCTATACGCAACTTACGTATAACATAACACTGTGGAGCGTTCGCGTAATATTTATACCTCCTCGACTTTCCCAAGATCCTCAAACCATTTCAGTCGGAGAGGATGTAATTAGGGCGATTTATGTCGCCGGCAAAAATAAACCGTACTTAGGTCTTCATGTAAAGTGTCCGACATTTTTGTCCGATTTTAACCAAAGGCGAATTTTCTCGACAGATTTTAATAAAAGTCGCCAATATAAAATTTCACGAAAATCCGTCCAATGGCTGCCGAGTTGTTCCATGCACACGGACGGACAGACATTGCAAAGCTAATAGGCGCTTGTCGCGACTTAGGCTAACGCGCCTAAAAACTGTGACATTACGATAAATATCACAGTTAAATCGATATCAATGTTGGTCGGGTAAATAAGCACCATGTTAAAAAGACGTACGTCTGTGCTTAACTGACTACCGCGCCAAAATCCCGGGGAAATATATCCCGGTACCCATTTGACAGGAGGCTGGTAGCACCATAGCCAGTCTACACATGATGGTGGAAGGAATACATAAACGTCCTTGCCGGGAAATGAACCTGAGTCATCCGGCCCAAAGCCCTGTTATGATACAACGGCTCGAGTGTTGGTTAATTCTCACATTGTAGGTAGGTTCAAAAGCATAATCTGTATATAATCACATGGGAAGGTGATACTGAGGCATATTGCAGACAGTTGATGACGTGGAAGAAGCCATTCATGTCTGCACGAAAGTAATCTGGTATCATTTAGCTAGATGTACTGACGAAAACCCGGAGAACTGAAGTCAGTACTTTCGCTAACCTGACGGATATTCGAACATATTACCAATTGTTACCATTACATAAACCCCTTCAGCAGCTCAGCGTAACGGCGCCTTATTTACGGGCGTCAGCGTCCATTTTAGATGGATGAACAAGAATATGGAGTAACGGTAGAGTGCCAATAGGCAGGGGAATACCGAAGTACTCAGAAAGAAACATGCCACGGTGCCACTTTTTTCACCATAAATCCCATACTGACTGCTGTGGATTCGAACTGGGACTTCCAAGGTAAAGGAACCGGCGATTGACCGTCTGACATAACGTTGAAGCATCCACCTGAATCATATCCAGTCATCCTGACGAGGGAGGCAGCACGGTCCTCCGAAACTTCGGAAAGCAATTATACTACACTGTCTAAGAGTTCAGAAGGCTATCATACGAGTAACAACTACCGTGAAAACCAAAAAACTTATAAAAATACTTGGCCTGCTTGTTTATACTTTCTACGTCCAAATATTCTCCTGAGCCATCTCGGATACTATACAGGATGGCGCATAAGTCACTGTACACGGCCTTTATATTGTTAAACATCGAGTGTGAAGAGACTTCTGCGCCACTCTGTATATGTAATATAGACCTATATTTTATACATATAAATATTCCTATATTTGTTGAAGAATATCTGACCAAGACCAACGCACTCAATCGTGATCTGCATGCTACTAGCAGAAAGCGACTGGGAAAATTCTCGCAATTAATAAATACAAATATTAGAGTCCCATTGTTCGGCATGCAACTAGTATTTCAAAACAATGTTACAGCTTCAGATTACTGGCAACCATTTGACTTCCCAGACTTAATACTAAAAGGTTGTATGAGAAATATATATACAACGTGTACTTTCTCTGTAAACAAAATACATGCTGTTTTGTAATTGCTTTTCTCAAAACACAGACAGAAATTTTGCCGAAGGGAATATACCAGAAGAATGTTCAGTTTGTGTTCTGTCAGCACATTCACTGTGTAGAGAATGCAGACGGATGTAGGCTTTTGTTGCTTCCTAGCCGTCTGTGGCCGTCGAAAGGCGAGTGAATTTAGTAAAAAAAACACAACCGGTTATGAGCATAAAGTTTACTTTAGTGGTATGACACTGGAACTTTTTAAAATTGCGCGACCAGACTTCTGGTTGACAACAACCTCTCTTTTTGTGACTGTGCACAATTGTACATTGTACTTTACCTAGTACAGGCAGTGTATTAAGTACAGCTGTGTTTATGGTCGTCAGCAACACCAAGCTTTGCTTTACACAAGCCACGCTGACCCACACACAGCGCAGTTAACTCTCACCACGCCCAGAAAATATTTGGATTCTAAAGCAAATCGCACGCTTATGTTTAATTGTTAAACATGCATGTATTTAAATTTTGAGTACACCAACAACTTATAAAGCGGTGTCATAATTTAAAAACTGAACAACGACCGTGTTTTATTACAAAATTTGGAACCTCATGCCTTTAGCTTTGAGGATCTATAGATCGATTTCCAGATGCAATATCCTCAGTCTTTATTGTTATATTCATAACCTGAAGCCACAAAATCCCAAAACAGCGAGTTACAATGTTTCAAATGACACATTTGGCCATCACATAAACATCGTGTAGAGTGAAGAAATGTAGACAGAAATATTATGCTTAGGTTGCATCACTGACATGGGAAAAAATTAGTTAACTTGTCTTTTTTAAAATTAAGTTTTACATGCCTTAATAAAAACTTATTGAAAAAGTCTGCAAATCAAAATTGCACCCCAATAATTTTTTTCCCATGACGCAACAGCCCCAGTGGACCAGGGCGTCCTCATTATCGAGGCTTCACGATCACACTCAAGACACACCAAACTCGGAAGGACTCCTCTGGACGAGTGATCAGCCCGTCGCAGAGACCTCTACCTGACAACACACAACACTCACAAGAGACAGACATCCATGACCCCCCCCCCCCCTGCGGGATTCGAAACTGCAGTCCCAGCAAGACAGCGGCCGCAGACCCACCCCTTACACCGCGCGGCCACTGGGATCGGTCATAATAATTGATAGAAGTTATTATTAACTATGAGTAAAACAAATATTATACAAATTCTTATGTTTACATATTAGGACAGACATAAGGACGAGCAGGGAATAACAGGTTTTTACAGTATTACTCCACAGCTCTTAATACATCTAAAACCTACAAACATTGCAGAAAACTAAAGAAAATCATCTGGCTGCAACAATGGCTGTTCTGGGAAGGGTGAGATTCGGCGCTTTAAGACGCATACGTTAGAGACTGCACTGTAAAAATATGGGCTAAAATACGAGTACATTGCGTCTACAAGTTCAAGGGTGGCATACAGAGTTAGCTGAATGCTGTTCAGCAGTTTTGTGGATATAACAAGAGTTTTCGTTTCTTTCACTTTACCAAAGAACGCACAGTGAACAAAATTGCCCAGGATACTGAATCATTTGACACATCGCCTACTCTGATGTGCCCTGCAACATGGCCAGGTACTTTATTCGTCTGAAAACTCAGACCTTGTAACATTCCAAAGACTGAAACGTCAGAACCTAAAATTTGTGCCAGGTAAATTCATGACGTGTTTATTGTCAACACGCTGATGATCCTGGGAACATCATTTTTGCAACGAGAAAGGTCAGTAATAACAAAAAAAGCCTGCCTGAGCGGTTTCTGAATGAATTCTCACTATTGTTACAGCAAGATATTTAGATTATACAGTACTTATATTAACTAATGATGAAAGCTAGGGCAGAGCGATTAAGGAAGAGAGGATTAGCGGGTTCTCACAGCTGAGTTTCTGAAGATTTAGGTCCTATGGGTTATAACGCTGCGTCGTTGGGTAAATAGTTTCCGACGTTTCGAAAGAACATAGTGCCTTGATTTTTAAGGGTCAAGCAGTGCAAATTCTTGGGACCTATTATCCAAGTCACAGCGTCACATCCCGGAAGAACTTAATCCTTGAATTCAGAGTAGTTAAATCGAGTATATGCATCTTATTTGAGTAAAAGTCTTAGAGACAACAAGAACAGCAGCGTGGGCAGAGACACGTGACATTGCCTTAGGTTCTGGGTCACTGAAAACATTTCCCATAACTAAAGGAAATGTCCGACTACGAGGGGAATAATCACTAACTAGCATGTATTATGCAATAAATAATACCAAATGAATTATTACCCCCTCACTTGACGCTTCCGGCAAGGACAGATATGACTTACAGACAGCGGGCAATTCACAGATTTCCCCTGCACAGTGATCGAGTTAACTTCAGTTACTAACTGCAGTTTATAGCCTTCCTTCAGTTGTTGGTGTGCAGCTGTCAAGGAATTTCTGTGTTGGTCTATTGATTCTCCGAATAATACAACACTATAAATGATTGTATATTAATTTATTCATCACATTTACTGCGACATGTTTCGGCTGGTAATTGCGGCCATCATCGCGTAGTGCTACAATTATACAAAAAGGGAAGAAATGAGGTAGAGACCTCTCCTTTACGTTAAAATACAGGTTTATAAATTTGTTTTTATAGTAAATAATGGGACAATAAAATTGTATCAATAAAGCTTTTAAAACAAACACACTACAGTATTCTGGTAACGTATAAAATATGAGTGGTGGGAACTCTCTACGTAACCGACTTTCAAGCGTTGTCAAACACGTGTTGTATGTCTGTAAATAAGCATCCCGTATATAATTTTATATCTACAGTTTTTTTTTGATGAAGGGCCCTCGCACCACAGCCTTAAGGCTTTTTGTGTAACCCCAATGATGATGATGAGGATGAGCAGTTTTTTTTTACCAATTTTTACAATTAATGGAGCACCAGTGGAATGAAATTGACAGGGGAAAACCGACAACTCGGAGAAAAACCTGTCCCAGTGCCACTTTGTCCACCACAAATCTCACATGGACTTGACCTGGGACCGAACCCCGGGCCTCCGTGGTGAGAGGCCGGCGACTAACCGCCTGAGCCATGGCACGGCCCTATATCTACAGTTAATTGGGTCTATTAAAAAAAATAATTTTCTCGCTCCTACGGAATCGAATCATTCATTACCTTGTTTACAATATTCCACCACTTCACTCCATCCTAAGCCAGTTTAATCCGGTTTACATTTTCACTATATACTTTAATATTTATTATCATATCTTCACCTGTGTCTCCCAAATTGTTTTGCCCTTGAAGGTTTCAAAACAAATGTCATTTTCCTGTGCGTGCTACATGTCTCCATCATCTCACCCTTCCTGATATTATCTTCCTCACAGTACTATATAAAGAATACAATCCAGATTTCAGGCTTCCGCCGCGATGTTGATGAAATCTGTGGTCTTCTGGGTAATTACACGGCGTCGTGTGGTAATTATTTACCGACGTTTCGGGACAACGTGTCGGTCCCATCTTCACGGGTCAAAGATTCCGGGTCTTTCCTACTCGGAATCTTGACCCGTGAAGACGGGACCGACACGTTGTCCCGAAACGTCGGTAAATAATTACCATACGACGCCGTGTAATTACCCAGAAGACCATAGATTTCAATACAATCCAGGTTTATGTATGTAGTTATAAACTCTGATGCAATCTATAGAGAAATGTATAATTCACTTGCACAAACAAGATGGCAGGAATACTGAACAAAATAAATCCACATGACTGAACCTATAAGTTACGTGAAGAAATGGAAAATAAAGGTTAATTTTTTTACATAAGAGTCGCATACTATTTTATTTGCGGAATTCTAAAATAAACAGTAAATTAAGATCATTATATAATTCTACTAATTCCTTCACATAATCCTTCCGGCAGCACTATGGCCCTGGGGTCGACTCAGCCTCTAACAGAAATGAGTACCAGGAATATTTCCTGGGGGGGGGGGGGGGGTAAAGGCGGCCGGTGCGTAGGGCTAACAACCTTACCACCTTCATGTGCCGATTGTCTACAAATCTGGGAGCCTCAACCTCCTGGACCCCTCAGGGTCTGTCTAGGCCTGTAATGGGGTTGCTTTACCTTTTATATAATTCTATGCTTTATTTTCACAAAATTCCCAAAATAACTGCAAAATAGAGTGTCAAGCTTTCCTGTTTGTATACATGGCTTCATCGATAAATCTGTCTATGTGGTTCTGTACGCCAAAAGCTGCTTGGCGAATTTGCTTTTATTTTGTGCACAAATTATGGATAATAATTTTTTTTTTAGAAGACCTAAAGTGATCTTTATAAAATTTATCAAAAATGGCTCATCGTAAACAAATGGAACATGACATAAGCATCGACAACATTATGATCTATGATCTAGTTCAGTTTCCGAATAGACAAATATCTAGTAATAGAATCCAATTTATTTTCAATCTGTCCTATATATATATGTAGTAGGGGTAAATGCAAAATATATGTATATTTGCGCAACCGCCGATCCCAGTGGCAGTGCGGTCTAAGGCGTGGGTCTTCGGCCGCTCGCTTACTAGGATCGTGGGTTCGAATCCCGCTTAGGGCATGGATGTCTGTCTGTTGTGAGTGTTGTGTGTTGTCAGGTAGAGGTCTCTGCGACGGGCTGGTCACTCGTCCAGAGGAGTCCTGCCGACTGTGGTGTGTCTAATGTGTGTGATCGTGAAGCCTCGACGAAACGAGGAGGCCCAGGCCCATATAGGGCTGTCGAGCCATAGAAAAGAAAATTTGCGCAATCAAGTATCACGACGCGTATCGTGTCTTCCGAACAAAACACATATTGTGAGAACGTCCCACACCTTCTGATTAATTTTAACTTTAAAAATCCGGACTGTGTTAATTGATAACAAATAACAATTAGTAGTTCATATATGTACAAAATATTCACCAACTTTCCTCAGATAAACATCTACATGCAATGGAGAACTATATTACTGAGGTGAACGGACAGTTTCTTACCCTCGGGCGAGCTGCAGACTTTACAGCGCCATACAGGAAATAAGTCACGTTACAAGGAGAAACCCCGTTAACGTCGTTTGATTATATAACAATTCCAAAAAGTCTCGCCCAATTGCCGTCACAAAAATGTGCATGTCAGTTTTATGACTTGATCGTCATTATATTTATACTATTCCTTGTGCAAATCTCCATTATTTTCGACTATCAGCTGCAGACAGCAAGTTGCCTTTTTTGGGACAGCTACACACTCCGAGAACAAGTTTAGTTTTGTAATTTTTAGACTTCTTTTATTATATAATTTTCATCCGTAGAATTAGAGGTTCTCATGCCGGTGGCTATAAAAAATACTGTTTATGGTATGTGACAACGTGTAGACTGTAGAAAGTTTTACTCTTCTACCCTGAAGAAAGAGGTAGGAAGTTGTTATTATGCAACGTTGATAAATACCTACCAAAATATACGGTGTTACATCCCAGAAGACAGTGTTCTTAGTTTTTATTCATTTTTTCTTGTTAACGTGGATATCAATAGCATTGAGGAAACTAAGAGATTACAGATATATCAAACAGATTCTAGGTAAAAATAGGTCGTAGCACTATAAACAATTGACTGAAGAAAACTGCTCAAAATTATGACAGCAAAGGAAACAGGCTAAATATAAGTGTCTGAAAGCTCTAACACGAAGGAAGAAAATCAGAACGATGTGAGACGTTAAAAAAAATGTAATTTCAGGAAAGCAAAATGAGCTTCAAACAGAATTCTGTTTTTCAGTTGCATACATTTCTACCCTTACAGATCTGCTACTTAGTTTTTATGAAAAACACATTAATTAAGCAGTGAATTTTGCACTTCTAAAGTAATTTGTTCATACAACCTCGAAGTATCGCACGGTCGCCATGTTTGTAATCACTGACTCACAAATAACATTTCGTACAGCATATGTAGACATGTTTACACTCTCTCTCTCTCACCACATTTCACATCCCCAGCTCCAATGGCATGTCATTCATCGCCAGCAAGCCGAAAGCCAAGCACATTTTCTCACATCTGCAACGTTGTTATTTTACGTTGTACAAAGAAAGTTTAAATGTACGTATTTACCGAAGATTTATCGCCATACAACACGCAAGGCTATTAAATTAAGTGTCGCTCACACCTCAGAAGTTCGTGCGTCCGGAATGTCGTTGCTACTGTTCGCAAGACTCTGGACATTAAAATGGTAGCAATGCAGCAATCCCATTACAGGCCTCGACAGGCCCTTAGAATTCCAGGAGGTTGAGGCTCCCAGATTCCCAGACAATCGGCACATGAAGGTGGTAAGGTTGTCAGCCCTACGCACCGGTCGCCTTTACCCCCCAAGAAATACTCCTGGTACTCATTTCTGTTAGAGGCTGAGTCGACCCCAGGGCCATAGTGCGACCGAAAAGATTATGTCAATGAAAACTTCCAATGACACCATCGGGAATCGAACCCGTGACCTTCCGGCTTGTAGCGCAGTGCCTCAACCAACTGCGCCACCGCGTGCCTCCAAAAGTATAAAACTCCTACATGTTTCGGCACCGAGGTACCGTCATCAGGGAGTTATCTGAACAAAGGAATACAAGGCCAGCATGCTTACGTATGTGCTGGCCTTGTATTCCTTTCTTCAGATAGCTCTCTGATGAAGGCATCCCGGTGTATATCTGTAGCCTTAGTTATCCAGCATGCAAAGCGCATACGCCGTATTATATCGTTATCTGTGGCTTGTATCGCTTTACCATATTTTTCCACTTTATCTCAAATACGGTACGATTTTCGGGAAAGAAACTTATTTGGCATAAAATATGTTTTGATTTTCTCTACAACTTTCGAAACATTTATTATTCTAGGCAGAATTCAGCGAGATATTATCATAAACGTACATAGGTCTTCATGTAGAGTACCGTTATTCTTGCCAGATTTTAATCAAACTTGAATTTTCTCGACAAATTTTCGTGAAATCTTCACACATCAAATTTCACGAAAACCCAACAAGTGAGAGCCGAGTTGTTCCATGCGGACAGAGAGACAGAAATGCATGACGAAGGTAATAGTCGCTTTTCGCTATTTTGCGAAAGATCCTGAAAATGCACAGATATATAAATGCTGACATTCATGATTAAGACGTGTGTTTGACAGGTGGATATGAATTACTCTTGTTTGCAAAGAAAGTACGTTGCTTTAGTATAGAAATCGGAGCGTAACACATTTCTCTGTATTCGTCACACCCACCTAAACGCAGCTGAATGAAACAGCTTTTAAAAGCCATCTCCTGAAGGGACAAACTCCGTACACTGCACCATGAAATTAAATAGACAGTCGGTCAGTTTTCACTGCCGCTTGGCTGGACCCTAACACTGTGCAGCACATGAGCCAAACGGCGCCCGCAAGCCAGGCGTCTTCATGCGTTCATAAGTGTGACAGCCGTCGGGAGTACAAAACAAAAGTACTAATTTAAGGAAATTCGTGACTGTGAAATAATTACATGGCGGCAGTCATATTACTTCATTTCTCTTTCGTGAGTTTGGAAAATTAAGCATGAAAACAACACACTTCGTAACGTTACTCTAATTTTCACCCGCCAAATTATTCACTAAGATTGATGTTCATTACATCACTTCATAATTATAGCAATTGTTAACATATTCACTTAAGAAAACGTATATTGTTTTCTAAACCCGAAGGTAGAAGGACGGATATTTCATGACCAGTTAATTATGCAGTCATTACATAAAGATTTATGCTTAAAATTATGTTCACAAAAGATTGTAATAATGTCTTGCAAATGGTAGAAACCTACTATTTTCATCACAAAACAATAACTTTCAATTTAGAGTATTACACTGGTATTTACAACATATAACTACTGTCATAAAATTCCATTCATCAACGTTTCATGGGCAAATCATTTTAGATGATTGATGACGTAAAGCTATAACAGCTTTTATTTTAACCAACACATGCACTACACCTTTGTCGTCATATATACCCCTACATATGTTTCGACTACTTATTAGTCATCATCAGGGGGATCAAAGTATATAAACACAGACTACACATCCACTATAATAGTCGGTTTACATTCAATGTTAAAATAAGATGAACTATGTAATCTGTAGTCTTTTGGGTAATTACAGGGCGTCGTGTGATAATTATTTACCGACGTTTCGGGACAACGTGTCGGTCCCATCTTCATGGGTCAAGATTCCAGGATGGAAAGCATCCTGGAATCTTGACCCATGAAGATGGGACCGACACGTTGTCCCGAAACGTCGGTAAATAATTACCACACGACGCCGTGTAATTACCCAAAAGACCACAGATTACATCAACATCGCGGCGGAAGCCTGAAATCAAGATGAACTATGTTCACTATAAAAACATGTAGCATTTTTGCACGGTGAATATAATGTGAAATTTGTAAACGCCCAACAGGCAAAAGTGATCACAACTATCGTAGAATCAAAGAGAAGTTACACAGGACAAATGCATCAAATTGGTTCAATAAAACACGTAGAGCAGAGCATCTGACAACTAAATATATCCACATCACTGTTAATGGCAACAACCGGCAAAGCCACAACACGAGGAACGCAGCCAACAGATATCGCATCAACCAATACAAAAATGCTACATGTTTCTATAGTGAACATAGTTCAACTTATTTTAACATTGAATGTGAACCAACTATCATAGTGGATGTGTAGTCTGTGTTTATATACTTTGATCCCCCTGATGATGACTAATAAGTAGTCGAAACATATGTAGGGGTATATATGACGACAAAGGTGTAGTGCATATGTTCTTCTTCTTCTTCTTTCTATGGGCCCGTCGGCATTCGCTCCGGATGCACCGCAGCCTTAGGCTTATTGTGTTCACCCTTAGTCTTTCTTTCAGCATTGGTTCATTAGCCCTGTGCTACTAATAAAGAAACACAGGTCTTTTAGTGGAGCCAAGCTTATATCTCTTGGTTCAGCGAATATCTTCCCAAAGAGCTTATAACGTTGTCGAGCCAGTGCCTCGCAACCATAAACAATATGGTGCACAGTTTCAGTCTCCGACCCACAAAATCTGCAGGTCGGATCTCCTTCGAAGATGCCCATAATGTTCAAGTGCTTCCTCACAGGTGCGTGTCCTGTGAGGAATGCTACTACTGATCTAAGTTGATTCCTGCTCAATTTAATCAGGCCATCAGCTGTCTTCTTGCATGGTCCATTGATAAAGAGTTTGCCATGTTTGTGACCTGGTATACTGTTCCAGGTAGTTAAATGTTGACACTCAGTCCAGTTCTTGATTGCTTCTCTTGCTGTACACTTTGGTGTTCCAAGAGCCGGCTCTGGGCCAAGTAATGGCTTAGCTGCACCTTGCTAGTGCATGTGTTGGTTAAAATAAAAGCTATTATATAAGACAGAATGCACGGTGAATATAATGTGAAAGATGTAAAACTAACTTACTGCTTAAAAAGGACATAAAAATAAATACGGTTCAAAAAGACTGCGTAAAAATGAGAAGTCAAGTGATATGAAAACAAAAACACTGAGAGGTCATATAATGCAGCTTTCTGTGAGTAGGCGATCAAAAATCCGAATTAACAAGGATTTGAAAGGGGACGGTTGTGACTTATTACAAAGTAAATATTTCGGTGTTCGCTTGAGAGCACTTACGAAAACGAGGTATACCGGAACCAGAATGCAAGAAGTCTCATAGGAAAGTACGGCAGAAGGTAAGTGTAAGGCAATTATCACTGTGCATGCAATAAGCGAATATAACTGGACTGTGAATGTTTTCACGTGAAGGCAGAAACGACGACAGTTCGGCTGCTGTTTCTATATTGTTACGGCGTCCAATCAGGCGCCTGATGGATAGATCCGTGACCCTACATTACAGAGAACTCCAACCCCGTAAAGGTTCACTTTCGCCCATCATCACGCCATCTCACGCACAAAACAATACAATGGCAACAACCATTTCCGTTGAAGGATCAGGAAGCCAGATATCCACTTCACTTCTGCGGTTTGCTTTCCATTCTCACACGATTTTCTTCTAAATGTTGCTCTTCCTGCCTATAGATATTCGTAAAAGGAACATATGAATGGTCACGACAAGACTGAGCGAGAGAAGGGACCGAACTTTGACCTCAACAGGTTATAAATTTCAATAAATTTCGTTGGTAAAAAAATACGTTTGTTTTACAGAAGTAAGATTAATTGATTCTTTTACGTATTAATGACATTTCTCCACTACAAAGGTTAAAAGGTCAAATGGGAGTATGACTGTTAATAATAAAATTATAATTACATAAGAATTCGTGCCAATTTTAAGACACTATCGCAGAAATCACCAGCAGAATAGGGAAAGGCCAGGTACAGTTATCCAAGTCAACCAGTCTCTGAGCCTACAATCTAACAATAAAAGAATCAAGAGTGCCGTATCTTCAAACGTCAAGTCCACCCTCACAATATAGTCCTTCTACAGAAGTTAATAGTAACTCCGTTTCTCAGCTGGTCAAAAACAAAAACCTCGCCGTATATACAAGACGAAATTTCATCACTGTGTTCAATGCAGTCAGTTCAGTGAAATCCTATCCAATAAAAGTAAAACATTTCGTGTTAAATTTGTCAGTGAACATTTATTCTTGTATATTATTCATTTATTCATCAATTTACTGACCCACGTAAGACAGGCGTGTGTCTAGCAATGTTACTCTTTGTTCTAAACCGTTTCGAAAGTAGAGCACAATACAACTATATATGTCTGTTTATTTTTTTTTTTGGCAGAAGGCATTTGACCGTGTCAACTGGACCAAATTAATGCAAATCCTAAAAGGAATTGGGATAGACTGGCGCGAAAGAAGATTGATCAGCAAATTGTACATGGAACAGAGTGTCAAAATACGACTGGACCAAGGGGAGACGAGAAGTGTGAAGATTGGAAGAGGAGTTAGACAAGGTTGCTGCTTGTCACCGATTCTGTTCAACTTATACAGCGAGTACCTTACCAAGGAAGCTCTTGAAGGGTTTGGAGACTTCAAAATAGGAGGACAAGTAATTCGCACTGTGAAATATGCAGATGACCTTGTGCTACTGGCTAGGGAAGAAAAGGTGCTACAGGGCATGATTGATAGACTAATTGAAATTGGAAGATGCTATGGAATGGAAATGAATGTGGAAAAAACTAAGGTAATGAAAATCTCAAGGCAACCATCCCCAATGAAAATTATGATAGATCAAAAACAATTGGAGAATGTGGAATATTTCAATTATTTGGGTGGCATGATAACAAGTGATGCAAGATGTACACGTGAAATTAAATCCAGAATTGCCATGGCAAAAACAGCATTCAACAAGAAGAAAAATTTTTTCACCAGCAAACTGGAATTAAATTTAAGGAAGAAACTAGTAAAGTGTTACATTTGGAGCATAGCTTTGTATGGTGCTGAAACGTGGACACTTCGGAAAGTAGATCAGAAGTATCTGGAAAGTTTTGAAATGTGGTGCTGGAGAAGAATGGAGAAGATCAGTTGGACCGATCGTGTGAGAAATGAAGAAGTATTACACAGAGTCAAGGAGGAGAGGAATATACTACATACAATAAAAAGAAGAAAGGCTAACTGGATTGGTCACATCTTGCGTAGAAACTGCCTTCTGAAACACGTGATTGAAGGAAAGTTAGAAGGAAGGATAGAAATGACTGTACGACGAGGGAGAAGACGTAAGCAGCTACTGGATGACCTTAAGGAAAAGAAAAGATACTGGAAATTGAAAGAGGAAGCACTAGATCGCACCCTGTGGAGAACTCGCTTTGGAAGTGGCTACAGACCTGTCGTAAGACAGACTGCAGAATGAATGAATGTCTGTTTTAGCAAGTATAGATATAGCGAACATTTAAATCTCTGACTTTTCCAGGCGGGGAGATTCATACTTATGTAACACAACTATTTACTTACGCTGTTTGCTAGTTCTCAGTTTCATATACACGCATATATATATACACACAAACCTATACATACATACATATATACATACACAAACACACACAAAAACATATATACACATACATACAGACACAATTTGTACCACGAGAGTCTTCAATAAGCTACACACAAACATGTATGTGTGTATGCAGCCCGGATAGCTCAGTCAGTATAGTGAATAGGCTACAGGCCGGATGATCTAGCTTCAAAACGTGATTTCAGGCTTCCGCAGCGATGTAGATGAAGATCTGCGCTCTCCTGGACTTCTTGACCCTTGAAGATAGGACTGATAGTTTGTCCCGAAACGTCGACACAGAACTACAACATTCTTCAAAACCTCCACACCTGTTCTGGGGCCAACCCAGACCACTGTTCAGTGAGTACCGAGGGTTATTTTCCGGGGCTAAAGCAGCCGAAACGTGAGCCTGACTACCCACCTTCATCTAGAGACGAGATTAAAAATTCGTGCAGCTATATCTCCACTCCCCTTCTGTGTCTTCATGGCGTGTATAGGGACAACTGTACTATATACAGGTGTCTATGGCTCAATACGTTTGTCATCAGAGTAGTGGAATATTGGTTCGAGGCGTTTACAGTTCACACGAAACAAGACACAAGACACAAACCCGCCTACAAAGCTGTACACAAACACGGAAATGAAGAGTTCCTCGTGTAATAACGTTATTATTTCTAAGTGCCGGCAGGTCAAAGAGGCATATATTGAGCCCAAAGGTGCAAATCTTACGAATTCCAAACGGCCCGGTGTCCTCTGGCTAAGAAACGGGCTCAGTACGGTCCTCCAAACAGGTCATAGTATTTCAGTTATGAAAGTTTTCGTGTATTCCCGATAGAAGAATGACGTGAAAGCACCGAAAGTGGTCACGACAACTTGCACAATATTGCTATGTAATTCATAACAAGCAGTTCATAATTAGCCCCAGCCTTTAAGATGTCAATTCTCAAACAGCAGTTTCTAACTAATGGTTATACATTCATATACGTATCTGTTTTCACGTGTGTCGTATTGACTTACGAAGCAGGAGTATTTGCATATTTGTTACAACAAGAAGAACGGGTGTATCCTAATCATTAACAACAGTTCCTTTCACGTCTGTTTTCCGTTCACAAACCCTTTTTATACTCTTCGTAATTCTTGTCATTCTCCAGACACACTCTTTATTTTGTGACTGTCATTAACTTTTACTCATTCATTCCGTAGTCTGTCTTACGACAGGTCCGTAGCGATCTAATGCTTCCTCTTTCAATTTCCAGTATCCTCTCTTTTCGTTAAGGTCATTCAGTAGCTGCTTACGTCTTCTTCCTCGTCTTCCCGTCACTCCAATGCTTCCTTCTAACTTTCCTTCAATCACGTGTTTTAGAAGGCAGTTTCTACGCAAGATGTGACCAATCCAGTTAGCCTTTCTTCTTTTTATTGTATGTACGATATTCCTCTCCTTGACTCTGTGTAATACTTCTTCATTTCTCACACGATCGGCCCAACTGATCTCCATTCTTCTCCAGCACCACATTTCAAAACTTTCCAGACACTTCTGATCTACTTTCCGAAGTGTCCACGTTTCAGCACCACACAAAGCTATGCTACAAATAAGTCAATTTAATGGTTTCTTTCTTAAATAAATTTTACCAATATTACTTATTCCGCTTACTTATGTTACTTATTTGTTTCTACGTATAATTTACTCATTTCTCGTTTCCATATCTATAATTCTTCTGTTTTTCGTTTTTATTTCTTTCTTCCCTCTTCTCTTTGTTTCAACTGCAACTCTGTCACTTCGTTCACCTTTCTTTGTACATCGTATTTTTCACATCCTTCCTTTGTTTTGCTGTTATTCATGTTTCGAGTCTTTTCCTTTTATTTTGCTTTCCATTATTCCCAGACTCTTTCATTTTTTCTATTTATTCTCATTCTTTATTTAACTTTATTCTCCTCTTCAACTAGTTTTTATTAATTCTTTCTTTATTTGTTCTTCTTTCTGTGCTCTTTTCATTTCATTCCGTTTCACACCAACAATTTCTTACTTTTGCATCCTCCTCGTCAATTTAGCTATAGACGCAGCAACGTCTCCCCTGTCACTGTTCGTTGCATCCTGACAGATAAGGACAGTTGCACTAGCTATGTAGGCTGCACGACGGTAAGAAAACACAATGTTATCAGCACAAATATTTACGTACCAGCAGTTACAGGTAAAGAATTATACGAACCACGTTCCCTTATGCAGGACACATGATTCATCAATTTGTTGACTTTGTGCTGCTGTTTAACAGTGAACACAGTAACTTGTGCTGCTGTTTAACAGTGAACACAGTAACTTGTGCTGCTGTTTAACAGTGAACACAGTAACTTGTGCTGCTGTTTAACAGTGAACATAGTAACTTTGTGCTGCTGTTTAACAGTGAACACAGTAACTTGTGCTCTACTCCTTTCGTCACATTAATCTTAGACAGGGGATTAATGAGTCTTAAACCAATCGAAATAGAAGTGTAGCATTTACTGTGAAATACATACGCTCGTAAAGTTGCTGTAATTTGTGCGGACAGAAAGGTCAGTTCTTAAGTGTGGCCAGTAAATTGTAACTCGGAACATTAGGCGTTGCAGTGTGTATAATAAAAGAATTTATGGTGGATCAAGCGTTCGTATGATGTACATTGTGTTAATCTCAAGTGACAACAATATATAAAGCAGCAACATAATTACTCGCCATATATTTTAGTAATACGAGTAATCTTCATGTTCCATAATCCGATATGAAAATGGGGAAAATTTTGTTCTCTTTTCCCCTCTAACACTGTGAGTAGTTCAAACTTTCAGTATAGTTACTTGTGTAATGCACCTCGCCAGAATTGTAGGAATTTCTGGCGAGGTGCATAACGACAAGTAATTAACTCTAGGAGCAGAGTCCTTCCTAAGAAGCTAATATTTCTTCAGCTAGTCAAGAAATTCCCCACATTTAATGGGATGCAAAGTTTCATCAACATTTTTACAAGTGACCGCCCACTTGTGCCTATCCCGAGACAGATCGATCCAGTCCACGTCCGCCCAACCGATTTCTTTAAGATCAATTCTAATATTATCCTCCCATCTAAGCGTAGGTCTTCCAAATGTCTCTTTCCCTAAGGTTGCCCCACCAAAGTACAGCGTGTTTCATAAGTCCATCCGGGATTTAGAGGCTTGGCCGTGCAGTAGCAAACCCACATATAAAAGATAAAAGCATGCCAACGGATAGAGGAAATGTAAAAGTTTTTTCGTGACAGATGCGATGGCGTAGTCACCCGTTTCTCCGCTAGGAGGCAGTGGTGTGCAAACATGGCGTTTTCAGGTGAACAGAAAGCTTTTTGTGTCCTGCAATTTGCTAAAACCCAGTCAATTGTAACAGTGCAACGTGGTTTTCGAACCAAGTATCGTACAGAACCACCAACGGACAAAACAGTAAGAGACTGGTATAGAAAATTCGAGGAAACTGGCTGTTTGTGTGTCGCAAAACGAACAGGTAGGCCGGGACCATCGCCTGGGACTGTGGAGCTAGATTACAGGATTGACGTCTGTCGAGTCACCAAAGGGGGACATATTGAGCATTTGTAAGGTAGGTTCAAAACTTGGATATGTACTCTTCTCACTGACATGCTCTCATCCCCCGTGTGTGATTTGGCTCCTGAGCTACAGACCTCCGAAATCCCGGAGGGATTTATGAAACACCCTGTATTAAATTTTATTGCTGGACACAATTAACTAATGCAATTAACTAAGACATTCAAGATTCGTATAAACTGGCTGTGCTGTGTCTAAAGATCCTAGTAAAATGTTTATATGATTCAAGAACGTATTTTACATTACTGGTCGGGCGAAGTACGTGATGCACTGCTATTCATTTTGTCCATAGTCAACCTGGGCAGTTCTCAACAAGACATAAACATGTCATAAATGCAAGTGCATTCATATCAACTGCATACGTCATCTGGGCTGCTGTGAGTCCGGCCTTTGGGCGCTCCAATAAATAAATATGATCATGAATGACTGCAGAAGATGAAACATTTTTGAAGTTAGCATGAAGAAGTAGAAATTACTTGCGGCCCTTTTGAGATATTTCCACGCAACGCCAAAACGATGTGAAAGACCGATCGGGAAAAACATGCAACGCACTTGTCACGTATGAGAAGTGCACCCCGGTTTCGTTACGAATGCAAGTGAATCACTAAGCGAGTATTCAGTGCTACAGACAAGCTGGGTCAACTTTCTCTCGTCGTCAGCATATAACCAGTACCTGATTTCTATCACATATATGGGAATATGATGTGAGAGAAGACGATACTTGTGAACAAGAATGTGGGTTACGTATGTGATGGCCCATCGCCGCGTAAGAGCAAGTGAAACATTACTGGACTGAGGACGGAACCGGTCCGACAGCCTGTGTAAATAAGCATATCTTCTAACACAGGAAATGGTACAGCCTCAGCATGGCACATTCTCAGGCCGCGGTTATAGAAAGGGGCTCCGGAAATAACGGGTACTTCCGAACGTGTTAAATAAGATGACGCAGATATCCGACAAGGGGATTGGGCGTGGGACTAAAACCTTTTATCATAAAATTGGCAATGTACGTATAACGCAACATCGTGCCGCGTTTGCATAACCATAACGTAGTTTTGAATCCCCTGATGATGGTTTTTGCATAAACCGAAACATATGTAGGGGTCTATTAACACATAATAGAAAGTAAAAGTGAAGTGCATTTTGTCGGTGTTTTATGAACAGTGAGGATTGAACAGGTTTATGATAGTGTCCAATACTGCGCTTTTGTTCGAACGGTAATGAACCTCCAGGTCCTGTAAAATCAAGGAGTGATTCAGCTGATCACGAACCCACACACACACACAGACTCAGTCACGGCCAGAAACTTAAAAAAAGACAGACACATTTATTGCTTAGCAAGGTGATGGATGACGATACACTTGCTAGGCGCTATACAAGCGGAGGTCGATGCCTGCACCGTTGGCGCAGGTCACAGCGAGGGTCACAGAGAACTATAGGAAGTTGGTGAGTTGGTGATCTGTACTTTCGTTGCGGTCTGGTGCACGCAAATGCACACAGTGACACACTTCGGCAAGCCGCAACAAACAATCTCTCTGCCGCGAGTGCATGGTGCAGGCTGTTGCAGATACCAACACACAGATTTTGAACTTTGTTGTGTCGGTAAGGCAGTTCGCAGTCCGCTTTCTTCTGGTTTTCGTTTGTCTATTTCTTATCTTTAACATTCCATTATATCTTTCTCCTCTTCTTCCAGAACTCTTTGTTTCCTTTCCTTCTTAATTTCGTCCTGCAAATGGCGTATTTTAATGTACAAGGAGACAAAATTTTGATTTCATATAAGCAAGGAATTTTGACCTTCTATAAAATTTTCTATTTCAAAGAGGTTTTCCCCACTAAAATTAGACATTTTAATGTCTCAATTACAAAAAAAAAAAAATAGAAATATTATGTGAAGAATACACACAATTAAGCTGTTCTGTCTGAAATTCTATATTTTCTTTAAGTATCGGTAAGTCCACGACTTATATACCGTTGTCTATAATGGTAGAAAAAAGGAACAAATAAGAAGTCAATTTATGATCCATATTTTGGTTTGCGATTCGTTGTAAAGTTCAGCAAGCACTGACAGACGTCAACAGACAGACATTAACGAGCTGTGTTTAGAACCTACACCACAATCCGACACTTAATAAACTCTACTTTATAACTTAGCGCCCGTAAAGGAGGGGCTACTTTCTACCCTTATTTGTCGAAAAGATCATACTTTCAATGCCACGCAACTATGCTCCAATTACCACTTAAAAGTTTTCCCTCGTGCCATAAAAACAGTTGATCGATTCAACACGTGCCCCCTATTTCTTGATCCGTTCCACAGTTTTTTTAAGTTGTTAGTGTTGGAATTCTGTAGCATGCAACGATGCAGAGAAAGTTCGTGGTGTCCTATGCATCGACTCAAGAGCGCCCTTCACCTTGAAATGGAAAAGTCACACTTTCCTTCTTATTCCATCGAGTATACTTGTAAACCACAGCAGGCAACTCGTTGAAGAAAGAGCAAAGATTTCGCTCGACCATCACGCAGCCGAGATTTGTTTTGACAGTAATAGGCACATCTATATGAGAGTTTTATTTCATACCAACAAATGCACATAAACATACAGTGTCAATAGTTTATTCGTAACTTTCCCCGATACGCATTTCGGCGTTTTAAACCGCCATCTTCAGGGGGTCTTAGAGGTTTCTAGCATAGACCAAATATTTATAGAATAACGTCGTAACGTCCGTATTATGTAAAATATGATACATATGTAGTAGTCAATGGTTGTCCAGTGCATACAAAATTGTATAATAATAAGATTATTATTAAAATTATTATTAAAATATTATAAAATTATCAGACAAGTTACATAGCTTAATGTACTGCCAATAATTTCCTAGTTACATTAAGCTATGTAACATGTCTGATAATTTTATAATATTTTAATAATAATTTTAATAATAATCTTATTATTATACAATTCTGTATGCATTGGACAACCATTGACTACTACATATGTATCATATTTACACAATACGGACGTTACAACGTATTCTATAAATATTTGGTCTATGTTAGAAACCTCTAAGACCCCCTGAAGATGGCCGTTTAAAACGCCGAAATACGTATCGGGGAAAGTTACGAATAAACTATGGACACTGTATGTTTATGTGCATTTGTTGGTATGAAATAAAACTCTCACGTAAGCTAAAATGCACGGTAAATACAATATTACATCTATATGAGTTCAAAACAACGGTTTTAGCAGAAGAATAGGCCTACTGTCTTCTAGGCTGTGACACAGTTCAATCTCATTACCAAAGTTTCGGAGAAAAATTGTTTCCACTCTCAAAGTAGGAAAATAAGCCGCAAGGGCAAAATTGATGTTGCAGGGTATCGGGAAAGGAAGACAAGAAGGGATTGTGGAGAGGAGAAGATTCGGATGATGGTGCTGGAAGAACAGGGAGAGGAATAGAGGAAAAGAGATAAGAAAAAAATTGTTTATGTAGTTGAAGGTGAAAGAAAGACGAGGCGAGCAGGAATGATAAATTGAGACAGTCCAAAAAGAGGTAAAAATGAAGGATGAAATGAAGAAAGCCCCTGAAAAGGGAATGTGTTACCAGGGGCGGGGCAAGAGGGAAGTGTCATGGGTTCAAGGTGGGCAGGAACAGAAAAAATGGGTTGAGAAAAGGGATGCAAAGAATAGAGAATAAAGAAAACAGAAAAACGAAAACTAAATAATCCGTGGAAAAAGACGTCGCGGCTTATTCTTCTACCCTAAATGTTGAGGTAGCAGGTTCCTCCGAAACGCTGGTAACGAGCTACCAGACTATAAGTCATTACTTCACAGATGATGTTAATTTTCATAGCCATCCTCATGAAAAAACTCAAGTCTCAAAACAGTGCCACAATTTATATACTTCAACTATCTGATCCTAACAGTAAAGAGTACCCTATTCTTCGGTGACGTCACCGTGTTGCGGTGGACTGACTGGTCGACATTTCGGGGATTCTGCTACAATAATAAGTAACGTTATATTCCACAGAGCCCTTCAACAGGGTAATTTATGTGCCTGGCACAGCACCACAGCTTTTGTGAGTAGTTCCTGAAACTGATGATTGACAGCCTGTCGTCCAATCAGTGCAGCCGATGCACCAACCGGCAGTCGTGTCTAGCCTGCAGATCAATAAGTGACATCGCACGCGAAGTAGGGTCGTGAAACTCCATCAAACGTAGCACGCATAGTCATAGAATATGACAGGGCGTGTCTGTAGAGGCGGACGTACAGTGTCCATTAACCCTTTAGAGCCCAGTGGTAACTATATATATCATCTTGACGTAAAGGTAAAGGTAAAGGTAAAGTTCTCCCTAGAACAGGCCATGAAGGCCCAGAGGGGGAGTATTGGTATAGCTCTACTTTCTTTAACCCTGGCACTACATGAGGGTGGGTGGTCAACGCCACGCCCCGGCCGCTTTAACCCCGGAAAAGAGACCCGGTACCGATTGTATAGGAGGCTGGGTGGGCTCCAGGGCCGGTCTGGACGGCTGCGGAAAATCTCGCCCCCACCGGGATTCGATCCCCGGACCGTCCAGCCCGTAGCGAATCGCTTTACTTACTGAGATATCCCAGACGTAACGTTAAGAAATTTTGAATGCTTTAAAATAATGGCAAAAAGGTAAAATTTCCCCCGTCCATGCCATGAAGGCATATAGGGGGAGCAGAGGTATAGTTCCACTTATTCTTAACCTCGGCATCAGATGGAGATGAGTGGTCAAATTCACGCCCGGGTAGCTTTACCTCCGTGAAAGAACCCCGGTACCAATTTAATAAGAGACTGGGTGGGCACCAGAACCAGTCTGGACGTTTTGGAGACAAGAAAAGTCTGTTTGCCCAATACGGGATTCGAACCTCGGACCGTCCAGACCGTAGCCTAGTTGCTATACCGACGATATCCTGGTTCCTTATGTTTACATGGTATGTGTTTTAAGTGCTGGGAGTGCTAGAGAACTGGGGAATTGTGTGAGAGAAAGGAGAGTGTAAGACAATTTCTGTATTGGTCACTTCTCCGTGTCACGTCAGTAGCTTCATATATTACATACGTCTAACAGAGATGGAACAACTTGCCACACGCAGTAGAAAGTGCAGCTTCACACATTCGGACACCTAAAAGGATAAAAGCTATGACGGTGGGAGGGGAAGATGAGTCAAAGTGATGAGAGAGTCGCTATAAATTATGCATGTGAGTACGAAAGAAAGTTAGTGACTAAGTGTGACTCTTACTGACACTCGAGCCTTTTCTACTTCAGTGGATAAACGTGTAGAGCGAGGGTTGGGAAAACACGAAACGTTCAACTGGGCCCACAGTGATGTTTTGGTGTTAATAACACAGCCCTAACATTTCACTTTTTCATTTATATATAAAGCTAATCACGAAAACACAAATGCTCTTTGTATAAATGTCAAGATATACCGGAAAATCAAATGTTCAGTCCCCAGTATACGTATGAATTAATTTTTTAGGGCGTGTTAGCTTCGTCATGTCTGTCCGCCCGTCCGGATGGATGGAACAGCCCGGCACCCACTGAACAGATTTTCAAAAAAAATTCTTATTTGAGGACTTTTCGAAAATCTGTGGAGAAAATAAAAATTTGGTAAAAATAAAAACACATAAATAAAAATTATGACAGACCAAAAACAATTGGAGAATGTAGAATATTTCAATTAGTTGGGTAGCATGATAACAAATGATGCAAGGTGTACACGTGAAATTAAATCCAGAATTGCCAGGGCAAAAGCAGCATTCAACAAGAAGAAGACTCTTTTCACCAACAAACTGGACTTATATTTAAGGAAGAAACTAGTAAAGTGCTACATTTGGAGCATAGCTTGTATGGTGCTGAAACGTGGACACTTCGGAAAGTAGATCAGAAGTATCTGGAAAGTTTTGAAATGTGGTGCTGGAGAAGAATGGAGAATATCAGTTGGACCGATCGCGTGAGAAATGAAGAAGTATTACACAGAGTCCAGGAGGAGAGGAATATCGTACATACAATAAAAAGAAGAAAGGCTAACTGGATTGGTCACATCTTGCGTAGAAACTGCCTTCTGAAACACGTGATTGAAGGAAAGTTAGAAGGAAGGATAGAAATGACGGGAAGACGAGGAAGAAAACGTAAGCAGCTACTAGATGACTTTAAGGAAAAGAGAAGATACTGAAAATTGAAAGAGGAAGCACTAGATCGCACCCTGTGGAGAACTCGCTTTGGAAGAGGCTACGGACCTGTCGTAAGACAGACTACAGAATGAATGAATGAATGAAAGAATAATAACAGGTACTTTACATGAAGACCTATGTACATTTATGATAATATCTCGCTGAAGTCTTCTTTGAATGAGAAATGTTGCAGACGAAAGTTGTAGAGAAATCAAAACACACATTTCATGTTAAGTAACCTTTTTCCCCGAAAATCGTACCGCTTATAAGATAATGTGGAAAAAAATATGGTACAGCCGGACAGGCCACAGATGACAATACAATACGGTGGATGCGCTTTGCATGCTGGATAATTAAGTTTAAAAATACCCACTCAGAATAAGTAATACTTATTGCTTTTCGACGGCAACAATGGTTACGCGAACGCGCCTCAATGTTATGTTATACATACACTGCCTGTTTTATTCATATATATATATATATATAAAGCTAATCACCTAAACACAAATCCTGTATGTACAAATGTCAAGATACACCGTAAATTCAAATTTTCATTTCTCAGTATTGCTTCTGTTTATTGCACGTAACTGTACATGACAAGATAGAGTAAGGGCCAATTCATATTCGGCTGAAGGCATGTCACAATACCTCCATAACGTCAAATAGACTTTCGGCAGAGCGTCACAGAGGAAATTTAGCTCTCCTGATACAAAACATCGGCTACCCTGCACGACCTTCCTGCTGTGCTTCAGCAACTGACAGCTATTAACATTTGCTATTTATCATGACGACTTGAACAACCCTCGCGGAGGATAAGGTAGGCTGCGAATGTGGTACGAATTGGGGAGAAGAGAAATGCAGACAGGGTGTAGGTGGGGAAACCTGAAAGAGAAAGAAATTACTGGCAAGACCTTGGAGTAGATTGTAGGATAATATTAAAACAGATCTCAAAGAAACTGGATGAAATGTATTGGATTTATCTGGGCGGGCATGTGGCATGTATGAAGGAGAGGAGAGGAGAGGAGAGGTGAATACAGGGTTTTGGTGGGGGGAAACCTAAGGGAAAGATACAACTTGGAAGACCTAGGCGTAAATGGGAGGATAATATTAAAACTGATCTTAGAGAAATGGGTTAGGAGAGCTTGGACTGGACTCATCTGGCTCAGGATAGGAACAAATGGCGGGATCTTGTGAACACCATAATGACCCATCGGTTTCCATAAAATGCTTGGAGTTACTTGACTAGCTGGGGAACTGTTAGCTTCTCAAGGACTCTGCTCCATGGAGATACTTTCAGCTTCTGACCTACTGCACAAAATGTGCATAACTTTTTGAATCACCCTACAATTCTCTCCCGAAATTCGGTATTCCCAAGACGCACTCGCACGGTCCGAACTGTCTCCAGATATTTCCGACAGCGGTTGGCAAGAATACAAATTTCGTGACGACTGATTGAGGAAAAATAAACTTCCTTCGAGTAAAGCAATACCGTACGAGGCTGGCTAATATATGACTGTCGCAGTTTTGCATTCAGATTTTCGAAGTGAAAGGCCTGTTTTAAGTATGTACATATGTACCGCCCTCAACAGGCCTAACAGCACGACTAACACGTGTCGTGTGTCTTGTAATTAGAGCTGTGTGTTTGTTACAACAGTACAATAAATGGACAGCAATACGGTCCTATTCTGTGTATCGTATGACCCAACTAATAGCTAATAAGGACATGCGAAGATATTACTCAGTATATAAATAGTCTATAAGCCTGGACACTAATAACAAAGAATGACATAAGATTACGTACCTCGTCACGAGCAATAGTATCTGTGTACATCCAACCGCAAAAGTTAGTTTAAGCTATAACATTCCTGCCTTATGTTCTGGAGGTCCTTCTTTCACATCTCGCCCGGGATACCGAATATTTTTAATGATTTTTTTTTTTGTGTACTTAGTCCATCCATGGTATCTCAAACTAGGCCATGTCTGCTTGCTTGTAAATTATTTATAATTTATAATCACTATTAACTGATCATAAATTGCACAGTGAGGAGATTCATGGTCAGTACTCCTCGCCAAATATTATCCGGAAGATCATACCAAGAAGAATGAGATGGGCGGGGCATGTGGCACGTACGGGACACAGGAAAATTGCATACAGGATTTTGGTGGAGAAACCTGAAAAAAAAAGAGGCCACTTGGAAGACCTAGGTGTAGCTGGAAGGATTATATTAAAACGGGTCTTACAGAAATAGGATTGGAAGGCGTGTACTGGATTTATTTCGCTCAGGATAGAGACAAGTGGCGGGTTCTTGTGAATACAGTAACGAATTTTCGGGTTCCATAAAATGCGGGGAATTTCTAGACTAACTGAGAAATTGTGTGGAGTTACTCAGTCAATCAGTCAGTCAGTTGGTTGGTTGATTAAGTAGTTATTCGTTAATCACTGTTGCATTTCAAAGTCTCAGTGACAGACGGTATAGCTATATAAACCACAAGCACATACAGATAGGCATATTACGAATGTGAAGTAAATACTGTTTTAAGTCTTGGACATCCCTGACATATTAAATGTATAAGTAATTTGATAAAGAAGCTGTTTTGTGAATAGTCGAGATAAAACACTAAACCAGGAGAAAGCGAAGAGTCTCATGGACGAGGAAATAAACCGATACTTGAGGTGACACGACTTTTCGTAATGTAACTAACTTCCTGTGCCTAATTGGAATGCGTCACTTTACTTTTCGGTATCACTTAATTTTCGTCAGTGACACTTCACAGAATATCTGCATACAGCCTTTGAAAGTCAATGCAAAGTGAAACTACTTAACTAGACCTGTAACCAATGAAACGATCAACTTCATCATTACAGTCAGAATTAACTCTCAGCGGACTAAAATTAGCGTACATTATATATCAAGATTCAGTTCGTACCTCACCGATAGCGCACTGTGCTTCCATTAGAAATATTAGTTGGTGAATGCTGTATAGCAAAATAATAGCTGCTTAAGTTGAGTTGCATTTGGAGCGCATAAATACAATGTGTGGCCAAAATACTGCTTTCGGTGTCGAAGTTGGCGGTATATCTACTTAACTACTCAGCTTTAAAAGTTTAAAGGCGAATATGGCTAAGCAAATATTTGTGTCTTCTTTGACAACCCACATCTCTAATTGTCCTTTGGCGTTGTTTTGTGTCCTTTTTTGGGTCGTGTTTCTTTCTTAGGCGACACAACAACCAACAATTTCTCTCGGTTTCTTTTAAGTTAAAATATTTAAGTTATTCGCGGGTATTACTGCCCTCCTGGACCGTTCTCTGTCTTAGTATGCGTCTTATACAGAATGTTTCAAAATAAATTATGCAGTGAAATTTATCAGCAGCCATCGCAGTTTTGACGCAGCAGCAGGCAAAACTTTCTGATAATACGATGCGGCGAAATGAGAGATGTTTAGAAGTAAAAGGACATTTTGAACACATGTTGCATTACATTTGGTTTGGGTTTAATTCTGAGTTCTTACATAATAAAGAATGTTTATTGCCACTGCACAGTTTCTTTTTAAACAACCTGTACTTAAGCATATTTGTTGTAATTCTGTTAACTTCAGCACCTTTCTATTAACTTCAAGTAGCTAAATACCTGCCATAATAATATAATATAAAAATGTATACAGTTGTATTTGATGATTGAATTACCTTAAAAATTATTTTATATGTTATTCCACGTAATTAATATTCAAAAATTTTTCAGTCGTTTCATTGTTCACGTTTAAATTTTTCTTCAACGTTGTTTGACAAGTAAGGTTCTTACTTTAAGTCTGGATTGCAGGTATCTCAAAATTATGGGATTAATTAAAAACACCTTCAAGAGAAAACAAAAGAAATATTTTAATGTTCAAACATCCATCTTTACGAATTCTACACACTCAAGCATTAAAACAAAGAACATTTCAGCTTACGTAATTTTGGAACAAGACCATTTCGATACTGCTGCAGGGTTCCAAGCTCATCATGTTTACAAAATCCAAAGTTGTGAAGGTGGAACAAAACGCAGTATTAACTTTCCTTTTATCCCTACAGGCCAGTAAGTAATGACTGCTCTAAGAACGTAACATTACATGATAAATGTACTGTTCCTGCTTGTTAGTTGTACTTATGACGATGCGGAACACACGTAACAAAGTTTACTAGCATCAAGCCACTAGTCATAATTTACTAGGTCAGCTGTGGTTAACAAAAGAGTTACGTAAAAATAAAGTTGGACTACCGGATGAAAAACACTGTTCTTTGCTGCTGAGTTGAGGACCAACTAACAAGAAGAAATTATGTTACTCAGAGAAGACTGTCTTTTGGTAACTAAAATTTAAGGTAATTCGCCTTTGCGTGACCAAAGCTGTGCTGTGAATCTACGTAAAAACGAAATCTCTCGTAACTTGGTACTTCAATTTTTTTTACAGGACTCTATGTACACTCTGCAGCACACTGACTGGTCATAGTCAGCAATATTACTGACAAGGACTCTGTGTTCACTCAGCAGCACACTGTTCATAATCAGCAATCTTACTGACAAGGACTGTGTGTACACTCAGCAGCGCACTGACTGGTAATAGTCAGCAATCTTACTGACAAGGACTGTGTGCACTCAGCAGCACACTGGTCATAGTCAACAATCTTACTGACAAGGACTGTGTGCACTCAGCAGCACACTGGTCATAGTCAGCAATCTTACTGACAAGGACTGTGTGCACTCAGCAGCACACTGGTCATAGTCAGCAATCTTACTGACAAGGACTGTGTGCACTCAGCAGCACACTGGTCATAGTCAGCAATCTTACTGACAAGGACTGTGTGCACTCAGCAGCACACTGACTGGTCACAGTCAGCAATATTACTGACAAGGACTGTGTACACTCAGCAGCACACTGACTGGTCACAGTCAGCAATATTACTGACAAGGACTCTGTGTTCACTCAGCAGCACACTGTTCATAATCAGCAATCTTACTGACAAGGACTGTGTGTACACTCAGCAGCGCACTGACTGGTAATAGTCAGCAATCTTACTGACAAGGACTGTGTGCACTCAGCAGCACACTGGTCATAGTCAACAATCTTACTGACAAGGACTGTGTGCACTCAGCAGCACACTGGTCATAGTCAGCAATCTTACTGACAAGGACTGTGTGCACTCAGCAGCACACTGGTCATAGTCAGCAATCTTACTGACAAGGACTGTGTGCACTCAGCAGCACACTGGTCATAGTCAGCAATCTTACTGACAAGGACTGTGTGCACTCAGCAGCACACTGGTCATAGTCAGCAATCTTACTGACAAGGACTGTGTGCACTCATCAGCACACTGGTCATAGTCAGCAATCTTACTGACAAGGACTGTGTGCACTCAGCAGCACACTGGTCATAGTCAGCAATCTTACTGACAAGGACTGTGTACACTCAGCAGCACACTGGTCATAGTCAGCAATCTTACTGACAAGAACTGTGTGCACTCAGCAGCACACTGGTCATAGTCAGCAATCTTACTGACAAGGACTGTGTGTACACTCAGCAGCGCACTGACTGGTAACAGTCAGCAATCTTACTGACAAGGACTGTGTGCACTCAGCAGCACACTGGTCATAGTCAACAATCTTACTGACAAGGACTGTGTGCACTCAGCAGCACACTGGTCATAGTCAGCAATCTTACTGACAAGGACTGTGTGCACTCAGCAGCACACTGGTCATAGTCAGCAATCTTACTGACAAGAACTGTGTGCACTCAGCAGCACACTGGTCATAGTCAGCAATCTTACTGACAAGGACTGTGTGCACTCAGCAGCACACTGGTCATAGTCAGCAATCTTACTGACAAGAACTGTGTGCACTCAGCAGCACACTGGTCATAGTCAGCAATCTTACTGACAAGGACTGTGTGCACTCAGCAGCACACTGGTCAGTCAGCAATCTTACTGACAAGGACTGTGTGCACTCAGCAGCACACTGGTCATAGTCAGCAATCTTACTGACAAGGACTGTGTGCACTCAGCAGCACACTGGCCATAGTCAGCAATCTTACTGACAAGAACTGTGTGCACTCAGCAGCACACTGGTCATAGTCAACAATCTTACTGACAAGGACTGTGTGCACTCATCAGCACACTGGTCATAGTCAGCAATCTTACTGACAAGGACTGTGTGCACTCAGCAGCACACTGGTCATAGTCAGCAATCTTACTGACAAGAACTGTGTGCACTCAGCAGCACACTGGTCATAGTCAACAATCTTACTGACAAGGACTGTGTGCACTCAGCAGCACACTGGTCATAGTCAGCAATCTTACTGACAAGAACTGTGTGCACTCAGCAGCACACTGGTCATAGTCAACAATCTTACTGACAAGGACTGTGTGCACTCAGCAGCACACTGGTCATAGTCAGCAATCTTACTGACAAGGACTGTGTGCACTCAGCAGCACACTGGTCATAGTCAGCAATCTTACTGACAAGGACTGTGTGCACTCAGCAGCACACTGGTCATAGTCAGCAATCTTACTGACAAGAACTGTGTGCACTCAGCAGCACACTGGTCATAGTCAGCAATCTTACTGACAAGGACTGTGTGCACTCAGCAGCACACTGGTCAGTCAGCAATCTTACTGACAAGGACTGTGTGCACTCAGCAGCACACTGGTCATAGTCAGCAATCTTACTGACAAGGACTGTGTGCACTCAGCAGCACACTGGCCATAGTCAGCAATCTTACTGACAAGAACTGTGTGCACTCAGCAGCACACTGGTCATAGTCAACAATCTTACTGACAAGGACTGTGTGCACTCATCAGCACACTGGTCATAGTCAGCAATCTTACTGACAAGGACTGTGTGCACTCAGCAGCACACTGGTCATAGTCAGCAATCTTACTGACAAGAACTGTGTGCACTCAGCAGCACACTGGTCATAGTCAACAATCTTACTGACAAGGACTGTGTGCACTCAGCAGCACACTGGTCATAGTCAGCAATCTTACTGACAAGAACTGTGTGTACTCAGCAGCACACTGGTCATAGTCAACAATCTTACTGACAAGGACTGTGTGCACTCAGCAGCACACTGGTCATAGTCAGCAATCTTACTGACAAGGACTGTGTGCACTCAGCAGCACACTGGTCATAGTCAGCAATCTTACTGACAAGGACTGTGTGCACTCAGCAGCACACTGGTCATAGTCAGCAATCTTACTGACAAGGACTGTGTGTGTACGCTCAGCAGCACAGTCGTAGCGCTTTATCATCTTAATCCCAAGGAACAGGTCAAATAAACATATGGTCTATTAAGTCACACAGTTTTCCAAATTTAATTTTCATCAGTGTCATGCCCGTGTCAAAATCCTGGGATCCGAATGTCTCTCCAGGTAGACCTACAAAAAGACTGGATATTTACAAACCTCTGAATTTGTCTACGAGAGATATCTTTACAATAAGATACTAAAAAAGTCTGACTAACACGGAGTTACTTAAGCTTCCGAAGATCTGACAACCAGGTTAGAAATAGGGTAACTGCAACAGTTTGGCAATTGTTTATGTTCCATATTACATCGCCATCAGCATCTCGGATTATATAAAGCTGAATTACAAGACGATTTGTGAATGACGAGTTGAAATGACGGTGAAGGAAGTGGTAGTGGCCTACTTAAAAACGCAATATCCCGGAATTTGCCTCGAAGGACTGGGGGTAACAACGGCGAAGAGTTCCATCACCATGACCAGTGAGCGACAGTCGAAGCTGGTAAAATATGTAAAGTTTTCCCTGTTCACGCAATAAAAGCATACAGGGGGAGTATAGGCATAGCTCCACTCGTTTTTAACCTCGGCACTAGGTGGAGGTGAGTGGTTAACTTCACGCCCCAGCCGTTTTACCCCCGGGAAATAACTCTTGGTACCCACTGATTAAGAGAATTTTTGGGCCCCACAGCCGGTCTGGTAGTGTTGGGAGAACAGAAATACGGCTTGCCAATGCCATGATTCGAACCCCGGACCGTGCAGCCCGTGGCCTAGTAGGTATACCGACTACGCTATCCATAAACCTTAAAAATACACGCCAGAAACGCCACGATTTGAGCCAACTTACAGGGTGTGCTGTAGTAAAGGATGCGTTTATTTCCAGCTGACCTAAATGTTCAACAGAGTAAAAGGTGTGGTAAATGGATAAAAGCAGAAAGAGAAATGAAAATGCAAAATAATAAAATGATGTATTAAGCCCATCAAGCACAGCCACAAACCCCATTTTCATCACAGCTAAAAGGAAATGAGAGTTTTAAAATGAGCTGTACCATTAGGACAGATGAATGGAGTCGTGGGCGTCGAGCTGATGTATGGCTGAAGTGCGTCTGTGATTGCTGTCCATTAGTGGCGGATAGCAAGGCAAATGATAGCTTTATCGCGTTAATTTGAATAACGATCTGGACAAATGGCCAGAGTGGGAAGAATTGGATTGTGCAAGGGATTAGATAAACGTTTGTCGTTATAGAAAATGCGTGCGTCCTTTAAACAAACTAATTCGTCATAATTACAGATTTTAAACAACGCGTGCCCCAGTGGCCGCGCGGTGTAGGGGGTGGGTCTGCGGCCGTTCGCTTGCTGGGATTGCGGGTTCGAATCCTGCCGGTGGCATAGATGTCTGTCTCTTGTGGGTGTTGTGTATTGTCAGGTAGAGGTCTGTGCGACGAGCTGATCACTCGTCCAGAGGAGTCCTACCGAGTGTGGTGTGTCTGAGTGTGATCATGAAGCCCCGATAATGAGGAGGCCCACTGGGAGCTGTTGCGCCACTGGATGAAAGAAAAACAGCGCGTAATACGAACGTGTAAAACTTAAGATGCAAATCACCAAATAAAAATATAGAAAATAATATCGAAAATGTGCGTTGGGTAGGCCACACTGCCTTTATCTTCAGGGTCAATTGCAAGAAGGATACTTGCGCGAGGACCTACGGGTCTCATTCATTCTGTAGTCTGTCTTACGACAGGTCCGTAGCCTCTTCCAAAGCGAGTTGTTCACAGAGTGCGATCTAGTGCTTCCTCTTTCAATTTCCAGTATCCTCTTGCTTCCTTAAGGTCATCCAGTAGCTGCTTACCTCTTCTTCCTCGTCTTCCTGTCACTTCTTCCTTCTATCTTTCATTCAATAACGTGCTTCAGAAAGCAGTTCCATATATACAGGTATGCGATGATATACGGATGGACGTAGAATTCGCTGTTCTTTTAAGCACAAACTCTTAGCGGATAAGACTCTGTTTATCAAAAAAAGTAATAACATTATTTTGTAAATCAAACTTTTTTGGCGTCCCGGTGATTATTACTTTCTCCACTCCGCGCTCTGACGCTTTGTTTCGGCGCCTCCAATAACGACGCAACTGAGAAATTGCGGACTGTGGCCTGACACGTCTGGGTGAAGTCTTCATAAGGTGCTACCCTGAGCTCCTTTCGCTTGACCGTAAGACTGTGTGGACCAGTTCGGGCAGATCTACCTGTTTCTCAGAGCTCCATGTGGAATCTGACGAATCGTGCCCCGGTTAATATGCAGCTGATCCTCCATCAATTTTAGAGTAATTTGTCGGTTCCTAGCTACCAGTTCACGAACCTTTACAACTGTTTCCGGATTTCGAACAGTTGACAGCCGTCCACCCCTCGAGTCTTCAAGCCCCCCGGAATCTTTAAAACCATTCGAAGACATGCGTAGGAGATTGCGTACGAGATAAAATCTTCATTCACGTAAAGAGTTTCAAGCGTTTCATGTTCCTGCAGCTGTCTTCCCGAAAAAAAGGTGAAAGCCCAGAGGGGGAGTAGAGGTATAGCTCTACTCTTTCTTTAACCTCGGTGCTAGATGGGGGTGTGTGGCTAAAGCCACGCCCCAGCCGCTTTACCCCCGTGAAAGAGACCCGGTACCCATTGTATAGGAGGCTGGGTGAGCCCCAGGGCCGGTATGGACGGGTGCGGAAAATCTCGGCCCCACCGGAATTCGATCCCCGGACCGTCCAGGCCATAGCGAGTCGCTATACCGACTACGCTATCCCGGTCCACAGCTGTCTTCCCGAATTTGAAACAAAACTCAATGCTCTTTCGCCCTGATCCATGGCAACAAAGAAAAACACAACTTGCGCGCGGGGCTGCTACGGATGAAGTGATTGAGCTACAACTTTCAATTCACTGATCCCTGGCGGCCATAACATGAAATAATACAAACCGGTTACAATATATTATTTTTACAATCAATACATCAACTAATTAAGTGCATTTGTTGGTTGATTATTGACTGTAAGAATATGCACGGTATGAGTAATATAACGGCTACAATTTGTTTATGTGCCAAACCATACTTAAGCCCCGAAACCATATTGACTGACGTATGATATAAGTATGGCAGATGGGGTGTCCTTTGACATTGTCCCCTAACAACCCTAACGTCCATATCTGTATAACATAACCGTGTCTTCCCGCGCGGCTATTTTTCTACGACTGCTTGACCCTGAAGATGAAGGCACGATAATCCCTCGAAGCGTCGGTTAACATTACGGTACAATTAAATCTTCACCAGCACAGCTCACATCTCACAACATTTAGTCTGTCTTTACAGCAAATACGTTACAGTATGTTTACACCTCTAACACCCGTAATAAATGTAAATATACTCTGGACAGTCATGTTAGAGGTACAAACATACTCTCAGGCAGTAAGCGGTTGTGACCACAAGCTAATACCGTTGTGCCTGTGTCCAGTACGTATCACTAAGGATCGCATTCATCGTCTACTATCATCAGTGCAGGCAATAAACAGTGTAAGGGTTCATGTAACACGAACAATTTGGCATCACGAAAGCAGTGATCCATGACATTTAGTGTCAAGGAGTCAGAGAAAGTAAAATGGCTCATAACACCATGGTACATAAACCATGAACAGTTGAGTCTTGATTCTAGCATTCTTTCTGCTTTCTTTTTATTCGTACAGTCACCTTTGTAATAAGAACATACATGATGAGATTATAAGCCGATTTACTTAATTTCGCGCTTTTATAAGTAAACCAAGATATCAGTTTTTTTTTATTATCAGAACGAACACAACACCTTAAACACTACGCATTCATTTACCTTACGCAACATGTTTCGGCCATCATCTGGCAGAATCACAGTAACATAAATGGAAATTTATGTATTTTTAACGTTTTAACTGTGAAGGGGAAGCCTCCACCTCAGTGATTCTGCCAGATGATGGACGAGACAAACGGCCGAAACATGTTGCAGAGGATAAATAAATGCATAGTGTTAAAAGTTTTGTGTTCGTTCTGATAATAAAAATGGATGTCGATTAACAAGCACAATGGAATGATGATACCAAAAAAAACCAAGATACATAGCTTATCATGTAGGCTGACTACCTTACAGCAATGTGCAATCAGGAATATCGTGTAGCAATATGTAAGCTAAGGTAAGCTATACGTTTACAGGCCTGGACAGGCTCTTAGGGCTCCAGGAGGTTGAGGCTCCCAGAATTTCTAGACAATCGGCACATGAAGGTGGTAAGGTTGTCAGCCCTACGCACCGGCCGCCTTTACCCCCCAGGAAATATTCCTGGTACTCATTTCTGTTAGAGGCTGAGTCGACCTCAGGGCCATAGTGCGACCGGAAGTCAATGAAAAATTCCAGTAACTCCATCGGGTATTGAAGCCGCGACCTTCCGGCTTGTAGCGCAGTGCCTCAACCAACTGCGCCACCGCTTGCAGAACACTGTACATAGAAGTTTTAATGGTCTGCTACCATTATATATTTTACCAACTACACACGACAAAGTTGTATAACAATGCTGTATGTCTGTTAGTATTGATACTCCCTGAAGATAGCTAAAGACAATATCCTGAACATGTACGAGTGCTTTCTGTTCTTAATAAATTAAATTTGTTGGTTACAAACTTGTTTCATGTTTGTCAATTGCAAGGAAGGTGTACAATACTACGTTCACAAATACCTGTGTTACCATTTTATCAGATTTATATATTTCCAGTAACCCTGAGGTCACTGACACCAATTTGCAGTAATATCCATTATACGTAAGATACGGGCAGAGACGGCCTAGGCACCCTGTGTCCTAACGTCTATGTTGTCTGCCTCTAAAAATTACAGATGTCATTACAAATATGCATTGGTAACATCTAATGAGTACCAACAGTGCTTTTGAAAGTATCTTCCAACACTTATAATTATGTAGCAATTACTGTGTATTGGCACAAATGGCGTGACGGTTGCATTGGTAATGCCGTGAGTGTTCTTTCATCGCTAGGTGAGTTAGGGAGCGCTCTCTCATGAAGTACGGTACTGACTTTCTCTACACTTCAGCGATTCGAAAAGAAAGGCCGTGGATACTGCAAGGTTGAGGTCACATTTACAAAAGCATTACAAACACCGTCTACAACATTATAATGGTACCATATTTATTAATATGGTGCATGTAGTGAAATATAAGATGATGAGATGAGCTGCGAGATGTGGCTGAAAATCAGAAAATAAATGCATGCTGAAGTTTTGGCGGATAAACCTCTACCAAAGCGGCCACATGCAGGTGCGCACCCAGAATTTTTCACTGGGGGGGGGGGGGGGGGGGGGGGGCGAGGAGGATGGGGGGGGGGGGGCTGACACTAAGGCTATATATAAATTACGTTTAATTTTTAAAAGTTGTAGTATAAAAATCATGTCTTAAGTACAACATAACACTGTCTGCAACTGCATTTGTATACACACAAATATAACTACATGTTGCGTGACTCAATCACAGTGTCCTATCTTCTTGTTTTTTTTTTAATTCTATTAATTTATTTTTCAAAATTCTAACGTACTACTCATTAGCCGATTTCAGTGGCTGATTTCAGCTGAAGGGTAAATCATGTAAAACTTTTGATATCATAATATCTACAAGATGTTTTTTTCTAAATTTCGGTTTTGGGGGTTTGGGGGGGGGGCTGCAGCCCGGCAGCCCCCCCCCCCTTGGGTGCGCCCCTGGCCACATGGAAAACGGAGAAAGAGAATACTCTTTGTAAACTAGGCTGTGATGTTGGGGGTGGATTCAACTGGCTAACTATTTTGTCCATTATCTGACCTTTGACACAGATCCTTCGAGTTATGCTACCAGGGAGCTTGTCAGTGAGTTTCGGCACATTTTACACAGCAGTGTCTGTTGATCCCCTCCCCTCCCCCTTCCAGGCCGCTTCTTCAATTAATGTCCCCTTTTCTCGGGGTTCGAACGCCGTTGGGGGTTGATTTTTTCGGACCTATTCAAACCGGCCCCGAGGCCCCCTCAGCCTCCTGTACGATGAGTACCGGGTTTCTTAGCCGGGGGTAAAGCGGCCGGGGCTTGGCGCTGACCACCCACCCCCATCTAGTGCCGCGGTTGATTATGGGTAGAGCTACAGCTGTACTTCCCGTCAGTGCCTGCTTGGCACGTTACAGGACAGAATTTCTTTTTCATAAGCAAATTTGTAGGCTTTACTGCACGTTCATTTTCCAGCCCTTGTTTGCATCTGTAATATTGCAACGGCTTCCTCCAGTTTACCAATCTATGTCTGTTGTTATTTAATGCGTAGGGGCATTATTAATTAATGAAATTAAATCCAGAATTGCCATGGCAAAAGCAGCATTCAACAAGAAGAAAAATCTTTTCACCAGCAAACTGGAATTAAATTTAAGGAAGAAACTAGTAAAGTGCTACATTTGGAGCATAGCTTTGTGTGGTGCTGAAACGTGGACACTTCGGAAAGTAGATCAGAAGTATCTGGAAAGTTTTGAAATGTGGTGCTGGAGAAGAATGGAGAAGATCAGTTGGACCGATCGTGTGAGAAATGAAGAAGTATTACACAGAGTCAAGGAGGAGAGGAATATCGTACATACAATAAAAAGAAGAAAGGCTAACTGGATTGGTCACATCTTGCTTAGAAACTGCCTTCTGAAACATGTGATTGAAGGAAAGTTAGAGGGAAGGATAGAAATGACGGGACGACGAGGGAGAAGACGTAAGCAGCTACTGGATGACCTTAAGGAAAAGAAAAGATACTGGAAATTGAAAGAGGAAGCACTAGATCGCACCCTGTGGAGAACTCGCTTTGGAAGAGGCTACGGACCTGTCGTAAGACAGACTACAGAATGAATGAGGGGCGTAGCAGGAGAGGGAGGGGGGGGGGGGCGAGTTGTGCGGCCGTTCCGGGCAGCAGAGTCGACGGGCTGAGAATTTGGCGAAAAAAATTAACATTTTAAATAAAAAATTGATTTTCTGCGCTCAACGAATTTTAAATTACCGAACCGAATATGAAGAAAATCAATATATAATTTTGATTTTTTTAAATTTATAATTTCTGTTAGGGGCAACCATTGTGCTTACTCGCCCTGGGAGCCAAAAAAAACACCCAGCTACGCCACTGTCCGTGCGCACCATAACCAAATTTATCCCCATCATTACTCAATTCTTATGTGTGTGGAAGATTTCACTTATAACTGGTAACTGCGTGTTGCGTACTTTACTTTACACTTCTGTTGTTCATTATGTAGCCTAGGACTGGTCTATTTGTGCCTGTGTTAACGAGATACATGCACGTTTCGTGACGTACTAAGTGCTGAAGTTAATCACCAAGTTATTGACACAAATTTCATTCTCTTGTTTTCATGTGTTGAAATAATTTATCACAAACATATAAGAGAAAATGTCTATAAAATGAAACAAGGGTTCTTAAAAAGGCATCCTCCTCTCCGTAATCTTCTCCTGTATGCATGGGAGTGTCCTGCTTCTCACAACTTTAATGATAATTTGACAATGGTCTTAAGAAAATGAAAGTGATACGCCTTTCCCATTTCCTGTCTACTCGAGCATCGTCACAAGGCATAATTATCCACTTTACAGGCTACAATACAACGTTGCAATGTAGCTGTTGGCAACCCTGCTTCGTCTTTAGGAGATATGCGAGTCAAATTTCGATATGTCACATACAATATCCGAAGGACTTTGTTAGGTTTTAGGCGCGTTCTCAAAATTGCGAAAACCGACTATTAGCTTCGTGTCCGTCCGCATGGAACAATTCGGCTCCCACTAGACGGACTTTAATGAAATTTAACATTTCAGTATTTTTCTAAAATCTGTTGAGAAAATTCAAGTTTCATTAAGATATTAAAAGAATAACGGATACTTTACATGAAAAACCTATGTACATTTATGATATCTCGCTTAAGTCTTCTTAGAATTAATACCAATAAACAACTTCTGACAACTGACTCAAAACAAAAAAGTTATCTCGGCGTCATGTTACAAAAAACCGGATGCCGCACACTAAGATTGTGTTTCTTTTATTTTCCCTAGAAGAAAAGAATTCTGATGAGCACGTGTATCTCCTCAGCTGGGTATCTGTGTTACTGATATGTTGCCTGAGGGCAACATGCACTACAGGGCATGAAAAACTGGTTCAACCAATTTAACGTTCCAATACAAAGAGTGCAATTGGGCAGCACGAGGGCAAATACACTACAGTAAAGTTTACATGCATCAATTTATAATGGAGTCCTTTTCACGATAAACAAATAAGGATGTCAAGTGAAAAGGATATCTCATTCGAACATGTTTCCGCATCTGCAGTTAACTGAATTATATGCCTCGTGGTCTTAACTACACAATTCCGTTTCCACGTGTATTAAACTGGTGTTCATCTAGCAATAAACATAAACTCTGAACTCGAAAACTCCGCACTGCCAAGTTCATGCATAAGTTGAATGGTTACATGAAAAAGCCTGGAGATGTACGTTACGTATAACGTAAGACTGAGGCGCGTGTCGATGTTTGCATCCTGATTTGTCCACTTACGTTGGACTGCACGAATTGTTAAGTGTACGTACCTCTTATAAAAATAAAGTGTCCCAACAAACTCACACTATCTTCACACAGTTCCTTCTATACGCTGTACCACTATTTACACAACAGAAACGATGCATCCAACCAAAAACACTGCGGCTAGCGCATCCTAATAAAACTTCGTTGCGCCATTTCTCAGCCGTTGCACGCCCATCAGCATATCAAACTGTACGAGCATGTTCGTTCAGCAAGTCCACGTTTTTGCCTTAATTACCCGGCATGCAATACTTTTTGATCGTCAGCTATTTCGAAAACCTCGCTGGCTCTGCCGTATCTTAGAAATCGCGCGATTACCTGAAACATATATTCTACCAAAAAAAAAATGCGAGTTATTCTCCACATTTGTTCTGAAGATTCCTTTAATCCAAGAATGAATATGCACCATATTAACAACACGGTACGTAGGACTCCTTGGAAACTTTGCGTAGAGGAATAGTGGTTCGATTCCCGACAGGAGCAAGCGATTTATTTCTTCAAAGCGTCCAAACCGGCTATGGGGCCTAACCAGCTCCCATTCAATGAGTACCTGGGGCTCCTTCCTGGGAGTAAAACGGTCGGAATGTAAAGCTTACCATTCACATCCGTCTACCGCAAAGGTTAAGAATGAATGGAGTTATACCTCCACTCCTCAACATGCTTTCATAGCGTGCAGGAAGTCAACTTACTTTAACATGGTCAATTGAGATCTGAGGCTCATAGAGTCCCCTACCCAGTGGGTACCAAGGCTGTTTCCTAAGAGATAAACTGACCAAAATCTAAAGGTGACTAACTCCCGACTTCCATCCACGGGTGGAGTTAAGAACGTGACCTCCATCCAACTACACATCACCACAGTGTGGTCAGGAACAATTTTACCTTCTTATGACATGTATACATAACTATTACAAAGTGAAAAGTTGATTCTCGTTCAGCTGGTCACTAAAGTACTTGTTTTTATCAAAACTAAAAAGTTACATTAATTAAATACATATTATGTCATGCCATACTTTTGAGCAACAAGTTACATTCGAAGACAATCTTCATTACTGATCTTACTTTCATGTAAAAAAAGGATTTATATTGGACTGTTAAGAACAAAAAATAAATTTGGTCCACAATTTGGTTTGCATTCCCCAAATGTCAAACTTGATCACAATCAGTTCAGCACTTTCACAGATACAACATGTAGATGGGAGAACAGACATCACTTCCTCACTATACATAAATTTTATTCACTTCATGCAAATTAAGCATAATTATGAACAGTATCTTTAACCCTTTGAAGGCATACATAAAAATTCATTTCGTACCGCAAAAAGAACACATAAATCAACCACTTAATGCAGTTTATGGATATAATCACTATTTATTTTATAAATCATATGATAGACATAAAGCTGTGTGGACAAAATGCAGTTACAGCAGGTGGTACATACAGCTACCACTGCTCTCTTATTGGTTAATGACCAGTTTTAAAGGTTGCTGAACAGGCTGCAATGTTTTACACCAGTGGTATGCAACCTGGGGTACGCGTACCCCGGGGGTACACGAAGACATCTTGGGGGGTACGTAAAATTAAAAAAAAATAAGTATATTATTTCATAATAAACACTGAATAATCAGGGCCAGATTTAGGGTTAGCCACAAGAGACCCGGACATAAGAACATGCGGTTTGGGAGCGCCATTTTTTTTTCTTTCTCTCCCTCCCCCGTTTATACGATTCTTATCTGGGCGGCTAGTTTCATTTTATTCCACATAGTTCATATAATATATTTGTTTTTTAATAGCTTGACTCTCCTTTTTCTCATTTAAATCTTATTATTTAATACATTATTTTGGATGTAATTTATTTAACTTATTTTAGATGTAGATTATAGACTATGTATAACTTGAATTATGCACCAACAACTTTGGGGGTACAAAGTTGAAGAGAAATTATATGTGGAGGTACGCGAACAAAAAAGGTTGAATACCACTGCTTTACACCACTGAAAAGCAATGTAAACTGTACAGAAGTGGTGTGATTCAAGTAAGAGAAAGGTAGGTACACTCCCTAGTGTCATCTCAAGAAATAGTGCCACACATTTGTGATGCTACTGTAAAAGTGTCTGATCATCTTTGAAATTAGTTTTAGTTCTTTTGGGTATAAGGTTCAGATAATGCTGTCCAGGATGTGAAAGTTGTTTTCTCTGTGATGATGTTCTCACAGCAGTGATGTGCTTTACCAGTTACCCTTTCAGTGAGCAATATATCTCCCCCACTATTCTCACTTTCTTATTGCCTTAAGCATATTCTCTTACTTTCTTCTGATACTTCATCAAGCATTGCCATACACTTGAAAACTGCACTGAATGTAAAAAAGCTGCTCTCAAATGCAGTGCCTTTGAACATGTGTCTATAATTAACTAATTCTTTACAGAACTGAGGCATTTGCTTCAGTTTTGCAAGTGCTTCGATGTCTATTCATTTACCCCACCCATTTTGATCAGCACTAGCTAATAAGAGGCCCAGTGCAAACTAGTCTGGAGACCCCTGGTTTGGACCCACAGGCACTCCTACCTCCAACACAATAAAATTTACAAATGTCACAATCCTAGGAATACTCATTTATCAGGGCTTAATTTTAGTACTGGATATGAAAAAAAGGATGCTATTTTATGTCTTTATAACAGTTTACAATTAACTTAGTCACATTTGATCAGTCTGTGAGGCAACTGACAAACACAAAATGTTAAATGGATGTTTTACTCTGATACTCGTATTACTGTTAACCACAACTTTCGGTGCCCCATAATCTTGGCGCCACATGCAAGGGAACAGCCCACACAGCCTTAATGCTAGCCCTGTGCCCATTCATCAGTATGCCTGCATGAAAGTTACTATGTGCAGTCCTTACTAAAATTCGGCGATGAAATAAATTTTTGTCACAAATAACACAGCATGCACTAAAATATTATACAAACACATAAATGCATTTAAACTTCACTTTATATTCACGTGCATCTTTTTATAATTGAATTATTTGTACCAACAAATGCACTAAGACAGTTTTCTTTATTATAAGGATGCCCCTTTCGGCAGTTATTCTGCCATCATCAGGGGGTATTTTAAGTGAGTTTTTTACATAGACCAATTCTTTGGTTAAGTCATAACAGTGAGCCAGTATTTGTTACCACATCATATAAAATTTTTGTAAAATTAGCGGTATTGTTTAGCAGCTTAACAATACCACTAATTTTACAAAAATTTTATACGATGTGGTAACAAATACTGACTCACTGTTATGACTTAACCAAAGAATTGGTCTAAGTAAAAAACTCACTTAAAATACCCCCTGATGATGGCAGAATAACTGCCGAAATGCGTATTGGGGCATCCTTATAATAAAGAAAACAGTGAAAAAACTGTCTTAGTGCATTTGTTGGTACAAATAATTCAACATAAATGCATTATTCAGGATCAGGACAGGGACTTTGTGTGGATATGATAATGAACCTTCAGATTCCATTCAAGTTGAAGTTCCTCTTCATCAGTTAAATGACTAAACTGCTTCTCAAGAAGGATTCTGCTCCAAAGAGTTGGTTACTTCATCAGTAAATGAGAAATGTTTCAGATCAAAGTTACAGCTATTAAAAACATTCCTATTCTGTATTGTGCACACCTCTTTTGTACAATTTAGAGTTTTCATGACGGTGACCATACTATATAAAATGATGTGATACACATGCACAAACATGTGCATACATGTGCACACATTGCAATAAATATAAAATATAAACTTACTGAAATAACCCAGCAATCACAACTAAATTATTGTTTTCAGAATTCTGAAAACAAAAATTTAGTTGTGATTCACCGGTTATTTAAATACAGTTTAAATGTTACCACAACGGGATGTTTAGAATAAAGGTTAAATATATAACAGACTGAAGCAATTTCAAAATCACTTATGGTTACTGAGATGAATATTTTAAGTTACCAAAACATTTTTTTTTTCTTCAGATAATAGCCATCAAAATCCCCAGTCAATTTCATGCACATATATGACTCATTTTGTTTCACTCTGTTACTCCAAAAATATGCATGGATTCATATTTTTTAAGATTAAAAATTATTATTAATTATTATAATTATAATTATTAAAATATTAAAAACAAAAGGATGCACATCTCTTACGCATTTATGTTATGACCTACCATTAAATCTCTTATGCATGTTCTTAAAATACATGTGTATTTTTCTGGACTAACAAACAGAAATGTGGGACATTTAGCAACAGTTTCTGTGCTTCCTCCACTGTATTTCTGACACAAACAACATCCTTGTGATTTTTAATTCCTGTAGCAAAGTCATCAGAATAGGAAATACAGAACCTACGCTGTCATGAACGCTTTCAGGAGAGCAGCAAGGCTTCTTTCCTGCTTGGTTCTATGAACCAGCAAGAAGAAAGAGTAAAATAAGAGCAAGACAAAGACTTATGAATAAAGTGGGTCACAGCAGCTGGTAATGTTGAGGACTATGGCCACTTCCACAAGCAGACAGCTGCGGTAATAAGTGACCACTTTCACCATAAGCTTTACTTACCTTTTCTCCAACCAATATAATCCAGTATAAGGTGAGAACACTTCAGTGGCATACATGATATCATAATATGAGCTAAAATTCAAGATATATTAATGACCATAACTCTGTTATGCATCCAACTACACACGGAATACATAATTAACAATATGTAAAGATAGCCATGAGTAACGAATATGGGAAAAATTAGTACAAACACCTGTGTGCATTGAGTACAGTCATAAATCCAAGTAATTTCTGGATTATATGTAAACATAAAAAAAAAGTACAAAGTAAAGATGTCCCATGCATGCCAGGAAGGCATAAAGAAGAACTGGAGATATAGCTCCATTTGTCCTTAACCATGGCACTAGATGAAGGTAAGTGGTCAATTTCACATCTCGACCACTTTACCACCACAGAAAGAGGGCCAGTACGCACTGAATAGGAGGCTGAGTGGGCCCCAGTGCTGGTTTGCGTGTTTTGGAGAAAATAAATTGCCCTTACTGAGATTCGAACCCTGGATCGTCCAGCTGAGAGCCTACTCACTACACTATGTTATCCTAGATCCAGTTTGTGTAACATTCCCAATAAAGCTTCGGAGCATTACTACTGAAGAAATTGTTACATTTTTTTGTTGCTCCATTTCCCTTTAAACATCACAAAACAAGCATATCAAAGCCCATAAATGGAAATGACACATAACATATTCATAAAATTTGGCTACTCAGATGGAAAAACTACAAAAAAAAAACCCCATCACATTGCATGTCATCATTAACTGCAGTGCACAAATACCAGGCACCAGGTCATCATGGCAATTAAATTTTGAGTAATATCTGTGGAACTTGTTCCATGTCACCCTTCTGGCAACTAGAATTTTCAGGCGGCTCCTATATTTAATGAAAATCTGTGCACCTTGGTAATTATCCAGACATTCACTGTTATAACCAACATGCACTGTTTTATTTAACATTTGTCTCTCAAGCTTAATCCTTATGCAGACTAATTATTGACATCATAAGTGCAGACTTTGATGTAACGTATCAACTACTGATCATATACTCTGCATTCACCAAATACCTGAAAATATGGAAATACAATATGGCTATATATCAACTCTGTACACACTTCAAGAAAGCTTATGATGCAGTCATAAATAAGATTTCGTATAATATTTCCATGGAGTTTCATGTACCTAGAAAGAAGTTAGGTTAATCAAAATGTTTAAAAAAAAACCAACAGTAAAGTCCACATAGATGTTTATACTAGGCCATTTCAGAAGTTTTGTGTATGATTTTATTGCAATAACAAAATACTAGATAAAAATACTATTGATATTCCTGAATGTATATACACATGTCCTCTACTCAATGGAATCACCAGCACTGTCCACACACTTTTCCCATCTACGTGGTAAACGATCAATTGCAGCTCTGTTTTTGTCCGCGGACGGACGCTTTAAAGAGGCAGTGACAGCAACGTTGATATCGTCTTCCGACTGAAATCGTTTTCCCCGTACATGTTCTTTCACACGTGAAAACAACCAATAATCACACGGGGTGAAATCTGGAGAGTAGGGAGGATCAACACTGCTGTCACTGCCTCTTTAAAGCGTCCGTCCGCGGACAAAAACAGAGCTGCAATTGATCGTTTACCACGTAGATGGGAAAAGTGTGTGGACAGTGCTGGTGATTCCATTGAGTAGAGGACATGTGTATATACATTCAGGAATATCAATAGTATTTTTATCTAGTATTTTGTTATTACAATAAAATCATACACAAAACTTCTGAAATGGCCTGGTAGTTTATACTTCACAATTTATTCCATGGTGTCGATGTAGTACCAGGTAAGTCTGACATCTGAACGCCTTACCACATGCATTACATGAAAATGAACGCTCACCACTGTGTATGCGCTGATGTGCTATGGGGCTACTCTGTTGGCCGAATGCCTTATTACACAGATCACAGGACTATGGACGCTCACCACTGTGTTGGCGTTGATGTGCTATCAAGCCACTCTGTTGAGTGAATGCCTTATTACACACATTACAGGAATATGGACGCTCACCACTGTGTATGCGTTGATGAGCTATCAGGCTGCTCCGATGAGTGAATGCCATATTACACACATTACAGGAATATGGACGCTCACCACTGTGTATGTGTTGATGAGCTATCAAGGCACTCTGTTGAGTGAATGCCGTATTACACACATTACATGAAAATTAACGCTCACCACTGTGTATACGTTGATGAGCTATCAAGCTGCTCCGATGAGTGAATGCCATATTACACACATTACAGGAATATGGATGTTCACCACTGTGTATGCGTTGATGTGCTATCAGGCTATGCTTTTGGCCGAATGTCTTATTACACACATTACAGGAATATGGACGCTCACCACTGTGTATACGTTGATGTGCTATCTGGCTGCTCCGTTGAGTGAATGCCTTATTACACACATCACAGGAATATGGACGCTCACCACTGTGTATGCGTTGATGTGCTATCAGGCTACACTTTTGGCCGAATGTCTTATTACACACATTACATGAATATGGACGCTCACCACTGTGTATGCGTTGATGTTTTATCAGGCTGCTCTGATGAGTGAATGCCTTATTACACACATTACAGGAATATGGACGCTCACCACTGTGTATGCGTTGATGTTTTATCAGGCTGCTCTGATGAGTGAATGCCTTATTAACACACATTACAGGAATATGGATGCTCACCACTATGTATGCGTTGATGTGGTATCAGGCTACACTTTTTGCTGAATGTCTTATTACACACATTACAGGAATATGGACGCTCACCACTGTGTATGCGTTGATGTTTTATCAGGCTGCTCTGACGAGTAAATGCCTTATTACACACATTACAGGAATATGGATGCTCACCACTGTGTATGCGTTGATGTGCTATCAGGCTACACTTTTGGCCGAATGTCTTATTACACACATTACAGGAATATGGACGCTCAACATTGTGTATGCGCTGATGTGCTATCAGGTTACTCTGATGAGTGAATGCCTTATTACACACATTACAGCAATATGGACGCTCACCTCTGTGTATGCGTTGATGTGCTATCAGGTTATGCTTTTGGCCGAATGTTTTATTACACACATTACAGGAATATGGATGCTCACCACTGTGTATGCGTTGATGTGCTATCAGGTGACTCGGACGAGTGAATGCCTTATTACACACATTACAGCAATATGGACGCTCACCTCTGTGTATGCGTTGATGTGCTATCAGGTTATGCTTTTGGCCGAATGTTTTATTACACACATTACAGGAATATGGATGCTCACCATTGTGTATGCGTTGATGTGCTATCAGGTGACTCGGACGAGTGAATGCCTTATTACACACATTACAGGAATACGGATGCTCACCACTATGTGTGCGCAGTTGTTCATTCTGAGTAACCTGGTAAAAAACATAAAGGACAAATATTGAGATATATCCTAATAGGAAGAAGCAAGGTATAAATTAAGTAAGTAATTATTACTTTTAAGGAACTGTGTTCCTTATCAAACTGCATTACATGACTAGCAATCTAGTGTACAGTCCGTTCTTCAAGGCCCCATACACCTACATAACACTTATTTGGGAGTGGTGTATGAAATCAATAGTGGAATTTATCTTTGAAAAAGTGACCAAATTTAAAATTTAAAGTATGTTTAGCAAGGCAATACACCAGCACACAGAAGTCAATGTTGTTTTGACAGGCAGCTCTGTATGGAAGGATTATATATACATACTCATACTACTGCTGATGTCCGCAAATTTTCCAAAAATTCTAGGTGTACCTCAAATATGCCATTAACGAGATTTGGGAGAAGTATGTGCAAAAGATTTCAAATGTTAATTTTTGTCACTCTATGTCAATTTTTGGTTGATCCTTTAGTGTGGATATTCACACAATAGACTGTATATTGAATGCTTGGTGAGAGACGTTTATGGTCTAGGATTGTTATCAACACTGTCCAGTTTAAGTTAATTTATCTGAGTTTCAAATGTGGCCAGTTGAAATGAATCACATTTTCTCTCTTTCTCTCACCATTCACAACACAAATGTGATCTCACACAAAACAACCACCCACCCACTCACTGAATGGATATAGAAATGACATCTGTCTATGTGTGTGCACACAAACATATACAACACACAAACACATAAAACAGCATTTCAGTCTTACCTGAGGTTCAGTCTTTATGTCTCGAAATGTGATGGGTTGAGGAACATTGTCCACCTTTACATCTGTGCCTTCTACAGTCATTATCATGAAAACTTCCTGGGAATCATCAGATGATGTCAGACATGTCTTGGTACAAGAACCAAGTTCATCTGTGTCTTCTTCAGCCTTTGTTCTGAGGACCTCATGTGCATCATCACATGATGTCAGACATGTCTCAGTACACGAACCAAATTCATCTGTGTCTTCTTCAACCTTCATATTGACGACTTTGTGCGCATCATCACATGATGTCAGACATGTCTCAGTACACGAACCAAATTCATCTGTGTCTTCTTCAACCTTCATATTGACGACTTTGTGCGCATCATCACATGATGTCAGACATGTCTCAGTACACGAACCAAATTCATCTGTGTCTTCTTCAACCTTCATATTGACGACTTTGTGCGCATCATCACATGATGTCAGACATGTCTCAGTACACGAACCAAATTCATCTGTGTCTTCTTCAACCTTCATATTGACGACTTTGTGCGCATCATCACATGATGTCAGACATGTTTCAGTACACGAACCAAATTCATCTGTGTCTTCTTCAACCTTCATATTGACGACTTTGTGCGCATCATCACATGATGTCAGACATGTCTCAGTACACGAACCAAATTCATCTGTGTCTTCTTCAACCTTCATATTGACGACTTTGTGCGCATCATCACATGATGTCAGACATGTCTCAGTACATGAACCAAATGCATCTGTGTCTTCCTCAACCTTCATATTGTCAACTTTTTGCACATCATCAGATGATGTGAGACATGTCTCAGCACACAAACCAGATTCATCTGTGTCTCCTTCAACCTTCATACTGACAACTTTGTGTGCATCATTAGATGATGTCAGACATGTCTTGGTACATACACCATGTTTACCTTTCAGTAAATCCACGCAGTCCTGTAAAACCAAACACATTTAAATTCATGGGTTTTGCTATCTCAAGATATGAAATGTGACACTCTATGGCAACCATTCTGCTCTGCATCAAACTGACCACAGCTCATTTTGCAAGTTTAATTCATTACAATGTTCAAAATCATTATTCAAGAGAGTCCCTGTCTTTTACAGAACCTGAAGATAGATTTCCATGCTCAGAAGAGCCCTGCACTAATTCCTATCATGAGCCATACATCCAGCCCACCTTCCACCTGATCTCCTTAATATTGATTTTAATAATGAAATTAGCTAATTGGAATGTACTGTTATCTCTCATATAAGTTACATCATCTGTACATATCGTCATCCTTCAAATTATCATTCTAAAGGCAATTCCTTAGGATATGTACAACCACCCTTATACATATGACTCAATGGAAAATGAAAATTACCAGTACCTGCCTACAAAACATTTAGTTTCTTTGGCCACGTAAATACTCCAAATAAGATAAAGTTATCTTCTATGCACAAAGGCACACAGAACTCACCATGCTTTTTCTGAGAGCAGAAATCTCTCCACAACACAGTTTAATTACTGGGCACCGTGCAACCTTAAAACTTCTTCAGCACACACAATGGTTTCTGCGTTGTGAAACAAGAAGGCATACAATTATTATATTGATACAACTTCACAGATTTTACAGGATGTATCTAACATGGAATACATGCTCAGGTCCTGAAAGAAATCATATTATTATACCACTTAAACATATCAAATTTTAGGAAAAAGAACTAAATTTCTAACATGCAACATTAAATAAGTGACACATTACAATATATCCTAAATTCAATTACAGTATTTCACCAGAGACAATCAGTTCTCACATATGTGTAATAATTACAGTAAGATTTGCAAGTCTTAGCAGATGGGAGATGAGACATAAATTGTTAAAACAAATTATCACTGATAGTGATGAGGTTCATATGGAACACTCAAACATTTACAAGAACCACAACGAGAAGTAGCATGAAGTACAGGGTGTCTACAATGAAACGCCCTGATTTTGGAGAGTTTTTAAAAATAGGCAAATTTTTTTTTTCAGGTCTTAAGGGTCTCCTGCGTACTACAGGAGTTCAAATTCTCGCCTAAATTTTTATGCTACCTCACGGGCCACCGTTGGGGCGCTGTTGTCATTTCACGCAAAAATGGCGTCAGCTCAGGAGAAGGCGCGAGTTGTTGTGTGGTTTTCTGAGTTTAAGTACATTGTGAGGGTGCAAAGGGAGTTTCGTCGTGTTTATCAGAAAGCAGCACCAGACGCCAAGAGGATTAAAGCATGGCACAACAAGTTTCTGGAGACTGGGAGCGTCTTGAAAGGGCACGGAGGAGGCCGGCAACGTGTCTCCGATGAGAAGGAGGAGAACGTCCGTAAAGCGTTCATCCGAAGTCCAAGGAAGTCAATTCGTCGGGCTTCACGGGAACTGCAGATGCCACGAGCAACTGTGCATAAGGTTCTCCGAAAGCGGTTGCGTCTCTATGCGTACAAGGTGCAGATTCTGCAGGAGCTGAAACCAGAGGACAAGCCACGGCGACACAGTTTTGCCTGTGACATGCTTGACCGAATCGACAGAGACCCCAACTTTCTGACAAACTTTATGTTTTCAGACGAGGCCACTTTTCATGTCTCTGGTGCTGTAAACAGGCATAACGTTCGGATATGGGGATCACAGCAACCGCACAGTGTCATGGAACATGTGCGAGACAGCCCGAAAGTGAACGTTTGGTGTGGCGTCATGTACAACAGGATCATCGGACCGTTTTTCTTTGCGGAGAAGATTGTCACAGGCAGCTCATACCTGGACATGATGCAGCTCTACGCCTTTCCTCAGCTGGAACACCTGCAGCCAAATGTCTTTTTTCAACAAGACGGTGCTCCACCCCACTGGTCGCTAGACGTGCGGCGAGCTCTGAATGCAACATTTCCAGGCCGTTGGATAGGACGAGATGGACCAACGGATTGGCCTCCACGTTCCCCTGACATCACGCCGTTGGATTTCTTTTTGTGGGGCTACGTGAAGGACAGAATTTATGCCACTAAAGTGTGAGACCTTCGAGACCTCCGGGCCCGGATTGTGGAAGCTGTCGGTACCATCACTCCGGACATGTTGCAGCGGACCTGGGCGGAACTTGATTACAGACTTGATATCCTTCGTGTCACCAACGGCGCTCACGTACAAGTGTATTGATTTTTTAAATTAAACTTGGTGTGTTGTGTGATTGATATTTGTCAATAAGTAGGCCATATCTCTATTCCTTACTTCCTGAGAATACGTTAAAATTCGGGCGTTTCATTGTAGACACCCTGTATGATTTACAGTAAAGAAGTAACAGCACAGCATTAACATGAACCCCAAAGGTGTCTGCTTGTGAAAGCAGATCACATGTAGTGAAATTCGCTGATTTGAAGACTGTCCTAATGTGTGTGTTTAAGTGGCACTGTAGAAACCTGGCATGTGACTTAAGTACCACCAGAGTACTTGTAAGTATGAAGGGCATTACCTAACAATTTGATGCACCAGTCGAAACACTGTACCTGAAGCAACTATATATTTCATTACAGAACAGCAAAACAACTATAAAACTAACACCTTTCAACATACACTTTTTCTCGAGATGTTAATAGTCACTCAGCTAATCAGGAAATGCCCCACATTTTATGGAACTCTACGTTTATTATCATCTTCACAACAACAGCACCCGGCCCCCTCCTCAGTCATGAATATAGAGCACACCTTCCATTCATATGTATTTAAGATCCATTTTAAATATTATCTTCCCACCTTCACACAGGCCAAATGGCCTCTTTCCTTCAGGCTTTCCATTCAAACCTCTCCTTGATATTCTCCTCTCTCCCATGCATGCCACATTCCCCACCCATCTTGCCATCCATCCTTCATCATCCTCATACTTGACAAGCAGTACAAATCATGAAGCTCCTCATTATGCACCCTTCCTCCACCTCCTGCCACTTCCTCAGTCTTTTGTTTAAACATGCTCATTATCCCACTGTTTTCAAACACCCCCAGTCTACAAATAACAGAAAGCACTCCCAAGTCTTAATCTAAACCTAATTGCTTCAAGACTAAAATGCTGATCTGTCTATGTCATTCTGAAATATTTGGACATTTTTTCTCCCAGTTGTGGAACATGAAGCTTCTATACAGTGCTCACACATAACCACTTCTTGATATCATCATGAGCCAGATGAATCCAGTCCACACATTCACAACCTATTTCCTTATGACTCACTCCAGCCATCTGATCATTTTATCATAATGTAACATGGTAACTTAGGTAATACTTAAACATATGAACACGTAAATGCAATCATAATACAGGGTTTCAAAGTATGGCGCTAAGAACACGCTTGTAAAAAGGGTGTTGCTCCTAGACTGCTTCAGAACATAAGCCATGCACATGCCATGTCACATAATGAAAACCCTGTACATACCTTCATTCCATCCTGCATCTTATAGAATTGTCATCATAATATAGCACAATCACTGACGTTTGTATCAAATATTCCACCCACCCTCCCCCAACACACACACACAAAATCAATATTCCAAGCAAATTTCACAACATAACATACAGACCCTAATTCATAATCAGGACAGCATTTGTATTTATCCACAAACAGGCACAGAACTCAAAATGTAAACCATTTAGGTTAGGCTTCCAATCTTTTTAGCTCCTGTACAAAACACACCTAAGGTGTGGATGTGTGTGCATACCAAGTTTAGCATTTGACTGTGTGTATAGACCACACTATTTGCCTGGACGTCTATGCTCCGGGGTCAACCCACCCTTCTATTCAGCTGCTAGTGGGGGATGTTTTTGCGGGTATAAAGCGATAGGCACGTAAAGCTGACCATTCGCTGCTATCTATTGCCAACAGAAATGAGTGGAGCTTTACCTCGACTTCTGATATGTCCTCATGGAGTGCACAGGGACTTTACCGGCATCTTTAATTACTGAGGTTCAGCGTTGAGTGTTTGCGTACATTACAGCAAGCTTTACCCGCGTGCTTCATGTTAACGCACAGATTCTATTGTTGTCATTATACGCCACTTGAGAGCAAAGCAAATTATATTAGCATGTCCACTCACTACTGTTGCTTCTCTTATGCATACAACGGTCTTTCAAGTTGATGGTGAATAACGAATTGCAAAGATATCCGTACGAGGAAAATAACCTACACCGCCATTACAATGCCCTGCGGAAGTAATATGCTAATAAAAGCAAATAAATAGTATTACTGTCAAACCTTACCAGCGCTCACCAGTAATTTACCTCCCTAATCCGTGATAAATAAAATTGTTTGCACTACTCAACCCAACAGCTGCTAATCGATACACAAGCAACGTCGCTCCACACCAATTTCCACACAAACATCAAGGCTGCCAACCTAGTTTGTCTAAGGTGCTGCCAATATTGTAAACGAAACACACGTTTCGGGATTTTTCGAAACTGTACTTTTACCATATACAGTTTAGTTGTAAAGTTTGAAGGTTAGAGTTATACCCGTCCATAACCATGGGCCGTGATAGAGTAGTCTGTATAGAGACTCGCTACGAGCTGGACGGTCCGGTTGTCAAATCCAGGTAGGGGCGAGATTTTCCGCACAAGTCCTAACCGCTCCTGGCATCGATCCAGACCCCTATACAATGGGTTAGGGCCATTCCAAGGGTAACGCTACCCAAGAAATGGTGTTAACCACCAAACCCATAAAGCACCGAAGTCAAAGAAAGAGTAGAGCTATACCTCTGTTCCTTGAAGGCCAGTTAGGAAGTGAAATTTACCTTTGCTTCTCTTTGGAACATTCAGTGCCGGTCTGCAATAATTTAATCCATATAAGAATGGATTTACAGTACTCCCAAAAACTTCACACACACACAGTGTCCCATTATACAGGAACGGTTTTCCATTTTTTAAACCAACATTTGATGAATAATAATCAAAATCTGTACCACCAAAGGAAGCAGACAAATTTGAAATAGTCACATGATTCAATCCCAATTAATGCAGATAATCTTTAACACAAGATGACAAACTAGCACACATTTCAATAACAAACGCAGGAATATCTGTAAGGTAACATAACATTAAAGAGCATCAGATTCCCAAAGAACTTTATTACGTGGAACATACACTTGTCACGTACTGAATGTACATGGCATTAATGCTAGGCAGACTGTAATACATACAGCTGACACACTGATACTGAAGGCCAGTATCTTTGATTTTGAGATCAGTATTCAAAATTTCAAAAGACATTAATCATGGGTTACTGTTCAAATTCTGACAGAAATATTACAAGAGTTTCAACAGTACCTTGTGAAATCCATAACCTTATCAATTGCAAATGGAATAACAAAAAATTGCCTCAACAGTGGAGGGAGTCAGATATTGTATATAATATAAGGGCAAAAAAAATGAATGCACAAATCCTGTGCAGCAGGTTGCCATCGCAATAGAATAGGGACAAAATGCGGGCTATTGTCAACATGTGAATGAAACTTCAGGTTCCACAACATCCAGTGAATTTCTTGTGTAGCTGAGAACTAATGGGTTCTCAAGGACTGTGTTCCAAGTCTTTAGTTACTTCATTAATCAGAGCATGAAACTTTAACTTCATATGATATTGACATTTAACTAGCTTATTAAATGGCACTGTCAATATTGTAGACTATGCTGCATCAGATGATACAATATTTAGGGAAGAAAATAGAAAGCTTGTTGCAGGAAGCAGTCATGAAACCAGTTGACATACTGTCTTGTGTTTGACTGGAGTGCCTGAAGACTATCATGATTGGTCAGTTTGCAACCTTAAGGTTTCGTATTAATAAATCCTTATTAATATTTCTCTGGTTGTTATCAATTACAAAGTGATGAATATTTTGTGACCACATTACATGTTTGTAAACGTGCAAGCACCAATTGTTCTTTACTTTCATAATTCAGGTTCTCACAACAGTGCTGCTGAAGATTCAAGTCTTCTGAAATGTTATGCCACAAGTACTTGCCAGTCGACACAGCATAACATCCCAGAACACTTGAAACTTCTCTAATTACCACCATCAAACTAATATCTAAATAAAATATTTACAAAGCCGCCATTTTATTTTAAATTCTAAAACGTTACCTCAACAAAAGCAGAACCCTCATGTTCGTGGCACTCATCGCACTCCATCCTCACACATTTGTCCATTCCTAATGACACAGCATAACAAACATATGCACAGCAAGGCCACAATGGATTACAGTGGAGCTAGTTTCAGGATTTATATTAAAGGAAAGACAAGGTGGTGGCCCACATTTACTTGGCTTCTGGATATATCTGCAATGTCTGGGTAGTGCTGAGGAAAACTGGATCACACATGTCACAGATCTTAAGCATATGGGATGCTAAACAGGAAACAGCAGTGTCGCAGAGGACATGAGATACAGTGGAAGATATCACCCAGTTGCAATGATGTCATGAAAATCTGGGGTACTGAACTTGGCAACAGGTAGAGTAGAGTGGTCAACTTCACATTCTGGTCCCCCAGGTACCAGTGGACAGAAGCCTTGGCGTGCACTGGTTACATTCTGGATGCAGTGGCAAAGAGAATCCCTGACCTTGCTGGGAACTCAAAACACAGCTACTGTCTACAGCAAGTCATGTGACGTTACGGAATGCAATCAAACTACACAGAGTATTACAAAGTAAAAATGTTATAATGCCAAAGGGCTAAAGTAGACTACTAGCACCATATTCCAGTACACAAGCTAGCAAGTATCTACACTGCTATGTGCTCATTTACGCATGGAAAACTAATAACAAATGAAATGTTTGTCACATGCCAGTAACAAAATTATGCTCTGTGCACTAAATGTGAGAACATTAAATTTACATACATTAATATTAAATACGAAAACTTACATTTTGTACTTTACTGAATGCCCAAAATAAGGATCCAAAAGGGGAAAAATATGAAACTGACTGCATCAAAATCTTCACTGTATGTAAAATAATCCAAAGCTAATTTACAGCAAAGAGTCAATTTGGAAACATTCATAACATAATATGATATTTCTGAATATGTAAATATACAGATCTGAACAATAAGGCATTACATTTCAATTTAATGCACAAAAAAAAAACACTGTCAAACACAATTGTAATTTACTATACAACAGCATCTTGTTTACTACATGCTACATGTTTCAGCCCAAAAGGGCCATCATCAGGCTTTATATTTTTTTATACAGAGCCTGACACGTAGCACGTTGTAAACAACACAAGGTTGTAAAATAAATTACAGTTGTGTTTGATGGTGTTTTTATTCATCACTGGTTATCTAGAAAACACAGTGGGATGTCATTCATCAAAATCACATAAGACGTAACACACATATCTCTTAATGGCATCTGAACAGCCAGAACGGGTGCGTAGAACGTAATGTGAAAAATACACGACCCTCTAACATAATGGTGCACAACCTCCTACTGTCACTAGCCTAATGAACACAATATCAGTTTTCTTGTTGCAGCTGTTGCAACAGCAACAGTCGCCGTTTCTCCAGTTCACCTTCACTCAATTCTCCATCCTCAGACTTGCTTACACCCTTCATGCTGGAAGACAATGCAGATCCCATGCTGACAGATGGAGGCGACAGGTTCTCATCAGAACGACTTCCTCTGGCCGAACGCTGTTTATGTGATTGCCTGTGACCGGAGTCGGACCCACTAGAGTGATGAAAGGGTGGTGGAGAGAGAGGCTGAAAATTAACATACCACCACATCTGTTAATATTCTAAGCATTGAGAAACTGACAAAGCATAAGAAGATACACATGCACAGGGCTGGCTGAGCCAGGGGTGCACAGTGCAGCAGATTTCCTATAGTGATGAAAGTTGATTTGCAAAATAATTCTGGTCACTCACCCACCAAAAAAATAAACCATGGCACATTAACAGATTGTTTATTAATTTTTTTCATCTCATTATTGCATATAGTCATTTCACTTGTTTAATGTGGACTAAACATTTGGATTTTGTAAACACTTTTAGAAAAATCCATTCAGTGTACTAACAAATGAACAACAGAATGAAGTTAATACCTCGCTCTGTATATTTCAAGACCCGCCTAAAACGTTCTCTCTCCACCAAGGCAAAAGTACATCTAATAACTCACAAATTACACACCAACCAAATGCACTATATTTTCACTTTTTATTCTTTAACCACTACATATGTTTCAGCCTTTACAAGGCCATCTTCAGGGGGCTCTAATCTACATTTACTTTACATCCATTGTTTATGTCTGCTAATATGTTATATAGTGCATTTCATTGGTGTGTAAGTTGTGAGTTGTTAAAGAATGCACGGTGAAGATAATATAAAAAAAATTACATTTAACAGTTTAAGTCTTGGAGAACTGTACAGTAGTTACTTCGAGACACAGCAAAGCAAATGGCCTTAAATAGAGAAACAAAATTACACAAAGCAATCAAGGTATCTCATCTTCTTTGTTTAAAAATACCGTATATTCTCGAATCTAATCCGCACTTTTTTTACAGTTTTAGAGGGCTAAAAAATCAGATGCGGATTAGATTCGCGGTCTAGAGCTGGATTTTGGAAAAATGATTGAGCTGCTGTACAATATAACAATAACGTAATTAACGTAATTAATAAACAACGTAAGAACAATACAATACAATAATCTATTATTTTATTATTTATTATTATAATTTATTATTCTTCAGACTCGCCGTCATCACTCATAATTCGAGGAATGTTCAAAGATCTGGCCTTCTTTATCGCCTCCTCGCGAGTAGATCATAACTCACAAACAGTCCAGTCTTGCGCCTCTCTTGAAAAAACGTGAAGACTGCATCATCAATTTCAGGAAATCGTCCTTTCTTGGGTCCAGTGAATTTCCTTCGTGACGCCTCACACCCGCTGATCGCTGCCTTGTGTTTCCGCCATAGTCGAACGTTGCTTTCATCAACTCCAAAAATTGCAGCGGCTTTGCGGTTTCCATTCTCCTCTGCGCACCGAATAACTTCACGTTTGAACTTTGCCGTATATGAGAGTCGTTTAGATTTCAGGTGTCCCTCTTCCATAACTACGGTACACGACAAATTGGAAAAAGCACCTCCCACGTTTCAACAACTAAAGCTCAGCTGGCTTCAGACGAGATTGCGCACGTCTGTTGAGAAAGGCCCCGCCTCTATCGGTATGACTCATCGGCCACAGGCGTAGCGTCGGATTTTAACGCATTGGTAACATCCAATATTATTCAATCAGTCGCCCCGTGGGCAAGGGGTGGTTGAAGGAAAGGTGCGGATTAGAATCGCGAACTAACTTTTTTTCGTTTAAGAAGTCGCCAAAAACTGGGTGCGGATTAGATTCGGGTGCGGTTTAGATTCGAGAATATACGGTATATGTTGGCACCAAAGTTTCTGCATCAGTGGGAATATGAAGAAAATTTGAGAATCTAAAAATCTGAGAAAATTTTAGTCTGGAACCTTGCTATGAATCACATGTCTGGTGGATGAAATGTTAGGTTTATTTCGAAATTTAAAAATGTCAAAAAGATGAACTCCAGCTACAAACTTTATGAATGAAAGGGTTAATTACACACACAATCAAATGGTACAAGAACTGCAGCCTCATGGTTGTTTCCCCCAAACCAGCAGCTAATTAAAATCTTCAGTATCCTAAACCTGGGCACAAACTAATTCAACTGACATTTTGGTTTTTAATTACAATATGTAAAGTGCTTGTAAGCAGACACTTCATTTGTAAGTTAACCCAAATAGAAAAATTATGGAACTGAATCTAAGATATGCAAAGCAGTAAACTCCAAAAACATACATGTCACAACTGTTCACATCACTAATTGTAACAGGGGGTTTGGAATGTGATTATTCTCACTTAAAATGGAAACCTTTGTCATTTATCATCACCACACTTGCATTTAGTTATCTAGCTTTCAACTGGGCAGGTGTTACCAAAAAATGTATAATGAGTGCTTCACAAAAATTGATCAAGGCCTTATACAGACTGGAAAATAAAAGGAGTATATTCTCCATAATACGTTGCAAAAGGCAACAGGGCTTCCTGACACATGACGTCTTTTGTCAACAGTGAATGTTAACACCTTCCAAATTTCCAAGGCTTGTCCCTTCACAGCAAAGTCATAATGGTAAGACTAATCCATGTGAAAACAATTTTTGATTTATGAAACTTAAAATTAAACTATGATACTCTTACATCTGCAATGACCATTGCTGGTAACAAAAAGAATTTCAGTGGTTGCACACTGAGGGCAAACATAATTTTAATGTGATATAAAACACCATTTCAGAACTTTGCTGATGCTAGCACAATAATTCTGCAATTCTTTCTGGAATTCAAATAAAGATATTTCCTAGTACAAAGCAGAATATTAATCATGAGCATGAGCCCCCCCCCTCCCACAGAATAGAATCGAATAGAAGTAGGGTGGGCACCAAGGCACATCGCCCATTCCTGATCCCCCCTCCCCCATGCACACAGACTCATACAAAGTGAATTTCCTGAAAGACAAACATGAGGGGCCACACAGACAGAAGGGAAGTCTGTGCATTAACGGTTAATTTGATCTTCATATTATCAATGTCACATTAACACCTTCAGCAAGCCCAACAATGTTGTTCAAAAATCAAAACAGGAAATAAGAAACTGAGCACGTTTTCATAATTTAAAATTACGACACAGAGCACGCAACTGAATAGCAGCCTAAAATGGACACAAATATAGGGAAACAATTTTAGTGCATGCACTCAGAATGCAGTTCATGCCAAAAGTTCCATAAAAATATCTACAAGGCCGTCATTTGAGCAAGCATTCCGACTTTCAGTCTTTCTCTAAATTATGTAAATTAGTGAAGTGAAGGTCCTGGGGAAAATTTGTGTGCATCGCTTCTTCAAGATATGGATTTTTATTGTTGTATAGTATGGTTGACTCATTGTTTTGTATAAATAATTATTTTTAACTCTGATTCATCTACCTTAGGTTCTTTTGTTAGGCTTAGCTACTTTTTTTTGTAAGTTTGTGTGTTGTGTATTGTTTTGAGTATTGTGTTTTTTTTGTGATGTATGTTATTCTGTGTTGTGTCATAGTAGTACCACTGCCACCGGGTATAAACCCACTTGCAGTAATAAATAATATATATATATATATATACTCACGGATCTTGATCGTGCCTTCTTCCGCTTGCTCTTTTTATGCCTTGCCCTCCTGGCAGATGAATACTGGCTGTCAGAGCTATCCACTGAGCCAGCCCTGCTGGTGTTGCTGGGTGATCTCGAATTACGGTGACGTCGCTTCCTGCTACGAGAGTGGCCACCACGGTCATCATCAGATTCTGAGGCAGCAGGCTGCAGAACAAATTCCACAGTCAGTTTGCTACATGTCATCACAATTACTACCACACACTAAAGATCAGCTTCTCTAACTTCTAAATACACCCAACATCTGAAATGTGATGCGTGCCTAAGTAACTGCATGTCACACTGTCTTCACTTTGTTTTCCTTCAGGTGCAAGCACTCGTACATTTGCTGCAGTACCCTCTCTCAAATTTCACCATTCCCAACATTCTTTTTTATCTGGATTTCACAGATTCCCATCCCATCTGGTTACATTGTTGAATGCATCTGCAGTACCTGCAGTCAAAAACAAATCAACTACTAACAATTTTTATGTTATTACATTACAATTATATTTGTTCACTTTTCTTCATTTCACCTCACAAAATTATATTGATCCAACTAAGTAACCTTTACCATTGTGTGTTCCAGACTTGGGGACAGCATTTAAATATCAGTTTCTTCATGCATGCAAGATGCGGGACAGCAGAATTTAAATGCCGCAGAAGCTTTCGCTGTCCACAACACGAAGTCATGCAGGGGAGGTGAGGTAGTTCCACTCATTCTTAACCCCACATTAAATGGAGTTTAGTGATCAGCTTCACACTCCAGTCGCTCTCCCCCCACCTCCACCAAGCTAGTTTGGATGACTGGGATATGCTGTATTCTTTATTTTTTATTGGTAGTACATTCTGGTATGTGTTTTCCTGCCCACTAAAGTGCCTAGTATGTCGATACAACTGACAGGGTTTCTAAATATAAATTCCAGCAACGAACACAGGCAAGCATGATTCAATGTGATGTGGCTTCCATTTCAAAGACACAGCCCTACTGATGACCTATCAAAAGCAGGTTTACAGTGCAAAGACATAATATACAGAACGAGCATAAACTCACTTTGCACCTATACTGCATTCATCAGGAACATCCCTCAGACTGGACTGTCACGTATCTTGGCAAACATGATCAGGCATTTAGATGCATCTCTACAAGCATGTGGGGGGCATTCCTAACAACTGTTACTTAACTACGAGAAACATATCTTATTACAGATGCTCCTACTCTCTAGTAGGTGCACAGTGACTTTTTGCTCACTTTATATGAGCTGTGTGGGAAGCTGATCAGGCAATTCCTCACACAAAGGCTTGTTGTGTTTAGACTAAACCAAGGCTAGTGTTACTAATAGCCAATGTTTATCTTTTCTGTGAATTGCACTGGATCACATCTCTCTCTCTTTGCACCCACAGCTGGAAGATTAGAGTTACAGCAAACTAAACACAAAGTTTCTTCATGCTGATACAATCATCAATAAAAACCTTCTACACTACTTCTAAATGCTATTTGTCTTAAATTTCTTAATCAGGAATATATTCTTCAATTATTTCTTAACTGTGAGAATTTCTGTGTGTGTTTCCTGACCCTTCCTTTACGTTTGCAAATAGGTTATAATTTTATTAGTAAGCTGAGTGGGTTTAGGACTGTCTTGCACTGAGTTCTGGTTCTCTACTGAGGAGAAGGAAAGATGAACTTGAAAAAGCTAGAGCTATAACGGCTTGAATATCGCGTTCTGCTGTGACTCAGAATACACAACATAAGAATACAAAATCCCCTAACAGAAATTTCCAACCAACCCCAAATTTGACAAAATAAACCCCAAACAGACAAGAATATGGAACTTTACTATGTACATTTAGGCAATGAAGATACATGCTCACTTTCTCAAATGCTCTTCAAAACACCTGGCTCATTTCCAACAAAATTGAAGTAATTCCATAATTTTATCACTTTTGGTTGAAATAATACTAAAGTTTCTTTCTAACCCATGTGCAAAGATTTAAATGGCTGAGACAAAGAGTGTCATAGCAGGAAATCACTTGTTCAGTTTAAAATGCTTTCTTAACAATCCAATAGTCATCTGGGTGATGAATAGATTCCTTGCCTTTGATGGAACCCCTGCATTCACTACCATGTTCACAAGACCCCTCCACCCTATCCTGAACCCGACAAATCCAGTCCACATCCACACACCCAGTTTCTTTAAGTTCTATTCTAACATCCTCCCATGTTACCCGTCCCAGTCACACTCTTGTCTTAACTGGTTAAAAAATAGCAAGGTAAAATTATGTATCTACACTAATAGGCTGGGTGACTTCTTTCACAATGTGATTTCAGTGTACACTTCATGCAAATGCATACGTACAGATCGTGATCTTGAGCGGGTTCGTGACCTTTTCCTTTGCTTCTTACTCTTCTTTGACTTCTTAGAACGGGCATGATGATGGCTACATGCTTCCTCATTTTCGTGCTGGTATTCCTAAAATGCACAGTCAATACACTTCTCATCTTCAAAATGTGGGGAATAAAGCAAATTTCTTCACTAAAATGTTAACAGATAAAAACATCTTAAAAACCTGGGGATAGGATGTTACATGGAAATTCTGAACCCACGAATGGCAGGTGATAGATTTCTTACAGCACAAACACAACATAAATATGTTACGCATTAGCTACAAAGTGACATCAGGAGACTGAGGCACTCCTGAATGGTACATTACAATTTTTCAATCAGCTGAAAGTTTGAATTGTTTTTTCTAAGAATTAAGATGCAGTTATCTACCACAACAGGCATTTTATTTAAACTGCCACTTCTAGTGTTAATCAAAGGCAGAATACTACAATTTTACATTTTCTATTTTCTTCACCTAAACTTCCCAGTACCTTAAATATTCTGACTCGTTCTGACTCGAGTGTGATTGCCTCAAAAGCTGATTCTCCTCCCAATTTGGCTCGAACATCATCCCAGTTTGAGGTGTAGTCCACACTGACAGCCTTTAATAATGATTTGAACGACGCCTCAAGCTTCTTCAATCTTCGAGCTTCTTCCTTAAGCCTTTCCCTTTCACGAGCCTCTGCCTGCAAACACATCCAAGTTCAATCAAACAAAAATTCAAGCATTATTTTGTATCCAATGCTACCATACACATTTTTTTCTACTCTAAATATCAAGAGAAATTTTAACAGTAGACGTAACAGCAGATGACTGCCATGTGACTGCTTCTTGATGTCTGCATGGTTTCCAAATAAAGCATCTATCTTACACAGTTTATTTATGGGCTCACCTTCTCAAGGAAGGCATTGTATGTAAGTTTCACATTTCCAGCATCCAGCGTTGCTGATCTCCTGTCTTCACATACAACAGTTGCAAATTCTTCAAAAGAAGTATTAACTTGAACCTCAAAACCTTTTTCCTTCAGTATCTCTTTGATTATTTTTTTTTCATCATGAAAACGAGACTTGAGATCTTCAACATAAAACTTGAACAAATCCAGTGGTGTAGAACCTAAAACATACCAATGGTAGAGCATGTGTTCTTGAAGTCCAACAAAAAATTTGGACATTTATATATATGTATATATTTATATTCACTCAGATGCAAGTACTGCATAGCACTTTAAATTATTCAGAGTTCTCTTCAAGACTGCATTTCATTCAGAATTATATGACCCTACAGTTGTCATACGATGGAATGTGGATATAGAGATGCATGGAAGAGTAACTCATAAATTAATAAGCAGGTGTAATGAAGATTAATTTTGTATTGTACAGTTTACAGTCCCAAGAGTCTTGTAAATTTACACTCCAACAGTGAAATATAGGTCATAGGCTACTAACATATTGGGCATGGGTGAAAAATAGTCTCATGATCAAATCTTAGTCAAGTACAGTGAAACCTCTATCCATCGTTTTTCAGGGGACCGGAAAATTTGAACGATACATACGGGAAATGATAGTACCGGGAAACCATTAAAAATTATAGATAAGAACAATTTAATGATAATTATTACTTCTTGCTGAGAAAATCTTTCATTGACGTTTGTTTTGAGCAAACTTTACTCCTCTTCAATTCAAAGTACGATTTTTCAAGGCCTAGAACACTTTCACGACCACTGTCACTCGTGCTGTGCGCATAAAAGAAAGATCTTACTTCCATCAGCGCTTCATGCGTCTCAGCAAAGCTCGCCAGCTTCTTCTTCTCCTTCTTCCCGCTCCACACTCCCGGACGTCACGAGGCTCACGCACAGCTCCTGCACTGCTACACCACAGGTTGCCACGTGACTGTCCACAGAGACGTAGTCCTCGAATTTATCTTTGTTCATGCCACTGAACGTTTCCCAGTCTTGGCGGAAATCGTCGTCATCGTTGGTCAATACGACGTCACTATCGCCTGAAGATTGTCCCTGCACGTAACCAGCTTTCCGAAAACAATTTTCGATTGTCTGCTGGGTTACTTCTTGCAAGGCTGCCACAGTGTAGTGCAAAGCTTCCAACACGTTTATCTTCTTTTTCGTATCTTTGCCTGCATCCATTAAGCAAACAGCTGTTTGCACGAGGCGTTTTCTATAAAGCTGCTTATAACACTTTATTGCCCCTAAATCAAGGGGCTGGAGCACACTTGTACAATTTGCCGGGTACCGTATGACTTTTACATTTCTTAGAAACGATGTATCCTTTGGATGTGCGGCACAATTGTCCACAAAGAGGAGAATGTTCCTGTTTTGTGCACCCATACTTGCGTCTAATGAACGCAGAAATGAAGAAAAAATGTCTGTGGTCATCCACGCTTTATTGTTCGCGTGGTACTTGGTGGGTAATTTTTTTACATTCTTGAAACATCGCGGTTTCGGAGATTTTCCGATAACAATCGGCACTTGTTAGTCAGTTCCATCACTGTTAACACAAAGTAAAACAGTAAGTCTGTCTTTACAGTTTTTCCCTCCATGACAAGACTCTCCTTTGAGAGCCAAGGTTCTATCAGGAAGCACGTTGTAGAAGAGCCCCGTCTCATCTGCGTTGTAAATATCACGTTGTTCGTAGCCCTCCAACAAAGATGGCAGTCTTTCCAGCCACGCTTCCGTGCTTTAGCTGTCCACTGCCGCACTTTCTCCGACTAACTTCTTGTATACTAGGCCATGCCGGTCCTTAAACCTCGCTAAACCATCGCTTCAAATTAAAAAAAAAAAACTATCAGTGCGGGAAAATGTTGCGTCAGGACCGTGATTTTTCAACTATTGGTGCGGGAAAACGACAGTTCGAGGAACAATGGAGGCGGGAAAAAATAGTGTTATTTATATGGGGCTAATTTCGGGACCAAATAAGGCAGACGATACATGCGGGCGAACGACGGTAACGGGAACAATGGATAGAGGTTTCACTGTACATTTTTTACAGTCTGAAACTGTACATACGGTAGAACCCTGTTAAGAAGTCTTTCAAGGGACCAGAGGATTAGGGACTTATTAAGCGGGAAGCTTATTAAAAGCAATACGATTTCAGGACTTTAAAAATCAGACTTCTTACAGGGGAAAACTTCTTATCCGGGTTCTACTGTATGTTGCAGATTACTGCTACAACTACTACTACTACCAGCACTACTGCCACTGCTGCTTATTAAGTAGGGATAGATTTTTTCATGTAAAATTAGTTGATCAAACAAATGAATATTGCAATCAGTCAACACAACATTACATTCAGTAAGAATAAGGCTACTGGATAAAATCTCTTGCTCTAGAAGCAGAAACTCCCATAAGTCACCTTCCCTTAGCCGATCAAGATTACTTTAGATGGCAAGTCACCAGAAACATTAATTTCTCATATCAACACAACCTATGTCACATAGATCACAATGCAGTAACTGAAAAAAGACTCATTTTACAAATAAAAAGAAAACTCAATAACAGTAATGGCATAACCATAAAAGCAGATAAGGAGAATTCCATTATAATAATATTAAAACAAAGCTTTATTCTTCCTGAATATAATGTTGTGTTGACTGACAGTAATATTAATTTGTATTTAATAATGCAAAGGGGATGTGCCATCTTAAAGTAGTTGGTCATAGCCTCAAAATTTCACACTGTAAACAGGTTTGTAGCTCTCAAATTATAAGTGATAGGTAACACAAAATTGGAAAGTATGTTTGTGACCTATGTATGGACATTACATTCATGGGATTTGGTAAAGCAGTTTGGAGTTAACATATTCAGAATCAGATCTAATATTTGATTTTAAGGTCAGAAAGGTTGTAGTATTCAGTTCTAATACCAGGACATTGGTTAAATCAGACTGACCTGACTGGCCTAGCATAGCAGAGAACCTGAGATCAGCAGAGATGATAGGGTACAGTTCTACCCAGAGTGACATGGAGGTTAACTTCCCTTGTTCATGAAGTTCATCCAGCAGTGTCACAAAAGCATCTCTGTTCTTTCTATGTTGCCTCTTAACTCTCTTCTTTTCTCTCTCTTTATCTTCTTCCTCCTCTTTTTCAAGTTCCCGGATATGTTCCTCAAACACTATCAATGCATCCTCTTTGTCCATACCTGTCAAGACAAAAGGACAATTAATCAACCAAAACCAATTAACTGCAGGGACTGTGGTACAATTCTTTACGAGAGGCCAATAATCAAGAACTTTTCCGCACATTAGTCAACTACAAAATTACACTCAGTCACTAGAATATTCATACAAATGCAAACATACCAAAGACAAATTTACGCTGAGTTAGGAATCAAAACGTGTCACATTTGAAAAGAAGGACCCATTAACCCTTTTTCATACCACTTACCACAAGCATGACCCTAGAAAACAAATAACCAGTATATAGTTAACATTTCAATCATTACCTCACACCATGTTGGACATAACAACAGCCATCTAAATTCAATATGTTTCATCACATTCATGCAGTAGACACTGTAGTTAAAATACTGCATTTACAATACTTTCAGATATTTGTCCCCCCCCCCCCCCCCCCTCCCCGGACACGACAGCCCCTAGTACAGTGGTATTCAACCTGGGGTAAGCAAAGACATCTTAGGGGGTACATAATATTTTTAAAAAAATATGTTATTTCATGATAAACACTGAATAATCAGGGTCAGATTTAGGGTTAGCCACAACAGACCCGGACGTAAGGACATGCGATTTGGGAGCACCAATTTCTCTCTCTCTCTCTCTCCTTTATGCGATTCTTATCTGGGCGGCTAGTTTCATTTTACTCCACATTGTGCATATAATTTTGCTTTGCTAAAATACCTTTGTTCCTTTATTAATTTTTATATGATAGGCAATAATATATTTGTTATTTAATAGCTTGATTCTCCTGTTTCTCATTTAAAACTTATTATTTAATACATTATTTTGGATGTAATTTATTTAATTTATTTTAGATGTAGATTATAGACTATGTATAACTTAAATTATGCACCAACAACTTTGGGGGTACAAAGTTGAAGAGAAATTATATCTGGGGGTACGCGAACAAAAAAGGTTGAATATCACTGCCCTAGTAGACCAGGGCGTCCTCATCGTTGAGGCTTCATGATCACACTCAGACACACAACACTCACAAGACAGACATCCATGACCCCGGCAGGATTCAAACACACAATCCCAACAAGTGAGTGGCCACAGACCCCCGCCTGAGACCACGCAGCCACACTTTCACATATTACAAGCTACTAATTTTTTTCAATTCCAATTCTAATGACACAAAATACAAACATTTTTGTTAAATGTTTCCACAGTTAATGTAGTCACCTGTACCACGGACTGTATGGGTCTATCTGGGACTAGAGGGCACACATAGTAACAGGCCGTATCTGTACTATCCTACATGATGACTGCACATCCATTATCTTACAGTTCATATACAGACAGAAATAGTTCTAAATTTGTTCTCACAAATAAGATCAGTTTGTTCTTAGGATATTTAATGATTACATTTCAACTGGATAGCAGATCATTAAGATGGGAGGGATGTGGAAAGAGATCAAGCCAAGATTACTGACAATTTATCAAACATTTGAACTGGGTACCTCTCAAACAGTGCAGAGTGTTAACTGATAAATAAACATGCCTCCTGAAAGGTTAAGATCCGTACAACATACACCAGCACACTGCTCGACATAAGCACCAAACCAGACAATTGACTGACTTCAAACGAAGTAACTTACCCAACAAGTTTGCATCATCTGCGAACGCATGGTTATCTAACAACATCTGCTGTGCTTCCTGCCATGTCGTCCTATGGCCAATATTGGTCATGGCATCCAAAATCTCTGCCAACTGTTTCATATTACGTTTCTTCATTGTCTTCGCTTCCTCTTTCTCCCTCTTTGCCAAACTGAACACCACATCTTCATAAATGTCCCTGCGGTCACTTTCTGTCACATTTTTCCATACCTACAACACTCAATCACATAGATTTCAACAAAATCTGTATTTGCTGCAGTAGGTTCATCCTAAACACCAGTAAATTTCTACAAGACTACATGGCATCACAAACCACAACACTGTATTCTTCATTGCATATTTTTAACAGTTTTCATATTTTTACGGTAGACTTATTCTTTTGCGCACTTAAATACCATATCTAGGCCATGCACTGTGGCATTTAAAGAAGGGGTAACTGAGATGTTCCCATTCTTGTATGATGTATTGCTACTGAGAAATCTGACAATGCCTGAAATGAATTACATGTACAGTAGGGACAAATATGGAATAAAATTAAATTTCCCAGACAACTTTGCACGTTGATTACTGATACTAAGTTTGATCAGAATCTGTTGTGTAGCTGTGGAGATTAAACAGACATGGTTTCCCTATTAAGCCTTGACTTTATACACTTTGGGGGGGGGGGGGGGGGGGTATGTGTGTGGAGAAAAAACCATGAAGTAATAACATGTCTTATGATCCAACAGAGACCATCTAAATGTTATTAAAACCACCACATACACTGTTTTAATTACTCAGATTAAATAAAAAATACATGGTGATATGCAACACTATAAGATGGTACACAACTACTCAAACTTACATCTAGATTTCCAAAAAGATCCTCACAACGGTAGTATTTAGTTGCAGATGTAATTTTATCAGATGTCATAAGAAATTCTTCCAGGTCTTCCCGAGCCTTTTTAGCCCTTTGCCGTTGTTCCTCTCTCTCCTCTTTTTGTCTCTGTGTCTTGTATGCATTGAATGCTTGCTTCTTCTCATTCAATTTGCGTAGCGTTGGATAGCGAGGATCAGAAGATATCAGTTTCACAGCTGTTTCCCAACTCACATTGCTTGGTACATCCTGCAAAAAGAGACCTTGTGTTCACATTCAGGGGTAATGGGAAATGTGAGTGTTAGCAGTACCATCATTATCCTAATAATGTAAAATACCATGACATTCTGAAGTGAAGGCAAAAAAAAAATAGCTGTTCAGCATTCACTGTAAAGTCTGATACACCGAGAACTTCATTACGCCCAACTCAATTTTGTCTTCAAAAACTGCTGTCATACTTTCACTGTCATTTATACCACATTCTCAAAATATGCTCCAAACAGCATGTCATGTTTAACAAAATACAATGAAACAAAAATAATAAACAAGTAAATAAAACAGTGGATAAGTACAAAAACAAAATAATGAATGAAGAAACAACAAATACATGATTATGTAAATAAAAAGGAAACAAATAAGTAGATAAATAAACAAACAACAAATTAAGAAAGTACTAACCCAACCAAACCTACCCTAATTAAATTTCATATTGCTTTCACCGTGCATTTTTCCTCACTATTCAGTTTACCAACAAATGCACATACATAAACTATTTTTATAGTTTTATTAGTATCGATGTATTCCCCTACACGTTTCGGTCCGTAGACCATCTTCAGGGGGGTAAATAGGCTACTACACTTCATATCGCATGTTAAAAGGGCCCGAAGAGCACACTTGTCTCAGTAATAAGTTTTAAAACATTTGAATTTGTAAAATATGTAAAACTGTGAAACTTATAATTTTATCATATAAGTTAAAGTCAAGATTAAAAATAGCATCGTTTGTCACTTGGTGCACAGAATCGTGGTATTGTATTTGTTGTTGATTATAAGCTGTAATATGAATAAAATATATGTTAAAAGTGATCAATACAGATAGAATATTTTCTAATTACATATATTTTATTCATATTACAGCTTATAATCAACAACAAATACAATACCACAATTCTGTGCACCAAGTGACAAACGCTGCTATTTTAAATCTTGACTTTAACTTATATGATAAAATTATAAGTTTTTTACAGTTTTACATATTTTACAAATTCAAATGTTTTATAACTTATTAATGAGACAAGTGTGCTCTTCGGGCCCTTTTAACATGCGATGTGAAGTGTAGTAGCTTGTTACCCCCCTGAAGATGGTCTACGGACCGAAACACGTGTAGGGGAATACATCGATACTAATAAAACTATAAAAGTAGTTTATGTGTGTGCATTTGTTGGTAACTGAATAGTGACTATCCTAATTAATTAACACATACATTAATTAAAGAATGAATAAATAAATAAAGTTCTTTTTTTAATCCCCCCACAGATAACTTTTCAGTGAAAAATGCTGACTCTTCCATTGGCAAGTCTTGCCCAATGTGAATGTGTTCCCTTTTGCTAATGTCATACTCAGAGCTTAAAGAGACAAATGCTTCATTTCCAAAACTTTTGTACAAATTGGCAACATTTTACATACATTTATCACAGATTTTTTTATCATTTCTGAATATCAGGAACCATTTTTATCAGCTAGTTCATAAGAGGTCTCAGGTTTTTGTTGGAACTTAAAACTTTGACTGACATCCAAAATATTACAACACAGTTTTTTAAAATATTAAGTTCACTGACACCTGCAGCACCAGAAGCCATTTTAAACTTAGAAAAAATAAAAATGAATACCACACTTGACTAACTACTACAGAATTTACCAGGTAAGGGATTAGAACTTAAATCTATAAGGATTCAGGCATAAAAACTCACAATGCACTTCTGCATGTCTGTACAGGTCACAACATGACTCATCATGCCTGACAATCCAGTGTAACATCAGACCACTAACACAGAATTAAACATATCTTATCACCACTTTTAAAATCCAATGTAAATCTTTCCAAACAAATACTTAAATTATTACAAAGTGTTTTGCAAAACACCTGCATATATCTTGTGATGTTCTTTTATAAATTACAGTTTAAAGTCAAAGCCATGATGTTAATGTGGCATACGAAATGAAAGCCCTGGTTAAGAGATTTCAACTGGTACATAAATGCGCCCTAAATTAATTACTACCTCGAGTTATAAGCATTTTAGTGAATTTGAATGAGGGAAAAATAAAGGAACACTCAAAATTCCAAAATTATGTATTTCTGTAATAAATGAACAGAGCAAAGAAGAACTGCATATATGTTACTTTCTAGGAAGAACCAACAAACCAGCAAATTCTTATTACTAGTCAGACAGAGTCACCTAAATGTTGTCCCTGAACTCTGTTGATCTGACATGAAATGAATGACCCAGCTTATGGAGCAAAACTCACAGTGCTGATCGACTTCTAAACCATAACCAGAGACAGAAGTAACGATCATGCTTTATCATCTCATCCGAGAGATAGGCAACTACAGTAAGCATCTTACTCTTTCACGCAGAAGATCCTTGAAGGCTTCTATTGCCTCCTTCTTGTCTTTAAACACAAGTTTAGGCTCTGGAGTGCTGGTACGACTTCCAGGTGCAGAGTCCTTATTAGATCCACTGTCTTCATCAGCTGTAAGGACCACATTCTCAAGTAAAAGAACTGTACTTTATTAAATCACAATGTAATTACTGACATCACAGTCACTAGTGACAGCTTAGAATCAATCACACATTCAGGTTCAACCCTAAATGGAGACAATTTCAAGCCATGTGACTCTTCGGAGACAGGCATGATTTTGTATCCATGATATACAAAAGTTGGACAGGCACAATGGACATGCAGAAACCACTACCTCTATCTTCAGGACAGTCCAAAAGTGAGCTATCTCCTTGAACTATCTAGAAGATAGAGAAAGCAACTGCTAAACAGTTACTAACACTTCAGATAATCTTACTGGCTCCTTCTTCAGGGTAATCAAAGAAACAGACAACTTTCTTGGACTACCCTAAGAGATGGAGGCATCAAGCTCCTCCAAAATGTTGGTCACTATTTGACAATCGACACTGCATCACACCCCTGAAGACTTGAACCTGCAACGCTGCTGTGAGAACCTCACATCTCACAATCAGATTACCTGTTTTGCCTGGTGGAGTAGGAATGCTTATTGCTGCTAGAGTAGCAGCCATTGCTTGGTCCATGGCTGAAGGTGTACTTGAATTTTTGTTTGCTGCTGATGAGGGAGGTGGAGTGCCCTGACGAGCAGCTGGAACCACAGCCGAACTAGCAGGAACAGCTACTGTTGAAACTGGTGCTGTTCCAGGAATAATTGGAACAGGAGGTAAATTGATACCAGGACTCAGCTGGCCTGGAATTCCAGATGACATAACAGGTGGTAATGGAGTCACCTGAATGGGCTGAGGCAACGCAGGGCTGGACATGGGAACTGGAATACTAACACAAAGACAAACAATGATTCCCATGCAGCAAAACTGTACAACATTCTTCAGCGCACTCTGATATACATTAAAACGCGTGCCACAGCTATCACTCCACAAGTGGCAGCCAAATATCCACTAAGTATATTTCACAGCATTTTGCACTGAAGCATTAATAAATGTTTGAATTCCAAGTTAACTTTAAGTTGATAAAAATTAAAGACAATGTTGAGACTGAAACAAATGCTGAAGTTCATACTGATAGTGTTTTTAAACATGGAACTGAGCATGGCAGGAGGAGGGATGTCATTAGTCACTGTGCAGCAATTAATGTTGTCCGTTCTACAGCGCAGAGTCCTATGCTAACACAGCCCTGAGTATGCAGAGCAGGCTGTGCCATTGGTTGCTACGCAGGCATGAGCCGGTTTGTAGATTCTACAACGGGGTTCTACGTTCAGCTGGACACCTGTATTTGTTCATCACTGTCTTCAACATCATCACCACTATCATCACTGTCAGCCCAATCAGCATGGGGCATATATGACAAAACAGGGTCTTCCTAATACCTCTTTCCTCCAGGTGATACGTGAAGACGTGTACATTTCTATTCAAATGTACTGCTATTTATCATCAAGATAAAAAAAACCTGTACCAGGTATCACCAGTATATTGTCTGCTGCTAGCAGTAAGCTATATGAGTGTTAGATTAAATGTTATACAATTTCGGAGATAATAATATTTGACTTTAGGTGGAAATAGTTAAACTGTGGGTGCTCATATGTACAGCTTTTCTTCAGGCACACTACATTATGATCTCACCTGTTTCCAGCACCAGTAGCTGCTGATGCCCCTGCATCTTCTGTCGCAATCCGAGCCTTTAATTCCTCTAATTCTTTAGGTACAGTCCAGCGTGACTCTTTGGTGTTGACATTGTGATAGTAAGTTTTCCCACTTTCTGAACGATATTCTTTCCAAGGGCATTGTGACAGAAGAAGCTGAAGAAAGTCAAATTATTTCACTTATTACGGTTATTTAACAATGCTGTCAATATCTTACATTTGACAGCATTGACTTGTAAGATGGTTGGTAAATTATGACTTGGAAAGGATTTGGAAGAAGACAATCATGACATAATGGAGGAACTATTCCAGCATTTGCTTGGGCAAACTGTGTAAAATACCAAAAAAACCCCCCTCAGGATAGCCAATGTCCTGTCCAAGATTAAAGTTTTCTGGGATGTGATGCTGTGTCATTGGTCGAGTAGTTCCTGACAGTTCAACAGATCATAGCACCTCCATCTTCAGGCCTAAGTAGTTCAGGAAGACTATTGGACTGCTTGACCCTTGAAGATGAAGGCACTATGATCCTACAAAACAGCAAGCACTACTCAACCCATGATAAAAAGTCACATCCCAGGCAACTCCTGAATAAAACCTGCTTGGTAAAGTCAGACCCTATGATTATGTTCAGTTATAATTATTAGCATTACAGTTTCAATTTTCAAACTCCCATATGTATATCAGACTTCAGTTTCTCACAGCACTATGTATTAAAATAGCTGCATTTCAGAATATGACACCACGTAACTTCATAGACAGGCACCAATTTTTGAAAGAAGATCTGCCCTAAAGACTGAAGTGGCATGAAACGCTGATATCCACCTACCACATTACACAGCATCCCCCAACAAAGCAATCATTGCCCAAAACCTAGTTTGCATAAATGGAAAAATACCTCGGCTGAAGTTTTCAGTTCATCTGGCTTTTCCCATAAACTCTGCTTTGTCACTGAATTGTAATAATAGGTTCTACCATCTGGAGCCTTGTGCTCTGTCCAGTCTGACTGAGTCTTGCCCTCTGACCCATCACCAATAAGTGAAGAATCACTGTAACACACAAGCATGAAGTACCAACAGCAGCAAAATAAATATACCACTCTCAGAATGAAGGTTATTATAGCAGTGCTAATTAAGATTCAAGTCTTGTCGAATGTTACGCTGACTCAATCGGTAAATAGTTACAGATATTCTGAAGAATTGTAATGCCTTCAAAACTACTATCTTCTGGAGTGTGGCAATGTGAAGTCCAGAAGAAATTCACTGCCTTTTGGATGCCAATACCGCTTCCTTCTTTAATCACCACTGTGAGAACCTCAAACATTGTGGATATTTTTAGGGCAGTCTGTAACGCCATCCCTTCTTATTTATAAGATAATGGAATGCAACATAAACTTCTACCAAAACAGGGTTCCTTTCTGGTTTCTAAATTAAGTTATGGTTTATTGGACATGATTCTAACCCACTAAGTCCTAGAAATTAAATTTATTCTTCTGACTGTCCACATATTCAAACAGCAACATCTGAAATCAAACCCAATTAAATCTGAAAGTTAAGAAAATGATGAACACAACTCCTAAAAAGAGGAGATGCAGTGTAGTTTGGTAAAGATTTATAGACGTTTCAGAGGGACCTGCTGCCTCCATCTCCTGGGTAGCAGATGGAACAGAGACAAGGTTTCTTCAAAATGTCGGTCACTTTCTACCACACTACATAGTGTCACATACCACACAATAGTGGTTAACTGATAGTTACTGCATCAAAACGTCAAATCTCACTAAATTATTAAAGACTACCATGCTGTCTAAATACAGAAAAAGTCTGCACTGTGTTTAAGAAATATGTCACAAAAAATTTGACCATGGTTCTTGAAAGTAACATGTTAAAATTAATAAACACATCAGCACTACAAAGATCAACTACATATTAATAAACACCCAACAAAGGAAGTTTATTCAAAAAGTAAAAGCAAGCAATACCAGAGGTTTAGCACCTTGCAACATTAAGCTTCCAATCCAAAATACAAATCACAAACACTAACAGCTAATTATGTAAGATTACATTTTCAGTGACAGCAAATGAAAGTGAGAACTGCTGTGAACAGGAGAGGACACGAACTCTATTGTCCCTTATTTACCCCAGTGATAACCTGGTTCCTAACATGACATATTACATGATAAGAGAGGGGGAATGGCCGTACACAGTAACAACACACTGCTTCACTTTTATCACATGCACATAAACATACCTTTGCTGAGGTGGAACAGAACCTCCAGGGCCTATGTTTGCCATATCTGCTGAATTTGCACCACCGCCAGCAGCCAACTGTGGTATGGCTGAAATGACAGCAAACTCACCCCCTTGCGGAAAAAGCAAACTTATGCATACAAAATTATTTCTGACTATGAACATCTGTTAACTTCTACAACTCAAAGATTTATGTTCTTGGGCATACCAAGTATTAAGATGGCACTGAATTCGGAAGTTTAAAACAAGAGTATGTTTTAAATAAAAACAATAATTTTGTTCTACTTTCCATTTGCAGCAGCTATGGGACAGAATCCTTGAAAAGCATGCACCATAGCGAGAATCATTAACACACACAATATTGGGCACTTTTATTCCACAGGGTTGGTAAATGTTAAGTCATACACTAAGTTAGATTTTAGAGGCAATATCTGACATTTGGTGCTAGTGCCTAAAGAACAAAAATCATGACAATAAGTGTTTCTTCCAAGGGTAATCTGTGAGCGAGTCAAAACTTCACAGGTGGCCGGCAGAATCTCAGCAGTGCTCCAGGACAGGCCAGACATTTGGTGTCATTATTCTTGCCACACATCATTGCAGAAGAAAAGTCTCAACAAATAAAGAACCTTTTTATTTCTTTTAGGACTGAGTTTCAGAGTTATCTTGTACAGTGGTTGGTTGTAAAGAGTAAATGTGTACTTACATTCTGACACAATCAGTTTGGGAATCCAGCATTTTTTAATGGAAAAAAAATGCACATTTCAAAATACATGGTTATAATGGGCAACAGGTAAACTTCAGAATCAGTTTACTGCTTCCCAGAAAACAATGACAGTAGTACTCCCAAAGTAAAAATAAATATTTTCATGGAAAATTAAATTTCCCAATGTTGGTTAAATAAATGTGAACTTGTACTTCAGGTTAATTTTCAAATTATCACATCACTGACTATACTCCACCAATATACGCACTACTGTCAGCAAAATGCAACAATGATAAACTCACAAGCCACCAACTTTAAAACACTATCCTCTCATTTCTCATGCTTTACACAAATATCCACCACTGAAGAATGTCCACTATAAAGCAAATGTAATGACGAAATAACAGAGACTACTCATTCAGAAGTCTTGTCTCTGACCCTACATATACATATATATATTCTCTTATCATACATTATAAAATCAAAGGATAAATGATAAATTATAATACCGCTGTTAGGAGGTGGAGCAGGTCCTCCGTATCCAAAACCAGGTGGAGGGACACTATACGGCGGTGGTATGAGTGGAGGTGGCAGTCGTGTATCTCCTGGCCCACCTGGCATTCCTGGAGGTATAAATCCTGGGCCTCTTGGTGGCATCATGGGTGGTGGAACATTAACTGGAGTATAACTTGGCCCAGAGGGAGTACCACCAATACCAGGAGGGCCAAACGGACCTGGCATAGTTCCACTGGGGGGGCCCTGTCCACTACTTGCAGCCTTGAATAAACAAAATAATCCTTTATGAGGGAAGCTGGGATAGCATGGTCAGTGCAGTGACTAGACAATGGGCTGGACGATCAAACCGGCTCTGCAGCCCACCCAGCCTCCCATTCAACGTGTAACGGCGTTCCTCCCCCGGGGGTTAAGCGGTCGTGGCGGGAAGTTGACCACTCACCTCAATGTCCTGCCGAAGTAAAGAATGTGTGGCGCTAACATCTACTCCCCTATATATGCCTTCAGGGCATTCACAAAGACAACTTTCTCTTTACCATTACTCCATTATAAGGATTCAGGTCTTCGGGGATGCAACGCTGTGTCGTCGGGAACCATTCGCTCAGTGGCACAGCGTCACCTCCCAGAAGTGCTTAATCCTCAGAAACACCGCTTTTGTGAAAGCCTCAAACCTTGCACACTCATTTATGAAAATAAACAACTTATTACGTATATTCGTATGTTGTACACACATACTAACCATGCTATTCAAATGAAACCCGACGACAATATACTTTTCAAATATAACCTCAACAACCGGTTAATACAAAGCGATATGAACCAACCCTTACATGTTACTGGGCATGGATTACAGGTATGTCACGGATTACGTCAGACCACGGAAAAGAGCTTACATACATGACGGGTGCCTTCACTCACGAAGCACAGATTACCACTGGTTGCCTTCCGTTATAGTCTACCATCTGTCCAGAATAAGTGGAGAAGAGAACGGCCGTGGTTGTGACAACGGTAGCTGAATCGATAATTCGACCTCCGTCTGAAACCCTGCTACTGTCTACTAGATGGCTGACGTGGCACAACCTAGAAGACATGTCCGGTCGATAAATTGTCCAGCTGTTCTGCTGTCATCAGTAGCAGCTGGTTGTGAAACATATGGTTGTGCTAAGCCTGTGCGATAATTTCGTATATTCGTCTAATGTCAAGTTTTTAACTATTCTTCTGTACGAAGACACTTTCATCCGTTATCCACAGAAGGTAATTAGTCATTTCTAGCTATATGCAATATGTTATATGACATGTTCTACATCCTTTGGTTTTGCCCAGGGAAGGGTCTATGGAATGTAAATAAACTCTATAACTCTAACTCTTCGAGCACTTAAGTCTACGTCTCATGTTCAGGACACTTACGTCCTGAGGTATTTCGTGGTTTTCTTTGGTCCCTCCAGGCAAATAACGGGATAGTACCTCCTTAGGCCGGGATTCCTTATTTCTAAATCCTTTAAATTCATCATTCACCGAACCTGCTCACCACTCACCACCATCTAGTGCCGAGGTTAAGAATGAGTGGAGCTATACCTCCACTCCCCTGTATGCCTGTGTGGCGTGCACAGGGACGAATTTAGCTCTATTAATCATAATGCCATACTCTGAGATACTGGCACCGTTCCACACCTGAGAAAAGGGGAGGAGGGAGGAGAAGAAAATATTTTTCTGTTTAAAAATATGGTTATGTGATATGTTCACACAAACCCGCTCATTAATATACAACAGTGACGTTAATTAATTAAACCCAGAAACCAATATGTGTAGCGCAGTTTACTGTGGAGGTAGTATAACATCAGCTCAATTAAGATGCTTAGAGACCCAGGGCCAAGTGGAAGATCAAGACCCTTTTCATACCAATATATCCAAGCTCAGCATATCAGCTACCCATGCCAGTGTGTATACATATATGGAAACTTTTATTTATGGACATCATCCAGTACTGAAAATGTACTATTGTGATAGTACAGGCAACACAAAAATTATTCTGCAGCTCACTAGACAGTGTAACTATGCCCACACTAGCTAGGTATGCTGAGAAAAATAACTGAGTAGAAGTGAACTACATTAACAGCTTTAACAATTACAAAGTTCTGTTGTTCTTAATTTGACAAAATGTGAAACATTTTGGTCAAAAGACAACTCATGTTAAGTTGCTCTCCGTGAACAAAATTATCAACACAATGATCAATTTACTTTCATCTAATATAGAGCAAAGTCCATTGTCACTAACTTTAGCCTTCAAAAATGTGACTCTGCTGAACAGTTACTGTATGTAATGGTAAGGTACACCTGTAGGGAATCTACAGATTTTGGAAAACATCCACCACAAAACTTTTTTTTACTAACAATGGATCTTGTTAAGTCACTGATAGTGTGCTTTCTATGAGCTCTGTGAATTGACACCACTTACCTGTCACAGTGGTGATGTGTTTCAAGAAGGTTTATAGTTTCCTTTTATTTTAATGTGTGGTGGTCATCACCGTCAGTTACAGCTCTGCTTCTTATGAGGAACATGGATTTGTGAGATTTGAATCTAAATTTGATGCAGACCTCACTATAGGCTGAAATTGTTTTATCCACTTCTACTGAAAATTTATCCAATATCATATAAGTTTCGGTCTGAAAAATTCGGCCTCCAAAAATTGTAGATGAAGAATCTTCTTTTGTATGTGAAAACTGTTTGTGATTTTATCACGAAATTTTCCACTGATGCCTTTGTACAGGCAACCTCAGTTCTTAAATGTAGCACATACATTTTGAGTGACTTGAAAAGATTCACACCCTGCTTCTTGGAGATACAAGTTAGCACAGACGTCATCAATTGTACCTTCACTGCTACAAACAGTGAAATAAGACACAAATGGAAATGTTATAAATATAATATAAATATAACACACTGGAAATCCGTAATTTCTAAAAGTTTAATATTCAAATCTGTTCCATAAAAAAAAAAAAACATTCTGCCACATAATCTGTACATATGTGAACAAGTTTCTAATGCTCTAACATACAGAATATAATTTCCTCCATGTACTGCATTTGCAGAAATATTTTACAACTGTGGAATCAGAAAGTCGGATCTACCAAAAGTTTTAATGCACTGACAAATGATTATGGGACATAGATATCACCTACCTTAACTAAAAATAAATTACTGCAAAATCTGGGGTTCTTGTTTAGTTATTTTATACCTGGCATTTACAAAATGGATTGAATGTTATGTCTGCAAAGAAACATTGTGCCTGAAATGACTTACTGTACTGAAGTTGAAACTTGTATAACTAGTACTACTATTAAAGAAGAAGAAAACTGTGCTGAGCAACAAACATTTTATCTACTATAGTGCAACAGGATGTATTATATCAAAGAACAAAGAGTTTCTTTTATCACCAGACTGTGCGCCAAACAGTGAATTACACAATTGCTGCATAGTGACTGGTGATGCCACCCACTCTACAGTGCTAGGTCAGGCGATGAAGGAACTCCCTTTAATACAGCATCTTACAGAGCTAGATGAGGTTGCAAGTGGTTCAGAACCTCCTTTATGAATCATCTACCTTTATTTGAACAGGAGTAACCTTCTGGCTACACTTACACGAAAGTGTGGAAAACTGATCTGGATTTTGTAATCTATCTGTGTATCAGTAGTTGGCAATTATACCAATCTGTCTCCCTTCCTTCCCAGTTGGCTATGGTGCTGACCACAGGATATCAAGAGTGCCTGAAAGATACAAGACTATTCTGTAGCATGCACTGAGTTTTCATATCTTTTCCAAACTGTGAAGTACTGTAGAACTTAATATGAGAATCTGAAAACATAAGGCTAGCATAGGATATAGCATCGCTTGCTGTCCATGATAAGCTGGTTTATGAATTTGGAATTTACTTGGTTATGCTGTGTCAATGACAGCTTGTGTAATGCGCAATTTGAGGTTGTCAGAGTGGCGTTGATGAAGAATCTAGTCTTCTGGGGATGTTACACTGTGTCAACTGATAAAGAGTTACTGACATTTCAGCGTTGCATAATGCCTTCATCATCAGTCCAGTAGTCTAATCTTGGAGAGTTGGCATGGTGTCACATTCCAGAAGACTTGAAGCTTCAGATGTTACTGTTCTACCAGCTTCAAACAAAGCTGCAAGACCATTTTTATCGCTCTTGCACTGATCAGGATTAATATGATAAAAGGTTCTTTTTGGTCAAAAGATTAATCATAACGGTAGACAAATTCGTTGCCATTTTAAAGAGTTATTCATTTGGAACATCAGGACTGATAAATGCTGTTATGTATAAAATAAAACAATAATACAAATAAAACAGTTTTTAAAACTTGGTAAAAACTGACAGCTTTATTTGATGTGAATATAATATCTTGATGGCTGGATTCTGCTAAACCAAAATGATACTTGGACAACAGTCAAGTCATGAAAGGTTACTTTTCCATTTGAAAGCATAGGTAAAATATTCTGCTTCATGCCTAAAATATATTTTAGACAAATGTATGGCATAATAAATATACGAGATAAATATTTAATATTATACTCAAATCCCAAGATGGAGGGCCACAGATGTCCCTTTGCAGTTAGTTTCTATTTGTTGTAACTTCATCATTATTTGGTAACCTGTGTATAATTTTCACTATAACGGTAAGAAGTGGATGCATTTTAGTCCTCTATCTGAGATTCGAACTTGAAGGACTTGATTTTAAATTATAACACTTACGTTGTTACTGTACACCTAATAGTGCATTCTTCACTTCATCTTAACTCTTGATTTGGTCACCAGATAAGGCTAGACTTTGACAAATAAAATATGTGTATTTTAATAGAAGACACAGTATAAGTATAAATATTAGTTTTAAGCTTGTGTATGATTGCTGATGAAGACGCAACAAAAATTAACACTTGCACTAACAATACGTAGTACTTACAATTAGTTAAAACTTTATCATTAGCATTTGTTTTCCTTGTTATATTCCACAGTAATACAACAGACCCCAAGGATTTAAAAATAATTAGAAATAAATAAATAAACAAAATTTATGTGCTTTCATTCTTTGGCTTCGCATAATGTGAGACCATACAACCTATATTGTTTAACTTACACATAAATCCAACATTGAGTACTGGTATTTGTTTCTGTTGATAAGACAGATGGAACCAATACTGATTAAATGCATTAATTATATTTCATTTCTAATGAAAAGGCTTGTAAATTAACAAAATGACTAATAACTACATATAGTACAAGAATTTTAAAATATGTCACAGTTAAAAGCAATGTCATGAACTGTTATTAAATGCTATAAAAAGATCCATATTATAATGTAGAATGAAACAACAAATAAAACATATTTACCGTACATC